>CM036253.1:15116056-16515223 GCA_020698575.1 Bostrychus sinensis | reverse complement strand
TTTAAAACCTCTAATTAGTCTAGATTTAGTTTCATTTAAGTGCTTTTTATTCCTCTGATATGACCAGATACAGAAGCTGTTATTTTTCTAACATATTTCATTACAACCTTTATGTGTGACATGTATGTAAAATGTGTTTTGCCAATTTCAGTAACTAAAACAATAATTAGACTTTAAAAAGATCAACACTAAAACTATATTTGACCTCCCTGTGACCCACAGTGTTTTACCCTTTTATCTGCAAAGAAGTGGAAGAAAGAAGTACTCAAAATAATTCAAATTATTCAAAATAATATCACTTAAACTTAGACAACAAAGTTAGGATTTGAGTGAAAGTGTGAAGTTATAATAGTACTTACTATGACTACTATCACTACCAGTGATAGTACTACTACTACTACTACCACTACTACTAGTTCTTCTACTACTACTACCACCACTACTATCATTACTAGTTCTACTACTACTACTATCATCACTACTACTTCTGCTGCTATCATCACTACTACTACTACTACCACTACTACTATCACTACTAGTTCTTTTATTACTACTAGTACTATCACTACTAGTTCCACTAATACTATAATTGTGATACTCCTACCACTACAAAATTCTCATACTACTACAAATTCTATTACTTTTATCACTGGCAACTTTGTTACTGGAATCAAAATGCTTTACAAATTTACTTCAGCAAAAGTACCAAGTAACTTATGCTTTAGAAAATGTACCTAGAAAGTACTTTGAGCATCTATTTCTTTTCTTTCCATCTCAAGTGCACAATATGTACATCAGTGATTCTAACACACCTCCCCTCTCCTGCAGCTGGGTTTACTTTTTCATTTGTTTGTGATGTTCAAATATGTTCAAATATCTTTCCCTGATACCTGCAGTCAGTCTCCACAGCGCCCTCGGAGGGATCCACGGAGCGCTCGCTGGACCCGGTGTCACACATATTTAGATTCCTGCCTTTCATTTTTCCCACCCACACAGTCACCCCGCACAGTCGATTGTGAGCGCTGCCGAAACCTGCAATTCTCCAAACACAGAGAGGGAAGAGGGAGGACAGCACATCACTGCGGCACCATTTGTCACATATCACACAATTAAAATGTAAAAATAAAAAAACCTTTGTGTCTTCTTAACATGCATTCAAATTGGTGCGGTGAGAAGAGGCTCGAGTCTTTTTAGTCAAAATTTCTTCCTATATTTCAGTCCGATGCCAGTATAGGAGCAACAAAGTGTAACCAAATAGGGTCTGTCACAAGAGCTGTTTATAGCTGGATTAGTCATAGAGCGGCCCACTCCCCCCACAACAAACTGTCCATAAAACGTCTTGGTAGCCCAGGAGAGAGCTACAAAGTCTTTAGCCTTTTGCTTGCACCTTTTAAAATCAGCCACTGGATTTAAATGTGCCTTTTATTCCACATCTAAACAAGATTAATATTCAAATCATTGCACATAACCTTACCTCTCCAAAATAAGCAGCACTAACATTGCTATCCAGTTGATATCCGTTTGATGCTATGCCATTTTCACAGAGAGATAATCATATGTTTATGTCTCCATATCTTGCCTTATACTCCTCATGCATGCAGAGCTGTTTATTTCTAATATATGCATTTTCTCTACAATTCAATTCTACATAAAATATTAACAGACCACAAATGAAATGTTCTTTATATAGATCAACTTCAAATCAAAGCAATTTCAAGTTACAATCTGCCTCTTCAATAATCTATCCACATCTGCCTTCTTCATCTCCTGTCCAGCTCTACTATAAAAGCAACTACTTTTATCTGGAAGAAGAGGCTTTTTATTATTACTTGCTTTTTATTATTTTGTTGAATGTCTTGTGTTTGATCAGAAGAGGATAGGAAGTGGTTTTTGAGGTATGTTTTGGGAAGAATTCATACCTGGGGATTTGTATAGAAAAAAACATATTTCAGCCAAAGTAATTATTTCAATTTGCTTATTATGTAGTTGACAACATGGCAGCAGTATCTCAGTGGGTAGCTGTTCGGCCTTTAACCGGAAGGTTGTCGGATTGATCCCTGCTACCATTGTGTCCTTGGGCAAGCCACTGTGCCTGTGTATAAATGTGTTAGTGTGATTGTGTGTTTGGTGGTGGTTGGTAAGGCCGTTGGCGCAGAATGACGTTTCCGTCAGTCAGCACCATATTGTAAAGCGACTTAGTGTCTAGAAAAACGTTTTGAGGAAAGGTCAGTAATGGGTTAAGAAAAAATATCTGTTTTTGGGGTGGGTCTGCATCATTGTCTGGGTTCAGGGGTTTATAAAGGATTTTGTAACATTGCAAGCTAGGGCCAGACATACTAACCCCAGCCACAAGGGGTCAGTAAAAAAAAATATATATTAATTTGGGAAGATTCATTATCACTGTGAGAGATAAGGGGTTTGTAGCTCAAATGATTAAGCATTTACCCCTGAACTAGAAAATCCCCAGTTTGAGTTCAGGCACTATATCTTCACCATTTCAAGATAAGTTCACTGCAGTCATGTATCTAGAGGTGAATATGTTGGGTTAGACACCACCAACTTTGAGCATGTGCTGAATAGTGACACTTTGATCGTTCAGAAATCCAATCCCCATCTCCATCGCCATTGTGGCTCCACAACGTTATCTGTGGGATTTTTTAGAAGCTCTAAAATCTAGTTACAGTATCATTTGAGGTCTCATTGGTCATCAGCCTGTCCCAACAGTGAAACATTGCACGGCTTTCCCATAGCAGCTTGCTTTCCAGTCATGCTCCTCCTCTGCTTCTTTGCACAACAATGACACAGTACTTTTATAGGACTACATATTTATTTTTTTTTAAAGTTTACTGTCTCCTTAAAAAAAAAAAAAATACTGATCAACTGAACAGTTTTTGAAATCAAATATAAATAGATTATTTTATTTTCCTCAAATACAAATCAAGGATATTTCTAAAAGTTGAAGTTTAACTGTGGGCCATTTTCTGCAAAAACAACAGATTTTGTTATTTTGACATTTCCCCGTTGGCCTGTCTGCTGCTGGCCGCCAACCACTTGCTATTTTCTTGCAGTTAGCCTGGCTGTCCTTCTAAAATTGAGGTAGAAAGCATTAGAGACCTGCCCTGTAATTCAGTTTTGCCTAAAGGTTTACACATTTCTGCTCTCTGACCCAGATACACTTCGAAAGAAAAAAACATTTGTTTCTTGCCCTACTGACCTTTCTTCAAAATGTCATCAAAATTGAATCATAATTTTGATGAACCGTGTGCTCTGATCCAACAGTCGAGCTACTGTAGCTTAAAATGCTGAAGAAGTTAGTTCTAGTTCTAATAAAGGTGTGAGAATAAACAGTGCATTGCAGCATGTTGCATATGGAGCTGCATATTAGGCAGTTGGTCATAATATCATGCCTGATCGGTTTATAGTGGAGGTAGTCTGGCTGCTTATATGCTCTCATCACTTCTCGGTTGGGTTGCTTTTTATTTAATGTTAAAAATATACGAGGATTTCTGCTGTGTGTGTCATTCTTTAAACATGGTCAGGAGCACAGTCCACCCCCACGAGCTCACCTCCACAGAAAGAAACGAGACAACCTGGAGTTATTTTAGGACGCCAGTTAATTTCACCGACTCTACAGTGTATTTCCTACTGAGAATCTGTTAGCTTTCACCTGTAATCTTATCCTGTACCTTTCGTACATGCAAACACACACATGAGCTGTCAGGATGATACTCACTTTCAGGAAAAGAGGTGTCAATTAATATTTCATGTACCTCCACTGACTCCACTGATGGGGAGCCTGCATTGGGCTAGAGGGCAGACAGGCTGCTGACGGTCAGTGGTCCAGACACGATTCAGCGTTCACGACTTTAACTGTGGGGGGAAAAGCCTTTGCTGAAAAATTGACCGTTAGCAAAAGCCCTGCACAGCTCGCACATCCACATATTACCAGATCTTGGCATTTCAATTATTACTCACAATATGTATGTACAACCCAGAGAGCCGTGTGGCATTGTGGGACATAATAAATCAGATGGTCCATAAATGTAGCTAACTCAAGGGCCACAGTCTGCACTCTGATACTCTGGTCAGTGTAGCAATTCACTATTCATAAAAAACTACTGGACTGGCTGTTTCACATCTAGGAGTATTTTAGTAAACACACCAACAAAACTTATGTAGGTGACCAGCAGCAGGTGGCAATATTGAACGAGAACATACATCTTCAAAGCACAGATTGCATATTATTTATAGACTACCCCACCAAGCATTTTTATGGAAGTAACAGTTGTGGTGCTCTACTTTATGTTTTAACTTCTAATGAGCTCAAAGTACAGGGCTGTGGTGGTGAAAAGGAGTGTGGAAGTGTTTTCAAAGATCACACAAAATATTTCAAACATCACATCAAGCCGGTGTTTAAGGCTTACCTTAAACTTCATCACACATATGTATTGCCAGTCTGTGGTGGAAGAAGTGCTCAATTTCTTTACTTAAGTAAAAGTACAGATAAAGGAGCAAAAATTGACTCAAGTAAAAGTAAAAGTATCACCTTAAAATTTCTACTGAAGTAAAAGTATAAAAGTACTTACTTTTAAATGTACTTTCAAGAACAAAAGTAAAATTATTTTGCACAGACTCAACAGCTCATGAATGTGTTAAATGTGAGGGAATTTGCTGAAAAATTGTGCTGATTACTAAAGAATGAACTGGTGCAGTAGAAGAAACTGAATCTATTGGTGAGGTCTTCTGTCAGTATTCTGATGTTTCTAAAGAAGTACTACTTTACTGCACCTTTTATATTTAAGTACTGTGTCTCTACAGTGAGGGCACAACAAAAACACATGATTTTAAACCAAAACTCAAAATACTTCAAACCAACTAATACATGTAGTGGAGTAAAAAGTACAGATACTTGCACTAAAATGTAGTGAAGTAAAAGTAAAAGTAAAATTTATGTACAAATATATGAAAAATGTACTTAATTAAAGTAACTAAGTACTTTTACTTCATTACATTCCACCATTGTTGCCAGTATATATGCTTATATTTACTTCCCTTTTGGTTTTTAATCTAGCCACAGGGGGTCATAAGCCATTGTATCCTTGTTGTAACCTTATTGTGTCAGGAAGGGCATCTGCCATAAAACCCTTACCAAATTAATTTGCAAATCACTGCATGCTAAGAGGCAAATGATGACAAAGTTTATGGTCAAGCAATGACCTGATGGTTTAGCTTTTATTCCCATTGTCATTGTTCACAAGCTGCAGCCAATGGGAACGTCCCTAACTTGAGGCACTTATGATTGGACAAAGCTATGTACCAGTATGCAATGAACATTCTTATACTGTAGCTATCTAAAAATCCATCATAATAAAGCCTACATTACATCTTGAGGTCTATTTTGTTCCACATATCTTTAGTATATTTCTTTCTATTCGGCTTTTCCCAAACATCAGCCTCCTATAGCGTGGTGTGATTTGTACACTGTATTGATTTGGGACAGGATTTCACATTGGATGCCCTTCCTGATGCAACCCTCTGCATTTATCCTGGCTTGGGACTGACACAAGGCACACGCTGGCTTGTGACCCCCTGTGGCTGGATTCACATTTCTTTCCTATAACAGAATGCTATGAGGTGATAACGTTTTTTTCTCAGATACTTGAAAATACTGTTGGTTAAAGCATTATTTTGACTTTTACTGTCAAGGGTACACATATGAATAGGGTTATATGCTAAATATCATATTGCCCTGTTATGTGTAGTGTAAGCAGCACTCTGAATGAAATAAAATATGCTTTGACTGTGGGCTAAAGTGATCTGACATTCCCACAGTCTGCTAGTGTTTGTTATTCTGCTGGTCAAGGCTATTCTCGGAGGAAGTCTTGTGCCGAGGCGAAACACAGCGCTGCCACAGTCGCTGAAATGAACAAAAAAAAGAGAGTTATTTCTTTGGTACAGTATCACGCCGCAGTGGAGAGCTCCCTCAGACTCCAGTGCGGCTACTAAATGAGATGTTTAATTGTGCATAAATTGTTGTTCAGAGCTGGATTCCTTGCAGGGTGACTCAACTAAAAATACCTATTTTTAATACACAGGAAAACAATCCTCTAATGTGTGGTTATGATAAACAGCCTAGAGTTGTTCTTCACTCAAAGCTGCCTTTTAATAAAAGAATATTATTTTATTACTTGTAAAAAAAAAAAGCAAAATATAAAAAAAATAGGGGTATTTCCACAATGTTTTTCAGAATCTATTTACAGAAAGCCTCTTTCCCATTTATTTCTATAAACACACAGTCTATTAAGTAAATTTTCTCTGAATGAATCTGTGTTAAAAGTGATTTGTCTTTGGTGTAGATCCAGATCACTGTCCGACTCCAATTATTAAACATAATTTGCATATATTGTTACTGCTGCTGTGGCACATTTATGACTGTTTTGCACAACTTTGCACTTTAATTCCAGGTCTGGGCACTATATCTTCGCCATTGCAAGATGCCAATGCCGTGATGTGCTGTCTTTCAGATTTTATTCACAAACATCCCTTTTCCTATGCATTTCTAAGGACACACTGTCCATTTTCTCTCAAAGAAACTGAGTAAAAAGTGATTTGTTTCTGATGTGATCAGATCACAGTCTGGAGAAAATCAGTGTGGGGTGAGTAAAGGAAGACAGTTATTGGTTTTAGAAAATAAATTGCAACTGTGAGATATAATGGGTTTGTAGCTTAACAGATCATTTACCATTGATTCCCAGTTTGAGTTCAGGTCTGGGCACTATATCTTCACCACTGCAAGGCAAATGCAGGGAGTGTTGTCTCGTATTCTGTTTACAGGCAGCCTTTTCCCCATTCATTTCTAATGACACACACACACTCTCCTTTTTCTCTCAAAAAAACTGTGTTGAATGGTGCAATCTCAACTGAATAATACCCACAATGAATCAAAGAAGAAAATAAAAAAAGGCTTAGTCACTAGCATGGCCATAATGTTATATTTGTGCTAATGGTTGGCTAAGACTGGGGCTAAGACGAGACATATTGTTTGATGCATCATATTTTGGTACCTAGTCATTTTCTGCTTTCATTAATTATAATAATGCAAGTGTGTGACTAACTTCAGCTGAGAAAACACTTCTAAAATTAGTGGAGCTTTGGCTGTAAGGACAGACAAAATGATTAATGCTCTAGTGTTGTAGCACTGCAGCGCCTTGTGTGCGCCATTTTGCCAAGCGTCAGCAGCCAAGCTCTGTATAAAACAAAAAACTACTTCTCAAAAATCTATTAATCATAAGTCATTATGAAAAGTAAATGACATAATATGATTTTTAAACTAATGTCTATTCAGCTATCTCAGGCCCATTATGCTTCTTTTGGCTGTGTCCTGAATCACCGTGAAAGACTGAGCAAGACACAATCAGTAAATGTGCTTCAAAAAAGAGGCAACACAAATGGACAAGTCTTTTTGAAGAATCTACAATCAGTAATTACACTTGTACAATTATAGGCTGTGGTCAAATTGACTACAGAAGTGGCCCAGGACACTTCAGATTTGGGCAAAACAGCCTTGTACATGGTGTGGCTCAGGTCTGCTTCCCATAATTCAGTATTACTGTATTATCAATCATCACTTTCTGGGAGGATTTTTCATTCCCATTGATTAGATGCTGACAAGCCAAGACCAACAGGCCAATAAGAGCATCTTACTTAAAACAAAATAAAACTTGAACTGCAGGCTTGGAACTGGCACAAAGAGTCCACTGGCTTGTGGCTGGATTGTTTTCAATATTCTGGATAAGAATAATATCTTTATATGTATTTATCTTCACAATGCTGTATTAAACAAGGCTCACTTTGTTGTTCACTTTATTACCAATTTTATTGTCTGATTTGATAACATTTTTGCAGTAGTGTGAACAAAGCCAAAATGATTTCAATCCAAGGCAGAATTTAACATGGATGACATTGCCTTAAGGACATGTGGGCCTTTCATTTGCAGATTCACTTTTAGCGCATAAGCAAAGTTTTGACATGTTGGAGAGGACGAGTGAAGAGGAATGAACGTTCAGTTTGCTTTGCCATTCCTCCTGGACATTTCCTTTCATTTCTGTTACTATCAATATGAGTCTCATGAGAAATGAGGGAAGCCTGACCCCGAGAGAAAGGTGAACTTTAGTTAATTCTTAGTGTCACAATTGTTTCCTCGATACAAATACCAGAGAGAGTTTTCAGCAGGGTTCACCTAATTAGATGAGGTGTGAGGGCTGGAGTGGTAGCCGCCTGTGCAGCAGCAAGTTTACAGTTCACCCAAACATCCGGCTGGATTTTTTTTATTTAGCTCCTTATCTGTGTCAGGGTCAGCAGATGTCCCGTTTCCCAGCAGCATCCTCCTCTCAGGAAGTCTTCATTTTGCAAGACTTTATTTTTCAGAAGTCTATATCGGAAAAGCAATAGAAAGATTTGACCATGAATCTTCGCTGATGAAAGCACATTATGATCAACTCACAAGGGATACTCTCCAGTGCCACTGAGCATCATCTAAACCCGAACTCCAATTATACAGCATTATACAGCATATGTCTGTTAATCCAGCCTCAAGGGGTTACAAGCTAGTGTACTCTTTGTGCCAGCCCCAAGCCTGAATAAATGACATACCTACATCAGGTAGGTATGGTTCAAAATGTGGCTTCTCATGAAGGTAAAAATCAGTCTTGTAATCAAATTCAGTTTGAACTTCTTACAGGGAGATGCCATTCAGTTGAGTTTGTGGCAAAGCCTTTGCAGTATTAATGTTCTGTTACTGCATATTATTCAAATAATAGTAAATATAAGTAAATACCCTTCATTTCACGCTGATTTATAAAAATGCACCTACATTTTTCATTAGTGTAAAAATCTCATCTTATTCTTGTGAACGCAATCTCATGTCTTGTCTCGTCTTGTGGGATTTGTGTCTCGTCACACCCCTACAGGAAGGGCATTTGACACAAAACCTAGGCGGCGGATGATTAGCTGTTGTGACCCCAGAGAGGAAAAGGCCAAAAAGTAAGGGGAGAAGATACAGTAACACTGGGAAAACACAGTTTGTTTGCTAAAGATAATTAATTTTAAACTTGAATGTATTAAATGTACTGTATTAAATGAATGTCTCCAGAATGTATTAAACATGTTTATTTGACTCACCAGCTAATGTTTTTGATTGATGCCCTTTTCCAACACCACTTTACCACCAGCTTCATATAGGATTAATGAGTGCCTGGCAATTTGGGTATAAACAAATATGAAGCATTAGCAACAAACCATAAATGCACACTGCAGAGCCAGCACATTAGTGCAGCTCAATATTTTTAAGTGACCTATGAAATAATGAAATATCAATAAGAGATTCATAAACTGAAGCTTTGCCAATAGTTGTTTACATGACATTTTCTGCATGCCATTAGCAGCCATCCTCATAACTTATTAATAAAAACAAATAGCTTTTCTGTATGATAAGGATGAACTATAAATGTCAACAAAAAAGAAATAACTTGTTCCAAATTGTTTATTACAGTTATAAAATATTTTCATGACATTTTATTTTGACTGTAGAACAAAAATCTGAAATACAACCTGTTACCTGTAGGATATTTAGAGGTAATAGGTATTTAATTTTACAAAAAAAAATTATAATGATAAAAAATTTAAACAAGCAAGGTTTTCTCAATCAGACAGTTGCTATCAACCCAAGGACTCGGGTAGAGCCCAGGTTGTAAATGAACTGCCACCAGCCATATGCTGAGACAAAAAAGACAACAATAATGATAATAATAGTAATAATAATAATAATAATAATAATAATAATATATTACAAAACTTTTCATTTTGTGAGAAAAGCCATGGCACTAAACAACTAACAACTGTTTTGAAAGCAGTAAACAAAGCAAACATCTAAAGGCAGATTGACAGTCACAAATGTGACTTGTCAAATGTAGTCAACGTGTCCATAATCTATTGGTATTGGACTGCCAGATTCCATAGCTTTAATCTATGAGCTTCGTCTCATCCATACCAGGGTGGCCCAGTTGTGTCACTGCTCAAGGCTTAGATACACATCTTGATCTCGTGGCACTGTGCGTAACGCGCGCTAACAAGGACACTGTCCAATCAACAAAACATTAAACAATAAAAGATCTACGTTTTACATGCCAGGCCAATGTTGCATTACCATTTGAACAATTTGTAATGTAGTATTTGTTTGTGTTGAAGAAATGCGCAGTGAACTCGTGCGCACGGGATAAGAGGTTCAAAAAGAGCCTCCAGTGCTGACAAATCAGTGAGGAGAACAAGCGTCCAACCACAGAGTAGAGGCAACTTGCGCTGAACGAGAGGAGAGAGAGACAGAGGGAGATGCGCTGGAGACAGGCTCCAACTCCAAACGCGAGGATTAGAAGATAATGGCACAAAACATCTGCAGTTAATAGTGTGCTCCCTCTCCTGGCGATGCATCCTGACCAAGCCAAAAGAAAGGAAACAGAAGAACAAAGCCTGTGGATGTTTGGGCATTCCTCACACTGAGGGATGATCTGATCTACTGAGGAGGGATGCTTATTGGGCCACATTACACATTTGGACTAAAATGATCACATCTCCATGGAGGAATTACTGGAGAGATGTGCGGAGTGCGGGGATGCCATAGATCTACGCGAACCCTGACAGATTGAGTACTTTTATGTAAATTGCTTGGGATTTTCAGAGCGGCTGAGAGACATATTGCCAGCAATAATATTCACACAGGAAAGGAAAAAGAGGGAGAGGTAGGATCTAATGCCAGATCAGAGTGTCTCTGCAATAAGTGGCCGATAAAAAGCAATAAATTCTCTAAAATAAATAGAGCGACCCAGTCGTGCGCAATGGACGACGGGGTTACAAACTTCAGGAGAAGCAGGACTGGTGTTTCCAGGACTAGAGAGCGTCTGAACTAATGAATAAACCACAATGAGGAGGTTTATGGATGACATGACAGACAAACACTGTGACGATTTTTGATGTTCTTCAAAAAACTCGACTCAAACGAGGGCTGTGCAGGACTTGGTCACTTTGATTTGTCCACTCTGAAATCAAAGGGACATGAGACGTTGTGCTTTGGTTGAGAACATATAGCCATATATTTGAACTCAAAAGTTGGGAGAAATAAAAGGATCGTTGTTAGTTTTATTGCACTATGATGGAACCACCACCATGCTCGAAAAAGAGCTTGTCCCTGTCGCTGCCGGTTCCCAGGGAAGGACAGGCGACTCTGAAGCCCCCGCAGCATCTGTGGAGGCAGCCGCGCACCCCCATCAAAATCAAACACCGCGGCTACTCCGACACGGACCGGCACCGGCACATGGAGCGCTCGGACGCCGTGGACACGAGCGACAGACCTGGACTGAAGAAGTCTCGCATGTCCTGGCCGTCATCTTTCCACGGCACCACAAACACATCCCTTGGAAATTGTGCCGGGCATAAACGGTAAGAACATCCCAAAAATAGCACCATACAGTCCACAAGACCTGTGTGTAAACTAAAGGAGGAGAGGGGTTGAATTTTAATGAATGCGTAATAACGCAATGCGCCTAAGGGGTTAACCGCTTTTGTGCCGGGAGGCGGGACGCGTGGGTTTTTTGGTTGCCTCATGCGTTATGCGTCTTTGGATAGACTATGTCAGATGAAGCGCACACCATTCCGCCCACTCCTTGAAACGGGTAAACTGTCAATACCATTATCACAGGGCTTTCATATGTTCCAAGATAAAAATCTATGGCTTTCTAATGGCACCAAAGGTCTGCTGTGTGCGCTGATGCGTGTACTTCAGCCCAGACCTTTATCAGCATGTTTGGTGAGGAACATTTGTGCCTGCCAGGACAAGCACTTACTGTTTGATTCTACACCACCTGTACATCAACCTCAACATAACATACTTTTCCACGACCTTATTTGGACTTGTTCTGTAAACAGTAAACTATAATAAAAAGGGGAAGAGAGAGAAGTAGGGTCATAAACAACCCAGTTATCAAAAGAAGTCAATTGCAAGAAGTCAAAATATTAAATTCTGTTCCAAAACCATCAGTTCACATCAAGACCGCAGATAGGTAATTTTCCCAAATGTCATTCTCAGCAAAAGTTTTTTTTTATATTTTTAATTTAATATTTAATATTTTAAAACTTTTTTTTACCATTATCCTAAAATTCAGACACTCGTGGTCCTACTCTGCCTGTCCTCCCATTTTGTTTCGCTAGGTAGAGTTTTGAGCAAATGCAGCACCAACACTGACCTCAGTTTAACTAAAAAAAGAGGTTTCTTTTGTTGTGGAAACTTTTACAACAACTTGCCACTGGTTTGACAGGACACGTTGTTACCTGTAAACTGTGATAGTGTAATATTATTTTGAGTTCTCTGGGCATGTTGGTATCATGTTGTGTCAATACGCTGCACAGTCACCCATAATATTACCATATTAGGAATTATATCAAAACTGCTAAGGATAACGAATAAAACCACAAACTGTCTTAATAAAGTCCAAATGTCGATTAGTCCCAGTGCCACTATAGCTGTGACAAAGATGCATTTCCCCCAATCCCGTTTAGGACAGGTGTCACCACTGTCATCTAGATGGCTTCATACTGGATCTAATTGACCCAGCAGGACAGCCGTCTCATCAAATATGACACAAGAAGGAGGAAGATGAGAACATAAACCAGTGGACACACAAAGACCACATAGTTTAGTAACAGTTCACATAAATCAGCTTATACAAACCATGTTAATCAAGCAGATTAAAAGCATTTGATTAACTGAGTCATGGAACGATACAGTTTTGATAAGACTATGTTGTCCTTGTGTAACAATGGCACCATTTATCCCCTTAACAAGACGCAGCAAGTGATTCACTTTCATCAACAGAGGATAGGTTTACTGTTTAGAAAGATTTTACTGCTCCAGCATGCTTCTCTTTTTTCTCTTTAGCCTTTCTGTGACCCACTGTTCCCAGGTGTTTCTTTGTAAGAGCTTAGTTTACAACTTTGTGGTTCACATTCCCTAATAATCCCTCGCACTAATTCACTTCACTGAGGCTAAAGCTAAGATAGTAATAATGGACTCAGTAACCCTAGATAAACCTGCAATGTGCTGGCTAAGGTTCACTTTGCTATTCACATAACAACAGCTTTCCAATAAATGGAAACTAAAAGCAGACTTCCACCAAGAAAATTGGCTCTATCTTGCAATAGTGCCCAGACCAGGACTCGAAATGAGTGCTCTATTATCCATTGAGAAATAAAACCCTTATATCTCACATTAGTAAATACTTGACTAGAAAAATGTGTTCCCTCACTGACCTTTTATAGCTGTAGTTAGTATCTTTGGCCCTGTCTCGCAATTATACATAATTGGAAAAAAAAGACACATCCACACCTAAACTTATATAATTATTCCTTTCACCTTATCTGAAAATTTCAATCAATCAATAAAAAAAAAAAAAAAAAAAAAAAAAAAAAAAAAAAAAAAAAAAAAAACATTACTTCATTGGAGGAAGTAGACATTGTAAGAAAATAATCATTGCGTTCACATTGTTCTGCCACGACAGTAAGGCATACACAGCATAGCTACTATTGTTGTAAACAGCAAACCTGAGAATTTATGAAGCTAAATAATGACTGGAACATTCAAAATGCTGGATGTGCACATTTTGACAGCACAACAGCAGACATACCCCCTACGCTGTGAACTTTACAGATGGTAGAGAGTCTAGCTTGGGAAGGCTGTTAACACTCTCTTATTTAGCTAAACAGTATAAGAAATAGGAGAAAAACAATGTTAAAGACCAGAATAATATCTAAAAAATAATGATTTATGACTGACTTTTTCTTGTATGTAAGCCAAAGAGGGCTATACTTCATGGAGACAGTGCTCACTTCAGTTTGACCTTAACTCCGCCCAATCCTCCAGTCCACTACTCTTCTGCTTATAAGGGTCAAATACTCCTTCCACCTTTTGAGAGACGCATTAACACAAGTGATTAATCGAGTAATAAACCATCCCCGAGAGGCTTTTGTGTCTCTCGAGGACTGGTGAGGCTATTCACTCTTGTCCTTTTTTTATCCAGCTATCATTTGTTTTCTTACTTTCAATTTCTTTTTCCTCAACTACACAGTGCGCCTTTCCCCTAGGCCCCTGGGTTGTGACTCCAAGTGTGGACAACGAGAAGAAAGGAGGGCTGATTTGTAGCGAGACCCATCCAATGTTTTAGTGCACTGGGAGTCACTCTGCCTGGCCTTTTCCTTCTGTGGGCGGCAAACCATAAGAGGACAGAGACAGAGAGAGAGAAAGACAGAGATAGATAATTTGATTCTGTCAAGCTCACTTCTGAGGATACACTAAGTTAGCATCAGCTGCACTTGTGCTACACACTACTAAAAATGGAAGATTGTTGGCAATGTTGCATGTATTGAGTGAGTGGGTTATAGTCTGACCTGTAGCCTGTATAAACTGCAATAGCCATGTTTTTCATTATGATTTTTCATATCTGTGGGAGGCCAGCGGGACAGCCACTTTGTTGATATTCGCTTATTAAGCCGACCATATACGTATTTGGCCCTTGCGTTTCTTGCTTACAGCTGTATGCATCATCCTTTCAGGCTTTGTGAGCATCTGCATCTAAGTTGTTTCGGTTGAGTTTATGCTTGGCTCAAGGAGTCCAGTGTTGAATGGCAGCCATGTTCAGAGTGCATCCCCAGGGCCAGTTTCAGCCGCGGGTCAGGTTTAACACAGCCCACTGAATGTGTCTCGAAGAATGGTGCAACTTTGATAAGTTCACAGCTGAAGGGGTTATATTAGGCCTTATTACCATTTGTGTTGTTTGCTCCAAGAAAACAGATCAGTCCAAGTCACGGTCCACATGCAAACAACAAGTCAAATGTGCAAATTTGGGCAATGGAAGTTCAGTGGACTGTTTGAATCCAGCCTCAGGGTATCACAAGCCAGTGTACTCCTTGTGCAGGTCCCAAGCCTTGATAAATGGAGAGATTTGTGCCAGGAAGGCCATCTGACATACAACAAATGTCAAATTAGTACGCAAATTACAACAACCCTGCAAGAGAACTTGGGCTTGTTTGGTCCACGTCAATGTCCCGTCTACAACCACTGTGACTATCAAATAAATGCCAGTCCTTATAGACATTACAGTACAGGCATTATTCAAATGCTTAATAGGCAAAGTAACCCATACATCTAGCCTAAAAAACATGCAAAAATAGGAAAAGTCAGCTTTTTAGTGTTCTTGTCAAATAAAGGCCTTTATTAAACACACCAGCCCTCAGGCATCTCATTTTGTAATTTAAACTTGCAAACTCATACAAATCCATAAAAAAATACTGCTGCTCTTGTTGCCGAAAGCATTGTGTATTTTGAATGACACTGATTTTTAATGGGCCTTTAAATTTTCATAAAAATAACTTATTGTCTTACTCCAATTGACCTGAACCTACTGAAAAATTTGCCTTAGAGGGATGTCTGCTCAATATTCTGTAGACAACATACATTGCTGCTGCTCATGGCATTTCTGAAGCCTAATTACTTACTTACTTACTTACTTGTATGAGTTAAATACAACAGGATAAAGTCTGGCCTCATTGTTTTTGACATTATAATGATGAGTTCCCCTTTCAAAGCTGAAGAAAATAGACCAACTCTTTTGTTGCAGAGTAGAGGTGGAAAGTAATTGGTCAGCTACTGATCGACCCCGCGCGTGACCTTAGCTCAGAGGAAGCCACATGCTCAATCACTGACAATTTGTTCAAGACCTCATCTGGACGTCCAAGACATCAATCAGGCTGAGGAGCTACTGCTGAAAGTATTTTGGACAAGGAAACTGGGATGTTCCTCTAGCAACTGAAAAGATTACTTTGCAGAGCTGTTTGAAGAGTCGTCTGCATGTGTTGTCATTTGTCTATTTTACCCTCTGATGTTCACACAAAATGGCAGTCTTAGTAGCACTGGCATTCACCCCCTCTCCAAATTGTGCCAAGAATCTGCCTCCTCCTCCTCCCGCCCCCAACATCTTTTGTTCCCTCATCGTGTCATCCCTTTTGTTCGGAGGATGCTAATATGAGCATATCAGTCATCAGGTCCCATGCCCAAATGCGGTCTGGGAACTTTCAAAAACAAATGACTGACACTCTTTGAGGAGTTACAGCTCTTCTTCTTTATTTTCTTCTTCCTGCTATTCTGTTGCTATGGTAACTTGTTTTGTGCATTTGTAGAACAAATTTAATTTACCCCAAAAGCTTCAGACACAACGGGCTTGAATCTATCATGGGGTCAGTTTAAAAGGTTTATTTGGCACAAAACTGAGATATACAGTATCTATACAGCACTGTGTGAAAATGAGGTGTGAAAAATGCTACGGGTATAATGATACAGTTACTAGGCTTTATTGAAGTATAGATTTTTTATTCCTACAATACAACTATGTACATTGAGTCGCACTACCTTGTGTCAATTTGCATAGTTTTCTAGGTAGTGTATATTGATTTACATACAAAATTCATAAATTCATACAAAGTTCAAACATATCAAAAATATAATTAGAAATTTGTATGTTAAAATAAAACAAGATATGTCTTTGTGGATGTAATTTTTAAGTTTTCAATTAAATAAAATGTTATATTCAATTGTGCTTCATTCTCTGTCTGCTGGACATAAGCAACCCCGACCTGCAATTGCATCAATATGAAGGTGGTTAATCGTATCGCATTCTATCGGTCTAAATTTGCAAATATCGTTCTTAAAAAATATCGACACAATGCGAATCGATACATCTCATATCAGTGCAGAAACATACTGTCACATCCCTAACACTATTACTGTGTGTTGTGTCTTATGTTTATGATGTAAAGTGCTTTGGTCTTCTTTGTGTTGTTATAAAGTACTATAGAAATAAACTTTGATTGATTGATAATAAATACAGAATTTTAAGTTTTATTTTTGATTTTTAGGACATTTTAGGAAAGGTCAGTAACAGACCTAGGACATACTGATTAATGTTGGTGTGGATCTAAACCACTGTTTGAATACAGGAGTGTTTTAAAGGATTCTGTAGCATTTTGAAGAACAGACTAAAGATACTAACTTCACTCACTAAAAGGACAAATTTTAGCAGATTCTGTGTGAAATAGAAGGCTGTTATTTTTTGGCTCAATGGAAAAATAATTTACCCCTGAACTAGACGATTTTCAAGGTTGCACAGTATTAGAAATATCATGAATGGGTCCCATGAGTCTGGCATCTATGTCTGTGAATATTAGAGCTTTAGGGTGTAGTTTTTCACAATAAGTCAGAGTCAGAATAAAGTGTTTTTTCTACTGTAAAGTTATCATAATGCCATTTGCAATCTTTAGTTTCTTCAGATTCTAAGCCATAGCTATGGTTTGTCTGTATCAGGTGGATCCTAGTCTTCAGTTTTTACTTGTATGCGACAGATTCAATAATATCGTGGCTTTCCTGGGTGAAAATCACAGCTCAGTCCTCTCACCTCATGTATTCTTTACACCTGTTTCCCAGAAGCGATGGTCCAGGGCTCATTTGTAATCTCCCCTTGTGCCTGTCTGACTGGCCCAACGCCATAATAATTCAGACTATAATGAGCTACATCTTGAATTAATTACTGCAACAACTGTATTTTGTTGTCAGTCACATCAGTGGCTTTAATAAACCCCAGAAAAATAAAAAATGAAAAGCCTCATGCGGGGCAGAGTCTTTCCCCACAAATACTATAATAGCTCTAAGTAATAGCGCCTTTTATCTCATTTGTATACTAGTACCATCTGTTTAAGCTAGAGATTGCACTCTTGTGTTGTTGTTTTTTTTCTCTGTGCGCTAATTAGTATCTGGAGGCAGAGCGTGCACTGGAATGACGCTCGCTATTGGTAGGCTACTGTTGAACCCATAGACCCTACATAGAAATCCCTTGGAGATATTTTAGTCATGACACTGAACAGGTTGTTTGCTCAAGGCTGAATGTACACAGTTCTCATTCTGGCACTTTCATGAAACTCATGCAACACAGACAGCATTTAATGACAAAAACCCTGGCATCTTTTTCATTTTAATTAATTTCACACCAAATCTTCTTAAAGTGGCAATACACTAGTCATTTGTTTTTCTGGATGTGTGGGTATGGCAGGCGTCCCAGTGAAATTAAACAAATTAAGTCTCTAAGAATTAAAGTTGCACAACGGGTCCACCTGTTAACTGCATAAAACTGTCCCCATAAGCCTTTCTTTTTTTTTTTTTTACTTTATAGCAGTGATTCTCAAAGTTTTCAGACTAAGTACCACCTCAGAAATCATTTGCCTTTCCAAGTACTATCTTTAATGGACTAAAATGTGCATGTGACAAACCAGGGGTAAACTAGGACTAAACCAGGACAAAAACTGGATTAAACCAGGATTAATATCACACCGTCACAGAGACAGGTAATCTGATTACCAACTAACAACACTAAACCATAGATCTATGCACCAAACCCATAAAAATGAAGCATATATTAAATAAACGGCACATAAAGCTAAACAAGTTCACATTTTAATGTTTAAATCCTTATTACAGAGTTACACCAGTTTAATGTAATACAAAGAATCAGATAGGCCTTTACTATGTAACCTACTTGTATACTTGTGTTTATAAAGTTACGACTTGATGTTACGTTACAGTGTCTCTAATGCACACTGTACGTTCATGCTCATGTCAGCTGTGTTTCTCCTTTTCCTCTCCCCACTGCAGTTTTGTCCTCCTCCTTCACACTGGCAGCTCATTTCTCATCACTGATTGGTCAAAAAGCTGTCGTTTTATCTTACACTGGAACTTAACCTGCTCCGGACCAGGTTAGCTGTTCAGTGTATGCATCCATTTCCATCTTACAAAAAGTAAACCAGCTTTGAAGAACCGAACACCTAGGGTTAACCCCGAGGTTACCTCACTACCTCTCTTATCCTCCTTCATAGAAAAGGGCCCAGGTCTAAAATAGGACTAAACCAAGACCTAACTAGAACTAAACAAGGACTATTCAAGGACTAAACCAGGAATCAAGTGGGCCTAAAGCCAGACTAAGCAGCAGTCCACACTTCAAATTCAAATTCCCAATCAGAACAGGACTAAAACTGGAATAAAACTGGCTCTAAATTCAGAACTGCTAAAGACTCCTGAGTACCACTAGTGGCACCCCTACCGCAGTTTAAGAGCCACTGCTTTATAGCATTACAAGCCATTAAAGGAAATTCACAGTCTTCCCCCACTATCTGAGTTTAATGTGCAACAGTTCCCTCCCATTTATATCATGTCGATGAAGTGATACCCCAGCAGTTTTATAATTTCACCAATCATTCTTTTGTCCATAAAATGATGGGCACATTTCTCCCTGTCTAATCCTTTATCTCCTCCGCTTGTGTAAATGGCTGATATCGATTTCATTGCTTTTTCCCATTCTCTCTTTTGTCTATTCTTTTCTGCGGCCTGTGTTGCAGTGATTCTCTACCCGATAGCCTTGTTCTTGCTTACAGCGGCATTAAGCTCGCAGTTTCGCCTCTATCATAAATCCATTATGTCTTCCCACACTTTTCTCTTATTATCCTCTGAGATCGGCTGCTTGCAGAGTCGTACCCCTCTAAGCCATTTTTTGAAGCTTAGACATCTACATGCCCGCTGGTGGAGTCAACTGCCCACTGCTCACACTGAGCGCGCTTCCTCTTCTCTTTCTTAGAGGTATTTCACACCGCCATTTTTAATTTTATGTCACATTTGAATGGCGCATTGGACACAAAAACCCGAATCTCCAGTTAATACACAGACATAACATTATGACCACCTGCCTATTATTGGTGGCCATAATGTTGTGTGTTATGAGCAGCACCTGCCTAATTTGCAACCCTATATGCAACAAACTGCGATGCACTGTTTTATGACACCTTTCTATAAGAACCAACTAGCAATGACTTTGCTGGAATTTGAGCTACAGTAAGTTATCTGTTGGCCTTTGCGCCCATTTTCAGTCAGGTTTTAGGCCCCATCACAGCACTGAGACTGCTCTTATCAAGGTGACTAATGACATCCGCCTGAACACCGACACGGGCAAAGTCTCTGTCTTAGTACTTCTGGATCTGAGTGCTGCTTTTGATACAGTTGACCATGAGATGCTGTTACAAACATTAGAAGACTGGGTAGGCATTTCGGGTACTGCCCTTAAATGGTGTAAGTCCTATCTTGAAGACAGGAAGTACTTTGTTGAAATCAGTAACTGTGTCTCAGACCAAATGGCCCTGACCTGTGGGGTGCCCCAGGGGTCCATCCTGGGACCTCTTTTGTTCAGTCTTTACATGCTCCCTTTAGGCCAATTAATAAGCAGCAATAATGTATCCTACCACAATTATGCAGATGACACTCGGATTTACATCTCACTGACAGCAGGTGAATATGGACCTGTGGATTCACTCTGTCACTGCATCCAACAGATCAATGAGTGAGTGAGAAACAACTTTCTCCAGCTAAACACAGGCAAAACTGAAATAATCAACTTTGGCCCACAGAAACAAAGACAAGGTGTCTATAGTCACCTCGAGTCTCTTTCACTAAAACGTACAAGTCAGGTTAGAACTCTCGGGGTAATAATGGACTCTGACTTGAACGTCAACAGTCACATTAAATCTATAACATCATCAGCATTTTACCATCTCAAAAACATTGCCAGAATCAAAGGTATACTGTCTAAACCAGACCTAGAGAGACTTATTCATGTGTTTATCTCCAGGAATGTTAGACTACTGTAACGGTCTGCTCACTGGACTCACTAAACAAAGCTAAACAAGCTGTAAGACAGCTGCAGTACATCCAGAATGCTGCTAAAACCAGGAAGTACGACCATATTAGTCCTGTCCTCAGGTCTCTGCACTGGCTTCCTGTTGCTCAGAGAATAGACTTTAAAACAGATCTGCTTGTGTACAAGTCTCTCCATGGCTTAGCAAAGTACATCTCTGACCTGTTGGTCCCATATGAACCATCTCAGACTCTGAGAACCTCAACTCTGACAATGTTCAAGTCCAGACTTAAAACTTTTCTTTTTAGCTGTGCATATGCTGTTTCACCACTGTCCCTTCCTTGGACCACTTTTAAAAAATACTGGCCACTGCAGACTGGGAACACCCCACAAGAGTTCAGAGTGCAGTTTTGGAGCTTCTCTGACCCAATCATCTAGCCATCACAATTTGACTCCTATCAAACTCGCTCATATCTGCCAATTTTTTTCTGCTTCTAACAGCACCTTTGACAAAATGTTCATTTGCTGCCTACTACATGGGAACCAATAACCAACCTGACTGCTGTATAGTAGTAATACCTAGACCTATGTGAATTTCCCATTTTTTAAGACAAAAATAAATCTTCTAGTCGTAGAAGTCCTTTATTTCTCAACCCTAAGGGCACTGAAGGAAATCCTTTTTACTCTAATCAAGTCACCTGCTTTCAACCAAGACACAGGAGAATATAAATGTCAAAATGTGTGCAGTTCCTGTTCAAAATAAATTGTAGTCTTTTGCCTATCAACAGCTATGCTTGAAAAATCATGTAATATCATGATCTGTCTGCTTTTAGTGGGTGATATTTGGCCAAGAGCTAAACGTGTTCGCAGAATATTGTGTCCAGAAAGTACAGAGGCTACAGCAACATTAATAGCAACTAATCATGATATGATGAAGCATATCGTGATTAGTCACTATCACTATCTTCTTGTCCTTTGGTGCCCATTATAGTGATATGTGTTGCTACTGTACACATTTAATAAGTATAAAATTTACGAGCTTTGTATTGGCAGAGAGCAGGTTGGGGTGATCGATGGGAGGTAGGACAAGGCTATTTGGAATATTTGAGTAGTTTAATAAATGTGCGTTTCTAGGCTGTGAAAGAGTCATCAAGGCTGTGTTATAATCAAAACAAAGTTAGAAAGATATCATCTGGACGTTTTAAGAGGTTGACGTTGACAACAACGTCAAACACCTCAAACGGGGTCCTGATGAGACTATTGTGTCCTATGATATGACGTCCCTGTTTACTTACATCCTCAGCACAGAGGCAGTAACATTAATGAAGAAGACAAAGACAGGACAAAATGACACCAGACCACATCTGTCAAACTCCAAGTGGAAGTGTACAGGAAGCCAACACACACGTATCAGTACCTGTTATTCAACTCAAACCATCCACTACAGTACTAAAGACTTGTGTGATCAGAACAATACCACACAAGAGTTGCCCAGAAGATAAGAAGCGAGGAGGAAGGAAGAACATCATGTCCGCCAAGCCCTCAGAGCCTGTGGATATCCAAACTCAGCCTTCTCCAAATACAGGAGAGCTGAAAAACAGAACAGGAAAGAACAAGAGCCAAAAAGGGGCAACATAGTTATTCCTTATGTAGCAGGCCTGTTTGAGAAGCTCAAAAGGATTTTCAACAAACACAATATCCCAGTTCATTTCAAACATGATAATACTCTTAAAAAGAGATTGGTCCATCACAAATACAAAATTTCTAGCAACAAACAGAGCAATGTAGTTAATACTGTCCTCTTCACAGGGGATTATATGAACACTGCTGGGCCAGTCTCAGTGGACCAGAGTCTGCCTCCATCCGAAAGGCACATACCACTTCTTTGAGGACAGCGATGTCTGAATCTTAGCCAGAGAGACCAGGTGGTTCGAGAGAGGAGTGAAAGAAGCCTGTCTTTTAAAAATAGAAAAACCTTTTTGAACAGAATTAGCAGTTTGAGTTTTAACCTTCTATCTATTTACAACAGACTTCTTTTTATGTTACTTTGTTTAGATTTTCTATGCATGTTTTCTGGCTAAGTACAGTATAATGCATAGAAGTCAAAAGAATGAAAGTTACTTAGGGTTGTCAAATTCTGCACTAATGCAGATAATGGAGCACTTCCATCCGTACCCCATGAAAACACAACTTTATACATGAATCTTCTAAAGAAGTTTCCATTTTAGTAACTATCTTTCCCATTCGTTTTGATAAAGTGGCAAACTGAAAAAACAATAAATAGGACATTTTTATGTTGTACGAACTAAGTTTCAAATAAGAACACACAAATATGGCAAAAAGCACTATTTGCTAACTTTAAACTATTAAAGTAGCTTTTGTTGGATAAGCTCCTATATTGACTTATGTATTTTGTTCTGACACTGTTCTTGGCTTTAATTTCCAGCTTTTTAGTGACTTGGAACCTGAAACATCTACCTAGCTTATATAGTGTTAAATGAACATGTAAATAACGCAGCAAAATATGGCGCATGGTCTCTACCCAGGCACCAGGTTTCTAAATACATGTAGTCATTAGCATTTTATTTATTCACCATTTTGCAAGTTTTTGTGTTTATACTAATTTGTCCATTGAAAATATGTTGCAGTGAAGTCAGTACCATTTAGCAGTCTAACTGTAGACAATGCGGGTATATAAAAACCCGAAAATGTATGCAGTGTTGCTTTAAATAACTTACTGTTTCAAATACACAATTTATGACAAGGGTGTTTTCTTTTTTAGCAGTCCAAAACATCCCACTGAGTAAAATCTGTTAAATCACATATTTGGAATGAGCAGGGGATATCACCAAAATCTGCTTTTGGCTGTTGTTGGCTCCAAATGTGTGATCGGGCTGTGAGTGACAGCTGTGTGGCAGAGGAGCCCATCACGAGCACACATAGACAAACAAGAGCCTCGGAGCGGAGAGAGCAAACAGTGTGCACCTGTCGAGTACAGAGCGTGTAAAGGCAGGGATCCGGCAACAAATCCAACCTAGAAAATCCATTGGCCCCAGACTGCAAAGCCTGGTGTGGGATCAGCCCCAACTGGAGAGGCATTCAAATAAGGCATTCACACCCAGAGGTGGCAAGGAGCTAGATATTTGAGGATGTTTTTAAAAATTATACAAATTTTCTTAAAAAATAAACAAACACAGTAGCAAGTAGCAGTAGTCATATTAGTAGATGCAGTAGTAGCAGTAGAAGCTGTAGTAACAGTAGTAGTAGTAGTAATAACAGCAGCAGGGGTAGTAGTTGTAGATGTAGTAGTAGTTTTAGTAGTAATTGTAGTAATGCAAGAACAGCAAAAAACAGGTGTAGACGCTGATGTAAGACTTCTAATGGGATGGCTTCCTGCTCACCATAGCATCCCATCCGGGGTTGCTCACTTTGCACACCTCACGTCCCGGGATGCTTTCCTTGCAGGAAATAGTTGGCAGGGCGTCAGGGTGGCTGGCTGCTTCTGAAAGAGCGACTGTCCTGCTTAGAGAGGCAGACAGATGGCACTTATGGAGCAGCATATGACACATAGTTCCTTCACTGTAAACCGTGACCCGAGCTCAGTTCACATCTCATTAGGGATTCTGTTTGTTAGTATGAAAACACTGCTCCAAGTGATAGGCACTATATTAAAGATATAAAGCAAGTGGTGTGCTTATCCTTGTTGTTGTGTGAGTCACTGTTGTGGCGTGAACGTGATCGGAAAAAAATATTACAGTGCTATCAACAATAACAGCATCGAGGGCCCGCCGCATTCGCCACTAAATATTTCAGTGTGTGCAAGATTACAATGCATAAAATAGAGGTTGTCATTTAAGCAGTGTCCAAAAACTGTAATTTAGCCTTACTTTAAGATTAAGAATAAGCGGCTTATGAGCCTGGCCTATAGAGTTACATGGGGAGAGATAATAAAGTGTAAAATATTGGATATGAAATGATTACACCTGCAGTTAGGTGATTTTACAATAAATTAGCTGAATCTTAAAAAACAGGAGAGCAAACTATGGCCACTGCAAAGAAATGCTGTTTATATAGTACCCAAGTAATTAAATACTAATAAGTACTTCTTAGGGAACATTTCTAAAGAGTACTTGAGTAAATCTGGGAAGAATGTTACTTTTTATTTAAATATATTTGTACTGTGAATGAAAGTATTTTTGATCTTGTTGGCAGGAGGTGTGTTAGTAGTGTTAGGGGAGTAGTTTTAGTAGTGGTTATAATCATAGTAGTAGTGATAGAAGTAGTATTATTAGTAGCATTAGTTGTAGAAATAGTAGTAGTATCAGTTACTAGTGGCAATGATAGTATGTAGTGGTAGCAGTAGTATTAGGATTAATAGCAGTAGCAGAAGTAGTAATAGTGGTAGTAATTGTAATAGTGGCAGTAACAGTGAGCACTTTATGTTCAATACTTTTTTACCCAAATAAAAAAAAAAATGAATGCCAACTATGGCTTGTGCAAAAAAAAATAAAAAAAAATGCTTTTTTATATAGTATTTGTTTTTTTACAACTCAATGCAATACTTTTACAGTTCTTAAGGAAAATGTACATTTTTAAAACACACTTTTATATGTGTTAAAGTTACACTGTGTAACTTTTCTCCTAAATATGTGGGGCATACTGACGCGATCTGTTGCTCCGAGCGGGGCTTCCGTACTGAGAAACCGCCCTCGTAGTTTGGCCGGGAGCGCTCCGCTGTTGAGGAAGAGTCACGTGACAGGGAACGACTTGAGGCGCAGGTATAACCAGGAAGCTACTTTTAGCGTTGTTATTTTCCATTGCGCGATATTTGTTGATAAGCTAACGCTAGCGCTAACTCTATAGAAGATCCAGTCCAAACTTCCAAAGGTAGCAGCAGGTCAACTAAAGTTGAAACAATGATGGAAATAGACGCAAGCTCGCACAGTTTCAGAAGGAGGAGGGGCCCTAGTGTTTACGTTTTGCGACGGTGCAGTGGCACCTGTGGCCTCTAGAGGCGCAAGACCGGGAATCTTACACAGTGTAACTTTAAGGAAATAATGTTACTTTTACCCAAGTACATTTGTAAAAATTGTAAATGTGTAAGTATTTTTTGATGGATAGTAGTGTGAGGGGAGTGGTTGTATTTGTGGTTATAAAAGTGGTAGTAATAGCAGTAGTATTAGTAGTAATACCAACTATATGGTTAAAAAAATAATATTGTGCTTGCATTTTCCTAAAGCCCTAAAGGTTTTTATTGTAAGTGGAAAAGAAGGATTTAGCAGGAATATAGCAGATGCCATTTTTCTGGTGTTCAGTGAAAAATATCTCTGACAATCTGTGGAGGTGCAACAAGGTCTGTGGGAACACTTCAGATTTTTACATAATGCATGAAACAGCTCAGGATTTATCAGTAAGCAAAGGTGCAGCTAATGTCTGAGTTACAGCGCTCTGACTCCTGACCTTCAGAAGATCTTTGTGTGAGCACAGCCCGACTCCAAGCAGGTCAGGTCATGTTCACACATTCACAGGAGTAGAAAAGAGAAAATGAATACAGCTGCTGCGGGGGGTTAGATTATGAGTTATACATGAGCCTTTTAAGATTAAATGATTTTAGCATTGAACGGACGAATATCTTTTGCTCTTTTTGAAATCATAGCAGATTGCGATGTGGGCGATATCCAGCACGGAAGTTTCCACACATCCAGAAGTGGAAAGTAACTGGATACATTTACTTCAGCAATCGTAGTAGTACAAGAAGTTATAATAACAGTAATAGTAGTAGTAGTGACAGCAGTAGTAGTAGCCATAGTAGTAGTAATAGTAGCAACTGTGCATTCACTGCCTTTTCTACTTTTACTCAACTAATATTTTGTGGGTTCAAAATACAAGCTCTTAGTTAGGTAAAAGTAAAAGGGAAGACCACACTTGCGATACTGTAATATAGCAGTAGTAGTAGTAATTGTGGTAGTAGTAATAGTAAGGCTACTTCTATTTGGGTAAGTATTAGTAAAAATACATTTACTTGAGTACTTTTACTTATTGTGGCAAAAGAGCTAGGGTCCAAAAGACAAGTCAGAGCCATGCATTTTTAGAGCCCCCCCCCCCCAACACTGGGATAAAAGCAGGATTTCTTGCTACAAGGAGATAAACTGGCAGAGGTTGGGAGGCCGACAGACTGAATAAATGTGGGCAGAGAAAACAACAGCTGATAGTGAACAGAAAAGCAAAAAATAACAAAGGGACTAAAAGTGTTGAACCTCACAATTTCACCTTGTTTTTTTTCTACTAAAAAAGAACAGGCTCGATACAGCAGTGCCCAAGGTTAAACATTAAAATCTGCAAAATCCTCACAAATGTTCAATGTTGTTACATATTTAAAGGGTTCAAGGAAATGTACAAGTCATTCTTGCGCAATTACCTAACTCAAAATACTTCAGACATATGTTTACTTTAAACTTAAAGCTCAAAATGAGACTGGTGCAATCCTGCAATCTAGTGCCCTTTTCACTGTTTTTGTGCTGTTCTGCGATGTAAGCAGACACTGAAATAGTCAGCAGTACTGTATTTCTGATGCGAGTGATTCCGGATTCCGGAGTGAGTCCCTTTGTATGCCGTCATATGTGAACATTTTCAGTCTTGTAACATTAGAACATTTTAGAACATTTTTAAAGTAAACATACAGTACTTTATGAGTACATTATCACTTAAGTACATTTTTCAGTGTATAGTGTTATTTCTTTAAAACTGTATATAACTAAAGTATTTTTTTTATCTTGGGCAGTAGTATGAGGGGGGAGTTGTATTAGTGGTTATAATAGAATGATGGTATCAGCAGTAGTAGTATTTGTAGTAGTCCTATAGCACTAGTAGTAAAAATAGTAGTGGTGACAGTAGTAATAGTAGAAGTAGTAATAATGGTAGATGTGGTACCAGCAATTTACATTTAATACTTTTTAAATTTTTACACAATAAATCATGTTGTTAAGTATTTTTACTTCTACTTGATTAATGTTTATTTTGAAGCAGTACTTTTTTTTTAGTGCAGTTCATGAATACAGTACATCTTCCTCCTATGTCTATTAATGTCTATTATGTCTATTATGTCTTTTAATTACCACTAATATTTGATTTAAATATATTTACATCATATTTTATTGCGCATGTGGGTCATTTTTGTAAAACATAAAAAATATATACTGCTTAAAGCACCTTTAAGCACTAACTCAGAAGTAAAGTAACACATTTGTCAGGAGTCCAAAGTTAATTAAAATCCCAGACAAAAGAATAGATGTGTTTTTAAGCACTGGAATGGACTGACTTTGGCACAGAATTTGTCCAAGCACAAAGTTTTTTTTCCTCCTTTCCTCCTTCATTCAAATGAATCTTACAAAGACCTGCACTTTCTCTCAATAGAAGTCAGTTTGTTTCCAGTCCACTGTGAGTCCATTGTCGTGAGTGGAGGGAGTGGTGTGTGCTGGTGTTGACTGGGAGTTTTGTCGCTAGACATGTCCTTAAAGGAAGATCTGAGAGAAGCTTTATTAGCTTTTGTACCTTTGAGTTTCTCATTTTGTCGTGTTGTGGGCATTTGTGGGGAGATAAAAAAAGGCTGCTTTCCTCCGCACACCACAGTAATAAACCACATGCAATTAACTGTGAAGGCAAAGGGTTTTTATTGAGCAGAAAAATAACAAGAAAACAGCAAACTCCTGAGTAAATACGTCTATGGCACTTCTAATTGAGATTGACCTTTGTGTTCATTTGTCCACATCACTCAGATGAAAAAATATTGGGCTTTATTGGCTTACTATGGTTGCACGTATACGGCTTTCAACAGTTAAGGTTGGAGAGGCATTCAACAGCACACAGTAAACTTGTAAAGTGCTATGTTACTGCACATTTTAGCAGCTGCCTGGAATAACGAAACACAGTCCCAATAGATTATTTATTGTCAATCAGACGGCTCAACAATAAATAATCTACTGGGACTGTGTTTCTTTTATCCAGGCAGCTGCTAAAATGTGCAATAACATAGCACTTTAAAAGTTCAGATGTGTATATTTATTTATTTTAGGTTTTTAATATATTTGACAATTATAGTTTTTCAAAAGCTTTTCATCTGTGTTTTTTGTGCCTGTGCAACATGAAATTTTGTTCTGCATTTCATCTGTGGTCTGTGCCTTACTGAATGACAATAAAGGAATCTTGAATCAACCAGAAAAAAGTCTATTGTTACAGCACTATTCACCAGTGAAAACACAGTTACCACACAGACCAAAATCTAGCCACAGGTGGTTACAAGAACACGTGCCCTGTGCCTGTCCCATACCTGGATAAAAGAGAGTTGCATGAGGAAGGGCACCTGGCATAAAACCTAAGCCACATTAATATGCAAATGACAGCATGCTAGGAAGCAGATGACTGGTTGTGGCAGCCCAGAAAGAAAAAACTGAAAAGAAAGAAAAAAGCTTAGTAAATTAGCTGTGTTCATTAGCATCTAGCGCTACAAACATTTAGAGTTAATGGTAAATACCCTGATTATGTGATAGCAGGATTCCTTTCTCTCTCGTGCATGTAACCTCAGACCACTGTAAGGATATTAATTGAGCTATGAGCCTAGTCCAAGAGAGCTCCACATAAACATGCTGACTGCAGCTAACACTCAGATTTAGGTGTGTGTATGGTCTTCACACAACACTGACAATTGCGTATTTGGTCACTTCACATTTGACGCCACAGTGGCCAGTGTTGGAGAGGACCATGGCCCCCGGTGGATGTGGTGGTACGAGCCGCATTGCTGTGTACATTAAGGCCGGCCCCTCTCTCTTTCAGGCTGCTACTATAAATAGCGCCGCCTCAGGCTTCAAGTGTAATGAGATTAAACCAAACCAGCCCCGGCTCACAGTGTTTCATTGAGCTTTATTTCACTTGCCATCCCATATTTCAATATTCATAAAACAGATATCCAGTGTGTCGGTTTGTGCGTGCAAGAGAGAGGCTTGCGTATGAGTGTTCGTGTGTGTAGTGGTATGACAGAAACAGCAAGAGTGAGATTATGTGAAAGACTCACGCAAATGTGTTTGTAATGTCCTTGTTTTTTCCTGAAGGGTATAACGCACGTCCTAAAAACACATTTGTTATTATGGTAAATTATTTGGGCCGTTAGAAAACATCCAAGCTTACAAAACTAAACGGTCTATTTTTCAAGGAATTGCAACCCATATTACAATTCAAATACAGCCACAGCAAGTCACAAGGCAGTGTAGTCTTTGTGCCAGTTTCAAGCCCGGATAAATGAAGAGAAAAACTTTTGTAAATATTCGAAATCACTGCACGCTAGGAGGCAGATTTTATGCTGTGGTTAACACCCAGAAAGAAAAAGGTGAAAGGAAAAAGGAAGCACATAGTATCATACAATATGAAAAATCAACTTTATAGATACATTGTGCAGTTTGACATTTGTTAAAGAAAGCTTAAGAAACTACTATGTGTTTTTAGCCACCTGGTACGGGAAATCCCAAATGCTAAAGGAAAACATTCAACCTTTTCCTTTCAACCTTTGATCACACATTATATTATAAACTTAGATGTATCTTCTGCAAACCCTGACCAAAAATACTTAAACTCAAAGACCTCATTGGCAGTGTTCAGGCTTTAATGGCCCATCCACAACCGCTAGCATGCATCCTCTGTTAAGACAAAGCATTTATTAACCAAGTAAAATTATATACTGTATTTTCTGGACTATAAGTTGCACTTTTTTCATAGTTTGGCTGATCCTGCAACTTAAAGTCAGGTGCAACTTATATATCAAAATATATAAAATTTTACATGAACCAAGCAGTAAACATTACCATCTACAACTGTGAGAGGATGCTCTAGGCTTGTGACAACTACTGTCAGTAGTATTCAGTGAAGCAGAATGAGATTGGGAGCTTGGTGAACTTGCTTACCGGTAACTTACTTGTTGGACTCACTGACTTGTTTATTTTGCCTTTTCAGCCTCACAGGTTTGCTCTTTATGCTATTGTGCAGCTGAATAACTGTTAATTTGTTACGTTAACATACCAGACACCTATTCAGCCTATTGTTCTGTGTGCTACTGTGTAGTTGAATTATACTTGCCTTTCTAGATTAAATGTCTGTTCTTGGTCTTGGATTTTGTGAAATAAATTTTTAATAAATGCGACTTATAGTCCAGTGCGACTTATGTTTTTTTACTCTTCATGACGCATTTTTTGACCGTTGCAACTTATAGCCCGAAAAATACAGTAAGCATAACATTCGCAACAAGCTGTGATACACTGCCTCTTCTGACACCTTTCTATCAGAACCAATGCTGGTTCATCACTGTCCCTTCCTTGGTCCACTTTTAGGAGATACTGACCACTACAGACCAGGAACACCCCACAAGAGCTGCAATTTTAGAGATGCTCTGACCCATTCATCCAGCCATCACAATTTGGTCCTTGTCAAACTTGCTTAAATCCTTTCGCTTGCCTTTTTTTCTGCTTCAAACACATCAAATTTGAGGACAAAATATTCACTTGTTGAAATATATCCCACAACAGGTGGCACGATGAAGAGATAATCTGTCAGCAGTCAGTGGTTATAATGTTACGCCTGATTGTTCTGTAAATAAACATGCTAAATAATATTTAGGTACATCTGACATGTTAGTGGTGTTGCTGCTGCAGAAATGTAATGAAATGTCTCTAAGCTGGAGTGCTGGTTAACCGCAGAGGATAAGGCTTTAGTGGCGGAATCCTATTTTATGAAAAGCACACAGAGGAGCGTCCTGGCACCGCTTTTGTGGCCGAGCATCTGTGAGTGAGCATGTGCTTGTGTGGGGCTTTTGTTGAGACTCAAAGCATCGAGGGACATGCAGAGTGAGAGACATCCATTCTGTTTGGACATACTGCTGATTCTCGCTGTAACTCCGGCGCTGGGAAAATGCTCTCCCCGACTCCAACTGTGATCCTTAGCACATCGCTCAGGCCTCATTACCCAATCAGGGCTGCTCCGCCATCATTTTGCCATCAGTTAGGGGGCACTTGGCGCACCAGGTTCACCCCATTCTGCAATGATAAAAATATCTGTTATTCGTCTACTGTTTCTGGCACCATTAGGGGGAGGCAACATTATCGGTGTCATCAGCACCTCCGAAGCTCACCAGAAGCCCATATTTACCAGTGGTCAAAGGAAGAAAAATGGAGACTTAGATGGGAAAAAACAGCAGGACTTGGGTTTTTAGAGCAATCAGTAATGGATAAAATGAGGGGAATGCATCTTCTGTTCTTTTAGCTGACACATCTCTAAAGGTTAATTTACCAGTGACCAAAATATTAGACACAAAAATACACAAAATTGCAAAATAAGAGACAAAAAATGAAAACTAGAAGCACTCGGAGAGCACAGACCTTGGCCAAGGCACTGCTCCTATGTTGTAATAGAAAGATAACGTCTACAGACATAAACTCAAACTCAAAAATCATCTAGTTCAGGGGTTAATGCTCTTTCCACTGAGCCACAAAACCATTATATCTCACAGTGATATTTGTTCTTTTAGTGAGTAAATTTTAGCCCATATCTCCATATCCATATCTAAAGGGTACAGAATAATTTAAAACACTGATCTAAACAGTTATCTGGATCCACACCAAAATGAATCAGCCTTGGTCTACTAATGAACTTTCAGAATTTTTTTTTTAAACAAAAATAAAAAATACAACTCTGTATTTATTTAATCACTTTTATTTAATAGAATTTTCCAAACCTCACTAAAACCATTGCACTGAACTGTTCTTGCTTTCTTTTTTTTTTTTTTTTTTTCTGTTTTGTGTCATTTAACCAGCAGATAAAATGCCCTCTTTTTAGTAAAACAGTTATTTGAAGCCACTGCCTAATTTTTCACCAATAATTTGCATTTCAATAACAAACAATAGAGAGGTGTCTCCAACACTTTGCGGCTACAACAAAGACCCATTTGCATCATGTGCTGGAGGTAATCAATATTCCACTAACATTTATTGTGAAAGAATAATATACTGTGAAAGGATCTGATTAATTTGCTGAATACATGTAATGAGGTTTTATGGTTAAATAAAAGTATTGCACTATTGTCTTAATAAAAAGTGTTACATATGAAAAAGGAAAGTGTTCTTTGATGGTTTGGAAGCTGGCCCAAGCCCAGACTGGCTCAAGCATCAGCATCAATCCAAGGGTTAGGTTTTGTTTGGCTTTGAAGGAAAAGGATAAACAGCAGTTGTTGTTTTTTCCCCCTAAATATGATCTGGAATGAGATCAATAGAAAAAAGTTTAATTTTTCTAAATCATTGCCCTGGTGGTTAAGGTGAAAATATGAGGATAGTGAAAGGGCAGAAGATGACAATGGGATAAAACTGGCTCATTTGAAAAGCATGTCACATCCATGCTTCAAGGCAATGTCTGGAGGCCTTCTTTAGGGACGAATAAATCCATTCCTTTTTAATAATATTCAATAACTTTTTATGAGAATCTTACAGACTCACCTTTGTTCAGCAGGTAATCTAATTTGGTCACTAATGCTTTTTATTATAGAAGTATAATTGAAGACAATTATAGTCATTATTCATTTTAACACAATGTAGGGTATGATTTAGTACAAGTCAAAATAATTTTTCAGGGTAAAGCAAATTTTATTCTGAACATTGTGACAGTATCCTAGTATCAGAGTGTTTAAAACCCAACGCTGAAAAGACATAATTGAGTTTCATTGCTGTGAGTTGCCTTGAGATGTTTACCAACCACAAAACAAAGCCAGACTTTTGACTCAGCCCCGCCTGGACGAGAATCTGATGCTTACAGCGCAGATCCATCTCCAAAGCTGAGGAAAACACACCAAGACAAACAGGAAGGCATCCATTTGCGTGTTTGCTCTGTTGTACGCAATTGTACGCATCAAAGTAAATGGACCATTCTGCTCGTGCTCAAATCAACCTCTCTCCACTCAGCCGCTCCTAGCCCTGCGTTCGTATATTTGCACCGCATTATATCAGTAATTATCTATCATACTAGGGCTAAGACTCAGCGAAGCGTCTTTGGGAATATGGATGACGAATTAGATGCCAAGGCTGCTTATTAGTCTCTATTTTACTTTTAGATTGGATTAAATATGACAGAATTTACATTTATGCAAAGAATATGAAAATCTGAAGGAATGGGCCCAACACTAGATAGCTATTCAGATAGACACATAGATTTGTGTGGAGTGCAAAGACAGATGAAGAAATACATGGAGACAAAGATGACACAAAGGTAGCACTGGATGACTCACGCTTCTTCTTCTTCTTCTTTTTCCCTGCTATGTTTCTTCTCCAGTCTGGATTAAAATAAAAGAGGCCCACAGCCATGCTCACAGAGGGAGAGGGAGGGCACTCCATCTCGGAGATAGTCTAAAAATACCGCTCCTTGTGTGGGCTTGTAGGGGGAGTGGGGGGGTCCGCAGCTCAGCTTATGGATTTGGCGTTATAGTACAGACACCATCATTTCCACAGTCCATCACAGGCCTTTTCCCTGTTTTCTTCCCTCATCTCCCCTCTTCTCCGTACTCCACACTAATTGGGTTTGGTAAAAGCGCTTTCCTCCACTTTCTAGGAATGCTGGTCAATGCAATTAAAATCTAGTTCATTAAGCATAAACTTAGTAAGAAACAGCTTTTAGCTTGTTGTTGACCAACCGCATGCACTTTTCTTTTTCTTTTTTTTTCTCCACTCCTTCCACTCCTCTCCTGAGAAACTCCATTAAACATCAAAAGCAAATCAATATCTTGCTGTTGCCCTTCCCGCCTGTAGAAAACAGCCACCCTGCTGGCCTCTCAACTCCTAATTTGTCAGGACACGAGGCGGAAGCTAAACCTATTGGTCACATTTTTCAACTGTCGTCTCTCAGGATGGTTCGCACTTTAAGCCAATTTATCAACTGAATGATATTAAAGCTTCACTCGATTTAACTACTGCTGACCCGGGTGCTGCTACAATGGTAACCTTTACCTATGTACTTTAGAAACACCATCGCTCACCAACAAAAACATTATAGCCACTTTTCTGCTTTTATTTTATGAACAAATGCAAACTCAACCAATCTGCCACCTCAAAATACAAATACATATATATGGCATCAAACTGAAATATGCATCTAGAGCTTTGGTTAGCTTTAGATGGAAACCAGCAGTTATCTCCACCTCATTAAACAACATGTCTTGCAACATCAATCTTTCCAATATATGTTTTCCTTTGTAGAACTGTTTTCCTGTGTAACAAGACGTACACAATATTTCCAAAAGCATCGTTCACCCACCAAAATAACTGAATTCAGATTATGGTGTGGGGGCTTGGGCGCTTAGTTCCAGTGAAAGGAACTCTGAATGCTTCAGTATGGCAAAAAAAAAAAAAAAAAGGACAATTCCATGCTCCCAACTTTGTAGTAACAGTTTGGGGATGGCCACTTTCTGTTCCAACATGACTGCACATCCATAAAGACATGGATGAGTGAGTTTGGTGTAGAAGAACTTGACCATCTGGCTTGCACAGAGTCCTAAACTCAACCTGACAGAACACCTTTGGGATGAATTAGAGCAAAGACTGCGAGCCAGGCCTTCTCGTCCAACGTCAGACACTGATGTTGGACGAGAAGGCCTGGTTCGCAGTCTTCTATGTCTCGTCAGACACATAGATGTCTGACGTAGATAGATGCAATGTCATATTAAACCCTATGGATTAAGAATGGCATGTCACTTAAATTCATATGCGTGTAAAGGCAGGTAAGCTAATACTTTTGGTAATAAAGTATATATGACATCAAACTGAAATATGCTTCTAGAGCTTTGTTTAGCTTTAGATGGAAACAAGCAATTATCTCCACCTCATTAAACATCATGTCTTACATCGTCTATCTCTCATCTATTCAATACATGTTTTCCTTTGTAGCACTGTTTCTCTGTGTAACAAGACGTATCTAGCATTAAAAAAGACACTTTTTTTTAACGTTCCCCTGGCAGCCATTATTCAACAGCCAATGGGAGTGCACCTTATTGGAGCGTGCCAGCAGATTAAAATCTCTATAATAATACAGCGTATATCATAAAGTCAAATTTTTTCATATTTTAAATTATTACACGGGTTTCCTCCAATCCAAGGAAAAAAATCAGATAGTTGAATTCAATTACACTCAAAAGAGGTACTACTTAACACATCGCCTGTTTTCCTGCTATGATATTTGGGAATGGCAGGGACTTAACCGCTGCTCCCCTCATACAAACAGCCCATGGGACCTTAATAGGGATTTACATATAAGAGTAAGAGGATCCATAGGCGACGAAAAGGGGAAAGTAAAAAGGATGAAGATGAGGTGTGCCAAGGAAGGAGGAGATCAGGTGTCCTGGTCCCTCACCTCCTCTGTATGCACACAGAGTGAGCTGCAAACCAGAGAGGAAGAGCAAAGAAAGATGGTGAGACAGTGGACTTAAAAGAGACACTAAGAATTTAATACAACCACAAGCTGCTTATGTAGTGTTTTCAATATTCCAGAGTTGACATTGGATTGCTTTTTTATTGTTTAAGCTTTTCTCTACAAAAAAAAAACAAAACTCTTAGATAAGTCCTCATTGAACTGTGAATTCAGAACTTTAAGTCGCTTGCTTTGTGCATTAAGAACACAACATTCGCTAACAATACAGTATTAAACATTACCACCAAACATGAAAAGGTGTAAAATAAAAAAGTTGAGAAACTACCATAAAAGTGTCCATTGTATCTATTGCTCTAGCCTTCTGACACAAAAAAAAAATCTCTTTACTTCACTTACATCTGAAAATATGCTGGCATACGCACACCTATCTCTTCTTGGCTATGCACCCATTAGCGGTGCAGCCATTTTTTTTTTTTTTTATCAAATGCTAGAAGCACTCTGAAAGCACATTGGCCTTATCCTGCAATGGTAAACATTTTGTGTCCAGACTTGCGGTGCAAAAGTCTTAAGAAAGGCATATCAATGTACAAAAATACACTCAAAAGACTAAAAATCAAAACTAGAAGCACACAGAGAGCATATACTGCTGTAAAGTCACTGTTTCTATCTCGTAATGGTAAAGATCAAGCCCAGACCTGTACTCAAATCTTCTAGTTCAGGGGTAAATGCTCCTTCCATTGAGGAGTAACTTCCTTGAACTATTAATAACCTTTCCAAAAATCTGCCCACGACTTTTTGGCTTCTCTTGCTAACAGACTGACAAGCCAAACCAACACATAACCTCTATGGCAGAGGTAAACAACCTAGGACAGAGAGAATGGACAGCTCACTGACACTGGATCCATGTCACTCAGGGCCAAACGGGTCGGTGTGGGTTTCAGTGGTCATGTGACCTTGAGGCCAGATGTGGTCAATGGTTATGAGGGTCGCAGTGCCCCGAGAGACTTTGGAGACACTCCTCAAGGCAATTATCTCTCACTCAGCGGGACGGCACAAACACAGCAGCAGGGGTCTTACTCACAGCTGTCTATCCACATTCATCACTCTGCCATTTAAAGGTGCTGCTAACATCATTAATAACTAATAATAGCTATTTTATTATGCAAACGAGTGTGTCAAAATAATGAGAGATATTTCCTAATTTGTATGTATTCATGATTGAGTCTGCCTTTAAAATGAATTCTGGCGGCCTATCAGATTGATTTGTGAATAATTGGATTTTCCACAAAGATCAGAAACACCACTTGGACTTTCAAGCTACAGCTTCAGCATACACGGGTCAGGCATAAAATTATGACCACCTGCCTAACATGCAGCCCCAAACACAACAAACAGTAATGCACTGTGTATTCTGACACCTTTCTGTCAGAACCAGCTTTAAGTTCTGTGCCATAAATAAAATATAGCACAATCATTTGCGAATCTCGTAAAACTACACTTTGTTCCCAACAGAGCATAGACAACAGTATGAGATGTTAAAGACATTTTCACAAAAAATATATTTTGTACCAGGTACTTTTCCAGACTTTTGTTGCCCCCAGTCTCAACACCTGATATGTTGTTTATTGTGAATAAAATATGAGATTAATGATATTTGTATTGTTTTGACTTACATTTTGTTAAGTGTCACAACTTATTTTTTTTTTTTTTTTTGTAATTGGGTTTGTATTACCACTAAATACAACACCACTGTGATGTATAATTCAAAGTGCAACAAGAGAGCTGGTGTGGTGCGCAGCTAGACCCCGTCCCAAAGGTTTACTGAACAGCTGAAAGGCTCTCCACCTGTGAAGGCGACATGTCCGTGACAGCGCCAGTCGCTCTTCACCTGAGGAGACACTTCTGTGAGTCCTACAGATCTCAGAGTTGTGTTGACGCTGATCTAAAGTGACTCACGCCTCTAGTGGGTTTCCAAGAAGAAGTGTAAGACAGTCCACACATCAGCACCGTCCCAGTACTGTGGGTTAAAGGCAAAACAGTGCCGAGAGCTTTGTGAGTCAACGCGAACCACTCAATCCGGTTGGAATTTATTCTGAACAGTGCATTAATAGATTAATGGCTGGCTGTAGCTGTCCTTTCACAATACCGGAGCTTGTCGCTTTGTGAAATAAACGCTGACTACCTCATCTAGTGTGGCCCATCAAATAAATCCCTTCTGTGTGGGATTTGCCAGGTATGTGTGCTGGTACCAATCCCTTATGTTTGGTCTTGAAAGGCCCTTGTCCCGGGGCTCTGAGTTCGTCCTGTGAGCGATTCTGTGTTGGGCCGTTCTGAGTTGGGACGTGGAGCCCGTGGGCAGGATAATCTTCTGTAATCCTCGGCTCGGTGATCTGACCACAGTGAATGTGAGTGCTGTTTGTAGGGGGTGCATGGATAGAGAGGGGACTGCCAGTGTGCTAAAACATCAAGCCCTATTGTGCCAGACATTGCTCACTCAATTCAGTTTCACAGGTTAGTGGTTAGATTTTCATTCATGCATTTATTATCGTTTTCTGCTTCATCCAAGTGAAGGTTGTAGGTAGCTGGAGCCTACTTCATCAACTATGGGCCTTAGGCAGGGCAGGGTATAACAGTTAGCTGTAGGGCTGACACTGAGACATACACAGACAGACATTCACTCTCACATTCAGTCACTAGGAGCAATTTAGTGTCACCAATTCATCTACTGTATTCATGCATCTCTCTCTACTGAGTTCTTGTATTTTCTGCTAGTTTCATCCATACTGCCTAATCCAGTCACAAAGGGTCACAAGCCAGCGTAGTTTTTGTGCCAGTCTCAAGCTCGGAAAAAAGGAGAGAGCTGCATCAGGAACAAGATCCTACATAAAGCCTATTTTCCAAATTAATATCACTGTGCCCTTGGAAGGGAAAAACTGAAAAAATAGAAGACATTTGAGCCATACAGCCTTCTTTGTTTTGATTGCAAGGTAATGTAATAAAAGATCACATTTAATTGCTTGTTACAGGTGACATTTAAAGACACAGCATCGAGGATTTGCATAAATTAAACATAATGTAATTATGTTTTTCTGCAAACAAGGATGAGCCCCTTATATCTGCATGTGGCTTTGGTTATCTTGTGCTAAAATAAAATGATTACGCCTATATTTGTTCAACTTTGTGTACAACTAATGTGTTTCTCAACAACTGATAAAGCTTGGTTGGAAATAAATTCTGTTTTCCTGATGATGTATAAAGCCCTTGGTTTTTAATATTGTTATTATCATTACTATGCGGGATTCATTACAACCCCGACTTGAATTTCTATCAGGCTTATAATTGTTTGCTCTTTATGTGGTAGGAAATATATCTGTGAGTCACCAAGAAACAAGCACAAGGAGAGCCATAACAACCCTCTCCTAGCAGAGGAAGACATGGAGGGCATGCTGGATATGCAGACATTAGTGCAAACGTTAAGGGCTTAATGAGTGCCGGGCATCCACAAGGTCATCCCATTTTATTCATCATTACCAATTGTAAATGGTTCTTAAAATAGACATGTCCTATTATTTCCATAAATTATCTGTGTTTACATTATCTGCACTGGACATCCCTGTTCTGTCAAATTAGCCGGCTTCATTGTGTGGTGCAGTGAAGTGTTGTAGTTTTGCTTGGTAACTGTGTGGCACTATTTTCATGGTAAAACCCAGCATGTTAATTCAGCTCAATTTAATTGGGGAAACCGATTGCCCTGATTCACTTAAGTGTCAAACTTATTTTATTTCATCAATTGCACATTTGGCAAATTTTTACACCTGAAGTCCTTCCTGTCACAACCACCTACATACTGGAGCAGGCAATGTGGTTGAATTTCCTTGCCCAAAGACACAATGACTGTATGCACTGGGTCGGAGCAGGAATCGAACCTCCAACCCTCCAGTTAGTGAGCAACCTGCTTAACCTTTTGCACCACTGCTGCCCCTTTAATACTTTTTTAAAATGATCTAAATGACTTGGCTTTGGTAATTCTGTATATTTACACATTTGGAATAAGAAACTCTAACCATTTAGCAGAACTATTTGGTTTAGTGTCATGGCTCTGCCCTGCCTTTGCCCATCCTCATCCTCAATGCATCCTTCTGTAAACGTCATCATTAAACTAGAGTCAGGCTTAAGCATGCTTCCATTTTTTTCTTCTTCTTATGATCGCCTGAGAAGTGCAGATTGCAAGTTGAGGCAAGCGGAGATGGCAGGGCTGCTCTGGACATGCCACTGGAGATGTGTCAGTTACAGACATGTTGACCCTAAAAGCATGCCCCGGACCAAGGCCTAATCCCATTTCTCATTCGCAATTCTTAACATCAGACAAGCAATTAAGTCATGAGTAATACATAACAAAGGCTGTGTTTGAAAACAGTTGTCTGTAAATTACAAACTGCAAAAAGTATAACGTTATAATTTTTCATCTGACAGAAATGTGGCTGAAGCCTTGAATCAAATTGTTATGAATAAAGTAAAAAATTGTGATCATGACTTTCTGTTAATTCAGTCTTCAGTAATTTTTAATTTAGCCCCAGCTCTGAAAAGTGATTGAAAAGCCTTGTATCTCTTCATAAATTATAGAGGAAAATTGATAGAAACTGTCAGTGGCTAGAAAGTGTTTACTTTATTGAGAGTCATATTGTTACTGCAATATACAACATAATTATTCCATATGGCTATTTTCATGCAGCCCTATTACCGCTGAATGCAATGTATTGTGGGAAATGTCCTCTACCCCTTGGGTTGAACTGTGATCCCTGAAAATCTCAGTTTTGATGTGTACTAGTCCTAAGCCCTCTCTTTTCCCCTTGATTTAAAAGAGAACTGGGATACCCCTATCCCTCATGGGAATGCACAGATGCTAAGAGTTAGAGCTGGGACTGGGCCTATAAGTCAGAGGGATCGCTTCATAATAGGGAGCTGCGTAGATGTGTGGATGATTAACTGTAGCAGAGTGCCACAGCAATTTATGGTCAGTCTATAAAAAAACATCACAATTTCCTAATTCTCAAGTCCTAACTCCTTTTCCTCGTCTCCCTCTGCGCCGCCTCCTCTCGTGTAGCAATCAGCCAGGTGCTAAATGCTTGGGTGAGGCGCAGCTCATGTTGGTGGTGGTGCGTGGGGGTCGCTGTGTTGTGCTGTGTATAGTGGGGCGGTGGTGGAGTGGTGGGGGGTTCGAAATTGCATGTGGAAATAAGCATCTGTGCTTGCTTGGCAGAGGAGGAAGCGGGGGCAGGAAATAACTGTCATTCTCCACCAAGGCTGAGAGTACGAAGAGGGCAGCTTAATCATTAACTTAGTGAAGTGGAGAGAATGGAAGAGAGAGGACAGATCGACTAAAGGTTTTTTTAAATAAAGTACTTTAAATCTGCTGAAACTAATTCTTCCTGTTTCTGGAGGAACTTGTATTGTAGTGCTTGTAAACCCTTAATCATGCGATAAGACAGCTTGTATGCATAATAATATAAAAAAAGGAAATATCTATATTAAACATAGACAGTCATACAAAACTCCTTAAAGACCCTTTTACTGTTTGTCAAAAGAAAAGTGCCATATGCTTTGGAGACACAATCACTTTTCAATGGAAGAATTATCATTAGCCACCATTTATAGCAAATTATAAATAATCAAGATGGTTTCTACAACAGGCAACTTTTTGACTTTCTGTATGTAATGTGGTTAGAAAACACACAAGGTTAAACAATATAGGTTACTTGTTGAAACCAAAGATGATAAAACTTGAAATAACAGAAGTGTAAACTGAACTTTGAAAATATTCTGATTGCCAAAATTTTTGGTCAAATTGTGCAACCCTTGTTGTTACTGTGAAACACCAATTTCATTTAGTGGTTTGAAACAGCAATTAAAAGTCACTCGCAGTTTTGTACAAGCAAAGAACTGTTACATTTAGAAATTTTGTGAACAGATGTCCCCCACAACACAGCTGTAAGGCTCCAGGCTACACAAATGGTTCCTGTAGCATTTTTGACCCAAATTAACTATTAACACTTTGTTGTGAATGTGATGTAAGGTTTTCAAATTCACAGTAGGCCTACTTAATTCTTAATTTAAAACGTCTTAGATTAGAGGGGAATTCTGTTCAAAGGGTAAAATGGTTGTAGTGAATAAAGATTATGTTTCTCTTTATGATACAGGGGTTTCCCAAGTTACATTATCAACAATGGACCAGCCGCAGATAGGGTTGAATGAACGTTTGAGCTCATCCCCTCGGAGATGACTGATTACCAGCGGCAGATAGTCGGCTGTGTGAGCTGAGGAGAGCTGACACAGGGCAGACTTTTGGGAAAATGCTGAGGTGGCACTGAGTCTCATCCGGAGCTGAGCAAGGGTAGAGGCAGGGAGTGAGGGGGGGCATTTCCCTGGTGATGACTGTTAATGAATAATCAATGCCAGGAGAGGGTCAATAGAAGAGATGTATGTAAATCTCTTCTACACTCTGGAGTAGACTTATAGGTTTAATTAAACTAATCACTGCATTGACTGGGAGCTCCCGAGCTCTTTGAAGCCTGCTGTATTAATGACACCGAATCAACCGGCCCTTTTGTACTGAGACGAGAGAAAATGAAGCGCCTCTGCAGAATCATCCAATTTTCCCCCCAGCTCCACTCCGCACACACTGAGTAAGAAGACGCATCGTGCTAATTTAATAACCGAAATAAACCTGTTTGTACTCCAGGGACAAAATACAATTGAGCTTTATGTTACACGGCTGCTGTACAATAAAACAACCTTACTTTTTCTACTTGGCCGAGCACATCTCTCGTGTAGCTGTTAACATATCAATTACCATATGTTACACATCAAACACTGTGATTTACAGGTAGTCGTAGTACAACTACTAGCACTTCCATTTGTTCTCTGACTAATGCAGTTAATACTACTACTTCATCACGGCTACGACGATCACTGTTACCACTCTTACTACCCACTTTGCCACCAAGGTAAAAAATATTTGTACTCATTTAGACAATTTAAAAATTTTACTCAAGTAAAAATATGTTTTACAAAATGTACTCAGAAAGTTTCTATTTTCCAAAAATGAGCATCATAACCATGTTGTTGACCTTTCTTTTGTCGTTATATTGCCACAAAAACTCTATGTTTGGCCTGTGTTTGGCTATTTATTCTCATTCACCTCACTGAGTATGTAACACCAATTAAATTCACTGGATTGCACTGCTGTCCAGAAATATCATTGTTTAAAAGCTGTGGAAAAACAGAAGTGACTCAGCCCTCACCATCTAATTCAAAATCACTCAGTGCAAGTGCAATTTTACAGGGAAGAAAAAAATATTTTTGGATATGATTTTGATGTTGAGTAGGGAGTCTGGAACACAGTTTTTCCAATTGATTTTTTTTACAAATGTTTTTCGTGCGTCCACCCTCGGTGCCAAAATCTCAAGTCACAGTTTATGACTATTGGCGACCCCTGAAGGAAAACGGGAGCAGCTAAAAGACAAAAAAAAGTCATTTTTAATCCTGCATTGAACAAAGTTTGTGAGGTTTAAAGTTTTTGTATAAAGTGCTCACACCTTAAAACACTGAGTAAGATGTGAGAAATAACCAAATAAACATTGACAAAATACTGCTGTATGTGAACAAAACAAGCCTTACATTTTCCAAGTGGCTGATCACATCTCTGCTATAGCTGTTAACATATCAATTACCATATGTTACATCGAACCACATTGATTTACACACAGGTAGTGGTATTATGAGGCAGACAGCAGCCTCCCTTATACAGAGACAGTTTGTTATCTTCTATAAGGAGCAATCACCGAGCCGGCACAAATCCTCTTCCACTTTGAAACCACTGATCATCATGTCATTGTCCGCAGCGATACACTCCAGGGAATCTGCCTGCACCAAACAAAAACGGCTACCCACAATCTAGTTTAGCAGCAAATACAATGTGTGTGTGTGTGCATGTCCCTATTAGTAGGTGAGAAAATAATAAAAGCTTTGATGTTAATGTTGTGTGCGCATCACTGTGAGTCACATTGAGATTTTTCACCAGCTATTATTAAGCTGGGACTCGCTGTTTAATAAGAGATGGAGTAATTGTCTCTTCATCACTTCTCTGGAGATTACAATGGGAACTGTCAAGTGAATTAAAAACCTTTTCTACAGTGTATCTTTGACAGACGCAGCTCAAACGGGCCGAATGTGGGGCCTTTTCATGAGAGACTAGCTTCACCGCGTATCCCCTGTGGATCATAAACAAACTCTAGTTAAGAAAAAGGTAGTCTGGGGATAAAAAGCATAAATGCTGTAATTTCTATGGTAGAGAAACAGCTTGACAAGACATCTTATCTTTACCGTGTTGCTGAAGCGAGGTGTAATGCCAGATTCGAGCGAGTTCCTCTTTTCACTTGCAGAGAGAGAGAGAGAGAGAGAGAGAGAGAGAGAGACTAAGGATAGAAAAAAAAAAAAAACAGAAATTGTCTCTGGTTTTCTCATTTGGTATGTGCATAGTGTATATTGAAATTGTAAGTGTGTGAATATCTTATCTCAGTCCGTCTTTGTGGCTCCTCACAACAGACACGAGTAAGCACACACAAAGGCAGGTAGCTCTGCGGCACACACTCACACAGAGTAATGACCAATCTGTATACCAAACAATGATAAAAGGTTATACCCGCCAGTATAAACAACAAGTTTTCCACTGAGACGAGTGCAAATTGGGAATGGAGGCTGTGACTTCATGAAGAGGTAATACAAAGCCAGAGGTGCGCCAACCTGCAATAAGGGCATTTAAGGTCTACACTCAATAAATAAAAATGTATGAGTTGTTTTGGAGGAACAGTCATCTTATATTCTCAAATAATCTTTGGACTGAAATGAAACTGATAAGAACCACAGACCACAACCCAAACCTCAAGGCACACAGCTGGGGCAGAGACAGATAAAGTACTCAAAAATAAAGGTCCACTATTATGCTAACTCAACTTATTATTTTTTTTTTTTTTTAGCTTTTAACCATGTTACAATATTGTTACCACCTCAAAAACATAACTACTGTAGTATTTTGTTTCATTCACCCATTTTTGAGTAATTCTGTGAGCTGCTGCTGCTTCTTTCATTCCAAGAGATTAAACGCTTTGTCTCACCGCTCTACATAGACATGTGAAACCAAGAAGTGCTCCTGCGCATTTCTAAAGCGAATACACCGTCACAGGACACATTCTGATCATTTCAGGGCTTAAATTGGCGTCACTATGAAGCTTTATCTATCTGTTAGCATCATGTTGCTAATAGCTGTGCTCCCTATTGCTTAACTACTAACACTACCATTTCTACCCTACAACTAGCACTACTGCTTCTACTATTACTACCCACTTGCCATTGAGGTGACGTCCAAAAAATACTATAAAATGTATATAAACTGAGAAAGTACACTTACAATCTAGAGTTGACAAAAACATTTACAACAGTGACCATTAATTCTACAAGTAAACCTTACATTAAAAGTGCAATAACAGTGGTAATAGAGACTTAATAACGTTTGTAGTTGGAAATGCAATATACTCACAATACACTCTTCATGTCTTGCTAATGCCATTTTAAATATAACTTTATTTCTTCTAAGATTAATGAGATAGTTACAATGCATTTAATCAATACTTTCCTCTTTGAAGGCAGCCATTTACTCAGTGCCAGCTCAGTTTCCCAGACATGATATTTACAGAGCACTAAAACATTCATGCGCTAAGATTCAGAGCCATGTGTTTTTGAGCTGTTGTGGCAGATTTAAAAAAGAAAACTCTGCTCGAGGGTCTTTTGTCATGGCTATCTGCGAAGTCAAGACTTTAGCAACAAAATTAGCTGTGGTTGACCTAATACACCAAGATATTTCATGTTTTAATTGTTGCTCATAGAGAATATTAAGGTAGCTTTAGGCGGGTCATGTTCAGAGGTGGGAAGTAATGAGTTCCAACCCCAATTCAACAAAAGTTTAGGACGCTGTGTAAAATTTAAATAAATCATATATTTTATCATTTCATGAAAAATATTTTGAATTTGATAGCAGCAACACATTTCAAAAAAGGTGGGACGGGGGCACCAAAAGGTTGGAAAGGAAAGTTTATAGTCCAAAAACAGCTGGAGGAGTATTTTGCAACTAATTATATTTACTGACAGCATATTCGTGAGATGTCTGGGTGTAAAAGTTGCATTTTAGAGGAAGGAGTTTGTATTGTTAGTATTGGATGTATTAGATGCTTATGCTTTTTGGAACCTCCAACAACACTGCGTTATTCTGTACTTGAGTAATATTATTTTATAGTATATTATGTTACATTATATTACTCTTAGTTGAGTAATTATTTGGAATACTACTTTTCACGTTTACTTTATTAATATATTTTTGAAGTAACAATAATACTATAATAATATATTACTTGAGAACGTCTGTTGGCTCTACCCACCTCTGGTCACGTTTAAGGGCTAAAGAAAGTGGTGAGTGCTGTTGAGCCAAGCTGTTAATGCCAAAACACCAAATGTTTTGGGCTCTCGCTCTTTAGCTGTATGTAAACATTTACACAGGGGCTATGAGTCAACCCAACCCAGACTTTTCTTCCCCTTTCTTTCTATCTTTTCTTCAAATCCTCATTACATTGCCTCAGCGTGCGTCGCCTGTGGTCTGTTACTCTACAGATGAACTTTCCTGTTGCGGCAAAAGGAACTGTGAGCTGTGAGATAAGGCTAGAGCTTGCATCACTAGGGTAGGGGGAGGAGAAAACAGATCAAGAACAGCAAAAAACACACTAATAGAATAGTTAATTTGAGGTTGTTTTTACTAATTGACTGTCCCGAGGGAAGGAGCCCAGAGCAAGAAGAGGCCGGCGGTCCAATTTTGGAAAGGATGGTGCCAAATACAGCACTGGGACTGAGGAAGAAGAGCAGAGGTGTTGGAATATCAAAGGAAACCTCCAAATAGACCAAACAAACTGCACCGGCGAGGATTAAGAAAAACCCCGTATAAATCCACAGAACAACATGTGTGAAGGAAGGAAAGGCGCTGGTGGTGGAGGGGGGGTGTAAAGCGTTCATGTCCTGAGGATCACAGCACGGGGTAATGCATTCTGATACACTTTGACTCTATGGCAGAGGAGGACTAAAGAGAGAGGTTCAGGCCTTGTTATTAGAGCCAGCTCCGGATTGAGGACAGTTTGCAGGTGCGCTCTGGCTCTCTGCGTCTGCCTGACTGGAGTGCTAAAAAGTCGATGAGGGGGGCTGCGTGGGCAGAAGGCAGGCTTAGACAGGGCTCTTAGTGAAGACCGGGGGAGTTTTGTGTGCGGCCGGAGAGATGAGTCAGAAGGAGGTAACATGGCAGCTGAGTTTGTGGGATAATCCTGAGGGGCCTCCACCTGCATCCCCCATCACCTCACCTGTACCCCCCCTCACCTCACCTGTGTCACCGCCGGGCAACCACAGCCGCGGATACACCGGCTCTGCACTCTTCCGGCGGCTCAGGCTCAATCGAAGTATTCAGGATCTCAGACACTACTTCAACTGGTCTTCCAGGTACAGCAGTAACCTTTACAACTGGTCAATACACCTTGAGTGAAATAGCTGCACTGCCAACATCTCTTGGTCTTCAATACTGATTTTAAACAAGGACCAACCCAGATCACAACAGTGTTTGAAGGAAAACAATATGTAATTTAATCTATAACATTAATGAAGGCAGTGTGGCTGCAGGCGCATAAATTAATACAAACCTTATACATAGAAAGTTGGGACAATGTGTAAAATGTTTTTTTTTCACAATACATGGCTCTGTATTGGCAAGAATGTGCACAATACAATACATATCACATATACATATCACATCAATATATCACAATACTGTACAAGACAATATCAAAATATTATTAATAATTATTATTAATATTATTATATAAAATATTATTTTATATAATAATTATAACGGTGAGGACTGCTACTGTTTTAAAAAACAAGTTGCCTTTTGCCAAATAAGCTACAAACCGAAAGTGCTTGAAGGATTTTTTTTTCTTTCAGACATGCAGAAGCTAAACTGATAAGAGATTTTTTTTTCAACTTATCACTTAAACATATACTAAATAATTTCTACTCTATTATGGTCTAGGTCATTATGTGCTGGTGTGATCGTGACTACACAACTGCTCTTGAGTCCACAACAAGATTTCTGAGTTAGTTATTCCATGCACATACATATACATAGCCTGATGGATTAGATTTTAGTAAGCACCGAATTAACAAGATGAAGACTCATAATTCCTCTCATAGTTTGCTGGAAAAAAATAAAAAATGAGGATTAGTGTATGCTGCTTGGAGAAGGTCCCCTGGCGAACATTTCTGATGTGTTTTTCATTACTGGGGAAACATTTTTAACAATAATTTGATTTGTAGTCACAAAGCCTTCTGGGTAGGGGGAAGTCACTTTTAATTGGCCAATTTAGCAGTAAAATCTAAAAATAATTTAGAAGCTCAAGTAAAGGTGTCGCAAAACTAAATTGATCCACAAAAGTAACTTAAGATGTATTGAAAATAACGCACCCTCGGTTGCAACGTGTCCTTATCTGCCCTTGACATGTGACCTCAGACTACCTCAGACCCTCAGTGTAAACTTCACAGCCAAAAAACATCTGAAATAAATTATTGTCTGTCAGTATAAAGCCATTATTTTTTGGATCAATGATATCAAACACTACATGCCAGAGATGTATGATTGAATCTCCTTTCATCTCGGAGAACTTCTGTATCTTTTTGAAAGGGCCTCTCTGTCTGCCTGCTGAACAACATTCGTGACTGCTGGTGCTGGTGAAAAAAGATATGAGTGTAAACTGATAAGTGCGCGAGTTGCTGTACCCCGTGGCTAAGCTCTTCTGGCTATCGATCTGGCAGCTTTTAGGCTTCTGTTTTGGGTTTAATGTTAATCAGCAATATGCTCAGTGGACTGGCGCTTGGTTTCACTCTGGCCCCAAATATACACAGGAGCAAAACTAAATAAACCGAAGAAGACTATAAAAAAATGCCTCTGGATCCCTGTGACGAGATATAATGTTAATAAAACTGTTTTGCCTGCACTGATTAATTCAAGTTTTAAGCTTTAGGTGCAATATAGATCATAATCCAAATTAAAATCTCAGTGACTTATGTCTTGTTACAGAGTTTTGGCCCTGGGAAAAGCTGGGCTGATGTGGCTCTTTTTGCTCAGTTTAACACAACTTGTTCAAAAATGCAATTTGTCAGTAAAGACTAATTCTCAGGGTAACCCGATGGCAGTCTGCCAGCACCCCAGTATACCGCAGAGTCACAGTATACGCTCCAACTTCTGTCACGTCTCACTTTCTTCAACTGTGTTTAGTCTAAATCATTTCCCAAACTGTGATACAGATACAACTGATGGTAGATGGCACTTGAAAAGCCAAATATTTTCTGTGGTAGTTTGAAAATCACTGGTCTAAATGTAATATTCAAGATTTTTTCCCTTTTCCCTCCTCAGCTTCGATTCTGAAAATGGCCCCTCACCAGGTCGCAGCCCCATGGATTCGCAGGCGAGTCCCGGGCTGGTGCTGCACCCCTCATTTCCCCAGAGCCAGCGCAGGGAGTCCTTCCTGTACCGCTCGGACTCCGACTACGACACCTCACCCAAAACCATGTCCCGAAACTCCTCTGTCAACAGTGAGGGGTGAGCATCCTTCTGCATCATTTACAAGAAAGCATCCACTCAACAACATGCACTCCTGATTCACAGACGCGCCACAATAACTGCACATTATCCCAATCAACACAGCAATAGGCGTGATTGTAATTATGCAAACATTATGCTAATGAAATCATGATGAGTCTCCTTAACATTAACTGTTCTGCTCTGCTTCCTAGTTCGTCTTTCATTAAGATGCAGCCTACTAAATCCTTCCATTAGCAGGATTCAAGCCTATTTTCTCTGTTTAGATCAACACAAGCATTTGCAAACATTCGGCTTACAAATACACCCTCGCATATAAACACAAAGCAGTGTCATAACTCAACTCTTTACACTCGTCTCTTACAGACATACTGAAGACTTGATTGTCACCCCATTCGCTCAGGTATGTGCGCCATGTATGACTTGTTAAATTGCTCTAAATGACTAGAAATAGCGGTTAATGAGTGCAGTGAACTTGTCCCTTTTTCCTTCCACCTCGCTCTTTTATCTCTCTCTTCCTCCTCTCTTCCTCTCCTCCTACACTGTCCATCCATCCCCCAGGTGTTGGCCAGCCTACGAACTGTAAGAAGCAACTTCACCATCCTCGCCAATGTCACAACACCCACTAACAAGTCAGTATCATGCTACCAAGAGCCCCTTCCCCTTTTCACATTTATCATGACTGCCTGCTTTCTGCATTGTACACAAGTGTGTGTGTGTCTTTGCTAATGTCTCCGTTACCTCTATGTCCCGTGGGAAAATGCTTTTGCCATCCCGATTAACCAGCCTATGATTACCACTCAGCGCTGAAAGAAAATATGATCTGGCGTCTATCCAACTTGCAAATATATTTTTCTAACCCTCTCTCTGTACTGCAACAGAGGAGACGGTCAATAAAACTAAAATTATTCTGCTTTGTAATGCAGTAGACAGAAGGAGCTCGACTTGGCAGCCTTTTAGCGCCACGTCAATATGATATATAAAAAGCAAAGTGCCATGGAATTATCAAGCATCTATAATTATGCTGTTGTGCCCTGGAAATACTTCCCTCTCAACACAATTATGAAACCACAAGGGTAATTTAAAAAGAGAGCTGCTTTGTCTCATACTATTTTTAGATACTTAAATATTTACAATGAAAAATTTAATATTAAAAATGCACACATCTCAGAGGTAATTTATATTAATAGAACTAGTTTGTCTCTTTTTGGGGTGGATAAATATTTAACATACTGTACATTTTCCTCTGCGAGTTAACCGTTTTGTTCTTTCCTCCTAAAATGCTGAATATGCGACAGAGCCCAGCAGGGGGCGGCATTGATTGACGCCTTCTCTGATGCATTGCTGTGTTTGTCCACAGGAGGTCACCAGTGGCAAGCCAACCCACTGTTCCCCAAGCTACACTCTCTGGTATGCTGTCAACTAATTAAAACGCTCAGTGCAAAGAGTCCCATCTCCCCCAAATGCATCATAATTAATTAGAATAATGCTGAGTATCATAGAAAGCTAAACAAATATAACCAGGGGGCGTTTAAGTGACCATAACGCACAAGAAGAATAGGAGGATGACAATTGTACTCAAAAATACTCACAAAAACATATAAAGAAAGGTACATTTTATAGTGTAATTAATATACCATACACTGAATCCCCAGTTTGAAAAATATATTTTTTATTTATGTACAGACATGCAATGTAATATTGAGTTTGACATTCTGGGTAATGTTTTGCTCAATCTTGGTTTATCAGGAGTATATAATGAGTTTACTATAAGCTGTAACCAGGTTATACTGACTGATGTAGTTAAAAGTAGGCTATGTAATAATGTCTGCTTTTACGCAGTTTGTGTGTCTGCATGAGTTTTTGCCCACGGATGCATTAATATGATTAATATGTCTAAATCACCAATTTAAGTGAATTTGAGATTATATAGTATTGCTTATGCTGTTTGGCCACTAGCCATAAGATTGTATACAGTTGTTCAAGGTCACGGCCTTTGGCTATCTATCCATGAATATGAATATATCTGTATGGCCCTATTAAAAAAAAAAGACTTTTTTAAGTATACATAATTGTGTTATTAATTATAATGTATCTCACTGTAATAATGTGGCTAAATTAGGTGCTTTTCTCAAGGGCAACAAAGCCTACAAAAAACAAAGTTTTATCATTCTAATTGATTCATAGCATTTTAATGTGCAAATAATGTTTAACACTTGGGGACCATTTATTTAGTTAAACTTGGTGTTTTTACCTGCAGGTTGAAATATATGATATAAATTATGTACTGTTTGTGTGCCCTTTACCAGAGGAGACGTACCAGCAGATGGCTCGGGAGACTCTGGAAGAGCTGGACTGGTGTCTGGACCAGCTGGAGACCATACAGACACACCGCTCAGTCAGCGAGATGGCCTCCAACAAGGTATCCACCTGTCCAACAAGCACAGTGTTAAAACCATTGTATGCCTATAGTATTCATTTAATGCGATGTAATAATTCAAAAATAAAAAATAAAAAAAATAAATAAATAACCCTGTGACTTAAAAGAAACAAGCTACCATTAATAACATGAATTACATTTACATTGTCTAAGCATTTGACAAATTTGGTTGAAATGCCAATGCCAATATAAAAGGTCTATGGCTGTGGTTTCTGTAGGGCCTACCTGGTTGTTCTAGTGAGTACTAGATGTGTGCATTGGTCTATATCTCCAAGCTTGTATGAGAACACATGAATGGTTTGTTAGGGATTTTATTTGTGAGTATAGAGAGACACCGAGTGGTAAGGAGAGGACATTGTTGAGTGGTGGGGGGCAGTGCAGGAGGACGGGGAGAGGGAGGGGAGGAACGGGGTCCTGATGCTGCTGTCTCCGCTGTAACCTTGGTTGCTATCGAACAGCAGCAGGGTCTGCCCTTTCTTTTTAATCATTGGCTTGCCACTCTGACCACAAGCCATGTGGTTAAGATAACAGCCAATGAAATACATTCATTGCTCCTTTAATAGTGATGCATCTTAAAGAGACAGCAGCAGCTGCCATTGTTTGTAGTATTCTACATTTTACATTTAACTATTTTATAATAGTTTCATGTCTGAATCATCTAAGTCTCATATGGAGAGAATATTAAATTACATCCATTTTATTTTGCTACATTTTGTATGTGGGCATGTGTAATTTGCAGTGAAAGTCTCCTGGGGTAAATAATGAGCGTGAATAAGAGCTGCCTTTTAGCAGCCACAACTGAGCTCCAAAAATCCTCTGCCAAAATGGAGGTACACACATGAATGCTCCTCTCCAGTCTCTCGCTTCACTCACACCCTTGCTCGCACATATTTTCGACAGACGTACATACTGTCTTGTCGCACATGCGCAGTGGCAGCAGAGCACAGACAAACACATGCACGCGCCTGCAGCCACACTGCCTGATTAGCTTGCGAGAGCTGTCTACAGCATCCAGGGAAATGGCGCAAGAGGCAGAGCACTGGAGAAGGAACGGCAGCCTATAGCAGCAGCATTAGACCTCTGGTGTTTCGGGCAGCTGAGCCATGGATTGTCTCGGAGAAAAGGACTAGCACACGGGATACGGCGCCCTGACAGAGTAGAGTGTGAGATCAGTGTGAGACAGCACAGACTGGACTGATGCACCGGTAGGACTGGGCCGGGCCTGTGGATCTGTACCATTGGGGGAGGGGCGGCCGAGGAAGGGAGAAGGAGCAGCCTGTTTTTCTAAACCACGGCTCTACAGTGTGATTCTTCAGCCTCTGCCCATCCACTTCAGGCTGCATCCATCTTTCACTCTCTGCCCCTGTGCTTCTCTGTTTCTGCTCTGATGTTACTGCTGTCATATGAGCTCTCTCTGCCATCTCCACTGTTCGGTCATCTTTCCATCCTGCCATAACAAGCTTTACATCCTGAACACCTTTATCATTTAAATTTTTATCATTTATCAAAAAGCTGATGGCTTAGAGCAGCATTATTTTGTTTACACCTGTCCCTCCTACTTCTGATCTTCCCCAGTGTGCCCTTCAGACAGTCCCTCTCACTCTCTGTTTTCATCCATCTTCTTTCTCTGACTCTCCTCTGCAGCTGTAAGTAGATTTGGGTCAGTGTGCTCAGCAAATGGGATGAGATGTAGTCTCCAAAGTGACCAGATCCAGGGGGCTCCTGATTTGCACATCAGGAGGGGGGGGCCTTGATTTTGGACTACTGACTCAGGACTGACAGGCCAGCCTGTTTTGGGGTGCTGCATGTAGGACGACACCCCTGCCCTCTCCCCCTTCCCCCCGCTCCTGTCACCCCCGTCACTCTGGAGTGTCGCAGGTTCAGCGGCTGTGGACTCTCTCCACACACCCTGACGACGCCCTCATGCCACTGGGGCACCTGCGGTGCCTCCTCCCCGCTCCACTACCGCACCTCCTGCCTGTGCTCCCGGCCCAAAGCCAGCGTGGGCCTCAACATGGGAGTGGTGGAGGCCATTGACCCGGCGCCGTCCCCCTGCCCTTCGCCCGTACCAGGTGGCTACAGGCTGCCCCGCTCCTCCAGCTACAGCCCGCTGCAGGGGAGGGCAGGGGCAGAGCTGGACCTTGGTGCGGCCGGAGGGGTCCTGGATGGGGGTGGGAGCGGGACTCCGGCTGAACGCAGGACACCTTTAGTGGACCTGTTCTGTGAGACGTGCTCCAGGCCCTGGCTCATTGGTTGGTGGGATCAGGTAGGGCTCAGTGTTGTGACACAGGCCAAACATGACCTGACAGCAGCCATCTTGGATAGATGCTGTGGACAGTGCATGCATTACTTAGCTTAAGCTGTCATATCATACACAAAGTAAAATAATATTGCTGATGAAGGCAGTTTAAAATATGAGTCAATTGTACATCGTTTCATGGGACATGAAGTGTTCTCTGTCCAATAATTTATACAGTATATGGATCTACAGAGCAACACAATTTTTTTATTCAGCTGCCCCAATCACATAAATAAACCACAAAATCACTTTTAATTCATATGTGTGCACTTCTAGAGGGATCAGTCCACGTGAAGTCTTTTGAGATTACTGTAAACATTGTCTAAAACCCCAGGATAGTAGGTGTTTCTGTTTTCTTCACTGCAGGTACACTACAGTGTCACATAATGTCCATTTTCATCCTCCGCACCTGCGTCCCACATCCTCTCTCCCTCTGTGCTGCCTGAGGCTGGCCTCAATAGAAGCTTGAGGAGGCCAGGCATTTTGTCAGTGAAGGGCAATGCTTATTGTCTTAATGCTGAATACAGCTAGTTTTCCTCAGGTGTGCTGACATGTCAGGGCATTAGTGACACTGGAAATTTTTTTCTGTTGAGTCAGGTTTTTTAGACCCACAGATTAAATGTTTATTGTAAAACTGTGGTAAGGTTATCTGTTGCTGCAATAATTACTACACACTTATATACTGTTACTGTAAACTTTTAAATCTTATGTGTACTATGAAATAGAGTGGATGGTCATAGTCCATGTGTGTGGATTTGGATTGGTGTTGTTGTCATGAGACAGTCAGGACAGACACTGCCCTCCTGGGTTCCTGACATATGCAGATCTATATGAGTGTTTATGCATGTTTGTGGTCATGCGTGTGCATGGTTCTCACGTTTGCTTCATTAGTCAGTGTCAGAGAAAGAGTGTTGTTTGTCCTGGCTCTCGGACTGGCACCGTGAAAGTGTTGGTTGGCAGCTATGACTCAGCGTTACAGCATTAGGGAAGGAAAGAACGAGAGAGAGCGAGAAAAGAGGGGGAGGATTTGGGCTGAGACTGCTACCTAAGTGTGCTACTGGGTTTGACTAGCTTTTTGGATCTTTGTGTTTGTGTTGCCTGCTTTTTCAATTTTCAAATAAACGAGAATTTGTTTAGGATGTCTTTAGGCCAGATACTGGGTGTAATAATGCACCAAAAACATCTAACGATGCTTAAAGCCCTTATAAGGAGTGGATTTGAGGGCAGTAGAGGAGTGTTGTTTACCACATGAGGGAGAGGCAGATATAAAGCTGTGAGATACGAGAAGGAGAACAGCAGAGAATTGACCTTGGTAAAGGTCAGAGACACCTGCCTGCTGCCTCAGATTGTCACCCGAGCAGCCACCGTTCACACATCAAGCTCAAGGACTGACTGTGAGGAGGCAGTTGCCACAGCAACCACTCAAGGTTTCCATGGAGATTGTTATGTGTGAAAGATCAGTCAGTGGGACACAGACTGAGGTCTTGTCCAAACTGCTTTGTGTCTTCACATGACTTGTGACTGAGAACAATAAAGCTAACAATGTCTTTTCAACAAAATATAACATCATGTGAAAACAAAAAGAACACCCAGAAAGTGGATTATGAGAGTGCTGGATATTTGACAAAATCATACTTGTCTTCATTCATACACTTTGTTCACTGTTTCCAGTGTGGTTATGTCAAGACAACATGGAGCGGAACTATATTGTTGCTGCAGTCAATCAATGATCAAAGCTCTAAAAGTAACAGGATGTTCCCAGCCATGGAAATGAAGAAGCATGATTCATGATTATATTTCTCACCTTTTAGTGAAGTAATGTTGTAACTGTTTTTCCTATAGACTGAATATAATAAAACTGAAAATATTAAGTGCAAAATGCTCAAATCTAGCCATATGCGATGGAATAAATCATTTAGTAACCGTGTAACCCTAAGTATTTCTTTTCTCTGATTTGAATCACTAACTTGTTGCTGTGCCTATTTGTCTTAGTTCAAAAGGATGCTGAACCGAGAGCTGTCGCATTTGTCAGAGATGAGTCGCTCAGGGAACCAGGTGTCAGAATACATCTCCACAACCTTTCTTGGTAAAGCATGACTGTTTCTGAGTAAATCAAGCAGAAATAATGCCATACCACTTGACTTTAGACAAGGTCAAATGCAACCGCCAATGTCTCCCTCTACAGCAGCTGACCTCTAACTGTTGCTCCTCCACAGATAAGCAGAACGAGGTAGAGATCCCATCCCCGACGTTGAGAGAAAGAGAAAAGCCTATGTGTCACATAAGTGGCGTGAAGAAGCTTACGCACAGTTCCAGCCTTTCCATCTCTGCCATGCCTCGCTTTGGTGTCAAGACCGAACACGAGGATGCTTTAGCTAGGGTAAATTTTGAGAAAACTTGCTCATAGTCTTGATATGAAATGCTGTGTTTACCAAACATATCTTTGCTTTACAGGAGTTGAATGACTTAAATAAGTGGGGCCTTAATATCTTTCATGTGGCAGAGTTTTCTAATAATCGACCCCTAAGCTGCATCATGTTTGCCATTTTCCAGGTGAGACAAAGGATAAATACAAACTAGACTTGGATTACAAGTAGCTTATGTGATCTTGACCCTTGTGGACTGTTGCAGGAAAGAGATCTGCTAAAGACCTTTCGGATCCCTGTCGATACATTCGTCACATATATAATGACACTAGAGGACCACTATCATGCCAACGTGGCCTACCATAACAGCCTGCATGCGGCAGATGTCACACAGTCAACTCATGTTTTGCTGTCAACACCAGCTCTAGATGTAAATATCTCCACTAGCGAACAAACAAACTTCTAAAGATAAGTGAACGGTCTCTTTTAAGAGATGTATTTTTCTTTTTTATTGCAGGCTGTTTTCACTGATCTAGAGATACTAGCTGCATTATTTGCTGCTGCCATTCATGATGTGGACCATCCAGGAGTGTCCAACCAGTTTCTCATCAACACAAGTGAGTATAAGATACAAATTTAAAGCTATGGGAAGTAAATTGCAGAGACATAAAAGTATTAGTAAGTAACAGTAAAAAATAAATCATAAGAACAATACAAAAGAAACTGTGATCTGTCTCCAACAACCTACCCTCCAAAGACATACATGTGTTAGGTGAATTGGTGAATCTAAATTGCCCCTGGTGAATGAATGTGAGAGGTTGTATGTCTGTGTATGTCTCTGAGTCAGCCCTGAGACTAACTGGCCACTGGCTACTGTCCACGGTGTCCCCCCCCTAAGGCCCATAGTTTCAGGATTAGGCTTCAGCCACCTGCGAAACATTTGGAAATCATAGGCCAACCACACCAATGAATAATAGGGGATATGCACAACAGAGATGGTAAAATAATGTGAAGTTTTGTGAACTTTAATCCTTTATTATTCATGCTTTTTTCATTATAGACAATATTGGCGATATTATGCCTACTGCAACTTCATTCACTAAACTAAATTGGCAGAATTAATTATCTCCTTCCAAACCATGTCTGCCCTAAACAGACAAACTTTATGAAAATATTTTTGACCTGACTGTTTTGTTGTTCTTTCAGACTCCGAATTAGCCTTGATGTACAACGATGAGTCGGTGCTGGAGAACCACCACTTGGCAGTGGGCTTTAAGCTGCTTCATGAGGACAACTGTGACATTTTCCAGAACCTTAGCAAAAGGCAGAGACAGAGCCTGAGGAAGCTTGTTATTGATATGGTGACTACATGCATCTGCCCTCTATCTTGTAAACAATTTCTTTTTATTTCTGTCAGCTCTGTTATTAATCATTTTATGAATACTTTGTAGGTTTTGGCGACAGATATGTCTAAACACATGAGTTTGCTGGCAGATCTCAAGACAATGGTTGAGACCAAGAAAGTAACAAGTTCAGGAGTACTGCTGTTGGACCACTACACTGATCGCATACAGGTAAGACAATTGACAGCTTTATTTGATGGTTTTGTGACTTGGCATGGCAAGATTATTTGTTTTGTGGATGTATCATTAAAAGTCAGGAATTATAATTTGTATCTAGTTTCCATGTATTATCTTTGCGAGCATAAAGTGAGATGAGAGATTACAGGCACATGTCAACAAATTAGAATATCAGGGTAAAATTTCATTATTTCAGTACTTGGATTAAAAAAGTAAATAATGTAAATAATAATTATTATGTAATAATAATAATATGTAATATTCTCATTTAATGAGATAAAACATTTTGGTTTTCTTTAATAGTAAGCTATAATACTATAATACATAATACAAAATTACCACAATTAAATTAAATTCTTAAAATATTTCACTCTGTGTACTAAATCTATGTAATACATGTCTAAATTAAACTGAAGACTTTGCAATGATATTCAAATTACTTGTCTCTACAGAGACTACAGTGCTACAGTTTTGTAGCACCAGTTATTTTTAAATCTTATTTTTAAACACAACACGCCTGAAGATGCAAGAAAAAATTGTACCACTAACTAAGCATTTTTGCAGTATTAGAGACTTCCACTTTGCTAAACCCAGGCCAAACATCTACTCATAATAAACTCATTAAGTTTCCTGGTAAAATAAATAATTATGTAGACTCAGTAGAATAAAAGCAGGATGTTTCTTGAACCCAATCCCAATGCACTTCAGAGCTCATGAATGTATTCAGTTGCTGCCTTATTAACAGACCATGATAAAATATCTTTGTTTGGATGATTGTTTTCTTCTCACATGGGTGAGTTTGTACCTGTAGTCAGGTAAGGTTCATGTCGTTGTCACTAGCATCTGAGCCAAATTAACCATGGCCACCAAATAACTTTGGAATATATGAAAATAGTCTCTAGGCTAGTGTTGTTGGTAAGGTACTGTATTTAATACATGTATTGACATGCTTGTTGGTAGGTGTTGAGAAATATGGTGCACTGTGCTGACCTGAGTAATCCCACCAAGCCTCTGGCTGTATATCGACAATGGACGGAGCGAATTATGGAGGAGTTCTTCAGGCAGGGAGACAAGGAGCGAGAGCGAGGGATGGAGATCAGCCCCATGTGCGATAAACATACAGCATCTGTGGAAAAGAGTCAGGTAAATAAATGAAATATATTGTTTTATGGATGATATTGTATACCGCTGTGAATGCTGTGGGTGGGATGGTAACTGCAGTGCTTCCTCTAATCCCAGCAGTCATCCTTGTGCATTTTTAATTGAGGGAAAACATTACTGTATTTTTCTTCACGTAGGTGGGCTTTATCGACTACATTGTGCACCCGCTGTGGGAGACGTGGGGAGATCTGGTGCACCCTGATGCCCAGGAAATCCTGGACACACTGGAGGACAACAGGGACTGGTACCAGAGCACTATCCCGCAGAGCCCCTCACCACCTCCTTTAGGAAAGGACAAGGAGCTGAACGCCTGCATGGACAAGTTTCAGTTTGAGCTCACCCTGGAAGACAGCTCTGAGAGAGAACAGGGAGAAGACAAAACAACAGAGAACCATGTGGTGCAGGACAGCAGTCGAGGAGAGGAGGATAATGGGAAAAAGGAGGAAGAGGAGGACATTGAAGAGGAAAATGAGGACATTATTGAGGAGGAAGACGAGGTGGCAATGGAGGAGGAGGAGGCAGAGGAGGAGGAGGAGCTAAAGGATCATCTGGAAGTGAGAGTTGAAAAAGAGAGACTTTCTGACACAAGTCCTGTAGAGGAAGAGGAGGATTCTTCTTCACAAGCTGAAGATACATGAGATTTGCTTCAATATCTTCCTCCTCAGTTGCACATATTATGTTGCTCATCTTTTCAATGGCCAAACCAAGAACAAATGAGACTGCAATGACAATACAGACCTTTAAATCTATTTTTCAAAAAGGGAATAAATAAGTCGCTTAAAAGAGAAGTTAATTACACATCAACTGTAGATTTGGAGTGGTGACAAGTCATTGGACGGATTTGACAACAAACTTTAGACTATGAAGAATTATTGATGGGACACTGGAGACAGCGTAGCACTCTGGAACAGAAATGCACACACATAAACTGACACTAAGTGGCACCAAAAGTATGTCATATATAAAACAGCAATGCAATGCGTGACCAAGCATGCATTAGACATGCAGTAGATTTGCAGTCTATATTTACAAATGTATTGTATGTACATTAAAAGTACACTAGGCTGTTTGTTTGTGTGCATTTTGGTGAGGGACACTGATCAGTGATCTCTTTGGAAAAAGCCATCTTTTAATGGAGTACTTACTAGTTTTCAGTCAGTATTAGTAGTTCATGTTAGTAAGATTATCAACAAAACCGTTCTCTAAAAAGCAACACGTCTGAGTGACTTTTCCATTTCTGTCAAAAAGGAAAGATGAAAATCAAGCTATCATTTTTTGGAGGACAGAGAGAGAATCAGAAAGGAAAGGAAGATGCTGCGATGAAGGGGCCGGCCTGGGTCCCGTTTACCCCTTTTACCCTTTACACGGAGTGCTACTGGTGCAAGATGGCTCTGTGCCTTTCTGAAACACCAGCTTCCTGAACGAAGCTGTCGTGAAGCAATGCATTGTGGAACAGGAGTGTCTGAGTTTTGTTTTTATTTTTGATTGTCTCTTGTTAGCGATTTCTCTACTGTTCATGGTATTGTGGCGTGTATCTCACACATGCAGTTTTTGTGGTTTTAAGCTGTAAAGTCTTCCTTTGTTGCTCTTCTGGTGAAATAATAACTCAGAACTCTAGCTGCAGAGCAATCATAGCCACCTCCGCAACCGCCAATGGACTCTTTCCAGATTACATTTATTTCTTTTCTAAATGATTTTTTAAACTTTTGTGAGAATAAGCCATGTGATGCTTTGAAGCATATGTTTTGCCTATAATTTAATATTTAGCACTTGCTAAATAAGTTAAAAGGGTACAGAATTACGCCATCAGCAGATGAAAATCTTCACTTGCCATGTCACAGCACTTGCACTGTGTGTTAATGTTTTCTCATAAATGACCATTTTCACCAAAGTAAAGAATGAGAAACTTCAGTAGGTGGAACAATTTGAAGGATGGTTTAATTTGAAAATCAGGGAGGTAGAATGTCAGGGGAAAGGAGCACGACTTGGCCAAAAAGAAGTCTGGCAGTCCCTAGTTATACTTGTTTAGTTTGATGCTTTTTGCCTTAATGTCAAATGCAGGATACATTCCTGTTGGTATGTAGACTTCAATTTTAATAGATTCTAGTGTATTTATATCATGACTGTATGCCTATTTCTGTGTGTCCATTCATTTGCAGATAGAAGGGGAAAGGGACACTGCTGTCATCTCATTGCTGCACAAAGAATGTCTTGTTTTGTAATAATGATAAGAAATGATGATCCTATAGTTTGTTACTACCTGAAGGAAATAAGAAATGAAGATTATCCAAAAGATGAAAATTAATTTATATGCCTTTTTGATGTTGCCAATGGTTAGTGAGGTCTTGACAAACAGAAAAAGAAGGCTTAAGGTTTTCATGTCATTTTTCACCTCTGTGTTAAATGGTGTTGAGACTGGATTAGCACAGACTTGTTTCAGTGTTTGTTTTTAACAGGGTACAAATAAAACCATCATGTGCGTGGTTCTCTTGGAGGTAAGAGAAGTTTCTGCAGGTCAGTAACTTGCTCGGTGCAACAGGAGCCTGTGTGTTTGACTTGCTCTGTCCCGGGATGGAGCAGCGCCTCAGGGCCACCACACAGGCTGTTTTCTGGTGGACTGGGAATCCAGGATCACTAATACACCTGTTTTTAAATAATCGATTCCCATATGCATCGGCCTTTTGCTTTTAAGATGTTGCTTTGTTTTGTGGCTTCTTGTTTAATCAAAAGCTACAAAAACATCAATATTTAATTGCCATACAAACACGATACTGTAGCAATTGTTTCTTATTAAGAAAATTATTCAATTGATTGATTGCTGCCATTGTTTTTAAGATGAAAAGAAAACCATGGGAAGTGTTTTCTTTGAACAGTTTGTGTACAGTTTATTTTTATATCATTCTGGTGGCTGGTCTGGAAAACAAATCACTTATTGATGATACTAGCTATAAGCATTACCACTCTTGTATATAATGTAATATGGGATTGTAAATGAGAAATTTATCAAAGTCAAAATGATTGACAAAATAACCACTTGAGGTTCTTAAGTGAATCACAGAAGCACTGCAGGCCACATCCTCACCTCATTGATCCTTTTTTCTTTTTAACAAATGTCCACATTTATTGTTCAAATCAAATCTTTGTACTAGCACTTTATTTCATCAGGTTTCAAAGCAGACTGTGTGTTTCAGGTAGTCTGCAGTCTGCCCTGGTGGTTTGGTCATTGGCAGTCACTAGTTGATTATTACTGGGCCAAATCACACATATTTTTGTGAAGTGGTCAATGATTACCCTTTCTCAGTGCATAATCAACATTAGAAGTCCATTTGAGATTGAATTTTTGACAAATAAAGTCAAATATATGTTTGTGTAGTCACTATGGCTGTGACTTATTCAAAGATAATAAATGTGTCCTTATCTAACCATTTTAGTGCTATCACCACCTCTGTTTCTTAGTAACTTTGAACACTAACCTGATGTGACGCCCCCTGGTGGCCGAGCTGGTTCCCATTGGGCTGCTGTCAGGTTATGTTGTCACAGACTGACTCCTTTTGAGAATAATTCTCTGGGCTTTAATTCCTGTGTTTGTTCACAAGAAAGAAAGAATATTCAAGGGGAAAAAACAAAATGAAATGATTGTAATAATTGTATATGATCTTGCTGTAATGTGTAAATGTGTCCAAGTTATTTTTTATTATATTATTTTTATGAAGGTTTATCCTCTTAACAGAGCTGAGGTGTCATTTTGTGAATAAATGCATTTAATAAGCAAACATCTATATATAAAACAATACAATAGTATATCAGTATATTTTTCTTTTATTTCACTGTTCGGTACTGTAAAGTGTGTTAAAATACAAATAAAGTAAGATTTTTATATTAAATGTTATAACTGTGTTGTTTATGTGTTTGAGTGTTGTTCTTGTTGTGTTTCTCAAAATAGGTAATAGATTGGTCAATTACCAATAACAGATAATAAATTACTATATTATACAATGTTACGTGGTTTTGGTTGACCTAGCATTATATATTTGGTGTTTTAGGATTAAGAAGTTGCTATGGTCATACTGCACTTGTTGTCTAACGTTATATTATTCTGAATGTTGTAGCATCAGCCTTACGCAGAAGCAAATAAGACAACTTCAGAAACATCTACCTGTGGATGGTTGTCCGAGGTTTGTCTGAGTCTGACGTGAGATGGCTGCAAACATGAGTCTCTTCTGTCGCGTGCTCATCCATGGCTCAGACCGGGCCCCAGCTCTCCACCAAACAGGGCAGCACCAAGGCGCATGCGTATTAGCTTTACCGGAACTAGAGATACCGCCGACCATTGATTAGCCATTAGCTTTTTCTCCCAAGAAGAAAAACAGGTTTAATCCCGCTTTCTCTTCTTGATATACACGGTATGTGTGGCGGATTTATCTAATTGATTTGTCTTTTTATATTATTTATTATACTGCTTTATATTAATGTTAACAAATTTGTTTGCGTCTGTTGTTTAGCTAACAATGTTGGATTCTCGCTAGCTGACAAGTCGACATTTTTGTTCAGCATTCAGATTTGATACATTAGTGTCGTATTTGTTCATTTTGTGTATAAAAATGTACGTCTTTTTGTAACCGTTTGTATATTTGTGGTTATTGTCAGGAAGTTCCACAGCAGCTAATTTTTTTAGCAAATATGTACTGTCACTGTCTGGTGCTGCTGCTGGCTCTAGGGTTATCAGCCGTGGAAGTTCAACGACCCAGGGGTGTAGCTCTGTCAAGTAAGAAATAAACCTAGAAATAACTTGATGATAGAAACTACAATTACGCCGCAGCATCATAACATACCACTTTGCCAACATTGTTTGTTTAATATTTACAGAAAGACCGTTTTATGAAGAAGGAAAGCCTTTTACTTGTTTGGATGGCTCCCGCACAATCCCATTCAACAGAGTGAATGATGACTACTGTGACTGCCAGGACGGTTCTGATGAGCCAGGTCAGTGTAACAGCATGTCACAGACTGTAACATCTGGTGATGAAAAGCTATCTATAATAAAATCTTTATTTACCCCCAGGAACTGCTGCTTGCCCCAATGGCCATTTTCACTGCACTAATGCAGGTTTCAGACCTGCCTTTATTCCTTCCTCCCGTGTCAATGATGGCATTTGTGGTACGGATTTCTGTCCCATCAATACAATATTTTAAAAATGTTCATCCATTACAACAAACACACAACATTAATAATGTTTATGAACCTTTTCCAGACTGTTGTGACACAACTGACGAGTACAACAGTGGTGCTACATGTCAGAACACCTGCAGGTATGAATCATGAATGCCGTCTGTAGTGAAACAATAGAACATCCAATTCATTTAGGAAATGTGATGATGTTAACAGGGAGTTAGGCCGCAAGGAGAGAGAAGACCTTCAGAAACTGGCAGAAATTGCTAAGGAGGGCTTTATGGTTAAACAGCAACTTATCCAGGAGGCCAAGAGGGGGCTAGAGGAAAAGAAGGTACCTGTAAATGTTTTGATAATGTTATTCTGCGTAAGACTTAAATCGATAGAAAACTTATTTCACTTCAACATGTCTTATAAACAGGCCAAGCTGGTTGATATTCAAGTCAGTAAAAAGGATATAGAAGCAAAGGTGGAGGCTCTGAGAACTGTTAAGGAGACAGCGGAGAAGCCAGAGAAAGAAGCTAAAGAGCGCCATCTCAAGGCTTGGGAAGGTAATTGTTGAAGAAGATATACTATATCACCATCTACTGTTTAAACTTAGCATTTCATCCAAATTGCTTATAGGCTTTATATTGTAGTAGTAAAATGCCTCAAAATTATGAGCTTAGTTTTGACTATCCAAGCAAAACAAGGGTTGGAATTGATGTGTAATCTCTTCCATTGCATGTAATTTACTAACAATATTTTTTTCCAGAACAAAAGGCTGTCATCCAAATGGAAAAAGACAAAGCTAAAATGGCTGAAGTGTTTGCTGAACTGGACGATGATGCAGATGGCAGGCAAGTGTTCAAAGTCCCATCATTTTTGGCTGCTATTTTTAACGTGATAAAATATGTTAATTAAAGGTTGGTTTTAGATATTGTGATTAAGATTAATGTTTATTTTCTAATTAATGGAATTTAAAGCATTGCAAACTTTTAAATTATGAGATGGAAACAAAATAAACTAATTACAGTATTTGATTTTCCACAGTGTCTCTGTGGCTGAGCTTCTTACTCACTCCGAGCTTGACCCAGATTCAGACGGCTCTTTTACTGAAGCAGAGGCTCAGGTAACCTGTTTTTGTGTTATCTTAAAATAACAATACAGTAGAGGGAGATGTCATTAAAAGCAACAATTTCAAAATAAGTGAGATTGTTATTTTGCTTTATATAGGGCCTGCTGGGAGGAGTGGACAGAGCTGATACAGCTGCTTTTGAGACAGTTTGGACTAGCGTCAAAGATAAATACATTTCAGAGGTAATAATCTTAATAACAAATAAAATGCATTTCTGAAAGCCTAGACTTCTTGTTTTGATTTGACCTGTTATAATATTAGGCCAAAACAGAAACTCCAGAACCTATAGAGGCACCACAGGAGGACAACAAGGAGCCAATGGCTGACGATGACTCAGAGCCTTATCCTGATGATGACATCCCCGAGGACGATGATGAAGAAGATGAAGAAGACGACGACGACTCAGATGAACGAGACTATAAAGTAACTGCTTTTGAGTTTCTCCATTAAACATCTGCTGTAATGCTCCTGAGTTTTGTCTGTGACTCACTCAGTGTTTGTGTTTGACATGCAGAGGCCTCCAACAACGCACACTCAAGGAAAGAAGGATGACGAAGATGAGGAAGGAACTATGCCACCCTATGATGAAGAAACACAGCAGCTCATCGACGGTAGGCATATAAAACTAAATGAGTCAGCATTGAGTGAGTCAAACTGTACAACATCAGTAAAGACGTAACTGCGTACTTATTAGTTTGACATTTAACAAGTAATTATTTAGCGCTGATTCAAAAACTATTGGAACAACAAAATGTTTAAGTTGGTGTACTTTTTTTGTTACAAGAAAGGGTACTTTTTATTTTTATTTCCAGTTGCTCAGAAAGCTAGAGATGAATTTGATGAGGCAGAGAGAGCTCTCCGGGAAGTGGATGATCAGATCAGGTAAATACTCTGTCTGCATTTAAAGGAGCTTTTCTGACACTAATGCAATCAGTGATGGTTATCGAATTACTGTCTTTAACTTTTGTGCTGCCATTAAATGGCTAACTTTTTCGTTTATTCTTATGCTTTTAGTAAATTGACCTAATCCATAACAAAAACAATTTCTTTTATTTTTGCTTACAGAAACATTGAAAAGGAAATCTCCTTTGACTTTGGACCTAGTGCTGAGTTTGGATACCTGTATAGCCAGTGTTATGAGTTGACGACTAGCGAGTAAGTACATTTTGGTAAAAAAAGAAAAATACACTGTACTGTGCTAAAGTACAGGTTTTATGAGAGCCTATAAACAGTGAAAGGTGTATCCATTTACAGAAATACACAAAATTGGAAAGAAAATTTCGAAATGGTCTTGGAATGGTAAAGATACACTAAATATCAGGGGTGTCCAAACCTTTTTCAAAGAGGGCCAGATTTGAAGCTGTGCAAAATGTTCAAGGGCCGGTAATCTGTCCTGATTTCTAAGAACGGAATGCACAGAATAGAAAATAAATAAAATGAACACTGTTTTATAAGTATTTTGTTTTCAAAAACCAAATAATGAATTATTTTCTCTGACAACACAACAGAAGTCCCAATAAAATAACATCTTTGAACATAAAAACTGCAATTATTTTTTGACAAACTAATTTTAAAAAATACATGACAGATAGTATTAGATGAGGTGCACAAATGTTCAGACGAAGCCACAGAAAAAACACTGTACACTGTGAGTGCTGAAGGGCCATAAGTAATGCATTTTGTCATAGAAGCTGAGGGCCGTATGAAATCTGCACCTGTGCCACAAATTACCCCTGGGCCACACTTTTGACATGTCTGCTATATACACACTATATTGCCCAAAGTATTAGCGCTTCTGAGCTAATACTGAAATATATTTTAATACAATATAATTGGAAATCTAGTGTATAATGCCCAGAAGCCTTATCTATAATGCATGTGTGATCCCTGAAGAATAACTTGGTCCTTTCATGAAATAAATGCTGGACACAAGTCTCACCAACCCCTACAAATGGTTCACTCAGGGCTGTTTTCTAGGTTTGTAGCGTTTTTTGTTTTGTTTAGGGTTGTATGTCAAAACGTGTGTCTAGATTACACACAACATGCAACTGCCACAACATGCAACTGCTCGCTGCAACTTTTGTCTTTCAGGCGTACGTACACTTAGTAAGGATTTTGTGCACAGTTTTATAAATGAGACCCCTGGCCTGAACTCAAAGATCTTCTAGTTTAGGAGTAAATCATTTTTTGATCTACAAAACTGCTCAAACTAATCATTAGTTCTTTTAGTGAAGTAATATCTTTGGCCCATATGTCAAAATGGTACAGAATCCCATAAAACAGTCCTGGGTCTAAACAATGATCTTACTTACTTTCCCTGAAATTTTCATAATAAAAAAATAAATTCTGTATTTATTAAAGCACTTTTAGGTAACATTTTAACAACTCAAATTTTTTCACAGTACTGTAAGAAGTCAAAAATCATAATTTTCCACTTTATTATTTCAGGTACATTTACAAGCTCTGCCCATTCAATCGTGTATCGCAAAAACCCAAATTTGGTGGATCGGAAACTAATCTTGGGTAGGAAAAGATTGCTTTGTTCAGTGTTGTTCAGACTGTGATATCATCTTGACTCATTTTATTCTTATAACTTCAGGACATGGGGCAAATGGGCAGGTCCTGATGATAACATCTACTCCGTGATGAAGTATGAGCATGGGACTGGCTGTTGGCAGGGACCCAACAGATCTACTACTGTGAGACTCCTCACCTCTAATCCAAGTTATGACCACATTAATCATGCAGGACTGTAATCCCGCTTTCTATTTTAGGTGAAGTTAACTTGTGGAAAAGAGACGGTTGTGACGTCTACCTCAGAGCCCAGTCGCTGTGAATATCAGATGGATTTTATCACACCTGCCATTTGCAAGGAGCCAAGAAATGTGGACACAACAGATGAGCATGATGAGCTTTAGAAGTGCTCAATTTGTGAGTAAAGTCATTGGTGTGAAGTCGATGCCTTAAGGGAAATACTTGTGTAAATGAAACATTAGTCATAAAGTTTAATATTTTTATCAGGTCCATGTTGTACTATACTTGTGTGAATTGTGTGATTTGAGTAAAGTGTAGCGTATGAGCATTTTGTGAAGTATCAGTTGAAAAGCAAGGAGAAGAGCAGGACAGGACAACAGAAAGAACAAGGTAAAGCAAGTTTGAGGTGTTTGTAAGTTCATAGACAGTTAAGGTTAATGAAAGACCAGATTAATTTACTAAACTAGACATTTGTACCTGATGCATTTATTTATTACTAAACTCTGCTTAAAAAACAACAACTGAATATTAAATAAATAGACTATATAGATTAAAAGTGATTAAACCTAATTGGACTTTGTGTTTCACTAATGGGAACTAATGACTTGAGTAAACAAACTCCTCAAATTAATCTTATCTCTTGTAGGTTGCGCTGTCTTCAGGGACCACAGTTACTGCAGCAACAAAGTTGGGAAATATAAAGTGGCGCCATCTCAACATTATTAAAGATGAAGAATAAGTGATTCCATGTAGTTGTGCTGTTCACATTCCCAACATTTCCTGCTATCTGTTATGTGCTCTTTTTAAATCTGCCCAATATAGTGTCATTCCATTGTATTCTAATAAAAAAAAAGGTTTTATCATCAAACCATTGTGTGTGTAATTGAGCTATTATCCTTTTTACAATTAAATAACATAATGGCACGTACTAATGGATTTTGATTAATATCTAAGAGATTATAACAATTAGGTTTTTAATTATGAAACTGGTAATTTAAAATACTAATTTAGATTTTGCTAATTGGCTGACTTGCAGTGCTTTACCTGCGCCTTTCACAGCTTGCAGTAAAATAATCCATTGTGAGAGATTTGCTTAGAGGTTATTGTTTTTACAGTCAGAAAATACACAGAGTTATTTGTAACTTTTATTTTTTCTGGCATGTAAAGTACAAATAATTAAACAATTCCATGAAAAAGTCTTCAAGCGTCTTCAGCTGAAATCCCAGTAATAAATATCCTAGACTAAACTGAAAGGTTTATTTTTTCTTTGTTTAATTTTGTTCGTTTTGGTCATGTTTGGAAGTATGAGATTTTGTAGTTGTTCAACCGACATTGGCGTCAGCGGAATTTATTTTTGATCATTTTCGCCTTTTTGATTTGTTTACCATCCCAGGCAAATGTAAGAAAAACATCACTAAGTTACTGCGTCCCCTCTAAATAAATAGACACAAAATACAGTTGGTTGAGAAACAGAAGACCACTCGACCCCTCGTCACTCTAAAAACTCACAAGACATCCTTCCTGAAGCAAAAGCGACAATAAATATGTTTCTGAAAAAGCCAAACAGATGGCTTCATTGACAATAGCAAAGGCAGAAAGGTGTCTTGTGAGCAAATCAAACTTGGGACATCCCTTTGGTCCTTGTTAATTGCTAGACCCTAGAAACTGGGCCAGCGTCTGGCTATAGGGGCTGTCCCATGTCTCAGGGGTTCTCAGAGTGGTTTGAAAAAACAAGACTGTGATTAGATTAAATAATTAAAAGATTTTCATTTAACAAGACAAACAGAACACAGGCAGTAAAGGCATAACATCTAGCACACAGCATGTATGTTTATACACTTCCATTAGTTAAATATAGCAGTGCATTCTTTGACTATGGAGAACGTTTCCAAATTGTACTTCTAAAGCTGTTTTTCTATTTGTCCCCCTTTTAAGAAACAAAATGGTGTAACCACAATTTTGGCAAACTTAAAATCTTTTAAACTTGCAAATATAATGAAATAAACCATAAATATACACAAAACATACTTTGTACGAGGCAATAATAATAATCATAATAAATAGTTTTTAAGTTAACAATAAGTTAAAACTACAAGCTTAAAGTCGCCCAAATAATACAAGTTTGTTGGCGCTATTTTGAATTTTTTCAGTTTAAATTATTTTATGTTGCAACAAAAGCTACCACAGACTTTTACAAACACAATTAAACACAGTTTGATTGAAATAAAAAAATCTAACTAAGTCTAAAATCTGCATACACTGTAAAAAACTGCAACTAATTCAATAAATGGAAGAAAAAGAACAAATTGTACCCAATGCAACCGAACAGAATCGTTGACCCATGTGTGTCCTCTATGGCAACATCAACAACACAAATACGCTAAGTGAATATTGATATGTAAATGAAAGCAATCAATTACAGGAAAGAAATGATATTTGAAATTGACATGGGCTAAGACTGATGATATATTCAACAGTATTCCTTTCGAGGTCTTTGAGGATTGCTCTAATATATAAGCCAAATATGCAGTTTCTTATTTTGCATGGTCAGAGCACAAATTAGGGGCTAAGGGAGTGATTATGTAAGTTTATCAATGAGCGCTGTCCTTAATGCTCCTTTCACTTTTCTGCAAACCTTTTCAGTGTGACGTTTAATTTTCTTTTTTTAAAAATATATATCATTTGTTCTCAGTCAATATAAAAACAAAGCACATTGCACTTACTGTTCCATAGGAAAGTTTTTTTGTCTTTTTAAATGATTATTGTTGTTGCTCAAGCAGTTGTAGTACTGTTTCCTGCCATGGTCCTTGGCTCTCTACTGTACATATATAAGGTTTGTATAGACTGTGTATGGCCAATTTGGGCTTTGGTCTATCACTGGTCTCAGCGAGTACTTGGGTTCCTGCCTCAAACCTATAGGCTATAAGCTCAGTGGTTGTAAGTGGTTAGCTCTGGAGACAGCAGCAACAATCATTGTGAGGGAAACAGTAATCATCCTATTCTTTAAAATGGTGCAATGTTTACATTTTCCAAAAGTTGGTCACAAACAAATAGATGATATTAATATAGGGGAAAATCTGTATGTGTATATGTTTTTTGCCAATATTAACTTTGATATGCCTTTTGATTAGCTCTGGATAAAGTGTGCAAATGAGAGTGCTTACAGATGTTATTTTAGTAGTGGCTGTAGGTTTTGTTAATGCAAACTTAAATGCGCAACTTAGATATTCACAACGAATGATAACTTAAATTGTAGAGGGTCCTTATTTAATATATAACATAGATTTGTACTGCGATTACTCAGGGAATAATATACTTAGTCTTAATGTGTCCTTCTATGTACTGACTTTCAAAGCAATTCTTTGGCAAAAGTCTAATTTCTCATATCATAAAGAATCATGCTTGATGTTCATTATGAATGTGCGTCCCTGTTTGAATCTGCATTTCACTGTTTATTTGCAAGCAGCTTGGAGTATTTTTCAGCTAGACAATGAGCCAGTGTCACCACAGCTTTGTCTGGGATTCTGAAGTCAAAGAACTTTGCTTCACTGCACCATCATTGAAACAACACTGTACATAAATTCAGGACAAGATATGTGAGCGGCTAAGCACCCAGCTTACAGATGTGTCTGTCAGGTTATACAACTAGCTGTCAATTTTCAAATGGTTGAACAGTTAAGTTTGTACGAGATACAATGTTCCTTCGCCCCCTCCCTAAATCCCCACCCATACACCGCATGCTCGTTCCCCTTTGCTCTGCAAAGATCAGAGGGTTTAAAATAAAGCCATGCGATGTCCCAATTTTTCCAAGCTTAAGATCTGTAAAAATTCAGCACAAGGTCTTGTTCCTTTGTATGTATAAAAATAGATTTATCTCTAATGTAATCCGTTCAAAGAGATCGTCCTCTTTGGCTAACACAGCGTCATTTAGAAAAGCAAAAGCAAAAATGTCTTGTATATAGTTGACCTCATTTAATCGATGATGATGTGCAGATGTCTTGATAATGAAAGACATAGCTCTCCCCATGGTAGATCTCACGACTTGTCTGTTACAGACATTTTAGCTAGACAGGTTGGCCTTAATGCTTCATCAAGGGTGCCATAAATAATTTCCATGCAGTTGGGCTGGGGATATTTTAAGAAATGCTATTTTTGTGATAGTGTCTAATGGATCTGAAGCAAACAAATATGATTTTCTGTAATAAACTGGAGTAAAAAGATGTCACTTATTCGCAGGCATGATGTTGTACAGTCATCTTTTGAAAGTGCAGAGAGTTCAAAGTTTTCTGTGAAGCGTTTAAGAAAAAAGAGTTTTTAAATACATCTGAAGAGCATTTGGCAAAGCTGGAGGAACTGGTCATTTTTCTCCTTAGAGAATCAGTAATCGTTTTACCATTGCCATGAGCAGTTTTAAGTCAGTTTTGAATGTTCAGTCAATTTCAGCTGCAGTGCTCTAAATCTGCTCCAAGCATTTTGCTGCAGCACCTGTGTTTTTACTGAAATGTACAATTTTGACCTAATTTACACAACAAGTGTTTTCTATGCCTTTAGAATAATACCGGTGCCCTAGATGTGTTTTTCTCATCTGCAAACCTGCATAGGCCATTACTTTTGAAATGAGTTGTACTATATGCACAAGTTTCCAATTACTTTGATATACGTGCTACTATTTATACTAGTCTGATATTCACTGCTAGTATGTTAAATGTCTCATTTGATTTGATAATGATACCAGATAATCATATTAAAGGGATATGTTGTGTGATATAAAATGGTCTGTGATGCACATTACTGATGTGATGATAAATAATGCTAAAAGTGAAAATCACTGGTATTTTCTTTTGATATGGTTGTGTTATGGTGAAATGGTTTTCCCTTCATCTTTCATTAGCCCTCAAGAGATTTACTAACAAATGCTGTCACCATGGGAGCACTGCCACTGCTCTAAGTTCACAGTCTGCACATCTTAAATCCATCCCAAGGACAGACATAATACAGGACCTTTTCTGTTGTGATAGAGTAAATATCTCAATATCTTCTACTATCAAACTGTGATTTGTGATATGTGTGAGCTATCGGACTTGGCGTGAGATTGTGAGGTGATCTGGATAGTTCTCCAGCTATTCTTCTCTGTGACCAGTATTGATATTGGACCTAAATCTTGTAGGGTCTGAGCTAACGGGCTCACATAGGGTAGAGAAACTGCCTTTACACTAGGCACCACCTAATGCAGGTCAGGAAACAGTAGTCAAAGTTTCTAGAAAATGCTTACATACTCGGCTATTATAACCACCTTAAATATTGAATATATAGTTATATTTTAATAGACGTATATAAGAGAACACTGTTTTTAATTTCATTTTCTTTGATCTAAAAAAATCGCTGATTCAAAATGCCCAAGTGTAAAAAAGTGACTACGTTCTCTCCAGCAACATAATAGGAGAGATGGTGGGGTAAGTGTTTGGGTAAATTGCACATATTCATTTAAAAATTTGATCTTTTTTTTTTTTTGTTTGATCATCGGTTGTCATCATTTGCCTGAATTCAATCAAAGCACCCAGTACACATTCTCTGTCACATTCGTTAGACTGTCTCCTAAATAGATAGCTTTTAACCCCTACCTTACAAACCAGCTACGTACCCCATCTAATTCAATCCAGGCAAATATATAGGGAAGGACTATCATGTTGTGTAAGAAGAGAAAAGAAAAACTCCACTGGTGTTTGTTGGGACTCTGACTCGTGTTTGCCTGTGTATGGACAATAGTTGGTCGTTCATGTGTGAGTGCATCTGAATGTCTGTGTTGTGGCAATATAATATGGATTTGTGTGAGAATGTGTCAGAGAGACTCAGTCCAGGCCCAAATATAGTGAAAACACAGGGAGCTCAAAGTGCTCTCCCCGCAGGTCGAAGGAGCTGTTGCCACTGGCTGCTCTTCTCTCTCAGGCCTTGTGCTGCTTGCTGGTCTTGAAGGACACCTGCAGCACCCGGTCACCCAGGCGGTACCCGTTAAGGCTGGCAATGGCCATGGCGGCTTCGTCGTAGTTGGTCATGGTGACAAAGCCAAAGCCCTTACATTTGTTGGTGGTGAAGTCACGGATGACCTTGACATTGGTGACGGCGCCAAACGGTCCGAAGAGCTGCCACAGGACGCTCTCATCGGCCTCGGGGGAAAGGTTGTAGACGAAGATGCACCAGCCAGCTCCGGTGGGACCAGTGAGGTTGACTCCCGCCAAGCTGGTCATGCTGTCAATGGTGATGGGCGAGAATCTGGGGAAGAGAGCAGGAGAACTACCATGGGTGTCATTCTGAAGTTCAACACAACATTCAGTTCTAGTCTCATATAACTGTGAATAATAAAGCTTTTTTAGTCAGGTATGGAGTCGAGGCCCCTTCTCCATCCCCTCACAGTGGCTCCAAAACTACCTGCTCTTTTACAAAATGACAAGCACCCACACAATCTGCATATTCCCACTGCTGACCATAGCCTGTGTGTCAAAAATTAAAGACATGAATCACAATGTCCAACTGAAACCACAGTATAGGAACAAAACACAGAAACCTAGAAGAGGGATGAAAAGCAAATCAGAATCAAATCAAAACTGGAGCAAACAGAGGAGACGCAAACGCAATCTGGTATGTCCATGCTGGTGAAAAAAGGGGACATTAAAGCAACTGAAACTGACAATGTTAGTTCAGAAAGAAATACATACAAAATACCTCTAACAATTAAAAGAAAAGACGATAAGTTAAACAAAGCCATGCCAGAATACCCTGCTGTTTGGAGATTTACGTAATGTTTTGTTGTCTGGGCTATAATATGGACACATGGATGGTGACAAACTATGGACAATAAGTCTACTAGCAGGTGGTATTCCGGGCACTTTGTTTGAGGTTTTTGTTTTGGGCATGGATGCTTTTGAAAGTACACCTTTGGCATTTACCTCTTGACTCCGTAGCTGGCGTTTAGTAAATTGTCGAGTCTGCAACGCAAGAGGGAGAATGAAGGGGATGCAAAGGTTAGTTATGAGATCTAAAACAAGGAAAAGGGCCTTTTGAGTTAAAATGTAGCTCCTTCACCAGTTGGCCTCCAGGGGGCATCCTTCACTGCATTGCAAGCCCCAAATAGTTCAACCTCAAAGAGATGCTATGTCAAATAGCCCTGAGTACTGTCCATGTCTTTTTGAACGTTCAGCATTTTAGCTTCTTGTAGTAAGGTTAAAATACCCCAGAGTCTGTTATCTTTAATCTACTATACTCTGAATCTAGCTTCAACTTATTACTCTATACAATAAATTGCACTTGTAGTAGTAGTGTAAAAAGTATACTTTCACATTTTCAATACTTTTTGGACCTTAGCCATTTTAAAGGAAGTATTTTGCAGTGTAAAAGACGTACAGGAAAACAGGATGAAAGACAGACAATACCATATTGCCATAAGTGCCACCGTGAACAAGTGAGCAGTAACAACATTTTAACCTTAATACAATTCACTTATTTAAGTTGCAGCATTTATAAATAGCCCCCTTTTTACTTTGCCTGATACTGTATTTACATGCAAATTTTAAGTTGAAGAATCAATGCCAAATAGCAGGAGAGTGACTAGTAACCACTTTAGATGATGAACACAGCGGGATGACCTGCAACCTTGTTTGAAAGAATTGCCTTTATAGACAGACTGTGTGTTGTTAGTGGTGAGTCAGAGTATAGCTGTGTGCTAGGTAAAGGCTCAGTACCTGAAACGTTGAGTTTGGTGGTGCAGGGGCCCCGTGTAGCGTCTGGCCGCTGTCTGATACAGTTGAGTCAGTAAGGCTTGGCCTGTTTTCTGACTGGGATTGTTGGCAAATTTGACAGTGATGGGCTCGGCGGCTCCCAAAGGCTTCTGTCCATTCAGACCTTTGATGGCCTCCTCAGCTTCATTTCGTTTGTCAAACCGAATGAATCCCACTCCTCGTGATATGCCTATGTCAAATAAGAATAAATGTCACTATCTGTGTATCAGGAAAAGTTCATTCTCTACTCAAGCATTTATCCAAATGAATCCAGTTTGAGGAGGTATACCTGTAACTTGGTCCACTAAGATACGGGATGTTATGATGCGACCATATTGGGAAAACAGCTGCTCCATGTCTTTCTGGCTCATGGTCTTGGGTAGTCCACTTACATATAGGTTGGCGTCACGAATAGAGGCTGAGCTGGGACGGGCATATGATACCTATAACACACGTAAAAAATATTACTTTTTCTTTCCATTTTAAACCAATTGTCATAATCATATAGCATCTTTAAACCATGTAAGTGATTGAACATTGTACAAAGACTTAGGTGTCAAGAATCCAGTCATCTAAATCCTAATTACTGGCTTCTGTGCAGACCATTGCCTCTGTGCTATCTGTGGACTTAATCAGTGCCTTGAAGCTTAGTCACAATGACACAGTGCAGTGACACAAAGTGATGTCTGCAGCCATTACTCGAGCTGATACCAATCATCAGCAAAAAAATCATCTTTGTTTTTCCCTAAAAAACATTAGTCTTAGCTTGTTTCTGAATTCACCAGTGACTTAATTAATGCTCTTGCTTTTTTGATTTGCTTGTGATGTTTATATCCCTAATGGTTCTTCGCCTGTTTGTCTGCTTTCACTTCATTTTCACATTTCATCTTCTTGCCTAATGTAAAGTCACACTTTTGGTCTTGTGTGAAAGGAAGCATGTAAACTCATGTATGATGCATAGTGCTGCTCAGTCCATTGTTCGAAGTGCTGTGTTTGTGTGTGATGGAGAAACAGAGTGAGTGTTGTCTGAGATAGGCTGCACTGCCCTCCCTGTCCTGCCTTTTTCCTTTGTCTGTATCCTCCAGGGATGAACAGCTCTACTAGCAAACACCAAACAATGCAAGCGCATCATAAGACCTAAGGATCCTTGACAACTTGTAAACACATTTTCCACAAACGCATTATTTAGGAAACTATATGTATGGCTGAATACAGGTGATATGATGCCTCTGTCTATAACCAGCGCCCATTGTGTCTGGGACCAGACTGTGGAGAGCATGGTTGTGTGGTACAGTGATTAGGGTGTTCTGGACGAGTCGGGGGGAGTTGCTGTATTCGGGGAGCAGAGGCTGCCCTATAATTAACCCTCTCCCTGACGCTCCCACAGTACAGATGGTGCCTGAAGCCCATATGGCCCCTAATCCTGTCATTGGCATTCTGCTCTCTGTGCTACCCCCTACCCATCTACAGCAGTCCACTCCTAAACCAGCTCCACTCTCACTGTTGAAGTCCTCTACAAAGTCAGACAAACAAAAGTAAAGTAGTAAACTAAACTTATTTTGTTTCATATGAAAATATAAGAAAATATACTGTTTATGTTTGAAATGTTGTTTATATCCAATGTGTTGTGTCTTAAATAATTAAATATATTGCCATTGTATTTTTGAGGTGGTATATTAAACAGACTTACCCTATAAAACATTTTAAGCAGCTAAATTATTCAGAATACAAATAAAAAAAAGGTTACTAATTTTAGAATTATTTAAATAGTCATCCTATTTTGTCTTTACTTTTGCTCAACCATTCACAAGTTAAAATTAAGCTCTCATTACATGAACAGCTGTTGGAAAATCACCTGCTCTGCTTTTCACAGATTTGATTTTTCAACCCTGCACTTTGTCTCAATCCTCGTCTTCTTTGATCAGCTTTGGGAGGGTGGGTGGATGGAAAGGGGAAGTAGTGTTTTATAATATGCTCCCTTTTTCCCTCATCTGATTTTGGGACAAAGAAAGGCCCTAATTAGCCTAGATTGTAGGCAGATGGGGTAACCTGGACTGACCCTCGTGCGCCACAGTCAGGCATCCTAATTACATTTCCATCACAATAACCTCTGCGTGCTGTCCGCCCCTTGCTTTCTGACCTCCACTCTCCTCTTTTTTTCCTCTTTTCACCCTTTCTTTCAGCTCCTTTGTTGTTGGCACTGCACCCGTTGGCCCCCTCCACCGCCCCTCCCTCTGTCACGTCTGTTACCATATCTCCTAGCCCCAGCCAGCAATTTCCTCTTTTTTATTACCACAGCACTGAAGAAGAAAAAAACATATAGTAAATCCTCCTACCTTGATTGTTTTTGTTTGCAATTTCAGACCGTTGAGTGTGTTGATGGCTTTGTCCGCATCATTTGGATCCACATAATTTACAAATCCGTATCCCAAACTCTGACCTGGACACATAGACAAAAGTAAGTACCACCGCATTTGCCACCAGTGCTTCTCAAAATCTCGTAATAAAAAAATGCACTGACTTGTACCTGTTATTTTGTCTCTGACTAGCTTGCAGGACTCAATCTCTCCAATGCTACCGAACAGACTTTTGAACTCTTCTTGGGTCATGTTCTGAGGCAGATAGTTGACGATCAGGTTGGTTTTGCTGTCATCCGTCGAGCCATTGGTGCTAATGACTGGACCGTTTGGCAGACTTGTTCCGCTTGGGCCATTGGATACCTGGGTTTCCATGGTGCTGATTATCTGCTGAGAAAGAGGGGTATTTTAGATTTATAAGTCAAAAAAATCATCCACTGTGTCACTTCAGCCAGAGGTTGGCAATCAATATTGCTAAAATGGCTACAAGCTTTGATTTATACCCTTCCCCCCTATTTTTTTTTTACCCCTTCTTTCCACCTCTCGCACTCCTTGCCTCTGGTCCTGCAGATGTCACAGTGGCCATTTCCCTCCCCCCACTCTCTTCCAGGGTCAAACGCCATTACATCATTACACACAGGGATGGATAATAGTAATGAGTGTGCATGCAAGGCCAAGCTAGAGACTCGGGAGCACAAGAGTGGCCAGAGGTCGCCATGACAGACACAAAGAAGGGTGACATCCTCAAAGGGATTACAGTAAAGAATAACAATGTCAGGAGAAAAAAATAAATTAAGATTTGATGACTTGAGATTTTAAGGTGTGGGTGCAGTACAGTGTGGAGTACACCGTGTTGCTTAATTTGATCTACAGGGGATTTTTTTAAAGAAACATCTGTGTGGTCTGCTTTACTTTCATTACTCTTAGCACAGCATTCATGTGGAAATCAGAGCAAACCATAGTAATTTTGCATATAAGTGCAAACTGTAATCACAAGCTATTCTTATTACATTGTGGATAATTATAAGACATGAGTGCTAAGCCTTTGTTTGTGCAAAGCTAAATGATCATTCTGTGTACAATATTTTCCTATTAGGAAATTTATTCATAAGTACCTTTACATGCCTTGCTTTTCTAACCTCTGTTACACTGTGCAGTTCATTTGTGGTATTTTTAAATCCAAGTGGCATTTTGCTCTGCTTTTTCAACAGCGTCTGGAAAGACATGCATCTAACCTGCCTTCTACCCTCGTCTGTATAACCTGCCATCTTGCTTTGAGTTTCACCTTCATTCAGGTTGCCCAGGTAACAGGTCCCTCAAAGGCTGCATTGTTTCTCAAGGCTGAATTTCTTTTCTTACTTTTAGTTTGTGGTGTCGTATTAAGGGCAGAAATACAGGTCAGATATTTTTCCTCTGTGAATTAATATTATATGACACTGGAGAAGCAGGGAGTAGCTGTTAAGTCATATTGATTATGACAAGAGGACGGTTTTAGAGGAGTAAGAGGAGCACGACAACAGAGTTGAGGAAGCCTAAAAATAAAATACATCAAATGCACAAGACCGTGCAGTCTAAAATAGCATTACACACAAATATGAAATAATATCTAGGAAAGGAAATCATGTTGTTACATTATGTAGGTCTTTTGGTTTGGGACAGCATTGAGGATGTGTCCCAAATATGACAAAGGAGGGGGGAGTCGCAATAGGGCAAATTTGTCTCGCCAACTGCAATAACCCTCAGCATGGCAGAACACACATCCCCAGTGAACAGTGTTATGGAGTTATATAATTCACAGACCACTGAGTATAGGCCAGGAGCTCGAGAATGGCTGACACAAGCAGCAACTAGGCTTTTGCAGACAGAAAAGGAACAGCATGCTTTGAAGTTATAGTTGAAATAACCTCTAAGGATTTTGGCAGTGCTATTTGTTATAGTTAAAATGTCAACAACGAAATCTTATCAAAGTTTGAACCCAATTACCCAAGTCTACTGCCTTAAACTATATGTTACACAAAGAAAAAAATTATCACTCTAGGGGCACCCTGTATCCACGCAACTATGACGTCCTATGTGTATACACTCTTGGTTATTTCTTGTGTACCCGCAGTTAGCCTACGCCTTTTAAGCATCTCTACATTAAATTTATAAAAACTTTTCGATTCAAGGAGTTGGCTAGGCACTATTTGCTTCTTTTTTTTCTATTTTGGGGCCCGGTGAGATCTCCCTTAATATTTTATGTAGTGCATCAGCAGCATCGCCTACACATGGTCCCAGACTTGCACGCAAACACCAGCCCTTCCTCCTCTGCCAAACTGCATGAACCCAGACTCGCACGCAAACAAGAGGCCTGCCTTCTCTGCCAAGCACACATCCCACCTACACTGTACACTATGAAATTACAAAACATAGAAACATACCATAAATGTAAATGTGCTCACAAGCTCTCTGTTTTCTGATGCCTGCAAACAGCTTTTCAAATTAACTTCTGCTCCAAATACAGTTATGCACTAGAGGCTATAATGTAGAGATTTATGTGTTATGACTAGATACTATAAGCTTTATTGCTAATATAGATATCATAATGACCTACAAAATCCCCAACACACAAAGAATGGCGCCAGTATTGATTATAATGTTTGTCTTTAACATATATTCTTGACTGTAGTCTACAATATAATCCATTATGTAAAGATGTTTTTTCTTTGGATGGCATGAATCAAAAGTGAATGCTAGGCTGGAGTGTAAATGAGCCTTCTAAATAACACAGATTACGGGATTATCGCAAACAAAGGGCATTAGCCACACTCTCTGCAGCTTAAGGGATCATGGTGGCAGCTGTAAAACAACAAGACGACAGGAGTCACAGCTCGTGTCAGCCATGCACCCGGGCCCCTCTCTGTTCTTCGCTCCGCGGACTAAAAATAAAAGATTTCTTAAAGATTTGAGCTGCGTGAATGTGCTCCGCGTTGATAAGATGGGAGCAGACAACGTCAAAGGCTTGGGGAGACAAATCTGTCTTGCAAGCCCTTGTGCACGGGGCGCTATCCAGCGTGCTGAAAAAGGGAGTGGCTTTCGGACGGTCGCATTTGGGGCTCTTTAAAAGAACTACAGCATTTTTACATTTTACTTTTAACATATCTACTGTACGGGCTACTAGTAATGAGTCATATCACTTGTATCTTCAAGCCGTTTTAAACATTTACAGTAATAAACATTAGCCTGTAAACCACATTCTCTCATTTACTCGTTATTTAAAGGCAAGGCTTGTGCAGGCATTCATGAAGCGCTGCGCCTTTTTGCTGAATAAATGTATTGAAAGGAGCAAACAAAAGAGCCACCCGTTCCTCCTCGTCTCCCTCGCTCGGGCTATGGCAGCACTATGAATATTAATGTAAACAGTGGCGCTTTGTGTCGTGGCCAGGGGCTGCAGGACTCTCTGGGAACAATGAGTGTTACAGTTGCCAGATCCGAGTCAAAAACACCATAATGGGTCAAGACTAAAAATCCACAATCCTACAACCAATACTACAGTTTATTTACTTATTTTCATTCATAGAAAAAGTGATTCAACAGATTTAACCCAGTGCGTAAAAATGCATTCTCATTATACCCAAACTATAAACGTCTTGTTTATATTAGATGTTTATAAACAACAGGGGTAATATTTGTTGTTGTAAAAAGACAAAGGCCGCAAATAAGTCCTAGCCTAATTTGTACAGTGCCAGAAATTAAAGCAACGTGTTCATCTCTTCCTGTATGCAGCCTTTATATTTGTTGTACGTAATTACACCAAGCCACAGGCAACAGGGGGAAATCACTGCTTACATAATTGCAATTAACATATCCAAGTCTATAAGTTGAGAGGTAACTGGGTTAACTGCAAAATACCATTTGTTTTCTCATGCCTTTAAAATGTAAACTAGCCTAAATATATAATGTGATATTTAATTTATCCCATGTCTACCACTTTTTAGTGAACTGTTTTTGTCGGCGGGTAGCGGCTGACAGTCCTTGTCCTTGAATTGTGTAAGTGGAAGGTTATCTGACTCAACGCTTTTATTTGCTAGGCACTGCGGTACGGGCATGGAGCACTGCGGACCATGTGCGGGCAGGAAGAGCTACAGCCACTGTCGGCGTGACACCGTCGAGGCCCGCGTGGACAATAGGTAACAGAGAACAAAGGGAGAAAGGAAGCTGCACTGGAAGCACGTCAAGTACATTTGGACAATCTCATACATAACCAGGCCTGCCTCTTTAAGATGGGATGAGATAGTTGCTCGTGGGGTGTAATAAACATGCTAACGCTAGTGTTTGCGTCCTTTGTATGAGTTACCAAATTTAAGCATTCAACAGGGGCAATATTACAAGTGTGATAATTTTATCTGATTGGAAATTACTTATGTGTTTTGCTGTGTGTTGTTGCTCTAAAACTCCAGGATGTAGTTGTAATAACCCTGCCTGAACAGCATTCATGCTATTCCCACTTTTATCTGTACTACAGTTTTACGCAAATGTGCCCTCTCTTAATTGGAGTCCTTAGAAAGACTACGCTGTCAACCATGGGAGATGTCAAGTGGTAAATCAGAGTAGGCCGTTTGCGGCTCAAAGGCCCTCGTTTAGTTCTTCAGTCCAGCAGAGACACGCCCAATCCGGCCATCGGCACACAGCAAAGCTAATTTATCACTGCTCCCATCTCCTTTTATCCAGCAGGCGCAGTGCAAGCGTGGACATCTTGCACTTCATACTTGTTGAAAACGCGCTTAAACGTGGATATGCGCGGTGCGTCCTTACACTATCGCGGCCTCAGAGATTTCCAGCCCATTTACTCGGTTGCATCGCAACGAGAACCCTGAGGAATTCGGACTTTGTCTGATTCAATGCAAACCAATGGATGCGTAATCTCCCTCCTCCCCCTCCTCCTCCCGGAGTGACTCGACCCTTTTTTCCTTTGCCTTGTTGGATGGGCCCTCAGCCTCCGAGGCATCATGTTTTGTCTCATAGAGCCGTCTTCAGCATCCTTAGCTGCGCCAAGCGAAGAAAGCCAGCCTCCCCCACTGCGCGTCTCATCGCGTTTCTCCCGCTTTATTACTGTATTCCCGTGGAATTTCTAAACCTTGCTTCCCCATTCTAACTACACCCCTTATATTCTGAGATGCGACATTAGACTGTTCAGCTGGTTGTCAATAAAGGTTGTGCTCTAAAATGGCAGGTTAAAGACTTTATACATGGCAGACAATGACTGCAGTCTTGGAGCAGCCAAGCATAGCGCATCCTTCAGTGCGAGATCGCTATAATTACCACTATCGATCTTTAATGTTATCATAGTAGCACCAGGCTGCATAGTGAACAAAAGCTATCTGTCCCAAACCCCATCTGTGTGCTGGCATGTCAACAACACCATTGTTAATATTGAATCTCCAGTAATATACAAATGACTACATCATACCACATGTGCACAAATGGCAATGGCCGACACACTGTAAGGCTGCTTCTATCTCCATCACAAACACAAGAGAAATAGAGTAATACGTACAGTAACCATTCTTGACATACAATGAAAGAAATCTAGGTCCTTCTCTGCGCTGATCTTGGGCTGAAGTCTCCAAGCTCTTCGGCCTTTAAAACGTATGGCCCCTGTGTTGTGTCAGGTCTCCAAATTAAAAGAAAAAAAAGAAAAAAAGGAAAAAAAAATTACAATCTTCGTCAGGGAATCTCAGCCCTTTGAGATTGTAGGTGTCCTCTATAGGATGAAAATGAGGAGAAAGGGGTTTTCTGCCAGATGATGATGAGGGAGAGTGTTTCTCTCCGAGTGGCGTGGGCGATGGTTCAGAAAAAAAGAGAAGAAGCAGTGCTCCTCAGCGGCAGGGTGTGTCCAGGGGAGGGTGTTTGAGTTCGGCTGTTTTTTGTGTGTAATTCCCTGCTCCACTCGCAGTCTCCTTCTGTGCCTCTGCTGCAATGTTCTTCTTTTATGCGTCCTCCTGGCTGGCAGAGCGCGCAGCTGATTGGCTAATTGTGCAGGGAGGGTACTACATGGCAGCCATTGCAATGCGCTCCTCTCCCATTATCCCCTTTAGGAGAGATAACCAAGAACCCCCTCCCCAACCCACCACCACAGCATCCACCCTCCTTCTCCCTGCCCTTCCTTTCTTCCTGCCCCCCTCTTCACTCACATGCAGAACACAGTGAATAGCCCTCCACCTGCACTTTCAGAACAGATGGGTGCAGCACAAGACAGTAGACTTATTTCTCTCACTCCATACACTCACTTGTTCCCTAGCAAAGCCTGATTTCCCTTTTCTCTGTATGAAATCACAGCAACACACATTCACAATTTTGTCTTTACAAATAAAAGAGTTGGACTTGACAGGCATTTGTAGGTCTGTATTCTTAGCAGCAATCAAAGTAATGAATTAAAATGGACACAAAATATGCTATAATTATATGGGTCTAGAAACAAAGGACATAATAAGATGAATGAAGGCAGAGTTTCTGGACCAGGCAGATGGTTCACTATAGAGTCAGGTGCACACATGAGAATAACTAATTAGATATATTAATCTATGTCTGTAAGTGGGAAGTTCAGAAAGATGTACATGTAGCAGCGAATAGGCTTTGGTCGGGCGATCCTTCAGGTCAAATTTGCAATGACATGGCCAGCAGTGATTTTTGACTAACTTTATGACATCCCATGCAATTTCCTCTTCCTGAAGAGTTCCTCATCCTTGTATGGCCACCTCCTGCTGCTGCCTCCTGCGCGGTGAGTGTTCACTGAGACATGCTGTTTGGGCTCATCTATAATGCATCCTCTGCCCCGGGACATCATGTGTGACAAATGACCTATTTCTGTGCAGACCCCCATAGGGCCTTGACCTGGGGGGTGGGTGTGTACGTGTGGCGTAAATCACTGCATATTTATTCATTTTTATATATACGTTTGGTAGTTTTTTTTAGGTATGTAAGCTCACAGGTAAGCAAATCTTAAGTGCTAGTAAAAGTAACCAGCGTTAAGTGATTTGTACAGTAGATCCTGGAGTGGATATTGAGAGGTGAGCCCACTGCAGTGAACACTAGTCTGGCTTGGATTTCCCCAGCTGACCTTGAGGAGTCCTCAGATGTCTGTGGCTCTGAGGAACCAAGGTGTGGGAGGAATATGTTTGCATTATTGACATTGACCACTTGTTATAATAGCAGAGTATTGATGCCTCTGTTCTCCGATAAGGACAGCTGAGGTACTACCTTCCTTATATAGTATGCTTCCGCTTGTTTCCCTATCTTCCTGCGTCTATCCGCGGTATCTATCGTCTTGTCATTGTCCTACAGTCCACTTCCAGTCACATTCTGAACATTGGCCTTGTCTGATATTTTACATAATTGCCTTACATAAGTAGCAAGCTCAGCTCAGGGCTTGGGTGATATTAGTGAAGATGAATATTGCATGAGGAAAGCACTCGTTAAGCGTTAATAAGAGGATAGAGATGGAGCCCCACTGTCAGTCTGTCTTAACCCCGCCCCCACCGTTCTGTCAAGCAGTGACTCAACTCTGCCTCAATGTGCTGGAGCCTTTGAGTCAGTCTGTTAGAGAGTGTGTGCCTCTGCTCCTGTTTATCAGCGTCTAAGAAGAGATGGCGAGATTCAGTCATTAGGTGCTTGTGTTTTTGCCGGCTTTATGCAGCAAATAAAAGCGGCTCTTGTCACACAAAGGCACCTAGGTCCGTCAACTGACTGCAGCCCCACTTACAGTTCACACTTAATGTGAATAAATGGGCTTAATTGTGGCCCCTCATTAGAGCCCTGGTTAGTAGCACGGCAGCTGAATTCTCCCTTTGGGTAAGAGGGCATTTGAAGCGCCTATTGTGCATTTCTGAATCAAGGATCAAGCATTGCTTTTGCTTAAAAGCCTTTTTGTTATTCTACTTACTATTTTCTTATTCTTAAGGGTTCCTCTACCTCCAGTGATTAGGAGCCTTGTTGTAATGGTTCCTTTCTTTTTGCATATTGTGGAATGCACTTAGGAGCGATGAAGGATTTACAAAAAAATAGTTTACTAATTTTGAAGTTAATTTTAAAGCCAACAAAACAACACCAACTCAACAAAACATGCTCAAAATACAATTGCACGGCAATACAAAACTAATATTATGACCCAGTTAGCATGGTTTATTTGATTTTTGTATTGTTTATAAAATTATACATTTTATTGAAAATAAATTACAAACACACACATATTGAACTCAAATGTCACATTTATTTTATGTCTGGTACAATTGTTGGCTGATCTTACTAGCAGGTTTGTATTAGCTAAAAATCTTACATACTCCCACTACTACAACAGAAACACGGGACTAGCAAAATAACACAAACAAACATTCAAATTTTTGACCTTAATATTGGTATGGTATACTATCATGGTATACTAAAAAGCTTGGCAATGTCTCATCCTGCTTACAGTAATTGCTGAAAAATGCTTTTTGAGGATTTTGAAGTACTTTAGTACACATATATTACTCTGCATAGTTCAAAAATGTCCCAGTAATTTCTCATATGTTCAGGTCACATTCAAAACATAATGCTTGTTGTCACTGCCTGTGGTAGACTGCTGGCCTTGTGTGCATGAGGAGATGGGGGTAAGAGTGACACTGTAGCCCCGGCCGACATATCCCACCAGGGGGATGGGTAGGATGATTAAGCCCCAGGTCTGGTTAATTCAGTGGCCTCCCCATCAGGCCTGGCTCTTGGCAATTTTGTGCTGGAAAGCAGCATCACTGAAGCAGTTATTACTTTTAGGAAAAGATCCAAAATTAAATTAGCCTCTTTTTAAAGGACATTTGTTGGTAATGGCAACTGGCCTAATTCTACCCTTCATGTTTTATTTAGAATATTTCTTGAGGTCTCCCTCATGGTTTGCACTTTCACTGCCTCTCCTTCCCTTCTTTCTATATCTTTTTTCTATCTGTCTGGATGTGTTGTCTTTGGGCTATTATTAGACTAGACAGGCTGGTGGGAGGAAGTCTCTGAAGTAGATTCTCTTGTCATTTTTTTATTTATAGATTTTATTTTGCTTTCTATGTGCACATGTAATGCTCAGTGTACTGTATGTCTTTTTTTAATACATTATAATACACTTACCTTATCCCTGTATAATGTTAAAGACTGAAGAGAAATTAACAGTCATAAATGAAATACATAAGAATCCAGACACAGAGTCACAAACCGGTGTACTCTTTCTGTCAGTCCCAAGGTCAGGAAGAGCATCTGACATAAAACCATATCCATATCCGTATGCACGCTAGGAGGTGGATGATTTGCTGTCGCGACCCTAGAAGCAAAAAGAAAAAGGAAGAGATTCAATGCAAAACTTGTATTTTTAATTGTAACAGTTTTTTTTTTTTTTTTTAAATTAGACATGGCCTTAGGGATGGTTGCAACAGACCTCTTTCAAAGACTAACACGTTTCACTGTTTCACTTAAAACCCTTTTAAGTATAAAGCTACTCTTATTAATGTTTCATATTGTCCTGTCTGGGAAAGTATCCAGAGACTGACTTTAAATACACAATGCCCTTAGACACTCTCTTTGCCTTGCTGTACTTCCTTTCATATCACATAGAACTATAAGGACAGGCAAATTCTGTAACAATTACTACATGTTCACGTTTATGTTGTGAAGAGCTAATTTGTTTAAATGGCCCTACATTTAATAAACAATAAATAATACAATACCAATTTTGTACTTCAGCTTAATCTGCTTTTGTGTAGAGTTGGTACTTGACATTCACACAAAAGGTTTAAAAGGAAAACACCACTCTTTTAGATTGTTTTTTCTTTTTATCTTATTTTGTTTCTTCACTTTCAATCTGATTCTTCCACTCTCTGGGCCAGCTCTAGCCCCCTCCCTTGTACTGTAATGGAAGACTTGAAATCAATAGCACATTAGTCTGGCCGGAAACTCCTGTGGAATTAAATATGAATGGCCGAGATTGCTGCTCTACCTGCTGCTGAGAGAGATGGCTCTTGGGGATATAGAGTTTTTGTATTATTTTTTTCCCCCTCCTGTATAAGGCCATTTTGGTGTGTTGTTCTGCCAGCTTACCAGATCGCTGTTTTGTTGAACATCACTGTGCAGATACGATTTGTCAGTGTTTTCATTTTCTCCTTGGCTTTGAAATGGTGACCAGGCCTGATAGCACAAATATGATAGAGCAAATAGGATATTGAATGTTACAAAGCTCGTCAGCAAGAAGAACCACACCCATCTTCCAAGCCTAGCAGCAGCACTATTTCAATATAAAAGAGGTTATTAGTATCAGATCACATCTTACTTTTTTCACTATTTGCACCAAATACAATATGTACTTTCTCTTTTCGCTTTAGGTTGGCCGCTTTGTGCATTCACTCTGGAACTTTTTACATGCAAATGTTGTTACTTGCTAGGCTTCCATTTTCATTAACAGTGCAAAGTGGAATAATTTCTTTTAACATGCTGTTTGGCTTAAAAGCATAATTTACAAGGTGGTTGCAGAGTGCAGGCTGGTGGGTGGAAGGTAATATGAGACAAAAAGCCACTGCGTATAGTTCTGGGAACTGGCTGAGGCTTGGGCACTGGTAAGCTAATACATAGATGATATGGCAGTAGATGTATTTGCAAGCTATATTTCATCCCATCAGAGATAAAACGGTTTGTGACAGATGGAGTGATATTGTTCCCCTGTACTGCTCATGAGTGCCGCCCCTCCTGCTTTCCCTCCCTGACAGATGTAGGGGGAGGACTGCGGTGCGCTCTTCTTTCTTTTCAATTGATTTGGGTGCTTGAACCCTTAGGGACTGGAGGATGGTAGTGGGATGATGGGGGGTGGGAGGGTGGGGGGGTTAATGGTTGCTGGGGGTTCAGTCATTTCCTGCTACACAGAAACTGCTAAAAGTCTGGCAGTAGTGCCATAAAGAAATCATAAACATACTGTATGCATATATCTGCATATATTCAAAGATGCTATTAGCGGAGTGTGGCTGTATACGGGAATATTTCCATAAATCTTGGTTAGTGAGTGACAGTATAGCATCCACTCATCCATGTAATGTAAGCATTGGAGAATGTGTGGCTTGCTGCTGGTGGCTAAGCCTAATGTGTAGCTGTCCACAATGCATTCAGTCGATTCCTTACAATTTATTACTGAAGAAGCAAAGACCAGCAACACATTTTCTTCTCACTGATTTTACCACTATACTTTCACATTGTTTTAAGGCCGACAGAGGGCTTAAGATGCAGGCCGTTGTGTCCAAGAGTAATTAGGCAGATTTGGAGTAATTAACCAATTAATACTTTTACCCCCCACCTACAGCCAACCCCCAACTGCAGGACAAATATTAAGAGAGTTAACAGCTGTCTTGTGGCAGATGTGTCTTGTTGCTTTACTTCACTCTCTGTCCCTAGAGGGAAAGGTCAGACAGGGTTGGAGGTCAGCACAGAGATCCTCCTGAAGATGTTGATGTGCATCTGCCTGCCCCATCACCACTGAAATAAAATTAGAATTAGCATTATTGATTAAAGTGCTCAGTCTGCTGAGCTGTGATTCCTCCATTCATCTTCAGCAGCAGCTGAATCAAAGCATGTATTATTACAATTCTAGATGGGATAAGCTTCCTCAGAAACCATCACTTTCCTTGAAGCAGTAATTTCTTGTTTTGCTTGTTTTCCTGAAATAATGATTTTTGGTTTGTCATCTTCCATTATCTGAGTTAATGTTGTTAGTTTAGTTTTTACTGCTGCTTAAGTAATGTCCTGAAAGCAGATCCCAGTAAAAAGTGGTTAATGATTTTAATGGGACTCCCCAGTGGGGTGTGAGGGAGAGGGGATGTGCCCTGGCCGTGGGCGCGTGGCAGCTGAGCAGGTGGATGACGGGCAGCTGAGTAGTGGTCTCCAGGGGGGCAGGGGGCCTCCATTTTGAAGGACTCTTGGGGTTGAGAGAAACCCTGAAAAAAGGCAACCCCATCTGGAACTGTGGTGGGGGCTCTGCTGTGAAAGAGATCTAGTGGGTGGTGTCTGACACTCTCTCTTTTGTTCTTCGGTAACACAGCAGTGGTGGTAGTAGAGGTGGGGGCACACTCTGCTATGGGGGCTGGGCGTTCAAACAATAGTACAGATCTAGGAATTGAAAGCCTTCGATGAACAGAAAAGCAAGTAAGCAGACAGGAAAGGTGCAGACAGAAGGAAAAAGAATGCATGGGTACAGCCCACTTGTAGTAGGTATTTTTTCCAACCGTGCAAAATGTAAGGATGATATAGTCACAAGCACATGCAATTTACACTTTATTTTTAAGTTTAGGAGGTGAAAAATCCTGGCAAATTAAAAAGAAATATTTTTGTGTATGTGGGATTTAAAAAAGGTTTCGCGCTATTGAAGATTAAACATTTTTTATTATACTAGGGCAAAAGCGTGACTGCACTGCTGCTTCGAAAGGGGAAAGCAGTTGCCTCATTTAGTTTTGTTAGCTCTCTTTTATGAGACAGACTAGTGCCTGCTGTGAGCCTGATGCTGCTGCTCTGCTGCTCCATACATAAACATACATCCCCAAGATGTCTGTCCCTGCTCTGCTGCAGCCAAGCCACTGTCACGCAAGGTTAATTTCGCCTGCGTCCCCCCATTTTTCTCATCTCTTCTTTACAATTCATGCCATTCATCAGCCATCTCACAGAGGACAGCCTGACTACCTGCAGCAGCTCTCCAGGGTGCTGAATAGGACGACTGCGGGATAGAGGCACTGAGCAGTGGGGGGAGGGCTACAAAAACAGCAGCAGCATAGATCTAGTAATTCTTCATACTATGAAGTGGGGTATGGAGTAGTTTAAGATATTATTTAAGATTACAAAGACAAGCTATGATCAACACATGCGACTTCCATTAGAGGCACTTTGACAAGGTAATTTCCTATTTAGTTAGCCTGAATGGGAGACAGTCCTGAGAAGTATAGCATTTCATAGTATAGCATATTTTTTATATTCTTGGTCTGAAAATATGAATGGTGGCATTTGTAGCTGAAGTAAATAGATTATACATATTGTATATACATCGAGGCATTGTTTTGGCATTTGGTCACACACACAATAAACCATAGCTGCCAAACGGCTTATCTTGTTGTAGAGGTCAAATTTGAAATGTGAATCTTAAACAATCACTCTTGAGGCAAGGCTTTCTTTCTCTATCAACCATGGTGAATAGCTCCACCTGCTGGTGAAGAGGCTGTAGGACACATTGGTACAGTACTGGTAAGAACTCATTACCTCCAGATGTCGCTAATATACGTTTTGTCCAAAGAAAAAATACGTTTAAATCTAACAGGAACGAGGAAACCCATATATCCTACCAATCTTATGTGTATATTTTGGTCATTTAATGCCTACATGATTGTTTAGTTTATTGTTTATCACGCACACCCAATTGGCCCTCGTATAAACAAATCAGTCATTTCGAAATCGACACTGAGAGTTGTTGAACCTTTAGCCCATTACTTCCTAAATTTTGCACAGAACTGAAAGGTGTGTGTAACCCTAAACTTGGATGTCTCAGCGCCAGTCTCTAGTGGCAGTGGCTGCAAACCGGTCAGGTGAGGTTTCTGTGCAGGCCGGGCAGATGGGGCCTGGTAGAAGCTCTGTAAAGTTAGAAAAGTTCAAAGGTACCGTAATATAAATCGGAAGTAGTTTACTATCTTAACTGGGACCAAACCAATCTATTTTTAACTTGCACATTATACTCTCTCAAAAGTCAAAACTAAATCTACACACAAAGTATTTATCCTTATAAAGTGATGTAGTATGTTGGTTTTTGTAATTATTAAGGAAGTGGCGGGAGGAAGAGGCTAAGTTAAAAACCAAACCCTAATGGCTTTAATGCTTAAAATGTCAACAGCTCACAACGCCAACATTTGACCATTGATATGCTTCTCAACACGAGTTTGACACTTGTCCTCATTTTAAAAAAATGTTCAAGTCGTGATTAAAGCGTGACTTTATTTTGAAGTTGTAGCGGATGTAGTTCTGGCTTTGCTCCAACTTTGACCGCGGTGCAGCTTGTGTGCAGCTCCCAGCCACTAGGAGCAACAAGGAGGGATCCTTGCCCGGGTCCCAGTGTGGAGGAGGAAGCTTTCCCAGAGCCCTCAGCCCAGTACAGGACGGGACAGAGCGAAGAGAAACGGCGGGGGAATAGTTTTTCACTTTACTTTAAGGACTTGCTTCACATGGGGAAAAGAAATGACTTCTACGGCGAGCGACAGGAGGGCGTTTGCGCATAAAATCAACCGGTAAATGACTAAAGTTATTGTTTAACAGCCTCGCTGGGAGATAGTGACCTGCTGGACACAGTGCGTGTAGCCTCTAAGCTAGGATTTATTGTATCGTTTATCCTAAACCTCTTAGTTTTTACACAGCTGTATTTTATTTCAAAAAGCCCACATGATCTCTTAATCTCAAATACTTAACACTTTATTAGCCACTTTAGTAGTACTGTGTATTATCTATAATTAACAATAAGTGGTTTGCTTATCGTACTTTCACGGGTAATCCTGATCGAGAAGTGAGATTTGAGATTATTTAAACACAGCAGTAAAGGGGAAGGTGTTTCTGTCATATCAGAGGTACCAGAGGTTTGGATGTTGTTCAGCTTTATTTGTGTGAACACCTTGCAGCAAGAGCACATCTACTTGTTTCCACACGTTTTAAACTGGTTCTTCTTCATGGGGTGGCATCACTTGTATGTACTGTAAACATTATGGACTGATTGATTTATTTACTTATTTTGGACAATGCTAGGGCATACTGTATATGCATGCAACACTGTACTTTATACTCAGAGAATGTAGCATTTGTGTCCAAGCATTTCTTGTTGATGTCCTGCAATTGAAAAAAATTGGTAAAAGACAGCTTATTTTATCCTTAATCTTTTACTTGTTATCTCTAAGAATACATGCAACCTGTAGATTGTCCTTGATGACTGAACATCTCTGCATTCCCTAAGTCCTGTTACACCTCTCCTTGGTGGGACTCTCTATTGTTTAGTGCCGGATGCAGGAAAGGGTGGGAGAGGGGTGTTATGGTTATTGCTCTTACAGTTGATAGCTTTCCTTTTTCCTGTTTTAAATGGAAGTGCAGAACTTTGCAAATGAGTTTCCAAAGTTTATAATATAGTTTATACAATCATCATGTAAAAACTATAATAACATTAGAAGCAAGTTGCAAGAAAAGTGATGTGCTGGTGATGGAGTTTTTCAATCTTTTTTTTTTCCTTCTGTCCGAGAGAGACCAATTAAAATCAGAAACCATTTCTATACAATAAAACTGTGGAGTGGGGAATATTCAGTGACTTGCAGCTGTGTTTATGACAGAAATGCATACATTTTGTGTTGTCTTCTCACAAAGCAGCTGCTTGCTTTTTTAGGCAGAGGACTGTTTTTTCCCTGCTTTGTCCTTTTTAAGCCTCTCATTGCCGTTAGTCCATAAAGGCCTGGGACAGAGCTGGCACAGTGCCTGGTCCCTGTAGTCAAAACGCCACCTTTCTGTGAGATCTGTTTAACTCTCTCTACAACAGCTGCATCAGCATCGCTACCAGCAGCTGAAAAATGTGTGAGAACAGATTCGGTGGTGGAATAGATGGACGAGACATTGTCTAATTATGAAATTAATGTGATTATGGGTGAAACTCCTGCAAAGGACTTTGAAGACAAAAGGTTATTGTATTCCTTACAAGTAAACATTTATACAATCGTATTAACAAACCTTTTCTGTGTCTTAGGACGGTTGCATCAGAGGTCAGGAAACAAGTGTCCAGAGACTATGGGTCTCCTCAGTTGTCGAAAAAGCGAGGAGGTCCACATCACCCTGTGAGTAAATTAGTGTTTACTGCCTGTGTTTACAACCTGCGTTTACCCTGCTCACAACCCTTCGTTTGAAAATCTAATTAGTAAGACCAAGAAAAGATGGGTGTAACTTTGTGAGTAAACTCAAATAAAACACAAAAAGTTCATGACTGTTAAGATAGTGATGAATGTGCCTTTGAAATAAAATAAAAAAAATGTATTAGTTCAATAAAATGCTGCATAACAATGGACTATGCCACTTACTTATAACTAATAGTAGTTTTTTTGCCAAGATCTTACCGAGACTTGATCAGTGACAATACCATTGCCTCTGGTAGTTGGAAGATATGTTTCTTTCTTCTCTACCATAGATTTTTATGCCTGCTAATTCTTAGTGTAACAAACTAATGCTATTGACAGTTACCACTGACTGATGTGGTGGAGCCTATAGACTTTGAGGAGTATGTAAGCAGTCATGCCCCTGGGGTGGAGCCTGGACCTCTTCGACAGCTTGTTGAGTTCCCACCCGATGACCTCGAGCTCCTCCATTTGGACAAAGAGTGCACTACACTGGAGCCCCCTCTTCCTGAGGAAGATGAGTGAGTCCAACTGCAATTGGCCACAAACATGTGACCCTTTACATTATCACACTCAGAGGAGCAATATTACTTCAGTAAAGGACAAACATCACTAAAGATAGGAACAAAGCCTTTTTTTCTCTGATGCTGAATAAACATAAATTATAAAAGCCTACTTTATTATTTATGTGTTTTTCTATGTAGTGCGCTGGATCCCAGAGTAAGAGACGCCTTGGCAGTCTACACAGATGACTGGCTCATCATTCAAAGAAAGTATGTAACTGTGCCTGATGTGGGTTTTGTTAAATTAACCTCCATCACATTGTTTATTAAAGTTTCACAGGAACCTCCTGTTTATTATTCATGTGATTGACAGTTAGATTAACGCTGAGACAACATTTTTATTATTTCTTGTAGATACCAACGATACAGCACCGTGTACACCCCTCATAACTCTGAGCGGCAGAGAGAGAGGCAGCGAGGCCTGGTCAAACAGACTTATGAATTGGACGAGGCAGCTGCAGCCGAGCGCCTGGATGATCAGGTAGTTTTATTGTATAATGAAATGACTGTACATACAGTATATAAATAAAAGAAATAACTTGGAATCTGGATGTGCCTTTGCAATGTTCGGTTTATTGCTCATCACCCAATAAATGTTACACATTTTGACTCATTTATGTTAAAAGCTTCCCTTCCCCTACAGTGAGGATTTAAAGCTGACACATTTGCCTCAAGGAACAAAAACACATGATCTCACCTCTGTAGCTCACTCTTTTGTTGTGTGGCTCAGGATGACGCAAAGCGGCGCTCTGTCAGTCTGGATGAAACTCCACGGGGCAGCTGGGCCTCCAGTATCTTTGACCTCAAGAACTCCTCCCCAGACGCCCTGCTGCCGTCTGTGCTGGAGCGCACAGCTGCAGAGGACATGGATAGGCGCAACACTGAGGCCCGGCAGCAGGAGCGCCACAGTGACCTGCTTGGCCTCTATGCTCCACCTGATGAGGTTTGTATTAGGGGGAAAGCTTGCAACACTCTCTAAACTAGTCAAGGTGTACTAAAAATGCTCCTAGTTCTGGTTCTATTCCGTCCTCTACTCGGTTACAAACAAGGAATATAAGGGAGTGCAGTGAGTTGAGGCGCTTGATGAGTTGAAGAATGAATTTGAGTCTCAATCATCCCTGGACGCAATAATAGTTTTATGTCAAAGCTATACAGCAGGGGTCTTCTGCTACATTTGTCCAAGGGCCCAAATTTTTCTTGGCAGACACTGTGAGGGCCAGACGCTCTCATAAAGGAAAGGCACCAAGGCAATCTCAATCAAACTAGAGTAGAGTAGAGCTTGAGAAGAGCTACAAAATCCTTTTAAAATTTTTTGTTCTCTCTGCTAGAGAAATGAGTAACATCTTTTTATTGCCGTTTTGAGCTTTTCAGGCCAAGATAAAGCGTTTTTGGATGTTTTCTATGAACTGCAGAGTAAGAGCTTAAACTGATAAAAGACAGCTGGGGACGCACTGAGCTGTCCTCTCAGGACTTCCAAAAGCATCTTAGGCCAAATCTCACAGATCTGTAGCAGGGCTGCCACAATGGCCTCTAATGAATTGACAGTGAGAACAGTTAAAGATTAGTTTAAGGTGATCAAACTTGTGCGGGTAGTGCTTGTGAAGAGCTACAAAATGCTTTTTAAAGTTTTGTTCTACAAGATTCTATGCCAGAGAAATTAGCAAAAAAAAAAAAATTGTATTGCCGTTTTGAGCTTTTCAGGCTGAGATAAAGCGATTTTGGCTGTTTTCTATGAACTGCAGAGTAAGATGCACAAACTGCTTGGGAACACTGCTTGGAGTTCTCAGGACAACCCAAAACACTTTCCTGGTGAAAATGCAAATGTTCTTATCGGTGCTATTGATTAAATTGGGCTCTACTCGGGACCCGATGTTTTTGGGTTAGTAATATTCTGGGGGCCGGATGAGGCCTGCGGGCCACCTGTTGACTATCCCTGCTATACAGTGTAAAATGTTAGCATACAGTTCCTGCTTGCTTGGCTCCAGAAGACATGATGTTCCTATAAAGCAAATATCCAGATTGAAATCCAGCCCCTACTAGAAAACTATTTGCTTTACTTTCCACCACATTCTTTGTTTCTGCCGCTATCCATCTCCTTTTATATTGACATACACCCCATTGCTTTACTGCAGCCACGTTGCCATGACAGTTGTGTAAATGTTATGCTGGTGTGTTGTTCATGGCTCTTTTGTGTGGCAGGATGAAGCAGTAGAGAGATGCGCTGTCCCAGAAGTGCCCAAAGAACATTGTGGCCAGAGAATCATGGTCAAGTGTTTGTCTCTGAAGTGAGCATTTTTAAATGGCCATTATCTGTGTCTTTGTGTCTTTTAAGAGCCTGAACAGGCTGCTATCTTTATCACAATTGTGTATGTTTTTCAGGTTTGAAATTGAAATTGAGCCAATTTTTGGGACATTGGCATTGTATGACGTCAGGGAGAAGAAAAAGGTATGTTTCTTTGTTTCAGTAGATGTGTTTTAATGTGGGTATTTCTAAGTGAGTTTTACTCTGCAAACCACTTACGTAATGCTGAGCTCATACTTGACTAATTGAGTTTCCCTTGTCTTAAAAAGGCCTAAGTGGTATCAGAGTTAAGATCACTGAGTCAAAACTGAATTAAAATCAATTGATGTGCATTAACTCCCCACCCCTGTCTCTTTCCATTTATTAAACCCTCCCTCCAACAGATCTCTGAGAATTTCTACTTCGACCTCAACGCAGATCCAATGAAGGCACTTCTTAAACCCCACACCCCTCACACAGCAATCTCTACGCTGGCTCGGTCGGCCATTTTCTCCATCACATACCCTTCTCCTGATATATTTCTGGTCATTAAGGTATTAAAACATTGCACATAAAATTATGCACTGTATTTTGTAGGCAATTACTAATTTCTAATTAATGGTTATATTGCAGCTTGAAAAAGTCCTTCAACAAGGCGACATTGGAGAATGTTGTGAACCGTACATGGTGATGAAAGAATCAGATTCAGCCAAGGTAATGCAGCTGAATGTGTTTTAACTGATTGCAAATTTAGTGGCTGACAGCCAAAGCACATATGTTGTCTCTATTACTGTTTAGCCACAATACTGTATTACTTAAGACTTACTATCAGTTATACATAATTTTGTTTTTTAATTTAGTTTTGGAAATTTATAGTAGTAGTAGTAGTAGTAGTAGTAGTAGTAGTAGTATTGCCTGGAAAATCCAGACTGATATGTCTCTGTTATTCTACAGAGACATATCAGTCTGGTCACCATGCCGTCCGCAGTGATTTACTCAAATCCCAACCGTACCGTGCATTTTGATTGGTTTATTTAAGTCACGTGTTCTTCGCGAGCAGCGTCACTCGTACACGTCTCCTCGCCGACAACAAGATGGCCCACCGAGGAGCCGAGAGTTTGTTTCATTCAGCGGTATGGTACAGTAATGTTGAAATAACTCCCTCGTTCCTCCCTCGTGGCTTCACTACTCCGTTTGTTTACTTTCTCACTTCCTTGTCGCTTTGTTAACGTCACGTCCGCCATTTTCTGATTTGCTAACTCCGCTGTCCGTTAATTCGGGTTTGCTCCGCCCTAGAAATCGAATTGATTCTAAGGCGACCAGACTCATCCGCTGGTACAGCGGTGAGTCTGGAATTTCCAGGCAAGTAGTAGTAGTAATGGACAATGGTCAAAATGATGATTTTTTTTTTTTTTATTAACTTTGGCGTAGCTCCAGATCACTGTTTAGATCCAGGAGTGTTTTTCTGTACCATTTTGAGCTACAGACAGGAGATGCTAACTTCACTCACTAAAAGGACAAATGATTAGTTTTAGTAGATTTTTTACCACTGTCAAATATAAGGCTCATTTGAGAGACCATTTACTAGACTAGAAGAACCAGAAGATCTTCGAGTCTGAGTCCAGGTCTGGGGACTTTATCTTTACCATTGCAAGATGTCCTATCCTGTGCCTTGGCAGAGGTGTATGCTCTCAGAGTGCTTCTAGCTTTTTAATTTGATGTATTTTTGTACATTGATACAGCTTTCTTTGTTCATAGGCTTTCTTTCATACCTGCATAAGACTTTTGCACAGTACTGTATATTTTATACTGTTTTTTAAAATTATTTATAAATGTAAATGTCCTTACTTTTTTCTGCAGCATAAGGAGAAGCTAGAAAAACTGAAGGTACAGGCTGAGCAGGCGTGCAGTCGTCTGGGCCGATTTCGAATGCCTTTTGCCTGGACGGCCATTCACCTTCTGAACATTGTGAGCAGTGTGGGAGGTCTGGATCGGCTGGACTCCGACTCTGACTCTGGTAACTGTCTTCGACCACACCTTCTTCATACTGTCTGCTCCAGCTTCAAATGCACAAAATACACATTTACAAAGGTCCTGTTTGTGTAACACAACTTAATCAAATTTATTTATGCATGACGTTTAGAGAGAAAAGGTCATGGGACGTGGAATGAAAGAAAGAAGAAGGGATTTGAGCGGATGAGTGTTGGGGAAGACATGTGCAACTTTGCTTCTTTTCGTCCAGCTACTCTGACTGTTACAAATTTCTTCAAACAGGTGTGGTTAATTAATTATCAATTAATGGTGTACAACAATAAACCTTTTATAGTCAAGACTTTTACCACCCTCTATAGACATTCCATTAAAAAGTGTGTGGATGTCTTGGCCACATAAAACTGAGAGATAAGCTCATGCCAATAAACTCTGTTACTATTATTATGTGTGTACTTAGGAGGGGGACAGACTCAGTGATGAAGACCTCTACAAGTATCTGGCTGATATGCGCAGACCATCCTCTGTTTTGAGAAGGCTTAGGCCTGTTACAGGTAACATAGTACAAAGTTTCTGTTTATTTTTATGAAGAAAGGTGCATGGATGAATTGTGAAAGTGTTTATCTTGTTATGTAAACACTGTATACACTTTTAGCCCAGCTGAAGATCGACATCTCTCCAGCGCCAGACTTGCCTCATTACTGTTTGTCACCAGAGCTGTTGCATGTAAAGCCATACCCTGATCTGCGTGTCCGTCCAACCAAAGAGGTGCTGGAGTTCCCAGCCCGTGACGTGTACACACCCCACACCACCTACAGGTTAGTGCCCACAGACCTCACATGCAGGGTAGCCTGACCTACATGGACTGACCCATGGACTGCATACATGTCTCTGTTTGCTGGCTATCGATCAGGTTCTATTTTAGTATTTTAGAGAAAGAACCCAACTTATATACATGTATATTATGATACAAAATTTTAATTACAAAACTTTTTGTATTAAAAATAGATTTAACAATTTACATTGCATCCACATGCTTACATTACATCTACAGATATTTGTTTTATGAACACTACTACAACTCAATATTTGATAAATGAACGCTTGACAGTTTGACTTTACATATTACAGCACAAAGAACAAACGGTTTACATGAATAGAGAACAGCTGCATCACTGTTAATGTACATCCATATACTGTACACAGTTGGTTAATGGAATATAAGGGAGTGTATTGAGTTGAGGATCTTGATGAGTTGAGGAATTGAAGCAGCTATGACAAAACTTCACTCTGAAAGGTTAAATGAGTGAAATTAGTGTTTATGAGCCAAGTATTTACTCTAGACATATAATAGTAGCTTACCTTCTTTTGTAATTTCAGTATCTGCTTGTTCTGAGATTCAATCCTCTCTTTTTGGACCTGGGTTATGAGTTGTAACCCCTTCAACACGCTGGAATGCTCCTTTGCTCTTTCCTTCAATACAAAATGCATTTTTTTTAAAGCATGTATGTGTGACACCAGAAGGGTTGTCATTTTGGTATGAATTGTGTTACCTGTAGCTCTTTGATACTTGTGGAGAAGGAGTTGTTTAGATATGTGTCCAGTCTTTTCACTTTTGCCCTTAGCTCCTCCTCTTCCTGCTCCATGTGGGCCAGCCAGTCCTTAGTCATCTTGGTTTGAGCCCCTTGCTCGGCCATCTGGTCCTGTCAAAAGAGCATCTGCCTACATTATATTCTTCCCCCACCATTCATCCCAGTTCAGCTGGCAGTGGCCTCCCCTTTAGTCCAAATAATCATAGTTATTTTTTCTAAATGTTTTAAAATGATCTTTCCCTTTTCAAGTAATTAAAACAATATTTAGCCTTCAAATAATCTTAAAACTATATTCAACCTCCCTTGGGATCCATTTTTGAGACCTAACTCACCACTTGAGAAAAACTGCTTTAGTGTGTATCACAAATGTTGAGAGAGCTGCTTTGTTTCCCTTTTGCACTCCCTACATTCAAATTGTATGGAGATTTTGAAAACACACGGCATACTTCTCATTTTTTTTTTTTTTACCATTGTCTCTTCCTGCATGTTACAATATCTACATCTGCAGTTGGAGCAAGCGTCTCTTTGGCCTTCTCTGATGATCTCAAACCCATTCAACATCCCAGAGAGAAATGTTTGTTTTCTTACCTGTAGCAACTGTATCACCTCTTTAATCTGCTTCTCCACCTCTGTGGCCTGCACAGTCGTCCTTTCCAGCTGCTGGAGATAGCTTTCATGGTTCTTCATAGTCTTGATGATTTTAGCTATCTTTGCTTCAGTGGTTTCATATGCATAGTTGAGGGATTCACTAAACTGTATCACACCAAACATCAACACGTTGACTTCTTCTTGGGGCGCAGCATTGAACTCTGTCTTTCCTGTTTTTCTGACTGGACCTGCATGGATTGCTTTAAAACCCATAGCTAAACAGAGCAGGGCAAAGCCCCAGATCATCTTGATGTAGGTCTGTGTTAAGTTAGTTTTGTCTAGTTCTCCTTTTGCAATCCAAATCCTACAACTCTGTCTACTTCCTGCACAACCAAAACATTTCCCTCTTTATAATGCCAGTGTTTCTACAGAGCAAGGCTGAAACTAAACTATTGGTCTGTTGCATCTGCAGAGTCTGGAGTGTCTGTGGCACATCTTATATTGCATGTGTACATGTGATTCTCTGGTAAAACATTAGCTCAACTGTGAACACCTCTCTCTCTCTCTCTCTCTCTCTCTCTCTCTCTCTCTCTCTCTCTCTCTCTCTCTCTTTCTCTCCCTCTCTCTCTCTCTCTCTCTCTCTCTCTTTCTCTCTTTCTCTCTCTCTCTCTCTCTCTCTCTCTCTCTCTCTCTGACCTCACCTTGAAGTTTAACCCTCAAAATGCAGATTTTGTCATCTGGGTCACAAACACCTGCATGTGGCATACATGTGACAAAGTAAACATTAGTATTGTGAGTGTAATTGAATGATTTGCTGTAGTTGTTAAGTGCTGAATGTATTGCATTTTGTAAACAAAATAGCACATTTTCCTTTGCTGTTTGATTTGAATTGGATTAAAGCTGATGTTTTAAGCAATGACAGTTTTAGGCAATACAGTTCATACTGGATGACTCTTTCACTTTTGCCCAGACAAAACTAATGATTAGAAAGTGTTATCTTAGATATTTGCGCAACTACACTATATAACAGTTTATATTTTAAATCACATTATTTTTGAAGATATGAGAGAAGATAATGCAGAAGAAAGGGCTAAATGGAGAGGACCAACGATAAAAGCTTTAAAATTAATTATTGCATGTTAACTAGGACAATTAAAGTTAAACAGGTGATAAAAAAACTGAAGAAACCAAACACACTCTATGGGTTAAAAATAAATACATTTGCACCCTTTGTACTCTTATCTAAATTACTTTCTGTCTTGCATCAATTTGCCTTTCAGGAATCTCCTTTATGTTTACCCACAAAGTCTGAACTTCAGCAGTCGCCAAGGCTCTGTCAGAAACATTGCTGTGAAGGTTCAGTTTATGGCAGGAGAGGACCCCAGTCAAGCTTTGCCCGTGAGTCACTTTTGCTTATCAAATGACATAAACTGTAACTTTTAGCTCCCAAACTGTAATGGACCCAGGCTGCACTGTAGTGATTTCTTTGAATAGCGAAGCTCAAAGCAGTTTAGTTTACATTCCTCCTATGAAGATCATGCTTTTTTTGTTTTTGTGTTGTTGTGGTTTACACCTTAATAATAAAATGTACAGGCACACATCAATGCATTAGAATACTTTGGAAAAGTGAAATACATTTATTGTAATGCTAAAAATATTTTAAGCATTTATTTCGATGGCTGACATGTAATGAAAACCAAAATTCTGTTGTTTTACAATTAAAATAAACTTTAAACTTTAAATATATCAAATGAATCCACTGAACCTATGTGTTTTAGTTTTTGAGGTAAACCAATGAAATAATTAAACTTTTCTGCCATATTGTAACTGATTGATATGCTCCTTGTACATAATAAACCTATATTTATTGCTAATAGTTGAAAAATAAGTTTGCACCTTTCACTTTTTTTAGGTCATCTTTGGGAAGTCTAGTTGTGCTGAGTTTATGAGAGAGGCTTACACTCCTGTCATCTACCATAACAAGTAAGAGTGACACGATGCAATTGCCTCTTGGCATCTGTCCAGCCATTTCGTGTCTAGAATGGTGTCTCAAACATTTAACTTTTTTGCCTCAAGGACGCCCGAGTTCTACGAAGAGATGAAAATGAAAATTCCTGCCAACCTGACAGACAACCACCACCTCCTGTTCACCTTCTACCACATTAGCTGCCAGCCAAAACAGAACACCCCTCTGGAGAGCCCTGTGGGCTACACCGTGAGTTAGCCTCCTTGAGCTGGCCCACATTCAAAAAAACTACCTCCCACACACCTGTTTGTCTGAGTGCTGCTTCTGTTGCCTTGCCAAGAGTAAGAGTTTGCGTGTCTATTTTATTATTTTTTTGTCTGCAGTGGATCCCTCTGATGCAACATGGCCGTCTGCGCACTGGTTCGTTCATTTTGCCTGTGTCAGTAGAGAAGCCCCCGCCAAGCTATTCTGTGCTCACCCCTGATGTAAGTGTGTGCAAATAGTTTCAGGGACTATTACTTATTACTTGGCATTGACTTTTGATTAACTCAATGTTGTACAATGACAGGTCCAGCTCCCAGGCATGAAGTGGGTGGATAACCACAAAGGAGTGTTTAATGTTGAGGTGACAGCGGCCTCCTCAGTTCACACTCAGGTACACGGATATACTTACTCATATCGCACATTGTGACTCATGCTTTTTCCTCCCACACTTAGCCGCACTGGATTAAGAATGTGCATTGTTTTCCCTGTTAGTATCCATTTCCTTATGCTAGGGTACTTTTATATAACCTTAAAATTATTACAATTAATCATAAAAATGAATATGTTGCACAGCAGTAATATTAATTAAATATAATATATATATGGCTCTGTCACCTTACAGCAAGAAGGTCCTGGGTTCAGTTTCCATGGGCCCTTCTGTATAGAGTTTGCATGTTCTCCCCATGCCTGTGTAGGTTTTCTCCAGGTTTTCTGGTTTCTCCTATAATCAAAATGTGTACAATAGGTTCCCAATGGGGCCATTAATCCCTTGCGACAGACATTGCTCAATAGGACTTTCCTGGTTAAAGGTTAAATAAAATAAAAACAACATTAATAGAATACTGTTATTACTAATTACTAATACTAATCTACATTTTGCCACAGGACTAAAAGAAAGTAGAACTATAGTTTTAGAAAACTAAACACAGAAGTGAAGTGGGCTATTTAATAATTAGAAGGGCCCACTTCATAACAAAAACAAAACCTTTTTTCTTTGATCAGTATTTCCCTAGCCTTTAGCAGCACCAAACCAGGCTCAGGTGCATCATTTTATGTGCCCATGAATAACATCAACAAGTAAAATAATCATATAAGTTGAAGTACCTACAGAGCACAGACCAGACTATTGGCCCTATCTCATAAAAGATATAGTGCGCAAATGCTCTATGCACTGAGCTACAACGTCTTTATAACTCAGTGGTAAAGAATCCACAAAATAACTTTGATGGTGATTTTTGTCCACACCAAATCAATTAACAAATCTAAATGGTGCTCTGGATCCTGGTCATAAACAGATCACTTTTTGGTTGGCTCATTACTGATCATTCCTGAAAATGTAATCAAAGTCACCAGAGCCGGTAAAAACATAACCATCTTGGTGAAGATACCGTACATTCTGCATTCTACCTGATATTTCAGAATTTGTTTTAAATAACAAAATTACAATTGCCCATTTTCAAAAATATATTATTTAAATATTATTTAATACTGTGCGTATTCTTGTAGGACCCGCACCTAGATAAGTTCTTCACTCTAGTGTATGTTCTGGAGGAGTACTCTTTCCCTTTCCGGCTGAAGGATGTCATCATTACCGAAGCGAACATGGAGGGGGAGCTCAAGGCCAGCATTGCTGCGCTCAGAGGGGCTCAACTCGATATCTGTGTCAGGTTTTTGCACCAGCTGCTCAACAAGCTCATTCAGCTCATTGTCTACCCGCCGGTTATTTCAGGACAAATAGGTAAGTGCGGTGTCAAATGGCTATTTCATGTCTGTTATCAACAATTTTGAGATTTGAAGAGCACTTTTGTGAACAATGATAAAATCCTTTGGTAATGGGATGAGTAGATAATGTGATAGTTGACTTGTTTTCAGTTATTTTAAGCATTTACATAAAATTTTATTAAATTGGTTATCTTAGCATGTTACCTAATATGCTACCTTTCAGCACCCTCTTGTTTTTTTTACAGTGAACCTTGGCCGGGCCGCCTTTGAAGCTATGTCTTTACTAGTGAACCAGATCCACAAAAACCTGGAAGGGAACCAGGACCAGCATGGTCGCAACAACCTGCTGGCCTCATACATCCAATACTGCTTTCGTTTGCCTACAGCCGATCCCCCAATACCCCCATCAGGCATGTCATAAATATTTCCACACATTTAACAAACCCCACAAAATGTTAATAACGTTGAAATCACGGCTCTATTGCTGAACAATGTTTTTTTTTTTTTTTTAATTCTTGCCTTTTTTTTATATCCATCTGCAGCCGCCCATACCTACGAAATGCCTATGCAGTATGCCACTTTATCCAGAGCTACTGCTCGTCCAAGTAGCCTGCATCTGTCTCGATCAAAGAGCATTAGCAACTCTAACCCAGACCTGGCAACTACTCCTGCTTCACCAGATGAAGAAGTGCAAAGGATTATAGGGAATAAGGTAAGTTAGAGCTCCTTTGTGTTAATGTACTTTTTTTTTTTTTTTTTTTTTTTTTTTTTTACATTGAATTACTTTAAAATAATGGATTTATGGATGGATTTTTATTGCCCTGTTTTTCTATATTAAAACCAAACACAATGGCTCGGTACAAATACAGCTGTGCCATAATTTTTTATTTTATTTTATTTTTTTAACAATAAGATTGACTGAAAATGTTTATTGGTGCTGCTAATATGAATTGTGCTATGTCCTAGCTCTCTTACTCTGTTTCCTTTTTGCTCCTAGCTTCCCTACTCTACACAGCTTTTATTATCCTGCCTTTAATTGGCTCCATTAAAAAGCTCTTGATTAGTAATTATCCTTCCCTTGCTGCACTATTTGTCTTTGTGTGTGTGTGTTTCTGTGCCTCTCCGGTGGTTTGTGGCAGGGCATTGACCGCTCCCATTCCTGGGTAAACTCTGCTTATGCCCCTGGGGGCTCCAGATCTGTGCTACGCCGGAACCCCAACTCCAGCTGTGATCTCAAGCAGGTGCCAAAGCCCCTCTCCCCTTTTTCCACCTCCTCACTGTTCTCACCTCCATCCAAAATCTCTCATCACATCAACTCAAAATATGACTGTCTATCTGCCCGCCTCTCATTCTGCCAGCCAATTCCTACCTGTCACACTTTTATCTGGTGGCTACACCTTGTCCAAACCCGTCAAACCTTCCTAACAGTCTGTATCTGATATTTTCTGAGTGACATAAGCTCTGCCCGGGCCTTGTCAGATCTCTCTCCAGCTTCGCTCTCATCACGGCTCACAAGAGTGCTCTCTGGACACTCATTTCATCATTCATCCATTTTCACATCACTTTGTCCTCATTTCTATGTTCACCGCACCATCACTCCATGTCAGGCAAACGACCGCATCGGCAATCGCATGTCTGCCTTTCTGGACAGTGTGGCCTTGTTTTCAGTGCCCACGAGGCAGATTGCCAAAAAGGTAAAACTGAAAACTACTCAGAATCTGTCTCCTAACAGTCATTCACCATCACTAACTTACATTGCATTTTCAGAACAAGTTTGTGTAAGAAACTGTTTTTCGTTGTGTAAACTGACATGTAAGATTTGGGTTTGACTTGAGATTTTAAAGCCTTGTGACATGTATGGGGGTGCATATACAGGAACATAAAAAGGGGAATAATGTGAAAAAGTCTGTTGATTTCATCAGTTTAGTTCAGTGAAACCCATATATTAAATAGATGTAGTACACATATTGAACTATTTTAAGCATTTACTTTGTTTAATTGAGATGATTATGGCTTACAGTTGATGAAACCCAAAATTCAGTATCTAATAAAATACACTATTTTTCCAAAAGCATTAGCTCAGATGAGCTAATAGTTTTGGAAATGTAGTGTTCATACATAATGATTATAATCATACCAATTGAAATAGATGAAGGCTTAATTGAACTACTGAAATAACAATATTCTAATTTATGCATGTGCGCCTGTAGTTTTTCAGAGACACAAAAAGAAACTGGACATTAATCTTTTTTACACCAATATAATACAATTTAATACATGTCCTGCTAATTATTGACAAAATCCAAAGGAAGAAATGTATAATTTGTTTCATTCATTCTTTAGTCTCTGAAACCATGTCCTTATTTGTCCTAAAGCACACTTTGTATTGGTCCATTTTAGTTACTCCATGAAGAGCTGGCATTACAGTGGGTGGTCAGTACCAGCACAGTGAGGGAAGCAGCTCTGCAGCAGGCCTGGTTTTTCTTCCAGCTTATGGTTTGTTTGGTTTCAACAATGTGTTCTTAACAGACTGCAACTGAAGAGTGTATCATTATTGCTACTCTGTATTTTATACTTTAAAGCTGACTTTTCCTGTTTAGGCAAAGAGTATGGCCCATCACTTATTCCTGACCGCAAAATTAGACACTGCCAGGAAGCAACGTTTCCCAGACCGTTTTGTGGATGACATAGCTGCACTTGTATGTGCCATCAGTGCAGACATTGCCAGTCGATATCATAAGGTAATTTTGAATACAGTATATCTAGATCTATTTATACTATTAAGCATTAGCTCTGCATCTAATCTAATAACCTCCTTGTCCTTCTTTGTAAACATTTCTCTCCGTTGTTCTCAGGATGTGGAACTTGTGGAGAGGTTAAATAGCAGTCTCGCCTTCTTCCTGAATGACCTGCTGTCTCTCATGGACCGCGGCTTTGTCTTCAACCTCATCCGCACATACTACAAACAGGTTTTTATTTCCCTTCCTTTGGTTCCCTTTATTCCCTGCATTTTTGTTCTCTTAAACATTTTTGTGTTTTAACAGATTTCCAACAAGCTGCACACAGCCCAAAACCCCAGCTCTCTGAATGCCCTGAGGATGGATTTCATGCGTATTGTCTGCAGCCATGAGCACTACGTCATCCTCAATCTGCCCTGTTCGACTCTGAGCCCTCCAGCGTCGCCCTCCCCCTCCACTTCCTCTACAACCTCACAGGTATAATTTGTGGATTAGGACTGTGCAACATTAGAAAAATCTTTGTATTTATTTCAAAATCAAAAGGACCAACTCGGTGTTAATTAAATACTAAATATAGTAGTTACATTTTTTTTAATAAATTATCACAATGCAGTGGTATTGAAGGCAATGGTAAGACAAAGATTTTGACAATGTAAATCTAAAAGTCAGATATAATTGCAATACATTTAGTTTCTTGCGATACAGATATTGTTTGCTGAATGGTAAATTTGCAATATATTGTACAGCCCTAGTAGGAATTGCCTATAAAAAGTGTTCACCCCCCTTAGCATTTTTACTTTATTGTTGTCTTACAACCAGGAATTTAAATTAATCATTTGGAGGTTTATGGCAGTTACTTTACATGACATGAAAACTATGAAGATGCAAAATATTTTTTTATTGTGAAGCAAAAAAGAAATATGACAGAAAAACAGAAAACTTGAGAAGTATTCACCCCCTTTTTAAAGAGGCCCCTAAAAAGGTCCGGGTGTTATTTACCCACAGAAGTCACGAAAACAGTTGGATAAGGTCCGTCTGTCTGCAGTTCAACCAGTAATGCCACAAACACCATTTAATTCATCATTACATCATCATCATCAAAATAGGGAATCACACCAAACCTGCCTAGACCATCTAAAATTCACAAACTGGGCAGGGAGTGGATTCATCAGGGAGGCAACAATAAGACCAAAGGTGACCCTGAAAGATCTGCAGAGCTCCACAGCAGAGACTGTTGTATCTGTTCACACGGCCACTCCAAGGTTCAAGGTTCAAGGTTTCTTTATTATTACCCAAGGGTAAATTTGTTTGCAGAAGGGATTACAGCAGTCCCAAGACAAATAATAAAAAACGACACAATCTAAAACAGGCACACATAGTCACACACAATGACCTACTACAGCCTCCAAAAAATGCCACTGTCTTCTACAGGAGTGCTAAAAGTGAGGGAGAAGAGATCCATCGCCCAAGTCACTCTTAACCACACACTCCACAGAGCTGTGCTGTGTGGAAGAGCGGCCAGAAAAAAGCTTTTGCTTGGTGAAAATGATAAGAAAACATGTTCTGTGTGTGCTAAAGGGCACATGGGAGACACAAACAACGGAAGGTCCTTTGGCCAGATACAATAAAAATTAGCCATCAATGAGAAATGCTATGACTGACACAAACCCAACACCTGACTGTGTCCCCTCTCTAAAGTGAAGCCTAATGATGGCAGTGTCCTGCTGTGGGGAAAGTTGTCCTTGGTAGGAACTGGGAAACTGGTCACAACTGAAGAAATGAAGGATGGGGCTAAATACAGGATTTTTTTTAAAGAAATCAACTCAACAGTGCTGTACAATGCAGCTGACATGAAACTGGAGCTGTTTTTAGATGATAAAAGAGCACAAAGCCTAGTGATTATGAACTAAGCTCATAAACACTTATCCTAGACGACCTGGAAACCCTAGAAGGCCTTCAGAAGGTGGTTCTACAAAGTACTGAAAATAGCGGGTGAATACTTCTGCACACTCCAGTTTTCTGTTTTTCTTTAATGTTTTTTATTTGCTTCATAATAAAAAATATTGTGCATCTTCATATTTGTTGCCATGTGATGTAAAGTGACTGACATAAACCTCTCAATGATCTATTTAAGTTCCTGGTTGTAAAGCAATAATAAAGGAAAAATGCTGAGAGGGGTGAATACTTTTTAAAGGCAGTATATATTGTTTATTTTATTGTTAGAGTGTTTTTCTGTAATGGTTTTAAATTATACTCATTACCATTTTTTTTTTTTTGTTTTGTTAATAGGGTTCAGCATTTTCCAGTATGGCTCAGGACCAGGGTGTAGCCAGCATGTTTGAGCTCTCCGTCCCTTTTCGCCAGCAGCACTTTCTGTCTGGCCTGCTTCTTTGTGAGCTCTCGCTCATCCTTGACCCTGAGAGTGAAGGGTGAGTTTTTTTTGCATATTAACAAATTTTCTCGTCTCCCTTGAAGGCACTATCAGAGTTTAAATCTTTTAAATTAAGCACAGTGGGATATTGAGGAAACTCAGACAAAGAATTAAATGGGCTGAATCTTCCTTCTTCGTTCTTCCCACAGGGCTTTCTTCCTTCATAAAAAGGCTATTAGCGCTGTTCATTCCCTGCTGTGTAGCCACGACGCAGACCCACGCTTCAGTGACGGTCAGGTCAAATCACATGTTGCTCAGCTCTATCTGCCCCTTCTCCACATCGTAATGGAGAGTCTGACCCAACTCCATGACTTTACTGGTTTGTGCAAAGCCAGTTGATTTTGTTGTAGCCTTCACCCTTTTTCGAGATCTGTGAGTCCCATTTGCAGCCTTATTACACTTGAGTGTGCTTCTAATTTCTTCTTAGACTCTCGAGCACGCCATGCCCCAGTCCACGCCGATGACGCTGACCCAGACGGCAGCAGCACTATCAGTCAGTCTGTTGCCATGGCGATTGCCGGTTCCCCTTTGCCACATGCCAAAGCCAACCCATTTTTGCTGCCTACAGTGGTGAGTGATAGCTGCCAGGGTCAGGCTTCCCCCCACTGGGCCCTACACTGACAGGTCACAGTTCAGCCTGAGTGTAGGAGGCTCTCTCTTTCTCAGATAGAGCAGGCATGAAACTTTGATTCAGAATGCATCTGCACTCTTCTCTGTAGTTTCTTAAGTATCAGTTCTCCTTTTAGCCTCTAGATGTCTCTCTTTTCTTTGTTTTTTAAACTGCTGTTATGTGCTTTGCTGAAGTTGTTGTAAAGACCACTTGACCTAAAGTTGTATTGTTTTGCATTTGTCTTCTTCAGGCTGGGAGGCAGTCCAGTTCCTTGTCAGCTGAGTGCAGTAGGACTCTGCTGGTGTGTTTCCTTTGGGTTCTGAAGAATGCAGATGCTGCTCTGCTGGAGAGATGGGTGTCCGATTTGTCTATCTTGCAAATCAACCGCCTCTTGGATCTGCTGCATCTCTGTATATCCTGCTTTGAATATAAGGTATTGGGAATTTTCATCACTAACGTTTATCAAATCCTATCCTATGAGTCTCTAATGATAATAATGACTATATTTTATACAATAAATCCTAATAGTCTGTGTTCTGATTGTGGGCCCAATTATATCTGTGATCATTTTATTACAACACACCTTTTACCAAACCAACGGTGTTGTTTCGCCCGATGTTTTATTATGCTCTATATGGCAGATATGTTTTTAAATCAGTTTCATAATTTCAGGTAAATTGTTCACAAGTAATCTGAACATTAAAACAGCTTTCCTGCAACCCATTATTAGACCTCTACCCACCAGTTGAAAATCACTGCACCAGTTCCTCTTCATAAGTACCATTAAATTATGTTTTCTATCACTTACCTTGTCCTTAACTTTACCTGTGTTTGCACTTTTTACATTTTAGGGCAGAAAGGCTCTTGAGAGAATGAACAGCCTGACATTTAAGAAGTCTCAGGACATGAAGGCCCGGCTTGAAGAGGCCATACTGGGGACCATTGGAGCTCGTCAGGAGATGGTCAGACGCTGCAGAGGTAATGTAATGCAAAGTCGTGCAGTTCATGGATAAGTGTGTTCATCTTTGGCTTTAGTTTAATTGTTTGAGGAAATTGTTCTTCCAGAGAGAAGTCCTTACGGCAGCCAGGAGAATGTGCGATGGAGAAAAAACGTGACACACTGGAAACAAAACACTGATAGAGTTGATAAGTATGCTCCTCTTGTAAATGCCATGAACTAGATTGATGCACATCAAAAGGGATGCTGTGATATGATTTATGATTTGCTAGGACAAAAGCTGATCTAGAACAGGAGTCAGTCGTGGATGGAAACTTAGCCTCTGAGGCATCTCTAATAGTGCTGGACACTCTGGAGATTGTTGTGAAGGTAACACAATATTGGTAATAGTTTACATACCATATTAGTATCAAGTTAAAAGTCACACATAATTTATTGCTTTGCTTTTTTAGACTGTGGTGGCTTCAGAGCTGAAGGAGAGTGTATTGGGCGGTGTGCTCAGAGTGCTCCTTCACAGCATGGCAGGCAACCAGAGCGCCCTCTTCCTGCAGCACTGCTTTACTACACAGAGGGCACTTGTATATAAGGTACTGTAAATGTGTTTTAGTTTTATTACATAAGCTCTTGCCAAAATATGTTGATCGTGGTGTGAAAAAGAATATATCATTATTGTTAATATTGTAAATATTGTTTAGTTCCCAGAGATGTTGTTTGAGGAGGACACAGAGCTTTGTGCAGACCTGTGCCTGCGTCTCTTGCGACACTGCAGCAGTAGTGTGGGCTCAGTCAGAAGTCATGCTTCTGCCTCTCTTTACCTCCTAATGAGACAAAACTTTGAAATAGGAAATGTAAGTTTCGTTCATCTTGATCCTAAACATTTTCTTAAACAGTATGCCAACAAAAGTACTTTTTTTTTCTCAAATTTTATAATTTGTTACAGAACTTTGCTCGAGTAAAGATGCAGGTCACAATGTCTCTGTCGTCATTGGTTGGAACATCTCAAAATTTCAATGAGGAGCATCTTCGGCGCTCTCTCAAGACAATACTTACATATGCAGAGGAGGACCTAGAGCTGCGAGACACTCCTTTCCCCGAACAGGTGTGCAACAACATCATATTTAAAGTCTGTATTTCTGCTCCTTTAAATTAATAAAATGTAACTTTAAAATCCCGGTTTTCAAACCTAGGTCCAAGATTTGGTTTTCAACTTGCACATGATTCTTACTGACACTGTAAAAATGAAGGAGCATCAGCAGGACCCTGAGATGCTCATTGATCTCATGTACAGGTACTGGCCCATGTGTGAAGGATGATATAAAAAAATAACCATCTGAACTAAATCATTCATATTTTTTTCCATTTTAACTACAGGATTGCCAAAGGCTATCAAAACTCGCCTGACTTGCGCTTGACGTGGCTTCAAAATATGGCAGGGAAACACTCTGAGAGAGGGAATCACGCCGAGGCTGCCCACTGTCTGGTCCACAGTGCTGCTCTGGTGGCAGAATACCTAAACATGCTGGAGGATTGTCGCTATCTGCCAATTGGTTGTGTCACATTTCAGGTCAGTCTGTTCTCTCTGCAATAAGTCACACTAATTAAGAATTAGTTATTGCTTATTAAGGACTTAATTCATTATTTACAAAGCATCACTTCAACATTAATAAAAACTATTGAGTTAAAAAATATTGTTATTTTTGGAGCTCATGTAGCCAACACATTTTATTTTGATCAAAAACATTATCTGAATTTTTTTTTTTAAGTTTCAGATCATTTGTGTTATGGTGATGAATTAATATATGGATTGTTTCTCAAGGTCAATGGTGAAAATGAATGGGAAATTAACTTTATTAATGATTTATTGCTGCTTAATACTGGTGAGCTAGTCTAAAGACTCTCTAAAGAGTTACTAAATCAGGCAGCGAACCACAGATGCACAGTAATTCCTCAATCTTTACAGACATTATTGTTTCCTTTTTGGTCCTGACTTCTCTGTTTTTCTCATAGCATATCTCCTCCAACGTGTTAGAGGAGTCTGCAGTATCCGATGACGTCTTATCCCCGGAGGAGGAGGGGATTTGTGCTGGAAAGTACTTCAGTGAGTCCGGACTGGTTGGCCTCCTGGAGCAAGCAGCTGCCTCTTTTAACATGGTACGAGTCATATTCTCCAACCACATGGTGACAGTCTGCCTGTTAACACAGCATAGGGGCTAGAGCCGTTACATGGCCGAAGTATTGTTACGTGACTGACTGGTATTGGAAATCCTGCCTCTCTGTGCTTCTGTAAACATAGGCTGGGATGTATGAGGCCATAAATGAGGTATACAAGATCCTGCTGCCCATCCATGAAGCCAACAGAGAGTTTAAAAAGTTAGCCACTGTCCATGGAAAGCTGCAAGATGCTTTTAATAAAGTCTACAACCAAGTGAGTTTGGATTTTGTGCATTTTATAATATAAATATATATATTGATATTGATTGAGTATATATTGTAACTTTTTGTTGCATACCTTTCTGTTTTTCAGAGTTCAGGATGGGAGGTAATGCTTCATTTGTCAATAATATGTGTGTGAATGAAAATGCATTTGTCTCTAACAGTCTTCTTTCTTTCCTGTTGTTCCTCTTATAAATGGCACTTAAATGGTAAGTTTGACATCCTTTGGCAAAGTTAATTTTAAACCACTGCTAAAAAACACACCAGCAAGTCTAATGCTGCAGTTTTTTACTAGTGTCATTTCCTTTTAACCTTCTCAGCGTCCAGAGGATGTTTGGCACCTACTTTCGAGTTGGTTTTTATGGCTGTCGCTTTGGAGACCTGGATGAACAAGAGTTTGTCTACAAAGAGCCATCAATCACCAAATTAGCTGAGATCTCCCACCGACTTGAGGCATGTTAATATTAGTCATGGTGCTAATGAATTTGTCACTTGTGATTTATGAGTGACATATTTATAAAGATAAATTTGATGGTCTACAGGAATTCTACTCGGAGAGCTTTGGAGATGAGGTAGTAGAAATTATAAAGGACTCAAATCCAGTAGACAAAAATAAACTGGATCCCAACAAGGTAACTGAACTGCAACTTCTTTTACATCTATTAAGTACAGGACAATACTTCTATTAAGTATTTCTGCTCTATTCTTGTGCTAGGCCTACCTTCAGATAACTTACGTTGAACCCTACTTTGATACTTATGAACTGAAAGAACGCATCACCTACTTTGACAAAAACTACAACCTGCGTACCTTCATGTATTGTACTCCTTTCACCCTGGACGGTCGAGCCCATGGAGACCTTCATGAGCAGTACAAACGCAAAACTATCCTGACCACGTCTCATGCTTTCCCATACATCAAGACTCGCATCAATGTGATCCACAAGGAGGAGGTTGGTTTTCTGTTTTAGTTTAAAGTTAAGGATGTTTCATCTTTCACTCAAGAAACTTTGTCAGTTCTGTGTTGACAAAGTCTCCTCTTCCAAACCAAGTCCAGATAACTTCTTTTTAACCTTTACTGTGTCAAAGTGCATTGTACAATAATGTAATGAGTGATCATCAACTGGTCTTATTGTGACCATTGTGACCATTGTGACTCTGACCTTTTTGGTACATTTTAAAACCTGTTTCACTCTTTAAGTTTATTAAAATAAAGCTTAAAGCGCAACATAGCACACAACTTACCTTTGAGCCCTGACCCACCATTTAGAAACCACACTTTTAGACTGTACAAACTGTATGATTGGGTGTTTTGCCTTTTATAGATTATCCTTGTACCTATGGAGGTGGCCATTGAAGACATGCAGAAGAAAACTCAAGAGCTTGCATTTGCCACCAACCAAGACCCTGCTGATTCCAAGATGCTTCAGATGGTGCTGCAGGGTTGTGTGGGCACCACTGTCAACCAGGTGAAGTTTTTCATTTAACATTATGCATTTAGTTTAGCATTTACAAGGTCCTTTTTCCTTACTCTTCCCTGAATGGAGATTAAGTCAGCAGTGACACACATTCCTTAGCAAATATGTAAGAGTTGTTTCTCCCCCGCGCAGGGCCCCCTCGAGGTGGCGCAGGTCTTTCTGTCTGACATTCCCGATGACCCCAAACTCTTCCGCCATCACAACAAACTGCGCCTCTGCTTTAAAGACTTCACTAAGAGGTGATGACACACTCAGCGTACCAGATGGAGCCTGCTGTGTAACTAATAAAAGCTAAATCCCAGCTCACTTTTGTCTGCCTTTCTACACAGGTGTGAGGACGCCCTGAAGAAGAATAAAGCTATGATTGGTCCAGACCAGAGGGACTACCACAGAGAGCTGGAGAGGAACTACAATAAGCTGAAAGAAGCTCTGGGTCCTCTCATCAACCGCAAAATCCCGCAGTTGTACCAAGCGCTGCCGGCTCAGACTTTGCAAATACAACGGTAACACGAGACACCAAACACACACGCACTCGCCTACACTCAAAGACACACAATGAGCTCATGCTTCTTTTCAAACCTCAGCTACAAAAGTAACATAATCTGGAATTGTATCATACACCAGCTCAAAGACATGTCTGTCATCAATTGTGTTAAAGCAATGACACAACTTGAACCTAAATCTCGCCTTGAAGCCCTGTGAAACTGTCGCCTTTAACAGTGATTTACAACTTTAACATTCAAAGTTTATTCTGGTATGGGATTAAAGCAGAGCAGCCTGTTTGACTTGGGAAGCTATCACCATATGTTTCTGGTTTTATCTGCGTTTGGCATTGATTCAGCGTTTGCATGTGATGGTCTGTGGACTGCTGGGCTTCTAATTGAAAACATATTCGCACTAACAGCACCTGCCAAAGAGCGCCATTTTATTACTGTATTTAAAGTAATTATATTTATTAAATGGATCTACTTAGTACAAACACTTGATGTGTTTGGAAATCCCTGGATAATCAACGCTTTGAAGGAATAGCTATTCTAATGACCTAAAATGTTTACTTAACGTGTAACTTAAAATGCTAATATTTTTTCCTTAGAACCTTTCTTTATAGGAACTGGATTTGAACCATTCTTCTTTTAAGAGTAACATAAACAGGAATTAATTTGATGCTTTTAATTGTAAAAAAAAAAAAAAAAAAATCACAATTTTTGGAAGAAAAGTACATTTGAAATAAACACACTTTTACATTTACCCCAGTACAGTTTAGTGGCACAATGGTATCACACTGTCCTCACAAAAACGGTCCTGTATTCAACCGCAGGTAGTAATAGTGACAAAAGTAGAGATAGTAGGAGCAATAGCAGTAGTAGGGGCAGAATTGGTATGCAGTAGCAGTTGTTGTAGTAATAGTAGTAGTCGTAGTAGTATTGCCAATTACAATAAACTGCTTTACTGTTCTTAACTACTACAACTTAACATTTGATATTTTTTCATTATACTCCAATCATAATTTTGCTGAGTACATTTCCATTTTATATTTTGAACAGTACAGATTTTACGTACTTCTTCCACCTCTGCATACTATCCCACAATATATATTTTTCGTCTCTGTTCTTTCTGGCAGGAACTCCTACAGCAGATCCAGTCTGCGCCGAGTCGACTGCTGAAACGTCAAACAAGTCAAGAGTTCAGATAAACAAGCTTTAAAGAAGTCATCCCATCCCGTCTGTTCCCCTTCCCCCCACTGAGCAGCAACTGTCCCGAGCACACATGCACCATCCTGTCCCAGGTCTAGTCAGCTTATTATTTCACCCTACACTCCCCACAAGTTGGCCACCCAGTCTTCCCCTAATCCTCCATGTCGCTGCCACCACACATATGCAAAAACGCACACACACACTTGTCACCTCTTTCCACGCTAGACCTCCACTTGACCAGTCTGCTCCCTGACACCTCTATCAAAACACCAGTATAATGTTTATAGAGGGGGTTATCTGCACTGTAAACACCATTATTTAGAGAAAGGACCCTCCTCACCAGAGCTGCACAGCATTAGAAATACAATGTGCTATAACATCATTGAATATCACAATAACATTATTTGGATATTAACATAGTAGCATAGTAAGTTCAAATAGAAACCCAAGTCTCTGTATTTACAAGTCAAAACTGAGTCAAAATTAAGACTAAATCAGGATAAAATCGGGCTAAATTGAAGAATCTAGCCTAAAGTAGGCCTTTTTTAATACTTTTATTTGAACACAAGTTTCAGTAAAGGCTTTAATAGGATTTTGCCAGTGTAACTCGGTCAGATTAAGGACCATAATGTTATTGTGATACATTTAGTTTGTTGCTATTCATCACACATTACATTTGCTGATATTGTGATACGTTTATGATATATTGTTCTGCCCCATTCCTTTCTATGCCATCCCAAAATGTACTTTTTTTAATACTAAGCAGCTAATTTGTTGAAGCCTGTCTCTACTGTGTTTTTGCTTTAAGTGTTAGGGCTAAAAAGAAGCAGATAGTGTTTCTGTATTGTGGCCTTTTCTCTACTGTCATTCCAGGGGATTTTTTTTATTCTCAACAGACCAAATAACTTACATTCCTTCTTCTCGATGTCAGGTATATCTGGCCATCTTTCTTTGTGAGATTTTTTTTTTTTTTTTCTTTTTTACAATGCTGAAGGTGGATATCCAAAATCGGGCCTCAACAGGGACTTATTATTTCAGCATCACTGTGAGGGACTTGGGAGAGGACTTAGACTTTTTTTTTTTTACTGTGAAATATTCTAGTAACGCACTGTAGTCACATAAGATGTTTATCACAAAAAGCTATGCTGAACAGTTTTACTTAAAGAAGTATATGAAATGTGTAAACCAAGAACATAAGTCCCTGTAATGCCTTAATGCGTGATACTGTGAGGTGTGTGGCAATTTATCTTTGACTGTTTTTAAACAACAGTCACTCCAGATATCAAATATATGTATCTGTGACTCACTTCAGGGTTGTGGGAGATGTATAGAAGTTGTAGCTCTTTCTGTCTACTGTATCTATGTATTGCACTATTATAAATGTAAAAAACTGTGGCACAGCACTGTACTACTAAAAGATTCAGTCATTTTACAAGCCTGGAAATGTTTTTTTACTCATTAGTTAAGTGTTTTATTTATTTACATTTTTACTGCTTTCTATTAAATTCTTCTTTCAACATTTTTGTTTTTGTAATTTTATTTATCATTTTTTTTCAGATGGACTTCCTTTTCAGATTTTATTTTTTGTTTGAAGATTTCAGCAAAACAGCAAAAGACGGTAATGGGCCAAGAACAAAACAATTAATTTCAGTGTAGAGCCAGATCACTGTTTTAATTTTTAACATCATTTCAAAACCTGACTAAGACTTTTGCACAGTACAATCTGTTCTGTTTATGTGCTGTTTGCTTTTTCGCAGCACTGGCCATTCAAAGTCTCCTGAAATGTTTGTGGCTCTTGCTTTACAATTACCTCGGGTTAAACTAATGGGACTGAACAAGTGAAGCAGCACTGATTAGATTAATGACTCGGGCTTTGGCTGCAACCTTAAAACTTCCTTAGTGAGTCTGTGTGCTCATCTACGGAGCATTTTAGGTTTACACATGTGGTATGCACTCATGTTTAGTCACATTTATGGTAATGATAAGGAGATGATTTAATGGAGGCAGCATTCATTCCTGCTCTCGTTTCCCATTGCATTCGTACAATGTCCTGTAGCAGACCATTTAAAACGTTTAATTTGTATGATTAAATTACAGGCAAAAATGCACAAAATATTCAGAAAACTTATAACACTAAAGTAATATTGGTTTTGTTATTGATGTGATTTTAATTTAGTCAGACACAGAGCTTGACATTAACACGAGCCAACCGGCCAAATGTGGGTAGATTTCCATTTTGGCCAGTAACATATTCGGTCTCACTAGCCACTTAGTTTGGTTGGATTATTTACATGAATTTGAACTACTTAAGACTTGACTTTCTGCTGCTATGCATTTAAATCCCCATAATTTAAATGTAAATCATCAGTGGAGAGACAAAATTAAGCTCTTAACTGAAACAATGTAAAAAAAAAAAAAAAAAAAAAAAGCAAAAATATGCAGATTTTCAGAATCTAAACTTATTTTCTTTTTGATGATGAAATTACAATTTTACAAGACAAAATCCTAAATGGCTAGTAACATTTAAAAAATGGTCAGACATTACTTTGAGTTTACCATCTCTCTACTAAAGGAATCTCAGTAATTTCTTTTGGGAGCCACTTTGTTCTTAAATTAGATAAATTAAACAAAAGTACCTTGATGTGCAGTATCACTGTGTAAATCGCACTCCAAACTAAGCTGTTATTAATAAATACTCCTAACGAACTATTTGCTTATGTCTGTTAGAGTGGCTTAGGCTACTTTTTTTTAATAGGCTACTTTCATAATCTATAAATTCATACATCAAATCTATCTTCAAAGTCTAAAAAAAAAGAAAAAAATAAGAAAAAAGAAGTCTAAAAATGAACTGTATAATAGGATTCATATGACTAAAAAATAAGTCATATTAATCTTAAATGAAATAAACAATGAAATTAAAAATATTTAGGGTAGGTTATTCGTGGGATTTTAATGTCATCTTTCTGGAAATGTCTCCCGTGCATAATAAAACTATCACAGGACTTAGTGTTTGTCAATAACTAGAGCTTGCTACGGGCCCAGGGCAGATAATGTGGGTCATGAGGACAGCGGCCCTGCAGAGGTCAGTGGGCCCTGTTTTGAGGCCGATCACGGTAACGTGTGATGGAGAGAGAGAGGGACGCAGGGCTCGTGAAATCCCCGCGAGCTGCTGGCCCTTTAAGACGCACGAGAGGGAGGGGGCTCGCGGGGAGCGGAGCATCTTGGCTGCAGTGTTTTTGTCTCTGTCAGTGAGCGCCCCTGGGCCGAGGCGGCTGAAAGGATTTCCAGAGAACAGGTAAGAGACGCCAGTAAGTTACAGTTTCTCTGCAGCAAAGCTGGCGCTGTTTCTCTGCTTTAATTTGTTTTTGTGGCTCTTTAAACGAGGCGCATTGCTCTGAGTCGGACTTCTTTTGTAAAGCGGCGGTCCTGCCCATTCCGCTCTCCTCTCCTCTCTGCGCGAAGTAACGGGGCTTTTGAGCAAAAAAAAAAAAAAAACACCCGGCTTTAGTTTAGCCCACATTTAAGCCTGCACTTTGAAGTCAACGTGTTTTTATTTTGCACTAGTTTAGCTGTAGCCTTTGGAGGTGTGTCAAACTGAGATCACGGTGCTCCTTTAGTGCGTGTCTTTTTGTTCAGAGCATCCCTGATTCAAAGGCTAATGGCCATTAAACACCACACAGGCTTAATATTTAGTTTGTGCAGTGGCGTTTAGAAGCGTGCTTTGGACTGAAGTTTAAGCTAATGCTAATGCATTACTCCAGCCTGTGCGTTTTCATTTGGTCACACTGCTCCGATTGTTTCCATAGAGGAGCTCCACTCACAGCGCCTTTTCAAATTAAAGCCATAGGCTGTAGTCCACTTTATTAATATTTCTATGGTCTCAGTGGCGGGAAATGCACTCTACTTTTTAAATGCAGCCTAGCTTTTGATCTAACTTAAAGTTTGGGTATGCAATCTTCAATTCAGTGTAAAGATCAATGAGGCATTATGTGACTTTTGCAAAAAAACAGCCATAATCTAGTCTAGTGTGTCTTTTAACCTAGAACAATATAGAGAAAGTGGAGGAATTAAACACATTTTAACATTTTCTTTTCTTTTTTTGTCAACTGTAACTAACAAAGTTGCTGTTAGTTTGAGAAGCATTTTCTGTTGCAATGAAATGGTTCACACATTGCACAAGAAACCAATTTTATAATTTCATTAAAATTCTGTAAGAGAAGAAAGTTGTGTGAAGGCTCGAGGGAGTGGGTGGGTCCATGCTTTTCTGCGACTTTTCATTACTTCCAGATGTTCATCAGCTTTCCTTGTGTGCATCTTGGCCACAGATTTGCTGCTGCTCTTTTTGCCTGGAGCTGGACAGTGGTCACCGGAGGCCAGTTCATATCCTGATAGGATTCTGTGTTAGGAGGTCAATGCTGAAGCTGTATTTTTAACTTTTAGAGAAAACAAAAATATTCTTGGCACTCATTCTTTAACTAGACGGACTCGCCTACTCTATAAACAGTTTACGTTTACTTTTAATGGCTACATGTGACTGTTAGTTTTTAGATAATGATCAGCATTTTGTGGCCGGTTTTCAGGATTTTAAGTAGCTGGATTTGTACCATCAGATGTTGTTTTGATGAAGGATGGGCAGAAGTTGGCGGCATGTGGGAGAGTGTAGTCATCGGGCTGTTACACTAGAAAAATACAATACACCACTGTGAAGGCTGCTGCTGTTGTGTAATGGGCTTCTTGCTGTATCAAATCATCTGTGAGTGAGGAGCCAAGCACTGGAGCAGCTGCAGCGTCCACACAGACCGGCAGGAAACCTTTAAATAAGTTAAACAAATAACATGTCCACGATTTATAGCTGGCTTTGAAAAAACACCTGAAATTAACAACAATGAAATGGTAACTAAGAAAAGGCTCCATACACTTAATGTTGTTGTTAGGACAGACATGTGACTTTCCCTCTTGGCATGCAGTGATTTTACATTTTGATTCGGCATAGGTTTTCCTGACACAACCCTCTCTATTTATGCAGGCTTGGGACTGGCACAAAGAGTACACTGGCTTGTTGTGACCCCTTTTGGCTGGATTTTTAGAGAGGAGTGGGGTGGAGGGGTTCATAATGTTCACAATTTTACCATTTCATGACAAGCTCTTTTTCAATTTGATAGCAGGCAACACATCTAAAAAAGTTACGATAGATGAGGAAACAAAATGGGGGAGTTCACTAATGAAAACAGCTAGAGAGCGTTTTGCAACTATTTAGAAAGGTTAATTTACAACATTTGACAGTCCTTTAATACCCTCATTGGATCACTTGCCTCTACAGATGTGTTTTGTATGAGCAATGAATTTCCACACTATTTTATATAGCATAATTAACATTATTATATAAAAAACTATTCAAACTGCTTCTTTGGCTGCTATTACTCAAATCTGTCTCTACTGTTAGTCAGGATGGCAGCCACAGAGGAAACTGTATCACAGTTATAACTTCATCAGCTCTAAGTGCTATTTTACAATTTGTGTTGATGTTAAAAAGTACTGAAAAGACCCCTAAATGGAAAAAGTGGTTTTCTGAACCCTTTTGAAAATACAATATGGAAGCATCATTATAGGTTTTTATTAGATATTACCAAATTCATGAGACAGTAACACAGTCCCTGCTATTATGAATGAGTCAGTTTTCCTACCTCCATTTTCCAGATGTGACATTATTACAGAGATGAAGACAGTGACTTCATCAATGATTGATACTCTCTCTGTCCCACTTATGACGAATTGGTCAATAAAGCTGCCAATGCGACAAACTCCAGTGTATCATTCATAAAAATAAAAGCCATACTTAAGAGTTGAGACACAATATAATAAAATGAAGTCAACCCAGAAAGATTTTAGTTTGTAGTATGCCCTGTTTAAGTAAGGGGGTGGGGTTAATAACGTGTGCTGCAGTTGCACAGTTGGGGGTGAATGAGATCAAAATACCTCACATTCCAGACTTGACATGGTGTCTATCCATTTACAGTCAATGGGTTTTTATAGTAATGTGAGAAGTCCCTTTTTTTTTTTCAGTTTTAAAAGTCTCATTTAGAGTTATCAAGTGGCTCTTCATTTCAGTGGTAATTGGTAATTTGCAGATGTCCACATTTCCCCAGAGAAACTCCATACTGCTCTTTGGGAGTATATTCGCTCAGGTTTAGCAGCCTTGTGCAGCTGGAGACTCCTTCCTGAGGTTTTTCTGACAGGGAGGAATGTGATTTTCTCATTACAACATGTGGACCGGGGGGTACAGAGGGGGTACGGGGTTATAAAGTCCATTTGTTGAGTGGGCCACACGCCGGGCATTTAAACGGTTTAGTAAGCCTTAATGAAATTACAACTTAAACCCGCATCAGACTCTCTGTCACTGCCCACAATCCATGCTGATAAGTTGTTTTGGTAGTTTGCCTCCATCTGCTCTCATCAGATAAATGCTGACTGGACCAAAAAAATACAACACTTATAAAGACTTTACCTCACACTTTACAGTAAAATTAACTACCAATAAGTCTTCAGTTGTTAATTAGCTATATTATCCTCTCTACTAAACCCATGAGCCCATATGTCTCATGTACTAAACTGCTGTACCAAGAATCTTCTATACTATTTTTTTTTTTTTGTGTGTGTTTTAACTGAATCACTAACAATCATCTCTAAAAGTCCAATATATTGTCAAAGGCAATGTCTGACTTGCACTAAACCAAAACGTGTTCATTAACAGATATTATATTTACATAGCAAAAGCAAATAAACAGTCAAGCACACGATTTTATTTTCCAACCAATCAGAGAGACTGCAAGCATACAATCGCTGATGTGAAACATGGCAAAAGTCTTTAAAATCAAATTGCATTAGTCTGTATACCACCAAAGTCAACATAAACAGGAGCAAGTAAAATATGCTCAATTCAATGCGAAACACCTATAAAAAGGCTTAAGGCTGGTTTGGGGTGCTATGCCACCGCCACTAACTAGTATGTTTTTACAGCGTATATGAAACAACATCACATGTTTTTTTTGTTTGTTTGTTTTTTTTGTTTTTTGTAGATTCCAAATACTCAGACCATGATCAGGTCCAAAACAATTAAATGAAAACTCATTGCTTTGCCAGTTATTGTTCCCCAACTCCTTTTGCAAAAATAAACAGCTCTAAGAACAGCAGCAGCCTAATGAGGAGAAGATGGAAACATTTATTACTCACTACAGTATGTAAATGGATTGACTAAAGCCAGCCATTACTGTAAATCCTTCATATGCTTGGTATTGAAGTGCAAAAGCCATCTTAGGACAAGCTGGATTTTGCACTTCAATACCAAGCATATGAGTCATTATCTGCCCAGATAATCTCACTTGAATCAATTTATTTTTGTCGAGAAAAGTTGTATAATGTTTTAAGGAAAGCACACATAAGCATTTTTACTGGAACTCATCTTAATGTCCTCACATAATTGGCTCGTCTGAGTGAATTGGGAAGTAATTGGTAAAACCTCTAAGAGTATGCAACCAGATGACTTCCTGTTTCCCGCTGTGTTGGACCCTGCTCTAACTTTTTTGACCTCACTCTGCCCTGGACCAGGTTTAAGCCATCCTCAGGGCATCTCCTGGTCAATGTTATTCTTATTACAAAGCCCACCACTCCCCTCTGCTCTGCATCAGGCCTAATCCCACCTCCACAAACGCACACAGGAATTCTCCCCTAAATTACTTTTTTTCTTTTTTCCGGTGCCGCTCCTTACCCCTGGACCCCACCCTCACTCAGTTTCCTGTTAGAAGGTCAGCACAATGGCCAATAGCAGACTCAAGGCTGTTTACCGAGCTGGATGGCTCCGCCCTTAAGGCTCTACTATAGCCGTCTGCTTTCGACCATACCGCCACTCCTTAATGTAAAAAACAGTGCCTTTTTTTTTGCTACCGGACGGAGTCCTGCCGAGAGAGGGCTTATGACTTCACTGTCCTAAATTTACGGCCCATATTCGGTGAAAACTCCATGTCCGTAGCCAGCACAAGCACATAGCGTGTTCATATGAGATCATCTGTCTTGCTGCAGAGCTTGAAGACCCTGTCTGTCAAACATACAGTGATGTATACAGTAGACAGATGACAAGCTGCCTTTGTTGCCACTACAATTTGAGATTCCTTTGTAAAAGAGAGGAGTGGATTTTTCTTGGATTTATTATGCATTCAGAAGTGGCTGAATTAAGCCATCTGTGCAGGCTCTAGTAGATAAACACCACTATTGATGTGTCTTCACTAAGCACTTTATGTAACAAAGTTTCTCTTTCTTGTCAGTAGTGATTGTCTGTAGCTCTATTTTTAGGGGAGGAATACACAATGATGGCAATCTTAGGTGGAGCCATTTATGAGAAAATAAGTCCTTTGAAAGTTTATAGTATTTGAAATCTTTATCTCTAAATTCAGCCATAGGGGGTCCCAAGCCTGGATAAACGGAGAGAGTTGTATCGGGAAGGTTGTGGCAACCCTAACAAGGGAAAGGAAAGAAGAAGAGGATACTTCTGGTGTCAGCATTAGCATGTGCAGTGAATCATACTCAAATATGAGAACAGTCATGGTTTTCACATTCGAAAAGTTTCCATTAAAAACGCAGTAGTATTTTTTTCCCTTGTTCCCCCCTCCTCTGGGCTCTTTCTTTTTGCACATTCCCAACTCTGTTTCTCAAAAATGCACTCCTCTCCTGTGCTTTCTTTGCCTTTCGCCTTCTTCTTGTTACTCCTGGGCCGGGAGGAAGTGACTGACTTTTTTTTTTTCAGATCCTTTGGGAAAAACTTAGCTCTCTTTGCTGTAACTCTTTCTCCATCAAACCTCATCCTATTGCCACAGATTTAAACCTCTGCTTCAAAACTACAATGACGGGCAAGCAAAAAACTTAAAACCTTTGTGTCTGCCTTTAATTGACTTGTTGACAAAATGTTGCTACTTGTGCGGTGATTGATGACCCAGAAATGAATCATCTTTGTCAGATTAATCATTGCAGAGACAGACAAATTAAAAACAGTTATATCACTTGTTGTTCATATTGCCCTCACTGGGATAAATCAACTTAAAAGCTACTGCTGTCTAAGTTAATCCGTGGGAGTATGAAGGCATGAAGTGGGTCAGAGCTGTATGTTTTCATCTGCGCCGCGTGGGAGTCAACAGGAGTTTGAGTTTTTGCCTTTATCGTTTGGTGTGTGTCTGACACAAGTATTCACAAAGTATGCCAATACAAGGTTGTAAAATTGCATTGTTATATTTCAGTTCCAATTTGTGCAAAAAATATTAATTTGCATTGACAGAGAGTGTATCAAAGAGGACTGTCTTTAATTTCGGCTTTTCCCTTCCAGGGTCACCACAGCAAAACATCTGCCCAATAGCGTACAGTCATTTGCATATTGATTTGGCATAAGTTTTTATGTAAGATGCCTTACCGGATGCAAATCCTCTTCATTTAGCCAGGCTTGAGACAGGCACAAGGAGTACACTCCGGATGTAACTCCTTGTGTTGGATTATATCACCCAGATCATATGTTATGCTTTTTTAGTTTTTTTCTGCTGCGAGTTAGACACAGTTCAATAAAAATTGTAAAAGTCCAAAGCTGGAGCCTTGTGGGACACCCAAAGGGAGATTTTAGCATTTTGTTCTTTTAATTGTGAAAAATACTGTTTTTAAACCTAATTAAGACACCTTCAAAAATCCAGAAAATAGTACAGTAGGCAACTTTTAGACACAAATATGTGTGTGCATGTGATATTTGGCAGTGGTACAAGCTGTAAGCACTCTTCTTTTTCTAGGCACTCCTCATCATGGACACTATCACTTAGCGCTACTGTTTGATTTCTGCGTCCTTCATCAGCTGTTTGTTTATTTTGTGGCTTTTTTTTTTTTTTAAACACTCACTGTTACTGCCTTTCTGTCCTTCGCCTGGTGCCTCTCCTTGCCTTATATTAGAACCAGCTGTGGGACTAGCCCTGAATGAATGGCTCTTTGTGATTTGGCTGACGTTCCAGTTCTGAAGGTCTGCTTCTCCCCTTTACCCCTCCGCCCTCAGAGCTACTGGCATGACAGCATGGGAAACAATGCACTGGACAACAATAAGCCCCGTTATGATGTAAGGAAAGGTCACTTAAATGGGAATTTGGATTCATAGTCAAATCGAGTAATAACTGAATCCTAAATCAGACATGGATTTATCTATTTACATTACGTTCTCTTTGTTTATAATGACATTTGAAACATATCTTCAGCAAGTATTGTGAAATCTCACTCAAACGCCTGCGTACAAAAACTAAAGCACTTGGCATTGGCCCTCTCTTGCAATGGTGAAGTTATAGTGCCTAGACCTTGTCTCGAACCAGGGTTCTTCTAATTCAATGGTAACAGGTCTATGGATTGAGCCACAAAGTCCATATACTGAATCTCACAATGATAAAGTATCCACAAAAACAAATAATTTGTTCTTTTACTGAAGTTTCTTTTTAATTTAAAAAATCTTCCTTTGCCCATTACTGACCTTTGCTAAAACATAACCTCCTTGGCAAAGGTAATTACAGACAAGTAGTGTGATTTATTTATTTATTAATAAGAAACCCAATATAGTCCTTTTTTATTTTGTTTTCTTGAAATACCACTCCTTATTCAGGCAGCCAGACCCCACAGACAAAAATTTGGAGCACACTTTGACTGCAGCCCGAGTGTGAGAAGTATGAGAATCAACAGACACAGTCATGCAGCTTATCTGCTGGACATGCACTCAGCAGTAAAAGAGCAGGCCGAGGCTGTGTCCATGAAGGGAATGCATTATACGGCTTATGAGAGCAGTCTGGTCTTATGGTCCTAATAGGTGATGTGTGCTGTTCCCACAAAAATGGAGGGTGTGTATCCCATGTATGTGCCATGGATTGGATTTAGGAGTTGCCCGATCACATGCCACAGACACTCTCAGTCTTGAATTCATTACACAGCCCTGGATTGTATAAAAATGGGATGGGGGAGTTTTTCTACAAAGCTTTTTTTTTGGAGAGAGCAGATGTGCGTCTAGTTGGTTTGATAGGATAAACTGGGCTGGGTCTTCTGAGGGGGCATATTGTTCACTTGTGACATGTCAGTCCTAACCACTGGAATGTTTTGAGATGGGTTTTTAGGCTTTGCAACCTGTGTTTACAGTCTGTGGGAGCACGCTTTTGTAACCTGTCATAAGTCTGTTTTTATGTCTCCATGTCAACACAGCTACACCCCTTTAATGAAGTATGAAGTTCCTAAATCCCTGCATGCTTTTTGCATGAGGCAAATATAGCATGTGGATATTTTTGTCTGTCAGATGTATTGTTATTATTTGCACTCTGAATGCAACATATCCTCATATATAACTGGTCTTTGCATAGAGTGACTTTTATTAATTATTTAATGACATTATTTTTTGTTTAAGTCTAATAAACACTTTTCTTAAATATAGCAGTAACTGTCAACTGGTCTGATTGTGGGTCATGGATCATTTTATTGTGGCACACTTTTTACAGAAGTTATTTTTATAAATTATCTTTTTATAAACTTGATAACACATTAACAAATTTTATTAGAATTACATCAAACTAAAACAACATTTAGGCTTCAGAAGCTCAAGAGATCCTGTATTCAACCTCCAAATGAGAATTGCTGAGCAAAAGCAATTCAAGCTTGATTAAAAAGACGTTAAACAGAGGTAAATAACCCCACTAACAAGTCACTGAGTCAATGACTGGTTTTTCTAACACAAGAGCCACTTGAATGTTATGTGAATGTGCAAAATTTTTCTGTTTTTTGCATCTATAAAAGATACTCAGTCTTTACTTTTTTGTTTCTTTCAGGTTGTGCCACAAAAGAAAGGGGCAACGAGGAGAGTGGGGAGGAGTGGTCCTTTCCTTGCGGCTAAAGCAGCTGGTATGAAGTGGAAAAACCCTATTTTCCTAATTCATAAACCATTTGTAAGCTTGTGCAGAATGGCATAAGTTGGTAGATTGAGAGAGGCAGCGGAAAACTGCACAAAATTGTACTGTGTGTGGTGGGAAAGCAGTGTTCCCTACCTAAAAAGCAATTCTGAAGTCCTAATCCTGTGTAATGGTAATAATAATAAGGTGACTCCCTGAATAGAAGCAGAGTTTGATAAACTTTGGAGAACTGACCTGTAAAATGGAGCCTGGCATTGTAAAAGGAGCTACAGGGTGGTCTTAAATCCAAATATAGAGGAGAAAACAGGAAAGCGTACACATGCTATAAATCAAATATGGAGAAGGAGGCAAAGAGTAAAGCCTTATCTGTGCATAAACTGTTTACTGCGCAGAGACAGATAGGCAGAGCCACAGTATAATGGTGGTTTCTTGTGACATCTTTCAGGACATACCAGAAGTGTGTAATTTGTGCTGGATGACCGGCATCATACCCCCTCAGGGCTGTGTTAGGCTTAATGGCAGGCACGCTGTTAAACTTCCGCTAGTGTGGTATGGGGCTGTAGCTGGATGGAAGCGGGTAGGGGTGGGGGGTAATTGTCGGGGCATTTGTCCTAGATGAAACTGGCCCTAGAAAGTCACCAAAAGGAGCACACTAGCTTCTGTTCACATGTCATCTCAAAGGGACTCTGTTTCGAAGAAAGAGGGAGGAAGGTCAACCACTCCACAGCACCCACACACTTCATCACACACATGTCCCAAACAGCCACTGAGCCACTGTTGGAGAGGCAGATGTGGAGGCCTGATGCTGTGGGCGTTCAGAGGGTGTGATGTGGGAGGCATGGCTCTATGAGAAAAAGGCGTAGTGCTGTAATAGGGCAAGGAAAGTGGTATGAGAATTAAATGATGTTGACACATTAACTCACATTAGTTTATGGGGCCAGGAGTGACTGCCATGTTTGGAAAAGGTCAGAGTTCGGAAGTATGAAAAAGGCTATGTCAAAGTTAAGTAATACTAGGATCAAACCCAGGGCCTACCTGGTTGGTTTGCCACAGAGGGAAAAAAAATGGTTTACTCATTTAGCGTTTTTTGAAATGTATCCAGAATGTTACACTTTCCTTAAAAAATGTACCTAAGCAAATTACTTGAGTAAAAGTGTTGTGTTACTTTCCACCTTTGTCTGTAACATTCATTAAGCCATAAGAGAACACACTGTAGCAGGACAAATAGCCCATGTACATTTCATAATTGATTTTGATTGGAGCCAGGATTCCAGAAGCAAACCCATAATTTAGTTTCATTGTCACCAATTGTTACCCTCGCCCATTCTTCTTCTACTGTTTATGATATGAACTCTTTTATCTATAGTTATATTACAAACTAAAAAATTTAGTGTGATGTATTCAGGAATGAAGCGCATATTGCCAGCCATCCATGTCCACCGGGATGGGATGTTTGGTTGCTAAACTGTACACTGTAATTAGACCTCATCAACTGTCCCATGTCAGCGTCGTCCTCCGCCCTCCTGGACTCTCTCACACCCCCGCCGCTGTGTTCTCCTCACACTTTCTCACACACGTCTTAAACTGGGCCGTGCTGCTATACAACACGCAGCACATCATCAGTCATACATTTCAGCCATGTTGGAGATAAAAAGGCACACAACTGGCCAGTCATGTTTTTCTTGATAAGCATGAAGTGTTTTTTATCTAAACTGAGTCCTCTGCATTCCCAGTACATATATAGAACAAAATGATATGAGCCATGAATTAATTTATGTAAAGCAGAGGTGGAAAAAGTATTCCAAATCTCTACTGTTACTTCAAAACATTATTATTAAGAAGAAGTAAAAGCTGTTATATATTTGCCATACTTTCCACCTCTGATAAAAAGCAAGGTCAGTCTCAACCTCTTAACTAAGAAGCTTGGCAACTTGTCATTTTCAGCTAATTTTCTTTTAAAAATATAACTTGCAGCTACTTTTGGGCATGATGTGACGCCCATATTTTTTTTTTTTTTTTGTGACTGGAAAAAAGAAGTAGGAAAGTTTGTCGCACTGAACATTTTGCAACAGCGATGGCTTTTGAACACATTTTTTAATCCTTACTGTATCAGAAAATATGTCCCCAGTGAGTAAACAGTGATTGTAAGTTGGACAGTAGACTACACTTCACGACAGCATGGCAGACAAAGTACAAGGAGGTGATAGGGGAACACAGATAAGGGCAATCAAACCAAGACTTTTTCATTAAATTGACTCCTAAAACATCCCAGGTCAATTTAATCAGTGTTTCCAAGTGCCCTACTTTTCTCAAGAGAGCAAGCATTGACTGACCAGGGTCACAAGATACAGAGAGAGACAAGAGTGGCTCAGATCGCGCTCCAAGGAATGATTTGAATAGATTTCTTGTGATTTGACTTTTTTTTTTTTTTTTTAACAATTTAAACATGTTAGGGATTAAACATTACTTCCTCCGCTCATGCAAAGTGATGACCCTGAAAGTTAATCTTTTCCTGTATCCAGACTGATTTGCTGGTTTTGTTTGTTGCTGTGGGAGAAACAAATGCAATCACTTGTTTAAAAAGTCCAACTACTGCAGATAATTTAAAAGGTGAAATTAATTCTTCCTACTTTCTGTGTGAAGATGAACTTAATGTGAGCAGTGTGTGAAAACCTCCTGATCATCAGCTGACTTTGAAACGGGTAAATAAAGCAGAAAACAAAGAGTAACCAAGAGAATGGAAAAGAGGATGATGCACAGAGACTCCAGGAGAGAGAAAGTCGGGAGCGTGTGTGTAAACCCTACATCAAGAAGTGAAGTTAGTGTGCGCCAATGATTCCTAATAAGGTTGAAACTGGCAGTCTCAAAGCTCTGTACTGGAATAAGCTGCCAGGAAACTTTTCTCTGTAACTCCTCTCTTCTGAACGCTAAGAACAGCAACAAACACTAGTGCTGAGAAAATGAAGGGATGAAATTAGACAAGGAAACTGGGTGGTAGAAAAGACAATATTGGTTTAAATTAAGCTGAGCTTCAGAAAGTTGTTCTGAGATAAGGAGAGGAGAATGAATGAACATATTATACTTTTGTTTCTTGCAGGTGAGTTTGTGGATGACTCTGGGATCAGTGGCCATAGACTCATGATGGCTGAGGTGCTGCGTATGGATCCCACTTTTCCAGGTGCATTTTGATATATTTCACCAAGACAGAGTAAGATAAGCACAACTGATTATGTCCTTCACAATTTGTAATGCCAAGTTCAAAGTACAGGGTGCAGATCCACTTTGTACCTAATTTGGTGATTGTCTCAGAGTACATAAATAAACAACGCTCCTTTTTCTAAAGTCTGAGCTCAAGATTAGACACAGATTTCCGTTTGTTTGAACGTGATTTCCTTCCTTTTCAGGGAAACTCAACCCGCCTGCTCCTCCTTCACTTCACGGCAAGGAACAGGAGGCACCCTACTCAGTGGAGACCCCCTATGGCTACCGTCTGGACCTAGATTTCCTCAAATATGTCAACGATATTGAGAAGGGAAACACTATCAAGAAGGTGCCTATGCAGCGGCGGCCCCGATACGGCTCCTTGCCTCGTGGTTATGGCTATGCGGGCTCCTGGTGGACGTCCACTGAGTCTCTGTGCTCTAATGCCAGTGTGGACAGTCGGCACTCCTCCTTCTCCTACTGCGCACCAGGCTACCATACATCCCAGAGGCCCGGCTTCAACACAGCTCGTGTGGAGAAGACACTTCTGGACGCCCGCAGGAAGCTGGAGGAGGAGAAGGAAGGCCGCAGGTTCTCCAACCTGGGGAGCATGAACAACAGCGTGGCCGGCTCCAACACCTCACTGAGCAGTGCACACAGTTTCAACAGAGCCCATGGTGTGGGGGGAACCTTCACTCCTATGAGCTCTGGTCTGTCCACCCCCGTGACCCCCACCCCAGCCCATCTGCAGCATGTGAGAGAGCAGATGGCAGCGGCACTCCGGAAGATCAGGGAGCTGGAGGAGCAGGTCAAGACTATCCCAGTGCTTCAAGTCAAAATCTCTGTGTTACAGGAGGAGAAACGGCAGCTGAGTGTCCAGCTCAAAAGCCAGAAGTTCTTAGGCCACACTCTGGGCTTTGGTCGAGGCCGTCCCAGAGGGGAGCTCTACATCGACATCCCTGAAGAAGAGGTTAGTGCTGGAGCTAAGAGCAGCACTAAGGCAGCAGCACAGATGTCTCCCACTTCTCCAGAGGCCTCCAAACAGGACTCAGGCTGTGAGATTGAGGACACCGTCATTGTAGGTGGGGCACGACCACATGCAAAGAGGGAAGTACGCAGCATCGGAGTTGGACCGGAGAGTGAGCAGGGGAGTCGCCAGGTTGGAGTAGGAGTTCACGAGGAGGATCTGGGCCTTGTCCCAGAGACTCAGGCCTTAAAGAACAAAGTGGGACAGCTTGAGGGCCAGTTAAAGAGGACATTACAAGAGCTGCAAGCTGCACAGAGGCTGGCAGAGCAGGCTCAGAGGGCACCTCTGGCAGAGCGTCCCGTCATGGCCACCAGCACAGGCTGGCAGGAGCCACAAGACAGCAGTCTACAGACATTAGTCAGCTTCACACAGCAGCCTCAGCAGAGAGAGCAGAGGACTGTGGGGATCCAGGTCTACACCCTGGAGCAGCCCACTGTGATGGAGGTGGGAACATTGCTCCGAGCAGAAACCTGCCAATCTCCGTGTGCTCAGGCAGAACCAGAGGTCCTGCAGAGGCAAATTGAAGGTCTGTGTATTAAATTATTTAGCACCTAAGACCAAACATTTGTAGCCAAATGCTCAAGTATTTAGTGTTTAGTATCCTTGTTATATTGTTGTTGAAATGTTGCAGTTCTATTGCAGGAGTTTGCACGTTTGTGCTGGATTAATTATATTTACTTGTTGCCCTTGTACCTTTCAGATGGTCCAGTTGAGTTGCCGCTCGCTGTAAGTTCAGTCCAGGTACGGGACGTTTTAAAGAGTGAGCTGTCCACTTCAGTGCCTGTTGCTGTTCCTATCATTGCTGTTGGCTCAACGATGAATCAGAGCAGTATAATAAATTTAAAAGACCGTGAGGTACAAGTGATTACAACTGTAGAAGTCCAGTCGGAAGAGAGCTCCTCAAAGTCAGGTAATACATCTCAGCTTCTTTTCACTTCTAATTTTTTTAGAAATACATTTATAATACTTTTTTCTCATAATGACTGCTGTGTTTTGCAGCCTCATCTCCTAATTCTTCTCTAAGATCAATAATGAAAAGGAAAGCTGAGGGTAAACCAGGCTCTCCATCCACGAAGAAGAACCTACAGTTCATAGGAGTAAATGGAGGGTCAGTGTTGATCATGCTGGATTATCAAAGTCTAGGATGTGTTTAATTATATAATGTGGCCTTGTCCCTTTGTCTTTCAGCTATGAATCGACATCATCAGAAGACAGCAGTAGTGAGAGCTCAGATGAGGCAAGTGACTCCAGTGAATATCATGAAGCCAGAGAGAAATTACCAGAATCCACAATTCCACACCAGCAAATATTGCACACAATAGACCAGAAGAGCAACAGCGTACCTCAACAACCAGCATCAGAGCTAACAGCCATCACTCTGGACCAGCAGAGTCCCAGCCAGTCTGCAAATGTGGACTTAAAACTGCCAGAACAGGTCATCCTGCCACCAGCAGCTGAGACTGTAGAGGATACAGATAAACCACTGCCACCTCCTCCAGATGCTAGCAGTGTTAGCAGTTCTGTTTCGGAACATGTTGTTATCCGCTCAGATGAAAAGAACCAAGTAACTCAAGAAATAGCCACAACATCGACAACCACTGTATGCGAACAAGTCTCCAACATCTTAGCCACATGTTCAACTCAGCCATGTACCACTGAAGCCAATCAGCAAAACACTGTCCAGTCAGAAACATCTGTTTATCCTGGCCAATCAGAAAAAACTACTCCATCTAGCCAAGCAGAACCTCAGCCAGAAGGTGCCACAAGCAATACTGCTACACCACCTGCTAAACCACCCAGGTAAATTACACACATGCATATCTAACTAATGTTTTACAGTTGTGATTGCATGTCCTCACTCTCCCCTGATTTCCTACTACTCTGTTTTATCAATAAAGCATAAAAAATGCCCCCCATCCCACCCCAAAAAAGGTGCCTTTTAAAAATTATCTAAAGCATCTAGCATTTTGAAACCTAAAAGCTATAAAAAGCACCTGCTACTTCTACTACTGCTACTATTAAACTATAAGAGAAGTACAGGCGCATGTCAATAAATTGTGGAAAAGTAAAACATTTTCTGTGGTTCAGTTCAAAAAGTGAAACATATACTGTACATTGAGTACACAGAGTAGAATATTTCAAGCATTTATTTATTTTAATTGTGATGATTATAGCAGTTATGATATATTTTTATTTGTGAGATACTGAACTTTGTTTTTAATGAATGCAAATTTAATAAATCAACACAAATAAAATGAATAAATGTTTTTGTTTTTTTGTTTTTTTGGATGATACACCTGAACTTGAACTATAGCGAGTGACATGATGTTTTTCTTCATCTTTTATCAGACTGGAGCTGAGTGACAGCCTCATGTCAGAGCTGTATGCCCTGCAGAAAGCCCTGGGGGAACCAAATGCGTTCAGCCAAAATGCAGCAGTATGTACTCAACTTTAAATGCCCTCTGACTCTGCAACACTGCTCTCTGTGATCTGTGAAATGAAGTCTCTGTCCTCATTATGTCTGATTCAGCGGACAGCCTACACCTCCGTCCTGCAGGAGTGGCTGCGCGTGTCCTGTCACAAAGCAGCAGACCCAGTTATTGTCAAAGGTTATATGGAGACCTTCGCTTCAGTGTCGCCTCAGCTGCTGGAGTTTGTGATCAACATGGCGGACGGCAATGGGAACACCGCGCTCCACTACACCGTCTCCCACTCCAACTTCCCCATTGTTAAACTACTGCTCGACACAGGTGACTTCGGCTTCTGCATGAACGCCTATTTGCAAAAGTTTTTTTTTGTTTCCAATGAATTATAGGACAAAATAATAAGAAAAAACGAATAAAGACATATTGTTAGGGCTGCACAATATTAAAAAAAAAAATTGAAAAATAAACAATATGCTGATGACTGTTGAATATTGCAGTAACGAAATTATTATTTTGACATAGCAAGTTCATTTATCTCAGAGCAGTAGTAAATGTTCCTTTTTTACAAGTCAAATGTTCTGTCACAATCAAAACTGAACATAGACTAAATCAGGACTAAAGCAAGGCTACATGAGGACTAAAATAGGACAGATAGAGGACCATAACCTTATTGCAATATGGATAATGCGCTTGCTGATATTGTGATAATGTTAAATATGCGATGTATTGTGCAGCATTACATATTGTATACATAAGATATTGCTATTTTTATTACAAGCTTTGAAACTGTTTACATATATTTATTGTTACTCAGTGGTGGAAAGTCACAAGATTCTTTTACTCAAGTAATTTAGTACCGATTATGAGTTCTCCTTTCACCTCTGCTTTTACCTATAACTTTTTTCTTTACTGTGGTGTCTATAATGACTTATACATCACTTTTATTATGTTGTTGCTGCTCCGTTGCCCGCCACACTGACTGGCCTCATTTACCTGACAGGCTTGTGTAACGCTGACAAGCAGAACAAAGCGGGCTACACGGCCATCATGCTCACAGCTCTGGCTGCTTTTCACTCGGACAGCGACCTTCAGACCGTGCTGCAGCTGCTGCGCACTGGGGACGTCAACGCCAAGGCCAGCCAGGTACGCCCTCTGCTGCTTTTTTGTGTTACTGCACTTCTGCAAGAAGGACCACAACTACCAAAATTCAGTAGATAACACACAGAATAATTTAATATTGATTTGGATTCAACTAAAGCAGTGATTCTCATCTGGTCTGTCTCATTTAAATGTTATTAAATTATTTCTCTAATACCATTTTGATTGCACCTCTATTTTAAAATCCCTATTTCACTATTTCATACGAAACATTAAAGCTATATTCAGTCTTTCTCTGATCTGTCTTTGGTCCTGGAGCCCCTATTTGGTAATCAGTGATCCAAAGTACTGCCTAAATAAACTGCAACATGCTGAATATTACACATTACACTTGTGTTGTGAGTGTGATTGTAGGTTCCCTTACTTGTGTACAGGCTGGTCAGACGGCTCTGATGCTCGCGGTCAGTCATGGTCGAGGGGACATGGTGCGTGCACTGCTCTCGTGTGGGGCCCAGGTGAATATTCGTGATGACGATGGATCTACAGCTCTAATGTGTGCCTGTGAACATGGTCATGTCGACATAGTTCGACAGCTTCTGTCAGTGCCAGGCTGCGACGCCACACTCACTGATAATGTTAGTATTTCACTATTAAATTCTTCTCTTTCTGTAATAAATTTCTCAGAAACTTATCATTGTCCCTTTTTGCCAGGATGGGAGCAGTGCTCTGTCTATTGCCTTGGAGGCTAGTCAGAATGACATTGCTGTGCTTTTGTATGCTCACCTCAACTTTGCTAAGCCTCCTTCTCCTGTAAGTATTGACCCAAACTGGCAACACAAACAGAGAATGTGTATGTTAACATTTAGATTAAATGAAAATACATAATTCATAATCACGTACATTTACGTTATAGTTTATAACTAGAAGCAAAGTTATCTCTACAGTACTGAAAGTTTACAATTAGGCATCTGGAGCTAGATAGACACTGACCTGAACTGAATAGTGATGTGAAAGGGTGAAATAGGGCAGTAATAATTTTTCTTGATTTTGTTCAGGTCTCTCCTAAGTCCCCACTCCTGGGTTCCTCTCCTCCTTCGAGTGACTTAAAGTAAACACTGCCTTGCACCTCTACAGCCACTCTCCATCGACTGTTCATATTTGTGTGTGATGTTTCATATCTGTATAACAAGAAGCTATGTGTGAGTTTTTACCCTGTGTAACTTAAGCACATTACAATTTATGATGCCAGCTTCAACTGTGTTGCATTATGTCATCACTGTATGTTTTGAAGGTAATGTTAGAAACACTTAACATCAGATGTGGGAACATTACTTTGCAATATGTTGTTTCTAGCACTGTTTTAACAGCACTTAAAGCCAAACTTGGTTACTGAAGTACATTTACTGTTGTTTTAGTGTATACATGTTTAATCCATGATGTTACCAAACATTGTTATGTGTTATGAATATTTTTATATAAGTAGCATTACTGTGTGTTTGACCTTCACAGTCATTTGAAAATCACTCAAAAGTTGTCAATAAGTGTCCTTGCATCAACTACCCTATTGGTGCTACCACTGAAAACTTCAATTTAATAGTATATCCAACTTTATATACAAGATTTATTTACTCAAGAGTATTTTTGATATTGGTTTTTAATCTTATTTTAGGTCATCCGGTGATTTTTTTTTACAGCTAGACTTTTTCACATAAGGGCATGTACACAGAGTAGCCCAAAGATTATTTTACCCTTCAGCCTCTCTGTAACAAGAGAAAAACATGAAATTATGGTACTAGTCTTTGCAGTTTTGTACATGAAGGTATTTCCAGTGGTTTCTCAGGAGGAGTGTACTGAGTGTAATATTTTGTGTTAAGATTTTTAGAAAGTTAAAGAAAGAAAAATGCAGAAAGCTGATGCTGGTAAGATTTGGCAGGGATCCAGAAAGTGTCTCAAAAGGATTTACATTGTAAGATATAAAATAATATATGCCAATATAAAAAGGTAGTTATAATGTTTTGAATCATTATTTGAAGTAATATGCAAAGGCTATTGATGTCCAATTTTGTTCCTTTAAAAAAAAAAAAAACTTAAAATGTTTTTATCTTTTGGCAATTGAATTTTGATAAACTCTTCTTTTTATTTAAATAGCTATCTTTTTTATACTTGTAGTATTTTCAAACATCTACTTTGTGTAATCACACAGCAGCTTCTGTTTGTGAAGGTTTATGTAAGTTTATGTTTTTCAGTGTTCTAATTTGTGCATTTTGGATAAAAACACTATAAAAACTCAATAAATATGGACCACATTGCTCCTGCTGTAGTCTATTTTTTGCATCTGCATGTATGAGAATATCCACTAGAGAGAGTGCGAACACAAATGGTTCAGTCCTAAACCTGTCCATGTCAATTTTCAGTTATACCATAACTAAACCCTGTTATCACAGCAGCTGGTGAATAGGCAGGTACTAAATGGACAAGTATAACTTTTGGCCTTAAAGACAAACAAGTCTTTCTAAAATATGCAGTAATTAAAACAATTCATGTATGGAACGTTATGTTGGTAGGAAGTACATTTAAAATATGAAATGATTAGCACAAGACAATGTGTTTTGTACATGCATGTTGCTGTTATATTAAATTGCGACACTGCCTGTATGGCTATATCTTCATGGCATCACAGCTAAGAAGCATATTGTATACTGGTTTTAGGCGCTACTTACATACACGGCTTATCTTTGCTTTGTTTAAAGTGGGTCCACCCAAACACTGGTTTAGATAAGACCCAGGCCTTTGTTGATAGAGTTGGGGGGTGTTTGAACTTCGTCACATCGTGGCATTGTTATTGGGGATCCTTCCTTTATGCTTTGCTTATAGCTTGTATGATGAGCTGTTAAAGGCCCCTACACAGTACAAAAACACCTAATTATATAAAATCCAATAGTAGGTCAATTTTTGATACAGTATGTATGTTCTAGTCTGTTCTTGGTGCTATGTAGCAGTAGCAGAACCTCTATGTCCACTGTGTAAAGTCATGTTTTCTTATCTTCTGCTATCTTCTCATGGACCTGCCTTTGAGGCCTCCTGTGGTTGGATGTGGGTGTGTCTACAGTGTGTTTCACATAAAACCCATTCCGTCCCCGCCGGCCACAACAGCTGCTGACAGTCAAGATGACGACCCTCACTCCTAAGGATAAAGCCACCGTCAAGAACTTCTGGAAGGTGGTCTCAGGATATGCTGACGACGTTGGCCGAGATGCTCTGGCTAGGTAAATATCAAAATGATGTGAATATTATCTCCACTATAAATATATAATCAACATTAAAGAGAATCTAAAAATGGCTGATGTTTTACCAGGTTGATTGTGGTGTACCCTCAGACCAAGACCTACTTTGCTCACTGGAGTGATGTGAGCCCTGGGGCTGCCCCAGTCATCAAGCATGGCATCACTATTATGAATGCAGTTGGAGATGCTGTGTCCAAAATTGACGACTTAAAAGGAGGACTTTTGAATCTTAGTGAGCTGCACGCCTTTACTTTGCGTGTGGACCCTGCTAACTTCAAGGTAAACCCTGTTTATTCATGTGACCTGTGCTTGCAATATTGTATCAATGTTCTGTCATTTGAATGTATGTTATGCCCATTTGTACAGCTCTTGGCCCACTGCATTATGGTGGTCATGGCCATGAAGTTCCCTGACGACTTCACCGCTGAGGTCCACGTGGCAATGGACAAGTTCTTGGCTGCAGTGGCTCTGGCTTTGTCTGAGAAGTACCGATAAATGTAGCAGTAGTATGAAAAGTACTAATGTAACTGCACAATAAATAAAACAATGCAAAAACATATGTTTTCAGACTCTCTTTTTTTTTTTTTTTACTTTAAAAATGTCTACATTAGATACACACATTTTACTTTGGCATGATTTTGTCTCAACAAGCATTTAATATTGTGCAGCAATATTATTATTATTATTATATGAATATTAAAGCAAATATATTTAGGCCCTGCATATTTATATTTAGTCACTACAGGTTGAAGAGAAATGTTTAAAAACCTTTTACTTTTTGTAATGTTGGGAGAAAAAGCAAAGCTTAAACCTAGATGTTCCATACAAACCAGAACAGAATAGATTTGTTCATGAGAAATAACATATCAGGTTTTCTTCTTTCATTGGAATTACACAAACTTAAACTCATAGGAGGGTGTTTTAAATAATTACTCAAATATGCAGACTCGTCACCTGCAAATTGAGAGACCATTTGTTAAACATTTCTGGTCCAACAGAACCACAGGGTGACTGCTGACTATCTCCATGTGCCTCTTACTGTCTCCTCTATGAGCTTACGTAGAATTTGCAAAGAGTAATGCAAGTGGATTTTAATTTTATCTGCAATCACAGCTCATATATTAGATTTTTTAACAGCAAATATTACCAACAGTAGTCTAACAATGGTATAATTTGGTCGGGCTAAGAATTAACTAGAGCATCCTTTCCCAATATCATGAGTGTCGTGGCCCCCCTTAAAAATCTGTTTCTTGGACACCGAACAAAAAAGTCACTCAAAACACAATCTTTATGAGAGTCAAGACAAGTCAAGTCACTGCCTTTAGTCAACAAGTCATATCATGTCAGACACATGTTTTTCAATTTCCCCACTGTGGGGCTGAGTTTTAACTTATCTTTTGTTTTTAGTTTAACATTTTTTTACACTTTAAAAGTCTACAGACAGTAGATATCACATAGGCAAGGCAAGGCAAGGCAAGTTTATTTGTATAGCACATATCATACACAGAGCAATTCAAAGTGCTTTACAGAAAAAAAGGCAAATTTAAAAGTACAAAACACAATTAAAACAATAAAATCAAATTTAAAGAGTATAATTACGAATTAAGAATTAAGAATTAAGAATTAAGAATTTAAAATTAATTTAAAAGAGAAGAGTGCAGATAAAACACTTTCAGTTGGCATATGCACAGTTAAAAAGAACAGTCTTAAGTCTGGACTTGAACATTGTCAGAGTAGAGGCCTGTCTAACATCGTCAGGGAGACTGTTCCAGAGTTTAGCTGCATAAAACTGAAACGCTGCTTCACCGAGTTTAGTCCGGACTCTGGGCACCAGCAGGAGACCTGTCCTTGAGGTCCTCAGAGTCCTGAGATGGTTCATATGGGACCAACATGTCAGAGATGTACTTTGGTGCTAAGCCATGGAGAGACTTATACACAAGCAGAGATGTTTTAAAGTCTATTCTCTGAGCAACAGGAAGCCAATGCAGAGACCTGAGGACAGGACTAATATGGTCGTACTTCCTGGTTTTGGTCAGGACCCGAGCAGCAGCGTTCTGGATGTACTGCAGCTGTCTTACAGCTCGCTTAGTGAGTCCAGTGAGCAGACCGTTACAGTAGTCTAACCTGCTGGAGATAGACGCATGAATAAGTCTCTCTAGGTCTGGTTTAGACAGTATACCTTTGATTCTGGCAATGTTTTTGAGATGGTAAAATGCTGATGATGTTATAGATTTAATGTGACTGTTGACGTTCAAGTCAGAGTCCATGATTACCCCGAGATTTCTAACCTGACTTGTACGTTTTAGTGAAAGAGACTCGAGGTGACTACAGACACCTTGTCTTTGTTTCTGCGGGCCAAAGATGATTATTTCAGTCTTGTCTGTGTTTAGCTGGAGAAAGTTGTTTCTCATCCACTCATTGATCTGTTACATACAGTGTCTGGCAACAAACTATTTGTAGGGCTACACAAAGCTGAGGGTTTTTAAAATTAAAATAAACTAAATGAGTGGTCCTGACATCCTTGTGTGACCTTTTTACAACACCAAGAACATTCAATATTTTACACAGACCTTAAGACTGAAGACATGCATACTGTAAGTGGAATTACAAACAGAAATTTGACATCATTTTATAAAGTGAATAAATCCAATTACAATGCACTGCATTAGCAAAAAAATAAACACATAATTTAACAGAACTTTGAAGCTCAACCCAACATCACAAAATCATACAGTGAACTCTGTATGATCCACCAAGCAAAAATAAAGTGGCCCACAAATAAACACAAATGCACACTTTTATACACATATTCCTGTTTTAATGCATTTGTAATGCCCAAATTCATCCTGAATTTTCTGTAAAAACAAGTCATTTCAAGTAATTTAACTCAAGTCTGAGTCAAGTCTAAAGTCATAAAGAGCAAGTCAAAGTCAAGTTGAGTTGTTTTGTCCTAAAAATTATGACTTAAGTCTGACTTAAGTCGAGTCATGTGACTCCAGACTTCCACCTCTGATGTTTACCATTCATAAACCATATGACTCACAACCATCATGAAAGATTTTATTACTGCTTATTACACAGTGATCTAAGTTAGTTGACTGGTCACATAGCAGTGTCATCAGCACCCTGAACAGAGACTAGACACTGTAAAAAAAAGTATGCTCAAGTAAAACAAACATCCTATAGGTCAGCTGCTAATGAGTGTGAGAGCTGGACAAGCCAAAACACTTATCTGCTTTGCTGAGGTCACGCCCATATGCAAGAGTGGATAAGCGCTAAAGCATGTGTTTGCCAAAAGTTACAGAAAAGATTAACTTGGACTGCTTCCAGCTAAAAACTGTGGTGCTATTAATATCACCAATAAAGAAAAAAGGGTAACTTTTCCAAAACCAAAATTATTATTAAAATTTAGGATTTTTAAAATGTGCTGTGTCTCACTTTAATGGTAATTATTTGTTTTAACTGAACAAAACCTGAACAAAATTTGGAACAGTTACATAGTAATTATGTTTGATAGAAGTAAAATTTTAAATCATTTCAACTATAAGTGGGAAGAATAGCCTCTTTGAACATATGTGCGTGTCATTGGAATATCATGAAAAAGTGGAATTACTCTTGTGTAACATACAATAACTAATATATTATGTAGATCTAGTACACACAGAGTGAAATATTTCAAGCATTGATTCATTTTATTTGTGATGATTACGATGATGCTGTAATGAAAATGCTGTAATGATATACTGTATACTGAAATACTGTTTGTTTTCCATAATCACCACAAGTAAAATAAATCAATGTTTGAATTATTTTGCTCTGAATGTATATACTCTGCAGTTCACTTATTAAACTACTGAAACAAATGCTATTTTCCATGATATTCGAATTTATTGACATGCGACTGCTTTGCTGAGCGTCATTAGTGCTACTATTTATCTCATCTTTACATAGGAAGTGTATGAGGCCTCTTGAAGGTGGTCCTGGGTGTGTCCACTCATTGTCCCGCATAAAAGCCTCCACTGCCTGCACTGGCCACAACAGCTGCTGACAGTCAAGATGACGACCCTCTCTGAAAAGGACAAGGCCACCGTCCAAGCCTTCTGGACCAAAATCTCCGGACATACTGAGAACATCGGCAGAGATGCTTTGGCCAGGTAATTATCAAACTGAGACAGAAAATATAGCAAGTAAGTGATACAAGTAGCTCTTAAAACTTACTAACTGATGCTTGATGTTTTACCAGAATGATCGTGGTGTACCCTCAGACCAAGACTTACTTTGCTCACTGGAAGGAAGTCAGCCCCAATGCTGCTCCTGTGATCAAGCATGGGATCACAATTATGAAGGCAGTAGGTGATGCTGTGTTAAAAATTGACGACTTAAAAGGAGGACTTTTGGATCTTAGTGAGCTGCACGCCTTCACTCTACGTGTGGATCCTGCTAACTTCAAGGTAAACCCCAATCATCTTGTATGACCATCCTATAATAAATCTATGTAAGTTACTGTATGTGTACGTCTTCTGTTATAGATCCTGTCCCACTGCATGATGGTGGTTATAGCTAGCATTTTCCCTGATGAGTTCACCCCTGAGGTCCATGTGTCCTTTGACAAGTTTTTGGCTGCCCTGGCTCTGGCTCTAGCAGAGAAGTACCGATAGACCGCAAGAGAAGAAAACAAAAGAGCTTTAATCAGCATGTGATCAATAAATATATGAATGCACAATATAATGTGGAATTCTGCTTTTTCATTAAACTTTATTAACAAATGTATCTGTTGAGACAAAGCATGAGGTCAATTAGAAAACAAGGTAGGCTATTACTTATCTTGGAATATCTGTCTTTGGCTTCTTGACCCAAGACATCCACTGGGTTAATAGTATAGAGATTTTTTTCTTTTTCAAAAAGTTTGAGTCTTGCCAAACTGGTAAAATTCAAATTTGGTAAAACATAAGCTACACTATGTAGAGTATTGGTTCTTTGAGAACTGTATTATTAACACGTTAAGAGATAGCATCCAGGAGGGGGCGCCAAAGCACCACGCGAAACGGAGATTGTGAGGGTTTGAAATAAGTTACAAGAGCCCAGACTATTACTACTGATGCCTACAAGAACACACTCAGAAATAAGCAACTTTAATGGGCAAAAACAGTAAAGTGAGTGAGAAAGCGCATGACGCTAGTATACAAGTTGCTCAATTCACTCATTTCAAAATCCCAAAAAGCCAAACTGTGGGAGAGACATTAATAAATTAGTTTTTTTGTTTTGTTTTGTTTCTTCATAGTGTCATTTGATTTTTGGTAATGGTGTGCCGCGGGATTTAAAAAAAAAAAAAAAAAAAAAAAAAGTGCAATGGCTCAAAATAGATAGATGGATAGATAAATAAATAAATAAATAAATAAATAAATAAATAAATAAATAAATAAATAAATAAATAAAAAGGTTGAAAAACACTGAGTTACGTGATGGATAGCTGCTTTACCAACGTAGTTGTTTGTTATAAGGAATATCGTGACAGCTAAGACTGCCTGACGTTACCTTAACCCTTAAGCAGCTCTTTAAAAACTTACACTCAGTGCCTTTAGTACCAAAAAAACTCACCTCTGCCAAAGTGTCATTAAAACAATATATATGATATATTTTCCCTTTTGAATAACTTAATTCTTCTAACCAACTTTAAGTCTTATAAAAACTATTATATTTTAATATTTTTTAAAAATATTTTTAACCCTTCGAGTGCCATTTTGCTACTGTAAACCACAATCAGGAATATACAAAAATAAATTATATTTTGAACATACTAAATGTTATGTGTACATTTTGAACATGTAATTGATTGACCCCAGAAATGTTTTTGATGAATTCCTATTTTTTGGACAGGTTTTTTTTTCTTTTCTTTTTTTTTTTTTTTTTAATGCTTTAATGCTTCTAGTACCAAGTTTTCACATCCTTAAAAGTATATTATTGAAGACATTTTTTCCACTTTTAAGCACTCAAAAAATTTGGTCAACTTGAGTTCTGATCATAACAATTACATTTTTAACATTTCACACATCAGTGTTTGTGTGAGAGCTTCTGAAAGTGCGTACGTCTGATTTCGAGTCAAGAGAGAGCTGTTTGAGACAAGAAGCGACAGATAATAACCAATTATCCAACCAATTAAAAAACAAGTTTTTGTTTCCCTTCATAACCCCCTCCCCCACCCCACCCCTCCAACCCATATACTCACATACACTCACGCCCCTCCCCTCCGCCCCCAGACCATTTTTTGGAGTCATTTATGTCTTCGTCCTATAGTAGTGGACAATGCAAGAAGAACCGACATAACTGAAACATAATATAATATAGCCCTCAGCCTTATAGTCATTTTCAGGCTATTTGATGAATAATCACAAATAAATAAATAAATAAATAAATAAATAAATAAATAAATAAAAAATTCAGACCAGAAGCTTATATTGAAATGGTCGTCACCTGTAAAATACAATTTTAGAGTGCTACTACAGTTCAGTCAAAAAATTAAGTTTTAATGGAAGTCAATGGGGCCAAAATGGTCCTAAAGACCATGAGTGTACAATTGTTTGTACAGAGTGCATTATTGGACCTAAACTGACAAATCTGACTAAAATTTGAAACTTCCCATAAAAATAGTATCCCTGACCAAATTTGGTAGATTTTTAATAAACACAGACAAAGTACCAAAAAGGTACCAAAGACAGATTCGGGATTAAACTGAGAAGATGTTTGCTAACACCAGCTAACAGTAGGCTAACCGAAAAAGTTTCACCGATCTGGCAACCCTGTAACCATGACAACGGCGCACTGCTTGGCCTGTCAGTCCAGCCTGTTCCAGTCCAGTGGCAGTACTCGCAGTTTGTGGTCATTTTTTTGTTTTTGAGATTTAAAAAATGACGTACTTGTTATGCAGGTGGCTGAATAAGGAGATTCGACTCTCTCAGGTTATTGGTAAGCTGTCAGTTTAGGGTCAAGTTTTGTTGTTTTCCCCAGTACGTCCAATAGGCTTAACGTTAACTTACTCCGTTCAGTCAATTAACTTAGCTTTACTGTGAGAACACGTTTAGCAAACAGAAGCAAACAGCTTCACTTATTTGTCAACACTTAATGTTAGCTAACATTTTAAACAAAACTTAGGTGCTTATGTAAGCGTGTGGTTTAAACGTCTATCTTTTGTTAAAATGGCCCTACTACTGTGCTCTAGTGACACAATGAAATGCTTGCCTTGAATAAGAATGTAGAATGTGGACAAGGAATGATGAAACGCATTAAGTTATGTAAATGTATCACACATTAGCGGTAGTTTTTGAATAGCTGTTAGTTGTTATAGGCCTATTTTGAAGGTAAACCCCATTAGTAATAGCATGATGTCTGTGAAATGTCTTCTGTCTTTTTCCTCTATCTGTGACTGTGCAGACAGTCCCCTACTGTAGGACATATGTCCATGTAAGTATTCCAAAGACCCACTTGACTAGGGTGACCAGGGTGACCAGTTTTAGGCTCCATGTCCCATGTCCCACAAATATCAGTAAAAACTCTCATATGTCCCAGTTGTTCCCATTTTAACTAATAGAAAAGTACAGGAAACTTGGGGAAATTTGTCTATGGACCTTTGTCAATAAATGTATGCACAATGTGTATGCCATTGTTTTTATTCATAAATTTACAATTATATTCAAAACGTAAGCCCTGGCATCATGTACTTTGCATTAATTGACAGAAAATTGTATGGATTTCTGCAGCTTGTCACTTGGTAAATTCAAAAACACCAGGAATAGTGAAAAGGTGTGTCCCGGGTCTAGAAATTTGGTCACCCTACATTTGACACCATGCATGACTACTATTAGACTACTACTACTAATTTATTTAAAAAGGTTAGTGAGGGGGAAGGCTTTAGTTTATATGCAATTTATATTTATAAATAATATAAACAAATTCCTGCCATTAAGAGCACTGTTTATTTTCTGTGAATCTTTACAGAGCCAAAGAGCTTTGTCAGGGATTTCTCTAATGGATACCTCATTGGTGAGATTCTGCATAAATATCACCTTCAAAATGACTTCAATATGTTTATTAATGACACGTAAGTAAAGTACAAATTTCCTATGAGCAAAGGCAACATGGAAATTTGCATTAACTTATTTACATTTCTGTGGTAATTGTACTAACTAAATTTTTTTTTTTTTTTTTATATAGCAACTCATCCTCAAAAATGAACAATTTTAGTCGCCTTGAGCCAACTTTGCAGGTGCTTGGTATATCATTTGACAGGAACACATCCCAGGGATTGATGCAGGGAAAGCAGGGTGTTGCCACACACCTCCTTTATCAGCTTTATGTAACACTGGAAAATAAAAAAAAAGGGAACATCAGTGGGACAGTAACGTACATGGTCCCAACGGCTGCCTCAGTATGTCAATGCAAGAAAGAGCAGGACACATACTCTGTGGTGAGTGGAGAGGTTGTACTAAATGTCCTAAAATTGTTTAGAGATAAGATGGCAATTGAACAAAAACGGTCGCTCTACTTATGGATCTAGCATGCATGTTCACCTTTTTTTCAGGGATTGCACAAAGGATTAAGACTCAATCCAGATTTAAAACTTGATAAAATCTCTCACCACAATGAAGACAAAGGTCAACAGTTAAACCACAAATCTATTGAAGTCAATGTTGCTCAACAAAAGAAACCCCTTCCCGTCAAGGAACAAAAGAAAGAAAGAAAGATAAATATGGTAATAAAGCTAGTACCTTTGAATAGTGCATGATATAATGACTTGACTGTGGCAGTATTTTTTCTCATTGGATATCAAGTTTGATTGTTATCAGTTATTGTTATGCTAACGAGTATAAATATTTCTTTGTATGAGTGTAGCAGTCAACCTTTGCTTTGTCTCCAGACCACTTCTATTCGCACAGCCAGATTTCTACAAAATCAACAAGAACAGCAGCGCAAGGAAAAACAGGCACAGGTCTGACAGTAGACTAGCTTTATTAGAAATGCACTGGGCTGGCTAGATAGATGCATTTATATTAAGGGTATTAAATATGACCTTTTTTGTGCAGTGGTATTGTTGCAAATGAAAGGGCTTTTGATTGTTTGTCTGTTTTTCAGGAGGTCCAAAATGAAATACACCAGTTTGAAGCAAACACAAGGAAACAGTTTACTTCAACTACAAGGTAAAATCAAGGTTAAATAAAGTGTATTATATATTAGCAATACTATATAAGGCAAAATAACTTTATTATTATTATTATTATTATTAACTGTGAAGTAACTGTAAGTATTGAGAAAGCCGCTATAGACAGATACATTATCATTTTTATTAAATCCAGCCACAGGGGATCACTAGCCAGTGTGCTGTTTGTGCCAATTCCAAGCCTAGATAAATGGAGAAGGCTGTGTGGAAGGGCATCCGATGTAATCAGGGCCAGTTGATTTTTTTGTTTCCCCAGAAAGGGAAAAGCTGAAGGGAAAAAAGTATATTAATTGTTTTTATTGCACTAATTGCAATAAGTATTTCAAATTATTTTTAGGTCCAAGTTTAGAGAGCTGATGATACATATTTAAAGCTTATATTTAATTGTGATTTTGTGATGTAATTATTATATCAAAACTAGTTTATTTATGTGTGATTTCAAGTTTAAGAATATTTCCATTTTGCCTCTTCTTAGAGACTTTCCCCTGGAAGAATATGGTCCATTGAGTGAAGCTGAAGCTAAGTCAGGGCAACAGTTCAACTCTCAGTACATTCAACAGATCAGACTAAGGCTGGAGGTGGAGGCTTTCACTCAAAAGCAGAGGGAGAAGAGAGAGGCTCAGTTCCTTGTGGAGCATTTCAAAGCCCGTAAATCTCAGCAGGTGAAGAACACACATACTGTATATGGACACTGGACTGTTCTTAATCTGTGTGTTGGACTATAACTCTTGTTGCAGTTGTTATTGCAGATAATTCATCTCAAGCTTTGGCTTCAGTGACTTAACTTTGACTCGAGTCTTTGTTTTGAGGACTCAGAATCGGATTTGGATTTGTCTTTTCTCACAGTTCAAGAGTCAAGACTCGGCTCAGACCTGTGAACTAATGACTTGGACCTAAACCTGGACTAATGAACTGATGACTCAGACTTGGACTTGGTCACTTGGGTACAAAACTAACATCCCACTCAGATGTCAATGTTTCACCCTCATAAGTACACCAAATTTGGTGACTCAGACTTGCCTTAAAATCCACAATCCAAAATTAAGAACTTTGTTTTGGGCCAGGACACAGAGTATGAGGAGTACCTGGTTAAGCATTTGACTCGTCAGACTAAAGAGGAGGAGCGGCTGGTGGCACAACTTCTTCAGGTCCGCTCACAGAAGGAAGTGCTTCTGAAAAACAGCCTGTATCAACAGCAGCAGATTCAGAAGAGGCGAGAGAAGGACTTTCAGGAGGCTTTGGAGAGAGAGGCGGTGAGATGAACTGACAAAAATAATCCACTATGTCTTATTTATAATGTACTAGTTTCAACAGGGGACTAACACTTAATTTTTTTGTTGTTTTTTCTGTATTTTTTTTTTTGTCAAATCAGTCTCCCTGGTATGTAAAATAGATATAGCATTAGGAAAATATCTTTAGTGACATTATGGTTGAATTAAATGCATTTATTTCTATATTTAACATAATAATATAAATGTATCTATTTCAGTTGATTAAAAAATAAAAAATAATAATTTGAATCTTGTGTCTCCCAAATCCAACACAGGCCTTAGCTCGACAGGAAAGGTTGGAACAGGCAGAAGAGATGATAAGGGCGCTTGATATTTGTAAAAATCTTGCAGCTGAGCGGAAACAGAACCGATACGAGAAGCACTTCAAGAGCTGCAAGGAAATCATGGAGCAGATAGTGGATTTGGCCACAAAGGCTGGAGATTACCATCTACTCACTGGGACGTATGTAACAATATACATTACAATATATATAAAAACTCACTTAAAAAACTCAACAATTATAGCTTTTGGTAGTTTAGAAATATTTATTTGCAATAGTTTGGGTGGATGGTGGCAGAGTGGAGTCTGCATGTCCTCCACATGTTACCATGGGTTCTCTCTGCAAGGCTCCAGCCACCTGCAACCTCTAACAGCAAAGAGCTGAAGGAGATCAATGTTCATCTTAAATTATTGTCTTGTGATGTTTTTGCTGTTAAAATGAGGTTAAAAAAGATAAAGCCATATTGCTAATCTGTTGAAACATACATATTATGTATGTATGTTGTATTACAGATAAAGTCTAATGGTTTTATCTCATTTAATGTGTGGCATCATGTCTAGTCTAATACCTGGGAAACAGATGAGAGAGTGGAAGGAATTACTGTTCCGTGGCCTGCCTCTTTATGAGACACTTGATAAGACTAAGGACCATGAGGACGAGCAGCTTGATCCTGTGAAGCTTATGAAACAAGGCATACTCAACAACCATGACTATAAAGAATACAGGGTGAGTTTAATACAGTGTTCAGCACACTTTGATAAATGTACAATGTCTTACCATTGACTTTATCATGTTCAGAGTTTATTTTTGTCTATTATATTATTTGTATCAGGACATGGTTGGTGAGTGGGCATGGCCAGAGGCAGCGGGACAGATCGAAAAACGAACTACTAACAACAACATTTTTGACCATGTAATTGTGCGACTGAGGAAAATTGTCCATCTGCCTGCTATTAAGCAGTCTGAACCTCCATTTCCTCACTTCTGCCTCAAGGCCTGTGTCCTGGGCAAGGCGTGCTCTGGGAAGACCACCTGTCTGGCTAAGATTGCACAAGGTACCCCACATTGACAACATTGAACTTCACATAATGGTAATAAGAATCTCTATTTATTTTCTGACACAGCTCACGGTTTCTATGTCTTGTCCACTGACAAGCTGATTACTGAGGTGCTCAGTGCATACCACAATAGAGAGGAGGCAAGTCTAATACTTTTTTAGTACTTGTGAATAAAACCAATGACCAGAACATTCATTTTTATACAGGTTTCCAAGCAGCAAGAAAAATTTGACAAAGGAAATCCATCCACAGAAGAGAGTAAGTGTTGTTTTATACTTATAGCTGCTGAATATGATATGGTATTATATAATAAGATATACGCATTTATCGTGTTTTAGATGAAGGCCTTCCAGACAAAATTACAGATACTAAGGTGAGAGTTGATTACTTTGAAATATTGCCTCAGTATAATGGTGCTTTAAACAATTAATACTTATATTTGCAGTTGTCTAGATGGGCTATGTTTGGGGCAGCTGCAGACAAAGTGATGAGAGAAGGCAAAGCAATCCCTTCTGAGCTACTAGTGGACATGATAACAGAAGCAATCAGGTAAGCCCTTACAAAGAGATGACATTATTCATTTATGTAAAATGCGTTTTATTTTTTATTGGCAGAGAGATTCCTGCTAACTCGTGTTGGGTCCTGGATGGGTTTCCTGTGGACATCACCCAGGCATATTTGCTTGAGAAAGCCCTTGGAGGGGCTGTTGATGAAGTGACTGAAGTTGCAAACAATCGGATAGACCTTACAGGAGATTCTGATCCACCGAAGGCACCACAAGCTCCAGCACTGGATTTGGCTTTGCTTTTGGAAATTACTGATGAATGTGTTGCATCACGGGCCGCAAATCAATCTGGTAAGTTTGAGCAAGGTAGATTACTCACATTCTTCTTCTGTTGAAAATTATGATTGATTTGATTAATCATCTCTTTCCGGCCAGATGAAAATAAGCTTCCAGTGATTTCAAACAGGTAAAACAACCCAGACAAAATTGTTCTCAAACGTTTAATTATTCCATTTTCTAATTTGTCACACTCTATATAAGAATTGCAGCATTTGAGGATACATGGCTAGAGCTAGAAGAATGGTTTGGTACGAAACAGAACATTTTGGTCCATGTCAATGCAAATGTAGTTGAGGAGGAGCTGTTCAGAGCAGTTGAGTCCATCCTACAGCGAGTTAGAAAGCAACCACCAGAAGGTAACTTCCCATAGTTTTGTATTTTTCAACATTTTTATAGTTGAAATCTTATCAGTCTTTGACAGTCTTTTGTCTGAATATGAAGTGTTAAATAGTGGGATACCTCTTGAGACCTCTTCTGCAGCTACTGCAGCTGTGGATCAATGAGGAAGCCCTGATTGTCCCTGATTACGTAGAGTCCTGTAGCAGCCTCAACATAGATCAGGAAGAAAGTAGTAAGACAACATCTCATAGTATATTAATACTGTAGTTATTTTCACATAGACCGGATTCTGCTGGTCTATAATGGTACTGATGATATGGTAAAATGCCATTCTGAGAAACTGGTACTAAGTAATGTTCTGTATTTGTGATTAATTCAATATTACTTAAGTAATTTGGCAAAAATAGCTTGTGTTTTATTGATTACAAGGGTCATTAAAGGAGCCATCTCTGACCAATGACAACGACTTCTCTGTTGATGAAACACTTCCTCCAGTGAGAGTCAAATTTTATAATTTACATAAAATTATATTCACATACCATCTATTTTTCTTTAGTAGTGTTTTTATTGATGTATGAACACTAACACATAACTCTTTATAAACAGGGCCTTGCTGCATCTCTCTGCCTCCACTGGGACACTGTATGTAAATCTTATGTTAACAAAATAAAGGTAGTCCTGCAAGAGTTACGCTTTCAACGCAACACTGTTGACCAACATCTCTTCAACATAAGGTACAAAATAAAAAATAAGTAAATAATTTTGTTGCAATTTTCATTTTTTGTATTGACAAAGTTTAAATATATAATTTCAGAGAGGAGGTCGAACGTTATTTGGGCCGTTCAGACCTGAAGCAAGATTTACTTTCTCAGTGGCAAAAGGACTTCAATGTCATTCCTCTTGAGCAGAGAAAAAAAGAAGAAACCAAGGCTGAACTTCACCAAAGACTAGATGTAAGCCGTCTCATTAAAGAAAAATAACTATAGCTTAAAACTCCTCAAATAAATTATTAACATGTAAGTTTGGGGGACAGGATCTACTTGAACAACTGTGGGATAATAGCGACAAACGTAGGGAGGAAAATGAAGAAAAGATGGCTGCTGTTATGGAGGCTGGGTGGTCGGTGGACCACATTACTATTGTGCTTAAACACCACTCAACACTTGTACAGGTTGATTTTTAATATTGACATTTATGTACAGAGGTGTGTATATGTGACTTGATATGTCTTTTGTCTGTCTTTGTGTTAACATATTATGTAATATAATATAATAATAGTAGGTATTCTTGTTACTGTAGTTGGAAGTGGAGCACTTTCAGGACACTCTTTGTTTTCTTAAAACCTACTATCAGAGCATGTGCAAACAGACACTGCCCAAAACACCAGAATCTGAATGTGTTTATAATCTGCACATTCAGGATGAAAGGTAAGATGTGTTCAATAAACCATAGATATCTGCAACAACATTTCAAGGGATAAGGGATTTTTGTTGTTGTTGCACTCATTATCTATTCTTGTTTATTTGTGTTTTTCAAGCATGATGTCTAAGACTCATTCCCAGGGACAGACTGAACCTGGCGAGGTAATTACTGTTTATAATCATAATGTATTAATAATGTACACTGAGAAGCTAACACAACTTGTTAGTACAGAAATTTTGCTTTTAGTTGTTCTCATGACTATATGCCTACTTTTTAATAAGCAGTTGCCTATCAATACTAACTCATACATATTTAGGAAAACATTTTTAGCAAATTTTATAAATCTACATTTTTTTGTACTGTGTAGCTACACCATGAAAACCTCATCTCTGATTATGAAGAGGCACTCTCAACCATTAACAATATGGTAATACTCTGCTGTGTGAAAAAGACTATGATTTTGGGGGAACCCATTTTCTTATGTGTGCATTTTTTGGTTTTGATTAGATATTAGCAGAAGCCCAGCAAACAAAACAGCCAGTGGATGGAGAAGAAGAGAAAGGAGCTTGTCCAGGCTCAGATAAAAATAGTAAGATGCTGTCAGAAAACAAATTGAATCTGTACTGTATAGAGTATAAATATGTAGTTTTATTAACATGATATATTGCGATAGGATTGAAAAATTGCTCTCTTGTTTTCCTTTTCAACATTTTAGGTTCTCCCCCGTCAAATCAGGAATCCAGCCATGAGCCATCAGACATAAAACATTCAGAAAGTACAGTTACTAACAGGAAAATTCAAATTGAAATCTATGCTGAATATGCAGCTGCACTAAATCAACAAGGTAAGCCAAATATGAATCTACTTTGTCATTTTTGTCTGTCACAATGAAGACAAACTTTGAGCTTTAAATAAGACCTTCTTATAAGCTTTTAATTTGTGTGTGTTTTTTCTAGGGGACGCTGCAAAGATGCGCGTTGCTTTAATTAAAGGTCATGGTCTGAAGATGGTGGACTCCCTTCAGAGCAGGGCTGAACAAATCTTTATCAGTATGAAGCAGTTGGTGAAAGAACATTTTGCTGCAGAAATGATGAGGTTTTTTGATGTCTAGTACATTGTATGTTATAAATTGGCTTGACTCAATAGGAATATTATGACTGTGAGTGTCTTTTACAGTATTGATCATGTGGCCGAAGTGGTACGCCTTCACATAGAGTCAGACCCTAAACTGCAGAATAAGCTTGTTCTGGTGTGTAGTTTACGTGTGTAGAAATACATAAAAATGGAATATACGCTATACTTATATCTAATATGTCTCATATTTTCCTACATAGGACTGTAGTTATGTGGACGCCCAGCTCAAGACTACACCTCCTCCATCACCAAGTCAACCTGTTTTAGAAGCCCATAATACAACAGACAAGGAATAAAAAACATTATGACTTACAGCTCTATTGCAGTTAACATTATGGGTGCTCTCATATGATTCACTAGTGACTGTGGCCATTCTTCTCTTTATTTTGTGTTTTCTGAAGATGTTTCAGATGTTATTGTTTAGTTGGCAATCAAAGTTTAACACAATCCAGTCACAACCCATATTTCAACTGCTTGTTTAATACTGTTTGTATCTTTAATTATGACTAACATCTTAAATACTTACCTATCTTATAATAATATTACATTTGGTCTTTAAAACACTGTTGGAAAGTTTTACAGAGCTTATTATTAAAATGTATACAAAAAGAAAAAAAACTGTGACTGCATGATAAATAAACAATGTGCTTTGTAACAAAATAAAGCAGGTCTATGGTGTGTCCACAGGGGGTCGCTTCTTCGCCAAAGCCAAACCACTTGGTTTGGGATACCGCCAAGCGACGTGCGTCATTAAACTATTAATAATCTTCATAATCTTCATATAGCAAAAATAGCCTCTACTGGGATGTAATTTTGGCCTGATGCCTGGTGTCGTTAGATTTCGAAGTCCTGTCAGTCAACACGGGCAGCGCTAGTTTACGTTCTTCTACTCTATAGTTTAATCTGGGGTTAATTGAACATGCACTGTCATCATTGCTTGGCGAACTAAATATTAGTGACTGGAAGTGGATTAAATTGTGCTGCTCCCTACCAAAAGTGAGAAAGCCCGTCAAACCTTTTGTCACACATCATATTCACAAATGTAAACTGGTTTAGTGTCACTGATCTAAATAAAAATACAAAAAAGTAGTGTAGTAAACAAACTCCTAATAATTTGTGGAGGAGTAATGACTGTTAGTTACTTGAAAACCCATCTTGATGCAGTACAGAGTCAAATGAGGCTTGTGCACTAATGAGAAGTTATCTTGAAGTTTTGCGGTTCTCAGTGGATCCGCCCCATTGCTCTTCAGCTTTCACCTCGAATGACCCAACACCCCAAATATTTTAAATTATAAGTATAGTTTCATCCAAATTAAAAGAGGACACAATAGACAATATATGAAAAGGTTTAGCCAGGATATGTCACAAATTCACAAATATCATTTTGTCCACTTAGGAAGCACAAAGCATGACTTCTAATGTGTGAAAGGAGTTGATATTTTATTACGGAAATGTAAAGCAGTTTTTGAATTGTATAGGTTATTTATACTCAGGCAACTGGCTGAAATATATTTGATTAGTGTATTTAACATTACTATATTTAACATTATACAAACTTAATTTATGCAAGTCTCTTATATTGTGCCCCTCTCAAAAGATCTGTTTGTAAGGCATGTCTTGTAAGTGTAGTGCTATTAGTATGATATATACACTATAAATTAGTTGATAAAATTCACCATCATCTCAATTAAATATGTAAAGGTCTATTTAAAATAATACATGACATAAACTCTGTTTTAGAACTTAAAGCCCACTTGGGAGCCAGACATATTGACACTGTTTTATCTCTCTCAAACTGCACCAAATTTTGGAGCCCATCCAAGTGCCACACAGCATATCTCTTTGGTGTAAAGGGTGTGCCATGCCTTCTGCCCTGTATAAAAAGCCCTGAACTTACACCACTGAACAAATTCAGCACATCTCCAGTCAAGATGAGTCTCTCTGACAAAGATAAGGCAATCGTCAAGGACTTCTGGGCCAAGGCCTCTTCCAAGGTGGACGACATTGGTCCCGATGCCCTGTCCAGGTAAATAACCATGTTAACATTATACTGCTGCTGCTATTGCGTTATACTACCTCAGGTGTTTGTGTACTTTTTATCTACTAGGCTGCTCGTAGTGTACCCTCAGACCAAGACCTACTTCTCTCACTGGAAGGATCTTAGCCCTAATTCTCCTCAAGTGAAGAAGCACGGAAAGACTGTGATGGGAGGAGTTGGTGAAGCCGTGGCCAAAATTGATGACCTGACTGGGGGTCTCCTGTCCCTGAGTGAGCTGCATGCCTTCACCCTGCGTGTGGACCCCAGCAACTTCTCGGTATTTTATCTTTTTACAACCAAAATCTCATGACAATTACCAGAAGAGGTAGCACTCCCAGTATGCTTATTATTATTTTTACATATTTCTACTATTTTCTATACACACTACACAGGCCAGTGGTCTGACCCAGTTAGACCATTTCCCTGGGCATTTCACTGTGACACCCTTTTTCACAGAACCAGTTATTTTTCTAAATTATTGAGCTACAACCTCAATGGCACCTTAATTTTAAAATCTGATTCACAATGTCATGTAATTCAGATATTTAGGCTTATTCCCCCACCCACTTTTGGAAAAGAATATGTTAATTTAGATCACAAAAACGGCCATTTATTTACAGTTTTTAACAGTGTAAAAAACTTATCTTTGTTGATTGAAATTGGTTTATATAAATTTCTCTATTGCAGATTCTGGCCCACTGCATTATGGTTGTCTTCGCCATCAACTTCCCCACTGAGTTCACCCCCGAGGTCCATGTCTCTATGGACAAGTTCACCTGTGCCCTGGCCCGTGCCTTGTCTGAGAAATACCGGTAAACTGAAGACTGGAGAACACAGCAGCAGATGTGGATACTAAGCCTGAGTGCCAATAAATAAGCAAATGCATCAAAATAGCTTGTGTTTTTGAGTATGTTTTGTCTTTCTTTGCAATGTTGTACAATGGGTTATTCGTGTTTCAATAGAACCTTATTCTGCTGATAAAAGGTTTGTGGTATGCTAAAAAAAAAAAAAAAAAAAAGAGTCTAAAAGTGTTAAGTGTAAAATAGAAATAAATCTTAGATGTCACTAATTTAATTGACTATGTAGTCTTTACAGTATTTATTGTTCCTATTGTAATTACATACAATGAAGTAAATACATAAGACCTAAAAAATATATATATATTTGAACACACAATAAATCTGAAAGAGATGCTGGAAATTATGAAGATACCCTTGATTTCAGCATGCTCAAAGTCTGCCCACTCATTTTCCTTTTTTATTTTATTTTTTTTTTTTTTTATTAAACTATTGATTAAAATTGTAATTGTTTTAGCAGCACATTTTAATTGTCCAGTAAAACAAAACCATCCACCGACATTGGAGGCTCCTTTGCACTGGGCCAAAAAAGAAAAAATCAGTTAAGCCTAAGTTAGCCTAAAGTTTATTAAGGAATTTATAAAAGATACTGAAAACCTGTAGTGAAGATTTTGACACCGTTACGAGGTGGGGGGGGACCTACTGTGGCATGTTATCTTTGTTCCAGTCGGACATCTTTCACAGTCACTCAAAACAAGCAGCGTTGTACCCATGGGTATACCTGACAAACGAGCGTCAATTTTTAGCAAACTACAATATTCGTTTTAGTTTTTTTTTAAATTCCCACTACTATACGCTGCGATAAGCTAAAGTTTGATGTCTGTTTGTCGACCTAGATAGCGATCATCTTTGCTGTGTTGGGGTGACAATTAGCTAAATAATGCTAACATGATGTTTAACCCACCCGCAGATAGAAAATCCATGTACACTCAGTCACAAAGTAATGAATACAACACTAGCGACAAAACTAGTCCTATTAGTGTCATCCTGGTCAGCTCTGGCAGCCGGGGGAATAAACTGCTCTTTCGTTACCCTTTCCAAAGAGTCGCTGACAGTCCGTCGTCTCTGACAGGTAGGGTTAGCTTAGCGTTAGCAGCAGTCATGCTATTTTCATGCTCAGTGGTCACCTTGTAAATTGTAATGTATTATGTAAGAATCAGCGTACATGTCATTATTTAAGAGTTTTACTACGTTATACAGTGGCGTTTCCTTGTTAACTGGGGATTTTTCGGAACATAATCACATTTTTACATAATATTTAATCAAAACACGCTAATGATAACTAACAACTCACATTTAATCGTTTCAGTTAAGGGGTTTTTGAGTAAAAAATAGATACTACAACGCACATTTCATTATAAATGAATGCTGATTTCATTTCTCATTGTATTTATCAGCAAAACAAAGAAGTCCATATGCACTGAACACAGCGGGAGATGGTCTAGAAGATCAAGATGGAGATTCAAGGTACTGTATTAGGTGTAATTAAATATCAAAAGTTCATTAATTTCAAAATGATTCAAATATTATGAAAAACTGGACAGTGGCCAATGATCATGCAGCTCATGCAGGTGATTTACAACACAAGACAGAAAATAGAAGAAGACTGGAAGTTAAATAGGCACTGAATATGACAGAATTTAATAACATACTTTTAAAATGTAATTAGTTTAAGGTAGCTTACTAAGTTTATAACCAAAACTATATTGCAGGAAAAGCACGCTTCAGACAAGGTTATTCTTATGTCCTCTTGCTGCATTCAGCCCAACTGTGTGTTGCATTTCCCTATTGTTTGCTTTCTTTCTTCTTTTTTATGGCCCAATTCCCATTTCAGAGAACACTCTCCACTAACTGACGAACAGTTGGTAGCAGGGTAAGACCGAATCATTCAAACCACCTTTCCTATGCTTAGATCACCCCTGTCTTTTTTATCCCCTTTTTTTCCTATGTCGTGTCCTTTAAGGATCCCCAACCCTGATCTCAGAAAATCCTTCTTTCTAGAAATCCACTGAATTGATTCTTGCCTAATTTGGCTTTGAGCTTTCCTCTATACTTTGAGATCTTTCAAATCCAACTTTTATTTTATACTTTGGAGCTATAAATCCACTTACAGTTTTGCCTGTAATAGCCAATAAAGTGTGTTATAAAAAATAAACCAGATTTCAAATTGTGATTGTGGGGTAAGTCTACAGTTAATTTCTTTATTATTTAATTTGGAGGTTAGCATCTTGATTTTGACCCCTCTGACTGAAGCATGAATTACTTGAGCAACACTGGCATGTGTCTTTCACATTCTTCATTCATGCAGAAACTTTTCTGCAAAGTGGACTATTTCTCTTTCTACTGCACACCTTTTGTTTACATTCTTATCACAATGGAGCACTATGCTTCTGATCATTGTAACCTATCTTACGCCCAGAATAGACAATAAAGAAATAAAACAGACCTTCTCATTTGCGCCAAAAACTTTAATATATCTTATGACCCTTTTATATGGCTTATAGAGTGTGATCTAAATAATTTTTTAGGTTCTCTGACATCATCCTTGCTACCATCCTGGCCACCAAATCTGACATGTGTGGAAAGAAGTTTGAGCTGAAGATTGACAATGTCCGGTTTGTTGGCCATCCCACCCTTCTTCAGCATCCTCCTGTCATTCAGGTACAAATAACAGCCTAGTACCCCCTACTGATTGTTTGGACATAGAACTCCGAGGACAATGTAAAACAATTTTACATCTGATAAGACACTGAACAATGAACAGGCTCACAGTTAAAGCCTAAACCATAGAAGAGCAACTTAGGTTCCCAGCTAGTCCCAGCTCTCTTTTTTCCTGATTTTCTCTCTGTCCAGTATCCCTAGACAGAAAGACTAGACTAAAGGCAGAAAGCCAAAAATAAATCATTAACATTGGAAACACCCAATGCTAACCAGCGCAACGAACATGTTAAAGATCTTAGACATATATAAGGTGGTTATAGTAACCAAGCCTTTTTTTTTAATGATATAAGACTATATATAGCATTTTATTGTTGTAAAATATGTTGTTTAATACATTAATACGTTTTTTGCCATCTCTTTTACTACACTGACATGTGAAAAGTTAGTCTATATCATAACTGTGTATTGTGATATCAGCAATATTTTTTTATTCGTAGTATAAGCGCTAACATTTTTTCTAACTTTTTTATAGGTTTCCAAAACAGATCCTTCCCCTAAAAGAGAAATGCCTACAATGATCTTGTTCAATGTGGTGTTTGCATTGAGGGTATGTATATGTTATTATGATATTGTAATAGACTTAAATAGTACATTTCTTGACCCATTTTAAAATACCAAACAAAGTTGACTTCATTTTAAATGTCCAACAGCTGTTTGTGGGTGGGACATAGACTATATTAGATTAAATCTGAAGGAAATGGAGGGGTGTGAGGGGTGTGAGTGAGCGATAATATTCCAGCACATGCTGTCAGAGAGTGGGAACCTCAAGAGATCCTAATCATGTGTTGTAACAAGGCACAGCCCATGCTGAGTCACTGCAACTAGAACAGATGATTGAGCGGGATGGGGTAAAAAACAAATATGCTCAGTCATGTTTTGTAATGTTATGTGCCCAGTAACTTCGTAGCCTATATTATTCCTTCTAACAAGCCATAAAAGCCTAACACCTTTATTATTGTTTTTAGTAGATAAATACATATTTAATGAGGGTAAAGTATATTAAATATATTATATATATTCAATTTGTTTGTGCCAAAATAAAGTCTGTAAATTATTCTGTTATATTTTATGAACAGGAATTACATTTTGTTCATCTGGGTCTTAAATTTTCGATTTGCAGCCTGGCTGCCTAATGTTGGAGGTCATATTATGAAAATTAGTAAGTTCAGTATATGAGGCAAACTTTGACATTTATGTTCAAGTTGTTGAAGTCATCACACTATTTCTAATGTTAAGTTTTTTTTAAGCAAGGTCTTACAGCAGCAACTTGTCTTGTACTTGTAAAAAATATATTTGATTCATACTTGGTAACTAATAAAAGAAACATGGCAATATATATTGTAAATACATGTTTCTTGTGGGTGTGGATGTGAATTTGCCATTAATTGTTATAATGAATTATGCTAAAAATGTCTTAAAAAGTTTTAAAACCCATACAGAAAACCCTGGAAGTACGCTGCTGTACTAATATGCATATTTATTAATTTTAATTGTGTAAAGCATACATTAGCTACAGAAGCTTTCATTCATTTTTTTTAGCTAAAGGCTTTCTAGTTGATTAGGTGTACATATAATTGTTCAATATTGGGCTTCTGGAATGATACAAATTTATTTCTAAGTATGTTATTTTTCTTTTAAGGCTAACGCGGACCCCTCGGTGATCAGCTGCATGCATAACCTGTCACGGCGCATTGCTATTGCCCTGCAACACGAGGAGCGGCGCTGCCAGTACCTGACCAGAGAGGCCAAACTGATGCTGTCTGTTCAGGATGAGATCACCACCACGACTGAAAGTAAGCCAAGTGAATGTGAAAGGATAGTATATAATAATATTTACAGGTTTTATTCATGTTCTTTGTTGTTGTGTGTTCAGTAGATGGAAGTCCCCAATCACCTTTTCGACAAATTCTTCCCAAGTGTAAACTTGCCAGAGACCTGAAGGAGGCCTATGATTGGTGCGGGTTGCATCACATTGAAATTTGAGCTTTTCTTTCATAATATTAAATGGTTATGTCTAATTTTTTAACATTTTAACACTTTTGTAATTATGTTTTTAGTCTTTGTACAACTGGTGTAGTGCGTCTGCATATTAACAACTGGCTGGAGGTGAGCTTTTGTTTGCCTCACAAGATCCACAGGATTGGAGGCAACTACATCCCTCCAGAAGCCTTAGAGTGCAGTCTCAAGGCTATAAGGTGAATATAGTTTGTTTCTATATCTTGTGTAGCAAAAGTGTAGGGTACAACAATTTAATGCCTGCCCGCTTTTCAACAACCAATCTGCATTACTGCATTTTCTAAAGATTAAAAAGTAAAAAAACAACAACAAAAAAACAAACAAAAATTAATTCTCTAGATCTATGAAACAAACACAATTATTCTGGTGAGAATTTTTCAAATAATGGATATTTCAATTAAACTTTGTACAAGGGCTATAAAACACAATATGAAGTTCGTCCTCAGAGTCATTTATGAATTTACATAGATATATATGTGTTATTTAACAGGAAATGTTTGTGTTTACAGTAAATCACACAGTGAGGACAGAGCTCTGTTGATTAAAACTTGAAAATTGCACCTTTGCCAAATGTTCAGTTGGCAGTAGTATCTGTCATACTAAATATGGCCTATCAGAAAGAGACACACTTGCCCCGCGTATTTGGCACCCACATTCTCACACTAATATGTATGTACAGGAAGTGTTAATGCCAGTGTTTTTACTGATAAAACCTTAAACCTTTACTGAATCTTTATTTGCAGGTGCACAGTATATTTCCCCCAAGCAGTTTATTGAAAAGCTTAAAACATGAATACTTACCTGTATAATACACATAAAACTAATAGTTTCTAAATGGCGGGACAGCTTATTTTAAACCTAAATATTGTTTTAATAACATTAAATGGTAAAACAGGTTTTAAAATGATTGTGCCTTAAACCTCATTTCAAGCTGCACTACCTGATTTCTTTGTCCTTGTATTTTGGTAAAGATAATAATTATTATTATTTAGTTATTAGTACAGCATAACAGAAGGCACCTGAGAAAAAATGAGACTTTGAGGTCACCTGTGGGCTGTATTATAAGGGTTTATGTTTTAGAGCGAGGGAAGGAACAGTTTAACCAATCACATGCTTTCATAGGACAGGAGCACTCTGATTGGTCAATACATCCTTTCTCTATCCAGAACTAGAACCCATCAGGAATAATGTGAAGGAGCTATTGTTTTATTTCAAAATTCATAGCTTATTCACAGTATTGTTATTTTTTATTTCAAAGAATTAAAAGCAAACTCCTACTTTTTTTAGACACATCACTTTTACAGTCACAAAATCAGGTAGTGCAGCTTGCAGTTCAGTAGAAAATGAGTCACAATTAAACAGTGAAGGATAAAATTGGGTCTTACAATTAGATCAGTTCAGACCCACTGCATAAAACATTTGTTGTATACACTAAATAACTTAATTTACACAAGTCACTGAAGTCACGTGTCATTGAACACCTACATACAGTTACAGTACACACTTGTAACCAGTAATTAACTTTGACTAATTTGCAGTTTGGATAACTGTTAGTGCAATCTGTTGTACCTTAATAAGCTACTGTGAAGTGTGTGGGAATTGTGAAAACCTTTGTGCATACTGCCCTCTAATGTTACATCAGAAGACCTACAGTACATAACCTCGCATCAACCAATACTTGTGATGATCTCATGCACTGAATATTTTCAGTTTTTATGGTTTATCAGAAACAGTCACACTAAAAAACACTATCAATGCTTTATTAGAAATTTAATTTTAACAGTGTAATGTGCTGTTCGATCGTCTAGGCCTTATCATGCTCTGTTGCTGCTGGAAAGTGAAAAAGTGCTGCTGAGCCAGCTCCCTCTGGACTGCTCACCGGCCATGGTCCGCCTCATCAAAACCTGCTCAGCTGTGAAAAACCTACAGCAACTGGCACAGGACGCTGACTTGGCCCTACTCCAGGTGCAGTACTTTACAACATGTATATACTGTATACTGTTTACAGGTAGGCATTATAACACAAATGAAACCACGTGAAATTGGATTTTACTGCCATCTTGTCGACAATGCCATTACCTTTCTGCTAGTGTGCAAATACAGGCACCTGTCAATAAATCATTTATGATTAATAATAATGATGCATTAGTCTTATATAGCACTTGTCTAGACACTCAAAGTCGCTTTACAGTTTGGTGCATTATTCATTTAATCCTTAGTCACACTCGGTGGTGAAAGCATGGCAGCCAGTCTGCGCCTACAGCCCCTCCGATCACCACAAACACACAGTCACACTGACACATTCATACAGGCAAGGTGGGTGAAGTGTCTTGCCCAAGGACACAACGTCAGTATGCAATGCCGACAGCAAGGCTTGAACCATCTATCTTCGGGTTAGTGGGCAAGTGTATTGACCAACTGAGCTACTGCCGCCTTGATTGTGATCATTTGTGATTATGATTGTGGCTTACGGTTAATGAAACACAAAATTTTATGTAATAAATCTAATTACATAATAATACATCATCACATTTACAATAAATAAATGCTTGAAATCTATATACAGTAATATTATGTGGATCACTTTTTGAATTGAACTTCTGAAACAATTGAACTTTTCTTTTACTAATTTATTGACTGGATCTGCTAGAGTGCAAAAAATATCTGTGTATCTGCTATATTATCACATTCATTTGAGGAATTGTTGTCTTTTTAAACTTAGTCAAGTATTTCAATAATTGTATATATTATATGGTTTCTCAAGATTTTTCAAATTGCTGCTCATTTGGTTTACTGGGGCAAGGCAATAATCATCTATCCACTGTGTGAGAATAATGTCTACATGCTGTCTCCTCATGCCAACATCTGCCTGTGAGTATATCTTACTAAGAGCAGTAAATTTTTTCAATAAGTTCACAGTTTGGCTCTTTATACGTAGCAATACTTTAAGTACACATTTATTATATCCTAATAAACTTACAATTCATGTCCTATTGTTAACTATACTATATGTGCCACTCTTCTCTGGATAGATACTCACCATTGGCTGAGCAGTTTGGCCAACAGTTTCCTGGTCATGATTTGCCGTCAGTGTTGGCCAAGTTCTCGCTGCCTGTCTCACTGGCTGAGTTCAGAAACCCATTGGAAGCTCCTGCACAAGAGGTCAGTCCCCAAACATCATTATATTTGACCTAAAACAACATGTACATAACAGTGCATACATTTTTATAATAACTCATAGGAAAAATAACCTAGACACAACATAAAGATTACATACAAGAAACAGCTGAACAGCTGAACCTTATACTGTTCAAAAGCAGTGGGAATGAATAATATTTCACGGTGAATTCCTTAGTCTTGTAAATTCAGAGATATACTGTATTGTATTAGCAGAGGGAGCAGCTGTTCTCGTCGACCCATCAGATTTTGGAGCCAAGCAGTTGGTCATAAATTATTAATATGAAAGGGACATCAGCTTCACATCGTTTACTTTCATTTTTTATGAGCACAAGATCAGAGCCACAGCCCATTTTTTGTTGAGCTATTTTAGGTTTATGCGCTGCCCATTTGCCATTTAAACTATACTTGACCTGGGTTAGGACCATAGTCTGTAGACAATTACTGGACTAAGGTAAATTCACTGGATGACTAGAAAGCTCATGGAGGTTATGTTTACACTGTCATTACTTGGTTTGTTGGTCGCCTCTAGAACAGCATTTCATGTTAAACAACCTTTAAAAACATCTGACTCAAAGAGAATGTTTTTAAGAAGTACTCTACTCATGTCACAAAGAAACAGGTGAAGAGACCAGCAGAGGGCAGCAGAGTGTTGCAGTCTTTTGAACATTTCTTGAACATAATTTAAAGCATAAAAGTTATTCACTTCCTTAAACTTTTCGCATGATGCCATTTATAAAATGAAAAATAGCTGGGAGGAATGAGTGGAAAAAGAGCTGTACACCCTTTTTTTGGATAAAGGAATGAGAGCAGACTGGATGTAGAGGGCTTGTTAATTGGTCAGTGCCCCCGGGAGTGGGTGGGGGTTTGTGGGAGAAGCAAAGCGTTTTGAGGCCTCAGAACGACTGTGCCAGAGAATAGAGGATTACTTAAACGTGTGAATGAAGCAAGACACAACTCCGGATATGTGTTTGATGAGGGAACAACATTATAACATGGTAGAAAGCTCAGAAAAGTCAAGTTTGCATAATATAGCCCCTTTAAGACCTGGACTGGGCACTGTAACTTTACTGTTGTGAGACAGGACAAAACCAAGGCCTTAAAAGTATTAAATATTATGAGAGGTATTAAATTTTGTTCATCTGGGTCTTAAAATTTGGCAAAACCTTAGGTTAATCTTACAAAAAAGTAGAGTCACTGCAATAACAAAATATATTTATTGAAGAAATGTTATCATTGAAATGCATGATTCATTTATTCATGATTTTTTAATGCAGCACTGGAGTTCTTTCATCTGTATTAGACTTTTAAAATAAAACCCTTGAGTTTCGGAGAGTAGTGCGGATAAATCTGTAGTGTAAAGTTCATACAGATTATTGTTCTGTTGTTGATGATGCTGGCATTTAATTTCACTCTAAGTGGCATTAAAAAGTCTTAAAAAGGGTTTAAATTTCATAAGACAAAGCCTGGAGCTACCCTCTATTAAATATTTAAATGTTTGCTTTTGCTCATATTGGATTTTTACCATTTATTCCCCTGCAGGCCCAGCTGATCCAGATGGTAGTGTGGATGCTACAGAGGCGCTTGCTTATCCAGTTGCACACATACGTTTGCCTTTTAGTGCCACCCAGTGAAGAGGAGCCCAGCCTCAGGGATGAAGACCTCCCTCTGGCAGCTCGAGTAGGGGGCCGCAGTCTGAGCACCCCCAGCGCTCTCAGCTTTGGGTCCCCAAGTATGTACTGACTCGTAGCAGCTCTGTCTTTGTCATAAGTGCCATGAAGGTATAGATAGATCGTCTTTGAACATCTGTGTTGAATTTGTGTGTAGCCAGCAGCGATGACATGACCCTGACCAGCCCCAGTATGGACAACTCCAGTGCTGAGCTGCTGACTGGTGGGGACTCGCCTCTCAACAAAAGAATGACAGAAACCCTACTGGCTAGTCTAACAGAGCACGAAAGACAGGTCATACTAAACATCCCGGCAGCACAAAATCCTGAAGATCTACGAATGTTTGCCAGGTAAATGAACACATTAATATTTATTTGGTAAAGCACTATACAGTTCTGCATAAAAAATACAATATTATGAAAGGTCTAGGTTCAGTAGTTCAGAAATCCATATACAGTATTATATGCCATAATGGTCAGTACACACAGAGCAAAATTCAGTATCTCAAATTATAATATACTGTATCATTGATTTTCAAAAAACAGGACCAAACTAGGACTAAACAAGGACCAAACTAGCTCTAAACCAGCAGTAAGCCAGGACGAAGTTTAATCCCCAACTAAAACAGCGCTAAAACAGGATTAAAACTTGTTCTAAATTAAAACAAATCAGGACTTTAACAGCAAAGGACTTAGTACCACCAGAAGAAGCCCACATATGACCAGTGGTACCTATGCCACAGTTTTAAGAACAATTGCTGTTTGTTTATTTATTGTTATTATGACTATTATCCTAATTATGAAATAAAATAAACTACCGAAATAAATTAGCTTTTCTAATTCATTCTATCATAATCTTATTCATTGATGTAGGACTGTACTTGTTGACATCTCTTTGGAACGAGGCTATTTGAGGAAAAGTTTGGAGAAGAAAAAGTTACTTGCTGTGAATTTTAATTACAAAAAAAGCCACTCTGATCCTTGTCCCATCCATTTTCACTACTTTCTGCACAGCAATGACAGCTCTCATCAGCGCCACTGTCACATGGTTGATTTACACAGTTAATGGTTCGGGAAAACTCTCAACCTGTTTTTCTCCCTGCATTGTTTGTGCTGTTTTTAGGCTGCTGCACTACTTCAGAGGACATCACCACCTGGAAGAAATTATGTACAACGAGAATATGAGGCGCTCGCAGCTCAAGACACTGTTTGACAAGTTTCGCAGTGTCCTTGTGGTGACCAATCATGAGGATCCTATTATTTCAATCTTTCAGTCGCCGATGGACTAGTGATACCATGACAGTATTTACTCTTGCATCATGTGTCCTTTTGAGAGACCTACTGTTACTTTACATTTTAAATTAACATTAATGATTTTGTACTGAGATTTACATTTTCTTTATGAGCCAAATGTTGTTTACACAATTAAATTATTTTGTATATATTAATCATGCTTCAAATCTAAAACTAGGGTTGGGTTTTGATCCCATTCTTCATGGTTACTGATGTTATTAGACTGTCCAGAGCAAGTAGGGCTTCTTGAGTAATGATCATTCCAGACCTCAAGCTACCTCTGTCCAGGAATCCCAGAGGTGGGGATTCAAGGACCCAGAATAAGGGAGATACTCAACATCAGACAAGTTGTTTTTGCTTTGAAGGAAGTACAACTTTCCAGACATCTGTGAAATCACTGAGAACAGATATAATGAGTTTTTTATTAAAAACACAGATGGATGGAGAGTGAACAGTTTCATTTCGGCATTAGTCCCACTCAGATTACAGTTACAGCAACAAATAGTTATTTTTCTAACAATGCATAAGGAGCAGTATACAAAACATTGCTAAGTAGCTCCATTTTAAAAACTTGAGGATCCTATTTAATTGTCATGTCCTTCGTATTAACTGGAGATTTTCTTCACTTCAAGGTAACAGATGGTGAATTATTTTCAGGAGTCCTTTTGACTTTGTGCTGCTCTGTGTTAGACTGGGCATCTAAATTGTTCATTAGCTTTTCAGATTGAACCAGTTTTTCTGCCTCTTTGTTCACAATGCTGACACATGGGTGGCCCAAAATATAAAACCGTAGTGGTTTCTTAGCCCATTCCCCGTGTGCCTCAATGCCAATGCGTGGTGCTGACACAATATTACTGACTTCTAGACTAGCGCTGGGGTCCCTCTCAAGCCAAACCTCCGGGTCTGAGGCCAGGTCTCGGCGGTCCAAGTAGCGTGGTATGTTTAAGGCCTGGCAGAGCTTTGAGGGCCCATTGCAGAGCTCTTTGTCCTTTAGTTGTCTTGCCCCTTCTCTGCGTTTAGCTGTCCTCAGCTGTCTCATGATGGACTGACCCTGCAATGGCTCCAGGGATCTCAGCAGCACAGCGGCACCCTCTCCTGTGCAACAACGCAAAACATGCACCAGTCAGCAACGATGCACTACCATTTACAACCTTATGTAAAATGCAACATGAGTTTTGTAGTCAGAGCCATATGGACTAAGCAAGACCATGTTTCCAATTTACACCCATGACAAATTTGTGCATTGTTTTTCTATCATTCAAAAGCCTCAAGACCTTCAAGTACAACACCACATGCAGTCTTCTTTCCTTTTTGACGTTTCCTTTCCAAGGTCACAACAGCAAATCGTCTCCCTACTAGCATGCAGGGATTTGCACATTGTATGGCATAGGTTTTACACCTGATGCCCTCCTGGCCTCAACATTTATCTAAGTTTGGGACCAGCAAAAAAAAAAAAAAATGCTGGCTTGTGACCCTCTATGGCCGCATTTTAACACCACATAGAATATTATTGTAATTTTGTGCTGTCTTTACCTTCACTGGACACATTCATGCAGAGGTAGATGCCATAGATGGGATACACATAGATGGTGCCTGGCTTCATAAACATGGCTGTATTCCGCTCGGTGCGTTTCCCTCCGGCTGAATGAGAGGCTTTATCTTCACCTCCGAGGTAAGCTTCAGTTTCCACAATTTTCCCCCGCAGCTCTGTACCATCTGCACACTTGCGAACCAACACCTGCAGGGGTAAATAACAAGTCTTTTAAATAATGCATGCAACACAGTGGAGGTACTAATGTAATTCACTGCATTGTTAGTAATACAGGGTAGCTCCAGGTTTTGTCTTGTAAAATTTAAAACCTATTTAAAACTTCTGTTCAAAGTTTCTTTTAGTCAGACAGGAGTGTTTGTTTACCTGCTTTACTAGTTTCGGCTACTTCCTGTAGCCTTCGTCAGAAGCGTCACGTGATGTCGCTGTGACGTGTCTTGTAGGCTGCTTATGTTGTTTTGTCAGACAGTAGGGAAAGCTTGCGCCCCCTACTGTCTGACACGCTCTCCAGGACCGCATCCCAGGTGTGGGATAAGGTGTAAGCTCCCTCGTCCCGGTTCATAGTCCCTGGTGCCCGTTTCCTAATTTCGATGGCCTCCCTGATCCAGCGATGGTACTTGTTGCTTTCAGCACGGATGACCCTGGCATTGTTCCAGTCCATGACATGATTTTCCCTTTTACAGTGGTCGGATATGGCTGATTTGAGATTTTCTTGTTCTGCTCGTTCAGTAGCTGAAACTAGTAAAGCAGGTAAACAAACACTCCTGTCTGACTAAAAGAAACTTTGAACAGTAGTTTACTTAAGAAGACAGTATGAATTTCCACTATTTAAAACTTTTTAATGTCACTTGAGTGAAATTTAATGCCAATATCGACAAGAACAGAACAACAATTTGTATGAAGTTTACACTAAGGAATTATCTGTACTACTATTAACTCAAGGGTTTAATTTCAAGTCGAATACAGATGAAAGAACTCCAGTGCTGCATTAAAACAATCATAAAAAAATATTCATGCATTTCAATAATGGCATTTCTTCAATAAATATATTTTATTGTGATGACACTACTTTTTGTAATATGTTTTGACAAATTTTAAGATCTACATGAACAAAATTGAATACCTACTCAATAATATTTAATAGTTTTAAGGCCTTCATTTTCACACAATCAAATTTAATACCATTCTTTTAAGACCTTGGGGATACCCTGTAATAAAATGTTAACTGAGAGAATACGCAGACACAAGGACGTTTTGACGTTGAATAGCAAAAATAAAAATAAAAGGAACACTTAAACAACACAATGTAACTCCAAGTCATTCACACTTCTGTGAAATCAAACTGTCCACTTAGGAAGCAACACTGACTGACATCAGTTTCACCTGCTGTTGTGCAAATGGAATAGACAACAGGTGGAAATTATAGGCAATTAGCAAAACACCCCCAATAAAGGAGTGGTTCTGCAGGACGTGACCACAGACCACTTCCTATGCTTTCTGGTTGATGTTTTGGCCACTTTTGAATGCTGGCAGTGCTTTCACTCTAGTGGTAGCATGAGACAGAGGGTGTTTCTCAAAGCCCAGGTGCCTTGCCTTGATTACATCACAGGAAGGCATCCACGTCATCATCTGTCGCCCAAGGTGTGTTTCAATGTTCATGTCCTTCCCAGGCAGGTGCCCTCCAGTTTGGCTAACATGTGGCTAATTCACCAAGGAAACGTCAGTGGATCCTTTGCTGCCTTGCATGGGCCAAAATCACCCACAATGCACTGCAGCTTTTTTGAAAAAATGGCAGGCCATGGGCATGTATTACCTTTAAAAGCGTATTTAGCAAATTTGAGATTATTTATAAGCTAAAATGTAGCACAACCCCCCCCCCCCCCCACACACACACACACACACAAAAAACATCTTAGGCGCCCTGCTGTGTCTGCCAGCGTAGCGTCCAGAGCATGGAGGTGCTACCAGGAGACAGGCCAGTACATCAGAAGACGTGGAGGAGGCCGTAGGAGGGCAACAACCCAGCAGCAGGACTGCTACCTCCTCCTTTGTGCAAGGAGGAACAGGAGGAGCACTGCCAGAGCCCGGCAAAATGACCTCCAGCAGGCCACAAATGTGCATGTGTCTGCTCAAACGGTCAGAAACAGACTCCATGAGGTTGGTATGATGGCCTGACGTCCACGGGTGGGGGTTGTGCTTACACCCCAACACCGTGCAGGACATTTGGCATTTGCCAGAGAACACCAAGAATGGCAAATTCGCCACTGGTGCCCCGTGCTCTTCACAGATGAAAGCAGGTTCACACTGAGCACATGTGACAGATGTGGCAGAGTCTGGAGATGCCGTGGAGAATGGTCTGCTGCCTGCAACATCCTCCAGCATGACCAGTTTGGCAGCGGGTCAGTAATGATGTGGGGGAGCACAGCCCTCCATTTGCTCGCCAGAGGTAGCCTGACTGCCATTAGGTACCGAGATGAGATCCTCAGATCCTTGTGAGACCATATGCTGGTGCGGTTGGCCCTGGGTTCCTCCTAATGCAAGACAATGCTAGACCTCATGTGGCTGGAGTGTGTCAGCAGTTCCTGCAAGACGAAGGCATTGATGCTATGGACTGGCCCGCCCGTTCCCCAGACCTGAATCCAATTGAGCACATCTGGGACATCACGTCTCGCTCCATCCACCAACACCACGTTGCACCACAGACTGTCCAGGAGTTGGTGGATGCTTTAGACCAGGTCTGGGAGGAGATCCCTCAGGAGACCATCCGCCACCTCATCAGGAGCATGCCCAGGCGTTGTAGGGAGGTCATACAGGCACGAGGAGGCCACACACACTACTGAGCCTCATTTTGACTTGTTTTAAGGACATTACATCAAAGTTGGATCAGCCTGTAGTGTGTTTTTCCACTTTAATTTTGAGTGTGACTCCAAATCCAGACCTCCATGGGTTAATAAATTTGATTTCCATTGATAATTTTTGTGTGATTTTGTTGTCAGCACATTCAACTATGTAAAGAACAAAGTATTTAATAAGAAAATTTCATTCATTCAGATCTAGGATGTGTTATTTTAGTGTTCCCTTTTATTTTTTTGAGCAGTGTATTTAAGTCCCCTACATTTAATATAATTGTAAACCTTACTTAAACTAAAATGTAAAAGCGACACTGTTACTAAAATGTATCTTCAAGCAATAAACCTAAGCCCCAATAACCCTGACCTTGTAAATATTTTTGTCTGATATGAGTATTGGTGTTATACCACAGCGGTTCCCAACCTTTTTGGTCTTGGACCTGCTTTAGTCCTGGTTAGGACATTGCTTAATCCTAGTTTATTTCTGGTTTATTTCTGGTTTAGTCCTAATTTGGACGTGGCTTAGTCCAGGTTTAGACTGGGTTCAGACCTGGTTTAGACCTGGTTTGTTCCTAGTTTTGTCCTGGTTTAGTTCTATTTTTAGACCAGTTTTTTTCCTGGTTGAATTCTGGTTTTAGACCCGGCTTAGTCCTGGTTTTAGACTTGGTTTAGTACTTTAGTGTTGCATTCCTTTGATGTAGTCCTGGTTTTGTCCTCTTTTTGTCCTGGTTTAGAGCTTGTTTAATCCTGGTTTAAACTGGGTTTAGATCTGGTTTGTGCCTAGTTTTGTCCTGGCTTATTCCTTGATTTAGACCTGATTTAGTCCTTCTTTAGTGTTGCATTCCCTCAATTTAGGTTAATTTTACTCTTTCAAAGTCAAATATATAAATGCACTACAAATGATCATATAACTCCATGTACCACATGCAATGTGCTTGCATACCCCTGGTTGGGAAACACTGTTGTACCACAATATTGTCTGAGACTGAAATACTGTTGTTCAACGCAAACAACAAATATTCTATGTCTTAAATAATTAGTTAAATGCTTGAAGAAACCATTTGTAACTATTAAAGCAAATATAGCCTGCAGACAAAGTGACAGCGTAGTGATCTTCTCTACCTTGCCGAGGAATGCTTTCGCCAAACTGATGCAAGACTGCTTGAAAAAGTCCTCTCCCAGTCTGAGTTTTGGATCACTTTTGGTAAAATAATGACTTTGTTCTGTATCATTTACATCTCTTACATTAGAGGGCTTTTTGAGTTTCGCGGATAAATCCTTGGCGAGATGTCTTTGTTTATTTTCTGCTTTTTCTGGTACTTCTTCTGTTACTATTTGTGTTTTTCTCTTTCTTCCTGCCATAGCGTTTGGCATATTTAGGTAAAGTCCCCTTAGATTAGAATAAAGACACAAGATGTAAGTTACCAAGTGTCATAATTTCGGTTCCTGTGGTTAAATGACTTGCCTGCTGTTTTAATGCTAGTGCTGATGCTAACAGGAAGTCAGAATAGGTTTGTTGTCTTTTTCTTAAAGGGACCGTACACCATTTATTTTTCAGTTAACATTTTCTTGTACTTTTGTAGTGGATAGTCTCAGTCATGATTTAAATTTACTTAAACGTGACTTCTCAAACTCTTTTATTTACCTATATTATAAACAATTTGGAAATATATTATTTCATAATAATAGAGACCTGTACCTTTTCCCATGTGGCTCTTATCTTTTCAGCCTCATTTGAAAACACTGCCTTTAATAAGAGGTTATTTATAGGAGTGTGTGCTCTTTTGCTGCCCGTGCCCAGGAAGTGCATGGCGCCAGTTTGGCCCCAGGCACAGTTGGCCCGTGTGGCTTTTCTGGAAGAAAACACAGTGTGACATGGTCAGCCCACAGACTACTGGGCTGTAACTTCACAGAAAAGTATGGGCTTGTTATGTTGTTTGAAAACACCCCCTGTAGTTCAGAGATGTCTCAGGGCTGTTACATGTTTACTACTTGTTAAAAAACGGTTATCTTTCGTATTTTCACTTTTAATTGCATGTATTTCTTGCATGTAGTAGCCAGCCTTCCAATTGTGGTAGGAAATTTCCCCTGTAGTTTGTCTTATCGTGCTGAGAACTTGTTTCTTTTCACCAATAAAACATTCACCACAAAATCTGCCCTTGAGTCCTGCATCTCCTATAATAGTCTACAGTAGGCTTCACTGACTACAACAATAATACATATGCAAAGCTTATATAGCTTCTTAATTGTACATTTGCTGATGTGGGGGTCCGAGGCAGAAGCTGCAGGAATCACTCTGGTAGCAGAAGAGGTTGACTTATAGAATGTCACGTTTAGAGAATCAGTCACATGAAGCAGTCATATGTAGCTTTTTACCTTGCAGTAAAAAGGAAATGGCATTGTGGCAATATGGGACAATTGAGAAAAAAGACAGAGGGCTAATAAAAAATGGTTTGCGAGCCACATTTGGCCCTGGATTATAATTTGGACTCCCCTGTGACCTATTGAAATGGTGTTCTGACTGATCAAATTTATTTTCACATTTGATTGAACAGTTTCACAATAGTACTGTATTTACTGTCTGTAACTAACTGTGAATGTACTTACTACATTATAGCATTGTAATTAAGTATTCCTCTGCAATTACTTTTATGCAATTACATATTTTTTCCACTGGGAATGAAAACATTGTGCTAAGATGATAAACTGTGGTCTCTCTCTCTCTGCTCCATCTTATCTGTGGAGAGATGCCAGAGTCTGCAGCATGCTCTTGAAGTGGCAGTCTTGTGTGTTATGTATGTGGGGGCTGGGACAGGGCACATATCAGTGGATCAAGGGAAAGTTGATCTACTCGAGCAGCATAAAAAGTGCCATAAAAATTCCTAGTTTAAAGATTTGCACGACTGGGTCCTGGGTGTGAATGCAACTATAGCGCACTCTGTTTGCCCTATTATAACTCAGCCCTTTGCGACAGATGAATGCAACCCATTTATCTTAATCCATCTTATTTAATTTATCTAACATCAATTTAATGTGCTTTTTCAGTGGTTATAGTTATGCTTCTGGACATGTATTTTTAAATAAAGCATTACTGCAATGGTATACTCTGGCCTTTACACAGACATGGACTGAAAAAAAGAGGCTAAAATCTGCTGATCATGTTGAGCAGAGGAGTCCTGGCATGGCTCTTGTTGACTTAGTCCTGGCTGCTGGACTGACCGGTGAAGACTGTTGTTTGCTTTGTCTGTTTTTCTATTGCCCGTCAGCAGCGTTACTGAGCACAGGGTCTGGGCTGCTCTCATTGTTGCTCCCACTGATAATCTTAGCAGCCACAGCTTGGGCCAAATACATTCTGGACCACTTTCAACTCCACTTCAGCAGCCTCTGCAGAGATGGCGGCGCTAAACAGGGGACACCAAAGCCCGGTCTGTGAGTGCAGATGGACAAGCAGAATGCAGGCAGAGTGAAAATATCTTACTACGCCATGAGTCAGAAAATTGTGTGAAGAACATATCTGCACAGTGTGATTTGGCCATATTTCTGTCCCAATAAGCCGTTTTACATAAAAAATATTCTCACAAACTTCTACTGCTGCTAAAAATAAAGAATAATGTAATGTCTTCAATTTAACAACAGTGACAGACGGGCACTGCTATATTTGGATTATTTTACAGACTAATAAACATATCCACCAAAATAACATGTTTATTGCTCTGCACATATGATACAGTGCTTATAAAAAATGCTTGCAGAATATTATGGTACTATTTTATGGTACCCAATATTGGTGAAGCTAAAAAAATAAATAAATAAAAATTGTTCATCGAGTGGTTTTATAGTCATTTTTTGTCATCTTATTTTAGGAATGCATTTATTGTTATCAAGATATCAGCAAATGCAAAATCCATATGGCAAGAAACTGAATGTGTTGCAATAATGTATAGTCTTCTACCAGACAAAGATTTGCATAAAATAATCAGAGGCTCAAATAAAAATGTGTTGTGACCAAATGAAAAAAGCCTGAATTAGTCTTAATTTAGTCCTCAACGTAGTCCTTTTTAAAGCTGGTTTAGTACTCAGTTTTGATTAGTAAACCAAGAGACTTTCTGCTTACATTTAAATACAGTTGAACTTATGTTATTAGGATTGCAATAGTCAACACAGTTACCACGTATAACTAATAGCGTGCACCCCTGTGTTAAACACACTTCATACATTTTTCATTGATATGTTGTATGTCTCCCACTTCAAAGAAACATCACATAGACACAAGAGTGCGTGGAAGGTCTGTTTTCTCTTTTATGTTGCAGTCATAGTGTAAAAAAAAAAAGCTTGTATCAAAAGCTTCTGTTCACTGTGCCTATAGCTGTTATTAAATATTAATGAATGATAATTAATGATTTATTTGGATCTTGTTGTCTGCGGCAGGGCCTTATTTGGCAGGTGACTGGGTTCCCGTCGCGAGCAGAGAGGGTTTCTTCACAGGAGGTGCAGCTCACAGAGAGATGCACTTATGGAGAAATGGGCTTGTCCTTTTCCACATTTAGAGTCTACGCTTTCAGCCACAGGTATAAACACAGAGGAGCTAATTCCATGTGTCCACACTACTGTTGGCTGTGTACTCTATGTGTCTGAGCTACTGGGGATATAAGCGCTACCTCATGTTAGTCTAGACCACACATGTACTGTAAGTCCTAGATAATTACTGATGCAAAAACCAGGTTCAGAGGGTTCACTTTGAGCTGGTGCTAGTACATGAGCTCTGTCTTGGTCTAAAGAGATCTTGAGTGCTTTTAAGGATTTGGATTTTAGCCTGATTTCCAAGGTGTTTGAGAGTTGGGCCAGTCAATGATCTCTCAGAGTGGAGTGTGCATGTCCTCCCCATGTTACTGTGGGCTCTCTTCAGGTACTTTTCTACTAGGTATGTGTAGGTTAATTGGTGATTGGATGTGAATGTGAATGGGTGTCTGTATCAGCCCTGTGTCTAACTGGCCATTGCCCAGGATGTATCCAGCCTAAGGCCCTTTTTTTGCAGTGCTGGCAAACCAGGTTCTGTGCTTTTGGGGTTGGAGATTTAAGACTACCCTGTTCATAAGCTTACTGCAATATCACACTCTTGGACTTGCTATGGATACATTCTAGCTTTGTTCATGACTTATTCTCTGTTTAGTGTGGTCGAGACAAATATACAATGTGAGGACGCTGTCAGTAGATCATTGAGGCCATACTCCGGCTCCCAACTGTCCGGTTTATTGATGGCCTCCCACTCACCTGACCTTTCCCAACCTGCCTTTGACAACAGTTTCCTTGTCATGGCTCACACCTGCAAGCGACAACAGTTGAGTCAGACAGAGGCCTGTTTGTAGGATCTTAACATAGACATAAATCTATTCAACAAAGTAAATTCTCTTCCTCTTTACTGGCTGTCATCTGGCACAGTCTTTAGCAGCAGTAGGTTACCTTTCCCCTGACAGTGCATGGTCCGTCAGCAAATAAAACTAAAGTGGCCATACATTAAGGATTCTCTTTAAAAAGTCGCCTCTTCTGAAGATTTTTCCTGGTGTAAACGATGTCAAACAAACTCTGCTCTAGCCACAAATTCTCAGAAAGAGGAAACCATTTATGGACCGCCTGACAGCGTCCGTTAGGTTAAACATTAGCTTGGCATTCACCCCTTTTATCTGAGCCTGATTGATGGGACTTTGGGGAACTGAGAGAGCACCTACAGGTCCCGTGTCACTTCCTAATTGCTGCCTCTGCCCTAGCTTCAACTCCTGTCAATCCCGGGGGGGAAATTTTTACCATTAATTACCCGCACTTCATGGTATATCGATCAGGGACTAGCCACAGGCCCCTGAACAGTTCTTCCATAGCTGAGTACATGTTTAAGAGTTGATGTATTCAGATCAAATTCAATCCCATGATGGAAATACTACCTTTTACCTAATTTAAGAGCATGTCTTTGAAATGGCTTGTTATGTATGGCCATCAGTCATGCTGGCAGACACAAGACCCGTGGGGCCAAGACAGAATAGACTAAAGTTATGTCTAGATTTTCAACTGGAAGAGCAATATCAATCTGCTGGCCCTTTTTATCTTCTGTCACTTTGAATTTTTTTATTAAGTTAAACATTGATGAAGCAATCACTTATGACATGGTTGTGGTTTTTAGTTTCAGTGAAGCATTAGATCTACATGAAAACTTACATGTATAGCAACAAAAAAAATAACAAGATAGAACTACGACTGAATGCCACCACTTTTATTTTAGAGCCGTAATTATGAAGCATATCAAAGTGGCCACTAACTAGATGTGTTTTCTCAGGATCTCAAATATCTATTGCCCTGAAACCTCATCTGAGGAAAGCTGTCTACATGGTGCCCCTTTTCAGCACCCCACAAACCTCCTGCTTCCTAAAATATAAGAGGAGTCCCAGCTGTATCAGTCTCTTTGCTGTAGACCTGATGGAATTCAATGTAATGGCCTTTTCGTTGCTTTGGGTTTATAGGCTGTAGTTGGGCTTATTTTAAACTAGAGGCACATAAGGAGCCCAGACCCCTGCTAAGGCATGGGCCCTATCTTGCAATGTTGCATGCAAACCAGGGATCTTCTAGTTCAGGAGTAAATGCTTTATCAAGTAATCAAAAAAGCAAATAAAACTAACTATTTGTTCCTTTACTGACCCCTTGTGGCTGTTGTTAGTATCTATGGCCCTAACTCACAATGGTACAGAAATCTCGAAAAATTCTTTATCTAGACGATGATCTGGATCCACACACACACACAAAATAATAATAATAATTTCTTTTTTTGGCTCATTACTGTTCTTTTCTGAAAAAGACATCAAAATGGAACCATTACTTTTCAGTTATTTTGCTAACAGATAAACAAACAAACTAACATTACCTCTTATATTATTTTGAGCAGTGTACTGTAGGCTATAAGAACATAAATGTTATCTTTTTAACTGGATAGTCAAAATGCGGTAATAGCGGCAGAGTATTCGCAGCCTTGAGAGCACAGAGACATTGTTTTGGCTGAGTTAAATGGGCCTCACTTGACATCAGCAGACCCAGACCTCAAACTCATATGACACAGTGTGCAATGCTCACTTTGTGGATGCTCACTGATTTGAGCAGAACATGTGGGCTGCTTTACATAATGGGTAAAAGACAGTTGTTTTGTTCAATGGCTCACTAGTAAGGCATAAGAGATTATAATCCATCTGATTTCGCAGTCAAAACACTACTCATATGATGCTATGACTGTCATTGTGCCATGTGGCAGTAGATAAACATAAAGTAAGAGATACCCATTGTTAGTACACATTACTTAGGGGGGCACTAAAAGCACATTATTTCACTTCTATAAAGTATCATAATATTTCTCAAAATGAGAAGGCATGTAAAATCTTTAGCTTTTGGCCCAATTTCTTTTGTGGTTTCAGTCATTTTGCTTTCAGCCCTTCAGCACCCTTTTTTTATCATGTGATTGTATGCTACATTTCTGCTGTACTTTGCAAAACATGTTAAATAGTTCCTTTTCTTCTCCACTCTTAAGGCTTACTGTTTTGGTTCCTGCTTTTTAGCCTGTTTTTAAAATGAACATATGATCATGCTTATGGGGCCAACAAGTTATGACTAATTTAACAAATGTATTTTAGGCCAGTACAGAAAGCTTATTTATGACGCTTGTCTTAAGGCATTAGTGGGTATAAAAATGTGAATTTGTGTTGTGGAGTTTGAAAATACTATATTAAAGGTACTGTAAGCAGCATGTGCTCATACTGGTTTGACTGCAGTCTAACTCAAAGCAATGGTCTCTGATTGGATGATCAGCAATGCAGTTTTAGAATCTAAGCAAAAAATGTAAACAAAAACAACTTGGACATTATGTAAAACATATTTTTAATTGTTAATAATTCGGCTATTAATAGCCGAGTTATTAACAATTAACATTGTAATTACAGTGTTATCTGTAAAACTAATATTTGATTTAAACATGTTTACATCATATCTAGGGACATATATGGGTCATTTTTATGAAATATAAAAAATACATACTGTTCATATTACGTTTTTGCACCAAATCCTGCATATTATACCTTAGTTAGCCTACATTTTATGTACCTCAAGTTGTGTGGCCCCTATACATATCTGCACCATGACTCTGTAAACATGCCTCATTTGAAACCGACCGTGTTTTAGTAAAAAAAAAAAAAAAAAAAAGGTTTTCACCGGTGTCTCCCTGCCTGGACTGAACCACGCGGTGAGTAGATATCGCTTAGTCACCGGCGTAAACCATGGCGTGATCCCGGGTAAGCAGCGCCTCCCTGCGTACAGCCATTGGCCAGGGCTCTCCACGGGGCTCGCCTTCTCCACAGCCCCGTCTTCAGTCCTAGGGCGGGGCTGACTCTCCGCCAAACTGAATCAGGCTACAACCGGCAGAAGAAGAAAACTTAGCCCGGCTCGATCCATGGAGCAGTGTGGGAATGCTGCTGTATGCGTAGGAGGGAAGCACACTTCGGCCACAACATCCAGGACAGCCTCGGCCACCACTATAATTGAAATTAACCAGATGTAACACCGCGTTTTGGTTTAAAAAAACAAAACAAAAACAAAACACACATCTGCGGGGAAAGGATAAAAAAGAATACGCGTAAAATCCCACCGCTGTCAGCATGATGTGACCAATCACTCATCTGCTACCTGAGGAAATTCATTCAAACGGGATTTTTTCCACTGCTGGAGAATACGAGAGCCGCTTGTGAGAAGGGTAAGTTGTGACATTACTGTATATCGTGACTGTATACGGTTTCGTAGTGGTCGTCCATACGGAAGGCACAGGCAGGAACCCGGCAGGACGCGCTCTCAAACGTCGTGATCCGAGCAGGATAAACAAGCCCTTTTACTACGAGTCGGTTGAATTACTGGTCACCTGGACATCATTCGCGGGAAGATAGTGTACTGTAAAAGAAGATCATCGTTACCCTAAAGCCGTTTGTTGCTCGTAAATGCACGGCTTTGAGTCCTTAGAGTAAAACGTGACAATTAAAAGTCTAGCCTTGGCCCTGTCATTATCTAAAGTGTGGCATACCTTTACCCATTTGCGCTCAAAATAGTTAATCCAATGATATAGGCATGCTTCCTTTTATTTGAACTTAGGCAAATCCATTCAACCTTCCAAACCATTTGCATAAAACACAGCAAGTTGAAGTTCAAGGCTACACATTTGGTGACAGGAGATAATAGATTTTTTGGGGTTAAAAAAGTTTTGACTTGAATAATAATGCAACCAATCACATTTAGTCACGCCATTTCTTCACACATCTACACATCACCTCCTCCCACTTGTCCTCCTTCTCCTCTGTGCATCATTGTGCTTAGGCCTATATGTATGACACCAGCGTAACATAGGCTTCCTGTCTTTGGCCACACAACCATGACATAATGCAAACAGAAGAAGATATACAAGAAGATATAAAAAATGTGTGTGAGAAACAGCATGTAGCCTATCATTGTGCTTGAGGGCATAGCAGTGGCATTTTTCTGTCTCAGTGGTAGCTTTGGTGAAGAACAAACACACTGTAATGACTCAAACTGACTCATGACCATCACAAAAGGACTAGAATTTGTTTTACATAAAGGGCCTGCCCCACTGTAGATTGACTCATTTGAAGTTAAAAACCTGAGAAGGACTGCATGTTTAAAAATCTGACCCAGTCTCATTGTCCTGTGAAGTGCTTTATTGCAGAACAGTACCTGAGTGAAACTGTAGACTTTATTAGAAACTGCTGAGTTATTTTGGCAGACAGGACATTGGAGCACATGGCCTCTTATTTTGTGCCCAGCGAGAGGCTATCGCATGGAGGGGTATTATGACTGGAGGTGATGTAATCTGACTGATAAAGGATGACCATCTTGTGTTTTGATCCAAGTCGACCCCCCAGAGACACCAGCGAGCGAGAGCGAGAGGACGGCTGCCGTGTTTATGTGGGTGAAATGTGGGCCGTTGAGCTGAGGCAGGTGGACCATCCCGGGCCAGGGTGTGTGTGTTTGTGTGTGTGTTGACTGGCTGGTATGTGAGTTTTGCAGGGGACTATTGAGGGGCTGTAGTCATGCCTGCGTGACTCATGGCGCGGTATCTGTCAGTCTGTCTGTCTGGCCCATGTGCGTAGGACTCCACAAGTGCCCCACGATTTTTTCGCCTTCAAAGGGCTATAAAGCAGGTCTGGGTGTTCATGTTGTCAAACTTAATTCAAGCCAGCGTGGTGTAAAACAGACATGCACACTCTCTTATAGCACCAAAAATGTGGTCTAATCACTTCAAGATGATGCACTGTACTTTATCTACACACATGACATAGTAATTAACCAGGAATAGTTTCTCTTTGTAGATTTGATACTCAGCTGATGAGATGACAGACTTTTACCGAAACACAAAACCACTCTGTTTCCTGGAAGGAAGCTTATTTAATCAAAAAATCTTCCCATATCTAAATACGGATGTTCTCTGTTGGTGATTTTGCACATTTGTCTTGACAGCACATGAAAAGAGCACCACTGGGCTGAACACTTCCATGTGTGCAGATTACACACTGCTAAACTACCCCAGGCTGTTTTACTGACAAGTACATCAAGAGCCACAACAGACACTATTTCTATATTTGTAAGTGGTTGACACAGTAGTTGTCTTCATACATATTTAAATACTAAATCTCAATTGTTGCACCGTATATTTCCTGGGTATTCCCAGTACTTTCAAAAGTATTGTAAAGGTATTAAATTTGATCATGTCAAAATTAAAGCATCAAAAGTATTATATTTCATGTATAGGCATAAAATGTTGTTTCTCTAGTAATACTTGGCAGAAATTGGCATTGACAGTAATATTAATTTCTATTTAGTATTTTGTATGTATTTTAATTTTAATGTATTTATTTTTATGTGAGTGTGGATGTGAATTTGGCATTACAATTACCAATATCTTAAAAAAAATGCCTTTAAATGTCTTAGATTTCACCAGGAAAATCAGCACAAAATCATCATAATATTCTGTTTCTCTTTGTCTATTAAAAAATACTAAGCCTATAATAATTTTCAGCTTAAATATTATGAATAAAGAGAGACATACAGTATCTATATACTATATGCAACTACATATTCCCCTTAAAAAATGTTTGGTACTAGAAATAGTTTTAAATCTTTTATTGAAAGCCTTCAGCCTCAGTCATGCTTCCTGTGTATCAATGACCACGCTGCTCGTAAATCACTTCAGAAGTTCACATACATTCTTACATAATACTTATTACCTAGCGTTATTGAGTTGTGTTTCTGTAATTACAGCCAGTGTGCGCTTTGTGAGACTTCAACAATAGTTAAACTCATCTCCGGGGCTGATCTGTGGATGTGGGGCACGGCTCTGGTGTCTGAGGAGGTCAAACATGTTAACTGACTTGTTCTGCCACTTTAGCTGCATAGTTTCTGGCTTAATATATTGGTTACTGTTTCTCACCACTAAGCTCTAGCAGACGCTGGTCAGGTTTGGTTTTTACAGGGCATTGATGGTGACTGAGCCCACAGGCAACACTGGATCTTTTCAGTGTGAGGATCAGGAACACGTCTAGCAAAGTGCAGCTATTATTTGTCCAAATAGTGGTATAATGTCTCAGTTTTAACACCTGAAATGTTGGTTATGTTCTGTAGATATGGTGATACTTTTGATTGGCGTGCCGCGTGAAGGGATAGTATGCATATCAAATATTGTGGTATTTGTGGAAGCCCTGAATTGATATTTTCTCTACTGAGGTGATTGCAGTCCAAACAAACATTGATTTTAACCACTCATTGCTACAGGTTGTTATCCTATGGCAGCCTGTTTGAGTGCTGGAAATACTGGATCTTCCAAGAGCTTCCCCTTCCTAACGGCTGGCAGCGTGACTCACAGGCGTTGCTTTCAATTGTCCCATGACACTTTGGCGGTGGCAGCCATGATGGTGGTGAAGTCACTTGTGATGTAATGCTGTAATGTAACAGCAGGTCTATTTCAGGGCTAACTCCAGGACTCCGCGTCTCTCTCTTTCTGCGTCTGCCAACATACCATATACCCTCCTGCCTTTCTCTCTTTCAGCACCTCATCTGTCAAAACTCAGACAGCCATGTGAAGTGCCAGTCACAGCAATCAGCAGTACGGTTTGATGCAACTTGTTGACTTAAACACAGGTTACAAGTCATTGTTTTCACAGTTACTTGGTTAAATTGGTGTAGGGTGCATTTTGAGCAGTAGTTTGCCCTCTTATTTGCGTGGTGTCTGAGGCTGGTTAACCTCAGGCCAAAGCTCACTTCTTGGCTTCGTGGGAATGCTGTGTGTTTTTTCCCACATGGGTAATGAGCATAGAGAAACAGCAATAGTACCTTGAACTTTAAACTTTCTCTTGGAGAATCATCCAGTGCGTGGAGCTGTCTAAAAGGCCGTGTCTGAAGATATTCTGGTAACTATCTGCATCTATCAGGGCCTCCAGGCAGTAACCTATATGTTAGATGTCTTTACATACATTGTATAGCTTTAGTAAACTAGGTCTATGTCTCCTGAGAGAGTTCTCATTTCATACTTGAATAACAGTGTACAATGCACCAATGTGTCAGTCAAAAAGTTTTTGATGTGACTGCTGTCTTATTATTACCATTAAGTGCTGCATGTACAACATGAAAGTCAATGATCCAACAAATAGGAAGCTACTGCCAACTATGTCAGTTTATGTAATATCAACTTTTCCAAGGAAAACATAAAACATGTTTAGTCATGAAATACAAACAAAACTTTATGACATTAAGAGTTACGAACAAACCTATAATTTCCAAAATACGATAAAGGGTGAATTGGTACATAATTCCTTTTGTCTTTTTCCTTCCCTTTGCCACAGTCAAGCATCTGCCTCCTAGCATGCAGGGATTAGCAGATTGTTTTGTCATAAGTTTTAAAGCCCTTCCTGATGCAACCTTTATTTATCCAGGCTTGGTACTGGTACAGTACTACTGGATTGTGACTGGCTGTGGCTGGATTTAATTACTGCATGAAAATGGAAAATAATTTGGTACCTTGACTTAATTTCTGCAATTAATAATGAATTTGTTTTGTGTCTAGAACTCATTTAATTTGATGAAACACAGACTAAACTGGCATCAAGTAAGTCTTTTGGTTTGTCCCATACAATGACTGCCCTGTTTACTTTGTGATGATCCTGATGCCTGTGCACTAAGTCGAGTAGCACCCTACCCTGTGTGTCCCATGCAGCATTGTTAGAGCGGAGATGATAGTGCAGTTTTAAATAGGATGCCCCCCCCTGCATACATACACACACACACACACACACACACAGTCCCCTCCCCATTCCTTTGCCGCTGCTGCACTTCATGCCCAGAGGCTGCATATCCTCCTTTTACTGCCGTTCTCTCTCTTCCCTCAACTGAACTTGCACAAAGTTATATTTGGACAGTTTCAACACAGTCCCATCACATACCAAGCACTGCTCACTCACTGCAGCACCTCTTCCCAGAATCAGGGGTGTGTTTCTAAGGCCACACTTTTCGTAAGAGGTGGATCCCATTCAATTCAATTCAATTTCGTATTCATTTTGACTTCAACTGTTGGCATTGTTGAATACCTGATTCTGTGGCATTCTTCTCTACTGCCTCGGCTCCCCTTTAGACATGTGCCAACTTTCCTCCCGGCCTTTGCCAGAGTTGTAACGCAGTGTGCCAGGGAAAATTACGTAAAAGTTTGTGGTGCCCAGTTTGATCACACCCAGCTACAATGAAGGCATTAATCTATATTCTGTAATATGCAATCACTCAATTCATCGAAGACATGAGGAAGTGTCATCGACCACCAGTCAAAAGTCAGTTTTCAGTAGTTTCACTTCTGTTTTGAGGTGCATCCCTTAAAAATAAACTTTCATTCTCTTCAGTAACTTTATATAGTCGTCAACTCAAATAAAGGAAGTGTCCCAACAAGTGCGCGCTGTGACCTGAGGGAAAAAGTGACTTTATTTCCACACAGACAAAGAGCCCAGTTGTTTTCTTCAGTTAAATCGTGCCTCCCTCCCTATATCACCCCCCTTTCTTTAGGCCTGGGACTGTCCCAGAGGACCTGCTGCAGCCTTTTCCTGTGCTTTTGTCAGGAGTTTTCCACAGATCTCTCAGCCCAGATGGACGACTTCATTCTTCCCTCTTCCTCCACGGCCATCCATCGCTGTATATTGCAAAAAAATTCTGACAACTGGGAGTTCCCCACAATTAACACTGTAGAAAATGCACAAGGAAAATGCATTGCTTTACAGTAGTGGTTTGATTGTGCAACCAAATTTTGATGATTGGTTTTATTGTGACACACTTTCTATTTGCCAGAGTGATTGTTCTACATTATTTGACTATGTGAGTGCACGATAGGATAGTAGAGTGGTTTGCACTCCTGCCTCTCAGCAAGGAGGTTGTGGGTTTGTGTTTTGGACCAGCCCACTATGACCTCGTAGAAGAGCCTTTATATTATGGGTGTAGTCGACCAAAAAAATTGTTAGTTGACCAGAGTTATGCCCAGTTAATGCCCATTAATCAACCAAAATCGACCAAGGACATGTGGGGGGACTTACCAGAGTCTAACCCATGATTTTACATTTATTAGGTGACATTTATTAGCGACCAGAGGCTGTCAGCCCTACCTTGTTACCAGGTTCTCTCCAGATCCTACGGCTGGATGCTGTCCACTCTGTCAGCTCTGCGACTAACTGGGCATTGTCCAGGATGTAGCCTGCCTAAGGTTCATAGTTGCTGGGAATAAGCAGGAAGACGAATCATTAAAATCATATTTAACTTCGCCACAACCCACCCCATTTGATAACCACTGATTTAGGGTGCCAGATATTATCCCACTGATATTGCTGAGAGAGGCACCACCTTAATACGTGAACCCACTTGTTTTGATTTGCAGCATACATGGTTTAGTCATTGCTTCACAATTTTCGCTGTCAAAATATCTGGTGACATTCATTTATGACGTGATAACTCGTGAGCGCCGCTGAATTCTTCAGTGGTTTTTGTGGTGTGGGACACGCCGTACACAAATGCACTTTTTATAATGGGTCTTATGATTTAGCAAGAGGAAGCAGAGGACTGATTTGTGTGCTCTTTCCAAAATGCATTTCTGTGGGAATACAGTCACTCCTGCAGCTATGACTAAGCTCCTATTGCTGTATCTGTTGTTTGGTGTTTTAATTTCAGTTTTTAGAAGTCATCAGAAACACCATATTCTCCTTATTATTGTTAGTTAAAATAGATTCAAATGCTGACCCAGTTGTCCAGCACTGAACAAACCGTCCTAAAATACAAAGAAGACTTTAAGGACACTGAGTTTCTTCATGTTGGCTCAGCACTAAGTCATATTCAATTCTCGTGCTTCCTCCAAAATGAATATTGATCTTATATTGCAAACATTAGCTGTGTGACAGAGATATATATGTTGTAGTGATGCAGGCTTTGTTGATTCTGTTGCACGTCCTTGCTATAGATGCCAGCAATGCCAGAACACACCTACACATGCATACTAAACACTCATAGACACACATGTAGATGATGGAGATGTATTCGTAGCGCGCATGGGAGAAATCAATGCAGCCAATCAACTGTTTATGCTCTGTTATCTAGGGCACGTCTTCCAAGGATACATTTTCTGAAAGTGAGTAGAAAGCGTTTGTCTTCACATACTGTAATCTTAGTTATTTATTATGTATTTATATGCTTTAGTGTGTATGTTACATTGTGGACATGTCATGATAAGATGCAGACAAATAACAAAAATATAAGCTAAACTCTATTTTAGTTGACCAGTCTTTTTTCTCTTGAATCTTGATATTCAACATAATAAGTGTATTTTTTGTGTAACTTTGATATTAGTAAAAAAAATAAATAAAATCCAATTTGTCAACACATTTTGGCTTCAAACTGTGCCAGCTGTGTGCATGCTACAAAATTACTTACCACTGATAAGTTTGCAGCTTCTGAGAAAATAACACAATAATAAAAATCAGATAAAAACACTATAATATGTATTCATTGTTTAAATATAGCTCCTGGAAACCTTTGTTTTTGCAGATGTCTTTTATCAACCTAACTCCAAAAGTTATGGTTAAATTATGATGAAGGGGCAAAGGTTTGCTGTTCAAACCCCGCTGCCCCCGTTGCATGCTGCTGTTGCGTCCTCGGGCAAGACACTTTACTCGTCTTGATGTGAAGTGCTTTGAGTGCTCGTGGAGCTAGAAAAGCGCTGTATAAATGTGACTATCATTTTATCATTATTGTTTTTTGGTGTGTTTTAATCACTGTCTGGAGTCAGAAACTTTTAAGTGATTTTTTTTTTTTTTACCATTGTGGCCATTTTTGTAATAACTCAAAATGCTACATACAGATGATCATTTAAAGGTCACAAATGGGGAAGTGCCATATTGTCTTTTTTAGGGTTAATTTTTGGACAGACAATAATTGAAATGAAAAAGCATCTTCAGTCTCTCATCTCTCCTGATTTATGTTTTTATGGCTATTATTTTTAAGCTACCCCACTCTTTTCCTCAATAGCTGTATCAACTCTAAAGTCACATGGTCACTCTAGTTTCAGTGGGCCTGTGTTAAACCATCCTTACTTCCATTGTACCCCAGGATGTGACGTGTTTGTTTACGAGCGCATGTCTTTGTGTCATTTTGCATGTAAGCGGGCGCGTGTTGTTTCCGTGGCCGCGTGGACTGGATCACGGTGAATGCGTCCGGTTTGGTGCTGTGTTTCCTGACCCCCCTCCCTTGTTGTCCCACTCTGCTCTGCACTTCCTTCCCTTCTGGCGCTCCTCAGTAAAATAAGCAGTAACTTGACCTCACGGCGCTGGTGGTCTACCAAAGAAGAGTGTTGGGGAGAGAGAGGAAGTGACATGACAGCGCTGATAGCTCACCCTTTGTGCTGTATTTTTAATCCTGGTGATTGATTAAATCTCAGGGATGGGATAGTGAGCCAACACGAGCTGTTGGCTTTCTGTGTCCCATTAAGATACTCTTTAACTTTCTGCTTTACTTAATAGTGTTAATGTGTCTTGTGCCTCACCCTGGGTAAATATCGCTGCTGAGAATTTGCTTAGTGTGCTGTTTCTATCGACATTGAACACATCTGGTCGTCTTGCAATTAGGTGGACAGCACAACGACCCTTGTTCATCCCGGTCCACGTCAGGCCGCACAATGCAGCCTTTTGTAGCCTTGATTCATGCTGATATCGAGCTGGAAACTATTTAGAAGGGGATCACATGTTGTCAAGGCACGCTGTCTCCGAGATTCTCCTCTTACTCACTTAACAAGAGAATGTCAAGCCTCCCCGACACAATAAAGTGCTTGTATGGAGTCCCTGGACACATTTGGGAAGCCGAGGAGCTGTGAGAAAGATGGCTTGCCTCCTTTTGTTGTCTGAAGTGACTCCTCTTTTAAGCTATTTGTTTAAACCAGTCAGGGCCAAAGGGTAAAAAACACACTAGACCTGTCGCAGCCTGGAGCTAATGTTAGTTTTCCCTAAATAGACAGCGTAGTGACAAGTCATTTAGCAGCAGTTAATCATCGAGGAAAATGAACATCTAAATCAAGCTGTTTTATCTTCAAGTGCAATGCCTTTAAACTTAAAAGTATTCTGCTAGTGCTATTTAGTATAGTCTATTACTGGAAACCTCAAGAAATGTTCCCAGTTTGTTCACCAATGATCAGATCTCATTGTTTCAGATAATAACTCATAAAAAAAACCTTCTTTGCGCAGTGTCTTAAAAAAACAGTCATAAATAGATGACCAATTGGAATTATGTTTTTGCTGACATTGGTTGATTTGTTAACAACAACAGATTTTGATGAAATTTCCACTTCCAGTAAAGGTCAGTATTGGTCCAAGGAACCAGTTTTGATGTGAATCTAGATCACTGTCAGGATCCAGGAGTCTGGGATTTACTAGACATTTCAAATTTGTGTAATCTAGTTATTCTGTTTACATCGCTGAGGACTACATACATACATACATCTTTAGACACAAGCTTTGTCCAGTCTAAAATCCTTGTGTCATATCTAGTCCATTAGCTGTACTTCAAACTTGCCAAATCTAAGAGACCATGCAAGGTATAAGAACATTTTGATGAACCAATGTTTTTTGTCTTTGTCAGATTTATCTGATTATACTAATTTCATCCCCTAATGTAATCTTTTCTCTATAGCATTTAAAGCAAACTCTATGCTTATTTACTACTACAGATGTGTAAATCCATTTTAATTCTCCTCACCATTAGCTGCGTGAACACCAGAGGTCAGGCCCTGGAGTTTCACAGTCTTGTTGAATTTCATTAACTCTCCTCAACTCACAGCTCGAACTTGGCCCTAAGCTCTTATTATCTGTATTGGTCTATGTAATGTACACATCCTACGCACTACTGTGGAGTTGTAGAGTAGGTTTTTTCCCAACTCTGTGGCAGGAGCTGTGAATAGAGAGTCAACATAAGATAAGATTCTTTGGCAAACAAAAAAGGTGTCCCTCCTCAAAACCTATCATTTGTTTTTAGCCAAACCGGTAAAGTAGTTTCACTGTGTTATTTGATCTAAAGCAGCCACAGACATTGTACTGAACCATATCTAGTTGTTTTTGATTGTAGGTATATTTAGCCTGCGGCAAGGGAGTTTTTACTGTCAGCTGCTTCCTCAAGATTAGAGGCACAGACACTGTTGTGGACCCAGACGTGAACCAGATTTACAAAGTGAGCATTATTTTTCTTCTAAAGTCAAGACAGATCTATGTTAGCTTTCCACTGCCATAAGTTAGCTAACAATAGCCAGGCAGGAGACAAATTATGCAACATCACTATATGTAACCACTGGTATTTTTACTAGAAGGTTACTCATCGAGGTTCAACAACAAACAAAGCAGTTTCAAATGCCTAGGGTTACTTTGTTTGTTTGTGATGCAGTTAATAGAAAATTGTTTCTTTAGGCATACAAAAGTAAAACATAGATGTGCTGTTGTACGAATTATCAAGATCATATTACTTTTCTCTTGAAAGTTACTTATTGACCTATTGACCTACAATCATCAGAACAATACTAGGTAAGGCCAAAATATTGTAGCATACTGTAGTTGCGGTTAGAGGTCGACCGATATATTGGTCAGTTGATATTTGGGCCGATTTTTGCCTTTTTTTTAGTCCAGCTTAGTGCGTCCTCAACCATATTATAGCAGTTTAAATCTTACTCTGCAGTTCTTGGGAAACATCCAAAATTGCCTGAAAAGCTCAAAACAGCAATGAAAACTCATCTTTAACTGTTCTCACTGTCTAATTCTAACACATTTGTTTGTGTTTTAATAATTCTATAAAATATATATTAATTTCTTTCATAAAATTAAGAAAACCCTATTCCTAAAAATAAAGAGAGCTCTACATACCACCATTTGAAATGTTTTTGTTGTCATACAGTTATTAAACTAGTGTGAATAGTGATGCCAACATGATGAGTTATCACTGTTGTTTAGCGGCCTGTTCACCAATAAAACTGCCTTCTCGTAGTCGTGCGAGAAGTGCAACTGAACATCCCTCACATGACTTCACTGACCATAAAATGTCACATTATTTTGGAACTTGGCAATGGAGAATATACTGTATGCTGTAGTTGTATATAGTTATAAATAAAAATTGTGCTAAACCATTTTACTGCTTGTTTTTTTTTTACTATAAAACAATATTGGGGATTGGGAAAGTCCTATTCTATCCTATTTTGGAGGTTCACAGTATATGGGGAAAATACAGACTGCTGTGATAGCAATAATAAGTCAGTTGACTCTTTTTAATCAATGAACAAAACATAATTGCGTATTTTTACCAAACCTCTTATCTTATTTTGGACAATTTTTGCATGGAAAATCCTAGCAGACAGGAAACTCTAACCCCTGCCGCTACCTGTCTGGGCACAGTCAAGATAGCACAAAGTGTGTAGTAAATAATTGATTTGTGCAGAACGGCTAAATAATTGAAGCGCTGAATTAGCCATGCGTGTGCTAATGATTTACCTGTGTGAGAGGAGGAGCAAAGTTAGCCCCCTGGAGGACCTATTCTCCTCAGCTGTCTGTACACACCCTCCGAGGATAGCTATTATATATCCATATCTGGCCTTTGCTTCATAATATTTACTTCCTGAGCAGGATATTGCAGTGGCTCAGGCTGATAAAATAAGCAGTGCTCTTCCAGGCTTTGGTTCAGGTGGAATTTCAAGCCTTTGTTGAGATAGCAAAGGGATATTGCGGCTGGAGATAAATGCATCTATATGAAAGCATCCCTAAAGTAGTTGGCAACTCTCTCTACGTGTAGCAGGTTGGCTGGTGTTAATATCAATAGTCACAAAAAGCAGTCAAAAGAAGTGGAGAAGGATGTTTTTATGTGGGTCTCTATCCAGCAGTACATTTCAAATCGAATGCTATAAATAGGCTACACCACATGCACACAGCCTGCTGTTAGGAGGCCATTTATACTTTCATGAGCTATTCATAACTCTGGCACTGGATCCTGTCATTTAGTAAACACTGTTATGACAGGGGGCGAGGGGGCCTGGCTATGGTCCTTGTTTAAAAAGAAAAGGCCAAGACTTGAAAGGTTAAGTCCCCATTGTTAAATAAACCCAATTTGTGTGCAAATGGGATGCAGGGAAAACATTGGAAAAGGCACTGAGCCGCTCCACCCGTCTTCACAGAGCACCTCAGTTATGCCAACATATAACTTCTCCCCCGTTCCCAGCATCTAGCCCTGACATTTGATCTCAGGGTCAGCTGTGGTGGATATTTCTGCTGCTATTTCTTGCCCACTGTGTTTTTTAATGTTTGCTGTTTTGGTGTGGCAGCCCGTCACATGTCACCCGGGTCAAATCAGATGACTTACTGGTGGTGCTCAGTTGCAACTCTCTCTCTCGCTCTCTCTGTGCTGTTGTGTGGCCCACTTTCTCTGCTGTAACATTACCACAGATAGAAACAGAGGAGTGTTATGAGTTGACATCACCTTGGCTGAATTTTATTTTGGGAGTGATATGTGTGTAAGTGATGTGCCAGGCTCACGCCGTTTTCAGCCACCTCCAAAAGAGACGTTACACAAGTGTTGTAATTGCTCCCTTGGTGAATATCATAGCTGTATCCGAATCAGCTTCCACAACTGGTTTAATCACCTGGCATTAACAACTCCACTGCAGTTTATTTTTAGCTCCTGTTTTTCTTCTCCTTATCCAAATGAACTGTATCAGATGCATGCTTTTGAGGCTCTTAATTCATCACATTTGGATACAACATGATCTATAAAAAGATGAAAAGTGTCTGTTTCTATGAGACTCAGATGCTTGTACAAACTATGCCTCTCTGTGCTAGTTAAAAACTACAGTTACTAATATGAAGTATGAGGTAGGACTGGGAAATATATTGCAGTTTTCTTGTTATTGTGATATTGGCAAACACTATATCTGCATCGCAAGAAACTTAAAACACCACAACAATGGTATGGTCTTCTTTCTGACAGAAATTTACACTGTCAAAACCAGTGTCTGAAGCCTTAAACTAAGAAATGTTATGATAAAAAAAACTGTGCTTCTATTCTAATCTTTAGCAAGTTTTGATTTAGATCCAGATTTGAACAGTGAGTTCAAAACCATTCAGGTTCAGAGTCATTAAGGGAATGCAGATATCTTATTATGATATTAAACATAGTTATAGTTACATATGTGTTTTTTGTTTTTTTTATGGTGCAGTCCTAATATAAGCATTACAATGTAGTTTTGTGGGGAGAGCCTTCATTTTCATAGTAGAATTGTAAAGGGAAAGTGGTGGACTTGGCAGCAGAGCAAAAAGGGCAGTACTTCATCTAAATCATAAAAGACATGTATATTTTGACTAAGAAAATGCCTCCATTTCCGGTTTGTCTCCTGCTGAAATTAGTTTCTCACCATTGTTCCCAGTTCAAGCGCTGCCTCCAGTGTGGAGTAAAACTTCTGAGACAATAGATAGTATAAGCATTTTTGATTGAAGGACAAGCAAAGCAAATACAATGCTTCAGAGTCATATTTATTGATTTCACAGCTATAAAAGTATGTGGGCAAAAAAAGTAATAATAATAATAGTAAGAGGTGAACTATAGAGTGTATTTGGGTCAAACTAGGTCAGAAGGGAAGCCGTAAGATACAGAAAGAGGCACATACATGTCGGAGGAAATGGAGGAATGGCAGCCCGGGGCCCGGATGCACTGCAGCTCCTGACGCCTGAGATATGTAGACCTCTCCTTACCAAATAAATTAGGTGATTTATCTAGTCCACACCTCTATCCACACTGCGGTCCACACATGTCCTGCCAGGAGGGATCTTGGGGCACTGCTCGGATGTACCTGAGTATAGTCTGTATGTCGCACTCAGTGCTGTCCCTCCTGTTGTGTGTGGCTACACCAGTGGAGTACAGTCAGTACCCGGAAACCAGACAGCTCCTGTCCACTGTGGTTACACTTCATGTGGTTTCTCTGCTCTACCATTTCGCCTGCTTTGGTTTCAGCCATAGAGCTTGAGGAATGTGGCTGTGGCATGCAGTGAGATTAGTAATGGCCTTGGTCAGAGGAATGTAGAAATATTTCACGAGAACATCTCAAGAATGCTCGATTCATTATTGTGCTAATGGCCTAGCGTGCTAATAGGTATGTACACGACGAAGGTCACAGTCGTTCACACTAACATTTGTGTCGCTGTACAAGATGGTAGTAATGACGCTTGTGGCTACCAGACATGTGCCCCCCTTTTGAGAGCACACAGGAGCCTGAAAAAGACACCAGGGTGCAGTGGCTCAGGAGGTTGGAAGGTTCGATCCCCTCTACCAACATTGCATACTGTTGTTGAGTCCTTGGGCAAGAGACTTCAGCCACATTGCCTCTAGTGTCTGGTTACTCTGGGTTATGAATGTGTGAAAGTGAATGGGTGAATGGTTCCTTGATGTAAAGCGCTTTGAGTGTCCGTAGAGGAAGAAAAGCACTGTATAAATGTAACCATTTACCATGCCATTTTCCGTATATACTGAGAACTACAAATATTACTACTAACACTAATACTAATACTACTACAACTACTGTGCTTTTGGACACAATTTTATTACATAGTTTTCTAGTCTAACTGTGTAGAACAATGTTATATCAACTATTTAACACCAATCTTAGCACACTTGTCTTGTTTTCAATGTGTCACGTTACTGTTAAATTGCATTTCTGGTATGTTACTTGATTGTAAAGCACTGTGGTGGATGGTTGATTGTTTTAAATGTGCTGTATAAATAAAAGTGTTTGGCTTGGCTAGCCGGCTCAGCCCTGGTCAATCATTGCCAACTTGGCACAATAGCTTTGTGCTGTTTACTCAGAAGCAAGAGTAGTATAATACAAACCAAAAGTAGCTCAACAGATTGAAGCACTGACAATCTTAGCTGACTTTATTGACTTGCATATTTTGTCTGTTGTCTGTTTGGTTAGTGCTCTTGTCTTGGTACACATGCTGTAGATAACATAAATCTTTCCAAAGTTCTTAGATGCTGTTATACTGTTACACTAAAGTTGTTAAGATGCCAAGCCCTAAAAACAGAAGCTAGACTACTATTTTATTTATGAAGGATGTGAAACATGAGGGCAGAGCTCTCTTGTGATGCTTTGTGTAAAGAGATAGAGATAGCTTTTACTTTTTGGCGCAGGCGTGTATATGGTGCCACTTAGACCTTTATCTCCCAAGTCGGTCTTCTTTTTGACTCGACGCTCCACCTGTGACAGCTGGCCTTTTGTTGTCACGAGCCATTCCTGCTGCATGACTGGAAGCCATTTACGAAGAATGAAAAACTATCTAAGCACCGGATTTGAATACAGAATGTAACACAATAGATTTTTGGCTGCTGGACAGAGAATAAGTATTGGTTATGCTTGTCATCCTCGATCATTAAGGGCTGCTATGACATTGCACCTGTGGACTCGTCAATATGTCCTCCTTGTTTTGTCCGGCTGTCTGTCTTCTCTTGAAGAAAGGAAGGAAGGAAGGATGAAAGGAAGAGGCATTGCCAGCTCTAATTTAAAAGAAATTCAAGTGGGACTGCAGTCTCGTGTGACAGTGTATAGGACAGGAAGCCAATCTAGCGAGGTACAGCAGAGCTATAAGGGTGTGGGTTTCCCCCCTTTTTAGATGAAAATCACAAAGTCAAAACAAATCTCTTAAAGTAGAAAGATGTAATCATAGTATGTGGGTCTCAAATCAGCATTAGGAATGTTATCACTGTGGGAAACTATTACACGCTCACGGTTATTGCCATAAAGCGTTGCAAATGTAAAAAAGAACAATCACATACTGTAGGTTTTGAGATAAGATGCTAAGGTCTATAAGCAAATCATTTGGCTGAATTATTTGAATAGTATACGGTCTAGCTAAGCTGTGTGCTTTTCTACTTTTGAACTTGACCATTAGCAGATAACACCAAAGAAGGGCTAATCCTGCAACCTGGTGAACTGCCAAATGCAGAATTCAATCAACCCTAGATAGATATTGGGACTGTCTGTACCAGGTTTTTGAGTCCCATTTGGGGAATAGTCACAACTCGACTGACATTTTGAGAAGTCTCTCTCATTGAGTGGCCATTGAAGTTGTATTTGGGTCTAAATGGTGACTGTGGAGCGAATTCAGCAAGACATGAGCACAGACAATGTCATAATTTATATGTGTTAAGTAGTGACTTTTAATAGTAACTTTGTTAGATACTAGAGCCATGGTAAGAGGTTCAGGCTGTACAATATATTGGACAACCATTGTGATATCTTTGCAATGCATACTTTACAATCACTTCTGCTATAAATGATGTAGCTTTAAATCAAATAGAAAAACAATAAGATATTAGCACATTATTTACTTGAATAATAATAATAATTGCTTGTGTTTCTTGTTTATGTTTTATCATGTTGGAAAAGTTTATTAGTCTTCATGAATATTTGTTAATTTTCTTCCCTTTTTCCAATTAGGAACTGAGCAACTATGGATCTGAGGCCTGTCACAGTCAGGACAATGGCCAGTTAGTTGTGGGTCTGACAGTGACACAGACTTGCACAGTGTAGGTGAATTAGTGAGCCTAAAATTGTCCTTAGTGAATGAATGTGAGAATGAATGGTCTTCTCTGTATGTTTCTCGTATCGGTATTAATTAACATTTCAACAATATTGGGGCAGGTCATGCAGTGAGTAGTCACGAGTCACGGCTGACATTTGGAGGACTCTTTCACACTGACTGGCCGTTGTCTTCGTGCTCGGGCCTAAACACTGACAGTGGAGTGATTCAGTGAGACACGAGCCACAGGTCTGTGCCAGTGGGGCAGCCATGTTGACTTTGGATGAGGACAGAGAGGGAAGGGAGGCTTGGCTGTGTTTCCCCCTTTTATAGGTTTACACTGGGATGTGACCAAATGCATTACAGTTCATTGATGGAAAAACTGTGCAGAGAGGGCTGTTTAATACTGTTGCAGTATCCAAACGCCCATGTATTTAAACACCAAGTACCACCTTAGAAAATATTTGGCTTTCAAAGTACCATCTTAATGAACTAAAATGAGCATGATTAAATAAGGAGAAACCAAGTCTAAACCAGGACTAATCTAGGACTAAACTATGTCTAAACCAGGACTAAGCAGTGGTACAATTCAAATTTAAGCCCTAAGTAGAGCAGGGCAACAACATGGATAAAACCAGCTCTAAATTAAATCAGAACTGCAAAAGACAAAAGAGTACAACCAGAAGAAAACTGCGTACCACCAGTGGTACTCCTACCAGAGTTTGAGAACCACTGCTTTACATTATTTGAGTTCAGTTTTGTCTGCAGCTCGAAATACTTTTGTCATGGACATATAATGCTGTCAAACATTTCATCCACTTTCTCCCTTCCTTCATTATTAAAACTTTAGTCTTGTGTGTGGCTAATCCATCCAGCAAATAGACTGCATACGACTGAGGCTATTATAATTGCCTGCAAATGACAATCACCAACACACAAAGACCAAATGCAAGCAAAGACGGAATGAGTGGGAGACAGGAATAAAACCAGCAGCAGGACAAGCTTGATTCAAATACAATGATTTTTTTTCCTCGAGACGTCACTCTCCCATGTCCCAAGAGGCCTGTCTGACAGCCACACAGCCTGCGCACACTCGAAGCAGAAGGAACCACAGTCAAATCAAACAACTTTTAAATTGGGTTTGTTGTGCTGCTTACTTCCTACTCAGCTCTAATCTATAGCCGCCTTTCCCTCCCCTGCTCGGATCTGCTCTACATCAGGAGCCCCGCTGTTTGAACTAATGGCGAAAGTAATTAAATGTCTGGTGTTCTGGCCCCGGGGCAAGAGAGGGTGCTGTTGGTGCAGCAGCAGCAGTGGTGATGGTGTCAGCGTGTGCACAAGCGAGTTACATTTGCATGATTTGGTGATAGTTGAAGCCAGGCAGTGACAGGAGTTAGTGTTGTCAGGCTACTTTCCCTGGGGATTTATGGAGATACTGGTTGAGTGCAGTTGATGTTTTGCTGTAAAATAAGTGGAGATGTCATAATTTGAGGAATTGATATGAATACTGACTTTGTATGGCTATGGTAGAGATTAAGGCTGCAGAGTGGGTTAAAAACATTACTGCAATATCTGCATGTGCAATGACTATTTTACAATAACTGCTGAGAATACATTGTGTAACGTCAAATCAAATAGGAAAACTACTTTAGCAAATAATTTATAAACAACCATCTCTTAATAGATGTGGTTGTAATGTGTAATAGTGTGTAATATGAGATGTGTAGTCATGTTGTAAAAGTATAAAGATTTAAGGTAAAATGCAGCTAATTAACAGATCACCAGATCATTAGATCACTATTTATTCATTCCTATCAATGTTATCAAAAACTATGGACCTGTGGTGGGATTCGCCCTGGACAATGCCCAGTTATTTGCATGCCTGAGACATATTGTATAAGTAAATTGGTCAATCTAAATTGCCCACAGTGAATTAATGTGAGGCTGAATGGTTGTCTGTCATTGTATGTCTCTATATCAGTATTATTATTATTGTCAGTAATGGGGCTCATATTGATGTTTGAGAACTGCAGCAGCAGCACATTACTGTCCTGTCTAATTACTGATGCCTTACACTTGATGCCCTATACATTTTACTCAATTTATATACACTCACTGGCCACTTTATTAGGGACATCTATTTTATTGTTAATTTACTTATCACTGGCTTAAAATCATAGGCAAATGTAACTCAAATAGTCACTCATTACAATACCTAATATACAAAATGGAATGTTATCTCTGATGTTTTATTCAAAAACGGTCAGAAAAGAGATATTCACTTCTCATAACTTAGTTTTAATGGTCAGAAGTATGAAAGGAGAGTGGACAGAGGAGCTGTTCATCTGAGCTGAGCACACAGAGAGAGGAGAGGCCCTGGCAGCTGCACAGGAGATATTCCAGATAAATAAAGCACTGAGTGCAGTGCACAGGTCTGAAGGTGGATTTCTTCTCTAATGAGTCTGTGAATGCATTACGTGAATCATGTGTTCATACACAGACAGGTGATCTTTACCTGTTCACAGCTCCCCCTGCCCCACACAGTGAACAGTGAGGATTTATCACCAGGAGTTTTACAGCAGCTACTGAGCAGTAATGTTTCTTATATGTTTGAGCTGAGCTCCATGACTCTGACTCTGACTCACTGGACTGTAGGTTTTGCAGATCACTGTTCACTTTGAAAATGATAGATTTACTCTTATTTTGCAGTCAGTAGTGCACAGTCTGGTGTGATAAATTACATTAAACATTCAGTAGAATTGGAGTTATTATCTTTCCAGGTTACAATAATTTGAAGATCGATCCAAGTTAGGAGCACCAGTGCCACTATAAAAGTGAATTTCAGTCTCGTATGTAAAGTCAAAATAGCAGTTATTATTAAAAAATATACAGTATATTTTTAAGGGGGTGTTTTCATACATTTTGTTTGGTGCTCCTAAATTAAAAAATTTAAATTTTGTGCCCTGCTGTGGATTCAGAGAAACCTTTTTGCCTTTATACTTTTACATGCTTTATTAGTACTGATTCACTTCTGCTAATCACATTGTCTCGTCCTCTGACTCGGCACCAGACTGCTTTGCTCCAGTCTGCTCTAATCTGGTCTCAGTGCCTGGACAATGACACTGGAGATAAAATCACATTAAGTATCAAAGCCTAATAAGCATGCAGACAGAACGCCAAAATACAAAATGAAAGATTAATGTCCACTTTAAAAATGCAGTATGTAAACACTTATTGCACCATATAGTAAGTGTCACTTTGTATAATAGTGCATATGGAGAGAGCTGTCAGCATGAGCGAGACTGGCTTTTAAATATTAACACATTGGTGGTGACCCTCTGTAGCCTGTCTGGGGTTTTTCTTCCTGCTCCACTGAGATCCACTGACAACACTTCCCGTCATCACTTGGATCTAAAACAGGAGCCTGTGGTGCGTTAAAAATGGCAACTCGAAGCAGATGTGGTCAACAAAGCAATGCGTTTTTTTTAAAGATGCTTAAGATGTCTGATGAGAAGTGAGGACATGACCCAGCAAACTGCTCAAGACCAATGTTGATATATGACAAAGTTGAAAATGTGTTTTAAAAAAAAGTTGTGTATAGCATGATCAAATATAGACTAATACTGATTGGTCATACTGCCTAGGGGGTTATGTTATGGTAATAGTCAGATTATTATATAATAATTTTTTTAGAAAAGGTCAGTCATGGGACATTTCTTTATGTGGACCTGTAAAACCATCTGGATCCAGTGCTTTTTGAAAGGATTCTGTACCATTGTGAGATAGGGCCAACAATACTCACTTCCACCACAAAAGATCAAAAAACAAACATTAATTAGGTTTAGTGGATTCTTCAGCATTGTGAGATTCAAGGGCTTTGAAGCTTAATAGACATAGCATTGGGCACTATATCATTATCATTGCAAGATAGGGCCAAATCTAGTTACTGATGTGAAGGAAAAGCTTCAGCTTCTCCAGTATGGTATTCATTGAAGTATTGATTACAGCACATGCTGGTAATGTTGTGACAATAGATTTGCTCTGCGGTGCACCCCTACATTTAAATGTGGTGATAATGAAGAGAAACAAAGTGACAGATTGATGAAGCTGTGTTAGATGGTGGCACTGTAGAATAGATGCCTGGTGGTAACAAGGCCGCAGCCACAGAGAGCTGGCTAATGGCTGGGTTTACTGTGCATCTCATGCAGCCAAGCCTTGTCATGGGAATGCATACAAACTCATTAAAGTGTAATAGATGTTTGGCTTCAAGCTGAACTGCATTCTGCTGGAAGGATTAAGACTGATGGAAAGCAATAAAAATGGGATTGGATTTGCTGTGAGAGTGCAAACTTCCTCGTTGTGTTTAATTTTATGCCGTTTTTAAATTAAATGTGCTGTTCTTCTAAATAACATCTAATGAGCAAATGTAGAAGAACATCCAGGCCTATGTTAAAGGTGACCCTAGCACCCTCTTGTGTGGCTCTTTAGCAGCACAGTCCTATGCACCACATAGTCGTGAAAACATGCTCAAATGTGGAAAAACTGCTGTGTTATAACTTATATGTACGTGTGTGTAAGACTTTTCCTCTCTATGTGTGCAGCTGGCAGGCCTGGGGTGGGACAGGGACGATGGCTGAAGCGCGGCGGGAGAGCACCAGCAGCCTGCAGAGGAAGAAGCCTCCCTGGCTACGACTGGACATTCCCATGGCTCAGATGTCACTGGACGAGCCCCCAACTTTTGTTCAGGTGACTTTACTCAAAAAATGCTGTATTTTTTCAGTTTTGTTATGTGCTTCCCTAATGCTCGTGTGTTTGCTGGTTTGGTGTAGCCCATGAAGAGGCAGGGTTTCCTGCGCAGTATCAGCATGCCAGTGGAGACCGTTCATCTCCAGTCACCGCCGCGTGATTTCTTTGACACCAGGCGGCCTGTGTTACAGCGGCAGTCATCCATCACTCAGACGATAAAGAGGTAAAGACAAGCAGCCCTGTCCCCTATAATATAAAATGAGAATTTACTATTTAGATTTTAATATAAACATTATGTAGAAACATTTAGGCGATCAAGTGGATAATTGGTGTAAAAATGTCAGTACAGGTCTTCATTTTGAAAACACAGGGAAAACCTTAAGGGGGATTGCCTCAGTTAATTAGTTAGACTCAGTAGATAAACTTTACAGCCCTTACTACGCACAGTGCCCTTTCCACTGAGCTACTCTCGCAGCATTTCTTATGTCTTATCTAAATTTCAGTGCAGTATCATATTAACACCACATCACTGAAATTTGCCTAATTCTTTTCCTTGCATTAAAGTCTTTACCTAATCTTTACCTTTTCTCTGCATGTTCCTTCAGCACAATTGAACTCCTCTTGCCCTCTTCACTGCCTCTTGTCTTTTCTCTCTCCTTCTTCCCCTCTGTCTGTGGCCTGCTCTGCCTCGTCGCAGCAGCAGGAGAGTGCACTTTGAGCGGATTAACACAGTGCCCATAAAGGGCCAGCGAGCTCTGCGCCGCAGCACCAGGAAGCACCACTCGCTGTCCCGAACGCTGCTCAGGTATGACGGGAGGGCGAGATGAAAGTATTTTGTCATCTGGCAGTCACTGCCACAAATAAACTTTGGTTGAAATAAAAATATTATTCAAAACACAAAGCTGCCTTCCTGTTACAAATTCCTCTTGATTTGAGTAACAGTACCTCGCCTGGTTTTGGGAGGGGCCTCACATTCTTATCCACATCTGTGCAACAGCATTCAACACAAGATGTTCATGGTTTGAGTCATAGTCTCATCTGACTTTATTTTAAGCTGCTGGGTCACATTCAACCGGGAATGTTTTAAACACTGATAAGAAAACACAGAATACTTTAGACAGAACAATTGTGGGGTTTGTGGTAATATGGACTCTGAGGTATGTTATTTCTTTTGTGGATTTATTGATGGGGAAATTATCAATCTCAGCATCCCAATCCAGTTAATATAAAGGCAGAATCTCGGACTTAGACCAGTTAACGGAGTAGCCAGACACTTTACCAAACTGACTGATCAGAGTATGAACTGACACAAGTGAGGTTTTGGGTTTTGTAAAAAAAAAAAAGAAAAAAAAAAAGGGTATCCTTGTTTAGTTCCTCAGTTTAGGTGGAATGGTGTACACATATAACAGTTGGTACATGTGCTGTATAGTGTTTATCCAGGTGATGAAGTGTGGGCCAAAACCAAAATGATGTAAGGAGGCAAAGAGAAATGGCCGCCCTATTTTGTCAAGCGCCTTTTCTGTGTCTACAGTTAAAACAACAGCTGGGTGGGTAATTTTAGGATTTGAGTTATATAAATTTATGATGTTTAGCTGTCTCTGTGTATTTTCTGAGGAATGCTTCCCTTTTATAAAACCTGTCTGATCTGAATGTATGAGTGATGTGATAACGGATTCTAGTCTCAAGGCCAGGACTTATTAATTTAACATCAGAGTTGATTAGTGATATTGGACGGTAGTTGGAGCGGAGTGTGTGACCTTTATTGGGTTTAGGAATAAGTGTGATTAATGATTAATGTTTATATTGGGGCATCCTAGTGTTTTCTTGTATATCCTGAATTGTTTCTAACAGCAAAGGTGAAAGGTGGTGCCAAAATGTTTTCCAAGATGTTACGGTCCCTGTTACAAAAGTCTAGGGTAGAAAGGAACACATAACAAAAGAGACAGACACCTGATTACGTGCTCAAAAGAATAATTTACTTAACAACAAAATACTCACAAAAATAACCCAAAATAAAAACAGAGAGCCCAGAAATAAAAAGGTGGAGATAATTAAACAAAATTAAAGAAAGCTGTGGTTCAACCTAAAACTAATCTTTGGAAAAAGGGACGTGGTGAAGTGGCTAGGGAACAGGCTGTGGCTGTGCGAAGAGTGAGAGATCAAGAGAGAGAGCCACCGGATCCACCTCCGCAGGCTTTATGCCCTGGCTGCACCACCTAAATTGCACCCCATTACTAAAATTACAAAATCCGACATCAACATTTCCGATTTTCACACAATTCTACCACTATTACCAAAACATATGTTTATTCCAGCCACAAAAACTTTTATCTCAAATCTACAAAATATTCTCCCACTACAACACCACAATTTCATTAACAACAGAAAAATGGAAAGAGCCCTCAACATCAACCATTCTGACATCAACACACAAACGTTTCTCTCCATAGCTTTGACTTTTGCAAAAAAGAGAGACAAATCCAAACTCCTTTAATTGTTTTGTATTTGTTTGTTAGGATGTGCACATATGTGTATAAATAATAATAAAAAAACAACAAGCCAAAGGACATAAATAAAAGGGAAAATAATAAAAAAATAAAAAAGATGCAACAATTGTATGAAGTTATAATCTAGATTGTTATATATTTATATTTAGTTGGTCAAAATAGACTACAATCATTCAGTAGAAGAAAGAATAAGGAACTGAAACTAGGCCCACTCTGCAGTTGGTAATTATAAAACGAAAACTTGTCTCAACTTTCCTTTGAAGAGTGCCTCCACTTCCTGACCACAGGGAAACAGTAATGATGTTTGCTCTGTTAGTTATCAACTTCAAGTTCAACGACCTCAATACAAAGGAGTGCCGAACATGGATGACAAACAAAACGTGGTATTTTGTGTAATTCCCAGTTTGTGTAAGTGTGTAACCCTATCACTGGGCCCTGAATGAGTAACTTTGTGTGTGCGTGCACCTTGCTGCAGGTTTTTGTGTGTCTGGTCAAAAACATGCCCAGACATATTTACTCTTTGGTCCCACATATCCTCCTTGGACACTTTCACATATTTCCCATTAGATCTACGGGCTCATACCTCTTCATATGTGTTTTGACAGATCATCTAGTCTAGCATCTTAAACTCTTAATAATACCGGTAAATCAACAACAGTACTCTGACCTACTTATGTTTGTCGAATTAGGGGCACAGCAGACTGGTTTGGGGTGAGTAAAGATGGAGATGCGACTCAGAAATGGCAGAGGAAGAGCCTGCGCCACTGCAGCCTGAGATACGGGAAGCTGAAACCACAGGTGATCCGAGAGATGGACCTGCCAAGTCAAGACAACATCTCCTTAACCAGCACTGAGACCCCGCCTCCTCTCTATGTCCCAGCTTCTCAACATGGGATGCAGAAGGTAATGCACAATATCCCAATATCATGTGTTTTACATTTGTAACCCTCTCTTATAGTCATACATATTATTTCAAAGTGCAAGCAACACTAAATATTCCAATAATTTAGTGATAGTTTGTGTTTCCTATGCTCTACACCTCTTTTTTTCCTCTTGGCTCCTCTTCCCTTCCGGGGTCAGCCACTGCAAATCATGCTCACTCAACACATCTTACAAGATATATATATGTAATGTGACATAACAGTGTCATTTGAGTTAGCTGTTGTGCATTTGCAGTCAGAATCCATTAATCAATTTTGGGAGCACTGTGGCAAAGTGGTTAGCCATGTCGCCTCATAGCAATATTGTCCTGGGTTAGATTCTCGGACCGGATGGGGCCTTTCTGTGTGGACTTTGCATGTTCTCTCTTAAACCTGCATAGTTTTTTTCTGGATGCTAAAGGACTGTAGAAGAAAAAAAGAAAAGTACATTGCCCTATTGGTTAAATGAAAGTCAAATTAAAAAGAGTCCAGAGTATATCTGGGGTTAGTAGCAAATATGTATAAGATAAAATGACAATAAACTTCATCTGTAGAGCTCATAACATACTTGTGGCTGTTGTACAGGATACTAAGGTCTGGTCGCTGCTATTTTTCATTTAATCTGCACCTGATGTAATGTATTATTTGTAGAAACAGGATTTGATAAGCTTGCTCCTAACTGGATAAACTAAATAGAATGTATTAATTGCCGTCTCAACACTTAATAGCTAAACATATGTTTGAGTCATTCTATTTTGTTTACATGGACAGCTTAGCTCATTTACCTAGCTCACTGTGCCTTTTCAGAGTATACACACATTGAAGTAAAACACTATTGAGTCTGTTACACCACACTATATAAATATAATATACAGATTTTTGCATTCATGTGGTCCTGGTATTATTGCAGATAGTGGACCCGCTGGCCCGAGGGAGAGCGTTTCGAATGGTGGAGGAGGTGGACGGCTACAGTGTTCCTCAAACGCCCATCACTCCTGGAGCGGCGTCCCTCTGCTCCTTCACCAGTTCCCGCTCAGGTCTCAACAGGCTGCCCCGACGACGCAAGAGAGAGTCTGTGGCAAAGATGAGCTTCAGGGCGGCTGCAGCATTGGTCAAAGTAAGACAATAATGGCATATATACTGTATAATAAAATGACACACTTTATTAACCAATGTGGACTACTCATGACCATACAATCACCAGCTAAAGGCTATTAAGAGAGTGCCTTAATCACAATTTGAATTGCAAAGAGTTATCATTACAGTATTATTCAGCAATTTTCTAGAGGTAGTACTGTATGTTTGCTTTTTTTTTTTTTTTTTTGCTTATTGCCTTTATTGGATAGCGACAGTAGATAGACAGGAAATTAGGGGCAAAAGGGCAGGGACGTGAACCCAAGCTGGTGAGCCATCGTGGCACCCTGTTATAAAGTATGTTTGTGTATTTTCTCCCAGGGTCGGTCATTACGAGAAAGCACACTACGGCGGGCCCATAGACGCAGCTTCACTCCAGCCAGCTTCATGGAGGAAGATGTAGTGGACTTTCCTGATGAACTAGATACATCCTTCTTTGCTAGAGTAAGTATCAACTGAGTGTAAATCAATTAATTTAATTATGTGGAAAAGAAATAGGAAGTAATGCTTCACTTCAATAACAAAATATATTTATTGAAGAAATGTTATCATTAAAAAACATGATTCATTTGTTCATCAGCAGCACCGGGGTTCTTTATGGTGGCTTTGAGGTATCAAAATTGTTTTTGTCCACTAAAAAAATAAAAGCAAAGGTAGATTTTTTTAAAGATCTTGCTTTAAAAATAAACTCATCCCTCAAATTTAAAAAAGAATATAAGAAAAATTTAAATATATGTCTAAATTAAAAAAGGAACATCATCAAAATTGTTTTGTCCACTAGAAAAATAAAAGCAGAGGAAGATTTTTAAATGTGTGCCTTTTTAAAAATTGAGACGTGGCTTTATTTTAATGGACTCTTTTCATTTTTAGAGGTGAGTTTCTTTTTTGAGGCAACACATTTAAAAATCTTTCACCGCTTTTATTGTTTCAGTAGAAAAAACAATTTTGATGATGCTCCTTTTTTAGTATAGATATTTATTTTCACTTTTTGTATATTCTTTTTTAAAGTATTTTTAATGCAAGATTTTTAAGCAAACCTACCTTTGCCTTCATTTTCTAGTGGACAAATACTCTTTTGATGTTGCACCTCGGGGCCACTGTAGTTCTTTTCATCCGTGTTAGACTAAAATAAAACTCTTGAGATTCAGATAGTGGTATGGAGAACTCCTTGGTGTAAAATGCATACAGATTATTGTTGTTGACGATGCTGGCCTTAAATTTCACTCTAAATGGCACTAAAAAGTCTTAAAAAGGTCTTCAATTTCACAAGTAAAACCTGGAGCTAACTTGTTTCCACATTATTGTAATTCATTGACTTCTGCCTTTAAGTGAGTACTGATGTTTTGCATTTGTGTCTTCCTCTATAGGACATTATGATGCACGAGGAGCTGTCCACATATGCAGACGAGGTCTTTGAGTCCCCATCTGAGGCGGCCGTAAAGGACGCAGAGCTCAGTACGAAGAAGGATGACACAGAACTGACTGGCAGTGCATTAGATAAAAATGAGTTGGAGAGAAGTCACCTCATGCTGTGAGTTGAGCTCCTTTAACACGATTTACTCTGCACATGCAGCCACAGACATAAGCCCCCACACAGGTCATTTAGGTGCTGATGAAGATATGACACAAAATGGATAAATCAGATTGACACATGATACTGGAAAACATCAGTTGCATTTTAGTTGCTTGTTTTTATTAATTACATATTTACTGATGCTGTATTACTGCTTAATACTGATGAATGATTCTAAAGTGTCAGATTTACATTGTGCCATCTAGGCCATTGGAAAGAGGATGGAGAAAAGCCAAAGAAGGAACCCCCGGCCCTCCAAAAGTGCCCCTGCGGCAGGAGGTTGTCAGTAATTATGGGCAGCGGCGCGGCCAGAGGATCGGCCTTCCTGTGAAGAAGCTGTTTGCCCGAGAGAAAAGGCCGTATGGGCTGGGGATGGTGGGCAAGCTCACAAACCGCACATACCGCAAACGCATCGATAGCTACGTCAAGAGGCAGATAGAGGACATGGACGACCACAGGTACTGGTCCTCATGTAGTAGTCCCTGATGGAAATGTCTGTGAAGTTCAAATATATTAAATATTATATAAATTCAGTACACACAATGTTAAGTATTTCGAGCATTTATTGAGATAATTATGGCATACACTTCATGAAAAGAAAAAAATAAATCCAGTATCATGCTCTCTGAGTCTATGATAAATGGGTTTCACTTTTTGATTTGAACCACTCAACTTTTTCATGATATTCTACTTTTTATTGAGATGCACCTGTAGCTACATGTTTTTTTAAATTTGTGTTATGTTTTTTCTAGGCCTTTTTTCACTTACTGGATCACCTCAGTCCATTTACTCATTACAATATTGGCCGTTTGCATATATGGTTTTGCACCAGTGGGTTTCTCCCAGCATGAGACTGTTGATTCTGTGAGTTTCCTTTATCAGTATCTATTTGATGAAATGAAATTGTGTCTTGACTGTGCACTTTCTGAATTAAATGTTTTTGCTTGAAGGTTTTAAGAAACAAAGGTGTGTATGAAAATGTAAAGTTTGTGCAGCAGGAGAACTTTTGGATTGGGCCTAGTTCGGTGAGTGCACTATCTATGGCAGTGATTCTCAAACTTTTCACACCAAGTACCTCTTCAAAAAATATATGACTTTCCAAGTAGCATCTTTAAAGGACTAAAATGGGGCCTAAATCTTGATGAATCCTGGCCTAAATCAAGGGATAAATAAGCTAAACTAAATAAGCACAAAACAGGGACTATACACAGGACTAAATAAAAATTAAAAAAACAGGGCTAAACCAGGACCAATCCAGCATTAAACTCTGCCTAAACCATGACAAAGCAGTGGTCTAAATTTACGACCTAGAGCAGGACTAAAAAAGGAATAAACTGATTATTACACTACTGCTACTTTTCATTGTCATTACTTAATCCTTTAACTGTCTATTATAGGAAGCCCTAATCCACTTGGGGGCCAAATACTCTCCATGCATGCGTCAAGATAAGCAGGTGCATGATCTTATCAGGGAAAAGAGAGCTATCGAGCGCAATTCTGCCTGCTGTGTGCGTAACGACCGCTCAGGCTGTGTCCAGACCACAGAGGATGAGTGCTCGGTCCGTAAACCCACTTTTTAATTATCTGCATCCTAACCTCATTAACTCAAATGCAGATTAAACTATGGGCTCCTCTAAGGTGCTTGTGTTTCGGGGTTGTGTTTGCAGAGTACTCTAGCGGTGTGGGTGAAGTGGCCCAAGCATTCCAGCACTCTACAGTTAAACGGGAAAGACCGACAGTACGGTTCGGTGTGCCATCAGGATCCAAGGTACCGCAGTACTGGATGTTGGCACTGAGGTTGATCATTATAGTATTTGAATAGCATTATTTTAAACATTTTGTTTGTTTGTAGGATATGTCTAGAGCCCGCCTCAGTATCACCTCATGAATGGCCAGATGACATCACAAAATGGCCAGTGAGTACATTAAAAAAAGATAAATTTGATCTGCAAAATTGAATGTGAATATTTTAAATTGTAATCATTATTGTGCCACCTAGTAGACCTGAATGAACTGTTATATTGAATATGTGTCGTAAAACGATTTGTGAAGAAGTGTCAGTGCACAAACTGTCCCACATCCTATTATAATAAGGAATTAAACATAATTTAATAACTGTTTGGATGTCATTCAGAGTATTTCTACTTATATTAGTAGCGTAATAAACCCCCAGTTTAATGGTAATCAAAATATTTTGCACTTTCTTACAGATTTGTACCAGGTACAACACAGGGAACCACACCAACCTGCCTCATATTGACTGCACCATCACAGGCCGACCGTGCTGCATTGGAACCAAAGGGAGGTGAGTCTATGAGAAACATTTAGCCTCACACATAAGAGACAGCCTGTTCAAAAGTACATATCTGTATCCTTTAAGGTGTGAAATCACATCTCGAGAATATTGTAACTTCATGAAGGGCTACTTTCACGAGGAGGCCACTCTCTGTTCTCAAGTAAGCAGCTTGGGTTTTTGAGTACAAAATCATCTTAGTATGAGTGTAAATTTTTAAAATACTAAATTATATTTTCTATAGGTACACTGCATGGATGATGTATGCGGGCTGCTCCCTTTCCTCAACCCAGAGATCCCAGATCAGTTTTACAGGCTCTGGCTCTCACTTTTCCTGCACGCTGGGTGAGTCTAAATAGTTTAAGATTATTTCTTTTTAACTAAGAAAAACTAGATCAGATAAATGTAACCCAAATTATATACAGCATTCATATAAAACATTTTCTTTTGTGTTGTTTACTTCCAATACTTCTACCCCCAAATTATGCAACAGTATATGATTAAACGACTTTCTGCCCAACTCTACTAAAAAGCAGATGCTTGTCCCCAGGAGAGTTAATATATCAGCTTATTAGTGAGCTCTCCACTGCTGTAGTTATCTGAAAAACCCACAAGACAAGATCAGTTTTAAAAATAATGTTTACACCCAGTGGCGAAAAACACTGTTATTAAAAGATCTGAATCGGAGTCCTGTTATTGTTACACAGGCCTCATATTTCAGTAGATTTAATCAGATAACAAGAGAATTACACCAGATAGATGCAATATTTACATATAGACCTTAATATTGTTGCATATTCACAGTCCTGCATGTATTAGACTGGGCCTTCAGAGCTGTCAGTCAGTCTCACAAAGAGCTGACCTCACTGTTAAGAGGAGCAGTGCTTCATCTTCCTGCCTGTCTGTTACCTGCCTCTGGGGTAATTAAACAAAGTGTCCTCGCTCCTCCAGCTCATTAAGCTTCAATGAGATATGGAGTGTTTTGGGGCCCTACTGTTGAGGGCTTACAGGCGGGGATTACCTTTCCCACACGTGAGAGGTACTTTGGGGATGCACACATCATCACTTTAACACACTGTCTGTTTTTTTCCCTTCAGGATCCTTCACTGTCTGGTGTCTGTGGCTTTTCAAATGACCATCTTGAGAGATCTGGAAAAACTGGCAGGGTGGCTGCGGATATCAATCATTTACATCCTCAGTGGCATCACCGGCAACTTGGCGTCGGCCATTTTCCTGCCATACAGAGCAGAGGTGATACAAATTAACTACATGATAAAAAAATACACATTCCATAGTAGCTAGGAGATATACAGGTGCATCTCCGTAAATGATGGTTGTGGTTCGATTCCCGTCTGACCCAGTGCATACTGTTGTTTTGTCCTTGGGTAAGACACTTCACTCACAAAGGTGTGCATGGAAATGTAAAGTTTGTGCAGCAGGAAAACTTTTGGATTGTGCCTAGTTCGGTGACTGCACTATCTACTGCAGTGATTCTCAAACTTTTCACCAGTACATTTGACTTTCCAAGTAGCATCTTTAAGGAACTAAAATGGGCTGAACCCTGGCCTAAATCAAGGGATAAAATAGGGATTAACGCAGAAAAAAAACAAGAAAAGAACAAAACAGATTCTACCAGGGCTTAACCAGAACAAAAACAGGAGTAAACCAGGCCCAATCCAGGACTAAACTCTGCCTAAACCATGACAAAGCAGACCCAGAGCAGGACTAAAACATGAATAAAACTGTCTCAAAATTAAACTTCACCCACATTGCGTACACCACTCAGTACTCTGGCATAAAAACTTATCAGATCACTGTGCAATGCAGTGTAAGGGAGCAACTGAGAGATAAAAGAAATAATATAATAATATTTTAATTGTGATGATTATGATATGTAATGTTATTTAATATTCAGATTTTATGAAATACTAAATTTAGTTTTTTAATTTAATTGTAGACCATAATCCAACCAAGGGGTCACAAAGCCAGTCTTCTCTACTGAACTATACTTTGTGCCAGTCCCAAGCCTAGATAAATGGAAAGGTTTGCATCAGAAATGGCATCTGGAATAAAATTTATACAAAACATAAAACCATGAAATCACTGCACACTAGGAAGAAGGGAAAAGCCAAAAGAAAAGAAGAATTCACGTGAAACACATATTATATATTATATCTGTTTTACAAGATACTGGTTTAGTTAAATATAAATTATAATCACTCCAATTAAAATAAATAAATGTTTGAGATATTTCACTTTGTATACAACTGTATGTATTAAATCTCTATAGCATGAGTTCACTTTGAATCATCTGACACATTGAGTTTTTCATGAGCTGCGCCTGTTTTCAGTTCCCCTTTCCTGGCCCATAACTGTATTCTTCCATTTCTAGGTGGGTCCAGCTGGTTCTCAGTTTGGGATCCTGGCCTGTCTGTTCGTGGAGCTGTTTCAGAGCTGGCAGATCCTAGCCCAGCCGTGGAGGGCCTTCACCAAGCTGCTGTGTGTGGTGCTCTTCCTGTTTGCCTTCGGCCTGCTGCCCTGGATCGACAACTTTGCCCACATCTGCGGCTTCATCTCCGGCTTCTTCCTCTCCTTCGCCTTCCTGCCCTACATCAGTTTCGGACGCATGGACCTGTACCGCAAGCGCTGCCAGATTATTGTGTTTCTGCTGGTGTTCGTGGGCCTCTTCTCAGGCCTCGTGGTGCTCTTCTACGTCTACCCCATCAAATGCGAGTGGTGCGAGTTGATCACGTGCATCCCGTTCACGGACAAATTTTGCGAGAAGTATGACCTCAATGCCCACCTCCACTAACGCTTCGGAACATTCAGATATAACTACAAGGACGTGATATTGTCAACGGTCTATGTCTCTGTGAACTATGGTGAAATGCTTGTCTTTTTTATCGGTCTAAGTATTCGGATGGACTTGTTCTGTGTTCACCTGCCATTGTCACCGTCGTCAAAATGGTGTAACTTTTCTAAGCCTCCTCAAGCTACCCTTTACATGTGAGGTTATAGAAAATACAAAGAGAGACATTTTTTTACATTCACACCTTCAAACATAGGTTTTATTACAATTCAGGCAACTTCACAGAAACGCAGGGACAAAAATCAAATACTCAAAAACCTTTGGTGCCTTGTTAAGAAAATGTACCAACTACTGCCATAATTTTGTTACAGTATGCTGAGCACTCGAATGTTTTATTTGTTTATTGCTTCTCAAGAAGTGATGATTGTTCTGAATGTGGTAGCGTTTTAGCTACCTGGCTACTCACATGTAACTGAAAATAACAGTAAAAAAAAAGAAAGAAATCCAAATGATGTGTGACTCTCATTCACATTTATTCATTTCATATAGAGTACAACATATTTTAGCAATAGGAGTGGCTGCTTGAACAGTATACACCCATGAGACATAACATTATGACCACCTGCCCCATACGCAACAAACTACCTTGCTATCAGAACCAGCTTTAACTTCACAAATTTGAGCTACAGAGGCTGACCTGTTGGATTGGACCACATGGGTCAGCTTTCACCATGTGCATCACCTGTCGCCTTCTTTGGACCCACTTTTGATAGATACTGACCACTACAGACTGGGAGCACCCCTCAGGAGCTCCAGTTTTGCAGATGTTCTGATTCAGATGTCTAGCAATCACAATTTAGCCCTTGTCAGACTTGCCCAAATCCTTTCACTTGCCTATTTTTCCTGCTTTCTAACACATCAACTTTGAGGACAAAATGTTTACTTGTTGCCTAACGTATCCCACCCACTCACAGGTGCCACAATGAAAAGATAATCTGTGTTATTCACTTGTCACTGGTCATAGTGTTATGCCTGATTAGTGCATATCTTTAGACATTCTCCTTAACCTTCTGCCTTCTAATTAATACACTGTATGTTTACAAAAATAAAAAGATATTTAATGATACAGAGATTCATTAAAAATACTTATACAGACAGCTCAGTATCCCACAGCCTAAATTGTAAGACGTGACAACAATTAACAATAACATGAATGGCAAACTGGCACTAAATCCACTCTTTGATTTAGCCTGGACTTTGCTTCCTTATCAGGCTTTTGCATTTTGTTGTCATCACTATCATTATCACTTGTGAGTCCTGTTGCGTCTACAAAATGGGTTTAAGCTGGTGGTAGTGATTAACAGCCGCTGTTCCTCCTCGTGTACGCCTGTCCGCCGAGCAAGTACTCCATCTCCTGGAAGTGCATGCTGGACACAGTGATGGCTGAGGGCCCTTTCTCCTTGAAGCCGGCTTTGAGGTAGAAGGGCACCAGGAAGTCTTCACAGATCAGCAGGGCCCGCCGCATGCCTGGCACACAGCGCAGGTACTGGAGGTAGCGCCACAGCAGGATGGAGCCCTTGCCCTGCTGTCGACAGTGACGGTGGACGGACAAGACGTGGATGTGGACCGTGGGGGTGTCTGGGACGTGCTGGGTCATGGCCTCCTGAGGTACAGATGAACCAAATGTGAGTGAACTACTTCAAACTGTGTTCAGATGTTAATTTTAATACTTCAAAAGACATATTCTTACTTGTGAGAGTCTCTCTTTGTCCCAACCAGAACCAATGATGAAGGCCACAAGTTGTCCCTCTTCAAACCATCCCAAGGACAGCTCAGGACACTGACCCAGAAAGCTTAGTACTTCATCCAGAGTAAGTGGACACTCTCCAGAAACAGAAACAAAAGCTGGGGATAAGGGAGATGACATTATGCAAGTTTACCACAAAAAATCCCAAAGCAACAGTTGATCCACATGTAACCCACTGTTTCCCTTTGCATAACTTACTATATGTCTACATATAGAGATTTTTTTTCCTTACCTTCCCTCTCAATCTCAAACACACTGATGGCGTCCTGTGGCGTGAGGTTCCTGAACTCGCTGGCCGGTAGCGTGTGCCGTCTCCGCCGTACCACACTGACCGGCGTCTTCAAAAAGAAGGGTTTGAGGAAAGGCGATCCGCTGCTGACCTGCTGCGTCATGGTGAACTGTGAATTGGTATCAGAGACTGTTCCTTAAAAATAAAGTCACTGTTCTTCTTTGCAGCAGCCAAGTAACATTGAATGGTCACCCAGATCTTGCTGTGAACCTCTCTGTCCCAGAGCTGCACCTGTTGTGCTGTTTTGGAAAAGAGCAGATGATGGTCTTTGAGTCTCTTCCTCCTCCCTCTTCACCCAGCCCCTCTTTTCTCATACTGCTAAGTGGTCATCTTAAAGTAGGATAACAGTCTAGGCACGTGTGTCCAAATAGTATTAAAGGACCGACTCCACATTAGAGTTTCAAATATTAAATCAGATCAACACTAATTTAGGGAGGATAATTTCACATTACACATAAGATCTTTCTAATTCTGTTTTATAGTTGTTTTCAGACCTAGGTGGATTTACTCCTCACTTTTAATTACATGATGTTAAGATGGATTAGTGTTAACACGTGTATGTTAATGGATGCAGTATGGTCTTATATGTGTTTTGCACTGTGACTGGTAAATACATGTTTATGGAGAGCAAGGGCATGTGGGTTAAGGAATCTCCTGCAGAAGAAGGCAGCTCAAAGAGATTTACTCTTATTAATTAAATGAGAGCATACTTACTCCAACTGGACCAGGCTAAACCAGCTCAGTCACAGTGGCAACATACTCTAAACCTATGTTGTTTTGTCCAATATGTATGTAAGAAAACAATAGAGAATCCTTTTTTTTTAACTTGTTGCTTATACAGTTAGCTTATTTGTTCCTCTTGCGACAAACAGCTTCACACCAAAGTCTCCATCTCACAGCTTAGCTTTAATATTGTTTAGTGTACCCCCAGAGATATAACCAAAATAGAATAGTTGTTGAGGGGATTATGGACTTGTCTAAATGCTTCCTGTTGGCAGCGACAATGGAAAATCTTTATGCGAAGACAGCTGGACATTCCCCCAGGCAAAACACTTTGCTTTTGAGATGATGAGACAAGAGTAACATCAGCAAATACATAATGTGACATTATGATGTTGGGAACACTGACAGATCCAGAGTATCCTAGACCCAGAGGTAGAAAGGAACTAGTTATTTCTGACAACTTATTTCTAAAACACACTTTTGCTTGTGTAATATTTGAGGACAAATATTTACTTTCATTCAAGTACATTTCTAAAATAAGCAGTATTATAAGTATTTTGGACCTGTAGTGCCAATATGGGTAGTAATATTGGCAACAGTGGTAAAAGGAGCAGTGGTAGTAGTACTAACTGTTGCAGGGGCATAACATCTGGGGCCCAGGACATGGGGGGCGGATTATTTTTATTCTGAGCTATAAATTACACTGCAAACATAATTCATTTAAGAACAATTGTTAAAAAATATTAAAATTATATGATATGCATAACAACTTTACACTATTTACTTAATGCTTAGAAAGTTAAATTCTAAACAAAAATGCAGGTCATAGTTTTGTGTTAATTTGTTTTTACTTTTAGTAGACTTCCAGAAATTTCAATGCACTTTTTAAAACTTTAAGTATGGTATGTGGTATGAACTTGAAACTATATAGGCTATGTATAGACTGAATGTGCTTCATAACTTCAGGACCCATAATGAAAACCTGCACTGAGGCCGCTCATTATCACCATACGCCACAGAACTGTGGTAATACTAGTTGTAATAGTTTTGATAGTTTTTTTTTACTACTTTCTATGCAAATCACTCAACATTATTTTTAACTTTGGAAATAACAGTACCTTTACTTGAATAGGCAGATAAGCAGATTTTGAGAACTTCTTTGGCTTCTGCACAGACCCTACAAACTTCAATTAAAAACATTTTGTTGTTATGAATGACACTGATTGTCTTACTGTCTTACGTATTTGTTGTTTAAAGACTGACCTGTGGAGCAAAAAATGTAGTTGGAAACCTCATTAAACTTTAGACCTGTTTGTCGAAAAAAACAAAAACAAAACAAACAAACAAAAAAAACAGTTAAACATTAATACAAAAAATCCCATAAAATCAAAGCAGGTGTCATAAAATGATGAATCACAGGTCACTGTTATGATGGCAACAAAAAAATACACACAAACAACTTAAAATAGAGAATAACATGCTATGAAAGCCAGTAACAACATCTTAGGTAAGCAGAAGTTGTTTTGGGTGTTAAGTAGTGGTTTGCATGTCGTGGTTTTGCTTAAGCCAGTATAAGCCCATTGACTGTGTCCTAAAAACATGATAACACAATGAGGTGGGTGTGTCATTCGTCATCCTCTAGGCTCTTACTCATCTCCAACTAATTCATTTGTTGACGATGCAGGATGTGCCATGGCCTTCTGGTACCGCAGCTTTTGTATTTACCTGCATTTCCTAATGGACCACAACAGAGTTGCCTTTTGCGATTAACACCAGAGGAATGTCATTGCTGTGTTGTTGTATGTGCACAAACTATTGTGATTTTTTCAGTCCAAGGGTTAGTGGTATGAACTAGAGTATATCCAGTGACCACTAGAGGGCGGTGTTAGCAGCACACATACGGCCTACAATGTGAATAGAAATATGAAAATGTAAATTTAAGTACAGTTAAAATTTATACTACCGGACAAGAGAAACTCGAGGCTGAAATTTTGCATACTAAAGTAATGCAGCAACCGATAAGGATGTGCACCCGGTAAATTATTTTTGTAGCCATTTCCTCTTTGTATGTATCCAGTAGAAGTAAGATGAGAGTGCTCTGACTCTCAACTGAAGCTTATCCAATCAAGTTAAAAACAGTGTTTGTGTACAATATTTTTGTTTTATTGTTATACACATGCTGCTATCGACATAAGAGAGAGGTTGATTTTACAGAGCCACAACCACCTATTGTGGAGCTATCCTGGATACCAGGTCAACAGTGGCCAGGACGGGGACAGGAAGGCACAGTGTCAAAGCTGAAATGCACAGAAGAGGGAGAGAAAAAAATAACCACAGCACATTAAAGCAACATGATTTAAGCTCTTTATATTAACATGCAAATGCAAGCCTGTAAATCAAATATTTACCAATTGCATTGAATGTGTTATGGGTAAATTTAATGTACATCAAAATCTATTGACTTAATACTAAGAGTAAATGCATAATGGATACATGGCATGTGGACAGTAAAATTTTATATTGCTCATCAACTTAAAATACATTTTATATATAGTACAATGACTGCAATAGAAATGGCTCTGTACATTAGATAAATCCTGACTAAGGGCTGAGAAATGTTTACAGTAAAACACAAAAGTCCAGTGCAACAAGCAGGCCGTTGTATCCGTTAAAGGCACATAAATCTAAACAAATGGCGCTACATCACAAAAGCAGACACTTGCATTGCCACAGACTATACAGAGATCTGCCACAACAAGCGCTCACTGTGCCAAACCAGGGCAGCTCAAGCATCTATGCTTGTTGCAGACTTTAGCCACATCTTTGAATATAGCTGTTAAACTACTGTGTAAATCTGTTGCTCTTACTGATTAGTTTAAATTACATGTTCTCAGGATTTTTAACTTCAGTGAGGATTTACTTCTATATAATAAGCAATTCTACACTTTTGCAAATAACAGCTTTTTAGTACAGTTACAGAATAATACATATCACATAATATAAAAAAAAAACAAAACATGAAGATGTGGACAATTGGTCTTAAAGTCTTGTAAAAGGGAATGGATTATATAAACAATGTTGGAGTGCAAAACCACTTCAAATACAGAAATAAGACTTTAAAAAAATCTGCTTAGTTACAACACAAATAAACTGACTTTGACAGTAGCCGTTTTAAAAATCTCTTCCAAATTTAGTGTCACGCAAAGGTCAACTTTAAGTGTGCTGAAAGCACCACCATGTCAGGTAGTGAAATGTCACATCTCCAATATCCAACAGTTAATGCAATGTATGAGACTTACTAAAACCACATCTTTAACACATGAAGTTAGCCTATCAATGCCAAAGTCAATTTCTCTTTTCTAAACAGAGACACTGATTAAACTAAATGTCCACATTTTGTAGCATCGCAGAAGCAGTGTCCTGAAATAGAGGTTACACTTGGGGAGGGACTGGCTGAAGTTTGTAAATGTGTTCAGATGGTTCAGACTCAGGTGTTGATGTGCTCGTCCTCCAAACAAAAGTTGCTTGTGGGACACAGAAGAGGCTGGCTAGAGCAGTTTGTGCTCTGACTTTTTAGGCTTTCAGTTGACTCTGATGACCCTTCACATAGACAGAAAAAAAAAAAAAAAAACTTTTCACATCTCCTTTCTGCACATAAAAATTCCTATATATAATTGTATAACCTATAACAGGAAATAGTCGATATTTCTGAAAGACACCTCAAAGAAAAGCAGAACAGACAGGAAAGCTGACATACCACAGTTACTCCTCCATACCAATTGAACAGGAATCAGGGCCAAGAGCTGCCCAGAGGGGGGCAGTAAAAAGGAGCAGGATGACAGCAGTGTTAGGAAACAGAGGAAAGCACAAGAGCACACAGGTTAGATGCAAAGTACCAGTAATCACAGCTTAAGGGCTAAATACACAATGAATAGGCTATAGTTTAGGAACTGATTTGATCAAAGGCACTAGTATATTTTATGGTGTTTGTTTTTAAAGATTGTTCTAACCTGGCAAAGAGAGGTCTCCTGGTGGGTCGCTCTCTGTTTTAGTCAGGCTGCTGTGTTCGCTGCTGCAGTCTTGAAGAATGTCTCCTCCAGAGGCCAGTCTGTCCTCTGTTTGACAATGAAATATAAAATGTGTTAGACCTCACAATATGTGCAAGAATGTATTATATGGGCCAGTGAAAGAAAGTCCAGTGAAAAAAAAATCTCACCATCATCTGGAGACAAGGACTCTGCCACATCCTCTGTAGCAGTATTCTATAAATGATGAAGAATAGAGATGGTCAAAGCTTTTCCCTGCAACACTGTATGACTGAAATGTTTCATGTTGTAAGCAGACTTACATCTGTGGGGGCGGGGCTGCTGGACAGGAGAGTGTGTGCCTGAGCATCTGACATCTCTGACAGCTTCTCCTCATCCTCCTCCTGGATGGGTGAGGATGGAGACCTAAGGGTGCTAATGGGGAGAGAGGAACCAGTAAATATATTAAGAACACTGCCCAGCAAACATCTCAATCCACAAGGTCATCTTCAACACTTCTGTTTTATGCTGATTTACCTGTCAGGTGACTTGCTGACTTTGCTCTTTTGCAGACTCCCATCACTCAAATGCTCTGGGGAGCTCAGCTGTCCCCTCTCCCCTCCCATCCCGCCTGAGAAGTTGATTTCATCGTACAAAGGGGCAGACGGGATGGCGGGGGAAACTGACCTCAGCCCATTCAAAGCCTCCAGCAGCGAAATGGGCTCGAATCCAGGAGGAACAGAGTCGGAGCTCTGCAAAAATTACACAATAAATTAAGTGTGTCTCCTAAATAAGACTCTTCTCGTTTACTCCGATATAAAATGCGTTCTTTGGATCAGTTATAATGTTTATACTATAAAGAGGACAAATTACCGAATGTTCGTCATGGTCCATGGTTTGAGCCAGAACAGGGCTGAAGGACACAGGAGACAGAGCACCAGGCTTTTTCCTCACAGCTCTGATCTGCAGCAGTGCTCTGAAAGCTGGCAAAGACACAACAGTGTAAACTCATATATAGTCAGCTTCAAGTGCTAGGAAGGGTTTTTGTCTGTCTTACGCAGTCTGCAGATGGGACAGTTGTTGGCCTGGTATCGTAAAGTGTCCGCACAGGAGTTGCAGAGGCAGAGATGTCTGCAGGGCAAGATGAGTGTGTCTCTCAGGTCGGATAGACAAACAACACATTCATTACTGTTGTCGCTGTTCTCATCATCTGAGGGCTGCAAAACACACACACACAGCAGATTAATGTAAACATGTGTAAAGAAAAGCCTTCAGTGTTTACATAACTCTCATTCAAGCATGATATAAGCATGATAATTCACCTTGGTTTCCTGGTTGTTCTTATTCTCAATCCCATAGATTTCTTGTAAAAGGTAGCTCACACGATCCACCTAGAATCAAAATTAAATAGCCCTTGATAATATACTTGATAATGAAATGCTAAATAGTCACAAGTGGGGGATTATGTTTACAAAATGAAGATCGCTTTGCAATTCTCCAGTCCCTTTTTCACAAGTTATATTCTGCACTACTTCTAAGACTTATGGCCAGATTCCCAGGAGACTTGACACAGATTTCTCCATACCAGTAACAGCAAGAGTGTTACATAAAAAGGAGGTTCTAATATGCAAATTGTACAGATATAGCCCAGTGGTTCCCAAAAATTTTTTTCTCTCATGTACCCCCTGCCCTTTTTTTTTTTCATACCATGAATACCCCCTCCTGATTCTTCAATAAAACATTTTATACTTACAGCGCTTTACTGCAAATAGTAATTCTCCAGCATTTTTCTAAACTCAAGTCCAACATAAAAATAACATTTAAAATCTGATTGCCTTTAAAAAAAAATAATCCCATAACTTATTGTATGATACATTTTATTTTCTCTTATCTTTAACTCATAATAAATTTGCTACAAAGAAAATGTTAAATAACTTCCCGTTCAAAAAAACTATTACAGTTAAAAATTTTTTTTAACAAAATATAATATTCAAATAATATTCTTTAAGAGCTTGTCTTTCACTAGCATTTTCGGAATAAATTATGAAATAATTCCAAGTACCCCCTGCAAATTGCTTGCATACACCTAGGAGTCCCCGTACCCTGTTTAAGAAACACTCTCTTTGCCTACAAGATGCTTACATTACATAATGATATAATATTAAAAAGGTATAAATAATGGAAGACAAATCTTACAATTTGTTTCTGTTTCAGAGGCTTCACAGAGAAACTACCATCAACATGCTGCAAGAATAACAAAAAAAAAAATTTGCTCAGAATCACAAAGTTCATTAAAATATATGCATCTATTATGTATTTCTCAAACGTATACACACTCTTTCAAAAGCTGCCAGTAGCACATGAGCATGTCCCAAGCAATCTGAAATGGAGCAAAATTTGTGATATTAAGAACGATTCATCCAGTCCTTATATATTGCATGCTTTATAACAGGACATACAGGGCATACAAATACTAATCTGTAAACTGGGATCTTTGCATTATGCCTGTTATGCAACTTTTTAACATACCGTCTCCTTCATCAACCACAGCTTGGATCACCATAGGAAACACTCCTCGGTCAAGGTCGAAGTTCAGCTGTAATGGAAAGAATGCATTATTTAATAAGCAATGAAAGCTAGACTGGTGTCTTAACAGTATCAAATGTTCTCTGGTGTGCACCAGTGATAGAAAATATATCTTTTTAATTTGCAGGAGGCAGACAGTAACAGTAATTGATCTTATGTAAATACTCACATCTTCCTCTTTCCACTCACTGAAGTCAATTTTAAAGGATGGCATGGAGAACTGTTGGCTCACACCTCTTTTGTAGTGCACTGTTTCAGAGACCATAGATGGATCCTTGGGACTGTACCTACAAGGGTGACAGGTTAACAATGAAAAGTCACGTTTTCTGTATTGTGAGAAATCATCAAGTGGACAAGTTCTGAAGCCATTTTAAAATATTCTGTGCATTCAGGCTAAAACTCTAAACAAGAAACTATATCTAAGAAATCAATCTGAGCTTCTTATTACTGGAAGTTCACAGGCAGTCTCATAACTTCAGAGAGCATGACTTTCATCTTCTCTTATGTGTGGTATCCATAGTGATGACTGGTTGCTAAGCACCAGGCATAAATTCATCTATTCCTGTCTTTGTAGTCTTCGGCTTAAATCACAGTACTTCTAAGGTATTGAAATGCAATGTTTTAACTTCTGAAAAAATAATACTGCTATGGTGCTCAATTTATTAATTTAGATGCTATCGTGAGTGTATTTTCCTAAATTGATGCCAAAATGGCTGTGTATAAGGCAATGCAGTAATATTTTTTTAATGAATAATAAATAAGAAAAGTAAAAACTAGTTTACTTCATTGTGCATTTAGTAAAATGGTCTGAACCTAAGCATATTGTTTTTCCTTACACTGCCATCCCGTTGGAGAATTCCTCAAATGCTTGACAGTACAGAGTGATAGCAACACGAGCATCAGCATCAAAGGTGAACTCTACACCGTACTGAACTTTGGGCTTCCCTCCTTCTTCCACAGGTGTGTCAGAGTCATCTTTATACCTGGCAAACAGATATCGCAGTCATTAAAACATCACTATATTAAACACTCCTATCTGTAAAACATTTACTCAGCATGTGGTCTTATGACGCAATACTTACCTGACCAAGCGTAAAGAGTCCTTCCTAATGTTTACCAGACTCCTAAGGGTTTTTACAGGCTCATGAGGTGCAGGTGTTACATATGGAAACTATTGAAGACATTTACAACGTGAGAAAACAACAACAAAAACATGTTAATCAAGTGTCAGTATAAAAAAACAACAACACAAGGCTGTAATGACACTATCACCTGCACTGGCCGATTGCCAAGAAAGTTGAGGTCCATGTTTTCCCCAAAAAGATATCCCTCTGGATGGGGTGTGTCAAATTTCTCTCCTCCCATGAAAAAATGGCTTGCAAAATAATTCCCTGAAAACAAAGAATAAAACAAAGCAGAACAGATAATTGCACTAAAATGTGAACATTGATGACATTAGCTGATGATTTAAATTTAAAGTTAAAAGTCTTAGTTCACTAGGGACAAATTATATTCACCATTTGTTTTTCCTGTCATTTATTTAAACACAATGACATCAAAATGCTCATATCCCATTACTTGTAACGGTATATTACAGGATAGACGTACACCCTGAAATGGCTAATTATGACTAAGTGGCTCCCTTGGTGGATGGCTATTGTGACAATGATTTTTCACAGCACAACGCTATAAAACTTACCGGATTTCGGTGGAAATCGATAGGCCGAGTTGGCCTGGATGTCGATATCTTCAACACCAGCAATTCGACGGCTTAGTATGGACCCCATCTCTGAGGTTGGACCTCGAATGTTAGCTCTAGTTAGCCAGCAGCTCGGCAGCGAAGAACGACGAGACAGCTCCTGTTACCACTGTCTCCGGCGCGCACTAACACTAAAGCAAGTGTATTGTTACCTAAATATATACAAGTTTGCTATTTTAACATTTTACCGTTTCGTTAATCGGCGACTACGCAGCAAATGCTAATGCTAACAGGAACTTGATTCGGGCTGTTGTTTTGCCCAGTGCTGCGTTAACGTAGAAAAGGAGCAAACCTGATTGGCTGTCTCCAAGGGTTGCCAGAATTTCCGTGCGTTCGGTTTCTGTTAATGGACAGCCCGACTTTGTAGTCAGGGGAGGGGTTACATTACCCGGTTACCCCATGATTGTACTACACAACCATGGGGTTACCTCACCTGGGTCAGTTATCCACTGTTTGTGCGGTGGTCCCAATATCTGCACAGAGAAAATGTTATTCTGTTATATGATATTATGGTGACATGTCACACGTTACAGTCACCGCGAATAAAGTATTGTTTGTTAAAAATACTAGTAGTAATAGTACTAGTAATTTTTGTGTTTTTATGCATTTATGTTACTCATTCATTTTTTAACTTAAATTGGAAAATGTATGTATTTATTTTGTAAACTTGCTTGTATATTATTATTATTATTATTATTATTATTATTATTATTATTATTATTATTATTATTTTTTTTTTTAGTTAAAAGATACATTTACCTGTTTGTCTGATTTGTCTATATTGATCTACATTATTACATATTTCTAACATTTTATGGCATATTCTTATTTTACGGGCAAATTGAACAAAAACATATGTGTTGTACAATATTAGGCTACTGTCCAATATTACTGTCAAATGTGAAACTTGACGCCGTGAATGAATAATGAATGACGTCAGGCGTAAGTCCAGCGGATGTTGACGACTGTCAGTGCAAACCATTTCAGTCTCACCGAGGACAGGTTGTCAGTTTCCCTAAGTAACAGGTAATTACGCGTATATTACAATGACAGCTGTATAAAAAACATCAGCAATGAGCCCATTTTATTGCGCTTAGATTAACGTTAATTAACCTTTTATTCTTGGAGAACTTCCGAATATAGTGTTTTTGTGTCCACAATAGCGACGCTAACCACAGCTAACAGAACATCACGAGATTTCTGTTTTCTCTTGAAACAAGAGGATTATTCACTTGTAATATTACACTTGATTGTTGGATATAAATACGGATTGGCTTTTTAATGTTTTCAAAACACTTCGAAGCATTTGGCGCTAGTGTAATGGGTTGTCATTAATGTAACTTACGTTAATGGCTTCGCTAGCAGTTAGCTAAGATAACCAATGGCCCGTCTGTGTTATTAAGATATCGTTACAACAAACGTTTTAGTTTAGGATGGGAGATGTAACTACAATTAATAACAATAAAGCTTTCCGCTAGCCCTCATTATGTAAGAAAGTTATTCACAGTTAGTTGTGCAAGTAGCTTTGGCTTGGATTAACTGGCTAAGGATTAAACAGTAGCTAGCTAGTGTTAGTTGGTAGCTGAAGATTTATCCAAAATATTTTAGTGCATGGTGGCTCTCAAAATCGAGGGTAATCATTGTTTATCAGAAACCTGTATGGTAAAAAAAAAAAAACATATGATAGACCCCTGATCTTTTATATTTTGCCACAGTACAGGTGGTGGTCACGGTCTGAAAGCAGATTGTTTTATTTCTGCCTGGTAAATTCTCACTTCTTGCATCTTGCTACATTTCAGGATTTATAACCATAGACACATTTAATATGTAGGAAGGTCCACTGTTACAGCTCTGTTCAAAGTATGTGGGTAGATTTGTTCATTCAATAAGCAGCACAGGAAAGCGCTGCAGGGGTCACCAGGCAAACTACTAGCTATTAGTTAGTTGTGGCGTTTGGTTGACCAATTTGCAGTGTATAGATCAACTTGTAATCATTTCAACATTGGTCGTAGTAAGGAACTTAAAGCAATTGTCAATATATCTTCAAGTTTGATGTAACTACTGTCTTCTATTATGGCTTTTTCTGTATTACATACCTTACTTTTGTACACATTCAAGCATAGGGATGTAAATGTGTACATTAGTTGCAGTTTTTCCTGCTGTTCCAGTACCTGCTTGTGTAGCTTCCTCCACTGTTGTTGTGTTTATGGAAAAGATAAATCAGTCATGTAATTTCAACCTTACATGCATTTCTTTCTGCAGGTTGAAAGGAATAGTTGTCAGTGAAACTGTATTCAGCACCTTTTTCTGGTTCAGACATCGGCGATTATGTCGAATGATCCTCCTCCTCCATACCCTGGAGGGCCCAGTGCACCACTCATTGAAGAAAAAAATGGGCAACCTGGTAATGAATGCATTTATTACACAGGGCTTTTCAAACTGTTTAAATGTCTCAAAATTAATGTAGCTTCAGTAAAGTAATTTCAGTATCTATTACTGACTAAGAAAATGTAGTCTCTTTTTTTGTTGTGTCTATGTGTATGAAACAGTAAGAACTGCCCAACCACAACAAGGCCAGCCTTTGCCTCCAGACTATGGCCCTCCTCCATATGAAGGCCCACAGCCAGGTTTCCTCCCTCCACATGTTCCCGGAGAAGGAGCTATGCCCATGCCCATGCCTATGCCTATGCCAATGCCACCACCACAAGGTATAGATACACACACAACTCAACAAACTTGCACATGATATCTATATTTATTAATTTACAAGTACACAAACAGTGCACAATATGCTGGTTGTATTCTACAATGTCCACTGCACTGGAGGGTAAATGTTGTTTTGCTGTGTTCTTTTAGTAAAAGTTTTATGTGCGGGGATTAAATGTTTACTCTTATGTTTATACATAATGACTTTTTACAGTAGTGGGTTAAATCTAAAATTAGGAAGGAATAGCTAGTTTAAAAAAAACAGAATCTGAAATATCTTTCTGTGCAGGTGCCCATTACCCTCCTCCGCCCGGCCACTATCCTCACCCTATGCCAGGACACATGGGCCCTGGTCCCAGTCACTTTGTCCACATGGGGGGCCACACAGCCACAGTCTTGGCCCCTCCAGGAGCAGCTACTACTGTAACTGTGCTGCAGGGCGAAATGTTTCAGACCACACCGGTGCAGACAGTCTGTCCACACTGTCAGCAGGCAATCGTCACTCGCATTTCCCACGACATTGGTCTCATGAACACACTCTTCTGCCTCTTCTGCTTCTTTGTAGGGTAAGTCAATCAGAGGTCAAAGGTTGAGCTGGAAATAGCTTAGAGGAGGGCGTGTGTTTGGATGTGTGTCTATAATTAAAATAACATGGAAGTGATGGTGTCCTATCTTGACCTTTGTAGTGCAGACCGGAACTTGGTGATATTCAAAATTTCTAATCAACATGATATGGCCCATGACAATTATTTAAGCATTTTGAAAGAGGAAGGCAAGAACTCTTTAATGTTATTACAGTCCAGAATCTGTAAAAAGAGTCTTTATTTTGAAATATCTCAGCTCTAACAGTAACTCATTTCTTATTTACTGTGATACATGCATGTGAACTTTCGGGACTAAAATCAAATAATCATTAATTAATACTATTAAAGGAAGAATCTTCAGCTATTAAAGTTCAGACCGCTGAAGACCACATTGCCCGACAGTATACAGTTGTAGAGCTCTTTCACATTTGACTTTATATAGTATTGAAAAACGCAGAGCTCTCAAATACATTACACAGACCTCAGATATGGACCATCTACTTACATTTTTTATCTGTAATCTTTACTAAGTTATTTAATACATACATATACATTACAAATCCTGTTATTACCATTGTTTTGGATAAAATGGCAGAGGTTTGAGATTGACATAATTTTCTTTTCTTTTCCAGGTGTGATCTTGGGTGCTGCTTGATTCCCTGTCTGATCGATGACCTGAAGGATGTGACACATTCTTGCCCGTCCTGTAAGGGATACATTTACACATACAAGCGTATATGCTAACCACCGACAGCTGTTTGCTACAGAGACATGCACACAAATAAACTCACAGCTCCTTCTGCTGGTAGTGACAGGCTTTTCCTCATTTTAGCAGTGTTGTGTAATCCATTACATTGTATTTGCATTTTCCTTCATTTGTTCATATTTATTGTATATATCATTCATATTTCTTTGACCTATTGTCTCACTAAACACAGAAGTAGGATGCTTAAGCATCCACAGTGTCAGTGGACCCACATTTGCAACTGAGCCATAATGCAGAAAGAGGAAGGGTTGTAATTTAATGTGACAAAGAGTACTGATAGACAGCCACATTTAGGAAAAGCTGTGAAAACCTTTACTTATTCATTATTTATTTACATTTATAAATCAAATGTATTTATTTCAAAATGCTGGGTATGTCTTCATTATATTTTATTTTTAACAAGTTAGTATTAAGAACTGTGACCTGTTTCTGTCCATATTTGTTTGGTATAGACACGTTTATTGGTTTTATCATTATACCTTTTGACGGTGAGCAAACTAACTCTTTCCACTTTGAGAAAAATGTGCTTGTTGTGGATTGCCCAAGGTTGCTGTTACTTGCTATGCTAATTCTGTAATTTTTGGACTGTAGACATTAGTATCACAATATTTACTTATAAGTTACAATTGAGCTTTTACATGTCAGGTCTCTCCACTGATGTGCAATTTTGATACCCAAAACATATGCACTTTAATTTAGTACAATGTTTATTTCATCCTCTTGTGTTTGTAAAAATTAGCTTCACTTACCCAAATGTTCTCAAAGACAACATTTATGATTATTTTAAATGTTTGGCCTTGTTTTAACTTGCATTTTTGCTAATTTGTAAAAAAACAAAAGTATTTCTGAGAATATAAGATTTCAACTGCAGCTAGTCCCTTAAGGTTTTACTTTTACTAATGGCAGTAGTTTTACTAACAGAGACATGCATGACATTCGAGCAACTTCTCTCTTTCGCATCTTGTCACTCTGGTGCCACTCACACCTTTTAGTGCCACAGTAAAAGTACATTTATAATAATAAAAAAGTGCAGTAAAATCAGTGCTTTCCTGACACTATCATCAAATTAAAATGTTATATTGTAATATGGCAAAACTCAAATGCATGTTAGATGACTAGAGTTCTCTTTGACTAATGTACACTAGTAACTATTTCTCTAGGAATAAGCTTTAAATGAAATTGATCTAAAAAAGTGACTCCATTAACAATCATCAGTTCAATTCATTGTTGTACCACGGCATGCTCTGTCTACTCATCATCCTTCCTCAAAGCAGTTTCTTCTGCAAAAGCCATGCAATTAAATGAAGGATACTGATTCTCTTTAACTGTGCATTTTTCCCTAGCTAAGCCGTGCAGGAAAATTGTTGAATTGAAGGACTTTGAAGACAATGTATTGTATGCTGTTGTCGTGGATAATGCTGGTCTGCATTGCTTTCTAAATGTCTGTGATATGTATAACTATGTAAGTCAAAACTTGTTGAACTGTTGTATACAGTTACTATTTTATCAATAAAAAGAAGAACATGATTTGTTTTGGAAACTAATTTTATTCAGACACTAGTTCAGTATATATTTAGGGACATTTCCTAAGACTGACATTTTATTTAATTGGTTACATTGTAGTTTAGCAATAAATAAAAGAAGAAGGAATTGAAAAGTGATTTGCAACACAATTTTGAAAGTGCTAAAGTGTCAATCTCTCCATCTGTGTCCACACTGGGCATTGCAACATTTGTAAAAGGTTGTCATGGGTTCATCCGCCGATCTGGTCTGAATCTGCATGAAATAGGCCCGAGGATGCCCACATTTAGGGCAAGTTTCTGTAAACACACAAATGCAGGATTAATTTTAAGTCATGGATAGCTCTTTAAGACCACATGTATAGTGGGTGGATTGAGGCTTTACACATTCTACTACTACTACTACTACTACTACTACTACTACTACTAATAATACATTTTATTTATAGGCACCTTTCACATCACCCAAAGACGTTGTACAATGCAATTTAAAAAACACAATAGAAATATAAAAGATAATCAATAAAACAACTTAAAAGTGGTAGTTAGGGAGCAACTGACTATGTACAGAAGGATAAATGGAACAGATGTGTTTTTACTCTTGAGTGGAATAGTGTTGGGGAGTTGGTATTGTGGAGGTCAGGAGGGAGAGAGTTCCAGCCGGGGAGCAGAATGGCTGAATGCTCCCCATGGTGACAAGGCGGGCAGAGGGGACTTTGAGCTGGATGGAAAAGGGTGGCCGGAGGGAGCGGGATGGGAGTGGCGATGTGGAGGAGGTCCGACAGGAAAGGTGGGGCCAGGTTGTGGATGACTTTGAATGTGATGAGAAGAATTTTTAGAATGTTTTTATAATGTTTTTAGAATGTTTTATGGGAAGCCAGTGGAGTTGTTGTAGAACGGGGATGATGTGTTGGGCAGTGGGGGTACGAGTAAAAATACGGGCAGCAGAGTTTCAAGGAGCTGAAGTTTCTGGAGGGATTTGTTGTGGAGACCAAAAAGAGGGGAGTTACAGTAATTGATGTGGGATGTGACGAGGCTGTGGACCAGGATGGCGGCAGTGTGGGGGTGAGGGAAAGACGGAGACGGTTGATGTTTTGTAAATGAAAGTATGCAGACCTGGTGATGTTGTTGATGTGAGAATGAAATGATAGTTCTGCTTAGAATGTGAATGAATGTTAATTGAGAAACTGATGGATTTAGTGAGGATGGAGCATGTTTCAATGACACTCAGTGAATCCAACAGTTTCTTCTTATCATTTCTTAAAGCTGCACTACCTGATTTTGTGACTGAAAAAGTGATGTTTCTAAAAAAAAAAAGTTGAGTTTGAATGATACACTCCCCTTTCCTAATTCCTCTCCTTCGCGACGCTCTATCAAAGTCTCACACAAACCTGGAAGTATGTACATAAGCCAGGAGGTATCAGAATAACATAGCAGAGATCTGGAGTTTGATTTTAATTCTTTAAAATAAAAATTCTGTGAATAAGCTATGAATATTGAAATAAAACAATAGCTCCTTCACATTAGTCCTGATAGATTATAGTTCTGAATAGATGTATTGACAAATCAGAGTGCTCCTGTCCTATGAAAGCATGTGAATGGTTAAACTGTTCCTTCCCCCGCTCTAAAACAAAAACCCTTATAATACAGCCCACAGGTGACAGTCTAATTTTTTTCTCAGATGACTTCTGTTATACTGTACTAATAACTAAATAATTATCTTTACCAAAATACAAGGAAAAGGACATCAGGTAGGGCAGCTTTAATGCAGAATGGGCATTTACAAAATCTGAATAGGTTTTATAGTAAAATGTACAGTTCAGCATGTATGTCGATGTGCACAATGGAGAAAACCAGCAGGGTTTGCGTACACAGACTGATTTACCTGGTGTGGAGTCAACGTTTTCCCAAGCTGCCGCTCCACCAAGGACATCATCCACCTCCTTTAGCTTAGGGTACTTTCTGTTGTTCACCTGAGAAGAGAAAAAAATACCAAGATTTAAATACCTGCAACTCTGCTTTATTAATATTTTACTGAAAGCCACATGAGAAAACTTGTTACTAAAACATAAAGCTTCAGTATTATTAAAATGAGTAACCTTAAATATAAATTATTAAGTGCAAGGTAAGATATATTAAAATGTTTTAGTCCAATTTGAACTAGTAAATTTGAACACAGACATCAAATATGAAATACACAGCTTGTGTTGGATAACCCACCTTTCTTGTGATGTTATGAACGTAGGGACATGTGTTGCAGGCAAATCTCATACACTTTTGTCCTTCTTCAACGATCAAAACATTTCCGCAAGTTGGACAAAATAAAAGCATGTTTCTAGACAATTACTAAGTTAAACCAACTAAAGTGCTCTAATTACGCTAAACTGATAAAATTTGTCCGCTGTAAACAGACTATTGCATGAGGTTAAAAACGCCGGAACCTCCTCTACAAGTAAAGATACATTACCGCCACCTACTGTTTTGGAGTATGAACCAGCGTTCAGCAACCATGCCATAATAATTAATAACATAAGAATACCGCGATAGTCATACATTTTTAATTTTTTTTATTTATTTTTGCGGTTTTCTATGCTATTTCAAAAGCTACAACTATTAGCTAACTACCAGAGCAGAGCCAGGGTGTGCTCATATTTTATTGTTCCGGTGGAAACAAAAAACAAAACAAAAACAAAAACAAAAAAACAATACGAAGCTTTTTATTTTTAATTTAAGAGTAGAGTGATAGAGTTATTATTAAAATGCAATAGAAAATGTATTAACACACAGAATATTATTTAAATTTTCGTCCAATCGTAACATTTATTTTCCTAAACGGAACTGTTCATTGTGCAAAATTTAGCACCGGTTAATTATTGGAGTAGCACACAATGTTTATTTTTTGTGGCCGAGTGGAAGAAGGTATGCTTTACCACAAAACTGTTATGAGATGAAAAATCTGGATATAAGAATATATTTTCCGAGTACAGTTGTTTGCGGTGCTAGATTTTTTGGTTTTATGTATTATATAGATAGTAACCGGGGCATGTATCTGTTCCTATAAGAGGGGGCTAATGGAGGAGCAGAACTTGGATACTGTTGAACAAGGACAGTATATTAAAGATGAAAAGACTGAGAAGGATGAAGACACTGTGGAGGATGAAGCTGCTGCAGACCCAGAAGAGGAGGACGAGGAGGCTCTACCCCATTCAGAGATCCTAGATATTTTTGAAGAGGGACTTGCTCGTCTGGTGCAGGACCCTTTACTCTGTGATCTCCCTATTCAGGTAGCCTAATTAATTACTGTGCTCTGAATTTTGTGAGAGGGAAATAAAAGCTCAGTTGCAGTTTCTAATGAACATATACAAGTTTAGGATTACTAGCTGAGATACAAATGGTCAAAATTAGTAAAAATTCATAAGAACTTGGTTACACAGGAAAATAATTATATTTAAAGTAGTAAGAAATCCTAGCACTGATGCACATTTGGTTAATTTTCTTTAATCGATTTATAAAAAAACAACTCTTTATTAAATTTAAAATCATGAACCATAATAAACTAAAGACACAGTTGCATAATTTTATGTTTAATTTGCCCTAACTCTGCAGTGGTGCTGTAGCTTTACTCTACTGTACAGCATAACAATTAATTGATAGTATTTCCTTCAATTGATTATGGCCATAATGCCGATTAATCGATTAACAGATTAACCTGGACTACCTAAATTCTAGTAAACAATAATTCATAATCCAAAGTAATGCTGAATTTTTTAAATGTTCTAACACTAATATATTGTTCTTTTATGTGTGATTGAGTAAAATTAATGGCAAGACTCCTAATCTATACTGCTATTTTTGTTCAACATTTATTTTATCTTTAGGTGACACTGGAGGAGGTGAACTCTCAGATTGCTTTGGAGTATGGCCAGGCCATGACAGTGAGAGTGTTAAAGGCAGATGGAGAAGTAATGCGTAAGTGCAAGATTGTTAAATATGAATGAACCTAGAAATATATAAAATAACAGTACATATTAACGGGTTATAAATTCTCCTAAAGCCATAGTGGTGGTGCAAAATGCCACAGTCTTAGATCTGAAGAAGGCCATATCCAGATTTATGGAGCTCAAACAGCAACGTGAAGGCGGAGTAAAATATGTTAGCTGGTAAGTGCATAAATATGTGAAAACTGAGAAAAAGGAGTTAACATCAAATAAATAGTTGTATCTTCTTGTTTAAAGGCGGTACATTTGGAGAACATACCATTTAGTGTTTCAAGGGGAAAAGCTTGAAGATGACAAAATGAGGCTTAAGGAGTAAGTGTTATATTAAATTATTATAACATGATATATTGTGGAAAATACCACATGTCTGTCCATATTTTTAGTTATGGCATCAGAAACCGAGACGAAGTGACATTTATGAAACGACTGAGGAAAAAGTGACACATTGGCCATGGATCATAAAGAAGAAACACAGCATCCTGGTGTGTTTTTGGGACATTATCCATTATGGACATTGTCATTTACATATGCCATATAAACTTGGTGTGTGTGTTTTTTTTATTTGTTTAAAAAATACAGAAGGGCTGCTGTTGTATATATGTTTGTTTTTGTAATAAATGGCTTGTTCTAACTGTGTTCATTTATTGCACATAGTTTTATTTATAATTTGAATTTAGTGAGTCTCGAGCCTGAAACAGAACAAGGCTGTTTGATAGTGTTTTCTTCACAGGCCATGGTTGTTCACATAACCTGATGATTTGAATATTTCCTGTGGAGGCGAACACTAACCCTCTTGTTGCTGTTGCCAGTGACATTACAGCACATATTAAAATTTGGTGGCAAGCAAGGAACAGACAGGTAAACCACACAGTTTTTCTTGATAATGTAAATACGTACGTAAACGTTTCTTTACGTAAATAACTTTAAAATTATTTTATTGTTTGGTTTTGGCTTATTTTAGATTTATCAGAAGGTTTTACAGGGTTAATGATGTATTGTTTAACTGCTGCCTCAGCCTAACCTTAGCTGGTAACAATTACTTGAATCTGACACTAATTTTACAATCTCAAAAGGTTTGTTTTGATGTATGTCACTGAAATCTATTATGTAACATTTAAGTAAAAGGTAGTTTCATACATCACATGATGCATGTTACTAAATGACCAAACATGTTACTTGTGACTCTTCTTTTTGTTGTCCTCATTTAGACAAAGCACAGTTTATTTTAACCTTTACAATGACTTCAGCCGAGAATGAGCTGCAGGAAATATTAAATGAGTTGAAAAATGTGTCACTGAAGATGCAACAGCTCGTGGAACGAAAAAAGGTGCTGTCCATAATGCAAGAGCTGAAAAACAGAGTCTGCTATGAACAAACAGGTGATCACTCAATGATATTTGCCACTGATGAGTAAAAAATCCAGCTAAATAAGCAAACAAAATTGTATACTATAAATATTGATATTGAATTTGAGGGTATTGTAGTCTGTCTGTAAGACCATACTCAAATCCTGTTATTCAGGTGCTTTGTGTTAGTGCTTTGCTAACTTTATGGCAATGTTTTAATAGAAGCAACAGAAGCAACAGAAGCAAATGACCAAGAATTAAAGAGCATTGATAAAAAACTACACCTTTTGGAAGCAAAACAAGCTGAACTCCAACTGCGACATGACAAACTCATTAATGGTGATGATATTAAAAAACCTAAGAAAGGTGGGTCAGAAATATTCCACTTTTATTTCAGCCTATCTGAAGATTTTATTTTATTTTAATTTTTTTGTCGCAGTTAACTTCAGCACTGATGAACTGCCTGATTCAAGACAAATTTTCTTTGTGGAGCCCCCTCCCACTATGCCAGGTCAGTTGGGGTACAGATAATGAACTGCTTGACATTACAGGCACACAACAATAAATCAGAATATTGTGAAAGTCAGTCTATTCGAGTTGTAGTTCAATTAAAAGTGTCTATAGATTCAGTAGAGACAGAGTGAAATATTTAATCATGTTTTTTGGTGATAATACTGACTGATTTTATATTAACTGTAGGCGATTATCGATAAGTAAATGCTTGACATATTTTACTCTGTGTACTAAATGTGAGCTAGTCTAACAAATTGACTTCTTGACGTGCCCAAGAGCCCAAGAGGTCTTAATGATGAATTTCTGTTGAATGTAATGCTGTAATTGTGATATGACGCGGAGTGTAAAGTCTTTTCCCTCTCAGGTAGCAGATGTACTGCCCTTTTATATGGTGTATCACACTAAGGTTTTAAATAGGTGTATGAACTAATGACTAAAGCTAATGTGTATTGCTTATATTTAAGTATATTTTCCTATGAATGCAGGCCTATTGTAGATTTGATGGAAAGATGGTAATACATTTTGTATTAATTTTGTATGATAATTGTATGTTAGGGTCGGTCATGTTATAAGGAGACTGTTCTCAATCCTGATTGGATGATATTTTTGGAGGCAGCACCTGAACTTATAAAAGGTGGAGGGAAAGGGGTGTCCTCAAGCCTGATGAAGGTCTGACATTACTCAATAAATGATTAAATGAAGAATGACAGTGTGCGGGAGTTTGATGATCTTTACATGTTTTTGACGTGACCCTTTACTTGAACTGTTGCATATTTTACTTTTTCTCTTAATATATAATGACTTCTTGTTCCCAAACAGCCCCAACAGTTACTTTAGATTACAGCAAGCTTCAATTTGAACCATGCAAAACACAGTGCCCCGAGTGTTTGGCATTTATTACTACAAAGACATCCACGTCTGTGAGCAGTGTCACTTGGCTGGCATGTGTGATGGCGGCCATGATGGGGTAAGCTAAACACCACCTGTGAGGCTGTTTTGCATGAGATTATTTTACATACTTGTTTGACAGGTTTTGGTTTTGTTTAGGTGCGTGGCCGGTTGTTGCCTTGTTCCCTTCTGTATGAACAGCTTCAAATCTACCACGCACAAATGTCCCAGGTGTAACACACACATCAACACTGTGAAGAAGCTCTAAGAGGAGAAATGGATGGTGGGAACGTCATATATATACGTCATATTTAGACCAATGAACAAGTATTTTTAATTGAGCCTTTTTCTGATAACTAAACATTGCTGCTTAAATTGTATAAGTACAAAATGCTTTCCTGTGAAGTGGCATGGTGTGTTCCTGCTAATATTAAGAATGTAATGTCCAGTACTGTGTAAAAGTCTTAGGCATTTTTTTAAGAAGAGGTTATGAACAAAGAAAGACTACTAAAACACACGCAACTAGAGCGTACACCTGTGCAATGGTCCTATCTTGCAGTGTAAATGTAAAATGCCCAGACCTGGACTCAAACTCGAAGATCTTCTAGTTTAGGGGTAAATGCGCTTTTCATTGAGCCACAAAACCACTGAATTAAAAGAATCTATTAAAACTAATCTGTTGTTTTTGTCAGTCCGTATCTCAAAATGGTACAGAATCTCTTGGATCTAAACAGTGACCTGGAAATGAAAAATTAATCACTCTGTCCTTGGCCAAAAACTGACCTTTCATGAAAATCAAACATTTTGCACAGTACTATATGTCATTGACAAAATATATAAAAAATTACTTAAGAAATTTTGCTTTTAATGTAAAGCACTTGGGAGCATAAAGCATATGAAAGGTGGTCAAGTACTAAGCTGTATTTACAAAATGTCTCTTACATTTGCAAAAAAGGTAACATTATTAAAAGATATGATATACAGACTTTATGCAGTACAAAACTTTGGTGTTGAGTTATAGCAACACAGTTTTATTTCCAGCACTTGTTCCCTTTCAAAGTGCCTCCTCGGATCCCTAATGCGCTGTCAGGAAAAGAGTGATGACAAATGGGCCACAACATCATTAGTTTAACAGTTGTTTAAACTGATTTGATGGGACCTGCAGATGTCACTGCTAAGCCACTGGAAAACAGCTGGAGGTGGTTTCAGCATAGATTGTGGTCAGAGGTGGCCTGGAATGTTCGTGAAGTAAAAAAAGTCTATTCCTCCATCTTTTAAAGCTCGCATAAAATAAAGCATGAGTTTATTCAAAAACAGGAGATGACTATTTTAGTTATGAATTAAGCTTTTAGTGCAAACAAGTGCAAAAGCTGATCCACTGACAAACATGCTTGTCATACACTAGGAATGTGTAAAAAATACCCAAAAAAGTTAGGTGAATACCTGTCTACCTGTTATGAGAGAGAATAAATCTGTTTTAACTAAAAAGTGATGTAATGACCATTTTTCATAGTTTCTTTTGGGGACATTGAGTTTTTCAAGCTCCTCAACTGAGAGCTAACTGTGTCCAGTACCGGTCTTATGATGAATCATTATTGCTTTTCAAAGATGCAATAATCTTCACCATGTACAAATGTCTCTTATGTACTGTACCTCAGTAAATATGATGGTTTATTTGACAAAAGGGAATGCATATGGGTCACTGTGATCTATTCCCAGTTCAAGTGCATTTCATTAGAGTCTAAAAAGTCTGAAGAAAAGATGCCCACATGTGAGGACATGTCTGTGAGGTCCAGCCAGTCCATACTGTCCTCATTGTGGAGGTGTGAATCTGAACCTGAAGTATTTTCATCAAAGTCCATCTCCATGTTGACCAGGGGCGAGTGGAGCTCCTCCAGCGACTTCAGGATGGGGGCCTGAGTGGACGGGACAGGGAGCTGGGCCACTTGGACCACAGCCGGCGGTCGACATAACACTGTGTTTATGGGGAGAGTGGTCACACTGGCGGTCACAGGGAGAGGCTTGTCCAAGCTCTGCGGCTCATGTTTGATAAAAGGCAGGATCTCTAAAAAGTGCAGATCAAAAAATAAATCCATTTCATTGCCTGGATTATCAGTCGTTTATTAACACCAGCCTCAGAAGATAATTACTAACCTCCACTTTCAATCAAAACATCAAACAGGTCGTCCATCTGTTGGCTGCACACAGATGGACACTGCAAAGTAAAGACTTGTATTAAAAGTCACAGATTTAAAAAAAAGATGAACTTGTGTACAAGTGTTTACCTGTGTGAGCATGCTGCGAGTCTGTTTAACTGCCTCCTCATATCGAGGTGGGTCTTTGGACTTGGGCTGCTGCAGGATTAAAGGAGCCTCATTGGAACAAGGAGCCTGCTTAGATAAATACATGAGTTTTTAACCTTTTCAAAGTAGTTATGTTTATGCTTTGATATGTTTTGTTGAGATGATGATGTACCGTGTCTGGGGCAGCCTTACAGATGGTCTGGTTGGAAGAGTCTTGTGTGACACTCATTGGGAATGTGTTAAGGACATTTGGCGCTGCATCAGTCCACGCCTGCACAAATATTTACTCTGGTCAACACACAGCTTCACTCAAATAGGTTCAATGTGGTACAAATGATTCCTCTGTAGTCATTTGTAACTGCTTATTTATGGTCATTTCCAAACAATTAGCTGGTATTTAGCTGTAAATGACTAAATAGCTTACAGACTTTCTTGGAAAAAAGGCTTGAAATGTGCTACAAATTATCAGTGAAACAGAAGAAGCCTGTAGATCTATTGTTGTTGATAAATGATTGATACCCACATGCAATGGCATAAAACAAACTCATACAGTACTACACTTAATAGACACTGAATCAGGATAAGCTTTTTAATTAAACGTCTTGTTTTTATAAGCAAAAATAAATATATATTGCAAGATAATAGTAATAACTTTTTAGTGTTTGAGTATTGTGATTATATGACTTGTGAAATTTGAATGGCCCCTTTGATATAGTAAGTTTAATTTATTTAGAATATATTAAGGAGTACATGGTTTTTATTCCATATCAATAAACCAGGTGTACTACAACTAGAAATATAGGAATACATCTGGTTTAAACCACAACTTTTTTATTTGGACACACTGCATTGATTTAAGGCTTTATTTTGACATTTATTGTGATACAACTTTTTTTTTATTTATTATCCAGTCCTTCTTTATCCTTGAGTTTGGAGCCACTGGTCCTTGTGCTCTTGTGACTGTTTCTAAATGTGGAGCTGGTCTCAGAGCAGACGGATGACAGAGGGCAGTCAGGCTGCCACTGTCAACACCTGCTCCTCCACCAGAGCTCGGCTTTGATGAGAACCAGAGCATTTCATCACACAACTAGTACTGTGGCAACAAGAGTGGCACTTCAAGAGAGACAGATAATCAATGGGGGAAAAAAAATGTATGTATGACTATATGGACATCTTTCAGCCTTGGTACAGGCCTGTGGGACTTGACCACCTAAAGAACTAAATAAACTTTCTTTACCCTTACCTTCCTTTGTAGTATCTCTTATACAACTACTTACAAGCGGTGGGTAGTAAGTGTTCCTGAGCCCATGCAGTGATTATTAGTACAGCATATGGCTGCAATATCTAATCAAATATTTGATTATACTTGATTATTACAATAATTGCCAACTAATTTAGTAATTGATTAATTGTTTTCTGGAGTATACATAAACTTTGAAACATGCCATGTCCTGAAAAAGGAGGTTTTATTACCAATACAGTACAGTAACTCTCAAATGGTAAGAGAAAATTTAATTTTGTGTTTTTGATGAAAAACTATTTTGTGTGTATATTTGCTCCATTCAAAAGACCTCGAGTGACTTATAGCTTCATTTGGTTAAAATTTAGGGAAAACATCACACATTTACTCTCACTTCACTATCTGACTATTAATCAATTAATCAAAAAAAAAAAAAAAAAAAAAATTGACAAATGAATCTATTATCAAAATAATTGTTAGTTACAGCCCCAGTACAGCATCATGCCTGTTTTTAATGTGCCATTTGAGGGCCGAAAGATCACACCCATCCCAAAAGTCCAATACTAATCACAGAGTCTGTTACTGAAATATTCTCAATTAACTCTACTAGTAGAAAAATGCTCCTCCTGCTGTTTGTTGTTAGTACCCTTTGCTTTACCCTGCTGCCATTAAAATACAAATGAGTATCAACACCTGAAATGTTGTTTATGTTCTTCTGAGAGATTACATTCTGTATTATGGACTTGGATTTACATTTTACATAGCATTAGGCTTATTCTTCATTAATTGCATTTCTGGAAAATTACAGTAAGCTCCTGTTTATTACCTTTTTTTTTTTTTTTTTACAAGTCTTTATCACTGCCCCCTATTGTTCTGTAAAGGTATGCAATTTCACAAAATACTGAATGTAACCATATGTGATTTGAGTTTATAATGGTAATTCTGAACAAGAAAATACTGTATGTCTTTACCTTCTGAGTAGTGCATTGCTGCTGTAACACTGTAGAGGCTGTCGTTGGTCCTGAAGTCTGGACATGTCCCGGAGATGATCCACGACTGTGTAAGTTCAAGGTAAGTGTCGGGGCGGGCAGTAGGATGGGATGTGTGATGGTCGGCTGTGTGACCTCTTGTTTGACCCCCATGGGCAGAACCGGAGACCCGGAGGTCCCAGAGCAGTTTGAAGGCGTAACCATTTCCTCTTTGACCTGGACCAGAGCAGGACATGATGCAGGAGGGGGGGACTCTCCTTGTTGACTCCTCTTCTCCACTTCGAGCTGCATTTTCAACTTCTCCACCAGCCTTTGCTCCTGCTCCAACTTTCGCATCAGCTCCTCAATCTGACGCTCCTTCTCATAAAGACGCATATCCTTGTCTGAGTCCTTCGCTGACATCTCAATGGGACCATCCTGACTTTCTGTTGGGGCATTGTCCTTGATGCCAAGATGGGACACTTTATTAATGATAGGTGACACTGGAGGGCTGAGCTTGAGTATTTCCACATGGTTTTCGTGGTACGACCTGAGTCTCTCAATCAAATCTGTCTTAGTCCCAGAAACAGGTAAAGATCGGAGTTTCAGCTCTGTCTTCAGTTCAGCAACCTGAAAAAAAACAACAACAACAAAAAAAAAACAGTTATCATAGCACTCTATGCCCATATGCGCCTATAAATGATAAATTTATATAATTATAAATTTTGATAACCCTGTTTACAGCAGTACCTATAGTCTGGTTTAGACATGTTTGATATACGTTTTTGCATCACCATAGCCTACAATCCATTCCTAACCCATACTTAAAAAAATTATATAACTGTATGTAAAGCAGGCTATTTAATTTTAAGGGGTTTCTTGTTCAGAGCTATAGTTATTATACCAACTAGAAATGTAGGCTGGTTTCATCAAACCAGTTTAAAGTATCAAAAACTCCTATCCCTACAATTTATACAGTAATGATGAAGTCACCTTCATGTCTTCCAAATTGGCCGGCAGATGATCCATCCTGCGATTGGTCTGGATTGACAGGAGGTTTAAAGATGAACTGTTTCCACTACAACAGCTGGTTTGTACCTCAGACGTCTGCCTGAAAAAGGAAAAAAGGGAGCAAAACCCATTTTTAGAAACGATTACGCATTAATCACAATAAACTCCTATGCAGCAGGAAGCATAGGCAGGAAATGTGAAGTATTTGAGACAGACAGCAGCTGGGGTCTTCACTTGTAGCTAAACCAGGTGTTACTGAATTAAAAGCCAAATGTATCAGGCATAACCTTATGACCATTTGCCTATTATTAGTGGTCAAAATGTTATGTGTTATGATCAACTTTTTACCATCTAAAATAGCTCGTCTGTTGGATCGGATCGCACGGGCCAGCCTCTGCCCCCCACATGCATCACCTGTCACCTGTTCACTACTGTTCATTATCTGGATCACTTTTGATAGATACTGACCACTGCAGACCGAGAACACTCCATATAAGCTGCAGTTTTGGAGATGATCTGACCCAGATATCTATAGCCATCAAAATTTGGCCTTTATCAAACTCACTTGAGTTCTTATGCTTTGTTCTTATGCCCAGTTTTCCTTCAGGTGCCATGATGAAAATATAATATGTCACTGGTTATAATGTTATGCCTGATCAGTGTAGTTTCTTACTTAAGTGGTGCAGCTGGGACAGTCTGATAGTTGTACTGCTGCTGCTGGCTGAGTATCTGTAGATGAAGAAACTGTTGTTGCTGCTGTAGGAGGCGGGCGTAAGCCGAGTCCATGGGCACGTCATGCTCCTGCTTCTGATCTGGAGGAATGTACTGGTGATATTTCAGCTTCTTCACCCGCGGCTTCGGCTCTCTGCTCTTTTTGTTGCGGCCCTTTTCACCTGTTGTTCTCGACAGGCTTTGCTGCAGAGGAAAATATGCACACATTAAAAACAAGGCTAATATTGAGAAATGTGAATGATTTTGGGCAATTTTTGTAGATAAAGGTAGTAACCTTTATCTCTATATTTGTAGACATACCAGTGTTCAGTAACATAAAATGAGCATCCCACTTACTCTGCTTCCCAACAAATTTTTATATAATTATAAAACATTATTATATTTTGGACATAATAAAAATACAAAGAAAGAAATTAGAAAACTATAGGCAGTTTCAGTCCAGCTCTATGGAGGGCAGATAACCCAATGGTTTATTTTTAAGCCTCCACCTTAAGATACATTTATAGATTAAAAAAAAATACATAGACATAGCATTACAATTAGAACAATACATACAAGTTTTGTTTTGTTGACCCAGAGTCAACAAAATGTGTATAACAGTTTTTATCTGTTTTTACATAAGCTCTCCATGTTTTTTTTTATCAATGTAAAATCCTTTGAATGACTTGGTAGACTCTTTTATCTGGAAGCGAGAATTGAAATCATGTTGTACTTCTATGTAAAAGTCTATTTCGTATGGGTGATATAAGATTATAATAGATTCATTAAATGCTCTTAACAATGTTAAACCCAATGAAGAAGGCCTAACACTGTTTTTAAGGGACCAAAGCTTCAACAGACCAGGCAGTGTTTTTTTAAGGTGGGACAATGTTCTGCCAGGAGAACTGCCGGATAAGGAAACTGGTACAGAAATGTTCCCCTTATTGTTTTAACACCTGAGATTACAGGATACACATGAAAATAGCTTGGCATATTAACAAGTCATACAGCAGTGATGAAAGCTGAGACTGAGGTGGGTTAACACAAGCTGAAATGTCCCACTTGTCTTCCTATCATATTCCAGGGAGGATAACAGCACTGATAAATGTTCAGGATACACTCCCGAGTCCCATCCTTTGATTTTTGGCTTAGGTTTTACACAGTCTGTCATTCGAGCCTAATTGAAGACAAACTCTGGCTGGCACAGAATTAAGCCTGTAGTCTTGAAATCCCTGTGTTCTTTGAACTCGGCTAAACAGTGACTTTTACTTCACCCCTGAAATGATGTGACTCTAAGTATGACAAAGCACAGCCCCTGTATCTTTGACATCATGCGTCACATTGCATTTCCAAAGAAAACAGACAATAAATCTGAGTTAGGGCTAGAGGTTAATACCATGCCAGCTGTATGCAGATGTTTACAGCATGAAATAGTAAAGAAAATAATTACTGCATTTGTGGTTGTAAAGCCTTGAAAGATGATTGTGGAAAAACCTAAACATATTACACTAGACGATTTACTGTCTGTTACAAGTAGGTTCATATGAAGCATTAGTTCAAAATACTATTATAGTTTAGAAAATACAGTTTTAAAGGAAAGTCAAGGTTCAAAACAGCTCATTATTTGCATACACCTCTCCATTTATCCAGGGTTGGGACTGCCACATACTGTTTTGTAGCTGACTGCACAAAATACAGCTGGTTTCTGGACTAACCTTGACCAAAACTGGACTTGGTGTGATAACAGGAATCACTGCAGTAATCAGTGGAGATGTTTGTTGTTGATTGGTCTGTTTTTCACTGCTGTGTGGTACATCTGCTGTTGAGTGCGGGTTTGGTGACTTCTAAAACAAGGACAAGACAGGAAAAACAACAATTTAACATGGTCCGTTAAAGCATTAGGTGCAATGTACAATTATTCATTTACCTCTTTCTGAGAATTTTGAGTGCTTTCTTTTTCTCCACTTTCTTTTGAAGAGCTAGAGTTTGAGCTGTCAGACTTTTGGCTGCCAGGAGAAGAGCCATCACTGCTGTCCTCATCAAAACTGTACACATCTGGAGTCTTAACGTTAGTTATACCATCACCTAAACAGACCATACACTTTAAGCAATAAAGGCTGAGTAAAGATCACAACCAACACAGCAGAAAGATTATAGGTCTAATAAATACAGTAAGTGTACTATTGAGTATCTACCATTGTCGACCTCTTTGTCTTCAGATTGAACAGGTAGGATGTTTTTCTTCACCAGCTCCATGGGGCCGGGGCGCTGTGAGATCTTCTCATTCAGACAGTCGGCCAGTCTCGCCCTCTTCAGCCTCAGCTGTGTGGCCTGGAGCGAAGAATCGGCTTGTGTCTCTGAACAACACAGTGGACATTATCAACAGTTCTGCAACACAACAACACTACACTGAGACTACACAAATCCTTGACCTCATTCTACTCAGCACCTGTATTGAAGTAAATGTACTGTTATTTCAAAACAATATTACTCAACTAGAAGTACAAGAACTGGCTTTTCCCAACTGGGCACACCCCAGCAAACCATCTGCTTTTGAGCAAGCAGTTATTTGCATATTAATATTGGATAGGTTTTATAATTGATGCCCTTCCTGTCGCAATCCAGGCTTACAGTTACTTTCCAACTCTGCCCAGATTCAGTGTAAATCAATGAGTGTATGCAATGATTAAGCACTATATTTCTTATCTGCAGCAGTGAGAACACACAGGATGGTGGTTACCTTGGAGGATGTGCATCCGGACCAACTCAGAGCGCTCTGGTCGACTGCAGAGTTTATGCTTCAGGAAAGTCCCTGTCTGTAATAAAAAGTCATTAATTTATACATTTGTCTAAACATAGTCCCGATGAGTGTTTTTGTTGATGATATTAGACAATGTCTTACCCGGGCTCTCTCCAGACTGCGAATTCGCTCATGAAAGACAGCTGGAGTTTTCAGAGCTAAACAAGACCAACAATTGTTTTTTATTTTATTATCAGCGGAAATGTATTTTACAAGGAATAACTAAATTATTTTGTGAATCATAACTTAGCCTTTAGTTAAATACAGCTGTTCTAATGCTATAAAGTGAGGTGTAGTGAAGCAACTTATAACCCATAATCTATATACAACATGTTACCTTTTTGCTTCATCAGACTGTTTGTATTAACTGAGGATGAATATGTCTAAATGTTTTCATATTCTCTATAATGAAAATGTCATGGCATCTGCCTGTTGAGGTGGAAGAAGTACTCAAAAAATACTGTTACTACAAAATAATATTACTCAAGTATAAGTAAAAGTACTCTATGTTGTGACTTGATTAAAAGTACAAAAGAAGCGAGTGTAAAGCTTACTTGAAACTACTGTACTATGCGCATGGAATACTACCACTGCCATGACTACTGTGACTACTGCTACTACTATTAATGTGGTTAAAAATACCTTTACTCATGAAAAAATACTCAATACTAATAGTAAAAGTACAAGTATGTTTTAAAAATGTACACAGAAAGTGCATTTTCCTAATAAAAGCATTAAAGAGTAAATAACACAAAAGTATTGATCTGCTTTCCACCTCTCCTCTGTAACTTTAAACTGTACACAGCAACATTTGTACACTTTGTTGCAACTGTTAACAATAATGAATACAATTTGTTTTTAAATAATCACAATATAATTAATTAATTTTAGTTTTCTGCAATAATAATATTAATCTATTGTCAACAACTTTTCTTATTCATACAGAAAGCCTAGTCAGTGCTTGTACTAACCCAATGCTCACTCACAACCAACTCATCCAGTATGGGACGCCCCGTCACCTCTACTGGGATGTGCACTGTTTGCTTTAGGACAGTGTGAGGGGGAGTGTGAAGAGTGTGTCAGCGCTGCAAACCAAAACATTCCTGACGGCAGCATAGACCTCAGCACATACCTAACGTAATCTCATAAGTGTGGAGGCTCTACAGGAGACTGCCCAGGAAGTTAGTGTTAGTCCGAGTTAGGCCAGGCCACAGGGGGCGAGCGACCTCCTCTGATGGGCCAATCAGTGACTCATGTGGACTTGCTTAGACAGTAGAGCTGAAAATCTGGCTGTGGCTTTGTTAAGAAAAGACAGCAGAAAGGAAGAAGCGCTATTTCCTTCAACTTCTTACTTTGGCTCTGTTGCTCCCATTACATCATCTATTTTATTAAAATGTGTATGCAGACAAATATATCCAGACTTGGGACTAGCACAAAGAGTACACTGGCTTGTTACCCCTTGAGGATGGATTCCATTCTTTGCTACTGGTTAAATCAAATGAATTTTATACACTTAATCCTACCATTACTTTTAAAAATGTAATATACTAAAGCGTCTTTGAGTGCTTGTCATCACAAAAGTCTGAGTACTCACGTGGCATAATGCCCTGCTCCACCAGCTGCTCTCGAGTTCTCCTCTGCTGCAGACACAACTGAAGAACTACAAGACACAAAAATTATATAAGTCTAACTATGAAATACTCTGTACTGTTATCAGAACAATTCACCAAAAATGTATTTACTTTAAGCTCTTTCCACCAATATAGATGTCTATTAACTTCAAGTAACACTGAATAGTAAAACTAATCCAGCTACAAGGGGTCACAACCCGTGTACTTTTTAAGCCAGTCCCAAGTCTAGATAAATGGATAGGGCTGCGTCAAGAAGAGTTTCTCAGAGTAAAACCTATGCTGAATTGTAATGCAAAGTAGGAAACAGAGAATTTGCTGAGGTGACTCCATAAAGAAAACACCAAAACGGAAGAAAAAAGAATAGTGGAAATGATTATTAGAGCTAAAATGAAAGCTGATATCTTTATGGTGGTGCATTAAGGAGTCAATTACCCTTTACAAACCCAGATAAAAGAATCACTAATGTCTGTGTTGTGGTGATGATAACTCAGCAAGGCATGTCTGGTCTATACAGTGTTTAGACAATGTAATCTTGCTATGTATAGTTACTGCTGCTGATAAGTTACAGTTGAACATCAAAGACACGTTTGAAGCCACACATACAGCCTTTTCAGTCAGTATAAACTACAGAGAGAGACCAGAGCTGAAACATTTATATACAACAGTGTGGACATGATTCAAGGCAATAACATGGATTAGAGAAGAAGGCCATACTGACAAATGAGGTGCAGCTCTGTCTCTGTTCACACTGCAGGGGAAAGTGCTCCAAGACTCTGCATACACAGTTTCTACACTAAATCTGTTTTAGTGTTACTGTTGAGATTGGTCATGATGTAATGATGATAGCATGAGGCTATAATTAACAGAGAAAAATAATGTTTTACTTTTCCACTGAAATTGTGAGTAATTTGACCCTCTTCTAAAAATAGCATTAAGTATTGTAGAGAAAAATGGTCCCAGCGCCAGGCCAGGCTGATGACATAACTGTAAATACCCACACTTTTCCAGTGTATCACACACAAAAATAAAAGTGTATTGAACAAGGAATAAAAAGGAAGTAAGTGCATGCAACTATTCAGGCCAATTTAAACCCAGTGCTGTGTAGAAATTTCAAAAGCAGTTCTCTGCACAGCTCTTGTGTAGTGTAACGCTTTGCTCCCTTAGGATTTGAGTTTGATTACCAGGGGAATGAAGAACCAGAACTACACACACACACCTCTGCTAAGGCATTGGCTCTACCGTGCATATATGGACCTAAAACCTTAAAAGGGATCTTCAAGTAAAATAATCAACTAAAACTAACTAAACTATTTGTTCCTATACTGAGTGTTTGTGGCTGGACTTAAGCCCTATCTCCAAATAGAACAGAAAATTCTTTTAAAAATTCACACCAAAATGACCTAATTTTTCCTTTGCCCATTTTGGAACTTGACCTTTGACCTTTCCTGAAAATTACAAAGTTTAAGTTTATCTTTGCTAACAGCTCACCACCTTCAACCGACAAAACACATATTTTTGGCAGAGGCAATAAACTTACTCTGGGCTGAAACAATTTGAAAAACATACTAGCAATCAGAGAAACTGTTGATAATATTTTAGATAAACTGCTGTGATTGGTCAAGTAGGTATAATTTTGTCTAGGGCTGCACAGTACATCGCAAAATTATTGTATATATATATACATTTTTTTTTACAAAGTCCAGTTTTATTGGTAATTTCCTTAATTTAGTCACAGTTTAGCCATGCTTTATACCTGGTTTAGTCTGTGTTAAGTTATGATTCTGAGGCTGTTTTGACTTGTGAATACAGGGACTTACATTTTTGTTTTAAGTGAATTTCACTTAATGTGTCAGAATAGTAGGCCCTATTTTAAAATAGTGCAAAAATATCAATATTGCAATACTGAATGTAGTTACTGAATATTGCATGTTTTTTCCCATATTGTGCAGCCCTAATTTTGGCAGAACACAGCTTTAGGACGTAAAGCCAGAAAGTGAATAGGTTTGGCTATTGGGGCTACCTCCATGGAAACATGCAAAACAACAGTGACATTAATAAATTTGATATAAGTCGTATTTGAGGCCAGTGTAAACAGTGTGCCCTTATTATTGCCAACACAGTTTGCTTAGTTTAGATGTACAACAGCACTGAAGGGAAAACAGCGCCTCCCTCTCACTACAGACCTGCTCTAGTCTCCTGGGAGGGACGCTGTGTCTGAACAAGTCTCTCTGAGTCACACAAGCAAAAATAAACGGGGCAGCTGTGAGAACAAGGCCTGGGAACCACAAAATTTTGGGGCAGTTAAGGGGGCAGGAAGAGGACTTTCGAATGGTGGGTAGTCAGGGGACGCAGAGTGACCACAGCTCAAATCACTGGACAAACTGTGCCTGCCTTAACTGCTGCAGAGTTAGAAGAAGTAGTTAAAATGAAAAAAAAAAAAATTACTACAAAGTCATATTACTTAAATAGAAGTAAGAACAGCGAGTGTGTCATCCATCACGCTTAAAAGACCATGAAATACTTTTGTTTATTTTTACAAAACTGACATAAGTAAAAATAAATAATAAGTATGCGGTACAAAAATACTCAGAAAGTACATTTCTCTAGTTCATTTTCACTTCTGCTTGTCTGTTGCTCTTCCTAATACAAAACAAGATATTAAAATAGATTATTATGATCACTATTTTTCATAACTTATAAATCAAATTTGACAGTAACAAATGCCACAGCAAAGAAACTTTATATCAATAACACGGAAAGCCACAAAAGCACCAAGAATGCAGAGTTTCATTTGAGGGGGGTCCACTTTCCTCCCCGAGGGTCGAGTCTGGGGTCACTTGTCGGACCTGAACCCTGGCTAACCTTCCCATGATGCAACCTGGCTCGTCTCCCACCAATCACAACGCAGGGTAAACAAAAGGTAGCAGTTGATGTAATCTTTGATCTCAGACCAAGCTCCTGGAGGTCTCCCATCAGACTCTGATTTGATTTGAGGCAGTACAAATACTACTAGAAATATGTTGGTGTGGCTAAGCTATACTGTTGTTATGTTATGACGGAGCTAATGTTATTTTAGGCAGACACTGCTGACTTTATGATTATAAATATTAAAGCTGCCAAACACAACCCCATTTAGTGGAGATTAATGCAACTTATCAAGAGAAAAACAAATACAAAAAGGATATTAGACATCACTGTATCTGGGTTTGATACAATGAATTAAAGAGTTCATAGAGGTTTACAGCCATTAATTCTGCAGTATTCCTAATTAAAACAGATATTGGAATATCTTTGCGCATATGCCATAAGACTGATTTTAATCTGTTAGTTGTCTTTTGTGTCAGTATTAAGTTCTCAGTATAACATTGTCAAGTTATAACAAGAATAGGCATATAATCCACTTTTATCAGTAAACTGTATGCTCTGCAAACAAAGATGATATATTATCCTGATTTTACAGCAAATTGTGGCAGCAAAAATCAAGTGTTTTGTTATTTAAATAAGTCTCCACACACAGCTGGCTTGTTTATAGCCACATTAGAGAGGGGTATTATTTTTTCCTTGGCTACACTGGAGCTCAAACAGTATCTTTCAACATGAGTGAGTGGGAGTGTCCTACACACACAGACTCACTTCTCTGCCAGTTAGATCTATTTTTAGACCTGCCAATGATAAAACTGCGCTTACCTTCATAATAAAGAAAGTGTAAGCATAGAAAAGTCAGACGTGATGCTTCCTTTTGATTCTTTTAGTAGTATCCTTACAATTGACTAAAATCACATCTGTTGTATATAACATTAAAGCTGACGAAGCAGTACTGTTTACTGTATATCTCTTCTTTCTGCTTTTTATCTTCTGGAGTCGACACAGCAAATCCTCTGCCTTTTAGCATGCAGTAATCCGCATATTAATCTGGCAAACTTTTAATGCCAGGTGGCCATCCTGATACAACCCAACATTTAGCTGTGCTTGGGACCAGCACAAGAAGTACACTGGCTCATAATGACACCTTGTGGCCAGACTTTATAAATTGTATGTACAGTCTAACAATAAAATATGTGTTAGTATTTACAAGTCCTGTAATGACCCATGTTTATGATATATTTTAGTAGAAATTAGAAGTAATCCTTTTAAAAGCAAATCTAGCTGTAAACATCTTTAAGAGGTGTCCGAACTTAGTCATGAACGCCAACAATAATGGACAAATATTGCCTCTAAAAATAAGAACTATGACCTATGTATCATTATTTCATAGAAGCTGGCTATAAATCATACTGCATTACACACAGGAAACCAAAGGGTATTTTTAACACAACAAGAGTCAATGTGAGCGAAAGCAAGCTCAAGCTTGGTTTAGACTGAAGGAAGATAGATGCATGGCATGAATCACTGCCGCTGCCCTTTCATTTCCTCTTCACCACAAAACTCATGCAAATATAATAATATCAATGAAAAAGTACAAAATTCCTTGAGTTTGAGTGAATTAAAATAACTTCTTATGTGCTGGTACCTGATTTGAACTTGCCCCTGCAGATTGGCGGGGTCTCCACTTGAAGGCAGGCCATAGAGGACAGCGGTGGTAAGGCAGGCCAACTCTGGAGTCCCATGGAGCGAAGAGGCCAGCTCTGTGCGAATCACAGCCCAGCGAGGAGAGAGCAGAGGAAGCTTCGAACTATCGTCTGCCAGTCCCACTTCTCTGACTCCAGCTTGGCCTCAGCCGACCAACTGTGAGTGTGTAGTTAACGTCAGAAGGAGGGAACTTCAGATCTGCTGGAGTTAACCCTCGCTGTTCTCTCTCTCTCTCTCAAAGGATTCAGTCCTGGAGAACTTTCTGTCCTGTCTGTGAAAGTTTTTGGCTCCAGGAAATTCTTTGGCAATCTGTAAATATGATATCAAAAGAAGAAGCTGGGAACATAAGTCTATGAGAAAAATATAAGAAAATATAAGACCAAGATTAGAGATACAAAGCTAAGATTTGCTAAGTTTTGACAATACTAGAATTAAATGGAATAGCTTAATTGTCATTGTAAGTACAGCAAACAATAACAATTAAGGGCGCAGCTTTGCTTGGTGCAAAATAATATCAGTGATTCAAGTCATTTTCATTTTTTAAAACTCTCAATAAATATATTCTGGTGGCAAAAATGATTCAAAATACAAATCTGTACAAACACATAAAACAATATCCAAACTAAATCTAGATAATGCTACCACAGGGGATCACAAGCATCCTGGATAAATGGAAAGGGTTACACCACCAAATTAATTTGCAAATCACTGAACACTAGGAGGCAGATGATTTATTGTGATTTACATTTTTCAGTATGTGTTCAGCAGTGAAAACTTACTGAAACATGTGGACAATGTCAAACAAAAATAAAAGAATCAGCAGGAGTGCACAAGTGGCTAGATGCCGGTAAAGATCCTAAACAGGAAGTGCGATAAGGAGGAATTAGGGGCGATTTCCATGTGGCTGCTTCAGGAGGGCCTCAGAGTACAACAATTACATGTCAAGGTGAAGCAACACAGAAACTTTTTGGCAACTTACATAAGTCACACTTCTTGAACAGACTCTAAACGGCACACATGCACACTCTGCTATTTGCTAAAAACAACCCGAGATGTAGCAATCACACTCTCAAAATTTATGAGGCAGCTTAGCTGTGAAGAAAGGGACACATGCCTTGGAATCAGGTCCTGTTCAAACTTCTATTTTAGATAATATTAACTATTATTTTAAACTATCAGTACTTTTACCTGAGTACAGATTTTAAATACTTCTTCCTACTCTGTCAGTGCTCACCTGCAGAACCACTGACAAGCTACAGCAGAGTGTTTATATTTTCCCACCAATCCTGCAGCACATTATCTTTACAGTATTTTATAATGCCACAAACATACTCCAGATTTTTAGTACATGCACTTATATGGGAACTGTTGCCTGTCAGACCAGACATGTTTAGTAGTTAGTGCCAAACCTGTTATGGATTATGGCTAGAGATGTCATTTAGATGTAATGTGCTGCAAATATAAACCGAAATTCATTTTTCAAAGGGGAAAACATGTATTTTGTGCCAACTTGATTGTGTATTGGCTCTGAAGACTTTTCTAATCTCTCCCAGTGACTCACTCTACAAACAAACAGTACAAATCAGCTTGTTTTCATTAAGTGTTTTTGGTCTTAAATGGTCAAAAGGTAAAGTATGTGTGAAAGCGATGATAATGCCACAATGATTAGGTTTAAAATTAGGCTACATAGATATTCACTATGCTTCTTTGAATCTCTCTTCAGGCCATTCTGCAACAGCACTCCTCCTCATGTACCAACTGTAATGAAAAACAGAATTACTATTCATTTGTTCAACATTATTTGGTTTAAACTTGTTTTGTTTGTTTGTTCCTGTAATCATCTGCAAAATGGCATCAAGATGAGTCACTTTCATTAGAAAAAGTCAGAGATTGCATAATGTCACTACAGACCTCCCACTACAGAAGGCAGTCTCAAATCTCCCAATACTGAAGTTCTAACAGGCTCTAACAATGTGGCAAGACAGAACACAGCTGTAGCCCTGCCTAATGCTGTCCTGCTACTGTAGCATGTACCATAACTGCACCAATCTTAAAGCTACACCATACATTTAGACTTAACTGGAAAAACTCAGTGCCACCCACTTCATATTTATGTGGAAACACTGACATTTTTGGCTTGAAGACTTTTTAATCAAAACTTTTCCTTTTCAAAATTTTACAATGTGTTTTATTTACAAATGCTCATAAAATAGCAATGATTTTTCATGTCTCCCATGTGGTCAAGGCTTTTATGTATTACAAACAAAATGCATTATTTATGCATCTCTAGAATTTTGATAATTGTCCAATTGTCACATGGGCCCTAAAGCTGTCAGCATGGTTCTATTGAGAAAGTACTTGATGTCAGTGCTTTAGAGCAGTGGTTCCCAGCTGATGGGTCAGGGCCAAAAACTTTTTCATGGCTATGTTAAATACACAACCATCAGGCATAACATTATGATCACTATTATCTCTTTATTATGGCACTCATTAGTGGGAGGGCTATATTAGGAAGAAACTGGACATTTTGTCCTATAGTTAATGTGTGTGTCAGGATTTGAGCAAGTTAGACAAGAGCAAAATTGTGAAGGTGAAATGACTGGATCAGAGCATCTCCAAAACTACAGCTCCTGTGGGGTATTCCCGGTCTGCTGTGGTCAGTATCTATTAAAAGTAGTCCAAGGAAGGAACAGTGGTGACGCAGCAACAGGTGATGCTTGTGGGCAGTGAAGGCTGGTCAGCGTGGTCGGATCCAGACGAGCTACTGTAGCTTAAACTGCTGAAGAAGTTAATGCTGGTTCTGATAGACAGCTCTCATAATACACAGTGCATCACAATTTGTTACACATGGGGCTGCATTTTAGGCAGGTGGCCATAACACATAACATTATGACAAAAATATAGACAGGTGTTCACAATGTTACGCCTGATTGTTGTTTTAATGCTATTAGCTATATGTGCTACGTTATTTGTAACCAAAATATTGTCATATAAACTACAGTACATAAATATGTGAAACAGTCAAGTCATAATAAAATAATTTGCGTACATTTGTGTAAAATGTAAAAAGTGGGTCACAATGAGATGATCAGGGTCCCATAAGTCCCATAATCAGACCAGCAGAAAACCACTGTTCTAAACAATCCCACTGGACAGTTGCCCCTCTGAGCCGAGTGAATGCCCACAGCCAAAAACCACAGATAAAGTCACTTCAACATCAAAGACTCTTTTCAATGAATGTGTACAAAATGAACTAAGCCAATACACTGCTTCTCCCAAAAGTCCATTTGTGACAAACAGTGAGCAAAGAATAACAAGCTGAGGGTAAAAACTCTGAAATCCTCTTTCCATTCCGCACTTAAAGGCTTAAAGAATAACTCTGCCCTTTTCTGATGTTGTCGGCTGTAATCAAACTCAGGTGCTGCACGATAAAGAAGTCATCCACACGGCTTGCTCACCTCACATGTATTTACTATAGAAGCCAGACTGTGTCAAATTCCTCATTGATCCAGCTATGGTCAGGATAAGATTTACAACTATGGTACGCATGCAAGAGAGGTCTTTAGGCGCAGTCACATTAAGATTTGCAAATAAGCTTATACAAAAGGAACATATTCTTCAAAAAAGTACTTCTATATATTACTAATGCAAGTATCAAGTTACTTTCCACCTCTGTTTAATATATTAGACCGATGGCAAAATCTGAAAAAAATAAATAAAAATCAAGTACAGTAGGTGGGAATGTAATGTTAGCAGCTGTCAGCCTTGTTTTTATGTTAATATAGAGTATATTGAACATATCTGAGGTGGATGACAATTGATTTAGGCTTTTGTTTTTTTGTTTTTATTGAAAAAGCAAGATGGCCACCTTCACCAAAAATGGACATTTTCAGTAAAGTTCAATGTCTTCAAAACAAAACTAGATTTTCTTATGAAATTTGCACTGTATGTAGACTTCACTGTATGTAGACATCATAATACCACACAGCAAGTCTATAAGTTTCAAGTTCTATAGGTATATATATAAACAAGATATGTCAAACTTCAATTTCAAAATGGGCATCTTTTTTCGCAGTGAAAATGAAAAAAAAAAAATCATATGTCTGTAAAACATATCAACTATGCAGCTGAAATTAAACATTACATAACACATACTGCATGTAGTCACAACTGTTATGGGGGCAGCAGTAGCTCAGTAGGTAGAGCTGTTCACCCACTAACTGGAAGGATGGGGGATCAATCCTCACTATCAACATTGCATACTGCCTTTGTGTCTGTGGCACTGATGTATGAATGTGTTACTGTGATTGTGTTATTGGTGGTGGTCAGAGAGGCCGTTGGTGGCTACAGTTGTACCTTATCACCACTGAGTATAACGAGCAAATGAACACTGCATTTTAAAGCAGTTTGTTATTCTGTTATTAATACTATTACTATAGTACTATTACACTTTTCAGAGGCATTGTTTATTTCAAGCCAAACCACTATCAAGGGAAAGGATTTGAATCAACTATTGCACATTCAAGACATACTGATGTGCTTCTTTTACCCATATGGTCAGAAAACAAAGTCAGCAAGTTTGGTTCTACACTGGCACAGCTGCAAAACAAACCTTAGTGATTGTTCATGATATTGATATTGACACATGCCTCCATTGCATTTACGTGACCTCACACCATACTACAGGCCTGAAGTGTGAGACAGAGCCATAGAGAGAGAGAGAGTTGCACCAATGGAGGTCCAGAACATAGATGGTCACGTGATTTATGTAGACAATAACATTCATTTTTGTATGTACATTTTTAACCTTCAACCTTTGTTGAAAATATAAACTTTTAATTCTTTAAACATCATTCTTAAAGCTACACATAGAGTGCCTCCTCCACAATCACTATATACTACACTCCTAGTCTGAATGGCCACCTTCCAAGAACAATTCTAAGAAACTCTAAACCTCTGATGCAAGATTGAAACAGAGGGCAAGGTAAAATTCTACAGAAAAGTCTGCTGCAAGTGTCAGTACATATTTAGTGTGGTTTACAGTCACTACTAATAACTGTAAATCTCTAATGTCTCTAATGCGTTACTCTCTTTGTTCCTCTGAGCTGCTGCAGCTCCAGGCCTTGTGGCTCCTACATATAACTCCAGGTAGAACATAAAGTGTATATATAGTGATGTTGTGGATCCAGTCTTCATTAAGAGAAATGATAAGGGTCAGTGTTAGTGGATTTTCTCTGAGTTTTTGAAATGATCAGATTCTGGAATTTAAACCTATAGTCTGCTGGTCTTCAAGTTACAGCTGAATAGCGTTGACAAACCTCACAAAATCACCTTTGACAAAGTATCACTGACTTGGTTAAAAATATTGTTGAAGAGTTCATGTGCAAGCAAGTGACACTTGGCTGGCCTGGGAAGGCCTTGGGCTGAGGCGCTGGAGAAAGTGTTTGGGGAGAGGGAAGTCTGGGCATCTCTGCTTAGACTGCTGTCTCAATGACCTGGTCCCAGATAAGAGTGACAGAAAATGGGAGGATGGATATCCTGCCATATGACAGCGCTCCTAGTTATTCCAAGGAACTATTAGTGTGAAAATTCGCCCACTGGAGTTAAAAGAGACATCATAACTCTCTTAAAGGCTCTGATGAGAAATTTAAAATGATGGCAGGATAAAATTCTCTGGAAGATTCAGTTGCAAGTATCAGTAATAACACAATGCCAGTGCAGGTGCTGTAACACAGCTAAATAGCTGTTGTGTTCCTATTTTGAGATCCATGGCTGGATGTGGACATTGTGGTAGTACTTGTAAAAAATACCCTAAATGCTAATAATAAAAATAACCACTTTACAAATGGTTCATTTTTGATTCGCTCCTCAGTTATACTCAGTGGCTGTAAGCAACATCTGCAGCCACAGCTGCCCTGGGGCAGACTAACAAAGACATGGCAGCTGTTTGGCACCAACGGCCTCTCTGACCACCACCAATAACACAATCACAGTAACACATTCATACATCAGTGCCCCAGACACAAAGTCAGTATGCAATGTTGATAGCGGGGATTTATCCCCCATCCTTCCAGTTAGTGGGTGAACGGCTCTACCTACTGAGCTACTGCTGCCCCTATAACAGCTTTGACTTGTTATTCTAACTATTTTATGTTTTAAGTACATACAGTGTGTGTTATGTAATGTTTAATTTCAGCTGCATAGGTGGTATGGTTTACAGACATAATGATTTTTTACATAATTTTTATAGCAAAAAAATGTCCATTTTTAATTTCAAATTTGCACGTTTTGTTTATGTATAAACGTATAGAACCAAGACTTGCAAGGCTTCCAATTTTGGTGAAGGTAGTCAACTTGTTTTTTCAAGACCAAATGAACAAAAGCCTAAATGAATTGTCATCCACCTCAGATATGTTCAATACTCTCTATTTTAACAAAAACATGGATGACAGCTGCTAACATTCCAGCCCCATCTCAATAATTTCTAGAGCCTTGTTGAGATTTTGCCACCAGTCTATATTTTCAAGCAGTGCAACATTAGCTGCTTGGCGTAGTCTTCTAGCATCAGGTATCTTACGTAACACTTGATTGAAAACATAGCCAAGAATGTGCCTTAAAGACGGGAGGCACGTCATCACGGTGTACTGTTCTTTCAAGCAGACATCCAAATTTATGACTGAAATCTTAAAATCATTAAAGACCTGATGTGATAAGAGTAAACTGAAATAAAACTGGATTTTTATTCTCACAGGGGAGTCACCAAAACACATACTAGCACTACATCCCATAAAGGCCTTTACAGATGGTGGGAAAGCCAGAAGGAAATCCCTGTAGGACTGCTGTTCTCTTTGAAGCCATGCTACATGCTGTCGCCACCAGAGGCTAAAAACAGCAGACATGTGGCAACTTCACACAAACAGCTAGTTACAAACAAGATACAAGGACATGCACTGCAATTATGTGGTAACTTGTGTGTACTGGCAATTCGCGATGAACATATGAGTCACATTATTTACTATCTCCATATGCAAGAATGATAACATCAAGATTTAGGGGCATAGAATTGACTGATGGTAATCTAAGTTGTGTTGTGTTATCAGTGTGAACCAGGATTTAACCAAATTCCTCACAGCTTCTGGTAGCCATTTTGAAATGCCTCCAAAGTTAACATGAAATTTCAAACCTGACTGGCCAGATGTTACACAAAACATTCACCTTTGTCATCAAACTTATAAAACACCATTGACTGTCAGTACTGCCCCATCACTGATCTGAACCAGCTGATCCAAACTCAGAGTGTCACAAACCAGAGCACTATTTATGCCAGTCCAAATCCTAGATGAATGGATAAATGGGTTGCTTCAGGAAGGGCATCTGGCGTTAAACCTATACCAAATCAATATGCAATTCACTGCACACTGGGAGGCAGATGATTTGTTGAGACGACTGCGAAAATGGATAAGCTGAAAGGAAAGAAGGAGAATGGTCCAATATAGCCAACCATAGCTTTGACAAGTACAAGATATATTTTCGTCAGTTTGTGAACTTTTACGAGAAAGCAGCTGCTGAAAAAAAGGTCTATTTCAATGGCTTATACTGTACAGAACTTACATCAGTCGAGTAACTTATTATCTTATCTTGCGTTGTTCAGGCTAGTTGGAATTGAGAAAGTCATACTCATTACACAGCAGAGTGTCCAGACTGTTATGGTTAACTGCTCAGCTCCTTTGGTCTCTGCTTTCATTGGCAAACATCTATTCAACACTTTTTCATTTAAGTTTTCTTGCACACTGCCTCTACCTCAGATTTATGAATTGAATGCATGTGATGGTGAATGCCTTGATGGCAGTTGTTTCGTAAGTTGTTTGTTCCACTAAGGGGCCGTGACTGAAAAGTAAGAACAACACAATTGAGCAATATCGTACAGACTGTTGAGAAATATCCCACGGAGAATTGCGGTTACTTTGTCATCTGGAAGTTTACATGCGCTTATCCACCTCCAGGACGCCACTAATCTAATACATATCAAGATAATCCACAAATTTATTTATTAAGGCATCCATATGAAAGCAAGGAAATAACTTGTTTCTGCAACTCACAATTCAAATATGTACTGAAACCATTACATCTACAATGAGAAGCACTTGAACAGCACAGACCTCCGCCAATGCTAAAGATACAGTGCCCAGACCTGTACTTGAACCATATTCTAGTTCAGGCATAAATGCTGTACCCATTGAGCCACAGAGCCCTTATATCTCATTTCTTACTTGAGTTAGGAGTATGTTTGGCCCTATTTTAAACTCAAAACCAATAATTTCTTCCCTTCCCCATAACTATTTATAAAAATCGAATCATTTCCACCATTCATTTCTGAGTTATCGTGCTAACACACTAGCAAACCCACCAAACACACCACTGATGTCAAAGATATAGGAAAGAAAGAATAAAAGCAACCATTAACATTTAATGGCTACTTACTTTTTATATTTTTCTAACCCTAACACTTTCAAACCACTCCACATTGGTAGCAAATGTACACATCAGTGTTTTCATGTGTGGCTTGCAAACACAGCATATAAAAAATACCTTTATTGCTTTTAGCTGTTATCATAGGTTGCTGAAAGGGAAAAGTCATAAAAATGTACAGCGGTTTATCTAAGCAAAAGTAGGATTATCTTGGCTTTAGGCTTCTTAATAATGACCTTTTACAAATAGTTACATGAGTGATTCATTCTCACCCAAAGACCACAACAAGATTTTTTTTGTCTGACCCAAAGCAATAGAAAAAAACGAATGACACATTATTCAGCTATTAAGTCAGGAACATAAAGCGCGGCCAGGTTTCTGCTGCTAAAAAAAGACAATAAAATACTGTAGCCTGGACAAGCCACTGGACAAGAGATGGTGGGATACAATTATGTCACCACAATCTGGATAACACATAAAGAAGCACCTCCTTCACACATTCTCTCACATTCCTGGATGTCAACAAGCGTGACTTTCCCATAATGATGACTGGAGTGAAGCACATATTACCGCACTGTTCTTGGCAGGGGGGGTGCACCGGGGTCGACCACAGACTGAAATAACCCCACTGTTTGCTCACTGGCATGCTGTACTGTTGTTCTGGGAGCCATGCGAAAAGGACTGGGCATTTTTGTTTGGTACCAGAATGGAAAGCTGGAGATACGCCGCTCTGCAAGATCAAAACATAAAGTTAAAAATATATAATTGTGTTAATACTAGTGTCTATTTTAGGCTTGAGACATGTGAGATTCTGGCAGTATAAGAGGGAAACTATAATATTTTGACAATATGGCAGTATTGGAGCATCATTGTTTTATTGTTTTATTCAATTTAGGAATTAGCATATATGATAAGCATATAAGACAAAGGCTTAACAATACAGTATGCTTCTGAATTTGTATATTATGCTGAACAAGTAGTTATTGAAATGTGTTGGACCACAACAGTTTGACAGTGTACGCTCAGATTTAATCCCAAATAAATTAATACATAAATATTTAATAAGGAGAAAAGAGTAGGCACAACCACTAACATTTAACATTGTATTCTAGCCTTTTGTTGCTCCAACTCTCTCTTCTTTGAGATGTGTTGCTGTCATAAAAATCCAAAACACACTATTGTTTTTATAAAATGGTAAAATATTTCTATCTTAAACAGCTGATGTGGTTTATATTACATTGGGAATTAAATATAGAACAGAAATATAAAGTTGGGTTTATAGTTAGCCTTGTGCCTAATACTGCACTGTGTGAAATTCACAGTGACGCAAAATAGCCATGACTGACACTGCAAAGCTGTTTCCACACTTACATGTAAACTTTGTAAACCTCATGTAGAAGTTTCTTTCTTCACCTAAAATCACCTAAATGTTAGGTAAAGGTGAGTGTTTTTATGAGTAGCAATACCTTACATCACAATGGTTTTGGAGCCAAGTGTAAGCAGACTTTTATGAGTGTAATGTGGAAGCCTGAAGACGTCACTGCTCACACTATAAAACTGGAGACTTTGGGGAGTAGAAACATTTGAACAAAAGGTCAGCATTTAAAAACAAGCAATGTTTTGAAAGTTAGACTAAACTATTGCATGTATTAAATGGTCTATGAGTCATCAAGCCATAAAATTCATACTCAATTAAATTTTATCAACATACATTTTTTTTCAACATCAAGCAACAGTCAGATATAATTCTCAATGGATTTCATTAACTGTATGACAACTGAACTGCTGGCTGTCCTGCAGTAGTAGCAGTTTCTGTCTTGTAAAAATAAGCTAATTACATTATTTGCAAAAACTGTTACTGTGGTTTTATTAGCTCTACCAGGGAGGTTTGCCATGTTGTTGTCATGTTAAGTTAGTTAGTAATCGTATGGTATCAATCTGTAACACTGTGAAGAGATTTTTAGAGGATAATGTAGTAGTACAATAATAGTACAATGGCAAAATGGGGAATTCCAAACTGTCACTCCAGCCTCAGGGGGTCAATATAGGAAAAAATAAACAATAGCAAAAATGTTAGTTTTAGTTGATTCTTTACATTGTGAGATAAAAGGGCTTTGCAGCTCAATGGATAGACCATTTACCCTTGAACTAAGTAATCCCTGATTAAAGTCCACGTCTTGGTGCAATACTGTATATTTACCATTGCGAGAATACCGGGCAATACCTTAGCAGAGGTTTGCTTTCTTTGAGTGCTTCTGGTTTTACAGTACTTTTACAAAATGCATTATTGTGGACATAGCTTTGTAGTTTGAGATTTACAAATATCTCAAAAGCGAAATTAGTATTTGCATTAAGAGGTATTGTAAAGCACAGTCAGTACACAGTCATAACTTATGTAATACAATAACAGGCTTGTTGCTGCTGACTCAAGGGGAAAGCCTAACACTTAATGTCATCCATAGCCTTTACGTTGCATTAAATGTATAGTATGTGAGAGCCTTTTATTCTAATGACATTTGCAGAAAAATCGTTCAGCCTCATGACGACTGATGCAGTGAAGTCATCAGACAAACAAGGATTTGTGGAGTTCCTGAAGTGTACAAAAACCCTCATTATTTTAAATTACTGTGAATGCACCACACTTATGCTGAGTCTCAGAGCCAGTGGTTGGCACCACACAACTTTTCCATGCCTGAGTGGAAAGTGAAAACCACCACTCCTTTTCACTTAAAACAATTTGTTCAACTGGAAACGTCTGGAGAAAACTTCACTGCATTTTGTAGTCTTTCTCATTTTAAATTAATTAGTTAAATGTCAGAGTTATGCATATATTTATCAGGCTTTTTGGCCTCCTGGTTTTAACAAAAGATGCTGTGATTGGCGGACACACATCACATGTTACAAAAGCATATGTGAGTACTTTCTCTAAAATATACTTTTACTGTCATTTGAATCAGGACCGTGAGAGGTCCTGATGAATCCCGTGAGTGATTGCACAACTAGTAGTAGTAATAGTAGTAGAGGTAGATTAGTAATAGTTGTTGCATTAGTATTAGCACTGATAGTAATAATATATGGTAGTTGTGGGAGTAGCAATAAGTACTTTCTGCTTAAGTAGTAGTGCATAACTTGAATTTCCTTCGGGATCAATAAAGTATCTATCTAATCTAATAATATAATTGTTAGGCATTAAAATTAAGATCAGAGATTGCATTTGTTCTGTGAAATAGCAGGTAACCATAACAGTGTAACTAAGGCCTTAAGATGAACAGGCTGCAAGAACACAGTCCAGACCTCAGGGGACACTTTAACTACTGCATCAGCGCCATGAATATAAAGTGAGCAGTGTTGTTTTCAAATCTATATAGGAGCCTATTTCCACAAGGCCAAAAATCAAAGTGGTTTTGAAGTACTGTGAATGCTTAAAGGACCTCTCCCTTGGTGCCAGCCTCCTGTGCTCTCTCTATTCACTCACTGTCATCTCCTCACAACGGCCTGACTTCCTGACTCAGCTCTGGGAAACTGTGAAGTTACCCTGATTACAGACATTTCCTTCCTTCACTAAAGCAGCAGTAATGCCTGGAATGGCCCCAGTATTTACTCAGGCCCGGAGCGGTAAACTCCAGATCCCACACCCACATGGCATATGCATCATGGACCAGAGAGGTCAAAGGTCCCTGGGAGAGGGCCCTCCTCGGTCCAGACGCAAAACATCAGGGATATGACAGTTATTTACATCACATGGCTTAGTTTAAAATGTTGTTGAAGCTATTAGTGCTGTGCTGGCTGAATATTGTTACTGGATACTAATGACCCCTTCTCATACCTCCTAGATTGCCGCTGAACCTCAACAATCAAAATGTTGCATGATCCACAAAACACACAAAACCTTTGTTTATTGAAGTACATTGTGAATAATTACTTTAGTACCACTTTCTCACCTCATTGATAAGATTTAAAATTATGTTGCATATCAGAGAAAGGAGTGATAGCAGGGTGTACCAAATGGCAAGCTAAGACAGGGCAAGTTTTCGGGCTGAGCTAGGTAGTTGTGGCTTCACAGATTATTTCCAATATAGGAACCGAGTAATGTTTTATAGTCATCTATTACCTAATTATGACTATCATATAGCTGCATAATTTAAAATATACATTTCTAAGGGTGGACTACTTGTCATTAGTTGGGGTAAATCCAAATCTCACCAGTAGGGGGCAATAGGATTTCATGTTACTTTTGTTATCATTATTGACAACAAACAATGTGTAAAGAGTTTTACTATCTGTGCCTTTGTGCTAACATTATTTTAGCTAGTATCAAGCAAACATTTAACTGTGGGGCTGTGAAGAGAAGACAAGGCTAAAAGAAGCATTTATGGTGTTTTGTGTTTTGGATTTACTTTTTGATATTGACAAACAGAGTTTTGAGTCTTTTGCAGTATGCATTTTGTTCATGTTGCTATTACAATGATGTTGACTATTTTTACTAATTGCAGTTTGGTTTTCAAAGTGATGAAAAATGACACCAATAGCACAAACCCATTTCCAAAAATGTTAAGGCGCTGAAAATAAAAAACAGAAGAAAATTGTATGCAAATTTCATAAAACATAACATTTGATTCACAATAGAACATAAATAAATAAATCAGGAATTGAAACTACATTTATTTTACAATTTTATGAAAAATTAGCTCCTTTTGAATTTGATGGCAGTAACAACCCTTAAAAAAGTTGGTACAAGGGAAACATAAGAGAAAACAAAAGAGACGAGAAAACGCACAAGAAATAAGAGCAATATTTTGGAACTAAATATAGAAATTAGCAACATTTCAGTAACCTGACATGGGTATGAAAGAAGCATTTTAGAAAAAGACTAATAGACACGGCCTTTCTCAGTTTTAACAACTGTAATGTTGTTTATGGTCTACTGTACTGTAACTTATATTTTTTTACGAGATTTTTGGACCATTTACATTTGACAATGTCCAACTTTTTAGGAACCTAGTAGATTTAGATGTTAGATCATGCTTTTTCTGAAACTTTTGAACTACTAATGCCACCAACGCCACTGATACCTGATACAAAATGCCCTAAGTGAGGCATATTAGTCTAAAGTGACTCCCCTGTATCTGCATTACACTGCCATCTAGTGTAAAAATGACTTTCAAGAGTGCATTATAATAATAGACATAATATCCCAGCATGCATTTTTCTACTTTCCCAACAGGCAGAGCCTGGAGAAGACAGCCATCATCCCTGCTTGGAACGCTCACAGAGGCACATAATGAGAGACGCTATAGTGAAAACTCCTGTTGTTGAGTCCTGGTGAAGACTGAAACTCCAAACAGCCTATTAGTGAAAAGCTCCACCAGATACAACAGAGCTACAGTCTAAGTGGCCATGAAAGTTTTTGGGGAAATTTAAATTGGGCTGATTGAGTCCAGCAGATGACCCATTTGGCCAAATAACAATCCACATTTCATCCAGTGGAGCATCTGGTGTCTAAAAATATGATGTGTTCAATGCTTAATGTAGACTATTTCTCAGCAGTAAATCTTGCAACTACATCTGAGCCGTTATTAAAGCCAAAGTTGTCTCCTTTTCAAGCTCCTGATAGGAGTGAGTCATAAATTAATTTTTGGTGTTCAATATTAAATGCATTTTTTGGATTCATGAATTAATGCGACAGTAGGTTGTTGATGTGTGTGCGTCAGTGTCAGCCATTTTACACATTATATTGGTGCCATGTCAATATCAGCGCAAATTGAAGGGAAAATAACTTCAGTGGAATTAAAATCCTTTTGTTGGGAGAAGATTACACTTTTGCTAAGATTACAAAGAAAAAACTTTACAATAATTCCCTTTGGGTTTGGTAGCCCACTTTATTTTTCATGTATAATACTTTGCTTATTTTATTAGTCCCAATAATAAAAAAATAATTCAAGCAATTCCTCCACTTCTAAATGCTAATCCACATTCTATGTAAGGTTGTATAAAGATTGTTTTCATAACAGATCTATATTTCGTCATATTGAGCTGGGAGGACCTGAGACTTTCCCTCGAAGGTCAAATATAGCCCCATTTGATTTCTATGAGACAGCCCAGACTGCTGTATCTGTGCCAGACTCTCCCTGAGTGTTGGGGAGATCAGCTTTTGCTCCAGTAAAATGTGCAGGGCCTAAAATAGGTCTGATCGAAGAATAGTGTTTCACATTTCATGGCACAGGAGACCGGTGCAGTTAAACCCTCTCACTGATGTCCTCTGTTGTTCTCCACTCCTCCGCTGCACTCAACCTACAAGCTCAGGACATGGGCCAAGGACAGAGCCTCCACACATCGGGCCAGGCAAGTTCACAACCTGCTGCAGAATAACAAGGATATATTGTATGTTATTATTCTGCAGAGGGAAAGTTTAGGTCACAAAAACAAATAATCAAACAAGGTTATTGAGCAACAGTTGTAGTAGCAGTAGGAACAGTAGTAGTAGTATCAAAAGTAGTTAAATTAAAATAGTGGCCCTCTGTTTTTACTAAAATACTAGTAAACAACTACAGCTTCTATTTACAGCTACTTTGTCCCTAACAACTTGCACAAATGTCTAAAAATAAAACCAAAAACTCAACTGCAAAATGGAACATAATGGGCATTTAATGGGCTCGCTCACCTGGGAACACACTGGACTCACTCAAACATCGCTGCTACACTCCAGTCACAAATCTCCGGGAAATGTGCCAATGCTGCCAGCCCATTTCTGGCTATCTGCGCAATGGCAGGTCCACAGTCTTCAGCCCTTCAAGCTGCTAATGTTCCCAGCACAAAAAGCATTAGCCCCCCTCTTTGGCGCCTCATATCTGGGTCTCACATAATGCGTCGCCTCCAGCAAAGGGTTTTCTGAAAGACAAGGTGAATAGTCAATGACATCTGAAAATAACCACCTGCAGCTCCAGCACTTGAAATGGAAGTCAATTTAAGAAATGCACAAACTACACAGCTTTTAACATAAAAAGTGACCGCAAAGCATCATGGGTAAATCCTCTCATCATTCATGTATCGACCATAAAAGCTAAATATGACCATTCGTAAAGAATGAAACAGTTGTAGCTTCTTTGTATTTCATGAATGTCAGGCTGTATAATTTTGGTTCATGTTGGTTAGTTTTGAATAGATTTTTTTCCCACAATATAGGAAATATAACACTGCCTCAGTTTTATGTTTTAATCATTTTTAATAATTACACTCATACATGTAACTTCTGAAGCTGCTTGTTAGTAACAGTGAAATCAGTCTAAAATAAAATGTCAAAAATGATCTCCACTTTGTTTACTATGTAGACCTCAGAAAATGCTTCGTCACACTGACATGAGTAAATATGAATTGGGCAATTTTAGTGCCTATCATGAATAAAGTCTAAGGGTGTGTTTACATTTGCCACGTTTGGCAAAGTTAATACAAACTTTAGTAAGAGTGTTCAGTTTCAAGGGTCATTTGAATTTGAAGTGTGGAGGCTACCAATGCACCCACTGAAAAGGGCGGGCCTTGGTCCAACTGAACTCTCTATGGTTTGGTTGAAATGTGAACACCAACACTGACATCTAAATGATCCAAATATGGGAAGAGTGTGATAAGATGTGATGCTAAAAACATGAGATTTGATAGCTGTCTGAGAGTGGAAAAAAGTCTTTTGAAATGAAACAAAACAAGCTGAGGCAAAACGTTTATTGCCTTGTGTTTAGAGCAGGTTCATTACATTTACAACAAACACAAATATTAAATTTTTTTGTTCTACTGCCATCATTGTTTGGTTTTGTTCCACTAATCTCCATACACATCAAGACTGCACCAATCTAGTTTGTTTCTCAAGGCCTGATAATTTTGTTGGTTGGGCTGCAGTTAAAAATGCCTTAGTGAATGCTAAGTGGCTGTGCAGGATGTTTACTGGATTACCAAAATCAGTAAAGTAGTTTTCAATGGTCTGACTGTGGGACCCAATTTTATCTCTGATCATTTTAGAGTGTCCAGGAAATAATTTTGAGAAATAAGCTTGGTTTGGTAAAAGTTACCAAACAAAGGTTACTTCTCAAAACTGTTTCCTATGACCTTTAATCTAGTCACAAGCCAGTGTACGCTTTGTGCTAGTGCCAAGCCTGCATAAATGAAGATGGTTGTGTCAGGAAGGGCATCTGGTGTAATAAACTGCCAACTCAAGGCAGATGATTTGTTGTGGACACTCCAAACAGGAAAATCTAAAAAGGAAAGATTTTGCTATGATCTTTATGGCACAATTAAAAATGCTTCACCATTGCAAATCAGATGAATTTTGACACTATATTCAGCCTCTCTGTGACTCACTTTTGGTCCCATGGTTCCAACCCACCAGTTGGGAAACATTGACGTACACAGGTGCTTTGGTGTAAACTAAACACAGATCCACCAGTATATACAACACTGAATCGACTTAGATGACAAAGTCAGACTGAGACCAGACAAGCGGCTAATCCCAGTGGTCACGAGCCTCATTATCTCATGTGCAGCTCACACAGTTAGAGCAGGACTGAACTCTCGTCTCAGTGTAATGAGTCTGGCCGTCCACCCGAGACTCTGGCACCGAGTCGGACATCTTGGACTGAGGCCGTCTTTCTATTGCTTCACAGATGACAGAGAAGATTAGCAGAGGGTGAGGTCCTGAACGGGCTGTTAGCTGTGGACGACCAGGTGTCTCTACTGTGCCTCTCTGTAGTGGGGCTCACTCACATCAGACAATGGATGTGAAAGTTAGACTATGCTACGTGCTGCACCACATTTTTGAGAATTGTTCAGCCAAGTTCTCAGAAGCAGTTCAGATAATGCCACAAAGAACATTTTCAGACAAGGTTTCATATTACAAAAGAAATAACTATATTGGCGAGCATGACTATGTGTTATGTGTGATTAAGGTTCTGCTTCTTCTCATCATTTTACTGAAATTGGTCTGATTATAAAAGGCACGAACAAGGACATGGAGAAGGACAATTTCAATACATGTTGGAGGATTTTCAGGAAAAGCTATTAGAGAATCTTTGTAGATATACAGTAGTTAAAGTCAGTGGTTCCCAAATGGTAAAATATATATTTTGGGGCTTTTCGCCTTTAGATCGAGAGAGAAAGAGAGAGATAGAAATCAGCTTAAGCCAAGAATCAAACCCATGTCACGCCAGTGCATGCAATGTGCTCCACCAGGTGAGCCAACAAGGATCCCCAAAATAAATTTAAAATACAAACTCATGCAACAAAAGCTAGGGTTGCAAGGTTGCCAGATGTAATTCTTTCAACAAGCTTTCAACATTGGCAGAGTCTGAAGTTTGGCTATTTCTGACAACACACTCTCACAGATTATCAAGACTCCTACAGTTATTTTTGTTGTTGAAGCACAGAAACCAGGTGTGCACCGGTGACCACATGTTCAGCTGTTTCTGGTAATGTTTTGCCACTTTCATAGGTAAAAAAATGCCATAATTTCAGAGCTAAAGTGAAAAGAACATAATTGCAAATTCTGTAATTGCACAGGTTAGAGGTCAAACTCTAATTTTCTAGTTTCCCTTTTTAAAGTTTCTTACAGTTGTCATTGCTCAAGACAACTATGTGGAAAAACAACTTCCTGGTTTGCAGACTTTACTTTGAGAGACAACTTCTGAGACTATTCAAAGGTTTCTTTTAACTACACACAGCTTCATATTACTTTAGATATCACAAAAACAAGAGTCACACATTTCCAAACCAGATACTGCTAAAACTTATTGACTTATGTCAATACTTCCACAAGACTTTCCAGCACAATTTCTTCTGTCAAACTTAGATTGAACAACCAAATTAGCTAATTACAAGTCCAATAGAGCTGTGACCCTAAAGCTCTTTTGTAAATCCTCATTTCATCTGTCAAAACCTTCACAGTTAATCAGGCGGTCAGGTTTTCAAGCGTGTTATCAGCTCTCGGGCCACACTGGCTATTTTTCCTGTTACCATGACGACATCTCTGCCTCTCGATTGTGCAAAAAAAGGAGAGACAAAGACGAAAATGTCACGGTGAGTAGTGCTGATTGAACACCTATGGACAGCGAGGAGAAGAGTGGCCTACTTTGTCTACAAATTACTCAAAGACTCTTTTGAGCACCAAAATCTGGCCGGCTTGAGAAGTCTTTCTTGTCTATGTATAGTCATGAGAAAGTGTGTCGGCTTCATCTCATAGGCCAATCTCTCATACAGTCACTTTACATTAACGAAAGCAGTTAGACAGTGGCTCCACAAAGCATGACAGCTGCAAGAATGGTGCACTGTCAAGAGCATTTTGCATCCTTCAGATTAAACAGCAATAAATAGCAACTGTTAAAAGAGTTGATCTGAGGGATAAGTGCATAATAAGAGCTAAAATTAGTATGTTTCTCAATCAATATTCAAAATGACAGTGAGATATTAAATTTCTAAAGATTCAAACACTTTTGAAAACAACTGTGGACAAATCTGAGATGAGATGTTTGTCAGTTTTCCTTCATCTGATTTATTTTATGATTAATTTGACAAAAAACTTTACACCAGATCCCCTTCCTGACGCAACCCTTGTGGCTTCATTAGGTCACAAAAAAAAGGGTAATGCAGTCATTTCTACAAATGAATATCAATGATGTATATAGTAGTAGTACAGTAGCGGCAGTAGCTCAGTTGGTAGAGACGTTTGCCTACTAACTTCAAGATTGGTGGCAATCTGCATTGGGCAAGACACTTCACCCATCTTGCCTGTATGAATGTGTTAGTGTCTTTGGTGGTTGGAGAGACCGTAGGCGCAGATTGGCAGCCACAGTTCTGTCAGTCTGCCCCAGGGCAGCTGTGGTTACAGAAGTAGCTCACCACCACCAAGTGTGACTGAGGAGTGGATGAATAATGCAATGTAAAGTGCTTTGAGTGTCTAGAAAGGCACCATATAAAATTCAATGCATTAGTAAAATGCGCCGTTAAGGAAAATAACAATAAACTTTATACAGTATATAGCCACATTTAATAAGAAATGCTTTTTCTGACAAACCTAAATTTTAAATTTAATTCTTGGTCATTAATTTAACTAGTTATATAATAGCAACACTTGCTTCACCTAGACTAATTCCCTCTGACTGTGGGGACAACATAAAGAGTTTAACAAATTATTATATTAAAGAAAAGTGACTTTATTAATATTGACAATAAAAAAGGCTTAAAATAATAATTAACTGTTTCAAAATATTCTAAATTATTGGCATGCGTCCATATATAGATATATTTAGCCTTAATAATGTGACTGAATACAAAATACTTCAGTCTATTTTTTTCTCTTATAAAACTAATAAAATAACAAGGTGCATACCTGTTAATTATTTTCTTTCCCCTGGTTACAGTTTCCAGATTTTTTTTCTTTTTGCTTTACCTTTTTCCTCAGATAAAGGACAATTACCTTATGTAACTAAACCATAATTCGTTACTGACTGTCTCCTCACAGTATGATGCCCAATTAACAGGTCTCTCCAAAATGGACTCCACTAGTGCACTGTAACAGCCCAAGCTTTGGATCCAGCCTGACAAAACTCTCCCTCTTTGTGCGAATATTTAATTAGGCTCTCTCGGTGAAGCCGCCGAATTACAGTGCTCCTTTTGGCCACCTGCTCCATCTCCAAACGCACCGCCGTGGAGTGACTTGTGCCAATAAACGTCTGCCAAGATGCACCTGCAAAAGCCACGCAGATATCATGCTGGACTGTTTTACCGGGCGCCAAAACTTGAACAGATTTAATTAGTGGTATCTTAAAAAAGTTTGTGTATTTTCAAAGTCTATTAATACAATGTGAGAATGGACTAATTAACACCAAAGTTGCACTAACTACCCATTTGATAGAGTATGAAGAAACTTTTGTATTTGCAAATTTGTAAAAATACCTTTGAAACTGTTAATTGTCATATCAATATTGTTTGAAGATAAATGGCAATGGTGTGTGAAAGAAAAATACAGTGTTTATTTAATATTTTATGCAATAGACTTTGTTTGGGAAAATCTATTTTTACACTACTGACAGAATAAATTGTTTAAAAAACATATTTATTTTCTTTAGCAGGTTTTGTTGATCCTGCCATTACTTGACACAATTTTGCCCACTCAAAATATCACAATATTTAGTATAGTTTACAAATATTGTATGTTTTTTTTACTAATTTATTTACATTTTTCACTGTTTTGACCTCTTGTATATTTGCACACACAGTACATTGTTTAAAACTCATCTATTCACAGAGAAGTGAAGTGGGTCAGGATCCCCTCTCTTTCCACCTATTTCCCTGAGATCAGTTCTACCTGACCAAATACCTTTTCCTTTTATCTTTTATCAGTGCATATTTTGTTTTTCAAATTGCTTTGGATTTAAGGTATTTTATTTTGTATGTTGGTATATATACTACATGTGTATGTATGTTGGTTGTGTTGTGTGTCTATCCAACTGCATTGAGAAATTGTTTTGTTCATTTGTTCTGCCCTCTGAAAATCTGGCTCAAGTTGAAAAGGACTTGTTTGTATAGAAAATAAAAAGGATAATTGCTGAGGCTATTAAAATTGTCCTTTAACATTCATTCATTCATTTTCTACCGCTTATTCCCGTTAGGGGTTGCGGGTGACTGGAGCCTATCCCAGTAACTTTGGGCCGCAGGCAGGGTACACCCTGGACAGGGGCCAGCTTGTCGCAGGGCTGTCCTTTAACAATAAAGCAAAATAAAATTTTGCATCACTGTGTAGCCTCAGCTTTTTTAAAAAGGGGGGCACATCTGACAAATAATAAAGCGTGTGATTCATCTACACTTGTGTTTTTGAGGGCTCAGCTTGACCAAACAGTGTCATTCTAAGAATGTGAACTGCTGCCAAAAACTACCTTTCTCCCCACATTTGTTTGGCAGTCTGTCATCTCTGTCATCTCTTTCAAACTCCATCACTTGGAGAGTGTCTATAAAAAATCAGCCTATAAAACTGCTATTTGCACTATAAAGCATCTCTGAAACTTCCTCCTTAGGGACAATGTCATCCTAACTATTTATAGGGAGTTTTTAGGATGAAGTAAACTTGACAGCCAATTGTAAATAAAGTAGCCACATGTCAACATAAAACAAGAGGCAAATAGTAAATCCCCTGATGAATCATAATGTTGGAAAAAGGTTTGTCTAAAAATAGTCCAGTAGCTTTTATTGTTGTCAGATGATTAGGTATTAAAAGCTGGGACTGCTGAGGCATAAGTTGCAGCAATATGATGTGAATAATGAGTACTTTAATATAAAATGGAAAATTGCAGTGATACATCCACATTTTAGCACTGTAGTTACATTCAGTCCATTTTACAATACACTGTCATTTTGTCATGAGAATTCTCTTTGATGCTTTAACTACAGACCAAACGTAGTTTATTTAATACATTTTACAGTGAGCAAAACTAAGAAATGTTTAGTAGAGTTAAAATGTGAGTAACTTGAATTGGGGATGCTCTGTGCTGTCTATTTCCACAGTAATACAAGGCTCTGATGCTGTAATTAGGGCTGGGTTTCTCTGGCTACACTCCCTCCTCTCTCTCCTTTCACTCATTTAGCGCTGTAGTCAGATTTGTGCTGCTTGTGGCACAGCCAGGGGCACCGCTTTACTCACTCCCCCCGCAGGAGCGCGCCTTTTAGGAGCGTGGCAGCGCTGCAAGATATTCTCCCCAAACGGGAGCGTAAAGTACGTTTACGCATGGAAGTGGAGCAGTGGAAGTGGACCATTTACGCACGGCTTCAGTGTGTCACAACTGAGTAAACAGTGAGGCAGGATGCGCGTGGTTGAGCTGCTGCTCGTGTACTTTCTGGTCAAAGTGATGGTATGTGATGCGGAGGGCGAGCCGGGTCACACGGAAGATGACTTTTTGATCGGGTATAACGACTCTGCAGAGATCGACGCGTCTGAGAGTCCGCACACTGAGGACAAATGTCGCGGCTACTACGACGTAATGGGTCAATGGGACCCTCCGTTCGTGTGCAGGACTGGAAACTACTTGTACTGCTGCGGCACCTGTGGATTCCGCTTCTGCTGCGCGTTCAAAAGCTCACGCCTGGACCAGACAACCTGCAAGAACTACGACACGCCACCCTGGATGATGACAGGACGACCCCCGCCAAAGATAGACGTGACTTTGGACGCGGCCAAGGATAAGACTAACCTCATCGTGTATGTGATCTGCGGAGTCGTGGCCATCATGGCACTCGTAGGGATTTTCACCAAATTGGGTCTGGAGAAGACGCACCGGCCGCATAGAGACAACATGTCCAGGTATCGGCGCACGCGTAAAGTTACTAAATTATTTTAGGCACGCTTTCACGTAGCACAGACTTGACACGTAAAGTTTTAGATTATAACATTTGGTCCAAGTGACCCCAACTCAACAAATCACACAAGATGTTTGAGCCCAAATCCATTTACTTGCTCTATATTATGACTATTCATATAATTATATACATATACAATGTATACGATTTTATACTACTTTTGCAATTTACAGAATACAATATAATATCACAACAGTTGATGCTCACAGTAGGAACCATCATGCTCGCTTCTTTTTGTCACTCTGAAAGACTGGCTAGTATACAAAATTTATATTAATTACTTTTTCTTGGTGACATTTCACTTTTTTATTGTTTCCAGGGCTCTGGCGAATGTGATCCGTCACTCTGCTCCAGAAGATGACAGTGGAGTTGGCCAGCATTATGAGAATCTCCAGAGCAGAGTCACAGTCAACAACCTGCGTAAGTACAGCTGTCTACTCTGAATGCTCATTTATAAACCATATTACAAGAACCACAAAAACAAGACAATCTGGCCAATTCGAGTTTTTTATTGACATTGTACTGAATGGTGGCCAAAGGAAAATCTGAATAGAGAGTTGTATGTCTGCATAGAGGTTTCAGTTCTTCAGGTTGTAATATACTGAATTATCCAGCCACAAGTGGTCAAAAGCCAGTGTACTTTTGATACCAGTCCCAGGTCTAGACAAATGTAGAGCAGAAGTGGCCAAACTGTTTTCAGTGAGGGCCACAGACTGAAAAATATATAGAGAGCCACTCAGATGACGGATTTCATATCACCATAAAAGAAAGTAGCAGCTGATTCCTTTTTAGGGGTCTCTACAGTGAATCATTCAGATAGTACTTTGGCATAGATTTTACTACAGATTCCCTTCCCAAACCACACATTTATCTGGGCTTGGGAACAATGTATAGTATGCTGAATTTTGTTGGAACCACTATACACTAGTTTCCATTTTTTCTTCCTTAATGCCAGGTCCATCTTACACAAAAATGTTTATGTTATGAAGCTACTGATATCAAGAAATAACATCCATAACTGCGGTGTGAATATATAATAACTGAGACCTGGATACAACACACAAATCTACATTGCCCCTAGTGAATGAATGTGAGTGAATGGTTGTCTGCCAGTGTGCCAGCCCTGCAACTAACTGGCCTTTGTCCATTGTGTACCCCGTCTAATGCCCATAGTGGCAGGGATAGGCATAGATCATGTTGGCAGAAAAGTAGAGATACAGCCAAAAAGACCTTATGATAAAAATAATGTAAAATGATAAAAGCAAGGTTATTAGGCCACTATGGTGCCTTACATGAATCAATAAATACGCCAATATTTATTATTCATTATTATTTTGATTAATTTCACAGCTTACAATACGTTATCAATCAGAGCTGAGTGTGTAAGTGCAGTTCCTGCATGAATGCACATGTCAAAGTGGCTATGCGTAAAAGGTTTCCCTCTAATGACCATCACAGCTCTTCCTCTGGTCCACTGTTGTACAATACACGTCACACCCTCCTCACGTCGATCACCAACACCCACCTCCAACAAACCAACACTACACTGCAGCTTCTAATAAACCAATCATGTCTCGACAGATTGTCAGTGAAGACTTCCCTGCAGCATCTCGCTGATTACACAAAATGCACTGTGATAACAAGATTCATATTTCTGGTATTTATTTATGCACAAAGGCTTAGGATATGGATAGATCGGAAAGAATAATCCTTTGCATAATTTAAAATACAGTCAACAGCTTCAGATTTCTTTTGTAGACATGTATGGCAATCAGAAACTGTAAACGTTTTTAATCCTTGTTACATTAGATTTGTGCAGGCAATGATTACACTGATTGCATCCGTTTTAATGCTTCTGACACACAGCTGCTCTTGAATGTTAAATGAAATCAAAGGTGGAGCTGGATTTTTTACTAAGAGACAATTCACCAATGATTTGACCATAATAATAGTTAGACTGCAGATAACATAATTTTATACCTTTTAATATGAAATCATAGCAGCATCATAATTACTCAAAATTGTGAAGTGGTGAATGTCCCCGCCTATGATACTTAGAATGGGGGTTTGATTCCCTGAGGGCCAAAATTCCAGCCAAAAGGTCAACTTTGTCCTAGTTCCAAGCCCATGATAAATGAGAGGTTTGCATCAGGAAGGGTATGAAGCATAAAGCATATTCCAAACACATAAAAATGTGGAAAAACTAGATCCTTCTATGTGCTAAACCCTGGAAAAGAGTAGCCAAAAGAATTGCATATTTGTAAATAATGTTATTAAAATACAACTGTTGTGGTCCTTGAACCTCTCAATACTTCTACTTTGGGTCAACCTTTTCATTACCAAGCTTTTTACCAGCATGTTAGTGATACAAGACCCCACTGCACTAAGGGTGCTCCGATCAGGGTTTTTGAGGCAGATCACCGATCAACGATCAGCCTCTGCTGTGATCGGCCAATACCGATCATGGCCGACACCGATCACGTGGTCTTCAATGTAGTAATGTATTGTATGCAGGCTATTATTAGTTCCATTTGAAAAAGACTGTAGCCTTTGTAAATATAAAAGAACAACAAAATTCTACTTATTTTTGTTTTAGAAGAGGTTTTGTTGCATTATTGGTCTTTAATGTGTGCCCAGTGTCTGTGGCTTTGTTTGAATGCTCCAGTTTTGACAACGTCTGAATGAAGAAAACGTGCAACGAGAGCAGAGAAGACAACGATGAAAGGTGCTCCTCTCAGACACACGGACACATGGGCTGCCCTTTTACTTTCTCTTTCCATTAGCAGCCATTTGGTACAGTTTAAGCCACAAAACGCACAGTTTTCTCCGCGCAACAAGACACAGGCAGACTCTGAACTTTCTTAATCCTTTTAACGTAACTGTTAGCGGGTTAGCTGTAGCTCTATTTACGTTGGTGTTTGCAAATACACGCACTGCTGCGCCTCGGTTCTGTCCCGTGCGCTCCTAAAGCAGGCGGGGACACAAAGCAGCGCCTCCAGGGCAGGTTTGTCTTAGTTATAACCAGGGCTTAACTTAAAAACACTGCTAAAATAACGCTACAGCTGTTTAATCAAACCGGAGTTGCAGGACAGTAAATGTGAGAGCCTCGCGTGTTTATTGTAATTTGATCGGCCCTTCTGATCGGCCCATTTTACCTATCACCGATCACTCTATTTTTAGCCATGATCAGCCGATCATGACCGGCGGCCGATCGATCGGAGCACCCTTACACTGCACAATATAATATTTTACTTTTTAATAACCTTAAGTAAGTGCAAGGGATATTGCAAGTGTGCCCTGCATTTTGTCAAGCACACTGTGGAGGCAAGAGGACACAAAATAGACTAATCATAATCAGGCAATAATTTTGTATTAAATGTCCAAATGGTGTGAATGCATATCATCTGGTAGACCATTTTTTTCTGCTGTGACTGACAGTTGGTCAGCAGGTGATGCTGACTGTTTCCATGGTAACACAGGTGTAATGATGCATTCACAGACTCCTCAGGTGGTCCTAGTTTCTAAGTTGAGTAAAATGTTTTTGTTTTTTTTGTTTTTTTTTACATACTTTGTTTATGTGTGTTTAACTCTAGTCTACTAAGTGTTTTGGGTTTATAGTAGTGGGACAGTCACAGACACAAAAAAGATGTCCACATGACAAACGGGACGTCTCACTATGGCCCATGTATTGAGAACAGCTGGAGATGACCACAGAAATAAACATGTCCTGGTTTTTATCTAATTTTCTTGCCAGTCCCGCAAGCACATACTATACACCCGAGACTGTGTTTTTAGAATAGGAATGATTTAATGATTGTTGTAATGGTCTAAGTTAATGTTGAAAAGCGTAGAAGAATCTGGCTGCTCTTGCTCTAGTTGCACTCAGGAGAGAAGTTGATGCATGATGCACGTGTGAAGGACTTCTGTTCATTTTTACACAGCAGTAACTTAATGATTCATCCGTTCTGTCCTTGGTGTTGTGTGTATGGCTAAATTGCGTAGTGTGTTGTAAGTTACAATGAGTTAGAACCACAAGTAAATTATCTTGTTTTCTTAATTTTAAGGTTGCTATGGCATAGGAAGCAACTTGGGCAGCATTGTGGTATCAACTCCGTAACACACACTTTTCTGTAGTGCACATAATATAGTCATTTGCACACAATCAAAATCCTGAAAACAAATTTGTCCTACATAAGATAGTTGACACTACTAGGGCTGCACAATATGGAGAAAACATGCAATATTCGATAACTATGTTGAAAATTGCGATAACGATATTATTGCGATATTTGAAAATAAAGCCTACTTTTCAAACATAGTAACTTAAATTCACTACATTTCACAAAAATGTAAGTTCCTGTATTTACAAGTCAAAACAGTGACAAAATGAAAACTTAACACAGAATAAACCAGGAATAAAACAAGGCTAAGCTGTGACTAAATTACTTTTTAAACATTTTTATTTAGTCACAACACAAAGGGTTTCAAGGATGCATAGGCAATTTTTAAATAATTTTTAAAATAAACTACTGGACTTGGTATTTCTGACTTCAATAATAGCAAAAATCATAATTAGGGGGTTTAGAGAAAAGATTATTACCTGCTGACCATTATAAATATTGGGATACAGGTCAAAAATTTAGGTGGTCCCCAACTTTATGTAAATGTTAAAGATGCCTTTTACTCTAAGCCAGTGGTTCCCAGCCTTTTTTCCAAGTGACCCCTATTTTATCAGTTGACATGTTGACGGCCCTCAACCTTCGCCTCCCAGTCCCTGACCCTAATAATTAGAAAAAAATTAAGCAATTTATTGGGTAAAATTTCACTGCATAACAAAAACATCAAGTATTATTAATATATTTTCAACAATTTCTTACCACATTTTCTGTGACTACTGCAATGCATTAGCCAGTCTTCCATGCATTTTTCAAGAGGCTCTCATGATCCTCTGTGAAGGACAAACTGGCAGGTGTGCAGATGAGTTAGACTTCATCTAACTTGCATTGTCAATTTGGTGATTTTGTTGCAACTGTTTCAAACGTTAACCTCTCCAATAATAGCTTGGACAGTCATACTAATTATTTTTCTGTTCTAGTCAGTTTGCATTTGGTATCCATGGGGTGGAAGACAAGGATGCAGCTGAAACTACTAAATGCAGTTGGACTAACAATCAGCCAAACAACCAATCAGAGAAACAAACAATTGCATAAAGCCCGCACCATAATAAATAAACTGCTATGATTGGTCAGCTTTGAAGGATCTCGGCTGAAGACTATTTGAAAGGAAAGGATTCCAGACCCTCTTCAGTTTGCAAAGTTAATGGGTCTGGTTGGTCAGACTTAACTTGGAGTTGGTTTGTGGTTAACCAAATGTGTTACTTCACAACAAATGTGTAAATCTCTCATGTAAACTACTACACACCCACTACTGGTGAATAAACTGTGAGATCAAACAAAGCTTCTGAGTTATGTTTTGTTGGAGGTCACTACTGCCTTGCTCTTGTCCTATTGGTTCAGTGGTGCAGAGAACAACCTCACTCTATTCAGGCGGAGAATCCTCCCAATCCTCTGGTGGGACACGGCAGTCTGTTTCCTCAGTAAAATAGATACGCATTTCTGTGGAATAACTTGTGACAGCTCTCCAGCACTATGGAGACTAACTATGCTCCTACCTGCCACAGACTCCCATCATTAATGACTTATTACAACTAAGCCGGAAATTGTACTGCAGATTCATTCATACTATATGCACTGACAGGGGTTTTAAGGAACTTAAAATTGATCTACAAATTCACATAGAAATCTAAAACTCATAGCTTATTTCTGCTAACTCTTATTTCTTTAACTAATGAATATAATCTTGTCACTGGCTCAGGTTTTAACCTCAAAATAAAATAAAAAAAAGTAAGGAACTTGTATTTATATACATGTGTTGCATTTAACTGTAACATTTGAATTTGTTAAAAAATAATGTGTAAACCATTTAATCATTTATCACAATACAATATTTCATTATAAACTGATCTTAATAGCGCTAAGAATAAACATTAAAAACAAATTGTGCTTGCTCTCGTAGCTGCAATTATATCTGTCTCGTTAAAATATCAGAAATGCAAAGTCATTGTATTTCTTTTTTGCACTGTTTTACTGTGTGAGCAGACATGTGCAAATTACACATGCACTTTACTTTCTCCAGCAGCCATTATTCAGTGTTGACCGAGCATCCCGAATTGGAGTTTGCCAGCTTGAAAATCCATAGCAATAAAACCTTACATTTTAAAGGTCTATTTTTTTTTCAGAGTAGGTTGACAAAGTTAAAAGGTGTTTTCAGATGCATGGACAGAGCCCAATACTCCATTTGTTTAGAGAAGAACTTATACATCCACAACTCTATTTTCTACACCAACACAACAATCTCGGTCAAAAACTGTATGTCTTCACTTTGCAGCACTAAAGCCACTTCTTAGGCTCTTAAATAGGCAGAACATAACAGGTATACAGGCTATACTGCACCACATAGTGGCTGGCGGTGCAAACAAGCAGAGAGTGCAAAATGGTGCTTACACATTATTATGATTATTCCCACTGTATATGGTATCATGGCTTTAACAACACAACTTATCCTACCTTTTGAAATAAGGGGTCGGTAGTTTGGGACAGTGGTAATTCAATCAACTTTAATTATTTCCACTTCCATACACCTACATTTTCTTTCCTCATACAATGTCCTAATTACAAAAGTGATTTCAGTGGAAGTTTAAAGTGATTCTCTTCAAGGCCAATTATTATTATGTAATGTCCTAAAAGTGGCATAAAGCGAGACCAAATACCTCTACTGCTATATACTATACTAAATACTTTAAGCATCCAGAATCTGACAGGACTAGGTATTGTCTTGGCAAGGGGATATTAATAACTTAAAAGTAGGGTGTCTGTAAATAAGATCAGCCATCTCTTTGTACCATTTTGGGGCAAACAAATCCCAAAATACTCTTTTAAATGTTTTATGAGCGTCTGGAGCATTGACTCGCTTATTTTCATCCATGGAGTCTTTAACCTTACGAGTTTGCAGACATGGCCTACTTTCCTGCAGCAGCCGACATCAGAGCAGTGACTTTGACAACACTAGAGTACAAGTGAAATCTATCGCTATCTACAGATTTATGAAAGACGACTTCAGAGCCAGGTATACAGCTCTGGGTCTAAGTACTGACAATGGATGTGATGTGACCTTTTAACTAGATCACATACATCAGAGTGTGTCCTTGTGCCCTACTTATCAATCTAAGAAAACTAGAGCAAATGAGTATAGAGTCCAGCCACAGGGATTCACAATCCAGAGTATTTGTACTGGTTCCATGCCTGGTTAAACAGAGAAGGTTGTGTCAAGAAGGGCATCCGATGTAAAATCAATAAAGAAATCACTGCATGCCATGTGGCATTTGCAGTAGCAACCCCAAAAGCAAGAGAATGACAGACACAAAGAACATAGGAGGTAATTTAGTGACTTTGAATATGACATAGTGGGTGGTTGGAATATTTCTGAAACCCCTGAGGTAATAGGATAGCAATGTAAAGCCATCTTTAGGGCTTAGAAAAAGTGAATGTATGCAATAAGCTGTCCTGTGTGAAAATGCCAGAGGTCAGAGGAGAATGGCCAGACAGTAACCAAATGTTAATATGGCCTACAAGCTCTGAGAAATGTCTTTAGCATCTATGACAAATAATTTAGGTGCTTCCGAAGATAAAAAGGAATCAAATTTTTGTATTATAGCAAGGTATACCCCTCAAAATGTCAAACTCCAAAGTCTGGCTCACGGTTAACAGAGCACTTAAAACAAAACTTATGAAATAATTATTAAATAGCTTCTTCAAACCAGATATGCTTAATGAGACAATCCATCATTGAGAGAGATTATTAACTTCCGTACACTTTTAAAAATGTTTAACTAGTACTTTTAATAATGAAGTTCATATCAGACCATTCAAACACCATTCATATCTGATCCAATATCTCACACTTAAAGAGCAAGTCATCATTGCTGTCCTCTGCATTCTTACTACATTGATAATTTGAGACTTTACAAATTAATTAGCAGCGTGATAAAGTTTGCCACTGACCAGTGGGGAATATTGGCCTAATTAACCTATTTTTAAAGACTAAATGGTGTTATTTTTTTATCAGACACAGTTTAAAGCAATGACTAGTGGACCTATTGTTCTGAAAGTATCACTTAAAGCCATACGTAGTAGTGTTAGGATCTATAGCAACCTCAGTGTACTGCCTGCAAACTGGTGCTGGCTCCTCCAGTTTAAACAGGGAGAGGACACAGTGAACATCTGTGTGCTGTGTCATGCCAGTAGGCAGGGGGCCAGTCTATTCTCTGAGAACCCTTTAATTTAGCAGATGTCTACTGTAGGATTAGTACAGTCTCACAAAGAGCAGTCATGGCTTTCCAGCTGGTTTCTAAGAAAGGTCTACTTTACAAAGAGTGGCACTACACACAAATTACATTCGTCTATCAATGTATCTCTTCAAATGTGTCTTGTTCAACAGATTATACACCTGATCAACCATAACATTATGTCCACCACCTACCAATTATTGATGGTCATAATGTTGTGTTATGATGTAATTTGCAGCCCCATATGCAACAAGCTATGATACACTGTGTATTCTGACACATTTCTCTCAAAACCAGCATTAACTTCTTCAGCTATTTCACTCAAATACTTATGCTTTCTGCTTCTAACACATCAACCTTGAGGACAAAACATATGCTTGCTGCATTATATATTCCACCCATTAACAGGTGCCACGATGAGGAGAAAATTTGTGTTATTCACTTGCTGTTGTGCATGATTGGTATGAAGCCTATATGTGTTTTCTTCTGTTTTATTTTACAGACAATGATCAATTGAACAACACAAGCCAATCATCCACATTGATAACGCAGCCTTACCCAGTCCCAGATATTACCAGTCCCTATGACCACCAGCTGCCAGTCAAAGACATCAACACATATGCAACACTCAAGGCTGTGGGTAAGAAAGACAAATTAAAGACAATTAAATCAGATTACCGTATTTTTCACACTATAAGGCGCATCGGATTATAAGCGGATCGGATTATACCTTCAATGAATGGCCTATTTTAAAACTGTTTTCATATATAGGGCACACTGCATTATAAGGCGCATAGAATAGAAGCTACTGTAGTGGTTGGGGTTGCGTTATGCATCCACTAGATGGAGCTGTGCTAAAGGGAATGTCAATAAAACAGTCAGATAAGTCAGTCAGTCAAACTTTATTAATAGAATACAAACCAGTGTTCTTACAACTCCGTTCACTCCCAAAACAAGTTAGTGCATTCACAATACGGTACCGTACATACCGGTACAAGGTTGCGCTGCCCTTGTTGAAAACAATGTATTTCCAACTCTATTTGTCACAGTTCAAAGCTACATGAACAGCGGTCGAGCGCTCAGTTTTCTGTCCCCTCAATGTCGCAACTCTTCTACAAGATGAGGCAAAGGCCGTGCCTCCTTGTTCTTTTGCGGCAGGATCCATAAACACGCCTATGGCACACATAAACAGCTGGGACTGGAATTCCCCTTTACCGTTTTTACCGCTGTCACTTCGGCGACGCCCCCTGAATACGGTAGCCATAATTAACCAACATTGATCCATATATAAGGCACATCGGATTATAAGGCGCACTGTCGGTTTTTGAGAAAATTAAAGGCTTTTAGGTGAGCCTTATAGTGTGGAAAATACGGTATTTTAAGTTTCCAAGTGTTATGCTCCTATAAACATATACAGATGGTTTAAATCTCTTAAAATCTGTTAATCCTGATGCTATTAAAAGGCATAGAGTGACACGAGAAGAATATTTATAGAAGTAAGTTTGTTTTCCTGATCTAGTAATATTTAAAAGCCCTGGCAGAAGGCTTTTGTTATGAGTAATAATAGCGCTGATGAAAGAAAATCAGGGTGCACAAAGACTTAACAAAGAGATGTAAAAATATTTCATCTGAGTCTATCTTTGGAGTGTTCAAGTTTAGTGTTTGGTGCAAGTAACAGAATAACACCTTTTTGAGGCACTGGAAAAAGCAAAATAAAGTGACATTTTGTGGGTGTAAAGAATTTGTGAAGATTCTCACTTATACAGGTCACTGTAAAATTATCTTATCAATATATGAACGCACCTGGATGTAGTTTAGAAGGATAAGAGGCAAGAGGATGACTTCCCTTATAACTATGTAATGTACAGGCAATTACGTAATTAGGAGCAGTAGTAAAACTGTTTCTTTACTATTTACTTTTATATTCTTGTCAGAGTCAAATCCAAAAAATGATGAGCTTAATACTACTTGTTAAGTGTAACAGTGGTTACAAAAATGCAGTGATTTAAGTACTTGTGGGGACTTAAATGTGGAACATAATTATTATACTTCTCTTTGTTTTCAGCCGAGAAGGTGAACATGTATAACAACCGACAACATTCGATGGAGATGTCCCCGAAGGGCGGCCTGCCCATGGAGCTGGTGGAGGAGGCCGAACCCAGTAACCCGTACAGCCCACCCAGACAGATGTCCCAGAAGCAGAGTAGACACAAGTACAGGAGCCCCCGCAGCCACAGCTCTCAGTCCCTGTACTACAGCTCCAACAGTGTGTCCAGCCCGGCCCTGCTCCGATCATGGGACAGCCGGGACGCCCTGGGCCTGCGACCTACCTATGGCCCACAGAAACTCTGTGTGATAGAGAAGGAGCTGCATACCACAAGATATATGCCTCCGCAGCCGTACTTCGTCACCAACAGCAAGACAGAGGTGACTGTGTAAGCGACTAAAATAGGCTTGGATTTAAGAGCTGCATGAGCTGTGTTTAAACACAACAGTAGCTGCAAAGGCTGCACCAGGACAGGTGGCAGCAGACGTTCAGTCCCCATAAAGAGGACAGGGATGCAAGGACCTAGGACCAACACCTCTGGAAGGGCAAAGTGACCAATGTGTTGTCATACACTTTAGATAATTCTCTTAACATGATGCAACGCAGACTACATACTGAAGGTTTTAACATGCTAAAAGTATCTCATTCTATTTCTATCCTATCAGCAGTTGTGTCTACATTTGGAAATCACTTATTTGTAAATCCTGCCCGAGTCGTCTGTGGTTAGTTGGCAACTCGTGGAGCTTTCAGTACAAGATTTTCACACAACTTTTCCTTCATTGATTTTTGTATCCAAAGTAAATCATTAATTCACTTAGACAATTATTTTTCTTACCGTTAGTCCTTTTAGATATTGTGGGTGGCTGGAGCCTATCCTGGCAACTATGGACATGAGGTAAAGTGCATCACAATAGCAAGAGGAAAATAAATTTATTTTTTATCAGCAGGTTGATGCTGTGAAGATGAATATAAGACACTAAACTATATCAGAAAAAAACAATTAAAAACAGATTATAGTACATGCTAAATCAGCTATAGCCTTTACATATATTATTTACAAATCTGTATTCTCATGGGTCATTTGTAGATTTAAAGGTCCCGTGTTATGCTAAATAATTTTTTTTTAGCTTTTAACCATGTTATAATGTTGTTTCCACCTCAAAAACATACCCGAAGTAGTATTTTGTTTCATTCACAATTGTTTGAGTAATTCTGTGTGCTGAGGCCGTCTTCTTCTCAAGAGCTAAAAATGCTAGGTCTCACCACGGGAAGGGCGGGACATAAGCAGCGTACCTCTGACCCAAACAAACAGGGATTCTTGACGTTTTTTCATAAAACACCAGAATACAGTCTATTATGAGCAGCTCTGTACTTATTTCTGAACAGGGACAGCAGCAGAAGCTAGCTGTACAAAGACTTGTGGAAAAAGTTGTTTTTTAATGCGTTTGTTACATTGCATGTCAACTGGACATAATTATTGTTACAAGGGCAACAAGACAAAGAAAAAAATTACGCAGAGGACTGGACAATAATGAGGACTTCAGCAGAACCAACTTGTGACAAAGAAAAGCACTAAACGCGTTCATCAGGTCAGAGAAGTTATTAAATTAGCTCAGTAGCTAGACTACCTTGGTTAGCTCTTCCGCTTTTGTAAGACAAGCAGTTCCAAATCAAACCAATGAAATGCCCCGCTCCGAGAGGGGAACTAGACTGTCCTGCTTGCAAAAAGAAAGTAGGACAGTCTGGCTCGCCAGGCTATGCCAGACCCATTCTAATAATTTTAGTGCTTAAATTGCCATCACTACAGAGCAGTCTGTTACGTTGCTAATAGCTGTATTAATTAGCCATTTCAAGCACTGTCCAACAGTGGCGACCTAATCCAAGCATTCTCTGCAAAGTCACAGCTCCCCAAAAGATGTTTTCCATACATATACACTACTTTAAGTTATAAAAGCTAAAATACTAATGCAAAGGGGCCCAAACTATTTCAAAATACCTGAAAAAAGTATAATATAGCTATATAGCTATATATATAGCTTATATACCTTTAATGTTTATGTTGACAATTGAGCCAGTGTTGTGTTGATGTCGTAGTGCCTCTCAGTACTGCTAGTGTCAAAAAGAAAACAAAAAACAAAAAACACACACATTTTAGCATAAAGCTTGACCCATTTCTATTTTTGGTAGATTAGTTTGTTCCACTTAATTTCCAGTCAGGTGATATAATACACAATACATACCTGCTATATGCAGAGATACCTATACTCAACACATTTAATCTTCACCACTGTTTATCTCACAACTTAACTGTAATAATCTATATAATGGAACATACTATAACATCAATTAAGTATCATTCACTGTACTGTCTACACACTGGATTTGGGTTTGATTATTAACAGTAATCACCCCTGTAATACTGCCAACTAAAAAACAGGGTGTAATAAGTGTTTGGCTTCAATTGTCAAAAGAAAGAAACAAAATATAGTGAAAAAAATATAACAACATGCACAATATTGATAGATACAAGCTCACACTCTCTGTGATCTGAGTCACAACACCTCACTTAACAATTTGTTCATTATAAGACATTATACACCAACCACCTGCGTCTAAGCTCTGTTCGTGCCAACACCATTTAAAAACAAACATCTGCAACGATTTGGTTTTAAGTAGGCATCACCAAAAAATATATAAAAATATATAAAATCTGAATCTGAATGTGAGGTGTTTTTTGAAGCTGAAGAACCTTTTTTGTTTCAGATGTTGTAGCTGTTGATACTCCTGTTGATATAACAGCAATTATATAACAGCATTACTTAATCCTTCATTTTTTTACAGTATTCATGTCATTTCTAAATAAACATTGTTTCCCTGTTTATTGTAACATGTAGGACCTATTTGTTGCTATTTGTTCTGTAAACACAAAGAAAAGTCTCAAATACTTCTGTCTGTGTATAAAACTGAGATGACACAAAACATTCAGTGTATTCAAACATAATTTCAGCTCTGTCTGGGTCGTGACACATCTTCTAAATTTGGACAAACTAACTTCTTCTCTTTTGTTTGAGATAATGTACTTGTGATTACAGAGGCCACTAGTTCTGGCAGTTTTGTTGTTGGTTTGTGCCATTTAAACTGAACATTAAGCATTTGGTTAATGGTTGCTCCCAAGGATCAGCACAAGCAATTAGGTAAATAATCATGTTTATTACCTGTTTTTTATACCAAAATGTGGCTCATTATTGATCGCACATTTCACCTCTGGTACAAAAGTACAATTTAAGCTACACCATTTATTGAACATTCAGTCATTATACCAGGCCAAATGTCTGTGTCAATTAAACCTATTTATGCTAAGTCAGTGTTGTCCACTTTTTCTTAACAGCAGCTTTGTCCTTTTTATTTATGGTGCATTTTAACCATGGTGAGGAATGTAAATATGCATTGACAGTAAGGTTTTGGGCCTTGAAAAAAAGCTTCATTCTGAAAGTTACAATGTACTGTATGCCATGTAAAATATTGTGTACTCTGAATAGTTGCTATATATGCATAAAATCTTTTAGAGGAGTTTTAAATTATTAATCATTATTATCATTAAACCTCTTATATGTCCCAACAGTAAAACTGCCCTGATGTGGCTGGCGTTAGTATCTTTGACCCTATCTCACAATGGTGCAGAATCCTTAAAAATATCTTGGATCCAGAAGGTGTTCCAGAGCCACACCTAAAACTAATCACCTAAAACTATCCTCCCTGGCTCTTTGCTAAACTTTCCTAAAAATGCAGTCAAACTTCAACCATTACTTTTTGAGTTATCTTGAGTTATCTTGCAAACACACAAACAAACCAATGCTGGCATGTTCATAACCTCCATGGCAGAGGTAAAAATAGACCTAATGCCATTAGCTAGAATAAATCCTTTTTTATACAATATTGACTTATTGTGAAGCAGTTTTACTGTTTACACACTCCTCTTTCGGAAGCACAGATTTTGATAAACCTCTGGGAGTGCTGTCATTTTACTGAAGACGCCAGGAGACATTTTTGTTAATTAGCCAGTGATGTTTCCTCGCACCAGGGTGGTTCCCTCTGGAAATTAAATCAGCACAATAACCTAATTCAGTCACAGGCAGCGTAGCTTAGCCATGTACTGTTATGTCAAAAATACTCAGATAGGACAGCCCAAAAATATAAAAAAATGTTATTGCCATTAAATGCATTCAAGTAAAAAATACTGTGCCACAAGGTTTCATTCAAAGGAATGTTTTTACTTGTCTGCTAATCCTCAGGACAATACATTTTCATATAGACAACAGTGAGCAGATAAACACAGAGTTTTGTTATTTTTTTTGCTTTATGGTAACTGTGGATAGCCTAATACATTTTTTGCAAGAAGTAACTAGAACACCAATGCTGTTCATTTTCCTTGCCGATACAGCTATTCCATACATACAATATTTACCCCTCTATATATGCTGGAATAATTCAAAACGATTTCCTCAATATTTCTGATGTTATATGTTTTTTACACATCTCCAGTTAAAACATGTCAGCAAGTGGTATTTTCTACAGTTACAAAGTGCAAGACTTGGACTGACAAGATGAAAAGGTCTCTCCTCTGTCAACAAATGAAAGTGAACCTCCACAGGCTGCATTTCCAGTATTTTTTTTTTCTGCCAAAAACTGAATAGGACACCATTAAACGCATAGAAAAGTTTGCTCAAAAGGTTCAATTTCAAGATGTATTGGGTCACTTGCAGAAAAAAAAAGTATAATGGATTAAATTAATGTCAACACCAACACCAGTCATTATGCCCAACATAGTATACAGAAGACTTGGATACACAACACAACCTTGAAGCACATGACAGCACTGTCCTTTTAGCCACTCCTTTTAGCTAATAACAGAAAAGTAAGGCTTCTTCCAGGCTGACCACAATTTAACAATAGAAAACTGCAAAAAAAGTCAAAATCTTAGATGAGACCAACACCTTTAGAAGTCATCATATATCAGACACTGATATAAAAAACAACAACATTAAACATATATGGATGAAATGTAAACAACTATCTACACTCACTCTACATCTGACAGAGAATTCAAAAGGGAGACATTTCCATGTTAACAGTCTCATTAATCCAGGCCCAGTGCACCCTAACATGTCTCCCATCACTGTGGATCACAAAAGCACGAGACACAGCCTGGATTTGAGTCTGAAAACTGGTGAAAGGAGGCTGCGACAGATTAGGATAGTCAGGAGTCCGCAGAGAGATGCCTCACTCAGATACAAAAGAACTGGCAAAGATGGTCCAAAACTATGAAGCCACAGAGAAAGGTCGCACTGTCTGCTGAGGAGTTCCTCGAAGCCTCAGATGAACTCTTTCTGGCAATTATTTTGTGATTGTAATTAAAATGTTCATGTTTCATACTAAATCTGTTCTGGTCTCTGTTTAAATAGACATTACCCATTATTATTCTGTCTTTATTTACTTGTATAATATATGTGATTAAATTACAACATTTTAATTGTTACAGGAATCTTCTCTGAAAAAAACAAGACCTTAAAACATAAATTTCTATTGAGAATTTGTAAGACTTCGGACACAAATAAATAAATGTAGTAGGCATTTTTTCTCTATTATTCTTGATATGCAATCGTTGGTATGTAGACAGACGCTCTCATGCTCCATGCTGGTCCCACTGCTTTACATCAGCAGACTTGATTACATTTACATACGTCTCAGTGGTAACCCTGTAACACACGTCTCTGTCGGTATTAAGCCATAAGGGACCACCTGCTGGAGTTTACCATTAGCATTAAATACATGGCTTTGTTAAACACCAATCACACATACAACTGTTGTTTCATCAAGCTTGTATCAGTTAAATATGATAAAAAACACTAGGTACAGTACACTTATATCATATATTATAATCCTGCATATATTTTTTTCAGGATAGAAAATAGTAATGTGCCAAAAGCCTCATAGGTAATGTATTAATTGCATATTAATCTATTGTTTACTGTTCCTTCCATGAGAATAATTGTATTATCAATCATATTATTATTGTTATTGTTATTATTATTATTATTATTATTAATTAATTCATTAATTTATTTATTTTCTATTAATCAAATTTCTTTCTGTCACATGAGGCCTCTGACTTCTGCTTCACATTCCATCAACGACATATCATAAGCTGCTCAGTATAAAGACCTAAGGCATGTCTTCAAATCATATGTATAAAAAATCTAATTGCATTTACTGTAATGAATTAATTACATTGCCAGTGTTCATTTTATGTGTTTTGTGAATGTTTAACCTTTGTGCATAATGCCCAAATCAGCATCATTATACATAAATGAATTCATTTATATTCCTTTTTATGGGTCACAATCATTTATTCAATCTATTCGAAAAGACTTCGCAAGGGGAAATTCAGATCTTAGGTCTCTTCAAATTAGTTGATTCAGTTGATTTGAAGATCTTCATCATCAATTATGCTTACGATCAGTGACCACTGAGCAATTTAGATTGCATCCACAAGGCCATACTGCCTTGTGGATGCCTGATCCCGTCAGCCCTCAGAAGCTAAGCAGGGTAGGGCCTGGTCAGTACCTGGATGGGAGACCGCTGGGGAACACCAGGAAGCCGGTGTGAATGTGAGTGAGTGAGTAGGGACTACGGATGGAAATTAGCTCTGAGCTATAATTCGGTGTATTTACAGCACTAGCTGCTGTTCATTAATACACACTGTCCCATATAAATAAATAAATAAATAAATTCAGCAAGACCAATACACACCATCACACGAACTCTCTGGGTGGAGTCTGCATGTCCTCCCCGTGTTACCGTGAGTTCTCTCCGGGTTCTCCGGCTTCCTCCCACCGTCCAAAGACATGCATGTGTTAGGTGAATTGGTGACTCTAAATTGACCCTAGTGAATGAATGTGAGAGTGAATGGTTGTCTGTCTGCGTTTGTCTCTGTGTCAGCCCTGCGACAAGCTGGCCCCTGTCCAGGGCGTACCCCGCCTACGGCCCAAAGTTACTGGGATAGGCTCCAGTCACCCGCGACCCCTAACGGGAATAAGCGGTAGAAAATGAATGAAATGAATGAATGAATAAATTAATTCACCTGTATGGGGATGTCTTTGGGCATCTGGAGGAAGTTGGACTGTCTGGATAAAAGCTGCTGTCCAAGCTGATGAAAATGTTTACAAACTATCTCTAAAAGGTGTTAGCTAAATAATATGGTTGTATATACTGTCTATCAACATAATTTTTCTTTTAAATCTACCCCCGGTCTTTTCTCAGAAGCAGCCTTTTTCATTGAGATGTTCACTTTATTGAGTTTGAGAGTTTGGATGTCAGGAAAATGAAAGATTAAAGCTCAAATAAAAACGTACAAAGAAGCAGACTTCCACCTCTCTAGAGATGCAACAATAGACCTATTCAGCCAGTGGAGAGACAGCCAAAATGAAGCTACCACTGGACTAATGGACATGGGAATATTTTATACATTCATTTTCTTATTACTTTATCGGGGCAAAATGTGGTAATCATTTCTAGTCCTCAAATTTAAAAATGTGTCCAGCGTGGTTACTCTAGTGAGGAAAACTAATGAAAAACATAAAATTGACATTTGGGACCACTAAACTTTTCAATTATGATGTTGGAAAAACACATTTAAGATATTAGCAGCTTTTATTGGTGCAGCCTAGGTGATGGTTAAAGATGGCTGGAAACCAAAAGTGCTCTCAATATCACAAAACATGACAAGGCGAAAGGCAGAAGTGAAAAAAAATGTTTACGGTCAATGCCTCTATATTTTCCCAACTGCTAGTGTTTGGAGCCTGTTGCTGTGCATGTGCACTTCTTATTTGCATAGACCTCTTAGACCTCTGTGACATTAGCAGCAGTTTTTGACCTAACCCTGGTACAGATGCAACAGATGATTGCATTTTCCTCTTTTATTTTGACACTGGCAAAGACTTTTAAGAGCTCCTTCAACAACAAAGTGCCAGACTTAAGAATAAAGGAAAATGATTAGGTGCATTAGAGATTTGCCTGGCATCACAACAGTAAGATTTGATAAAATGTTAAGAGTGTCCTTCCTAGTAAACATAAACATGAAACTATAAGCTGAAACACATGAATTGTAGATGTTTTTGCAGGTTTATGTAAACTTGTAAGTATACCTACATACAGTAATAAGTACGAGAGTAAGCCTAGCAGCCACAGCCTTGAATCATCATTAGGTTGCTGTGACAGAAGGGGTGTTCCCCCTCAGTACAGGGCTAACTACTGAGAGGCACTGAAAACTTTTTGAATGTATAGGTTCTAGGTATTCTTTTCACTAAAAGCAGCTAAGTTTTTCTGTGAATTGCTTATATTTTTGCAGCACGGCTCAAGCGACAAAATGTCACATTCAAGTGTTTAACATCTTGCCCTAAGCTGCCATACTTCACTTGGACATAACTATCAGATTAAATTATGAAACGGTCTTTAAGATCAAGATCATCTTTTAGACATCAACACAACGACAATGTCCTCTCTCCATAGAATTCAGTGAGCAGACTGTTTGCCTAAAATCACTCTCAACAACCATTCACCACTTTCTGTGAACTCATCTGGAAAAATATGTAAGTATAAGAATCTGCCAGCGACGACAGTGAGTTTGACTGTCAAAACAAATACATTTTAAAAAGTGAATTTACTCTTAAGAGCAAAACAGTCCCTTCCTAACTAATATATGCTCTATTTACAATAACATTACTCTCCTCTAAACCAATAGGAATTTAAATGTACATATCAATGGGCTCATTGCAGCATCACAAGAGATATCACCTGTGTCTTCATGACCATATAGATAATAAGGTACTTCATCCTGGTGTTGAGTTTTCTGCAGCCAGAGCATGGCTTTTATGTACTTATCCTAGGGCTTACTTAGCATAAAAATGATATTTGCCTTAAAGGGTACATAGTGAAAAAAGGGGAAGTAGGCAGGTAATGCCTTAAATACAAGCACTATCCACAATATCAGTTTTAGCTGTGGTTAGGGAGTTGTACAAAAATACCAGAAAGAATAAAATATAATAAAATGAAATAAATAAAATAAAATATTCACTAATTCCTGTTAGGGGTCGTGGTTTGCTGGAACCTTGTCCAACAACTTTGGGCCTTAGGTGGGTAGACACACACATAGTGACAGACAACCATTCACTCTCATATTAATTCATTAGGGGCAATTTAGATTCACCAGTTATCTAACACATGCCAAACAGTTCCTGCAGTAACAAGGAGAGCAAATCCACTCAGAGAAATACTACTCCGCTGGCCAGAGGACCAAACCAACAACCTCTCTTGCTTAGAGGCCAGAGTGCTAACCACTCTGCCACTGTGCACCCCAGGAAAGAATAATAATAGGAGGTATTTAATGCTGTTAAGAAACAACAAAACTGTATCAACTCAAAATCCATATGAGGTTTTGTTTTTCCACAATATGTCAATCATTTTGAGTTACTAATTAAAGAATTCACCACCATTGTCTAAGCTCTTGTAAATAAGTTAATGTTATCTGTATTCCTCTGTATGACAGATGCATTTCCTGTTTGGGCCTAAGCACCAACACTTTTATGTTTCCTATTTAAAAAACATATTTACTCATCTGCATATCTAACAGTCAAGTCTTTTGTTCTCAGTCCCTTTGATTAAAATACAGTAAATAGATTGCACAAAAGCTGAAAAGAATTGGTACTATGGCTTTAAATACTAATCAGCATCAATGTAGATGTAATGCCTTTCAGAAATGCTACAAGAAATGTGTCAAGTTGAATTGGAAAAAAGATGACCAGGTCAAAGAATTACTCACCATAACTTCTTTTCAGTCAGAGGACCAGAGCTGCCTGCACCTTCGTATCTGCTTGAGTTGCAAAAAAAGCCAATTAGAGGTGTGTGTGAATAATTCATAATCTTTTTAATAAACTGCACTAATGAGTCTTTATTGTCTATATGGATCAATGTGAGAAATTAATTGATTTTTACATTTTATGAAAAGTTGTAAATTCTTTTGATTCTGATATTCTTTGAGACTGACGCTTTTGCAGATTATTGTTTACAAAACAGCAGTGCCATCTACTGGTAATGACTGTGAATGCACTTGAGACAGGCAGTTGCTGTAGAGAAAAATGTCCTGTAGTCTTACTACAGGAATATAGTCTGAATTGTTGACATTATTTGACAAGGGGACATATCTCCAGTGGTCTGTCTGTCAAATGCTCTGTTTATGTTGCCTTTAATCAATGAAATTAGAGCAGGCCTGATGTTATCTGAATGCAGTTGTACTTTAGAGCATGGCAGGTTCATGGTTGGCTAAAAGAACCCAGATACCAAGTGCAGAGTAAACATTAAGTTAGTCATTATAGTCATACATGTGATTAGCAAACACAGCTCTTGCACTGACCACATCCTGCACTGGGGCAAAAATCAATCAAACACAAAATCTACAGGAAATTTGCACTGCACAACCTCTGGGCACCAACACACAAACATGTGCACATGCATAAGCATCGAAACCTTTCAATTTTAATGTGCATTTAGAGAAAATACAAATATTTGTGTCAAAATAAACAGGTGATTTAAATTAAGCCAAAGGTTCAGTGCAATGAGTTTGTCTTATCGCTATACCACTGTATCAGTTCAGATCTACAGTAAATGCAGTCAATGGCAAGACTTTAGTAAACATTAAAGGACATTCACATATGATATAATATAGTACAATACATATACAGTACAGTTTATTGTATATATTTTATAGTATATAACTTACACACGTTCATTACGAACATATGATATGACATGATACATGTCAATATAATAACAAGTAATATACTCAAAATACTTGACCTATTTTGTTCTACATATGTTCTACAAATTCTACATCATAAAACTAAAAGCTCTAAGAGAACATTTAAAAATAGAAAACAAAATCTATTCAACAAAAATGAGACAACTATAAGACAATGATGGAAGTGAAAGGGTTAATGGTCTCCTTTCATTGACAGTGCCATTCAGAGGGGCTGTGGAGTTGACGGGCTTCTGAATACAAACACACGCACAAGGGTCAGCCATCAGTGTTTGAGCCTGTCAACACTGCAACAAGACCAGCAGCTTTAAGGTAAGACAAGTAAGCTTTTAAATGCATACAAAACAGCAAGACTAGAAAGGCAGCATGATTTATGAACGGGGTTAACTGGATCTTTGTTTTTTGATCTTTCTAGTATGAAAGCCACTGTCCTACTGGTGTTGTTGGCACAAGCACTACTTCTGGTGCAGTCCACCCCAGACACCTCCACAGAGAGGGGTACTGAGGAGCCTATCCCATGTTCGAAGGCATGCACCTGTTTCCATGACGACTACAGCTTGGAGCTCAATGTGTACTGCAGCTCTCGAAACTTTACCCACGTCCCGAATGACATGCCAACGTCCACACATTCCCTTTGGCTAGATGGAAACTTATTCACCTCACTACCCGCTAATTCCTTTAAGGACCTGTCCAACCTGGATTTTCTAAACCTGCAAAGTGGACAGCTGGTGACAATTGATGCGCAGGCTTTCCGAGGACTAAGATCACTTGCTCATGTCCATCTTGAAAGAAACCGCCTGCGAACTTTACCAGGTACACTTTTCCAGAGTACACCCAATCTTGCCTCATTAAGTCTGCACAATAACCAGCTTGCACGCATTGAGGAAAGACTTTTTGCTGGACTGTCCAACATGTGGCTTCTAAACCTGGGCTGGAACTCAATAGCTGTGCTCCCTGAGGCGGCTTTCCAGGACCTGCAAGGCCTACGAGAGCTGATCCTGGCTGGGAACAGGCTTGCTTACCTGCAACCACAGCTTTTCCAAAATCTTGTGGAGCTTAAGGAGCTAGATCTAACTGGAAACTTCATTAAGGTGATCAAAGCTAATGTATTTATCAAACTTACCAAACTGCAAAAGCTGTACCTTGCACAGAATCAGATTGTGACAGTGGTGCCCAGAGCTTTTATGGGCATGAAGTCTCTCAGATGGCTGGACCTTACAAATAACAAAGTAACCACACTGCATGATGATACTTTCTTGGGCCTTCATAGTCTCCATGTGTTACGTCTTTCCAATAACACTATCACTGCAATAAGGCCCCGAACTTTCCGTGATCTGCAGTATCTAGAAGAGCTTAGACTCAGTTACAATAGGATCCGATCTTTGGGAGATAGGATCTTCGAAGGACTTGGTCATCTGGAAGTCCTTGAGCTAGAGCACAACCAGGTCCAGGAGGCACAAGTGGGTAGCTTTACAGGCCTCTCTCATGTGGCAGTCATTAACCTTTCAGGGAGCTGTTTCATCACCCTCCCAGACCAAGTTTTCAAAGGTCTGCCAAAGCTTCATAGCCTCCATTTGGATAGAGGCTGTCTAACCAGGATCACAACTCAGGCTTTCACTGGACTTTCTGGTCTGCGTCGTCTATTTTTACAACATAATAACATCTCAGTAGTGGAGCCTAATAGTTTTGTCGATATGGTTGGCTTACTGGGTTTAGACTTGCGCTCTAACAAGCTGGAAACACTGACTATCCAAGCATTCTCAGGCCTGAAAAGTTTAGAGTACTTGCTACTGTCCAACAATGAATGTAGACAGTTTTTGCAAAATGGCACTAAGTTGATAGTTCCTAGGCTCCGCTATCTAGACCTCAGAGACAACGCCCTGGCTAACATGATCCCGGATTTCCCAGTGAGCATGGAAAAACTTCTCCTGTCCGGAAACCCCTGGAAATGTGACTGCAATGCTCTCCCACTTAAAGACTATAGCCAGAGGAATGTTTTGGTTGTACCTCGACAAGTGGAGACCCATGCAGAGGGTGAAGAGCCTGACACGACCATTACCATTTACAACAACATTACGTGCATGAGCCCTCCACGTCTGGCTGGACAGGACCTACGAGACATAGACAATGTACATTTTCAAAACTGTTAGTCAGTCATAATTACAGTTTTTTTGAAAAGTATAAATTAATTGTACATTGTTATACCTACTTTAGTTTAGAACAAGGTAGATTATTTGTAGTAAATGGCTGTGCTCTTGTCATCTCAAAAAAAGTATTAATATGGTTCCAAAATGCTATCAATAACTACGACAAATAAAATGAGTGTGTCTGTACAGATCTATTGGTTAGCCATTGGGGTTGCTCAATGTATTTAAATGTTTTGATATATATTGTATTATATTAAAAAATAGCTTTAGCATGTGATAGCAAAAGTTAGGAAGATTTGTGATTTTCTGTTTGCTTCTTGTAGCAAGTGGTCTATGTTGAGCAATGTCGATTAATATGCATTAGTTTGCACAGTTGCTTAAGATTTTGAGCATTAAACATCGCAAAACTTTTCAACGTGCACTCTTTTTACTGGCGGATAAAGAAATAACGTTACAACATAGAACTATGAAATCAGTTTAAACATAAAAAATACGGCTAACTAGCGCCTGTACCTGGGGGATAGCTGGATTCATGCTAATCTGCTAACTTGTTATTTGTTTTCCAGACAGTTTGTGAAATACTTACTAGGTCGTGGGTATGGATTCTTATCGATACGTTAAGGTGTAAACCCGTGTACTTCATATTTAGGTTATGTGGCCAACAAAAAAGTAGCCACGTGACAGAGGGGTAGTTTCTGACCGCACCTGAACGCGCCACTGTTGACTCACATGCTGCAGAGGTAAGTTTTCGTTGCCATGGTGACTTCAGAGCCACATTGAAGAGTTCACTTTATATTGATACACGGTACAACAAATAACTCTATTTAATGTTAGCCTTAACGTAAAAATATATTTCTGGAACTAGTCCCTGTGACTAAAATGGACGGGAGCCTTTGGAGATCAATTGTGGACAAAGTACAGCCTTTTATACCGTCTATTGATGCGAATTCTTCATCGGTATGTAGCAAATTATCTTTACTGCTACCTGGCCTAGAAACCTAAGTTAGCTAATCTAGCTAACTAGTTTACATGTCTGTAAAAATGCCAAGGCATTCTCTGGCTGAAACGAGGCAAACCGTAAATCAAAACATTCTTCAAATTAATTTCCCTTGCAGTCCGAGGATGAAGGTGACTTTAATAGTAAAATTTTTCAAAGACCACCAGAACTGTCTCTCAAACTTCCTGAAGAAAATGATGGAGATGTATTTTCAGTGGACAACAACACTAACATTAAGGTATATGCAACACAATGATTCATTCTATAAATGTCAAGCAATTAGATTTTTTTTTTTACACTGACTGAATCTGCTGTTATATCAAGGAGTTACTTAAGGTTATTGAAGCTGAAAGCTCTGCTGTAGAGTTAACGTTAAACCAACAGAAATCTGACACTAGCTTAAAACCTAAAGAAAAGAGCACAAAATACAGCCACACCAATGGTGTTGTCCTCTCATTTAGCGTCAATATAGTAATATCATAATATGTTTTTTTATTAAAATGAAATACAACTTTAAATATGATTTTATTCCCAATAGAGGCTTGAACAATTGGATTTTAATGGCTTTCAAAACACCCAAGGTGAAGAGCTAATCAAGTCACAACATGCAGTGGCTGAAAGAGCTATTGCATATGGAGGCAAGTGTGCAGTAGTTCATAATTATGTCATTGTGTAAGGTAATTATGCTTAAGTCTTTCAACATAATTTACAGATGGGGACAAGGATGATTACCATAAAAATATAATGGCAAAATTAGCAGCTTTCTGTGAGATTCAGTCATTGAACTGTAAAAGTCCAAATTACGCCAAGTAAGTTAATTTCACTTTCAGTGTTTTATAAATATAACTACTGCTAAAATTATATGATATGCAGAAAGAACTACATAGGAGGCAACTTGGAGGAAAATACAGCAGGAGAGTTTAACATCCAGGAATGTCCAACTGTTTATATTGACTTGAGAGGCTATGATCACACAGCAAAACCACCAATAACATCTCAACTTCTTAAATCCATTTATGAAGAAGCATCACCAGCTAAGAGACCCAATCAAGTGCACATGGGAACACAAACCAACGGCTGGTAAATAATCTATATTAGAATACTAGTAGCCTGTTCTGTACGGTTTTATTTTATTTTGTCATGGTTGTTTTCTGCTTCTAGGAAAGAAACTGGCAAAAGCATGTTACTTCGGAAAATAAGGGAGAACAATGAAATAAATAAATCCAATAATAAAAATTATTCAGCCATGAATGGTAAAAGAGAAGATTTACATGAGAAGCCTTTACAGTTTTGGGTGTCAACAGATAGATGTGACTTGTGCAATCTAGCAGAGAGTACACAGCATTTATGTGTCAAGTCTGAGCACACAAAACCTAAAATGGCAAGTTGGAAAATTAATCAACACATAACTAAAAAACAGAGGTATGTACTGTATTTTTTATTTTATATTGGCTTTAAGAAATAATTAACTGTAAAAATTCTTATCATGATCATGCATTTATTAGAGATCAAAGCAGGGAGCAAAAACAGTATCAGCACATTGTAAAGGAATTAGAAAAATGGCGGCCAACAAAGTCTGTCAGACAGAAGCAAGCTGCTGCTGAAAAGACTGGTCTCCTTTATGATATTGTAAGTGCAACAAAAAAACAAAACAAAACTGAAATGTAGTAAATCAAATTAAATCTCCTTTCTTTTCTCAGGAAGCATCTCATTTAGAGCCAATAAGCACTTTACCAGCAGACTTTGAAAATAAGGGACACATGCTGCTGATAGTCAATCTCTCCAGTCCTGGTATGGTTGCAGAGAGAGCGCACAGAAAAAGAAAAAACATGGATTCAGCCTTAACCAAATCACACATTTATAACACCTTAGTGGCTTGGTTTCTTTCTTTGGTTAGTATTCTACAGCTATTCCACATCATACCAAGACAGTCTTTCTATTGCCTTGTCTTTTTCTTTCTTGTGTTTTTGCAAATAAGGTTGGCCCTAATTCATCCAGTAATAATGAAGCTAATGCTAAAGTACCATTCTGGGTTGCTGGACTTCAGCAGCTGTGGACAGAAAATGGACTGGCGTTGCATGTCTTAGCTGTAGCCAAATACACATATACACAAAAGGTAATAAAAAATCAACATTAAGTATTGCACTTGTACTTCTATATTTCATAGCTAGAACTTATACCGAGACACTTCTTTATTTTTAGAGAAAGGACTCAGACATACATACTCATTTCTATAACAACGTCTGTAGATTTCTCTCTGAGACTTCACTCCCTGCTATTGCTCACTGGCTACCTCATCTAAATCACATGATAACCAAAGACACCTACAGCTCACCCATTTGTCTTGTTTCTTATAATTTAAACTATTTTATCACTGCTACCTCCAACAAAAAGGTGGGTGTTTTATTTAAGTGTATTTTAACCTTCCAGATGTGTGCCTTACATTGACTGCATTTTATTGGATTGACATGTTAGGTTGTAAGCAGGATATTTAGTCTCACTCCAGGGTTTTACTGGCAGACATTGGAAACCCCAGAGCATGTATGTAAAGGAAGAGAGACCACACAAGTAGTTCATACTGAGGTGGGTCGTGTACATCCAAGGAAAATATGCATAATGTTGTGAAGTAGGCATTTACTCTTTTTTCTTTTTTTTAAACCTCAGGTTTCAGTTGCTCTGGGATGTAAAAACTTCTTTCAACTTCCACTTGTCACACACTACACCCTCCAGTCTATTCTTGATTCAGGTTTAGATGTGTGTGGTCTGCGAGTCCTTTATCCGTCACCTGTCCTCGTGGGTGACCGTGTTGGTAAAAAATGTTTTACTACTTCATTATAAACATGATCATAGTACATCAAATTAGTAAAAGATGTATTTGAAAACTTTCAGGGTGGAGGTCCTTCATTCTAAGAGGTCATGACAGGCAACCCATCCTTGCCATGGCCGTCCGTGGCCCTTATGCCCACTTGTTGTTGAAGGGCATAAATAAATCAGTAGATCACGTATTTAGAGAGAAGGCCATGGTTGTTGAACCTGATGACGATACTTCACTGCTGTACACACCTGAAGACTACGACCAAGTTCACAAAGAGATGTGTTTGTGGTTTTCTGGAAGACTCATGAAAGAAAATGGAAATGGACAAAAACAGCCATTAAAAAGGTTTGTTGTCAGAAACAGAGTAAAAACTGTATTAGAGATATGAATGACAAAGCTTATGAATTTGAATGTTGCTTTTCAATGTACAGTATATTCAGGTATTAACTATAAACCCAGTTCTAAAAAACAATCATGTTTTTCTTCTCAGTGAAGTCCAGGTGACTTCAGAGGGTGCATCCTTTCTGTGTGCTACAACTAAAGGTACTATTCTCCCAGTCTCTCACACAAGTGTTAAATGAGCAGGGAAACTTTGCTGACTATTTCTTATCATTGTACAGCTGATGTACTCCTTGTAGTGTCACCTCTTGTCCCTACATGTTGCTATGGACAAGTGCTAGCCACGTGTGAACGCCGAGGTTTTATTCTGAGAGGGTTACAGAGATTGCAGCTTCAAAACCATGGAGCCTCTCTTGGGCTTACCAGCCAGCAGGTAGACCTTTAGTAGTACTTTGTAGTATCAGTAAACAACAACTATGTAAACAAATCAAAACCATTTGTGTGTGTATTTTTCTAGGCCCAGATATTCTCAGGTTTATCTTCCCAAAACTATCACTGTCTGGTGTTGATACTTAAGAAAGAAAATGCACAACATCACAGCATTACACTTCCAGCAGGTTTAAAATGTTACTTTTTATAATGTAGTGTTATGTCAATTAAACCATATTTCTCCCTTGTTTTTTTTTTTTTTCTTAACCATTCTTCTTATATTTGTCAGCCCTAATGAGAGAACTTAGGACGCAAAACCTCCTGACCTGCTTACACTCCAGTGGTGATGTTCAAACAATCGTGCCAAGTTTGTGTTTCCATACAGTCCCCTATAGCAACAACCTATATAACAATTTTGGTAAGGAATGTGTTCTTACTGTCAGTATAGCTCAGGTTGATGGCTACTTTAATATTTCCATTGCTATTTATAATATGTTTTAGCCAGATCTGCTTGGGCAGTGCCAGATCCTTCCACTGTGGTCCTGTCCAGTCAAAAGTGTCCCTTGGACTTGGAGACGGAGCAGGTGGTCATTTTAACTTTGTGTGGACAGGACGTGAGCCAAGGTCTAGGCCTCCTACACAGAGCACTCACACGACATGGTGGGTAGAGATCAAACACAAATGTCATCATTTTGAACTGTTTTTGGATGCCTGTATCTTCTTTACTAACTTTTGATTGCATTTGCTGTGCAGGTTTTGAGCTGCTCAGTCTGAAATGGCTGCCTGTGTTGTCACGACTACAGGCCCAGGAAGTGAGCCCTTATGAAGTAGGAGAGAAGTTTAGCCACAAAACTGTAGCCTCTCTGATGTCGTCTCCTGCTTTGGTGTGTGCTCTGAGGCGGGCTGATGCTTTTGCTTTACTGAAGAATCTCCTTCCAGATGATTCTCATGATAACGTTGGTGTTTTGATGTCCCCCACACCTCAAATGGCATCCAGACAAACCTCATTTTTCTTCTTTGAGCATGAGATTATTTCTAGTAAGTTTGTTAGGACATTAAAAGTATTCACACCTTGGACCACTACCCTTGATCTACATCAGGGGTGTCCAAACTATGGCCCGGGGGCCAAATGCGGCCCGCAGACTATTTTTTATTGGCCCTCAGGCTTCCTTCACAATTGGCCCAAATTGCCACAGGTAGCACTGTTCACTGCAAGGTTGAAGCGCAGGTAAAAAACTTGATTTGTGTGAGATGTACCTGGCATTAAGAAAAAACAAACAAAATGAAATTAGCGGTTGGTGGCACCAAAAAAAAAAAAAAAAAGCCATACTATGTGCTGGTGCCCAAATGTGGGGTTGTCGAAGGGGGTCAAGAGTAAAACAAATCAATAAAAATATCCATAAGAATAATTCACTGCGAAGATCCCTGAAGGAAAGTGATATCTTGTTTTGTGGTGATGCAAAATATGGCGCCTCGACTGAGTGGCCCTCCTGCACATCCATTTGTCAGTATGTGGCCCCCAAGGAAAAAAGTTTGGACACCCCTGATCTACATAGTCTAAAAACATTGATTAGATATAACATTAGGACCACCTGCCTATTATTGATGGTCTTAATGTTATGCCTTATGACCACCTGCCTAATATGCAGCTCCATACACAACAAACTATGATGCACTGTGTATCGAGACATCTTTCTATCAGAACCAGCTCTAACTTCTTCAGTAGTTTGGGCTACAGCAGCTCATCTGTTGGATGGACTACACAGGCCAGCTTTCAACACATGCATCACCTGTCCTGTCCACTTTTGATAGATACTGACCATGTTATACCCCACAGAAGCTGCAGATTTGGTGATGACTGGACAACTCAGTTGTCCAGCCATCATTATTTGGCCCTTGGTCAAATCTTTATCCATCTTTCCTGCTTCTACTGTACTTTGAGGACAGTGTGTTCACTTGCTGCTAGTGGTCATAATGTAATGCGTCTTCGGTGTAGGTAGCTGAATAAAACACAACTTCACTTTCTTCAATTTCTCTATTACTAACAAAGTAACTTTCTTCTCAGATCCCCTGATTGTGCTCACTGTGTGTCTGTTCAAGCCCGGAGTCTGGAATAAAGATTTTAGTAAAATAGTGCGCTCACTACAGCTGACCGGCCTCATGTTAGTGGGTCTACGAGTCCTTGTCCTCACCAAAAGTGATGCAGCCACACTACTAACACCTGCAAATGTAAGCTTTTAAGCCTCCTAAATGTCTCTTTTATTAACAATTATATAGATAATCCACGCAGGTGTTGTTTTGCGTAGGACTTGGACTCAGGGGACCATGTTGAATACTTATGCTCTGGTTCCTCACTGGCTGTATGTCTTCAGGGAGAGAATGCAGTGAAGAGGCTGCTAGATGTGCTGAGCAATAGTGACCTATTCACAAGCATCTTTGGCCATAACAAGTCTCAATTATACAATGCAATTTATGGTCAGTGCCTCCCCAGCTAATCTAAAATTTAAAATGGTAAAAATTAATTTACACTACTTCAGAAATTAAATATCACAAATGTTGCAGCACCAGAAACATATGGAAAAGCTATACAAGACGTGAAGAGGCTTTTCCCTGAAGGGCTCAGCTGTATTGAGACCAGGACAATGAGACAAGAGCAGGTATATGTGAATTTCACTTTCATTTTAGGAACACTGGCAAACTATTCAATTTATTCTGCTTATTTTTCAGATACCTAGCATGTATGTTGACCATCTAGCATCTGTGGAGTGTGAACCAAACTTTACATCGGCCACTGTAAAAAGGGGAAATCTATCCTCATTTATGGCATTTGACACAAATGAAGGTCTGAATAATGTGTCTGCATTATTGTCTTAGTGGTTGTTAGTCACACTGTTAACTTGAAATTTGGAAAACAATAAATAGGGTAACACAAAAATAGAGAGAGTACATTAATTATTTCATTGAAGCTTTGGCTTCTCTTTATCAAAATAAATGTTGAAATGTGACCTTTGTAAGTGTACACAAACAAATGGCCAGTTGTGCCTATTTACTGGTTCCAGAGTCCCTGATACCCAGTGCAACCTGGCAAACAACCTGTGTGCTGCTACCATTACATGTGCCACTGTTTAGCCATGGGCCCTCCCAACTGGATGTCCTGGAGGAGCTGCTGGCGAGAGGCTGCCATCTGGTGGAAGGAGAGATGACTGTAGTAACTAAAGAGCAGAGGCTGCAAATAGCCAAGATGCTGGAATGTAGTTATTTCTCCTCCTTCCCGATTACTTGCTGAAAAGCAGCAATTAAACCTAAAATACTTCTGTGGTTATTTGTCCAGGTGTCTCTTTTGGTATACTCTTGTCTGATTGTAGCTATAAAAGGTGACAGCATTTTGACCAGCTTTGACTCAATCCTTGAAAGGTAAAAAAAAAAAAAAACACAACTCACAGACTGTGTATCTGTATTTATACATTTTGTCTATTTTTATTTACAGCATTTATAGAGATAAGTCAGACCTGGAAAAACTTGGGACAGTCATCATCTCCCCGAAAAGTGAGACAGGTATAAAAATAATATTCAGATTTATAGCTTGTAGTTAATGAAAAAATTGTACTGCATTCTAAGTAAACTAACATAGGTGGTGGAATTTTAAAAAATAATATACTTGAGTCTGTCTGTAACAATACTTTAACCCTCATGTCCTTCCTCTAGGCTGGACAGCTAATGTGTCATCTGTTCTTCTTCATGTCTTCCAATTAATATCCATAGTTAATAAAGAGTCTTTACTAGTTCTCCAAAAATTAATTTACAAATCCATATGACATTTTCCCATATTCACACATTTTTTTCTGGTATACTTCAGAGGAATAGGCACCAGTATTTGTTAAAAAAAATGAACATGAAATTTGTTGCTCAGACAAAAAGCACACATTTCAGATGAAAAGTCATTTTAATTCAATAGGAGTTCTTGTGAATTCCGTAAACCATTGCATAACTGTAGTGTAACAATTAACAAGTGTTAACAAACTAGTAAAACACTACAGAAATTATGCCATACACAATCCTTGATGTAGAAAAGCAATATCTAGTATCCTAAGACTTGCACCTATTTTGTGTTCATGACACAAAACAAAGCAATTTACCAAAAGATTTATTTCTACAAGAATTAGTAGAGTATTTCCTACATATCCATAGTTTGTTACAAAATAATAGACATTATCTATAAATAATGTGTTTACCCACTGGCATTAAGTTAAAATTATTGAAATGCAAATTTCTCAGACATTACACATTCTGCATCATCATTGCTGTATTTTCTTGATAAAATACATATTTTATACTAAACTGACAAATAGAAACTTGAAAACTTTATTTCTAATAAATTTTATTTAATAGCAGTTCACAACTAGATGCTACATCATAATGAATTAACTGCGCTCCATAATATTCCAGTGACCTATTTTTTAAATATCTAATTTAGAACAATACATTCAATATTTCAGGGCTTCAATGTAAAAAAAAAACAAACAAAAAAAAAAAAAAACCAACAAAAACATTTCTATTTTAAAATGTCTAAACAATATGGAACAACTGGTTCCATCTTCAAATTATTTACGTTTGACAACACCTGCAATAATTTTACTTAATTTGAACAGCTCCATACATTATACTCATATACATGTACAAGATTGCATAAATGTTTAGGCTCCATTTTATAATATTAAAAACAAAAAGACAACACAACAACTAACAATAATGCAAAATAGAATCAACTATTCTGATGCAGAGCATAATGATACATCTATTACAGTTCATTTACAAAATTCTTCCTATTTGGTGCATTTCTTTACAAAAAATTGTATTTTTGGCGCCAAATGACAAATTGAGATTAAATTGTGTACTTATCGGTTATGTATTGCTGTGTTTTCATGGCATGGCAAATACAGACTGAGCCAGGTGTTTCTTTATCTTTTTTTTTTTCTGGAAATCAGAATTAAGCATTTTTTAATAACTTATGTGGTCGCAATACAAAGGGTCATTGTCACATTTTTAAAATCAAAAATATTTTAAGGCACTAAAATTTTGATTCTGATTTAACAACTTTTTTGACTGACTTCAAACGCAATAGCATTTATATAGCAAATTCTGCATTCAAACAAGGCACAATCTATGAGTAATGGGTACTTGGTCCATTGAATAGATCTAAGAAGTCATACACATTTTTTTGCGCTGTTTGCCATATTTGGAGGAGACCACAAGAAATGGTGCAGTATTAAATTTTTGCTGTGTCTGTATCTGCCATTGATGCTCATCGCAATCATTTGTACCCTTTGACTTTGCAAAAGAAAAGAATTTTGGGCCAGGGCTTGAGGAAATAGAAAATCCAGTCAGACAAAAGAAAGCACCTTACAGTCATTGTAGGCCTGTAAAACAGCATAAATGCATAACCATCATTTTCCAAAACGATTGAGATTGTGTTAAGAAAAGTCGGCAAACAAAGGTTACTTCAAAACAGTACTGTAGTGAAGTTCATATGGCCACTTTAGACAAATAAATGTCATTCAACTTTGACATTCCTTCACTGTAGACAATTAACTACACTGAAACTCCGCTTAAGGTCAGCATGTGCTAACGAGTATTGCACAAATCTGCCATAAACGTAATTGTATACCTAACACAGAAATCAAATGTATAATACATTTTAGTGAGAATCGGACACATGCATTTGATCCACTCATAGACAATAAGGATGTCATTAATTACCGTTAACAACTCTATTTAAGGTACTAGGTGATGTACTTCTTCAAATTAGATTTGCCACAAATAAAACTGATGAAATGTAATACAAAGAAATGATAATATTACAGGTCTTTGGTAAAACTGCAAACAACGGCCTTAAGTCCATTAATGTAAGCAAAAGCCATTGGCATAACTCTAATTTTAACTAAGACCACATCATGCCCCACTGTATTAAGCGGTATAAACCCAACCTAGACATTCCTGGACTTGTACAAACTTAGATGCCCTTGACCTCTGACCTGCTGTTAATAGCCTCAGGCAAAACCAGACTTTATCACAAATACAGACTGCTATTTGCAATACTTATATATATTTATATATATATATATATATGTGTGTATGAATTATGTTAAAGGGTAACTTTTCCCTTTAAAACACAGTTACAGAGCTACTTGAACACCACTTTGGTTCATTTTTAAAAATTCACACAAGACATCATTAATTTAGATGACTTCACAGGCAAAAATGTTGACCGAAAGACCCTGTGAAATAGCTGCGCTGTACACTGCTGCAAAGTGTATACAGGGAACCAATGCAACAAATACACACTAACCTTGAATTACTTGAAAAGGGACAATCTAGAGCAGAACAGGTCTGTGACATCATTCTAAGCCATTTAAAAAAAGTACTGAAAACAGACTGATTACACTGAATAGAAATCTTAGTTTTTTTTCATAGTTTGTGGGATCTGAGCTGTGGATGCACAACATTCAAACATCTAAATGTATTACAAGAAACTACAATAATACCTTTTTCCAGTAGCAGCAAAGCTTGCTGAAATTTTAAGCCTTTACTACTCTAAAACTAACTCAATACAAATATTCTGGCAGTGTGACACAGTGCGTTTTTTTTTTTTGTAACTTTTTTTTTTGTAACTTTTTTTTAATTTTTTTTTTTATAGCTGGTTATTATATCGCATAACATGCAATACCAGAAGTGCTTAGCCTGCTTTTAATGAAGTATTATAATCAGTAATATGCTAAAATACCATTACCTTTTGATATTTTCCTCTGAGTTGTGTAATTGTCATTTAAGTGAATGTAAACAATACATCTTCCTATAGTTATAAGAAGCAAACGGTATACCTGGAGATACAAGTTCTATTGAATTTAAAGCAAGAATAAACACAGTAGAAGGTCATTTCAATTAGAGAAACTATGCACAAAGTCTTTGCAAAATAGTACAAGTTAACTACACAATTCTTCATTCAATGCTGTTTTATGTTACAGTTACAGTTGTCAACTGTTTAAAAAGCATTTTTAGATGTTGCTATACTCTATTTGCATACTCCCGATATTTAATAGTAAAAACTAACTTGACTGAAGCTGCACCAAAAGAGCACCACGACCGAGGAATGGGTTTTGGGAAAAGGGGAGGGGCTCATGTCAAGGGTTGAAGTCAGGACACAGGCACTGACAAATGTCTGCAATTATTAGTTTGCATCTATCTTCTGCTCAAAGATGAATGAGATTGGGCAAACTCTGGCTTTTTTTGTGTATACAAACATACAAGTTTTTGCAGAAACCTGTGCACAAGCTTCAACTATTTGTGTTTACTTTGAAAATTTTACATGTATTTTATTTATAACTAAGGCAAGGCACTTTTGAAATAGAGGCCGATATGTTCTAGTCAAGGTCAGGAGGCTATACATTTTTACAAAAACTCGCCATTGTAGGCAGCTAGCAAATACAATACATGCTCTCTAATGGATAGGCTATAGAAATCTCTACACAGCAAAACTAAATGATTGAATAACAGCCTTAACATGTAGCATGTGCCTTACTGATATTACAGCTGCTGGTTATGCCTAAAATGCATTTTAAATTTGCACTTATTTGATTGAAATTTTAAAAATCTAACTACGAAAAGTATCATAAACTATTAAGTACTTTTTATGAAATCTTAATATGTAGAACCATGCCATGATTTACCAATAGAAAACATAAAAAAAACAAAAACAAATTACGTTTCACAGTACACACAAAAGCTTGAGACATTAGCTTAAATAGAAAAAAAGTATAAATCTACAAAAGACACAAAAGAATACCTACAAAGCAGCTTAAAGCAAATGTCTATATACCCTTTAATAAAGTCCCACATTAACAAAGTGCTTTAATAAGAAAAACAAAATTCTTCAGAAAGTTGGTCAATAGTATGATGGCTGACTGAATGGCTTTTTAAAAATGTGTTTGTATGAAAGGTTTATAAAATTTTACTTGAGGAACACCAATATTAACTTGGCCTATATGTAATGTTATATTCACCATTCAATTAAATTCCTGTGTTCACTGAACTATAAAATTTACATTACATTCAAATAAATGTGTCTTCTTAATTCGCTGCAAGGTGTACTGGCGAGATTATGTATAGTCCTCTTTGAATAAAAAAATCTTTTGCCCATTTTATGTCTACTATCACCACTTTGTGCTGGTAGCTTATGCATTCTTGTACTAAATATTTATATTTTCTTCCAAGAAATGTTACTAATGTTTAATGCGTGTAGGTGACAAAACTATATTCATTTAAAATATGAACATATCTTTTTTAAGATAGAATGTATTTTAATTTAAGATTATTTTATTAAATATCCTGATCTGTAATGTATAAATTGTTAAAATGTGTTTACATTCATAGCCATAGTAAATACTGAAGTGCAATTTGGTAAAGTCATGCTGTATTCCTAGTTTAAATGGCTTGGACCATTGACTTTTACAAGGCAATACAAACATGTAGTTTAATGTATGTACATTATTTATTATACTGGTTACATTTTTACATATCACTTTATATTGGTTTAGTATCAAAATGTAATATTGCATTTTGTCCATGAAACTGAAACTGGTGTTACATGGCTTTTTATATAAAATAACTCTGGTTGAAGTAATGTTTACATAAAATAGGCAAAAGCTAAATCTCTCCAAACTCACCATCAGTCAAACATCATTTAATTTTTAATGAAATTAATAATTGTAAAAAACTGACAATGCTATATAGAAAATGTAAATATTAGTAGTTTTCAAAGGGCTAAGTTTTTAAATAGTACCTTGAATAATTGTACATCACCATTTTAGTATTTTTGTTCTACAGTAAGGGCATTCTGTTTTACTAGGTGCACAGTTCTCACATAGTACATAATGTTGGCAAGGCTGCAGAACAATGCAACGATCATGCTTTTGGCAAACTATACATTTCTTTGACTGAAGCTGATATATTACCTGTTGGAGAAAAGAAGAACGAGTATCAGCTGCAACCTCGAAAAAATACAGTTCATGCAGTTGTTGCTTTCAATTGAGCATGCTTCATCAAAAACAGAAATCTGAACCAAAATCCGTTTTGGATGCTACAAGTGAAGTGCTGTGTGTGATCTCGCCTTTCTTACCCCGTCTATTAGGTCTAGGTCATTACGCAGCTGACTTTGGATGGAGTGAAGCTTAGACAAAGGGAGCTGCTCGAGCTCCCCATAGCTACGTAGAAGAGGTGTTCCAGGGGTGCGGCAAAGTACGTCAAAGTCTCCTTGGAGCTCCTTCAGCTTGCGCTCGGTCTCCTCCCATTTCTGTTCAGCCAACTGTCGCTCTGCCTCAGCCGTTTTCGCTTGTTCTTTAGCTTCATGTGCATCTTTCTGACAAGCTTCGCAGGCCTGAAACAACCAATATAGTGTTTAATAAAATTGTCTGCAAACTAAGAATCATTTCAGAAAGCAACTGACCTGTTTGACCTGATGCCATGCCTCTTCCCATTGTTTGATCTTTCTCTTAGCTTCCTCCAACTCTCTGAACAGACGGTTCACATCAGCACTGCTGGCTGCGGAGGTCAGGCTGCTGTAAACTGGAGATGGACTGGGGGAGAAGCTGCCACTTACAAAATCCCAAATGCTGCTGGCTCCTCCATTCAACCCTATTTAACGCAAATGTCTTAGTTTGATTACCAAGTTTCCTAATTGGTACTTCAAGAGACCATGCAATTTAACTGCTATATTAGATAACTCGGACAACATTATCTGATGCTAAGAACTTACCCAAGTTCTGAGTAAGAGGAAGTTGGTGTTCCCAGAAGGCCGTGCTCTTGCTTGGCCAACATGGCTGAAGGTTGATTTTGCTGATTTAGTGCAGACAGCAGAGACTGGGACAAGGACTGGGAGAGGGAGCTCAGAGGAGAAGTGGACAGCGATGATGAAGAATTAAATGAGGACGACCGTGCAAGTGAACCAGGAATGTTAACGGGAGCAGATCCACTGAGCACACGATGACCTGCGGGGACAATATAATGACATTACAACAGAAAAAGTATTAACAGTGTGTTTTAAAGAATAATAATAATAAAAAAAAAAAAACATACTTGCTAATCCAATATTGTTGTCTTGCTCCTCTAACTCCTTCTCAAGAGACGCAACGTTGATGTCACTAAAATTGAGGTCCAGGGCAGATCCTAGAAAAAAAAAAAAAAAAAGTCAGTACAGAGTGGTCGTGTAGAGAGACAAGCTCCTAGCTCCACATACCTATTACAGACTCCACTGTGTTGCTCCCTGGATAGAATGGTGTGGCTTTTGCATTCATTGTTGATAAGGTGGTGGGTGAAGAACTGTCTGAACCAATACTAGAAGCTAAGCTGGATGTTATACTGGAGGTAAAGCTGGATGCCAAAGGGTTAACTGCAGAGAATACAGTATTTTGTGTCTAAAAGAAAAAATACACAAAAGTTATATATCTACCCAATTCTTGTACTCAACACAATACATTTACTGTGTTCACATAGATTCACAATTCACAGAATAACACAAACCTTTTCTTGGTCCATCAATTTTGGATCCCCTTGTCCCTTGTTCTTTATCTAAAAAAGAAATAAAACAAAAATGGCAGATTTGTTTGTGCGGGTCCTTTCTGTGAAAATAAATATCACTGGAGTATCAACAATGAAAACAATCTGAACAAAAAATGACAATGGCAAAAAGATCAATGTAAATATGATGCAACAAAAAATGAACGGTCAACTTTAAATCAGCAACTATTGATAAATGGCAAAATATCTAGTATGTAAGTGGCCCTATTCTGTGTGTTGTACTTTTTGTCTGTTGAGAAGCAGCTGTGTACCTGATCCTCGCGCTCAAAGCCCGGTGCTTTTGGATAGTTAGGCATCAGAGATGAGACACTGGATGTGGTGGACTCTGAGCATAAACTATTGTTAGTTAGGGATTTGGGCCTGCTGATGGAGCCCACAGGGGATAACAAACTGTCGTTTCCTGAGCTTGAAGTTATGGTTGAGCTATTTGAACATGAAACCTGAGGGGAAAAAGTGAACAAAATGGGTAAAATGATAAAAAAAATAAAACAAAACAATGAAATTTAGATACAGAATACAATGAAAAGGATAACTGCAATTAGGTGTAGAATGTGTTTTTCAATTGCCTACATATCCTATTAAGGTTATTTAATTACTAAGTAGCATAACTATTATTTCATTTACTTCTTATAGATTGTAGAGAAATGCAAAAACAGAAACATTAAGACGTGTACTAAAATAAAAATCACAATAAATTAAGAACATGGAAGAAAAACTGCTGAACAATGAATGATTGACATGTCACACCAAAGTAAACATACACTTCCTACTTGGCCGTTGCTACTGGTTACGCTGGTGCTGGAGTTGCCCCCACTGTTCCACTCACTGCTGGGACATTCTGAATACTGCTGAGAGCCCAGCTGGGACTGGGAACTGGACTGTATCGCTGTGAGCAAGGAGCTCATGGTCTCCTCTGTAGAGGGAATTCCTGATATGACAAAATGTAATTTGGATGTAGCAAAGACATAACCATAAAAATATTGATCAGTGTTTTTAACAATCAAGGGAGAGAATTACTTTCGACATGTGCAAATGCACAAAAGGGTCCTCTGGGACAGTATCCAGTTTGCCTCATATCATTGCATTTGGTAGATTTGTAGATCTTGTGTGAAGAGAAAAATACAGAATTATTTCTGCACAATATGATAAATAACACCAGTGTTTCCCCATCACTTGATAGTTGGGATGGCCACCTTAACTACCATTCAGTATAGGCTTTATAAAGTAGTAATTTACTTCATTCCCCCAAAACCCGATTTTAATGCTTTTATGGTGCTGTGTTTATGTTAAATTATCCTTTTGTGACATGTGGGAGTTATAAGTGTGGTTTATAAATTGCTTGAATTTGTAGGTTCACAATTTGGAGGCACTATGAGTTGGCTACCACCTTAACTGACAAATATTCTATGGGAAACACTGGACACTTAAAAAGGAGGGTGCAATAAATGTAAAGTCTGTATGCGTAATCTGAAGCTTTAATGCTACTATCCTTTGACTCATTATAAACAATTCAGTTGAGAACAAGCGAAGTCACTTACCTCGGGGTGAAACTGCTGCTCAGTGCGAGAGTGGCAATACTGGCAACTGTCTCCACTGTCACACTTTGATGGCTCACCCCATTCATCTCCATGTTTTACATTTGGACAAGGGGTTGACCTGCACTTACAGAATAAATCCCAGTCATACACTGCATGCTTACATCTATATTAAGTCTTTCACTTTTGTAGAGCAGTAGCTCACCTGTATTTGAACTTTCGAGGATTTCGTCTTCGATCTCTACTGTTGTGGTAGTGGGGACAGGCATAACCTTGTCTGCATAGTCTGGGGGGCTTCGTACACTGGTCTGTTTTATAATTGGCTAAAACAAAATTGGTATCTGCAAAGGTATAATAAAATCAGTTCTCAGTTTCTTTGATTAAACAAATTCATTTAATCAACTGAAATCTTAAAGGGGTTATCTAATGCACACCTTGCCAACGTGGATCTTCTGTTAAGGTTTTCTCAATCATGGCTTGACTTGCTAATACACCAGGTTGCAGGTCAGGGATACCTTCACCAGATCCCAGCTGACCATTCTGAAGAGCTTCTTGTGCTTGAATCTCTCTGTGTAGAAACATGTATTTAAGTTTTTCTATCTAGTTTCTTCTTCATAGTGATTATTTAAATGGCTTCATTCCAAAATACCATGTAAAACAAACTATGTATATTTTGAGCAATATGTTAATTTTGTAGTGTATGAGTTTGGCATGGTGAACTGTTTCTCCAGTACGTCACCTGATATCATACACGGGAGGTCGAAGATCATGTGGCCCGTGAGCAAATGCACAGTGCAGTCCATTCTTCACACAATGCCCTCGAGCATCCGTCTCATGGATACAAGTGCCAGTCTTGTAATAGCGGAGATGGTACTTACGCTCAGTGTCACCAGTCGTTCGGTGTAAATAGGGACAGCTGCAGATCATGGACATGGCAAAATATTAAGCATATTAAGAGACATTTGAATGAAACTTAATATAATAATAAAAATAAATATTAACAATATAAAGTGCATGTGAGAATACAATATCACCAGTGAAGCAAAAACTGTATAAATCACATAGGCACACATAGGGTTAATTCAAAACTGATATTTATGCATAATAAGGTTTAATGGTGAATGCAGGACTGATGTGACCACCACGGCTTCAGAAAATATGAGAGAAATTGGCTTGTTTAATAAACCAGATATTCTCTTCTTCAGTAGCAACGGTTACTATAGCAACACATAAGGCCATACAAAAATAACCGCCATTGGCAGACGAGCTATTGTAAGGACTGCAGTCATTTACTGAGAGACTGTGAGTTTGTTCAGGGCCTTGATTTCAGCAGGGAGCTGTTTTTTTTCCCGCCACAGTCACACATTCAAGAACATATGAAGAGGTGTAGTGTTATAAAATAATTACAAATACTTTGTCGCAGAACACTTTCAGTCAGCTAACATTATTTATAAAGATTCATAACATATAAGCTCCAGAGAGTGGAGTTAATTAAGCACTATTTTTTTTATCCACTTTTATACAAATTGTTGAAACAAATTAGAAAGAGGAGAAACCTGCATTTTAAAGTGTGCTGGAATTGTAATTTAATAGGTCTTGCCAGGCACACAGTGTTTAATTAGCCATAACGCTATCATAGAACCGAGAGTGTTATGCAATGGTAACACAAGCTATGTCACTAAATAATCCATTCACAAAACACAAAGTGCAGATCAAAGGAGGGTTATGTCCTCGTGCAACACATGTTGCTGCATGTTTCCCTCACACAGCAAACAGCCATCAACCACAAAATGTAAACACAGCGCCATCGCACTGCACAGATTTTATCCTAAAGGCTGAGGAGACACTGGGACTCACTCGTCTCCATCTGGGCAGATTCCTGTGGTCTCGTCGTATTTAGTGCAGTACACGTCAGGGCTGTAGTTAAACGTCCCGTCTCTTCTCCTGATGGGTCGCCGTCGTCGTTGGTTGAGAAAATGCCAATGAAAGCACGTAAAGGGTCTGTGCTGCGTACACTTGTGCTGGAGGAACAACGGGCACTGCTCTGTCCTAAACTCCTTCAAATATCTACAACAACGACAACAAGGGTTAATCAAAAGACAACGGGTACAATAAATGTTGCTAACAGTCAATTTGGAGGCTTGGTAAAAGTTTAGAGACGGCGAGTGTTGTGTGTTGTGCCAGTCTCAACCAACTAAATATTTTAGGTCACCAACGTTAGCGTGTGATTCTCAGACCAGAACACGTAAAGAATCTGACGTACCACCACTTGAACGTGCCTATGCGTACGTCAGTAAATGTGCGTAGCGAGAGGGAACTCAAAATAAGGCCGAGCTATTTACAAGCAGTCTGTGTTAGCGAGTTCCTGGCTAATCATTTAGCAGCCCAAGTTGACGGTCTAATATTCAACGGATAATTCAAAACAGGTAGTAAAGTCTCCGAAACAGTCGTAAACAATTACAATAACGTCCAGTTAGACATTTGATTGAATCAAGATGCGTTTGTTTCTCAGATTTGGAGAATTGTCGTAGCGTGCAGTCGCTGTTTGCTATGCAGCGTTAGGTAGTCACAAAGCCAGGAAAAGCACCATGTTTTAACGCAGACACCAGAGTTGAGGAATGCAAGAAATGTGAACGCACAACGACGCACATGCAAGTAGCAAATTCTGCGCTAAGCATCAATAACATTTTTATGCAGCTGTTTTACTCACGTATAGTGGGTAGGTTTCTCGGTTTGAGGAGACGCATTGGCCGCCGTTTTCGAAACCGACGGCATTTTCAGTCAAAACAATGAATTGCGCATGCGCTCAGATCTGTTGCTCCTGTGCACGCACGTCCGCCAGCGCGGGTGCAGGGGGCGCTTCGACTGAGCCAGGAAACACAGGAAACAAGGGATTTGGGGCAATTTGCTGAATTTATCAATAATAAAAATTGTTTTTCTTTTTTATTCAGAACCTGATGCACTTAATCCCCAAATAGAGCCTATGTTGTGTTATTATTGAGTACATATTTGCCCCTCTTTACACGTTTACATCTGCAATATTAGAAAATCGCTTTTATTGTACCGTAAAGGTGAAATGTCCCTATAAATGTAAATGTATTTCTTTGTCAAGACTGAACCTGAGATACCATTTTAGTTGCCAATAAGTAAATTAAATGTAATTGCTATGCTTTTTGTTTTCATTGCAATATATTCCATGGTGTTACTATGCGATCAGAACAAATTTTATGTTCTTCAGAGTAATCCCTTGTAGTAGGCGTTAGTAGTAGACTTTATTGTAGTAGTGGATGCACAATGTACACAGCCTGGAAGATTATATGGCAGTGTGACATTCTAGCCTTCATGTGCTGCGGGCCAAAGACATTTTTTACTGTGACCAATAAAGTTGTATTGAACTAAGGACAATGCAGTACCTTTTACCTTAAAATTTGATTATGGATACTGCTTCGTGACTTGTTTAGTGTTTTCCTGGAAAACAGAAAAAGCCAGATGCTGCTTTGATTATCTGTCATTACAATGCAAGTTGCATGTTTTTTTGTAGGCTACAATAATTTTTTATAACTCCCACTTAATTAGTGCTCCAATCTCTGTTCTAGACACGTGTATCTTGGGAGCTAATCTGTTCTATGCAGCTAGCCCTTTGTTGTCCTGCAAGGGTTTTTAATGTACAAATGCAATTATATGTCTAATCCATTATTCAAGCACAAAGGTCTACAGAGTGCTCTGCCTCGTAATTATGCATAAGCCATGCCTTATCCAGTCTTAATTACTTTGACTTCCCTGTCCCCCATTTGAGTCATAATAAGACATTACTTGCACCCTTCGTGTACATGTGGCTTTTCTTTTTAAGGCACAATAAATCATTTTGCAATATTTTATAAGCAAGATCATAATATTTTAGGTTACAAAGCTGTTGTTAAATGTAGGATTTTGTACACCGTTATTAATCTTAGCAAGAGTAAAAGTCACACCTATTTCTTGATAGGACGAGAGCTTGTTCCAACCTTTCCAACCTCAGCTGAGGGCTCCCCTCAGATCACCTGAATGTGTAGTTTGAACCGTATTACTTGTGCTGTCAAGGTGCTGCTTGTTTTTCATAAATTTACCAGCTTTATCAAATTAGATCCACATCTGTCAGCAATGTTGACCAAATACTGATCCAAACCAAGCCACATTTAGGATATTCTTTTTATTATAAAACAATAGTCGTCATACCATGTTAAACATTTTGTGGGCTCCGAAAAACATTCATTACAACATTTATTATTGTTCCCAGGTTGGAATAATAAACAGTTGGCGGTCTGCTCTTTTTAGTCATAAAATATTGCCCATACATATTTTGAGGTGTTTTGATGCTTTGTGTATTATTGGTCTTTCTACAAACCTTTCCTTGTGTGTTCTAAATCTGGCAATCATATGCTTTGTCAGCTACTGGTGAATATTTAAGATGACAAAAGCCCCTCCATATTGTGGACACTAATGTGTTTACCCAGTGCAGTCCGCTCCAGCACCTGCCTCTTTGCTATACCATCGTGCTAACAAGAGTGGACAAGTCGGGCAATAAGTCACTCTTTCTACACAGGCTTTAATAAAAATCTGAAGTCATCTGCTATCTGTTGAAGATTAACCTTGCAAAGTGTATTATGAATATTCAACAACAGGTGACGTCTCTGCTGCATCACTAGGAAGTCTCTCCACTGTGAGAGGAGATTTTATTTAAGGATACTTGTTCTAAAAAGACACAATTTAAACCTTAGCACAATTCATATAAGGGCACCTTGTATGTCTTTTTTGAAGTGCATGTTTTTTCTCATGTAGACTTTTATTTACGTCCTTCTCAGTCAGCCAGTTTTTAAGAAACAGACAAATACATTAAGACATTACAATGTGCAGATGAACAAGTAGTACACTTGAAGTCATTCTTGGTGCTAGTGTTTTTGTTCATAAAGTTGGACCTAGATTTTAATGTGGGCTCCAGAGGTCACACCTCAGACACATCGCTCCGAACTGGAAGGCCTAAGTTGAGGCTGTGTTGACAGAAGCGGTTGACAACAGACCAGCCGGCTTTCTGCTTTACAAAGAGCCGCAGCTTGTCTCGGAAGGTTTCCCCGAGGAAGCTGTAGATGATCGGATTGAGGCAGCTGTTGGAGAAGGCTGCCAGGTTGACAATGTGCCCCGTGAGAGGGTAGTCATGCCACAGAGGGGTGACAGTCCTGCGGGTTGGGTCAGCCGTGCCCTGCAGCAGCTGGATACTGATGAAGACGTTCTCCGGCAGCCAGCAGATGAAGAAGACTAGTACCACCACCACAATCATGCGCAAGGCTTTCTGTCGCCGCGGCCATAGGCCTCGATGCTTCTGGGATTTCATTAGGATTCGCCCAATCAGGGAGTAGCACAGGCCAATAATGGAGAAGGGCACCAAAAAACCAATGGTGACCTCCAACCACTGGATCTCAAAAACATTAGCAAAACAAAAGTGCAGCTCCCCTCGGTGTTGGGTCTGCACTATAGTGAAGGGCAGCAGAGTGGCCAAGATGGACGCCATCCAGATGAGGCCACAGCTCAGTTTGGCATGCTGCATAGTCCTGAGAGGGCTGCTGCTCACTGAGCTGGCTAAGGCCACGTAGCGGTCGAAGCTCATCCAAGTGAGGAAGAAGATGCTACTGTACATGTTGACCTGCAAAAACAGAGACATGAAGGTGCACAGCACTGCGTAGTCATAATACTTCTCATTTAGGTTGAAAACCTCAATGAGTGAGTCTGCTACTAGGATAAGGTCGGCAACAGCCAGGTTTACAAAGTACATGTCCGGGATGGTCATCTTCTCTCTGTGGTTCAAATTCACCACTAGGATTAAGATGTTTCCAATAAATCCGATAGGAAACAGCAGGACTGTGTACAGACATGACAGGAAGAGGCCAATAATGTATGACTGGTACTTGTCAGGGTCCTCATTCAGATCTGTAGAGTTGTACTCCTCTGTAGTGTTTACATAGTGTGTAGTGTTAGCATATATCCAGAGCAGAACTGTGGTCTGCTCTTCCATACTGAATATACTCACGTCTTGTGTCATAAACCACCACTACATATTTTAACCCTGTTAGTTCCCAGCCATGGCTCAGACACAGATTCATTGATGCAGAGTGGTCATGCTGACAGAAGTCAGGTGAATGCTTAACCAGAAGTTCACGGCATCATTCTGATAGTCATCTTCCACTGAGGTCTGAACCAAAACATCTCCATCTTTAAAATTAAACGTGTCCTTATATTTCCACTGGTCACATGGTCAAGACTCTGAAGTCAAGTCTGTGGAGACTCTTCTTCGTGCCCAGATTTGACTAATACTTTGTTTTTCCAAGTCCATGAGCATTTTTATTCAGCGAGCCACATTTGTACCAGCTATATACAAGACTTGAGCTATGAAATGGACACAAGAGAAGAAATCAGTCACAGTCAAGTTAATTGTTCACTAATAAGCAAAATACAAAGAATACCATAGTTACTGTTATTTAACAGTATTTAACAGTTTGACAATTTTAAAACAGTGGTAGAACTCTTCAAAATTAATACTGTCTGCACATTAACATTCAAGGGTCACACTTAAGCAGATGCATTGAAATCCACCTTTAAAATCCTCAGCCAATCCAAACGTACATCACACTCTGTCCCGGACCTCATGAATATTAACTGTAAAAGCTGTCATTAACATGTATTATACCCTGTGTGAACTTTTGGCTCCCATCACTCATGCTGTATATTGACCATAAAAACCCACTTATCTATCTATTTATCAATATGTATAAGTTGTTTTCAGTATCAAACAAAATGAAAACAAATGGCAACAAAAATCTGTGGGTTTGTGTAAAAGGTGCAAGTGTCTTCTTAAAATCTAAAAAAAAATCTGGCTTACAGTGAAGTAAGAGGAAGTGCTGCCTATGTTGATAAATTTGACTGCCTACTATAAACTCTGTGCAAGCGTTTGGAAACAGTCCCTCACTTCTGCACTAGTTTCCAAGAAGTGACAGGCCAACACTTGAATTATATGACTTTTATCTCTATGTTTTAATTGAAAACAAATATGAGTATGTGTGTTATTATATATACATTTATATGTATTCAAATGTTCAATCATAATGCATCAATACAACTAAAAATAAGTTATATATATTTTAAATAAACAATAATTGTACACATTCTTAATGATAAGAATTTACTTTTATAAGTCTAAACCCAAGGGTCATGGGTGTAGTACCCATTTACATACATACAATCTATATCTATAGTCTATAGTGTCTATATCTATAGTGTGTCTTGTATATATAGACAGACGTGTAAGAGTCTTCACTGCAGACTTCTACCATAATATAACAAAATATAATAAAAAAACAAAAAAAACAAAACAAAACGTACCTCATAACTTTTGCTTGTCGATGCTCTTCCATGCTCCCTCAATCTCAAACATTTGTAAATCCTGATCGCTGGCTTTTGCTCTGCTCCACCTGCTGCTGCTTAGCCCATCCCTGTCTGTAAGATAGAGGTGAAGGGAGGGGGTGTTGTGGTAGTGGTGGTGGTCAGACAGGAGTGTAGCTGTCAGTCCTGCTTTGTCCCCTTCTCAGTATCTTTATGTACCACAACATGACCCCAGATCACCTCACTGAAATACAGTAAGATGTAAGACATTCTTAGAAGCTGGTGACATTACATTCTACCTGGTTACTTCTTTTTTACTGTTTGTAAACAATATAGCAAATTATGAATAATCAAGATGGTTTTGATAGGTGACACCAAATTGACTACATAAAGTCAGAACCTGCTTATAAAACATTTATAACTGTATCAACATTTTATTTAATGTAGCATACAAAGATGTGTATCCTCAGATTTAATCCATCAATCAGCACAAAGTTAATGTTGGCAAATGGAACTGACTATCAGGCCTAAATTAATGTTTTTATTTTGATCCCTCATAAAAATCAATGGGAAAGAACACTACTCTTGTCTCCAAACTGCATGTGCAGCTTATCTGAATATTTCACAAGTCTCAGTTCAAATAATGGGAAAACCAATATCTCTTAAAACTCTTAGCTCAAACTATTTAAGTTCATATAATTACTTTATTGGAATCTAGGGAAAATGTGGACAAAGTTAATTTCCTTTTCTTTTTATATTTAGGGCAGAGTAAAGTGCACAAAGCGCACTGCAAAGTTGCACTTGTCATTCACCTTTGACCCCACAAGCAAGTTGCTCATGTCATGTCCTTTATTATTTATGATTACTTTTTTTTTTTTTTTTTTTTAAATTACTAATCTAAATTGGTTGGCTTTGATATTTCTGTAAACAGAACAGGCAGCAAGGAAATTGCTAATATTGTTTTTACTGTATCACAACAACAAAAAATTAACAACAACAACAACAACAACAAAAATCTGTGAGTAAAACTTAAACAGTATAAAAATAATTAAAATAAAAAATACACGTGTACTTAAAATAAGTGAGTTATTTGTTAAGTATTTAGTTTTGAGTTAATATAGGACATTTGGATTTACTTACTCTTACCATTTAGCTGAACAAAGTATAGATAACTTCTTTTTGTATATCTACTATTCATATATATATATATATATATATATATATATATATATATATATATATATATATATATATATATATATATATATATATATATATATATATATATATACACTATTCAGTTCTACAGTGAAATAAGTATAATACATTTTGGATTGTGATAAAAATAACTTGAAGTTACTTAAGGTCTAAAAACCTGACCTGACTGTGAGCCTTCATTATCAGTGCCAATAACCAGGAAACAGAACAGACTCTACGCACCTGGCAAAGACTCACATCTACATAATGTGGACTAATATGTCTAAACTGTGACCAAACACAGTCCTCCAAGAATGGTCTCTGGGTTATGCAGAGGGCTGTCTGGCTGTGCTCCTTAACAAATGACCAATGTCCTCCCTGTAGTAAACCAGTTTTATTATATTTTATAGTTTATTTTCACCATATTTTAGTTGGTAAAACAGTGACAGGCCTGTGTAAAAATGGTGCTAGGTGAACATGTTTTGCCTGATGCTGTGAGTCACTACTTTACATGACCACGCCAGCTGGCCACATGCTAATACTGTGCCAAATTAATATCATGGCTGACCCTGAATAGTTACATAAGGGTTTTAAACTCTAGTGCTAAAAAGAAATTACTGAACAGTCATTGCTGTTTTTGATCATATTAAACAAGCAAATTAGAATTAGCAATAGTTTTAGCAGCTACACTATTCAAATATTGCTACTAAAGACTGATATGAGTTGTCTTTTACTTTGAAGGTCAAAATTCTAGCAGAAGAGTAGGCAACCCTTGGCCCGCGGGCCAAATTTGGCCCTCAGTCACATAAAGTTGGCCCTCATTAAATTTTTAGCTGATACACATTTTTATTAATTGCTATTACTTCATATCATTTAACCCCATGGTGCTGTCAGTGACGAGCTGCTGTAAGACCATATTTGCAAGCATACAGGTTTCATGGTTTTATGGTTTCATGGTTTTAGTTGCCTCCAACCAATAAATCTAATTTGACGCTTAAAAATGTAGCAAAATAAGGGGTGGTGCAGTTGGGGTGAGGATTTTTATTTATTTATTTATTTATTTATTTTGGTATTTATTTAGGTATTTATTTATTGATCTATATATTTTGTATAAGTAATTGAACATGCTAACATATGTTCATTTAAAGCTGCAAAGGAACCGTGACAGAGAACTATATGTCCATTCTTGTGGCCTGTCACCTGGTGGTTCAAAATTGATTTGGCTCAACTGCAATGAAACCTGCCTATCCCTGCTCTAGAGGCTCTGAAGATAAAAGGCTAAAATGATTTCATTGTTAAGTTTGTTCAAGCTCCTAGATTTATTTATGCCTGTAGTTGTCACAGTTTAATTATAAAGATAATATAAAGGAACAAATATATAAAATTACCAAGAATATTATGTTTACGTTTGTTTAACATAATTCTTGTTATAGCCTGTAACCATTATGTGTACATAACATGTTACATACAGTTTAAAACTGGCAACTAAACATTTAGTGTGATGTGACCAATAGAATGCTCAGTTCTATATTCAACATAAAACATTATATTATTTCTTGTTGTGATGGCTCAGACCTCGTGTGGTAGGTAGGCCATGCATTGGTGTTATCTTGACAAATTGAAGGAGTCTGGTGTTATGATATTGTGAAGAAATTGATTATGGTGGTCATGAAAAGACACAGGGCAGTCAATATGGCAGCTGGTTGCCTGGAGCCACATCCACTGACAGTGGAGAATTAAGGCTGTGTTGTAAGAGTGTCTTGAGACCATTTTTTAATAGTCTTAGTCTCATCTCGTCTCAAATGCATTTTCCTATTGTCTACTCTTGGTAATGGCAGTCTCAGATTTTATACAAATCAATATTGTGAATAAAGAAAATAATTAATAATCTTAATTGAAGTAATTTGTTTTTATTTGATATGATATTTGATTTCTTTAACTGGTGGCTCCACCTCAAGAGAGATTCACAAGTCACTAAAAACAGTACAAAGGTGATCTCAGGTCAAGAGGCTGGCACAAGACAAGTGAACTTTGTCTGGTTCATGTTTCTGTTACTGCCTGTACTCCACAACATATTCTCCTCCAAGTTTATATCTATCTTTGGCTCATATTATACTCACAAGTGTCACAGGCAAAAAAAGTTACAGTGGTGGAATAAAAGACTGCTGGTATAAAAAGCCCCATGCATATGGATTAGAAGAACCAGGAAAAAACAGTTCTCTATTTGATGTGATGACTGTTGGCATCAATAGTTCATTATAAAAGATCATGATTGTGTTTGAGTCCCTGATTTATCTTTCTGCTTTTCTTTATTTAGTGTTAGTTCACAGCTTCTGGTCTCTCAGATGCTGTCATAAAAGTTTAGTTGGAAAGGCAAAATGAGTTCTTAATAAACAGGCATAGTCTTAAAACAATGTAAATAGCAACCAATATCTAATTTGTAGCTTCAAATTGTATGTTTAAAATGTAACTGGGACTTGTTGCACAAAAATTCAAATCAATGTGAGTGCAAAATGAATGGTAGTCAGTGTGACAGAAATGACGCAGTTCCAGTTTTGTCCACTGAATGGCGCACTGAGATAAAGAGTGAAGATAGGTATTCAGCTGACATACATAAGCTTCAGACTGAGTGCAAAAATATATTTTCTACAGGTGTGGCATAACACTGACTTCAGCGCACAAATAGTGTTGCTTTAAGTTATAAAATCAATATAGTATTAAGAAATATATAACAACTGAATTCAATCAGAAGTGGAAGAAGTACTACGAATCTATATTTAAAAGTAGGTACTATTACTTCAAAATAATATTGCTAAAAGTTAAAAAAAAAAGTGTAAAAGTTGACTCAAGAACAAAGTATTTTTTTTTACCATTGCACAAAACGACTACTACTATATTACTAGTACTCCTATTGTTATTTCATCTATCCTATTACTACTTCTTCTGCTGTTACTACTGCGACTATTATTACTACTAGTACAACTGCTACTACAACTTCTACTACTACTGCTACGAAAGTTGAATCTAATCAATACTGCTATTACTATATATGTGGCCAAATACTTACATCAAAGTAACATTTGTTTCTCAAATTAATATGACTTAAAGTAAAAATATATTCTAAAAAGTGAACTCAGAAATGAAAAAATACGACTTGAGTAAATATAACTACTAATTACTTTCTAAAACTGAGTTGATTTACGAATACATTTAGTTACCAGTCTTTTATGACACTGTTACTGTTTTTTGTTGTGTAAGAAACTAATTTGATTATTCTACACAGATCAACAACATCCTCTCTCTGCTGTCCATGTAAGTGCATTAGCAGTGTTGTTAATGGGAGTCGGTGGGGTTGAACTGCTGTGGTGGGGAAGTGAAAGTGGGAGGTATACTGTGGGTTCAGCGCCACAGCCACAGGCTCCTGCACTGTGTCCACTTCTGACACTAAACCAGGCTCAAACCTTCACGTCAGAGTTATGTTTTCAGTCATTTCATCATGTACACAGGAGAACTGGCAACAGAGGAGTTTTATTCTAAGGTTTAATACAGTTTAGCCAGTTTGTATTACTTTTACATTAGCTAAGGTTCAGCCAATGCTACCTTACTGTTTCCATAGCTAGATGGTTACCAAATTTTTCTGACATTTCCTAAAATATACTTTGCTAATATTTTAGTACTTTTTGAGGTAAATGTTACTTTCACATTAAATCCTCTCTCTAAATGAGTAAAAGCAAAGTGGGTTGTATGCTTGGCTTGCAATCAGAGAATCATGGACTTGAATCAGATAGTAGAAGTAGTAGTTGTTGTAATACTTTTACTTTAGTTCATAGTTCAGAAAGTCTATGCCAAAAGCAGATGAGTCACAGAAAAAAAAATGTCTTAAATGTAGAATAATGTGACACTGTAAAATATATAGCCCAACTGCAACAATAGTTTATCATTGTTGTTTGCATTATTCTTGACTGTCACAGAGAAGGCATTAGAAGTGTTGTCAACATCTTTGTATGAGTCACATCCTAAAGCTCTTTTGTGGTTTGTTGCAGCTTAAATGCCTTTGTCTTGTAGGAAATGCCTCTATTTAAAATAGTAACAAAAATATCCCAATGTCCCACCTGTATCATGTTCATGTTGAGTGACCAAATCCTGCTTCCTTTGCCTTCCGAGTTGTTTCAGTTTCTTTAGAATTATCACTTTGGTTTGAAGAACACCTCCCCTTGGCCTGAACTCTGTAACTTAAACTATATTTTATTCCACTTATGCCCTTGGTCTGACTCCACACACATCTGATAGTGGCACAAATTTTCTTAAACGTGTTTTGTCTGTTTCTCCTTCTTAGATCCTGCTGTCTATTTTGACCCACATTAAGAAAAACACTGGTGGTCTTGGCCTTTGTGTGAAACTTGTGTGACAGCCAAATCAAATATTGAAAGCCACAAGCCAAACGCTCTGCCAGCGTGCTGTAGGTGGTCTGCTGTTTGCGGGACTAGACCAGACTCATAGTTTCGGTCTGGCGTGAAGCTCTGCAGAAGAAAAAACATGGTTAGTGTAAATGTAGCACGCTAGGAGGGCAAGTTCAATCCTCAGAATCCTCAAGAATTCATTGCAAATGCTGATTTTAACATGCAAAATGAAATTGTTTTGTCTATTTGGGAAACAAAAACACCACAACCATCAACATCATTATCATATCAAGTCCAGATGTATGATATATAACTCAAGATCTGCCTTTCTGTCTGCCAAGCGCCAACCTTGATTATTTTTGGCTCTACTCTATGTTGCAAATGCATTAAATGTTCTGCAATTCAATGTTGTAACCAAAGGTGGAAGAAGTACTCCTTATTTGCACTTGCACTAAAAGTAATGTCACTTTAAAATATTATGCAAGTAGAAGTAAAAGTACCCAAGTAGAAGTACTTAATACTACTACCACTACTAGAAATGCTATTACTATTGCTATTACTACTGATTTTAATGCTACAACTACTACTACTATATCTATTACAACTATTATTGCTACTTTTACTACAACAAAACTGCTACTAGAGATTTAAATTGTACACAGAAAGTACATATTCAGATGTACATAAAACTATCTAGTTACTTTCTGCCTCTGGCTGTAACTCCAGCCAGAGGTGCCTCACAAAATTCTCAGATTAAAGACTAAATGTTGCTGCTATAGCTTTCGTCCACAGTAAATCTGTACAACTTGAACTTGTGTATGCAGGTTTATTATTAGATGAGGCCTACACAGCATTGTTTTCTCTTGAAACTTCAACAATATAGGATTGTTAGATGCAGCAAAGACTTAACAATTCCCAGAATGTGAGGAATGCCGCTATTTTTTCCCCAGTCTGAATGGCGTGGTAAAAGGGCCTCGCCGCAAGCAATCTACATATACCACTATACACAACAGTGGTATCGCCCATTTTTATGCCAAGCTTTGTCAGAATAGATCACAGTCTGTGTCTTATGTACTGAATTAGAATCTATTGTTGCTGAAGAACAATCACATTTCCTACATACTGGCAAAATGTAAAGATTTTTATTTGTTCACAGACTTTATACCGATCTCGGTGTTGTTTTCAGCCGTGAGTGGTTGGTTTTCTCAGACTGGCAGAAATAGTTGCGGTGAAAGTAGTACTAGTAGCTTTTGAAGAACTACAGGCCATCGCTGAAGTTCTTACCTCTAATAAGAAGGTGTTTTTTGCCATTGTTTGTTGCTCTGTTAGATGGCTAGCATGATAAATTAAAGTTATGTTCAAATGTTGGTAAATTTTCCAGCTAAGTTAAGTAATGTGCCAAGAGAAAATGTGATACATTTTTGGTACAGGATTCTGTGCAGTTACAAGATAGGACAAAAGATAGATCATCGTCTGAATCTAGATATTTTTAGTGCTTTTTTTTTTTTTTTTACCATCAAGTCACATAAGGATTTTGTGGGCCAGTGTTTTTGCATATGCCTGTGCTTTCTTTTTTTTAGTCAGCAAAAGTGCAAATGGTTCAATATGATCCACGTCCCCATATACCTTCAAGATAAGAAAGACATAAAAGCAATTGATTTTCATGTTAGTTTATTGTTTAATCAGTCTTTGACTCACGTGACAGTCGATTACTTACAGAATCTAAATATATCTCTCAAGAAATAATACTGTACTTTTGAAAGAGCCTGGTCTCAGTCTGACCATATTTCACATACAATATATACACATTATTTTGTATTTTATACATACTCTTGTACACAGTCAAAAGCATCACATCTGAAGGTGGATCTGATTCTTGAGGTTTCTCTGTTTGGATAATAGCTTGAGTGTGTCGGCATACATGAGATCCAGAACTTTTACAGTCACACTGTATTTAACCATCATTATCACACCAATTTCTTTCCACTTATAGAGGATTTAGGGCCCCTGTAATAAAAACAAGCTCAAACCGTGAGCAGTAATGTGAGCTGTTATTTTGGACATGTTTCATGATCAAGCTTCATTAGCAAGTTGTGGATTTCGTGCAGTCGGTTCATTTGTGGGAGCAGCTATTAATTAGTGCTGCCAAAAAATGTTTCAGATCTACATACTGTGTGTGAAAAAGTAGACCTCCAGAAAAATTGGCATTACTTTAAAGAGAAGTTTCTGCTACTTTGATACTTTGTCCAACTTAAGCTAGGAATTATTTCACCCAGTTGTCAAGATATTAGTTTTTGTCTTGCATGATTGTCCTTAATTTCTTGTGTAGTAACAGATTATGATGCAACATTACAAATTTCAAGGTATACAGCCACGCCTGAATAACTTAGAATATTGTGGGAAAGTGTCATTATTTTAGTACATCAATTCAAAATGTGAATTGCATATATTATATATATATATATATAAGCACAAATATTTCAAGAATCTTAACTGTAATAATTATAATGTGTATCTGACTTAAAATTTACAAAATGCTAAATTTGTTGTTATTGTAAGTCACAAATGTTTTGTGTACTCAATGTACATATTACTGTATATGCATTTCCTTTTGAAGTGAACTACTGAAAAATATTCACTTTTGCCACAATAGTCAAATTTATTATCTGCGTTCGCCTATATTTTGTGGGAGAAATATTTGAAGTAGGATTTTACACTCAGACTATCTAAAGCCTTTATTTCCCTATTTAACATTTGACCTGTTGCCACTGTTTGCATTTGAATCCTAAACAAACACAAGGACTTTGAGCTGGTTCATGTAATGATTAACTGCCTCAAATGCAGTGATTTTTTTGTTACAGGGCAGCAGCCACTGTAGGTCATGATGGATGTACAAACTACAAACCCAATTTTCAAAAACAGAAAGCAATGATTTGCCTTTCTAAAATGCCCCTTTTACATCCATTCATCTAAACATTACTGATTAATCTCATTAGTTGAATAATGCTGTGCCAACTGTTTTTTTTTTTTTTTTATTAGTACCACTTACTTTTCCTCCCTTTTGTTGCCCCTGTCCCAATCACTTTGAAAGGTGTTGCTGCCATCAAATTCAAAATGTAAAGTATGATTTTCTGAGATTTTCAATCCATTGCATTCTGTTTTTATTCACATTTTACTTTTTGGGAATTGGGTTTGTACATTTTCAACAACTTCCTGATTTCTTTCAAGAAAGATTAATCAATAACTGGGAAACAAACATAAAAGCTAAATCTTAGCAACATACTTGACTTAATTTAAATTATGTAGATGCAACAATATGCCAACTATTTTTTGTGGCAGAGCAAAGCAGCCTCAAATTCAACTACACAACTGAGCAGCATTACTATATATTGGTGGGAACTTGAAAGGCAATTGCCTCTTATTTAAGTGAAGGCCTGTGACAGTGTCTGGGCCGGTTGACATATTTCCATTGGACAAAACCTTCCAAAACACTCAGACAATGTGGGGAATGTATGAAACACCTCCTCCATAGCTTTTCATAGACGTCACCGACCTTAATTTCACACTATAGACCTGTTAGTTGATTTGTAAAGCGTACAATAGAAGTGCTTAAATGCATGTAATTTCAGCAGAGATAACAAGAGGTATACTGGTTATGACTGAAACCCTGATTCAAAGTATTGTTGGATATTCATGATTGGTGGCAAGCTATCGTATTTTATCGACTACAAAAAGGACAATAATATTATATTGTACCCTGCCTTCAAGCTGTTAATTTAAACAAAGGTTATAAGCAATCACATTCAGTGGATAAATGAATATACACTGAACTGTTGGCTTACGTGATACAGGTGTCTAGTTTGAGGGTGAATGTTTTTTGCAAACTATTTTTCAAACATAGACAAGCAGAATTTTAACATTTATTACAAACTAGTTTTTAAGAATATTTTTAAATTAATTCTTCTGTATCTTCCTTTTCATTTTCAAGTATTCATTTATAATCTTGTAGTCGCGGTAATGCCTGGTAGCCATGCACTAGTAAACATGCAAACTTTAATGATACAGATTAAACATGCCAACACCAGGAAGCCAGCCTACACTGTGTGGGAGATCCTTGTTAAAAGCATGTTTCCTTCATGGTAGTTAGTTGCTGTTTGTGCTTCAATGCCCTCAAACTAGAAGCCTAAGTGTGTTGGTGGATAGCTTTAGTTGGTAACAAACATAATAGCACTTAGTGGTTTAGCTTGTGTCCTCTCACTGCAGAGCTGCATTTATTAGATGGAGCTCTAAAGGTGACAGGAAATTCCACAGTCCGCCGCGTCGCTGTAACACAGTCCAGAGCCTGGCTGGAGCCCAGTCCACTCACTGGCTCTAGAGCAGAGATAAGTGCTGTGGAGGTCAGAGGATCTCCCAGCGGGTGAGCTCACGTCACCACCTGCTGCACTGCCGAACGTTCATGAGGACACGACTGGTCTGTGCAGTGCAGCCTCCGGAGCAGCCGCTGGAGCTTGTTGGAGAAGTTTTTATTCATCTGCCGGTACATGAGAGGCATGGCAAAACTGCTAGAGAAGGCCAACAGCTTGGCCACACATCTCAGGAAATAGTAGGTGGGATAGTGGTGTCTGTTGCTAAAGGAGCCTGGGCTCCCAGCTATAGTGTGCACTAATAGAGTCATGTAGTAAGGGGTCCACAGCACAAACTGTACACACACTGAGGCTAGGAGAAGTCTGTGGATCGAAGGGTCTAGACGAGCTGAGTCCTGGTCCAGAGGCGTGGACTCCTTACGGATCCGCAAAATGAGCACAAAAGCATATAGAACTGCCACTGCTGGGACCACGTAGCCAATGAACATCATAATAGCATCCGCCGCCTCCTTGTTTTGCATTTTGGAGCACTCGATCATCTTTGTGGAGACATGATTGCAGACATAGAAGAGCAGAGAGGAGAAGCTGGTGAGCACAGCCCCGCCCCAGATGAAGCCGCACACGTGCTTAGTGTTGTACACACTGGACATGTAGGTGCGAGGCAGCGCCCGCTCGATGTAGTAGTCCAGACTGAGCAGAGTAGTGGAGTACATGATGACCAGAGATGAGATGTTGAACAGGATCAGCAGAGTTATGTACACCTCATTGTTGTACTCCCAGACGAACCAGCGGCTGAAGCTGGAGCTCAGCAGCTCCACCGGTGCCACCACATTCAATACCAGCCCCGCAATGGCCATGTTGACAAAATACACATCTGGCATGGTCATAGACACCTTGTTGGACAGATTGACCACCACCAGCAGGACATTGTAGCACAGCCCCAGTGGGAAGCACACCAGGAGGTAGACAAGGGACAAGATGGAGAGTATGAGGCCGAGGTCCTGGCAGAGCTGCTGGTCCACACTGGAGTCTGTCTCATTGTACACCATGCAGATCCACATCGCTGGCTCCGACACAGTGGCACCTCAGCACGTCAACTGCAACACACACAAATGGAAAAATGAAAATATTGAAGTGCAACATCTTTAGATGAACAAATTCTTTTGTTTTACTTATTTAATATGCAAAATAAAATTACATGTTACTGCTTTTTGCCAAACGCAAGGCCTCACCCAAACACAAAGCCATTATTTCCTTTTACTGCTAAACAAGTCAATATATCAGTGATGTAATGTGTAGTAATGGTGTTTACTGAAATAGCCTCTTCTTTCGGTGCAGTCCAGAGAGACAGTCACGTCAGACACGGCGCAGCCATTATCCCTGGGTAACTCTGTTAATTTCACTTCACTGCATCTGACTGGCTGAATACGAACACCTCACAATTCATTTCAGCTCCATTTGCTGGCTCAGCCTTAAACCCAGGACCAGAGCCACACTGTCCCGAGCAAATGAGGCCCTTTAAAAAACAACAGTGCATTTGTTGTGATGCCTGAGCAAGCTCTTTCTCTACCTCTTTTCCTCCTTTTGTTGTTTGTGTGGTGCAGGGTCATGGTTAGAGCTTTCCACATGGACAAGCAGCTTGATAAGAGCAGCACTCGTCTGGGCAGGCACTTGACGCACCACTGGCGAGAGACGGAAACTTAACGCACTTACTCCCACTGTTCGGGTTACTGCCAAGGCAGCCCATGCTCGGGAATGTGGTGAGGGATAGATTTATGGAGGGATATGTGACGACGATATTGCCAAATGGTCAGGGAAGACCAAGGTGAGGTCACAATTTAGGGTAAGGTCAGAGAAAGCAGTAACAAAACAAATGTGCAGAGACTGGCAGCTCAGACTTAAGGGAAATCCTCTTGCATAATTAACTAAGATCATTTACAATTTTTTTAATTATTTAAGTTGTTCCTAAAAAAGAAATGTATCTGCCACTTTAAAATATCCGTGTTGAAGAATGAAATAAGTATGCAAAACAATTTTAGGTGTTTTGTGGGATGTGGGACTTTGATGAGGTCATGGTAAGGTTAAGGTTAGGTTGTTGTAGACAAGATTTTAGTTTTAAAAAAGTGCCTTAAGTCCTGGCTTAATACAATTACTATAGTTCTACTTTTTTGCTTTACCTTTAAACAAAAATATAGATTAGCATGCATTTGCCCTAGAGTGTAGGAAGCTAGTTTTGCGTTCAAGAGGTGAGCAACAAAGCCGGTAAAGCAGGGGAAACATTCTTCCAGTGACTTGCATAACACTACACTACAGAGGGGCTGTTTCGGCCTTAAGCTTCAGACACAGACGTATACAAGCCCTCGGCCTTGGCCCGTCCCAGTCCCGCTCTGATTGGCTGTAATGGGACTATAGTAGAGGTGCCGCACTGGAAAAGGATCAGGAGGAAGAAAAGTGTAGGGTTACTCTTTACAAAAAGCCTGTCTAGTCCAGGACAGGAACAGCGGTCAGCGCTTTTTGTAAACATACACCACAATAAGTAGCTGAGTGACTCATTTACTAAAACAGGTCTTTACAAAAAGGGACATCATTAGCTAATGGCCCCCCTAAAGATTACCTAGCCTTTTGTCAATGCGTTTGCGGATTGTAAGGTTCAGCGCTGAACAGTATGTCAAAATAATTGTTCAATTAGAACCTCAAATTAGACTGGGTAGGAACCAAAGTTTAAAAAGCCCTAATTTTATCTGTCCAGTCAGAAATTTTGTCATGGTTTAGTCTTGGCTTAGTACTGATCTAGTTCTGGTCTAGCCTTTCCTGTGGCTTTAATTCAAGTTTAGATTTAGGTCAAGATTTTCTGTATTGTATTATAATTACCATATCTTTTTTAACCATTGTTGTAATATGCAGAAATCCTTAAAATGGGCTTACACAGTGCTTGGATGTTGCTTGAATTAGACCTATGACCCTGAGGAGTCCAATATTGTGCATATAGATTAAACAAAGACAGAAATTAGTGTCCTCATATGACTTTAATAATAATGACTATGTGTTCGGAAACTTAACACCTCACCCACTAACATATTATTCTTCTTTCCTTCCCGATCACATTATAGCGTAGCTGATGAAAAACTTGCCCTGGTTATAAAATGCACTGCCTTCAAATGGGGCTTAAGCAGACTGGAGCCCTGTAGTTGAGTTCCTTTTAGTTCTTTATCTGAAGTCATGATTACTGTAGGAAACTGCCTTGGGTGTCAATGTGGTAATGAAAGGGTGCTAGATACGCCTTTATACAGCAGGTGCTAATGAAAGGGGACGACTACCCACAATGCCGTTCTCTGTCTTTAATAATCAGCAACCCCTCCTCAAGTAATTTTGTCTTTAGGTGATGAGAGGTAGACTTGAGTGAGCAAACATTTTACCTCAAAATAATGAATCTGGAAATGATAAATATAATAGCCCACACTTTCATTGTTTCCTAATAAGAATATTTTTTCCATAAATAGGGATATATCCTACAAGCAAAATGTCCCTCACTCAAAAGATTCTACTATATAACTTTGCGTGACAGGACTACTATCTCTAGGAACACTAACCTAGATACTTATTAAACAGTGCCATTCCCATGTTACTTACAGCCACATTTGTCTAGTAGTGTAGTGGTATACATCCTGAAAAGTTACATAGTTTTGCTATGAAATAAAGGGAATATTAATAAATGAGAATAGGTGGCTAGTTCTGTGGTTTAAATAATGCAGAAAATCCTTTTAATATTTCCAATCCTGTCCGTGGGAAGACCCTGAGCGCCATCCTACCTAAGCTATGCACTGACTAAGACTGATAAACCACAGAACGAGAATGATCACAAATATTACACAACACCACATCTCCCACTACAGATGGTTTTTCAATGGGCGGCTCTGGGGTCCCATAACCACGTCACTGCTTTGGCTGAGATGAGTCCAGCCCAGCACACAGCAGCCCAAACTTAGACCTCCAGAGACACTAAGAATGATGGTCTTTATTAAACTTTGGAGATGTTTGGTTAAAAACAAAATCCCCTCTGTTTCGTAACAAAGAAACGCGTCATCCAGCACATGTCTGTGTTGTGTTTTTCATTGTTTTCAAATCCTACAACACTTCAGCCAAGGGATTTATAGCCAAAATAAAGATTAATATTGAACAGAGCAATAAAAGAAGTACTTAGAAATAAAAGTGTTGGAAGGTTTGACAAAGTTTGTGCAGTTTTATGAAGCAAAAATATGTATTATATTGTACTACTATACTATGGGTAAAACTTTGAATGACTAACTTAGTCAATAGTAAAGATACAGTGCCCTTGAACTGTTAATCTTTATGCTCTATTCTTTCAGTCACAGACCCTAATGGTAAAATGTGCACCTAAATGAACCAGGCAATGTTTTGAATTCACACCCCAAAAAATGTTTATGTTTTCCTTGGCTCATAACTGTCCTTTCCTGAAAATTTAATCAAAATCTGACCATTACTTTTTGAGTCATCTTGCTCACAGACAAACAAACCAACCAAAAAAACAACTCCGGTGAAAACATAACATCCTTGGCAGAGCTAATCATGATACTCACACCATCTCTGGCAAGAAAAATACAGTTTTGTGTTAAAGGACAGGGTGAAATTATACAGTAACTACATACAGCAGCTATACAATATAAGGTACAGTATATAATGAAACTTTAATCACAAGCTTCTCATATTCTGGCTTTGAATGACTACTGCCAGCAAGGCTCTCCCTCGCTCTCTGTCAGTCCACTGTGAGCACAATCAGCCTTGGTGTTGTTAAAGAAAAACACAGTGTTTGAGTTTTGCGCATTGTGCCAGCCAGCAGCCCATGATAATGAAATCTCGAGTTTTCCACTCAGCTGAGGGAAAAACAAGTGAGGTGAAAGAAAATGTCTACTTCTCATGGCCAGCCTCATGCAGCACGAGCTATTTCTGCTTTGATATATAGGAAACTACCTCCATTACGCTGTGTGGTGATGTGTGGTAAAAATGGGTTTCATTACACTAGGGTAATTTTTAGCATGCCAAAATGTCACGGTATTGTGTTGGAGATGGGATGCGGTGCCTGTTTCACCTGATCTACTAAAATACCCCTTCACAAAGTGGTTAGAAAAGACAGGAAAAAATATGACTTGCAGGATTTTCATTTAAATTTATGCTCATACAATCAGTAGAATCTTCTTCAACTGCACTTAAATCTATTGTGATATTGCTGCACCATCTTGCTGTGATATTTTATATTGTTTATGCAGCATACATGCAAAACCTTGCATGCCAGCTTTAGCCTGACCCCAATATAGAAGTTATAAACAGGTAAGCTACAAGTGGCAAACCTGGTTTGCAATAGGACACGGTCTTAAGACTAGCTTTGTTCAGCTGTAAGCTCTGCGACCTGTCTTTTCCTCAGCACCACTATCTCCAGTACAACATTGCTGGTCTCAACACAGTTTTTGTACATCTTTTCCCAAACCTAGCCAGACTGGCTTTTTTCAGCCGGCAACTACGATAAAAGACATTTTCAGTTTGACACACAGCATGTCAGTAGAAATAAAAAGCAAAACCAACTCACTTTGTTTTCAGCTGGTTTGGAAAGTACAGTAGTATTTTTGCCATAGTTTTCAGTAAACTCTACATTCTACTGTAAATGTCTGTGCTTTTTCGGATGTCAAATTCCAGTGTAAACTCTTCTTCTTCCCTTTCGGCATCTCCCTTCAAAAGCGACCACAGCTACTGTGGGCCTTAATTTGGTAATGTTTTTACACCTGATGCCCTTCCTCATTTTTCTGGATTTTGTCACCTAGACAAAAATTAGACTGGTTTGTGACCCGCTCTTGATAAAAAAAACATAACAAAAACATAAGCATCAGATAAACATAAACATATGCATCAGCTAAAGAATGCTATTGCTATGATAATACAGCAGCACACACAGAGATTGTACCAGAAATATGTCCTCATGGTGTGTTCAATTAATCTTTTAAATTTTATATCCACGTGTGTCAAACTCATACTAAATAAGTGAACCACTGATTGAGAGTAGTATTGCACATACACAAATCAAAGTTAATGGATGAACTTCAAATTGGTACCATATTTCCAAAAACAGCGCACAGATTGAGTTGTCAAAGAGAAAAAGCCTTGCTCCTCCTGCACATGGCCAGGGCTGCAGTTGTAGATGTGATTAAGCCCCATGTGAACTTTCTGCACTACTCAATGTCAAACGTGGTTAAGTGAAATATTCCCAGAGGGGGAGGCCCTGTTACAGCATGCTCCAGCCCCACCAAGAAAACATGATCTCGTATTTTGAGTGACGCACATGTACTTGGCGTCCTAGAGTTTTGAAGGCAGATCTGCCCCATGCGCTGATGGGAGTAGTCGTGTGACATATTACTGAGCCCACACCCCTCATATATCCTTACTGGAATTTACAGGCTTTTCTACGAATGTACCGAGTGATGTCACCAGATCCCCTCATACTCACGTACTTGGGGCAGAAATACTACGGCCAAAATGAAAACAACATTGAATGAGTCAGTCTTGTTATGATTCTGCAGAAGTGCGTGGACCAGTGGATGCTTCCCATAAAGTATTAGTGTAACTGGAACTGCGCACGTAGTGAAATGCTCCGAAAGTGATTAATTCAAGAAAACTTTCAGCCCTTTTACAAGAAAAATGACTTCTAATTATAAACACATTTAACTGGTAATCCAGATTTACTGTAGTGAAGAATTACTTGTAGCTTTGACTAGAAAGTGTTAAGTCAGCACAACTAGGCATTCTTCATAACAGAGATACCAGTTTTACCAGTTACACTATTTATAGAAACATTGCATTTTTGAAGGCTTATTGACTGTAATATTACCTTTGCAACTTCCAACAAGTTATGGTATCCTCACTACAGGGTCTGCCCAAGTGTGTACCCAGGTGTAATTAGAAGTAAAATCCACATCCAGGTGCAACAAGCATCTTGTACTCGAGTTTTTTACTAGTTATGGCATGAAATCATGTTAAAAAGGTCCTAAACTTAACCTGGAAATGTGCTGTTAGAAATCACTTTTTAAAAGAAAGCAGCAAAAATTCATGGTTAATTTAAAAGTGAAAGCACCTCTAATGATTTTCTTCACAGCGTGTTATTCCTGGAAAGCAGCCCATTACAAGCGCATATTCATAAGTGATGTGACTTTTGGTGCATACTAATGCTGCATAACATTTAGCAAATTAAAATTATTTGGCTTTCACCACTGATTGAAATAACAAGGATTAATTAATTGGGGACATTTTAACCCTTGCAAAATACCGCTGACCTGGAACCAAGCCTGCATTCATTAAGAGAAAATGGTTTACTTTTTTCATTCTTGCAATCAGGATTTTGCTTTGTAATTATCTTCCTGCCTCAAACTCTAGTCTGTGTCCACAAAATGCTGCCCACAATGTTAGACTTAGCTCTTAATGTACTTACACCTACCTATGGAGGTTGGACAGCATCATATTTGCTTTGCAGTCTTTCCTCATTACCTGATCACGTTTAGGTCAAAGCCTGTTTGTCTTTCCGGCTCCACTCTGAACTGTCAGAGCTGTAGACCCAATAGTTCAATTTGTGGCCAGTACAAAGCCGGCTTACAGCCATTTAAGCCAAGCCACACACGCCCATGTCCATGCCAGTCACATGGACGGAGCTGACAACAACAAGTCCAAAGCCTAAATCTTGGGAGTCACTTTATTTGCGTATCAGTAAACTTGATCCAACATCTTCCACTGCCACCTATACTACTACTATGACATTTCTAGACCATAAAACTCTCCACACATATGCTCAACATGTGAATGGATTCATCACAACAGGACTATGCTGGTGTCAAACTGTGGTAACGAAATATACAGCTGTTTAGACAATAAATGTCAATCTGAGATATAATTTCAATGAGAGATTTATGGATGTTAAAAGCTGCAACCAACAGTCATACATTTACTGCACAATAAAGCATTCATTACGCAATAACGAAGATAATATCAAAAGACGTGGTTTAATTATAAATGCACTTCAGCAGATTTCAAGTTCAGTGTGATGGGAATTGCGTGTGGGGCTGTATGGGGAATGTAAAGTCAGCAAAACTATGCATTTGCAGAATGGGGAAGTCTCCTATGGGCTCTTAAAGCAGACAGCGCACACAACGCATCTCATGACCTTTTGCTATATTTACATTTTCCTTGCTGATACAACTTTGCCCCAACTGACCGACTGTGAGAAACGCGGTTATTTTTTTTAATCACAAGCCTGCTGTTTTCTGGATGAGACTGCAGCTGAGCAAACAGCCAAAATGAACCCATCGTGGTCCCTTTATTTTTGTGCAGACATTGTGTCTTTCCATCACACTTGACTGAGCAGATCAAAGCGTGGATAGCTGTCACGGTTTTACCATTATACCACCATTTCCACGGCTATTGTTGCCAAAACCAAAGCTGCTCACACGAGCTTACCCCAGCAAGACTACTACTTCACTAAATCATTTATTTAGCGCATTTACGAAAGAAAAAAAGGCCAAACCATAACAACATTTTGAGAAAACTTACCAGAAACGTATAGCTCTGGCTCTGTGACAAACCTACGGAGGCATTTGGTTTGGATGTAGCGTTTCCATTGGTGTTTAGTCGTTTCATTTGACAAACACGTCCAAAAATACGCGCTCGGACTCTCTCCGCCCTCGTAAAGCCTAAAAGCGGCCAAAAGTGTCGTTTTACTGCATTTTGGTCCCGTACAGTCCTCCCCTATCAACTTTTCAGACGAGGCTTGTTCTGGAAAGGGGCCGTCCGTCCGATGCACACTTTACTACCGCTGGAGGAGTGCTGCTGCTCAGCCCTACACTGTGTACACACGTGACCCTCCCCCACCGCCTCTCTGCTGCTGCGCTCCGGCTGCGCTCTTGAGGCGCCGATGGCTGTGCTGCGCGCTCATTGGTGAGCCGCTGAGGAGGTGGGACACCGCGGGGGAAACTGAAGGGGAGCGCGCACGCACACATACACATGCACACACACACACGCACACGCACGTATATTGGGTTTCAATGCGTTTGAGAGTGGGACTTCACTTTGACTTACATTTTATTGGGACCTAACATAACCTTAACCTTAAAAAGCTCTTAAAGGGGACGCAAGAGTTTTTGTCAATGAATAAACTTGTTTGGGTTTTGGTCATCTACTTAGCAAAAAACAATAGTTTACAATAAAAAAGTGCTTTTAATTTTTCTGTTTTTTCATTTAGCTATGTAGCCAGCTTGTTTGATATTGTAGCGGTTATACTCCAAGATTAAGTTTCTTCTCTTGAATGTAATGTTGAACTCTAAGGACTGAGAAATACAGTACAATAGGTAAATATTTTGCCTTTTTTAAAATGTGGTCTTTGTTGTGTAAACTGTGACTTTCTCTGTTGTGGGCTAAATACGGTATACTGTATGGGTCCATGACAGGCTGCTGACCCCCACATAAGACGTTTCCTCAAAACATAAATATACAAACAATAGCTTAAAACAATATAGTTATTTGAATTATGCAAAGCCATTGTAATTGTGCACTTCTGTGTAAGCCTCCTATTCATTTGGGTAGTTAGACCATACTTTACTTCTCTGTAAATAACTCACTTGTTTTCTTATTTGGCTAACATGGGAGCTTACAAATCCCTTCAAAGAACTTTGTCTTCCCCTAACATAATAAATACACACCCACACAAACTGGCTGTTTGAACCAATGCAAATTATACTTTTGGCTCATACATTTGCATTTTCACACACACCTCCTATACATCACTCTACTGTACTTTTAACTACAACAGACTAGCTTTTTATTTTGTCCAACAGAGCAATCTGAAGTTTGCTAAGCAGATTAAGGATTAAACTGAAGCCCACAGAATAACCAATTGTTCTCATTGGTACATTTCATATTCTGGGGCTATGATGCACTGATTTAGGACTTTTGTGAATAAAAGAATAAGTCTTGTCTACAGAATTCACCACAGTGATTTGTTAGTACTCAGTCGTGATTTCCTAAGCACCACCTACAACTTTCCCACTTATAAACATTCAATTGTCTTGCAAATGTCTCAGTAAATACATCTAAGCACTACATCTTTGTTCTCTAGTTAATCCTGACACATGCAGAAAAACAACAATAGGTCTTCATTAGCCCAGTACACATTCATCACTTAATTTCCTGCTTAGCACCTAGGACTTAAGAGGAAAGTGTGGCACAACAACAAAGCGTTGCTAAGCTCTACACACCTGGAAGTAGATATTTCCTTGAACTTAATGGTTTTGATTAAGATTAGTGATAAAACAGGAAACAGAGAATTAAGTATTAAGTTTAAGCAGAGGTAGAAAGTAAGTAAATACTTTTACTGAAATTTTACTTGGGTAAATATTAGAGGGAAAATTATACTTTTACCCAAGTAAACTTTTGAAGGTAGTAGATAAGAGTTGATTGAATTTTATTAATCTCACAAGAGGAGAAATTCACTTGTTATGGCAGGTCTTATTCCAGAATAAAGAAAATGTGTGCATACAATTAAAAACAAAATGTAGAAGTTTTGTAGTAGAAAGAACTACACCTTACCTTACATTAGGTAAGGTAAGGTGTAGTTCTTTCTACTTAGATACATTTTACACTCTGTAATTTTAAGTAATGATCCTGTTGAGTACTGTTACTTCTATCTGAGTAATGATATTCTGAAGTAACATTATTTTTACCAGAGCACTCAATACAATATATTTTAGACTATTACTCAACAAATCAAAAGTTCTTTAATAGTCTTCAATAGCATTTCCATTCACTAAATGCTTACACTTTGCCCATTGTTTTAATTGTACATATGATGTTACTTAGGTCTAGATTTGAACTAAACCTACAGATTAAGAGAATCTCATCTCTAGGCATTACCAACATTGATTTCTGTCTTTTGTGTGTCTGCTTGTAACTAAGGGATTGCACACTCAGGTCTGCTTCTTGTAAAAGCATTGCCCCAAAGACTAATGGGAAGCTTCACTAATCAGTGTTGCCTGTGCTTACCATATCTGATGAGAAATTTAACTTTCTTCCTTGCTTCACTAAGTAGAAAACAGACGCTTACAATATCTGGAGGAAGCTTGAAGTACATTTCATTCATTTATTAATTTACTTAGAGAACAAGAGTACTGCTGCTAGTTTGCATAGCAGTGGGTGTAATGTGTTTCCTATGAGTCTAAGAGAAAGTGAGCGGTTAGTGTTCGGGGGCAAAGGGGGCCGTGGGTCTTAAGGACTAAATCACACTTTATCCCCAATCAGGCTCTGAAATCTCAGCCTATTCTTGGAGGCCTTAGCACTGCCATTGTACGGTTTGCATTTACTTTCCCCCAAAGACTTAAAAGGCAGCATGACGGCATATGGCTTGTTGACAAATGAAAGTCTATGCTGAGTCTCAGCTCCGGATGCAAGTCAGCTGTTTACACAGTCACTTTGGACCAGATGGTCACATACACGGAATGTGAGTTTGATGATAATGATTAAACCCTGAGTCTGTGAGGGGAGGGAAATTAGTAACTATTTAATCACATAATAACTCAGTCTATACCATAATATGAGGATAATGATGTAGAAGAGTATGTCAGTGAGCCTGAAAGGCACAACGCAAAGTACTTAAAGTGGCCCATTAGCAGTGACCAGTGTGGTGCAGCATGTGAGCACATGTCTTTAAGCTCAGAGGTGAACATTAAGCTCATTAGGTCTGTGCTGGGATTACTGCATCCAGCCACAGCCACAGTCAGTGAGACGCCTCCTCATTTACATACAGGCAGACAAGACGTAGAGTTACATGAGAAAACACCTCTGTTTACTGATATGCGATTTTATTTTTTTATTATGAAAAGTTTTAATCACCAACTACTACAAAGAGCATTGTATTGTAATAGAAATAATTGATGAAATATAAGCAATCACAGTGCACAGATCTCCGCCAAGACATTAGCATATCTTACAATGGAAAAAATATAGTGACCAGACCTGGGGCTGTTTCTGAATATGTGTTCTTGTCCGTACTTGTGTTCTTGTGAACTTGTGAAACGTCTTCAGTCTCAGCCCAAATACTGTTCCATTTCAAAGTTCGCTTTTCAGCAAGTCCACTCTACATCCCTAGATGTGCTCTGGCTTCATCCATTTTATCAGTGAAGCTTCAGAGGAGACTTATGTCTGCTCAGGTAGATACATCCCAGAATACAACATACTTCACCTGGATCGCTGTGGTCCACTTCCATAATAATAATAATAATAATAATAATAATAATAATAATAATAATAATAATAATAATAATAATAATAATAATAATTGATTCATTGTTGGCAATTGTCTGATCCTTTGGGTTTATTAAAACCTTTTTCCTCCCAGAGTTGTACACTTTTTGTTTTCAAGCAGATGTTTTGAATCAAACTTTGACTCATCACTTTATAGGCATTAATTTTCTCACAAATGTTATTTTTCATGTATATGTTTGTAATGTTTTATATAATTTTAATAAAGATAATAATAATAATGATCTGGCAGAATTTTTATATATAAATGTATATTATTAGATTAGATGTTATTAAATACTGAGAAATTGAAATTTTAAAAACATAAGAAAAGAAGGAAAGAAATACATTCTTCAGATGTTGCATTTCTTCTTGTGCCTGTATTTTATTAAAAGGTGCATTTAACTCATAAAAGCATATTATAAGGTAAGTGCACACAGGAGGAGCTACTTTCTGATGCTTTTGTTGGGAGGGGTGGATAATTTTAATACTCTTTTAACTTCTTAAAATATTCCCAGAAATTTCACAACTGCAGTATACAAACAAAACAAAGCCCAGATACTCAAAGATAAATTGGCATGACAATCACAATTAATAATTTACATGGACAGCAAAGCCTTCAGCATGATGTTGTTTAGTGCTCTGCTCTGTCAGAGAGATGTCCCCTGTGGCTACATCACTGTGGAAGAAATGATTTTACTGTATGTATATATGGGTTGTATTTAGTGTGACACTGTTGTGATTATAAAAATGTTTATGATTTATGCTTGCCTGCCTTGTACCATATAGTCAGTACTGGGAACTGGGAATTCAGACTTTACTAAATAATACCATATTTGTTCTGCAAGCCCACTATTTGTTTGCTCTAGTCTATTGAATTATATGGCCTAAAAGAAAATGACAATGGAACATCATGGGGAAAACATTACATTTTGATAGAGACAAACAAATGATCCTCTTAAATCAAACACTGAAAATACAAAACAATGGCTTCCTTCTTCGAATTGGCAAACGAGGGATGTGATGTTACTATTTCATAGACAAAGACAATAAAATATACAATGTTTGGCAAACCCACTGGGAAGTCTGATTTGTAGGTTTGTGGTAAGGCTCATGGTGCCATTGTTGGTCCCAATAGTTTTCCCCCATTAGGTTTTGTGCTCTATGGCTCATTTACTGCAGGTATGTCCACAAACCTTCCTGTGGATTTTATGATATTTCAAGGCTTTTCTATGCCTAGAATATTTCAAAATAAGTTAAAGACTAGGGCTGTAGCTTGTTTAATGACTTAAATGTGCAGAAATTAGATTAGATACAGTAGATACTTACTGTGCCTGAAGAAAATTCAGCAGATAGATAAATGCCTATTAATCAAATTCACTTCATGCACCTCTGAACTTTTAAATGAATTTAAATTTGACAATATTGAAAAGTGAACTCTGGTCTATGAGCAAATTCACAGTATAGTATAATCCCATAATCAACAGATTGTTTGACAGAGGAGGAACTAGAGCAGGGACATTTTTTTTTTACCAATCACATGCTCAGAACAAAGGGGGGCAGGTCCCTTTTGGATCAGGGACACATTTAATGTCTGAGTCCATGCATGTGCACGTCTTTATACAATCGAGTAATGTTGGTGGTAAGTCAAAATAAGAAAGGTCTGTTTTTGTTTGAGAAGTCTCTAACATTTCAAGGTACTAGTGATTTATATTGAAGTTGTCATAAGATTTCTCTTTAATTCTTCAGGCCGAGGTTGATTATGCCGTAAATCTCAGTAGCTGTAAGGCACATGGGCAGATATAACGATGTCCTGATGTACTGGAGCAGGCTGGTCTGGGAAACTTAGTAAGAATCCTGCAGTAAATGAAAAAGACAGTTAATGTTTTAGTAGTGGGTGTATTAAAAAAGGTGATGCAGTGTTGTAATTGAGGTGGTGCAGTCTAGAAACATGTGTCTGTTTCCACCCAATGTCCTGCTCCGGGTTTGTCCCGAGTGAAAGAGAGTGGTCTGACCTTGGCTCAACCTTGTAATATATCCTTTTCAATAACATCCACCTCGGCTGTATGCTTAAACAGTAGTTTTATGGCACGTTCCTTAGATTTTCTTTGTCTCTCAAGGGAAATTTATCGCTTGCCTTTTCTCACAAAATGGGATTCCAATTCAGGTTGCCATAAAAAAAGGAGGCTTTTAGCTTCAATGCAATCAAGAAAAGTGGGATGACCTGCAATTAAACAAAGTAATTAAATATCCTAGGATCATGTGTTTCCTTTCTCATTGGTAGATTGAGTTTCACTGCAGCATTTTAGAACAAACTGTTTTGTCTACCAATATACATACATACATACATACATACATACATACATACATACATACATACATACATACATACATTCATACATACATACATTCATACATACATATATACAAACATGCACAGAGGAACATATCAAATGAAAGACAGCTCTCTCACTCAGCTGTTTTCTCTTATTGGAGTCAGGGGAGGCAATGCAAATCCTCTTGTACCTAATCTAGTTAAGAATTTACAGGGGCTAAATCCTTTGTGAAGGCAGTTACAATTATGCTCAGTGTGCGTTTTTTAAGAGTCCCCATATTTCACAAACAGAAATGTGTGGGTTCTCTCTGGCTTCTGCTCACTGTCCAAAAGCATGCATGTGTTGTGAATTTAAATGAATAAAATCTACTTAGGTAAAGCACAGATACATGAAGATTACATTCCACTACTGCAAACAGAAAGTTACGTCCTCTTCTTTGATGATGGTAGTATCTTTTGATGACACCGAGCTGTGCAATAAGTACTGTACATGTGTTGCAGCTTGTTGTCTTCAGAGTGGTGCTGTAGCAAAACTAATCAACTGTTTCTTTGCTGACACCTTGTGGCTGTGGTTAGTATCTAGCCCTATCTTGCAATAGTAGAGAATCCAGGATCCATACAGCTCTTCCTTGGCCCATTACTAACCTTTTCTGAAATATCTCTAGTCTATGTCTAGCAAATGTGTTTCGGGTTGTTGTCTTCTGAGTGGTACTGCAGCAAGGGATCAGAGAAGGCCCCCAGCACTGCAGTTCCATCATGGGCCCCTGCTCTGTTCTCCATAAGCCCAGATTATTGCTGTTTGGCTCCACCAGATGCAGCCACAGCGGCACTGGCCAGGCATGGCCCCTGAGAGCAGATCTAAGGGGATTAGTGCCTGTTGTGGTGGATCGGGGAGCAGTGGGTGGCTGTCCACACACAGCTGTGTGTTTGTGTGTTTCATAATGCTCTGGCCTCTGGCCCGGCTTCGGCTTTGGACACTGACCTCAGACACTGGAGACGTTTGGACATTTCTGGAACAGCGTCAGAGCCTATAAAAACAATTTTGTTCTTCAAAGACTGACAAGATACTCACTGATAATATCACAGTTAGCATCACTTAGTTTGAAATTATCTTTTTTAAATAATACCTTTTAATATTTAATTAACAAATTAAATAAACAAAATCAGCACAGCTGCCGGACATCAAACATGAAGACAAAAGCATTCTCTTGTGCAGGCTGGCACATACTTCCAAGATTTTTTGCGATTATCTCATACTTTTTTTCTAAACATACCCACGTCAAATAATAATGTGGCTTGGGTAACTCAAATGAGTGGAGTCAAAATATTCTAAATGATTATTCCCTACATCAAACAATCCAGCCACAGAGAATGATAAGGCAGTGTAGTCCTACTCCCAGTCCCAAGCCTGGAGAGGAGAGGATTGCATCTGTACGGGCATCTGGCGTAAAACCTATGCCAAACTAAAATGCAAATTACTAGAAGGCAGATGATTTGCTGTTGTGAGGCCTGAGGGGGAAAGCCAAAAGTAGGAGGAGGACTTAAACACTAGGCTTTAATATGAGGAGATGAGGCCAAAAGTTATGGCTTGGGGGGCAAAGATATACAGTACCGTGCAAAAGTGTTAGACAGGCTTCAAGGACAGAAAGGTGTATCAGTGTGTAAAAGATACACAAAATTGCACAGGTCTTATCTTGCAATGGCCCTATTTCTTTTAGTGAGTGACGTTTGTTTGTATCTTCAGTCTTGAAATTTTCATAATAGAAATAAAAATACAGATCAATATTTATAAAAACACAGCATTTTTGACACCTCACTAAAACTTTTGCACAGTATTTTTTTTTTTTTTTTTGACTTTCAGTTGTCCTATATCAGTTGTGTAAATAACAAGTCTTCTGATAGACAGATTTGTAATTCCTTGTTTTTCCTCCTATAAGAGCCTAAAATACTTTTTGAATGGAGTTTTGCCGGTGCCCTCACTGGTGCAGATAATTGCTTCTGTGCAGGTGAAGCTGCCAACTTGTGTTTATGTCTTTCAGAGTGATCGTATTTCACGTCCCCATAGCAGCCACTGTTCGCTGGTGACAGTCTCTATTTACACAAAACAATCCTGATGGACAGAGACTCAGTGGAAAATGTCAGCTGATAAATGTATCATGGAAAAGAAAAAACAGCTTTTGGCAAAGTGTATTGATTCTGCACTGCATTTATCACTTTGTTGGAAAGCGGCATTGTCCAAATACCTTATATTTTTACACATAAATGTCAGATTGGTGGAATGTGAAAGGATTTTTTTAAAGATATTTTTTGCTATGAAGATTATTGGAAAGGTCAAAAATGAGCCAAGGACAAATGGTTAGTTTCCTTAGATTCGTTACCATTGTGAGATATAAAAGTTTTGTGCAATAGAAGGATCATTTACCCCTGAACTCCTTACTAAAAGTTCACGTACATACATACACTGAACACATATAAAAGTGAAAGTAAACACAAATGCACCAAATATTAAACATGCTTCACTTCGCTCCTCTCCTCGCCTCTAAAAGGTACGTGCAGCATATGCCAGGGTGAAAGTTTGCAGGGGGCTACACAAGGTTTCACGTCCAGTTGGATTTTTATAAATACCAAGGTCTGCGGAGAGAGAGTGGCGTATGCAATTTTCAGCTCTCGTTTTGTACATACACAAGCTTTATAAATGAAGTGCCAGGTCTGGCCAGAGGTCTCCCAGAGTGCTTCTAGTTTAGATTTGTCTTCTTTTTTTGGTAATTTTATTAATTTATTTGTACGTGAGGGGTTGTTAGGTCTAGACTACAAAGTAAACATTTCTCGTTTAGTTAGTCATAGTGTGCTACAGGAGGCTGGTGATCTCCTTACTTCATGTCTTGTCGGCCAACCATTGCTTTGCTCTGAGTTATAAAATACTGTAATAGGAACATCAGAAACACAATCTAGCAACAGCTCATAGATGTGGGTCACCGCTTTGTTTTTGGTGCACTTTGTTTTCTCCACTCTTTCGAAACACACTTCCCTCAAAGATGTTCCGAGTAAATTGTGAAGTGGAAATTGCTGTCCCTCTAGACAATTTTCTCGAAGACCTTTATGCACAACAATGCTAACAACTGTTTAGGTTTGGATTGGGTTTCTTTTCTTTCTCACTCACTGTGTTTGATGTTGTGGTTTTGGCTGTCCTCTAAAGAGTTCATTTCAAAGTGGTTACTCCAGGCCTTATCTGACTGACTGGCTGTCTGCCTACACCCTGTGGTCTCCAGCAACAGTCTGAGTGGATGTAGTGTGTTTTGCTTTTTTTTTAATGCAGAATGTACACAAGCCATGCACATTCCACAATAGCATATCTCACCTGTAAGTCTCTATGATAATATGAGATGAGCCCAAAAGTCAGAGTTATAGCTTGGGATGAAGACACAGTGCTGTGCAAATGTTAAAGTGAGGTGTGAACTAAGAGTGCTTCACTACAGAATTGTATTTTAATTTTTGTGAAGGCCCAAAGTTACTGGGATAGGCTCCAGTCACGCACGATCCCTAATGGCAATAAGTGGAAGAAGGTGAATGAATGAATGAATGAATGAATGAATTTTTGGTATGACATTTTCAAGAAAGGTCGGTAACGGGCTAAGGACAAAATTATTTTAAGGGATTCTGTACTTTTTTTTAGATATGGACCAAAGATAACTTCACACACTAAAATAATAAATTATTAGTTGTAGTAAAATCTTTACCAAGGTGAGATATAATAATAACAATAATAACAATGTAATGGATTTATATTGCACCTTTCTAGAAACTCAAAGCACTTAACATTAGTCCATTATTCACTCCACAGTCAGACAGTTATAATAGTAAGCTACCACTGTAGCTACAGCTGCACTGGGGCAGCCTGATGTAGACGTGGCAGCCATACTGTGCCTACAGCCACCAAATACACAACCACACTGGTACAATCATACACCAGTGCCACCCTGGGGGCAACATGAGTGAAGTGTCTTGCCTAAGGACAATATGTGAAGCTGGGGATTGATCCATCAACCTTCTGGAATAAGAACTAAGAAATTACCCCTGAACTTGAAGGCCTCTGACTTTGCTCAGAGTGCTTGCTCAGAATAACTTATCTCAGCTGTACGTCTGTGGCTCTATCTCAACGTGTTTAGTCTTGAAGCAGGGGTGAAGTGTAAAAAGCCCCTGGATCAGAGCCAACTGAGCTGCTAACCTCCAGTCAGCTGATGTTTTTCAGCTTCATTCACCTTCTTACAGCATACTTTTAAATGAATCAGGTCATAAGCTTATTACTGGGGAGGCAGAGCGCCAACACAGAACATGCTCATTACTTTTTAATGAAATCCATCATCTTTAATCACATTCAGAGTTAAGAGCCGAGGTTATCTCGTTAAAAACTCTCTTCATTCACTTTGTCAGATAGAGGGACTTGTGCTGCACTTATATGTGATGCCTTGCAGAAGCGGTTAGGTCCTTTTAAAATTTTCAAGAGAGATCTTCATATATGATAGGAAATCTCTAGTGGAAAACTGCAAGAAGAGCGGCTTAATGCAATGCAGAACCTGATTTTAAATTCAGCTGTAGGCAAAAACTTGAAATTAAAAAGAAACTTTTCTTGCCAGTGCAGCAAAGCCATCTATATTTTATATATTCCAGTTGAGTATTCGACAGTACGGCTCCTGGCTGAACATCAAGTTTATCCCCAACATTATCTTATGCAAACATGCAACCACGAAGAGGCATTTATTGAAAACACATAAATACACAGTATGCTCTGTCAGAGGCAACCCATTATTCTGAAACAATAGTGTCTTTTCATTGTGCATGTGTGATGCCTGAAGGGAGACCAGGCCTGTTGCGGATAAAGCCATTTTCAGGATAGCTTAAGCAGACACAGGAAGAGCACAGTGGATAGAGAGGGGAAGTGGACAAGTGTCAGGAAATCAGAACAAAGAAGCCATGGACCGAAAGCCATGGACTTCATCTGTGCCACAACATGCTGAGAGTCCGGGCCATCTGAGTGTGGAGAATTGAGATGTGTGGGGATGTTTGTACAAGAGGACAGAAGACAGCAGGGGAGGAAATGCTAATGATCTTTATGGCCAATAAACAGGACATATATCTTAGACTTGATAGATGCACATGACCTTTTGGGGTGATTTAGTTACACTAGGAATCTGAGACAGCGGCCAGGGCAGGCTGATGTCAAAAGATCTTATTCAGTTCTACTGGAGCAAAGCAAAGAAAACACATTTGAAATACCTTTTAACAGCCATATCTTAAACTTAGGTTTTGTGTTTTGGCAACCAGATAACTGTGTTTTACCTTTTTGAAAACTAAAGTGGAGCCAGTATAGAGCTCTGAGGTACACCTTTTTACAGTTAACTGTAACAAAACAAGCTTACATTTGTGCAAAGCTCGGGATCTGAATGAATTAATTACTAAAGTGTATTTATGCTATTTAAGCCATTATGTTCTACATTTTGATCAAGTAGGAGGAATTTAAGAGATGAAGAATCTAAGAGATGAAAGGTCTTCTGTTGTTGTTTTTTGGCAAGTAGATAATTTTTTACCAAGTCCAATCTAAAGTGGAACCAAAATGCCCTGGAGAACACATTGAGTTGTTTGTAAATGATATGCAACAATACCAGTTTGGGCAGCTCTAACTCATCATCTGTATAGTAGTTAATTACTTGAGTGAACCTTTCTGGTTGTTTTATTTTGCTTTGTTATCAAGGCAGAAGGACTTACGAGACAAGAATTAGAGACGGCGTGTGTGTCCAGTCTCTTGAAGCTATAGGCCTCTGTAGTTTGTCTCCTTCACCTCCCATAAAGCCTTTCTGCCCCTACAGTCAGATAACACAGCTGATAACAACGTCTGCTGTCTGTCTGAGAGAGACCATCTTCAAAAGTATGTAAACAATGCTGTGCAAAGAAGTTTTTATTTATTTATTTTTTTAGGAAAGGCTTTAAACAAGAAAAAAGGTGTGTCAATGTACAACAACTAAACTTCTAAAAAAAAAAGCTTTCCTGCCTGTCACTTGCTGATACCAGTTTGTCTAATATACAGTAATAATATGGCATATTTCCTTTAATCACCTTATTTGTAGTTGAGTTGCAGTACATATAAAGACCACATGTATTGTAATCTTAAAATGCCATACTTTTTTGTTGTGGTTACGTGCTTGCATGTTAGTCTCGTCGCCCCATCACACAAAACCACATTTTCTACAAGATTTATCTTTCTTCGCCCTTGTGGTGTACCAAATGGCAGCCAATGGGGGATATAACATCAACCAGGCGCAGTTTAGGCCCACATGTTTCACAGTCATGTATGTTGGCTTACAAATGTGGATAAATAGCAGTAGATCAAATCATGGTTTCTCAATGGGTCAAGTAAAGAAGTTAGTATTAAGTATGTCAAGGGGATCTGTCATCTGTTAGCACATGTAGGCCACAATGTCTCGGAGAAGCAAATTTATGCCACCTCTGTCCCACTTACTCCAATACAAGTGAAGATTTTGTTGTATTTTGGTAAGACTGCAGCAACAAAAAAATCAACTGAATTCCTGTTATTATACACAGCGTTGTAGCAGGATAGATCCACTCTCATGTTGCTCTAATATAAATGCTGTGGTTAACTGTCAGTATAGACCTATCCCTCTCGTAAAACAGAGTGCACAAAGACAGACTACTATAAGGCAGAATATTTTGATTGCATGTTACTGATTGTTCTTTGCAGTTCTTCAGAGTTAGATTCAAGCATTCATCACTTGCTACTTTTATTAAGTTAATCAACAGGATTATTTAAACAGTAGAGCTTTTTTTTCTAAAGCATGCATGCACTGCATTTAAATGCTCTATTTGGTAATCACAGAAACACATATTGGTGCCTGTATTGTAGCTTTTGAGTCTAATGTATATCTTTTCAATATAACTTGATCAAAGCTATAGGTCCATAGTAGTGTTTAAATTGCACTGTACTAATTCTGACATAGGTGCATGGCAGCAGAGTGGTTAGTGCGCCTGCCTCTCAGCAAGGAGGTTGTGGGTTCAATAGTTCAATCTGGATTCAATCTGAGTGCAGTCTGCATGTCTTGTCTGTGGAAATGGATGTGAGAGTTGTTTTTCAGTGTGTTTTTCTAACTATCAGCCCCGTGACTAACTAGCCATTGGCTACTGTGTACCCAGCCTAAGGCCCATAGTTGCTGGGATAGGCTCTGAATAACCGGGAGAAAGATGAATGAGTTGTTCTGACACAACCAAAAGATTTATGTATTTTTCCTAACTTCATTATTACATATAGGTAAAAAAAAAAAAGAAAGCCTGATTTATATTTTTATAAGTCTACTCTTCAGAATGATTGTTCCATTACTACATTGTAGTTTTCATTGTATGCATGGCTGTGATAAGTGGTTTTATAAATAATGCTCTCCAACTTGCTTTTTGCAAGCAGGACAGTCTGGTTTCCCTCTCAGAGCAAAGCATTTTGCTCCAGTTTGATTTGGAACTGGCCTATCACAGTCGTTTATCTCCACCGCGTCTTATGAATGTGAAATCTAACTAAGGTAGCGCTGGCTACCAAGCTAATTTAATAACTTCTCTGACCTGATTAATGGCATTTAGTGCTTTTCTTCATCACCTGTTGATTCTGCTGTTGTTGTTCAGTCCTCTGTGGGATTTTTTCCTTCGTCTTCCAACTTCTTACGTAACGACCACATTCAAACAAACTCACTTTCTCTGCACGTTTTACAACTGGTTTCTGCTGTCCCTGTACAGAAATAAGTACAGAGCCGCTCAGAATACGCTGTATTCTGGTGTTTTATGGAAAAATTGGCAATCTTTCTGTTTAAGGATACAGGTCAGCACTGCACTGCTTACGTCCTTGCCCTTCATTTCTCTGATTGGTTAACTGTTACTGTTCCACCTGTAGAAACAAAATGTATGTGAAGGGGTGCCAGACTAAATTCTTTGTATAGAAAATTAAAAGAGTTTGTTTGTTTAAGTCCAGTCTGGGCACTATGTGTTTAACATTGCAAGATGGGTCCAGTGCCTTGGCAGATGTCTACACTTTCCCACTGCTTCCAGTTTAGATTTTTCTTCTTTTTAAATATTTTTAGGGTATTTCTGTAGATGGATATACTTTTCTTTGTCTATAAAAATATATGTAAGACTTTTGTCCAGTACTGTATGTCTGAGGTAAAATAAGTAAATAAAACAAAACAATGGAGGCCTCAGTATTTAGTTGAGATGAATTGTAGGTCCATGTGCCTCTCTCGCTCTCTCTCTGCCTCCTCCAAACTGTATAGGCTTTGAGCTGCCCCCGTGCCGGGCCCCATTCCCCCTCAGAGCCCTCCAACTCCCCATTGTTCCTGTATTCTGTGCTTTGTTTGAGTCCTTCCCTTATCAGCCAACCAACTTTATAAATATGCCCATGGTTTTCTCTTTACCTCTGCTCCTTGCAAAATGATGATGTATTGACCATGACATTAAACAGGGCTAATCTGTTTCTATCACCTAACACTGCGCTGTCTCCACTCCAGGGACAGTCTCCACTCGCCTGCCAGCAAGGCCTGTTTATTGGACTTTTTAGTGCATTGTGGGATATTTGTGCTCAGAGGTAGAGCTGAGGTGGCCTCCCTTGTCTGGCGGGCTTGTTTTATGGGAGGGGAGGCTTTACCACATAGGAGACACATAGACTATAACAAAACTCCCACATACGAGTTGAAATTACGATACTGCTGCAGAATTGTCCGCTGTCCTTGTGCAAACATTTATGGTACTGAGTAAAAATCTTAGGCAGGCTTTTTAAGAAATGCTTTAAACAAAAAAAGGTGTATCAATGTAAAAAAGAAAAAAAATTGTATTTAGTGAAGTGGAGGACAGTGAGGTCACACAGAGGTGGGACAGTGTGGTTATAGCCAACACATGCAGGACCTTGGGAAGGATCTCGGGAGCCACAAGGGTGTCATTACCAAGTTTTTCTTACATCAACCACATTTCCTTCACACCCAAAAACACATGACCAAAGTACAAACAAAGACACTCTGCTTAAATATGTCTTGAAATACTAGGACAGATTGATTGCTAGAAAACCACAGCTTCTCCAAAAGTTCATCTGGACGACCAATGTGCTTGTGGTTCTGTAAAAAAAAAAAAAACATGAATAAATGTGTGGGCCTCTCTTGGCTTTCAATCAGATAAGTCCAGGGAACACGCATGGACTTCCCTGGGCATTCTTGTGAAGCTATACACACAAGGCTACTTTTGTGTGCCACATATCTGCGGTTTTATATCCTCTGACAGTAGCCTATAGGATGCAGGGTGTTTATTAGATAGAAAGCCTTTAGTGATTTGCACCTAAAGGGATCATACAGAAAGTTAACGTGATTATGGTTAACATTGACTGGACTGTACAGAGAAGGCATCCCAGAAGAGAGAGAGAGAAAAAGATTTGACGATGAGATCAGCCACAGATTAGGAAGTTCAAGTAGAAGTGAGGGCTGGCTCCAGGAGGCTGGGCTTCCTTTGACTGTCAAAAAAATGCAATGATCCCTTTTATGGAGGTTCAACTTTATTCTTTCTGTAGATAGAGCTAGAGATAGACTCTTTTCAACCTCCTGTCCCCTTTGTGTGTGTATGTCTGCTCACTAAATATACTTACCTGTAGCCTTGGTTTTGTGTCTACTTTTGGATCCTTTATCTTGAGCCGTAACAATTCATATGAACAAAATTGGAAAAACAACTTTATTGACTTGGCTTACAAAAAGCACACAGGCTAAACTAGACTAGAATGTTTTTTTTTGTTTTTTTTTCATGAGAGTCCATAACAATCAACAACAACAACATGATCAACTTCAGTATGTATAAACTATGTATCCTCATTGGTCTAAGTATGAATGAGTTTTGCTCAGACAGGTCTTCAATTTCTTCTTGTTTGTTTACCTCTATTATGTATTGGAGTTCCAGCTTGATGTAGCATCTGTTGTATATACTAGCATGCCATAGCAAATAGCATGACTATTCAAGTGTGTTGAATTTGAACAATGGCCATTTCATTCAAATTTACATGAAAACATTTTTATGTCCTGGCATGTCTCATTACAGTTTGACAAAGAGAATAATTCATTTATTTTGACTGTCCTGTTTTGCAGACAGCTTATTCAATTTAAGTTATATTGTGCCTACCATAAAACATCCTCCAAGTTATACCTACGCAACTCCAAAGGCATTTTAAGTGCAATTTAAACTGAGAGTGTTATTATAATGAATATGTATGCCAGCTCATTAACATGATTCACTGCTTATTTCTTTCCTATTGTACAAAGCTCTTCCAATGTCTGAGTTCTATCATTTTTGCAATATACACTTCATGCAAATCTCTGTCTCATTATGTTTTATTCCTCAACCTGCACCACCTAAAGTACTGCATCTGTCACTATATTTATTCAATGGAAGTTATTAAAAGGGTTAACTCTCTTCACTGACACTGCTAATGCAAAGGTATGATTATGTTGGGAAGCCTCTGGGACATTTCTCATTTATACAACCGGTTACACTGAATTCAGAGCTCTATAATTATATCTGAACACAAACAAATGTGATTTATACTTCTGTGGCTTATAGATAATAATTTCTAGCGCTTGCTCTCGTCTAAATTTCTATATGCGTTTGATTTACTCTAGTGTTGTGTTTTATCATGCCCTCAATGAAATACACATCATTGACTTAACAAGGCAAAGCAGACAAGATTCAGCTTGACTTTTGTGACCCAGTAATCAGCTTATATGAAGATAATTTGCCGTTGGATGTGACCTGCTTTTAACACAACAAATAATTTTACTCTTAAGCTTAAATGGTGGGTTTTAAAATGTTAAATTACAAAACAAAACAAACAAAAAAACACAAGTCATTATATCGACATTTGTTTTTGTCATGAATTAAACCTGCCATCCATTACGTTTGGTTGTTCCTAATGGGTTGTTTACTAGCTTTGAACAGTAGCGCAATTTAAGGTATGTCTTTTTAAACTGTGAACAATGCAGTATAATTAATTCATTCAGGCACATAGGCAGCAATAAATGACAAAAAGGATTTTTATAAAAAGCTTGTCATTCAGATATTGACCCCTAACTGTTTGCAAACAACATGGCTGCTCATGCATTGTGGTATTGAGTGTTTGGCACACAGCAATACATTTTCAAGGCCTGAATTAACATTAGTTTCCAAATGTTGCTAATTGTGAATAGATTATTATTATTGGATTAACTAGCGGTACATGCTAATAGTTGCTATTAATTAGATACTCCTAATTATTTATTATATTCTTAAAGTGACTATGTTATGGAGAAATATAAAGAAACAGGTGAAAAGACCAGCAGAGGGCTGCAAAGTGTGGCGTTTTTTTGAAAACATAATCAAAGAAAAAGAGAGCTTCACTTCCACTTGATGCTGTTTTACTACATTATGAAAAAACTTTTTTTTTTTTGATAAAGGAATGAGAGCAGACTGGATGTAGAGGGCTCGTTGATTGGTCAGTAGTTCCTGGAGGGGGCGGGGGTTCATGGGAGAGGTGGAGGTTCATGAAACCGAGCGTTCTGAGACCTCACAACTGCCGAGCCAGAGAACAGAGGATTATTTAAACATGCATGAATGAAGCAAAACATAACTCCAGAAAGGTTTTTGATGAATTAACAAACATTATAACATGGTAGAAAACTCAGAAAAGTTGGTTTTGCATAACATTTCCCCTTTAAGTTACAAAAAAGTCCATTTCACTCAAACTAGTAGCTACTAAATCAAAATCTCAAATTGCCAGTCTAGTAAGAACAACAGTGAAAATAATAGGAGTGTCCATCCTATCCCCCCAGCAGCTGTTTGAACAATCCACCGTCAGACAGGCCAACAGGACTCTATCAGATTCATCTCATGTCTTATACTCTGAATACACTTTAATGAACTTGGGTAACTCTTCTGTGCAAACATAACCGGTATAAAAACTCATTTATTCCTTCATCAGTTAAATTAATCAACATAGAGATGGACTAAATAAACTAACTAACTAACTAACTAACTAACTAACTAACTAACTAACTAACTAACTAATTAACTAACTAACTAACTAACTAACTAACTAACCAATACTACTACTGCATAACTAAACATGAATTCAAACCCATGATTGATTACAACACTTGAGAATGGGTCTATAGATCTACAGTAACTAGACATCCATGTACATTTAAATCTTCCACAGATGTTCTACACATTTTGTTGAGACATCTGCTTGACTCTTCTTGAAATAAACATTACTGGTCTAGAGGAGAGAAGTTTGGGCTAAAGGTAGATGAAAACGCAGGAAAGCTCGGCGGGATGGTGCAGTGGGGGTTCTTCCCCTCAGAGACACTGTGGCCCATCGCTCTCCCACTTCAAAGAGAGCAGTGCATTCTGGGCCAAACTGCAGGATTTGCCTGTTGTGTAACTGGCCGAGGAGGGTTTCGAGGATTTGAGAGTAAAAAGAGGGAGGCAGTGTGGGTGTGGGGGTGGCTGAGTGCACTTGATCTGATACAGTACAGTCTGCTCTGATGATCTACCGTTTTTGGAGCTTTTAGACAAATGCAGGCTTTGCTCCACTTCTAAAAGCAAAATGACTCAGGATAATAGCTTTAAACAGCCCCATTAATATAGAAAATAGACCAGGCCAACTATGCCTATAGTATAAACCACACACTCATTTCCATGTATAGTACTCTGTTCATTTCTGTAATTTAGCTAGCAAATCCATCTTAACAGCACCAAAAAAAACAAAAAAACAAAAAACAAAAACAAAAAACAAACATCCAAAACGTCTTACAGTAACCTTAACTAATTGTTTCAAACTATAGATTAGTACTTCCTTTTTTGGCCTCAAGTTTAGTTAGAGAGATCACTTACTAAATTAATCTATAGACCTATAGTGGTTGGGAACAACATGGCTGCTTGTGCATTGAGGTACTAACTGCAAAACAGATGAATTAGCATTAGTGACCAATTACTGGCCACCAAATGACTACATGTATATAATGTCAGAACCTGGATAAAGAACAACAGCAAACAATATTTAATGGCTTTATTTTGCAGAGTAATTAGCACTGCATGAGCTAAAGGCTACATCCCAATGTCATGGAGTAGAGGTAAATCTGAAATTCAGAGTAGCTCAAAACTTAATTTTGATGTCATGTCAAGTAATTTTTAATAAAATATTAGCAGGAAATACTGCTATGCTGGTGGTGGACAGACACAATTTCCAGTTGAGTACCTTTAGTAGTTTTAGTAGTTTAGTAGTCAAATAAAAAAAAGCACTGACAACTCACAATAACTTGTTGTATTGTCCTTGAACAAAAAACACAAAGAACCATTTGCATTTTTTACTGTGAAAAGCAAGAGCAAAAGGGATGTTTTTTGATGTTTGTTTGGTTGTTACACGACACATGCTTATCATCAGCCCACTGCAGCAGGAAAATTACACCCAACTCCAATTTTCTGTTGACTGTACTTCTTTTTGTATCACATTACTTTATCACATAATCAAGTCTGACTACTCAAAGCTTGGATAGGCGTGACAGACGACACTCTATGTCTGAGACGACCCATGTTGTAGGTGGAAGTGGGGTCAGGAGTAAAAGAGAGAGCGATACCCGGGACGTTTCTGGGGTTTCCAAAAGGCAGGCATCTGGATTGCGTTTCACCCGCTGGGGCCCTGGCCTGAGCAGATGGTCCTGGCCAAACAAGCAACACAACACTGATTAGAAGCAGAGGGGCAAGTCCTCGCACTTACATGCACTCGTTTCATGCGCTCTTGTCAGAGGGCCAGTTTTAATAACGTCCCACGGGCGAAGAGCGCGCTTCCTCAGAGAACTGTGGTCAAGGCAGGCGAAGCTTCATTTATTATGCATGTGAGCGATGATTGATCAGTGGAGAGCCCGTCCTGTTCAGTTAGCCTCAAGGAGAAAAAAGTGCTTGGATGAAACTTGTAATTTAGATTTTGTGGGCAGGATTTGAATCTCAAAACAAACAATTTGTCGGACGGATTTAGGACAGATGGTGATGTGTAAACTGTTTTAGTTAATCCATTCTGTGCTAACTTTTACATCTACTTTCTGTTGCTGTGATTTCAGTATTGTCACAAATAATAAAGGGTTGAATTGTTAACATACTATCTTTTCTATTGTTTTGTGAAATTTGGGGCAGTGGGTGGATAAACAAGAACCAGGATATTCACTAATTTATGGCATCACAATCAGTTACTTAATCTATTTTACACAAAGACCTTCCTTATCCATTTAATATACCAACTGTTGCAAGATGTACTGTCGCTAGATAGGGCCAAAGATGTATATCCAGTCACAAGGGTAAGTAAAGAAAAAGATTTGTTTTAGTGGATTCTTCACCACTGTGAGATATAAAGGCTTTTGTAGCTCAATCTTTACCACTGCAAGGTCTGAGATGTACACTCTCTCAGTGTTGTTAGCTTTAATATGTGCATTAAACAGGATAAACAAAGACATTCTCTGTTATTTAGAAACATTATGCAAGTCTAACTGTTCACATTTCTGGATAATGTATACAGCTCTAAATAAGATGTCAAATTGTTCCCTCCTCCCTTCATTTCATACCAAGAATTACCAAGCATTAACTTCTGGATCCTTTATAAAAAAAAAGGAAGGTGTAGCTGAGTGAGACATTGTTGTGCCGTTGTACAGGATGACAGGTTCTTTTGAAAAGCTCACCACATGATGTCCACATGATACAAAAACCCAGTCGGTCCCACCTCACAATAGCCACAGACTTTATGGGCCGTGTGAGCTGACGAGAGCCCGAGATGGGAGCTTTGGCAGCCGCCATGGTGGTCTCTGCGACTCAACAAGGACATCCATCAGGCTTATAACAGACCAAAGAGGCTGAATGTGGGATTTTGGGCTAAATCCCGACTAGGTGTAGAGGATTTCAACATATTGAGGGTCGTTTATTTCACTTTGCAGTAAACTGTCACCTCCTGCCTTTCCCTGCGATGAGCTGTCTTTGTTCCTCTGCTGACACCTAAAACCAACAGCTGTGAATGGGAAAATATCTGGCACTTTACCTAATTTGAAAAATGGATGTAACTTTGCTCCAGATCTGTGTTTGTGAGTCCTTTATGTTCCTGTATATTTTACATTTTTTTTATTTTACAGATGTTTATTTATATGCACAAGGCCAAACAAAGGAATGTTCACTACAACTGTATTTTAGATGACCCATAATTTGCTTTTTTTGCCAAGGAAAACTCAAGACAAACCATATCATAATTTAAGGTTATAGTCAAGACATCATTACTTTTCATAATGTATCTAAAATATATAAAACATATATAGCAAAATATATTTCTGAGAAAAAGCAACAAATCCATTTAGACTTGTTTTTTCCAGTAGAGTGGTGTAAAACGGGACAGGTCAGTGTGGGTCATGTTCCACTGTCAAAGGAACACACACAGCAGTGGAAAATACAATATTTGCAGTTTTTGTTGAGATAGGAATGCTAACATGGACCATGATTTAGAACTTTTAAATGTTTTGAGATTATGTTTGAGGTAAAAAGCCACAAGGAGTCACAAGACCAGCATACTCTTTGTGCTGGTTCCAAGCCCGGATAAATGGAGAGCTTTGTGTCACTCAGGGTGGGCATCCAGTGTGAAACTTAATCAAAATGCAAATTGCTGCAGGCTGCAGGTAGAAGATTTACTGTGACGACCCTGCAAAGTAAAAGCCTAAAGAAAAGTTTATGGTAAAAGTTTAGTTTATTATCCTTTTATTTATATTTTTAAAACAATCTTGGTCACCTCTAAGAATGAATGTTTTACAACCTTTAAAACATTATGTGACAAAAAGAAAACATTTTTAATAATTGCTTTACTACTGCAATAAAGAAACAGGTATGAAGACCAGCAGAGTGCAGCACTGTTACAATCTTTTAAAACAAACCGACAGTAAAAGAGCTGTTTATTTCCTTAAAATGTTTGTATGATGCCATTTTACCACAAAATGAATAATAGCTAAGAAATCAGTGTAAACAGAGCTGTACACATTTCTTTGGATAAAGGAATGAGAGCAGACTGGATGCAGAGGGGTTGTTGATTGGTCAGTGCCTCCAGGAGAGGGCAGGGGTTCAGGGAACAGAGCATTTTGAAGCTTCAGAAACTCAGCAAACATCTGTGAATAAAGAAAGTTTAATAAATAAAGACAAATAAAGAAGTTTTTGATGAGGGAACAACATTATAATATGGTAGAATGCTAAAAAAAGTCAACTTTGTATAAAATGGCTACTTTGAGCAAAGCTAAAACTAACCATTTTAATTGTACATTGTTGTTCTCTTGTGAAGCAGAATATCTCTGTTTTTGTTGTTAAAACTATATAGAGCTGTCTTAAAAGCCACAGACAGTTTTTCTGTGAAAACCTGAATATGGATCTTGTCATTTGAATTAAGAGATGAAGCTTTTAGGGCATACAGAATAAAATACCTTACTGACAACTTTTTGTTTAAGACTATATTTAAAGATTTCATCTGTCAAATGATTTTAAAACATGCACGCGTACCTGCTTGTTAGCAAGTGACTGAGTTTAGCTTAGATAGGCAGTGTGTCAGTTTCTAGCCTTCACGCTTTAATGTGGTCCACTGAAGTTAAGCGAGTGCTCAGAGTCAAAGTCAAGCTCACATGTGACCCTCAGTGAAGCCGGACGTGGGACAGCTGAGTCAGTTGTTGTGACACAATGTGTTGGGACGGCATCAGGATAACATTTTAACAGCTGCTCCTGTCGTGAACAAACACAACTTGAAAGTGCCACCACCCCATTACGACTCCCCCACCCCCTCCCCCTTACATCTAACTACTTACTGTGCACAGCTTCAGAGTACTTCAGAGTACTGCAGGGCTGTATCTGGCCGAACAGAGACTTTGTTATGTGGAGGTCTGAGGGCATGGGAGACTGACGCAGTGCCCACGGGCCCTTCAACCACAAAGGCTTTCTTTAGATTTGTGTTTCTCACCCTTATTCCCATTTGGGACGATGGCCACAGATCATTCCCACAGCCTCCATGTGAGAGTCTAGCGAGGGCACACAGACAGCTGGGGCGCCCACCCAGTGAACTCTGACTCTGGGGGACTTAAAGAGACCTTTTAAATGACTGTGAAACGCTTGACTCCCACACACTCAAAACAACCTCATGCTGAGAGAATACAGTGTTCCTGGTCTTGACTATTGCATACAGAAAATATAGTGTCCAGTAAACAAATGGGACATGCATTGAGCTTGTCTGAAATTTAAATTTTCTTTGTTAAATGTCTCCACTTTTTACATTACACCAGCTGTTATTCAGTGTAATTCTTTAAATAAGTATAGTATTGCAGTAACTGCCTTTACTCAATTTACCAGACCAGACAACTGCAACCATGGCTTTAGAGCCACATGCATCTCTTTAGCCCTACTCTTGTGGCTCTTTAGGCATCTGATATCTGGTTAAAGTTGTAAAGTCAATAAAGGAAAAAGTAGACAACTTTAAAACAACCTGCATGTACATCATCCTAGCTATTCAAAATGTACATTTTTCAGAATATGCTCTGGACTTATAATACAGCTGTTTGTAATCTTTAATTGACACACATTGCATGCCTATTTGAAGTGCAACACACTTCAAATTAAACCATGAAATAGTTACTAGATGTAACTCCAGTTCTCTGAGTGTATTGCTCCTATTACACTGCTGTTTAGTTAAGCAATAAAAATAGTTGTAGTAGTAGATGAAGTAGAAGCAGCAGTTGTACTAGGAGTAGAACTAGGAATAGTAGCAGTTGGAATAATAGTAGAAGGGGTAGCAGTAGTAGTGATAATAGTAGTACTAACAGTAGTACTAGTCGGTGGTACTTTACACTGTTTTCTACCCAACTAACCATTTTATTGAGTACTTTTGCACATCTGGTTATTTCTAAAGACATTATGTAGCAGAGGCTCAAGACAAACAGTATAGCCGTCTAATTGGACCAGCTTTTTTTTCTTTTCTTTTTTTTTACAGTACATGTCTTGTCTCTGTGAATTTGAGTTGGATTTACTGCAGGCTTGACCAGAAGCATCCAAAAACAGCCCTACTGGTCAAAAAGCATTTGTATCAAGAAGAAATAGCGTTGAAGGAAACCATTACAGTTTCACATAGAGAAGCGGGATGGGTGTAGCTGACCTAACTCTATAGCCTTCAGTTACAACAGTGTGCAAAATTAGCAAAATTAGCAAAATTAGTAAGATAAAAAAACATGGTCAGTCTATTTCAAAAGTGCATTTTCCCCCATTTTCCTCCATTTTTTTTAAAAGGGAGAGAACAAAAATACAAAATAAAATATTGTATATGTTAAGAATTGGTAAAAATTCCTTGAAAGAAGGATTTGTGGTGATTGACACTTTATATAGCTTATATACTAATGTAATATGCTAATTGCTAAATCTTAATAAACTCTAATGTTTTCTACCAAGGTGCTGACATTACATACTTGTAGTAGATGTCATTTGCCAAAATCCTCTTCATTATTCATAATTTGTGATATTTGATGCCTAATACTAACTGTTTTATAGAAAATGTATTCTGGTCTGCTTAACTTATGGTACCTTTCTTAAAAGTCACTCAAAGTCACTTAGTTTACAAAAATTAAAAGAGTCTATTGTCTAATTCAAACTAGGGTGACCAGATTTCTAGACCCAAAATCTGGGACACCTATTTTTTTTCACAAATCATGGTGCATTTGAACTTATAAAACCACAAAAACTCAAAAATCCATCAATTTAATGTCATGCAATTAAAAATAAATGATGTAGGGGCTTAAGTTTTGAATAGGATGGTAATTTATTAATTAAAACAATGACATGGTTGATAAATTTTGTGACAAAAGTCTTCCCTACGCATTTCCATTGTTTAAAATGGGACAACTGGGATGGTTTGTTGAAAACTGGGACATATGCATGTTTTTACACATATTTGTTGGGACATGGGACAAGTAGTCTAAAACTGGGACTGTCCTTGTTAAATAGGGACTTCTGGTCACCCTAATCCAAAGTTAAAATTAAGTGCTAACATCCATTCAAACTAACAACATGAAAAGAAGGATTTAGAGCCTTGTTTGAATTTGTTGAACTTCTTCCATGTCTCTGCAAAACAATCTGCTTCTCACTGCTATTAAAATTGGAGGAAGAGGAGAGGAAACACATTGCTTCCTTAATTTGTCATACAGATCCTAAGACTATAGCTAAGTGTTTCATGTCCAGCTCGATTGTATAATTGTGAAAAGTCTGCTGACCTCGGAGTGAACCATAGATTATTATCTCCTGAGACTGGTCACATTCTCCACCCTCGAGCACCAGTGGCCATGGATACACTTGTCTTTGTTAGTTAGTGGTCTTCAAAGACTTCAAACACGGCCCTTGTGAAAACTTTGGCTTCGCGACTGACCACTTGACCCGACGCACTCCTTGCGGTGAGCTTCTAATAGGAAATGAACTGAAGATTAGTCAAACAACAATCAGTCAGGGGATAAAAAGGCCGACGTACCAATATTAACCTTTGTAGTGAGGAATACAAAGAGATAGTGGTGGTCCTACAGATTCAATTACTTTGGGTGGCTGCGGCTTTGAAGACGTTTGTCGGTGATATTTCTCGGCCTGAAAAAGGGCATCGCTGACAAATAAGCAATGGACTAAATAGCTTTGGTCAAAATGTCATCTTTAATGTCACAGAGGCCACTGACATCTCGGTTATTCCCCTCTATATAATTCTTCCCCTTCACTGACCTTTTGTGTCCATTGGGTGCAATTAAAGTGGATACAGTTTGGGTGTTTTTAAAGGATAGAAAATAGTTGTGTGTCTGGCAGTAGCTGATAGTGGGTTGGCTGCTTGTTCAGTCTTAATATTTTGTACAGCTCATATGCATGACTAAGCATAGGAAGGCTGTATTAGGCCTAAAGAACAAAGCAGTTCTATCTACTAGTTCATTAATCCATAAGTATTTGCATTTATATAACTCTTTTCACAAAAACACTGATATACATATACTAAACTTTTGCTATTTGTTTTATAACAACACTGTCTGTAGCTATCCACTCAATGTTTTAATAAACAGACTCTGATTTTCAACATAAAATCTCAATGTCAAGGCTTGACATTAACTTTTTTTTTTCACTGGCCATCATGGCTTGTCTTTGGCAATAGTTGATAGCCAATGAGTGTTTTTACTAGCCACAATTTAATTTGTTTCTGTGTATATTTTATTGTACAATAAGCTTAAATAGATGTATAATTTGGTTTTATGTATGGAAAGGGTTTTATAAAATATTAATAAACAGGTTTACATTGACAGAATAAATCTTATCTCTGTCCGTGTGACATACTCTAAAACATGTTTCTTTTTTTATTATTATTATTCTTTTCTTTAATCACAATCAAGGCTTGACATTAACTTTTTTGCTCATTGGCCACTGTTGCAAGTCCTTTTCAAAAGTTACTAACAATTCGGATTTTTTACAGCCAGAATTGAATTAGTTTTAATTTTATTATTTTGTCATGTTCTATAGCAATACAATAATAATCATTAATGAAATGTAGAGCTTGGTTTTATGTGTAGACAAGAATTGATCAAATATGTGAAAAAGAGGCAGAATAAATTAGATCTTTTTTGCATGGGGTCTTTGTTAATACATGCCAAAGTGTCTAGTAAGACTAAAAGTGCTACGAGCCAAAATGGAAATCTCCCAGCTTTTGGCTATTGTTACTTTTCAAAATCAAGGATTAACAGTGTAAAACCAAAAGGTGGCGTCATCTGGAGTCACAGCCATTCAAAATCATTGAGGCCTTTGCAGGATCACAGTACACCTACATGCTGCTCGTCTTAATCCTTCAGGTACAATGGAAAGTTTTAAGTTTCATTGCTTCTATTGGGAAAGCATTAGTAGGGGATGCACACGGTTTGTTTTCAAATTAAACAGCTGCCAAGACCAAAATATAGTTGGAAAGCACACTAGCACTTTTCCATTGGGCACGCAGAGGAACTGATGGGATACAAAATAATGCCTACTTCCTATCCTGTAATTACAGTAAACACAAGCATTCAGTGAAACTTTCCAATGTATAAAACACCTGAACAATAAACTGGAAGTCTACACCCTTTAATGTTACTCCGTTATGGCAATATACAATAAGTTTTCAGAAATAGCCATGGATAGATGTGCGTGTTCGTGACTAACCAACAGAACCACATTTAGAGCACTCTGTGATCTCAAAGGATAAACAGTGAATTCATGTGGATGTGTGCTGCCACAATAAAGATTTCTTCACAGAGCCCACTATGGGGCAAGAAAGATGTTCTGTTTTCACTTAGGTCTTAAAATGATCATCCTGCCTCGACGCTGCGGGGCTGGCTCTTTACTTCTCCTCATATTTTATTCTGTTTTTGTCTACCACTCAACTATTTATTGTCAAGTGTTAATTCATGAACTACATCACAAATTGTCTAAGCGAGTAAACAATACCTGCTGGTTTGTCTTCTAGACTCATATTTACAGTGCTACAGTGTGCTTCAGTAATAAAATCTAATTTGTTGTTAATCAACAAATGCATTTTTTCCAGATTATTGAGTCAATTGTGTCATTTTAGTGAAATAGAATCACCATGGCTCAGCTTACACTCTATCAGATCATAAAAAATGAGACATGCTGTAAATATTATATGTCTTATATTTTTAAATGTTACTGTATCAATACTCCCAATATTTATAGCATAAAAACTTTACTAAGCTTTATAGTCACAGGTCAATATTAACTGGTCAATAATCACTGGGGACCAGTCACTAATGGTTAATGGTCACTGATTGCTAGTTTCTGGTCGCTCATTCATTCTGGAAGTCTGTGAAACATCTCTTGGCTCATTATATGCAGCATTTTTCATATGAACATAACAAATCACATATCTTAACTCAAATGTCATATTCATTTGATTTTACATTTAACTCTTGCTGAGTGCCCATTTTCCATTATTTTCTCCTTCTACCTTTCCAGCTAGAATGTGCACACTTCCAAATTTTTCTAACAAAAACAATCATTCAGATTTCAGAAGGGAACATCCTGTTGAGAGAGAGGCAGGACTGTGACAGCTGTTAGTTAGATGAGACAATCGTTTCCTTTTTTTGCCAGCTCTTTAAACCTTAAATTCAGAACTCTGTACCTAGAAGTTACGATTTACAGTCATTAGTGGTCAGTAAAGGAACAAATGGCTTGTTTTAGTGGCGTCTTCTGTCAGATATAAGTGGCCCAATGGATACACTATAGAGGTAAATTAAATAAACAATTCTTCTAAAAAAGTATATCTTACCTTATTCTTTCTTACACACCTGAGAGGTTACTACGGTAGTCTTAAATGCCTGTTTGAGATACTTCATATCTCTTTTGACAATGGAGACTAGGTCATGCTGACACTGTACCATAGAAATAAGGCTGCAGACACAACAAACTGTGGGAAAATCAGCTGCTGTTCATGTAATGAGCAGCCCATAGTGAGACCATATAACATGGGAAATAACATTGTTGTAATTATTCATAGCAAACACATCAGACAGTCTGTGGGAAAGAGAGGTTTATAAAGGAGAAAGTGCAGGCTAGAGGCACACAGTGAGGCGTACAGAAAAAAATTACTATAGAGAAAAATAGGAAAATAAATAAACTCATTCATTCATTTTCTTCTGTTTTATATTTTTTTCCTTTAGGGTTCGTGGATAACTGGAGCCTATGTTAGGATCTATGAGCCCTAAGCAGGGTTCACCCTGTACAATGGCCCATTAGTCGCAGGGCTAACTGGAGGGACATACAGACAGACAACCATTCACTCACCATTTCACTGAGGGCAATTTAGAGTAATTCTTCTAACACATGCATGTCTTTGGGCAGTGGGAGGAAGCCAGAGTACCTGGAAAGAACACAGATTCTATGTAACATCATGGAGACAGCTTTTGGCAGTAGTAATATTCCAAATTTCAATGCATCTTTTCGATTCATTCACTGTGGATAAAAGCTTTTATTTTGGGGACTAGTTTGTGGATGACATGTATTTTATCAACAGATGCGGCAATAATGTTCAAACCAAGAAAATAGGCAAAAAAAAGAGTTACTATACAGACAGTGAGTTTTGCTTGATCAGATGACTTACATTAGAATATATTTTAGCTGGTTTGAAATTTGAAGGTCGACTCCCCAAAGGTGTTGCCCGGGTAAATGGTGGAGTGAAGGACAGCTTACATAAATCTGGAGGCTGAACTTTTGGCTCGATGGATTAATTAGAGAGTTAGAGTGTGTGAGGAGCTGAGTTCTCTGCTATCAGCTGACGCAGCTCTGAGATGATGAAGGCATGACTTTATTTGATGGGACCTGTTAAAAGCATGAACGGAATCACTGGCTCTGGACCAAGAACCGTTCCATTTGCATTCCTCAGGACGAGCTGTCCAATTTTATCTGCTCTCGCTCCGACTGAGGCCCCTGAAGCCACAAAGGGCCCGCTGTGTCAGCCCCTCCTCGCTACGGCCCCTGGAGCTGGCTGCAGGCCTCACATGGACCTCATTACGGAGCATGCACCTGCACACAACAGGTGTTTGAAGTTTGTGTGAAAACTTTTTTGAGAACCCTCCAGCAGTAGCACAGATTTATCACACAGTGCATCGGATTCTATTTTGTATCACACAGATTTTTGAAAGTATGCGCCATCTTCTGCCAAACTTTACCTCAAGATATTTTGAATAATTTATAAGACTCATTCAGTTATTTTAGTTTTTACAACTAGCATTTCAGTGTGCTGGTAATCAAAAGCAGTGACAAAGAGCGGCAGCTTACATTCTATCTAATCTAACTACTTCCTACTTATCTAACTATGGCCTGGCTGAGGGGCTTTTCCAACTTTTCACACAGTTTTGCTTCAGACAGTAGTCTACTAGTCACTTCAACTTTCACTACAGTTACCAGTGACCAACCCAAACCCAAATGACTGGGTGAACAACATAAAAAATACGTTTTTATGCTAATTATATTGGACTGGGAAGTGAGTGAAGCTCAAAAGCAGTAAAAAGAGGATTTTGTGTGTTGATGTGTGCAGTTGTGTTTATCTACGCAAATTTGCCATTTGGATTTTTATTCTTTGATTTAGCACAATGCACAGATGTTGTACGTGTAATGGTCAACACAAAGACCTGAATGCAAGGAAGACTGTGGCTGATGCACTGCAATAGTCACAGAAATTTTGTAGGGAAAATGACAAAACTTTGAGTGCATTGGAATATGCTCAGTATAAAGGTTTGCTGATTGATGTTGGATTGATTGTTCTGTAATGTTTTTATTATGCTCTGAAATTTAAGGTAGGTGCCATGTAGGAGAAGGATAAGGGTCCCCGACATATCCACTGGTAAAACAGGGGGTCACTTGGAAAAAAGGTTGGGAACCACTGCTTTAAAACACTGGTGTTTCTACTATACAGCTACTTAATCCTAAATTTGTCAAAACAATATCTCTTACATCTCCTTTGAAACAAGTGCACACATGCAACCCCCCTGGAGTTTCTCAGATGTAAATGTATCAGGTGCTGTGTCAGGAGATGTGCAGGTGTGTAATCTGAAATCTGACTGAGATGAAAGCTGAGGGAGCGCCCGTCTCTCGGTGTGTGTGTGTGTGTGTGTGTGTGTGTGTGGGGGGGGTAACATTTCGTTGTGGCGGATTAGACTTGTTTGAGGGGAGATAAGACACTGCAGGATCACAGTGCTGTTAAATGTATGCGCCAGAGCCAGAGGAGAGGCAGCAGCACTGCACAGCTCTGCCAACATTCCTACAGATTCACACAGAGAGCTGAGGCTGCCAACACAGGCGTAACAAAACCTGCGTGCAGCACTGGAGACCCGCTGCACTCTGCTAATCACTTTTTATAGGTGGAGTTTTTAACCAAGCTGTTTTTGTTAATTAATCCCAACTGGAGAAGTCCAAAAATGAAGGTTTTCTAGATGTTCTGCTTTCCACCAAATAAACAGAGAATGTTCTCAGTGCGTGGTGGTGGACTGAGAACAGTCAAAACAAACAACAAATCATAAAAGAGTGTGGCTGTCGCGGATGTCTCTTTCTGTTGAAATGTTATTCTGTTCTGTTTGTATGTTGGATATGGTTTCTATGTTACATCAGAGGTAAAAGTAACAGTAAAATAAAAGATTTCTGACCTCAATAGAAAAGTGAGGAGTTTCTGCTTTTAATAGTGGTAACAGTATGCTAGAGCAGTGTAGAAGTGATAGTAATAGCAGTGGTAGTCATATTAGTAGTAACTCTAGTAGTAGTAATAGCAAGTAGTTCTGCTTAAGTAAAAATTACACTCAAAAACAATTTTGTACTTTTATGTCTACTTCAGTAAAAATATTTGTAAGTAATCGTGGGTAGAGTAGCCAAAAATTGCCCTAAAGATGTATGGTTAAATGAAAACTCATTACCTGGGCTTGACATTAACACTAGCCAACCAGTCAAATGTGGGTAGATTTTTATTTTGGCTAATGACATAAATACTCCCACTAGCCACACTCCCACTTTGTCTGGTTGAATTGTATGCATACATATATTTTATCTTTAGAGGTAAGGGCTGAATTTATGTTGCTCTGCTTGAATGTACACCAATTAGTAATATAATAAAATAATAATAATAATAATAATAATAATAATAATAATAATAATAATAATAATAATAATAATAATAATAATAATAATAATAATAATAATAATAAATAACTCCTCAAAAAGAAAGAAAGAAAAATATTAAACAAAATAATATAAAACATCAACATTAAAAATAACATACAATGAGATACACATAATTCTGCCTGGTTAAACCTGTTTTTATTTTTGATAAATTCCTGTTTACATTTGTTTAGGCTAAATGTAAAGCAGTAAAAAATACACACAAAAATGTAACTGATTAAATTGTGGCTAGTAAAAACACTAATTGCCTGGCAACTTTTGACAATGACCAGCCACTGTAGCCATTGAGCAAAAAAAGTAAATGTCAAGCCCTGCTCATTAGTAACCACACAGATGCAAGCCTTATTGTTTATGTTATGGTTAAGAAATGGTGTTATGTCTCAATGGATAAACAGATCAAAGTTGTTTTAGTTTTTTAATCTTATTATCATTCTTTGTGGTTTTAACGCCGAATAAATCACTTCTCACTTACTTTTCATGCGTATTTGTAACTCTATGAGGACATCTAGTGGTGAAAATGATACCCCGCCCGCTGCAGGACCTCAATCTGATGTTATCTCAGATCCACTGCTCATTTCTTCTTCCCTCGTGTTAACAGCACAGAGCCAATAACGAGGAGCATGGTTAACCTGTGGAGTACAGAGGATGTTGTGTGCAGACAGATGCAGTGCATGGCAGCTGTGGATGAGAGGGCACGGTCTCTGCGCTGTATGACTTCTCCGCACCTGAGCCACCTGCAGCTCACTGTACCCTTCAGACATCACTAGGTGTCTATTAAAAATGATATTGACAAGTGTTTTTGTAGCTTAAACAAGTACATTCCTATTAGTTGTCCCTGTTTGTAGATTTTAAATGAGACAATTTGGTTCAGAGGGAGAGTATTCTGTCCTAACACAAAGAATCTCCACTTTGTGTTATTCTGAAAATCACAAGTTATGTTATTAATGTACATCTGGCTTGGTGTAAACATTATACTAATCAAACACCATCAATAAAAATGAGTATTAACAGATGGGAGAAAAGTACTTGAGTGAAAGTACTGCTATTTCAATAAATTTAAATGTCAAGATTGCAGACAAAATAACAATAATCTGCATAAATTTGACACTAATAAAATATCAGAATTACTCTCTGAAACTCATTGGTTTTATTTTCTATTACAAATGAAATAATTCCAGTTTTGCATTTCAAAATGCAATCAAATTTCATTGGTAACAGCATTTACTGCATTGTGAGGAGGTTTTGTTCTACAGTAGCTACACTTGGTACTAAAAATTGAGTAAAAATGTATTGCTACTGCTACTACAACTACCACTATTGGTATTGCTACTTTTCCTATTACTTCAACAGATAGTACTACTACACTTCACCACCAAAACCAAAAATACCGTCACTCATTTAGAGATTCAAAATATTCTAAGGGGGTTTGTCAAAAATGTTTCCATCACTTTACTCTTCTGTGAAACAAAAAGCAGGTTCAAATGTCAATAAATCTTTATTCAAGGTCATAGACATCTCTCAAAGATATAATCCAATAAACAGCAACACAGGCAGTACAATTAAAGGACAATATTTTCACTGGTACAATAACAAATTTAAGTTGTTTTTTTTACCTCTCAAAGCTACTTATTACCAGCCATTGCCTTAAAATGTGGACATAATACTGTATCAAACAAATAAAATCTATAATAATCTCTTTATTATACCTTTAAATGTATGCATTGTGATTTTAGTGTTCACAGCCTGTTTTTATTTTTATTTTGTCTATTTTACAATGCATAAAAATAATAATAAAAAAACATTACTATACTATAGCTTCACTTAACTTCACCATTTTTTTTTTTAAATTTGAACTCCTATTAGACCAGACTGTGGGGTTTTGCAGATGTATCAAATTATAATATGGAGAAGTAAAATTATATCAGTAGTTCAATTCAAAAAGTGAAATTTCAATTTTGTACAAACCATAATTCAAACTTTTTTTTTTCATTTATTGTGATGATTATGTAATGTTATGTAATATTCTAATTTCATGACATAAACCAGCCACATGGGTCACAAGCCAGTGTGCACTTTGTGCCAGTCCCAAGCCCAGGTAAATGGAGAAAGTTGCCTCCGGAAGGGCATCTGGCATAACACCTATGTCAGTTCAATATGCAAATCACTGTATGGTGGGAAGTATATTATTTGCAGCGGTGACTACAGAAGAACAACTGTAATTTTATGAGATAAATTTTGTTTTCCAATAACTGTAAGCCATAATCATGACAATAAAGAAATACGCAATATATTTCACTTTACAGTATATGTGATTGCTAGTAGACTTAGAATATTTTAAAGTGTTGATGTAGCACTGGTACATGACAAACAAAAAGCTGAGTTTGTAAACATCTGTAAATAAATCTCTAAGTGTTGCTGAGTGGTTCTGAGTCTCCTGAACGAACCCCATAATTCAGCTCACTCCTCAGGCATAGATATGGTATTCGAGTGCTTTATCCTCACAACTTCACACAGTAATAATGACAAAGCACGGCACAAGCAGCTACTGTAAAATTACATCACTATCAAAATGCTGTCGGTGACAATTTGGTGCTAAAAAAAATCTTTGCACTTGCTACAGTGTTGTCCTCTTTACACATCTGTTGTTACTATTGTACGCTCTCACTACAAAGTATTTGCTCTGTGAACTGTCGTGCTGCCAAGTCGGCAGCAGACAGATGGTAGGTCCTTTCTTGTAAATGCTTTTTTTAAATATACAATTTATTTTTAGAAGATCCTGCAATACTCAAATAATGTTCAAATGACAAGGTTTTGATTGTTGTACAAATATGTTTACAACCCAAAAATGACAAATACAACTGCAAACCTGAAGCTACATTTAAGTCATTAACCAGTCATCTTTTGCACACTATGTAAATGAGATAATGGTTTGGAGGATGTATAAAATATAGGAGACTTGTGTGTGTATCCCAAGTTTAAATACATGAGGTGTGTCTACAAAGAAATGCAAATGAAACATTTCTTTATTTAGTATGCCACTTGTGAGTGTTTACAGTGCACCCAGTGATTTTTTTCATTCTTCATAGTCCTGAATATCTTCAAGTGAGACAATGTTCATAGCTTTTTCATGTTACCCAAAATGGTGTCTTTTCAAATCATTCCTCATCTTTGGGAACTTGTACCTGGAAGTTCTTGGGTCACTTGCGTCATGTGTGTCCTGAGATCGGCTCAACTTGGATGTTTAATTATGACAATGCACCAAGTTACAAAACACAGCGCAATGCTTCCCCTGCCACTCGACAGTTGGCTCCTTGCAACTTTTTCATTTCAATAGATGAAGAATGGTACAAAAGAACATTATTTTGGTAGTAAAGACATCCAAAGAGCAAAAATACTGAATACTCTGAATGCCATGAAGACTTTCAGAGATGAAGAATATGAAGAATAAAAATAAATAAAAGGTGGGAGCATTGAGTTCACTCACAAGGTGCAAACTTTGAAGAAAACAGTGTTTTGGGTAACATTTTAGAATAACTCACATTATACAGCATCAGTTAAGTGGTAGGAAAGGGTTTGTTACCAGTTCTTTCACAATGTACAAAACATTACTTCAACATTAATGAATACCATTGAGTTATAAACCTTGTTCTTGAGTTCTAAGCTTATGTAAATCAATGCAGCATCAGCCTCAATTTCATATTTATAAAAAGATAGATAAATACTAGGGCTGGGAAAATTATCATGTTAACGCAGTGCGTTAATTTATTGATTTAATCGCATTAATTTCATTTAACGCATCGATCAATTTGATCACAACAAAAATATTACGACGACACTGACGTAGGCAGCAACACGCCACGGGTCTTCCAGCGGGGCAGAAATGCACCGCGCGAGCGTAGAAGACGACACATTTCCGTTTCCATCCATCAGGCGCGTTCGAGATGAGCCAGACTTGCGCAGTTTCGATCAGTGTCGGTCTGTGCGCAGTGCACGCATGTTAGATTTGTGTCCGACTTGTTCCCGACTTGCTCTGATGCCACAAGTGCGACGGTCACCGTGAGATCCAAACGAGACCAGCGCCTGAGCCTCCGCAGTTCATCAGGAGCAACTGCGGAGGCTGCACGGCTCAGTGCATGATGGGAAAACGCACACCTGTCAGTGGTGAATGGACAGGTGATTGGATCAGAGTTTAGTGCTGATCAGAAACGTAACGCACGACACTTCACTGCCCTCCTCTCCTTCTTTCCCCGCCTCTATTTTTTAAATTCAGACTAAAGTTACAGTTTTGATCTGGATAAACCAACACACGCAAGAAGTGGATTTCGGGCGTGATGGTGCGTGATCTGAGCCACAAACTGTCCGACTTCAGTACAGGTGTATTTCTCCTCCTCTCATTGAGGCCGTGCACTCTCGTTCACAATCCAGGCGAGGCGCAGTTCATCTGGAACGAGCCTAATGCAACAAGTGAACGAGCTAAAGCAACATGAGTGACCAAAAAGACACATTGCAAAATGGACAATTCTGCTTCAAATCGTCACCAGACAGCAATAAAGACAAAACTAAAGTTATGTGCAGTCTATGGAAGGATGAGTTCAATTACCACTGGAGTAACACAGTTCATAGTATTTACACTGTTGTGAACCACAACCATTCTTATTAATTGAAAAATTAAACTTATTTTTGTTCTAAGTTCTAAAAGAGATTACACATGCTTTTTTAGGTAAGTTTTGTGTATTTGTTGGTTGTACCTTATTTAGGCAAACTTTGTCTGAGTTACAGGTCTCAAAATTTATATATTTTCAATAATCAATAATTTATTTTCTTTGAAAGTTTTGTTTGCATTGCACAAGTTTACAGTAAAGTATGTGAAGTTTAATTCAAAATAAATGTTCTAAATTATTTATTAATTAATTATTAATTGCGATTAATCGCGATTAATTTTTTTCAGATTTGCGATTAATTAGTTGTTTTTTTTTTATCGATTCCCGGCCCTAATAAATACATATTTATTAATGTGTTTTTACTGCTGGATAGTGGTGAGTTATTCTAAAGTGTTACCAAATTAAAAAAAAATCTCATTACTTCCTTGACATGCCTTCGACTAAGAAATGTAAACCTATAGACAGCAGCTAATGTTCTGATTTTGGATTCACCAAAAAAGCCCAACAATAGGGACAATAGGTTCACATTGACTTGAACTGTTGTATTGCTCTTTTTAAAAGCTTATTCTTGTTTCCACTCTATATTATTTCCTGAACTAAATCTGTTAAAAATCTGATTTCAAATTATGTACAGACTGTGGTTAACAGCCATGTCATATATTGTACAATCTAACACTAATGATTCTTAGATAGCGTTTTCAGAGTTGTAAAATGAGTCCTGACTGACAGACACCAAAACACTGAACACTATATATATTTTTTAAAACTAGCTATTTCACTTGGTACAACAATATAAGCTTGCTATAGACTAGAGTCTAAAGTGTGCTTATTAGTGCCCATGCCAGTAAGAGAAAGTGTAAGTAAAGTTAAAATACTGAACTTGTATAATTATGAAAAAGTTGAGTCCCACAGACGGAGCTTAAAAGCAGTGCTGTGGAACACTATCAGTCAGACAGAGGACCTCCCTTTCCCCTAAGTATAATTAGATCAGCCTCATTACACCCCTCTTTTGTCTTAAAATTAAATTCTCATTCTTTTAAATGGGCTACAATGGATTGATGTTGGACTTACAAAGGTTTTGACATTTAAAGGCTGTTTGAAAACCTTCTTACTGCGACACAAGCTCATTATCTGCAATTAACTGAGTTTCTCCAAATAAATGTTTTGAAGCCTGGACATAGGGACTCCCTCTAAGCGACATATTGTCTTTGGGGAAGTCCAGGCTTTTAAATAGAAAACTTTGGAGACTTTTGCTAAATCCAACAGCTTGTAAAATGCACCAAACAAGGAAAGGCTAAATACAAGTGCATGTCAATAAATTAGAATATAGAGGAAAATTAAATTTAAGTTAAGCATATATTATATAGACTTTTAATTATGATGATTATGGTAATTATGTAATATTTGAATACATTTTGGTTTTCATTAACTGTACGCTGGTGGTGCTTGGTGGCAGAGTCGTTAGCACTCTTGCCTCTCAAAAACAATGACTGTGAGAGTAGATGGTTGTCTGTGTATGTCTCTGTGTCAGCCCCGTAGTTACTGGGACAGGCACCATCACCTGTGACCCCTTACAAGAATAAGCCAAAAGTAAATGAATGAATAAATGTAGAATATGTAATATGATGTTATATTCTTATTTTAGGAAGGTACTACATTTGGATTTCATCAAATGTAAGCTATAATAATAATCTATATCACTGTTTCCAAACCAGCGGTACGGGGACCCTTAGGGGTGCGTGAGCACTTTGCAGGGGGTACTTGGAATTATTGTATAATTTATTAGGAAGATCATAAGAAAATATTTGCAATCTTTTCATACTGAACATTAAAACTTTTGAAAGACAAGCTCAAGTGTGACTGATGAAAAGGAAGTCAAACTGTTAAAAATATTAATTGAATATTATGTATTGTTTAGGTTCAGTAGGTTCAGATGGGGGTTATTAAAATTATTTTCGTTTTTCTTTATTGTACATTTATTTTGAGTTTAATATTAATTAATGTAATTCTTTTTATATTTATTCTAATGTTTTATGTTATTTTTTATTTAGAATATTTAATATACAATATAATGAGTAAATGTAATACTTGATATTGCTTCATTTTTATTGAATATTTTTATTTCAAAGGAAAGGAGATTATTATGTATTACATTTTAACCATGAATTTGACTAGCAGGAGAATTAATATTTACAATAAATTAAGTATACAGTGTCGTTGCATAATAGAACAGATATTTTCATGACCACTTTTTTAAGAATCTTCAACAGTGGAGGGGGTACGCATGGCTTGACAAAAAAGCCCAGGGGGTACGTGTTTTACTTAATTAATCTACTAAAACAGATTGACTTTTCCATAATAGTTTAATCTGTTGTTGTTGCACTTGTGACATTTTGCCTTATAGCACAATCTTCCTCTAAGCCTCGACTAAACAACTCGGAGCAGAGAAGAAATTGAGTTAAAAGAATTGTTCTCACAGTCCTGGCCTCGTGAGCGACCTGTTGTGAGCTGAGTGAAGAGCAATCGGAGAAGTTGAATGAACCTGAGCTGTGTCCTCAGCCTCAGGGGAGGGAATGGTCTCGCTGCTACTGATCTGTCTGACTGATATTAAAAAAAAAACACCCAACTTTCTCACGGTGCACTTCCCCCAAGATATGTGTGTTGTCTTTTGAATTTCCTGATGAAAAACAGAATATGGGTTCAAGCTTCACAGATAAGACTTTTCATGCATTTAACTCTCACGAAATGTCTGTTAAACCCCCCCCCCCCCACTAATCTGAGGTATAGTGTCTAAATGAATACTATTGGTACGCTACTTTCACAAAATAGTTCTATCATATCAAAGAGTATACAACAAAGATAACATTACAAAAAAATATAGACCGGTAACATTTAGAATAATCTATCTATAAACTTGTAAAATATAGTGAGACAGCGTAAGTTTGCACAGTGGCAGGATGTGAATCTCCAAGTTAGGAAAAAGCTTTCTGTTTTTTCATTTTGGTATAGTTACTGAACAAACAACATTGAAAAAAGTGTCAAATACTGTAAACATAGTACCAGTACAAAAGCACATGTTTGCGAGACGTGGTCAGAGAAAACACCGACACTGCAGCGCTGTGGCAGACCCTCACTCTTTCACTCTTCCTCCATTGATTTCTCAATCTCCTTCAGCCGGCGGACAAACTCCTGCGCCTCTCTGTCTCCGATGCGGGCGTCCAGCATCCTCATGATTGGCTTCTCTGGAGGGGAAAGCAAACAGATGAGACTAGTCACTGCACCTGACACAAATAAAAGCAGATTGAATGGCTGTCGAGGTCGTATAAAAGGGAAAAAAAATTGAAGACCGACATCTATGCCCTGTGGTACGCCAGGCAGACAATATTGAAACTGAGAAAAACAACAAATAGAGCTCAGAGCTACCGCTGGGTTTACTGTGAGACAGATGGACAATGTTGACATTTACTTCTGTCAGTGTTAAGTGGAACATGTAATAATGTGACAATTTAAAGTCTCTAAATTTGTATTTTAAGACAAAGTGAGAAGCATACTTGCACAGTTTGGGGACAGTAGTAATAGTAGTAGTACATTTGTGCAAAAACGTACTTCATCCCTAGGTTTTCATTCAATTCTTTCTTTTCTCAAGTAATAATTTTGTTGATTATGTTTTCTTGTACTTGCGTAATTTTTTTAAAAACATATTTACTTTGGTACATGTTTTTAGTACCTATTCCAGGGTTAGGTGTTAGGATTTTGAGGAAAGTAATAAAAAAATCTCTAAAAAATTACCTCTCTTATTATTCTGGGTGAACTTTAGGCTGATTTAATGTCAGGCAGTGAGATAAAAAAAAAGGGTATGTGTCTTTTTATACAGTGTATGTGAACTTCTGGTTTCAACGGTAGATATGATATAATGTTAGGTGTTATGACCACCTGCCTAATATACAGACACATACACAACAAATTGTGGTGCTTTGTATATTCTGACATTTTTCTATCACTTGCTGCCTTAATTTTTAAAAAATTTCAGTCTTTAAATTTTGCATGTTTTGTACTTTTATTGTGTGATTTTAAGCATTTTTGTTGTGTGTGGTTTTTGAAGCCATTTTGTAGCACTGTGAGATTTTGTTTCAAAATTTAACGTGCGATATAAATAAAATGTATTATTATTATTAATTTATACCACACACGTGATGAAGAGGCAATCTGTGTTATTCACTTCCCCCATCAGTGGTCATAATGTTATGCCTGACTGTGTAAGTCAGTCCAGTATGAGAGGGAAAAAAATTGAAGACAAACATCTATGCCCTGTGGTACGCCAAGAAGACAATACGGAAAACCACGAAGAGAGCTCAGAGCTACATGTACCGCTGGGTTTACTGCGAGACAGATGGAGAATGATGGGCTGGACGGTCTTGCCGGCTGCTGAAGCATTGGGTCTCCCCGGCCAGCAGAAGTCACTCAGAGGAGCAACAGCCTCGCCGGCGAAATCATTGGTGGAGAGCCAGTCATAGTCCATCACAGTGAAGGTCAAACAGGCAAATCTGTGTCTGTACTGCTCCGGACTGACGTGACTGACAAAGAGAACGAGGACAAGGACAAAACACAAGCAGGATGTGATTAAAGAATTGACTGATGTATGTTATATATATATATATATATATATATATATATATATATATATATATATATATATATATATATATATATATATACACATATATATACAAGACTTACAAGTAAAATAGCTCATCAAAAACAGGATGTAGAGTTTTCAGTTTGACTTGAGTTCGCTGACTCTTGGCCAATGGGAAAAGATGGTGAGGGCAGAGCTCCACGATAACAAAGGGATCACTCAGTCCTGTGGCAACAAATTCAGACATTAAAACATGTTTTAAAAAAAGGCATTCTTGGTCATTTGGACTATTTTGGAGTTTTACCATTGGCGTCAAGTGCAAGGATATCCGCTGCATGCAGGATCTCCACTGTAAGCCTTTGCTCTGGGGCGTCATAGTAACACTTGACACTGATTCGGCCAAAGCGTGTGTGTTTGAGAGTTTTCTGAAAAGAACAATACTGGTAAATATACATCTGATAAACATTCCTCCTCACACTGGGGAAATGCAACATGAGCCACCCCAGGTATACAGTAAATACTATAAGGAACTAGCAGAAGGACAAGGGAATACTGGAAATGATGGTTTTGGCCCAGAAATTAAGTCTGTATAGAATTAAATTAAAAGAAAGATCTGTGATTATTTTTTTATGTTTTGAGCAACCCACCTGCCACATTTCTTTGTTCTCTTTGCATTTCCTATATTGATCTGAGGTAGAAATAATAGTACTAGGTAGTAGTAGATTTTACTGTGCAGTACCAAAAAAAATAAATAAATAAAAAAAAAACTGCAAGGTAATGTCTTTACTGAGACTTAATTCATTGGAATAAAAAAAAAAAAGTGGAACAGAGGCCTTTCCTGAAACGTAGAGGCAGCAACACACCAACCATATATCCAACATCCAACACAGAGAGAGGACGCCTACAAATATTTATTCTACATTTTAAAGATCCACTGAGCAGCAATGAAAGTGGGACACAGGGACAGATGCTTAAATGGCTGTGCAGTACAACCAAAAGAGGGACAGGTGGTCACCCTAGTATTATTATTTTGAAGAAACTATACCTTTCCCTATGTACAAGTTTTGTAAGTACAAGTTCCTCCATCTCTGTCAGTAGTCTACTGTACTTGTCATAAGGATTGTGCATTAGTGTGAGTAAGGGCACATAATCAGTTTGGCTTGATTAAAGGATGAATGAATACACTCTTGGGGCACATAAGTCATTATTTTAATATAGACTAGTAAACCCACTTGTTTACTAAGATAAAAAACAACATCTGATTAGGCCGGCGCCCCCGGTAAGCTTGAGCATATTAACACTGACTCACTAATGGACCTGCTTCTCTGTAACAGTACATGCGGTTACAGGAATGTAATATTTGCAATCTCGTTTAGCCTTGTTTTTATGTATGAGTCACTGCACAGGCGGTCTCTGTCTCATTTGTCTGTTTACGGGGGCCTTTTAATGTCACCTTGTTTTAAAAAAAATTATCTTCTACCATATGTTTGTTGTTGAGAGTCATTCCTTGGGAGAGCATAATGAAAGAATCTAAGTCATTGCATTGACTCGCCCAAATGCAGTGTTAGAGCAGGAAAAGCAGACCACAGATGCGGCCGGATCAATAGTCCCCTGTCGACCTGAGGCTTGTGTTGTCAGATCTTTTCTCTTCAAACGCACCTGGTGGGAAATCTTCTCCAGATAGTACTGTTCAATCAGCTCAAAAGAGGAACATTTGTTCAGCTTCAGCTCCTCTTCCAGGGCCTAAAACAGCATGCAGACATTCAAATAGAGCTACAGTATACACCGATCAGGCATAGCCTTATGACCACCAGCCCCATACACAGCAAACTGCCATGCACTGTGTATTCTGACATCTTTTTTTTTTTTTTCTTTTGAGCAACACGGGCCAGCCTTAACTCCCCACGTGCATCACCACTGTTCTTCCTTGGACCACTTTTGATAAATACTGACCAGTGCAGAACACCCACCCAGTTTTGGAAATGCTCTAACCCAATCGTCTAGCCATCACAATTTAGTCAAACACTCACTGAAATCCATACACTTGCTGAAATAAAGGATTTGAAATGTAGTATTGGTTCACCATGGGACATCTGTTAGGATGCAATGATCAGAAGGTGACGGGAGCTGAGTTTGAGGGTGATTTATTAGCCAAACAAGTTATAAAAGGAAAAAAAAAATACACTGCATTAATCTGGAACAGAGCAAAAACAAGATTAAGGTAGTAACATAAAATGTGGTATAAATTAAAATACCCAAATAACTGAATGAAGTGCATAAAAAAAAAATTCTTACCAGAAAACAGCTGCCCGTGTGAGGATTAACCAAAGAGCGAAAGGTGAGTAAGTGCAGATTTTTATACTAAATGAACAGGTGCTTAACCTAATTACCTAATTTTTCCTGCTTCTAATTCACATCAAAAATGTTCACCTGCTGCCTTTAACATCCCCCCACTAACAAGTGTTCTGTGTTCAGTAAATCTGTGTTATTTACTTCATCTGTCAGTGGTCATAATGTTATGCCTGATCGGTGTGTGACACAGTTGTGAAATATGACAGCTTATATAACAGGCGATTATCCTACCTTGAAGTCTCCACTCTTCATATCCTCCACTGAAAGGCCCTCTCCATTGGCGTGAAAGAACTGCAGCAGCGTCTAAGCATTCCAGGGAAAGAGAGCATGCAAGTAAGACAGAAAATAACCTTTTCCCTTCTCATCTAAATCTCGGCACGGTCAATGAATTTGCCGTTCACACAAACAGCGTGAACTCCTTGGCAGCCGGGGCTCATGTCTGTCTGCCAGTCTTTCGAACTCAGCCCACACGCGTAGCATGGCATGACTCTTCCTGGAAATCAGTCACGATCGCGTCCAGCTGGTCCGTTTGGCTTTCGAATATACAGCAGGCCGTACATTGTCATTCATAAGGGAATTCGCATTGCCTCCTAGCGACTTCATAAATATCTGATTCATGCTAATGACTGCACGACAGCTCATTCGACGCTAATTAAAGGTGATGGCAACAGCGGTGATGATGGGCTGACATGTGTTCTTTCAAAATAAACTGTACCACTTGACAAGTATGGAGGAAAACAGATTTTAAAAAGGTTGGATATTTCAGCGACTACTAACCTCCACGGTGTACTGGAAGCGGTTGTAAAACTCCACTTGGACCCCTCTATTTTCGGTGACCGCATCTAGGATCATCCTTAGCAGCAGCTCCCACATGCTTTGGAGAACCCTATAAAGGAATAAAAGGCATAAAATGATGCACAAAGGGTTAAATTCATCTTTCAGACCCTCAATATTTTTTATGACTACTCTAATAAGACTGGTTGTATGAGAAAACACGGCACAAGGCACTTTTAGTGGAAAATCATCTGTGTACAACTGACATCCTCTTTACATGTTATTGTCAGCTTCATGTAAACCTAAAAAAAACATTCACAATGGTTAAGGACATTCACATAGGTCTTTTGTGTAGACAGAGCAAAAGAGCACTTATGTTGCAGATAAAGTCGTATGTGGAAAGCACCTCAAGGATATTCTATACAAAAACTGCCATAAAGAAAATTATTAGAATAAAGCTACATTGGCTGTCAGACTAAATGTATGTAATATTTACACTAATACTTAAGGTTAAGTTAAGGTATACTTTATTGTGGGAAATTTGTTCTCTTCAATGTCGCTTCAATGCCGCTGTTAGAAACAATGGGCAGCCGCAGTGCAGTACCCGGGGACCCTTCTCCAGATCTTGAGCCAGGATCCTGGTCAGGAGTACTTAGCTGGAGGATTAGCCTATTGTGCATGTTTTAGGTTGATGGAGGAAACCAGAGCACCCAGAGAAAACCCACCCAGACACAGAAAGAACATGCAAACTCCACACAGAAAGGCCCCACACAGTCGGAGAATCAAACTCGGGACCTTCTTGCTGTGAGGCGAGAGTGCTAACCACTAAACCACCATGCCACCAGTAACTTAGCGTTTTAGTCATGACCTCAGTAACCAAGACCAAATAATATAGGACCAGTATCAGGACCAAGACAAGACCAGCTTTAGTCTATGACAGAATGTAGTCATAAAATGTATGTGATAAAATATAAAGAATATAAGTCCAGGCTTAAACATATTCAGTCCTAACTCACAGGAAATTGAACCCTGCAGCTCTGTTAGTTGGTATGCTGGCCTGGTTTGCTCAACCAGGTGAGCCACAAAGGCGCCGAAGGGACAAAGGTGAGTTGGAGGGTTTTTTCTCAGTACTCGTTAATAAAAATTGTGTTCACCCAACAAAATAATGTTAACAAGCTAGTTGTGATCTTGGCCAATCTTAAATTACAATCCTTAAACCTCTGTATGAAAAAGAGGTTAAATCCAAGACAATAAAGTCTTTCATTCACCTTGTTCCACTTATTCCTGTTATTCCTGTTAAGTTGGCTGGAGCCTTTCCCACAAACTATGGGCCTAAGGCAGGTTACACATGAGGGCTAATGAGATTCACCCATGGATGCATGTAGTTAGGCAGTGGAAGAAAGGTGAAGTACTGGTTCATGTATCAGTTCTTGTGACCATTACGTATCAAAAAAAAAAAAAAAAATGCAATTTCAGACTAAAATAGTACTTATTTGTTAACCTTACAACATTTTCCAGCTGTAGAAGTATTAACACATTCTCAAAGCAGAGGTTATTACCGTGTGAGATTCTCCTTTACCAGGTTGTCAGTCAAGATGTTCATAGTGTCTTGTAGATACTTCATCAGAGGAGACACAGCCTGGAAAAAATCAATATCACATGTCAAAACACAGACTGCACATATTGATTACATAAATGACTTAAACAGATAAAACATGAGTGGTCTTAAGAGCCTTCTGACACCTCGTCATTGTTGATGGAGTCTGGAGACAGGCTGATGTGCTGGATGTACCTCCGCAGCTCAGGCAGCATCTGGGGAGAAATATTTCGATCACTAAATTAAACACTGATCCATATAAAGGATACTTATCCGCAGGTTAATTAAACAGAAGAGACAAAACTATCCTTCTGTATCAGATTGTGTATGAGCCCATGACACTTCATATTAAACCCAGAGCACGACAAATGGCGTATCAAAATATCAATGTAAGCAAGCCACAAGAAAAAGTAAGCATGCTTCTCATTCGCATGTTACAAAAACCTAATTTGCATTTTTTAAATTTACATATTGATGATAGCAGTGGTTCTCAACTGGCTCCTTTCAGCTTTTTTTCATGTTTGGGGTCGTCACAGCAAACCATCTGCCTCCTAGTGTGCAGCTATTTGCACTTTAACTTGGCATAGGTTTTACACTGTATGCTCTTCCTAACATAGCCATAGCCATTTATCCAGGCTTGGGACTGGCACAGAGAATACACTGGGATGTAACCCCTTATTGCTGGATTTATTTGACTATTACAGCTTGTGTATTTTAAAATCTGTTTAACCAGTAAAACATAATTTAGGCTTGAAATAATCTGAACATAGAAACTACATGTTTCTATCTCTATAACCCACTTTTGTGTCCTGACCCACCAGTTGATAATCACTAGTACAATAAGAAAGCACACGTACTCATATATATAGTACATTTACCTCTTCCTAGGCAGTACCTTGTCAGTGAGCACAGCGATGAGCCGCTTGGCCTCTCTCTGTAAGTCCAGGTCCATGTTGAAGAGCTGCCCGTTCAGCGCCTTGTAAACCTGCTCCTTCCCCTCTGAGCCGCAAGACTCCTCCATGGCCCGCTCCACTCCAGACCAGTCCAGGTCCCGGGGCAGGTGGCCCAAGAACACCCTCACGTGCTCCATGTTGTTCAGAGCAATGCAGAGCTGAGCGGGAAGCCAAGAGCAAAAGCAGAAAAAGAGGGAGAAGGTGTAGAAGATGTAGAAAAGGAAAAGCAGCAGGGCTAGAAGCATACAGGGAGGATGTGAAAATGTTACATTTTTGGACAAATACTGAATAATTTCTTTATAACTTGAATCTTGTATTTTGTATATGACATGCCCATTATTTCATGTTCGAATAAAGAGATGGGTAGCAGCTTATTACATTGAGTTAAATGCTTTATAGGTTGATTGATTTTGATTTACAATAGAGATAGTTACACTAATTCATTTATTCATTTTCTTCCATGTATTCCTGGAGCCTAGCTCAGAAACTATGGGCCTGAGATGGGGTATACCCAGTTAGTTAAACCACTGGTTCCCAACCTTTTTGGTTTTGTGTACCCCCAGGACCTGATTCAGTCCTTGTTTGGACCAAGCTTCGTCCTGGTTTAGTCTAAGTTTAATCCTGGTTTAGACCCAGTTTTGTCTTAGTTTAGTTCTAGTTTGTATAGTCTTAGTTGAGTCCTTGTTGACTTCTAGCTTTAGACCTGGTTGAGTTCTGGTTTTAGACCTGGTTTAATCCCTGTTTTGTCCTTCTTTACTGTCCCATCCCTCGCTATGGTCCTGGGTTAGTACTGATTTAGGTTTATTTTAGTCTTTGAAAGCCAAATATAGGTACTATAAATGACCATATAACTCCAATGTAATGTGCTTGCGCACCCCTAGGGGTCCCTGTACCCATGGTTGGGAAACACTGAGTTAGACAACAGTCACACGCATAGACAACTATTCAATGTCACAATTATAGTATATCTTCTTTCATTTCAGCTTTTCCCTTACAGGGTCGCCACAGCAAACCCTCTGACTCCTACTGGACAATGATTTATATTAATTTAGCAAATGCTTAACGCTGGATGGCCTTCCTGATGTAACCTTCTGAATTTACCCAGGTGTGGGACTGGCACAAAAATGATACTTGCTTGTGACCTCTTGTGGCTGGATTATGAAGCAGTAAATTCAACCATGAAGACTTGATTTCTTTGCCCCGTTCTACTTCCTATCACCTGTCTGTCACTGTTAGCCAATCACAGCCTGCTACCTGCCTCTCACCCAATCACCTCTCAAGCCACATATGGCCTTGCCCCTCCTCCACCTCCAACTCCACCGCAGCAGCAGAACCATCAGCCTTCTCAACTCTCTATCTCCTCTCTCCTGAGCGCAAAAGTTTATTCCTTTTGTCTTGTCTTGTGTCTCCTGGTTGAAGTATTCTCAGATTCATATACTACTGGCAATTTAGAATTACAAATTCACCACACGTGTCTTTGGATGGAAACTTGTGTGTACTTATGTGTGTATTTATAGGTATAGCTATCCCTTTGCTTTGAGACAGCACTGCACGATATCCATTTATTTAAAGTAAAGGTTGAGCATGGATCAAAAGTCTGCTTTACTTTTTGTAATTGGGGATGAGTAACTTAGTGTGTTAATATTGCTTTCTATAAATATTTTCTTCTTCTATCGACTCCCTTCTTAGTTTTAATATATTATTTTGGCACAGACTGAGGCTTCTCCGCCCACTTGTGCTAATAAGCCTCGTCCCAGTTTTGTTTGTGTTTTGCCATGCTGTGTTTGTTTGCACCTATCACCGAGCCCATCTCCTGCTGTGGCCTTTGTGTTGCCCGGGAGAACACTTGCTGACATTTTACTTCCCGCGTCATCGTGTTCACTCCCCCACTTCCGTGTTGCTACAGGCGTTACCTGCACTGTGAAGCTCTTGTGGTCTCGCCCCAGCTGGTTCCTTTCAATCTTGCGGGTTATCATCTCCGAGTAGCACACGGCCTCACTGCAGAAATTCTGTTTTGGTGATAAAATAACAGTGTGATATTGTGGTGATTTCTTGTTGTTGTTTCTTGATCCTGGGGTGATCTTGGTGCAAGCGGGATGTGTCTGACAACAGGGAGGGCACTCACATCTGTCAGTCGGGTAATAAAGATGAAGGCCCCAGCAGAGTCGGGCCAGGACAACTGAAGCCAGATCTCCCGAACCTGGCTGAAGCAGGCAGCCACCTCCACAGCAGAGGAGCTGTGCTTGGCCTGGCCCACTGGCTCCAACTGGAAGAAGACAGTATTAAAAAAGCATACCAAATGGTTACTGGTAAAAAAGCAGGAAAGTGAGACTCAAAAAGGTAGGAATTATTTAAAAAGCCTTTATTATAACATGGCTAGTTAGTTAAAATAGTGCCAATGCATTTCAGCTCATAGACCTTCATCGGGGAAGCTCGAGACGGCTGCCAGAAAGTTTTTAATTCATTACTTTAAAAAATATAAACAGTAAGAGAAATTTCCTTTACTGTACATCATAATCTCATATCAACTTTCAATTTAATATACTTTATAGAAAAATAGACATACTGTAACTAAGTGAGCGGGGCAATAATTCCTATTAAGACCTGGGTATTGTGTAGCTTTTAGCGTGTAGATACATAAGGACTCTCTCTGGAGGAGCTTTTATAGCCTTTTTTAGTCACCTCCAGGGCCATACCCAGGATTTTAGAAAGAGGTCCATTGTGTTGAAGGCCAGTTTAGGCTTTATTTAGACCTGGTTTAGTCCCTGTTTAGACCTGGTTTAGTTCTGGTTTAGATCTTGTGTAGTCCTGGTTTAGTCCTTGTTTAGGCCTGGTTTGGTCCCTGTTTAGACCTGGTTTAGTTCTGGTTTAGATCTTGTGTAGTCCTAGTTTAGTCCTTGTTTAGGCCAGGTTTGGTCCTTGTTTAGACCTGGTTTACTCGAGTAATGTCTGTGACCTCTATGGTGCGTCCGTCACCTCCTACTACAGACTCGTGAATCTGCTCTATATCACATATTTTTAGGGTGTTACCGTTGCGTTGGCCAGCGTCTTTACATTACAGCATAATGGGGAATAGAGGGTCGAAGAGCACCAAAAGGACATCATTTTTAACCAACTTATCACATCCAAGTAGCACTCCTGCATACCATGCTTTGAAACCACATGGTTATTGTTTAAATGCTAGCACACTTTTTGACTTTTTAGGCCGTGAATACTGTAAATGATACATTGGCCTCACCTTGTCAGTTTCCACGGCTTTACAGATCCTATCACATGACCTGTCGTGAACTATCTGCAGCCACTTGTGAATGGACGACTTGAACCAGTTGTGAAATCCTGTGAGGGCCAACATTTTTGCGTCCCTGTGGAAAGAAAACACACCACTTTTTCATTAAATCTCAAAGATGATGAAAAACGTCTCATATCCTCGCTGACATTTCACACAAATAACATCGAACTGCGGCGGCCTTTTAAACCGCGGAGTCATTAGAGCCGAGCTGATAAACCAACTTGAGAGGCAGAAACTCGCGAAAGCCTTTGAGGATCTTCAGGGACATAAAGAGCTCGAAGATGGTCTCTCCCATGGTCTGAGTCAGTCTGGAGCTCTCCTGCTCCAGAGTCCCGCACACTCGCTCCATCGCCACATTCACATCATCTGCTACCTGCATAAAACAAAAACTATTTAGAAAAAGTTGTGATATTTTGTAAAGTTGATATTAAAACTTGTACTGTGCAAGAAAATGCTGTAAATTTGTAAAAAAATTATAGTGGTAGTAATGGGCCAATGACAACATTCTGCTTAATGGAAACAACATTTATTCCTGAATTAGAAGATCTAAAAGCATAAACAACATATCAGGTGTTAAAACTGAGGCATTTTATTATTTCATAAAAAATAGTTGCAAAATGCCTTTCACCAATGGTTTTTGTTGCGTCATCCCAACTTTTTTGAGACGTGTTGCTGCCATTATTCTTTAGGAAATGGTAAAATATCTCAGTTTCAAGTCTAATTACAACATCGTTTAAGTTATAATTTGAATAAAATATAGCTTTAATAAAATATAGCTTTATGAGATTTGTGTATTTGGTTTTATTTACGGTTTACACTGTTTTCCAACTTATCCTGGACTGGTTTTCTACAAAAGGTCGATGGTCAAAAACATACATTCAAACTAATGCTAAAAAAAGTACCAGTTTCTCCAGCTGCCTGTAGGTAATACTGAAGAAATCCACCTTGACTGCACTGTTGGATCACAAACACATTACAATTGGAAAAAAAATAAATAACGTGACAGGTTATCCTGATATGTAATTCCCTTTATTTTACCTGTAGAAAAGTTTGTTGTAGATGTTTTGCGCTCTCTGTACATCTACACACACCGCATCTACTACTTGCACAAACTTCTTCAGCTGCTCCTCCAGATTCTACAGCAGTGAAAAATTTGCATTATCCATTCAAAAGCAAGCTGTAAGGTTGTTTATTTTTGGTAAGGCTGTAATATTTTTGACTGCACTCACCCCGTCTTCAGGTTTATGTCGAGCGATTAGGCTCTCGTACCACTCTGCTGTTCCTTTCTGTTAGAAATAATGGCATAAATTAGAAGTGGTGCATGCATTGATTACAAGTGTTACATTTGTTATTTCCTGCTCCTGCTCTTTTACTGGTGACCTTAGCCTCGGTCATGTCAAGAGTAGAAGCAGTGGAGCAAAAGGACTTAATTTGTACTTAGCTCTTAATGGCCTTAGTGGGTGTTTTTTCAGTGGTTTTATATACAATGTATTATTGTAGTGTTACGTTCATGTATAAGCAGTCGTGGACAAAGTACTCAACTTCATTACTTGAGTAAAAGTATAGATCCTCCAGGTTAAATATTATTCCAATACAAGTAAAAGTTGCTAAGTCAAATTTTTGTTGAGTTAAAGTAATGGAGTAAAACGTGCTCATTTTTACCTATTTGTTAATAATGATAACTTGTACAGTTAATCTGATGTACATTTGTACTGTAAATTGTTACGTTGTTGTTTTTATCTATGCCAGTGTTGTAATGTTGTAATGTGTTGTGACACAAATCTCTCTTGTAAATGTGACCTTGCGTCTCAAGAGACCAACCTGTATAAATAAATGATTAATAATAATAATAATAAAATAATTATCTTTAGGGAGTAAGTCAGTTGTCTTTTAGAAATGTAGTGGAGTAAAAAGTATTATACGTATCTTTTAGATCTAGTGGGGTAAAAGTAGTAAGTTACCTCTAAAAATACTACTCAAGTAAAGTACAAATTCTCAAAAACTATACTTAAGTACAGTACTCAAGTAAATTTACTTGGTTACTGTCCACCTCTGCCTATAAGGTATTAAATTACTTGAATGTCTAGTTACTTTCCACCACTGCAAATACTTATACTCTTTTCATTTATAGCAGAATTTACCATTCGTGTTTATTAGTTGGCTCTAAGCTGCAGTATCCAACATGTGGCTTACCTTAAGAGCTGTGGTGATGTCCAGATGGAGCTCATTTCGAAGCGGGCACACAGTCTTAAAGGCCCGCATGTTCTGCATGTAACCAATCCCCCTGGCATCCACAATTAGAAAGTACAAGACCATTACCATGCATGCAGTTTTACAATAGTACATGTATTAATAGTCTTCACTGTGGTCATTACTACATTGGTTGTTCTTGTGTGCCTTAATAGATATAAGCTTTGACATCCGAGCAAGGCTAGACGTAACTCACCAGGGAGAAAAAACACTGACGTATAAATTAGTCTGACATGTGAACTTTAATAATTACCTCATTTTGCATCATGACATTTATTTGAAACCAGCTTCTGAAATTAGCTACAGCAGCTTCCCACGCGGTTTAAGTTATTCAGTTGGTAATCTTAATATCTCTGACAAATCTTTTATGATCTTTGAAGAGCGTTGGCAGACTTGCCGCATCGTTCAAAGTGACAAAACAACACTAGTTCCAGTAAATGAATATCTATATTTGACTAAATGATGCAAACTGATGACTATGGTTATGTCTTTTTAAGAGATTTCTGGGCAAGTTAAAGACATACTTTGCAGGACTTCTAAGGAAGTGTTTGGAAATGATACGCTTATTTTTGGATATTGTACTCTGGGGTATGCTAGGAGGCAAGTTGGATATAACCAGGCTTTATTTGAAGCTTGAATCTCAGCTCAGAGATAATGAGTATCACGAAGGCGGTTATCAGGAGTCTTTGAAAAAACAGGGTTTGTTTATTGCAGGAAAAAATAAAAATACAAAAAAATACAAATTAATAAAAGCCCAATAGAACCTTATACAGCAGAAAGTTGATGTTTGTTTAAATGAACTGCTTTATTAAGAAAACATAGCCTACTTATTTCTAAACAGGTACACAGTATAATCCATATGCCAGATGCAATATATTTGAATTAAACTTGATTTAGCTCACTATTTCATAAAACAGAACAAAATATCATTACTGTATTATATGATACACATTCAGCGCCTGTGTGTGATGGGCTGCAGCAGGGAACCCTTACAGTTTTCTGAGGTTACATGAAGATGAGGACTGGAGAGCGACGCTAATTAAAGAAGAATATGGGCTACAAGTGTGAGTTTGTAAATGGGCTCTTTGTCTCTCTACTAATGAGCTGCGCCACTGTCTCTGAGCCACGGTAAGTTCAAACCTCCATCTACACGCTGAGATTTAAGTGATCAAATACGATGGATAATATTATAATCACTCAAATTACAATCACTCCCAAAACGCTGAAATAGTGCTGGTCGAAGAAACAGCTTACATTACTAAAATGATCTAACTGTGCTGTAAACTGAGCTATGTTTGTGACACAGGGAATGATGGGTTTAGGCTAGACTCAGCGAGCTTATCCTTGTGTTATAGTATACCCCACTGGTTCACTAATCCAGCCACAGATAATCACAAGCCAGTGTACTCTTTGAGCCGGTCCCAATCCCGAATAAATTGAAAGGGTTGCATTAGGAAGGGCATCCAGTGTAAAACAGATGCCAAATGAATATGCAAATCACTCATCTCAGAGGCAGGAAAAGCTGAGCGTAAAGAAGATACTGGTCTGCTATGAGTTATGATTGGTTAACTGCTATATAACAGGACAGTCCTACATCAATGAATTAGAATAAGGTAGAAAAATGAATTTAGTTCAGTAGTTCAATTCAAAAAGTGAGTATATCAATATAGTACGCACAGAGACAAAATTTTTCAAGCATTTATTTTTAATGTGATGATTATGATAGTAATGTAATATTATGCAATCATAAATAAATAAATAAATGCTTGGAATATTTCACTCTGTGTACTGAATATATATATATATATATATATATATATATATATATATATATATATATATATATATATATATATATATATGCTTTCACTTTGAGCTACTGAAATAGACTGACTTCTCCACGACATGTTTAATTCATTGACGTGCAGCTACATTGACAATAAAACATCCTTTTCTTCTGCACTGAGTTTTTTATTTTCTCATGAAATGCTCCACAGTATGCCTTTAATCACTGAGCCATGGGTAATGAGCGATGATCGTGTGTTTGAAGAGTGGGTTAGCTGCCTGTAGTCTGTCTGTTAGTGCGGGTGAGAGGTGTGTTCCTGGTATGGGGTGGAGCAGTGAGGTGAGGCCCTGGTGGATCGACTTTACCTCAGCATGAGCTCGTAGCGTGTGATGGCGGCGGCGCTGGAGCAGGGGAAAACCTGCCTCATGTTCTTCATCAGAGACAGGCAGTGCTCTGTGTACAGCCTGAAGCTGTCTGACAGCTGCCTCTCCTGGACACAGGAAGGGCCCGCAGTTAGAGCTTCAGTACACTGGCTCCACACATTTTTGGCTTAACCAAAAACCTTAATGAATGTCAGTGACGGGCTAATGAGGTGACTGTTTCCTGGTGATGAGAGGGTTGAAAGAGCGTGGCTTAAGGTAGAGAACCTACCAGGTCGCCCCTCACAGTGGGGGCATCCCACTCTGCATCGATGGTCCTCAGGAGGCGCAGCAGCAGGGAGTAGCACACCCTCTGAGTGCGATGATGGCTGCTGTAACACTGCCAGCGGCTGCGCTTAAACAAACAACACAGTTTTTCACTTGATGCTAATGCAGAGTATTTGATCAGATCAATGTTGTGTTTCATGAACTCTCACATAATGGCCTGTTGCACAGGGGACAGGTCCGTTTGCACAGCGTGGTGAGTGAGGACTGTCCAGGCTGGAGGACTCACCTGTCCCGTCCAGTTATATGGCTCCCGCTTAACAAGATTACAGTCACTTATATTATTAAAAATGCAATCTTATAGCTGTACATGACACACTTATACCAGGATTTCCCACACAATCAATAATACAGTATATATATCTGCTTTCTGTACGGTTCATACATAACCTCAAGTTAAATATTATTAATTAATTCATCTGCTTTTGCTTATTTTTAGGGGTCACGGGTGACTGGAGCCTATTCCAGCAACTATGGGATTTAGGCGGGGTACACCCTGGGCAGTGGCCAGTAAGTCACAGGGCTGACACTTAGAGACACATTCACAGACAAACACTCACTCTCACATTCTCCGAACAAATGCATGTCTCTGAACAGTGAGAGGAAGCTGGAGAGAACTCAAACAAATCATAGTCTGCTGGCCTGAGGATCGAACCCACAACCTCCTTGCTGAGAAGCAGGGGAGCTAACCACACCAGATAAACAATAATTAATGTTTTATAAGTGGAAATATGGCAATATTAAAAGCCAGCATTTTTAATCTTAAAGAGTGTGAGCTGTGAATTGTTAACTCCTGAATGTGACCAGCTCTACAACAGCTGAACACAAAACACAGCAATATGTTTCAAAAAGTACATTTTTAAATAACATATTGTACCTTGATGTGAGCATGTTCGTACTCCACAATCTGACTCAGGAACTTCCTGTGAATAGAGACATTTGAATCTTTCTTCGACAGACTGGTGTCTCTCTATAGGAGAAAACACTCGTTATACTCACGTTGACTAGAGAAAACAGCGCTTGTACTGAGTGTTAGAGCGTTTGGCTGACCTGACTGGTGAAGAGCTTCAGGATGAGATGACACTCTCCCTGAACTTTGGACGCACTTGAACGCGGCTCTAGTTTGAACCAGGTGTCATAGCCGGACACTGGCATCTCCTGCAAACAAGTAATGAAGCGACTCCGTCAAAGTAAAGAAACCTATTTTATCTGCTCCAGACAGCTTATTCAGACATGCTTTCAAACCCTCGCTGCAGTTTGGCACTTTTCAGAGTGTTTTTTTTTTTTTTCAATTGGATAACTCACATTCAAAGGGATGTTGATGCAGCCAAGGAAGTCATCTGCGTTCTCCTCAGATCCCGAGGATGCAGATCCGTTGGCGCGCACTGATTTGGCTATCTGCTTAAAATACCTGTCACAAAGGCAAAATGTAAAACTTAAAAATATACGGTATATCTTCTTGGTTCTCCCTGGGCTCTTTTCTTGCTTAATTGGACCGGATGAATTAAAAAAAAAAATTTATTTCTTGTAGTCAGAGGTGGAAGGAGTACAATCTGTACTGTCAGTAAAAGTACTGCTACAGCAAAAAAAAAAAAAAAAGTACACTCAAGTAGCAGTAAGAGTACACAACAAAATTATTACTTATAATATATATAGTTAAAAAAAATACTACTACTACTGCAACTTCTGCTACAACTACTACCTTTCCATTCACTAGTTCCACCACTGCTACCAGTTCTACTAGTAGTGCTGGACAGTAACTAGATACTTTTACTCAGGTTTTAATTAAGTACATTTTTGTAAGGTACTTATACTTCTACTTGAGTAATATTATTTTTGAAGTTACAGTACTTTCATTTGAGTACAGATCTGGTCCACCACCACTACTACTACTATCTCTACAACTACTGCTACAAGTACTGCTGCTCTACTACTACTACTACTACTACTACTACTACTACTACTACTACTACTACTACCCTCAAACCATGATCAAACCCATGACACTGATTGCAAGGCTACTAGTACTAGCAATACTTCTACTGCTACCATAACTGCTACCACAGCTACTGCTACTTGTACTGCTAATACTACTACTATTACTACTGTCCTCAAACCAGCATAAAACCCACGACCCTCTGAGTGCACTACTAATTTTGCCAATGGAGTTTATATTTTATAGCAAGTAATATATTATTACTTATTACTTGCATACAGAACATACGGTTTACTATAATGTACACTGAAATAAAGTAACTAATGACTTTCCACCACTGCAGTCTTCACAGTAACTCTCCTGAGCTTTTTATTAGGCGAGTATGTTTTTTACTGGTCCTTCCTTGACCTGGCTCAGCTGGCTGCTTTCTGTGTGCACAGCTTTATTGCTCATAGTCTCCTATAAGAGCATCTTTCATTGAGGTGAAAGGACATGTATCAGATGAATTGGTGAAATCAGTGGGTTGTGTTTTTATTCTGCTCTGAGAGAAATAACAGAGGCTTTAGGCGGGATGACTCACTCTCCACTGACTCAGTTAATAAATCACTAATTAGAAACTGGAATAATGACAAGAGGTCAATTTATAAAAAGACTGATCTAAGAAATGTCAATTTAACCACACATTACATGCAATAATTATGAAGATTATAATAAATGACAGTTATAAACGTACCTGCCCATTCCTCGGAGACCACTGACTTCATTCAGTTTTTTGCAGGCTTCGGCCACAGAGACATCGTCGTCATGATCCCTAAACACAAGAAAGTCAGATATACTGTAATCAAGTCAAAGTACTGTTACTTACTTAAATACTACTCAAATAAAAGTAAAAAATACACAAAAAGTGCAGTGTAAAGTAACGTACATTTGAATATATTAAGCTTTTTTTTTCCAACTTCACAGCAAAAACATCTATCACCACTACCATTACTATTACTACCTCAAGCCTGTAAACAGTGGAGAAAATGCACTTTGAAAAAAACATTTTCCCCTCAAAATGCACTTCAGTAAATTATTTTTGCCTATTAAAGTAAATTCTTTTTACTTGCAAATGCATATTAGATTATGTGTTCTGCATCCAAATTCTGAGCTAGGAAAGTCTGCCTGTTGCGTTTATGCTCCAGACAGATGGAATTAGATCCAGAATACACTTAAATTAACTCAATTAGTCCCCATAAAAACATTCAGGGTACTGCTTGAAGATGTATTTCATATAACCTGCACATGGTTTAGGTAATCTTTTTTTATAAATTGTATCTCTGTCTGTGATTTTATCTTGTAACAGGGCGCCCTTGCAAATAAGAGCTTGCGCTCAGGGGCCTTCCCTGTTGAATAAAGAATAAATCAAATAAATAAAATTTGAGTAAAAGTACCAAGTTGCTTTCCATCTCTGGCATTTTCAGTGTTTCATAAATGCTACTACTGAGCTTGTTCATTCTACAAGGACTTTGCAGTTAAACTACACATTTTACACTGACGTAACCTAAAAAACTTAAACTACAAACTTACTAAGTTATATTACACAAACCTTGCAAAAAGTATAAAGGATTGTATGTTAGTTTTTCTCAATCGCTTTGACACATTTCTCCATTCAGAAATGTCATTTACATTTCTGGTCACACAGAAAACCCAAACAGGATCAGGTTTTCAAAACAAAGGCTTTCCTTTGCAAAATGTTGTTCTGTAAACACAACTCTTAAAATATCCCTCAAAAGTAAGTTTTTACATGAAAGTGATCAAACTGCAATCAGGTGACTTCATGTGCACATTCACTCATTCACACAGCAGGTCACCACTCTGAGTCCTGCTCTCAGTAACTGCAGCTCTCACTGATTGAGTGCAGTAAACAGTTGAGTTCATACTTTACTCAAATGAATGAACAGGAAACTAGAGATATTTTCACCAAACCAAATCTTTTTATATTGGAGCAATACAAATGTATTTATGTAAGTAGAGTAAGTGTATTTTGCTGACATCTGTACAGTAATGTAGAATATCTGACAACACTTCTGTAATGTGCAGTCAACCTGCAGAGGTGTATTCTTTACAGTCTGTATACAGTCTGTAAAAATGACTATCACAGTGACAGCAAACTGTAGAAAGGGACTTTAACTTTATTCTTTATTCTGACATCTTTAGCATTGTCAGTAGGAGCACTGCTAAGAAAAATATAATTATTCCGATAAAGGAAAAAGAGAACGCATATTTTTTCTTCATTTGATGGCTGCTGGGAAAACCCTCTTTTCAGATGTCCTCAGTACTTATGATTTATTTTTTATATAAAAAAACTATGAAAAAGTATATAGTTTTCAGTAAGAATCCTGTATATTGTGTCATTCTGCTGGTTCTCTGCTGAGACCCTTTTCCCTTTAACTCGTGTGTGAAAACATTGAAACTGAAGTGATTTCCTTCGAATCAGATGCTTCTTCTTTCTTCTTCTTAAGCCCTTGGCTCCTCTAGGGAGCATAGGCCATTGACGAATGTCCTCCATCTCACTTGGTTGTTGGCAATTCTCTCCAGGTCTCCCCAAGTGTGGCCACTCTCAGTCATTTCTGCCAGAACACTTCTTCTCCAGCTATTCCTAGGGCGACCTCTTTTCCTTGCTTCTTGGGGATTCCAATTCAGGGCTTGTCGGGTGATGTTTGTGACTGGTTTTCTGAGGGTGTGTCCAATCCAACTCCACTTTATTTTTCTAACTTGTAGATCAAATTAGAAATCAGATGCTGCGTGCTCACAAATGTTAGATTTTTGCAGCTACGTTTAAGCTTCTATATTTAAAGAAACAGCATTTTATTGTATTGGCCAAACAACATGAATTCAGTGAAGCTGTCTCTGTGTGAGAGCTGTGAAAAGAGTTTTAAGAAAGAGCTGGAAAACTGTGTGAAATGATGAGAAATGTTCTAAATGATTTGCAAACAGAGAATCCTGTTGAAATATAGGTTTGAAAAAAAAGATAGACTTGAACCAGGTTTCAGTAAATGAGCTAAAGTGAATGAGAAAAACTGTAAATTGTGGGATTGAAGACATTTGGTGTTTGTGCGCTGCAGTCTTTGTACCATATGTCCAGATGTAGCAGATCATTGTGGACGTCATCAATTTCACTAAAAAACAGAATGAAAAACAAGATTTTATTTTAAGTAAATACATTTTTTTCTTATCAACAAACTGATCATACTCACAAGACAAAGTGCTCGTCCCAGACTGGGTTAAGGGTTTCTGGTTTGACCTCTGTGACCTGGATGCACCGGGCCGGCAGCACCTCCTTTGTGCTCAAGCGCTTCTCCAGTTTCTCCTTCCTTTTCCTGAAGCTGAACTTTCTTTCTTTTTTCTCTTCTGTGTCATGCGGGCTTTGACCCTCCAGAATTCCCAGCATGCAATAGGGATCACTGTATCCTAGAGCAACATGCAGACTGTTATTATTCCAATATGCCAAAAGGTCGTTAACCACTTGACAGAAATATAAATATGGAAGTGGCTGTATTTATTTTCAGTCAAGTGGCAGTGTTTTGTTTGCTATCAGGTGAGTTTATTCCACTCTGGAAAGTCCTCACCGTTGGCGTCCTTGGCCATCAGATTCTTCGCTTTCAACACAGAAACCCGCAAAGAAAAACTGGCCCGCTGCAAAAAATATAAATGTAAAAAAAATTAAATTCAGAAGTAGTGAGCTAAGTGCAGTACATTATATTATTGTTATACACATTGTTCTACTCAGAGGTGAAAGTAAAAGTACTGTTACTTTAAAATGAATTTGCTCAAGAAAAGATTAAGCAAAAAAAGTATTGAGTGTAAAGCTTACTAAATTACTTTTGAGAGTAGTAACACATGAAAATCTACTACTACTACTACCACTACCACCACTACTACTACTACTACTACTACTACTACTACTACTACTACCACTACCGCTACTACTTCTACTACTACTACTACTACTACTACTACTACTACTACCACCACCACTACTGCTACTGCTACTACTACTACTACCACTACAAATACTACTAGTAGTAGTACTAAAACACATAACCACAGGCCCTTCTGGTTGTGAGGTAAATACTTTTAAAAATATTTTTTACAGAATAATTACTCAAGTATATGTACTCATAAATTATTGAGTTACTCTCCACATCTGGTTCAACTAGAAACATAAAAATGCCTTTATTGAACAGAAAACTTTCCATCATTTTTTCTGGTCAGCTCTGAAAGTCTGAACTAAAAATGTACTGTGTGTAACTGGCCGTACATATCAGAATTTGGAGAAATGCTTTTGGAGATCAGAGCCCTCAAACTGTGTCTCCGCAGGCCACACTTTCACCTTATTACTGCGGCAGAGCACTGTGACAAACTGTCATTGAATGCACTCAGGCCCCAGCTGTGCAGAGCAGCCTCACAAGTGCTTTTTGGGACAGAAGACCGTTATGTACTAACTTCAAAAAATAACCTTTTACTCAAATTTGGAAAGTAGATTTGAAAAACAACAAAGTTAATAACACAGTAGGGCATTTGTGCAAAAAAGAAAGTCAAATTACTATGCTAAAACTGCTCTTCTTCTTAAAGTGGTTTATTTGTGAAGCAATTTTTCTTTGTACAAATTACTAAAAGTAGAGTCCTAGAGGTTTTACGAAAGTCCTGCATCTTGTTCTCTTTACTGTACAATAAACACAATGTATACTGTATACCTTAGGTTTATGTTGAGTTATACCATGGTTAAATGGAATAAAACACACAAAAATGTAAATCTGTATTTTTATAACAAGAAAGTAATTTTTTTTTTTTTTTTTTACACATTTATTACATGGGGGCAATACTTCAAAAAGGCGATATGGGAATTGTGTCTCAACTTCCTGCACTGGTTTCAGGTTTCATGTGTTTAGTCCTTAAAATATTTGAGCTTATTTTATTTCCTATTTAAGCCATTGTAATGCCATTTTAGTCATTTAATTGTTTTCTTTGGTGCCAAATGCCAATAAAATATTTGTTGACCAAAAGAAATTCTTGAAATAGTGACCTACTTTTGAGTCCCAACCCAGTATTTGGGAGCTGCATGTACTGAAGTAATGTAAAGTAAATGTTGGTAGTTAAATAAATTTATATATCTTACATATTGTTGGCAACTTGAGATTCAGTCATAAGAGACTGTTTAATTGCAAGGTCAGTGCATAGTCTAAATGTTGTTGGAAATATAGGATGGAGGTATTTTACCTTAGATTCTTGGACCTTTTGGAGAATGATGTCATGCTCCTCTTCGCCCATATCAAACACCTAAAACATAGTAAGTCAGCCATACAAAGATACTAAATTATGATACCTTTATATGTCCAATGCATGGTTTTCAATGCCACACAGCCACTGCAGAAACATGTCTATTATAGCACGAGCCAACAAAAACACAGACTTTCCCAAACAGTGGCATGGTAGCTGCCTCTGAACAGATGTAACACACAGCTGAATATTAATACTGCAAGTGTGACTCCAATATTTAATCCTGCTAGTGCCAGGAACGTGTGATTCTCAGGCCCCGCTCAAAACAAACAAGCAGCCTAATAACACTCCAGTAACAGTGTCACTATCAGGTTTACTGAAGCAGATACCTTCAGGAGATAGGCAAACAGCTCCTCGTCACTTTTCACATGCTCTGGTGAGGCCACGCCCACTCTGTTCACCACTGTGTACACCGCCTCCTCATAAAGTAGGTCCAGCTGCAAAAAACAGTATATTTAAATACTACCTGGGAGGACTGTACAATATTATGAATAAAATGTATAATGCATACTGCAATGAGTGTATGACAGTGCAATATATTAAATTCACTTTATGGGTGACAAAAAAAATCTATTTAATGACTAACTACTTCAGCTGAGTCACTGGTGCCACTGACATTTAGCTGATTTTAACACAGTGATTCTCAAATGGTCTGACTGTGGGACACAATTTTACCTCTGATTATTTTATTAAGACCGAGTTTTAGGGCAACCAATTAATTTTAACATTTTACTACAACCATTAAGACGCATTAATTTATCTTCCTCTGCTTAATCCTGTTAAAGGTTACGCGCACTGAAGCCTCTCCCAGGCAATTACATACTCACATTCATTTACTAGGGACATTTTAGTACCACCAATTCAGCTAACACATGTATGTCTTTGGAAAGTGGGAGGAAGCCGGAGTACTCAGAGAGAACCTAGCTGCTATGGGCCTTAGGCGGGGTATACCCTGGACAATGGCCAGTTAGTTGCAGGGACACAGAGGCTTACATCGGTGAAACAATGCCCATAATGTAACCTGGTGTCGGATGATCGTCACATAAACCATGTATTTGCATAAAGTTGAGTTGTCCCCTGAATGCACCATCTGCGTTTGGATCAAAGCAGCTTGAAATAACTCTCAAAACAAAGCGAGCGACATGTGCACATGTAAGTAATGATCTGTGTGTGTAAGAATGGTTTTATGTGTGTGAGAGAGCAGTTTTGTGTATAATACAATTTGTGCATGTGCATTTAATAACCTGTATGTGTGAATGCGAATGTGTGTGTGTGTGACAACACTAAGATACACACAAATCGAAAATGTGCACGTGTGACTAGGCAAAGTTTCACACAAATTGTTTTGCCTGTCTGCAAATCATTTAGATAGTAAATAAACAGCATATGATTCACCAATTCATCAAAGAGCAAACCCACAACATCCTTGCAGAGAGATAGGACCTCTAACCACTCTGCCACTGTGCACGCCTGTATTTTACAATTTAATGTTAATTTACAGATTTCTTAGTTGAAATAAACAAAACAACAACAAAACAATATTCAGTGCTTGATAATAATATATTGATAGCTTCATAATAAGCCTGGTGTCTTTGCTCTGTTGGAAAAACCCAGCAGTGTATTGCTATAACATTTAGGCGGTACAAATAAAACCAGAGGAGCTGAATTACCTCTGTCCTGCTGATCCGGTCAGGGATGAAGGCCTGATCCACATGTTCTTGTGGTGGCGGCACAGTGCACAGTCCTCTCTGGTACTGAACAAATATGAAAAACACAAAACATTGCTGCTTTTAAGATTGGGTGAGGTGAAAAGACGACAAGCTCACACCAAGTATTGACAGTAAACAATCAATCAAGTAAAAACAGCACAAAGGAGAAACTCTGCTCAGGACCTATTCAGTGGCATTTAACACAAGCTGCACTCAAATCTGGTAAACACTTATATTTTTCTTTCCTCAGGTCCTTTAGAAGTCCATTCTCAGACACACAGCCTGATCTCTGACAGCAGGGACAGCTTCAAGCTAGTAAGGCTCTTTGCCTACAGTAATTGTATACCAATAATGTTTTAGTATCTACATTTCATAATTTCTGAATTTGTATGTAATTGCTGTGAGTACATAAGAGGGAAAAACTTTGGTCAGTGTCAAATCAATCAAAAATGTTGATATGAAGTATGACATAGCCTAGTGTTACGAGAACTTGATGTGATGATGGTACTTTATGAAATATTGAACAATATACCTATGGGGACCAGCCCAATTATCACCACAGCAGGAGAGATCAATACTAGGTCAATAAAGAAAAGTCTATTTGGTGTGGAACCAGGATGTTTTAAAGAATTCTGTGCAATTGCGATAAGTTTAAAGTAGGGCCGGGAATCGAGAAAAAAAAATTAACTAATTAATCGCAAATCTGAAAAAAATGTATCGCAATTAATAACTGGTAGTTATTAATCGTATTATGAATTCACGTACAAACACACAATTGTAAATTTAGAACATTTATTTTGAATTAACCGTCACATACTTTACTGTAAACTTACTGTAAACAAAACTTGCACACAAAATAAATTAATAGTCTCTTTGAGACCTGTAACTCAGAAAGTTTGCCTAAATAAGGTACAACCAACAAATACACAAAACTTACCTAAAAAAGCATGTGTAATCTCTTTTAGAACTTTAACAAAAATAAGTTTAATTCTTCAATTTATAACAATTGTTGTGGTTCACAACAGTGTAAATACTATGAACTGTGTTACTCCAGTGGTAATTGAACTCATCCTTGCATAGACTGCACATAACTTTTGTTTTGTCTATATTGCTGTCTGGTGACGATTTGTTGCAGAATTGTCCATTTAGCAATGTGTCTTTTTGGTCACTCATGTTGCTTTAGCTCGTTCACTTGTTGCATTAGGCTCGTTCCAGATGAACTGCGCCTCACCTGGATTGTGAACGAGAGTGCGTGGCCGCAATGAGAGGAGGGGAAATACACCTGTACTAAAGTCGGACAGTTTGTGGCTCAGATCACGCACCATCACGCCCGAAATCCACTTCTCGCGTGTGTTGGTTTATCCAGATCAAAACTAGGCTCGTTCGAGATGAGCCAGACCTGTGCAGTTTCAATCAGTGTCGGTCTGTGCGCAGTGCACGCCGGTTAGATTTGTTTCCGACTTGTTCCCGACTTGCTCTGATGCCACAAGTGCGACGGTCACCATGAGATCCAAACGAGACCAGCGCCTGAGCCACCGCAGTTCATCAGGAGCAACTGCAGACTGCTTGGCTCAGTGCATGATGGGAAAACGCACACCTGTCGGCGGTGAACGGACAGGTGATTGGATCTGAGTTTAGTGCTGATCAGAAACGTAATGCATGACACTTCAGTGCCCACCTTTCCTCCTCCCCCGCGTCTTTTTTTTTTTTTTTTCAGACCGACACTAATCGAAACTGTGCAAGTCTGGCTCATCTCGAACGCGCCTGATGGATGGAAACGGAAATGTGTCGTCTTCTACACTCACGTGGTGCATTTCTGCCCCGCTGGTAGACCCATGGCCTGTTGCTGCCTCTGTCAGTGTCGTCGTAATATTTTTGTTGTGATCAAATTAATCGATGCGTTAATTGAAATTAACGCGATTAAATCAATAAATTAACGCACTGCGTTAAGGCAATAATTTTCCCAGCCCTAGTTTAAAGTAAAGGAAAAATTTGTTGTAGTTGATTCCCTATCATTGGGAGATATAAGCCCAATATCACCACCAACTACCATTGACCAGTAATCATACTACCATTGAGTTTTAAAGATTAGGTAAGTGGTGTGTACCCTGGCCTATTATATGAGAAACCGGGGTTCAAGGGCCATAACTTGAGCCACAAGGTCACCTTTGTGTCTTAAACCCAGATAAATGGAGAGGGTTGCTTCTGAAAGGGCATCCAGTGAAAAAACTTATGTCAGACTATAAATACTGTATGTGAGCCAAGGTTGAGATGATGATGAGAAACTGAAAGAGTATTCTTTTCTAATGATTCATAAAATAAAGATTTAAACTACAATAAAAATAAAGACAGTTTATGTGACCTGCTGCTTCACTTCTATCACTAGCATTACTATAATCTAATATTCTAAAGCTCTAATCAATTCATTGATATTCAGAAGTTGTTCCCCTGTTCCGCTGTTGTTCCCCAGTGCCCACTCCTACATCTGTGTTCCTGTCTCTCTCGACGTATGGGCCTGCAAACTCACCGGACCCCTACCTCACCCCAGCTCACCTGTCTGGATGAAGCCCTCCTCACATACCAGGAAGAAGGACAGATGACCTGGGACTGTTTAGTTTGGTGTAGTTATTGTTTATATTTGATGATTTGTGACTAAAAATTACATGTTGTAATGGTTCATTTCCATATTCATGCATGTGCAGTACACTATACATAATGCTATGCGAATTTGTGTTTATTAATCAATGTGTGGCTGTATCTGCATCACCATCAGCTCAGGCTTGATCAAAAATTAATAAACCAGTGCAGTCCAGTGAAGGCAGGCCTGGCAGCAGGAAGAGCCCGACATAGCCACGGACAGCAGCTTGTCACAGCTGAGCCTGCAGCCTGCCATCGCCCCACACAACCCGACCCTTCTGTCTAGGCACGTCACACTGGCAAATATGGCAGGTTCATCCCTTGCTATCGCTATAACTAAATTTACAAGCCTCTGGTGGGGAACAGACGGAAAGGTGGAAGTCCGATAAAGGGTTACCTCGGCCTGGGCAGCGCGCAGCATGTTCTCCTGTTTCTGCATGATGCCATTCACACGTTCAAAGAATTCAGCACTCTCCTCTGAAATCCTGCCAGAGAGAAGAGCAGATAAAACAAGTCCAAAAATAGCATTTGAACATAAAGAACCAAGTATCATGGAGAGAACTTATTAGGGCGAATGATGAAGGCATAATACAAGAACGATTTGACAACACTGTATGCTGTTTGCAGACACTTCAGAGGAGCATCTGCCAATGAAGATGATGGTTTCAACTCTTTATTAGCAACAATAACAATGTCTAATTTACTGTTCAACATGTCCACCGTTTGCATGAAACACAATCATCCACTCTGATTAGCAGGGCTGTATGCAAAATGATGTTTTCTCTTTTTCCTCTCAGGTGTGAGTGAATCCCCTGGCTTCCCGTCGACTCCAGTTGTCATGGAGACACCGCCGTTTTCGGGGAGAGGGACTAACTGGATGAATACCCTGGGAAACCCCCCCTCCACCAAATCCAACCACACACACCCTGTTTTTCTTTGGCTTTAGCTTGTATGATAAAGAGGTGAAATCTTAATAACTTTATTGAATCTGCATTTGAAAACACTTACAGGCTACATAGGACATCAAGACAAGGTATGTGGACAAGCTTAATGCAATTTATAACATAGGCCTATTATTCAAACAATGCAATAAAGGGGATATATTATGCTTTTATCCATATTTTTAAATTCTTCTTCTTTATTGCACGTTTTACAAGCTTTAAAATCATTATCTGGCTAAAAGAAAACATTTCTAATAAGTATCAGTGCCATAAAGAAACAGGTGAAGAAACCAGTAGATGGCAGCAGAGTGCATAGCTGTGACAGTCCTTTGTACACAATCAAAGAAGAGCACTTCGCTTCACTAAACTTTTGGTATGATGCTAATTTACTACAATGAAAACTAGCTGTGAGGAATCAGTGGAAGCAGAGCTGTACATGTTTTTTTGAATAAACAAATGAGAGCAGACTGGATGTAAAGGGCTTGTTCGTGGAACTCGAGACCTCAGAATGGTTGTGCCAGACAATAAATCATTACACAAACATGTGTGAATGAAGCAAGACACAACCCCAGGTATGTCTTTGATGAGGGGACAACATTATAACATGGTAGAAATCTCAGAAAAGTTTTCAGTTAGCATTAAGCTAACGTGTGAGCTAACATTTATTTGCTAACAACTTTTGGGGCAAACGAGGTAGAACAATATATCTTTGTATTACATTGAGAAAGCAAATATAGGGTGACCAGATTTTTAGGCCCCAAAACTAGGACACATTTTATTCACTAATCACTGTGCATTTGAACTCACCAACTGACAAAAAAACTCCCAAAATCCATACAATTTTCTGTCATGTAATTAAAGTACATGACACTAGGGCTTACGTTTTGAATTTCAATGGCAATTTACTAATAAAAATAATGGCTGTACATAAATTTAGTGACAAAAATCATTAGACGAATGTGTTTTTAGTTTCCTATGCTCTGCTGTTGCTTAAAATGGGGACAACTGGGACATAGTTTGTTGAAAACTGGGACATATCAGGTTTTTTTTACAGATATTTATTAGGACATGGGACAAGGAGCCTAAAACTGGGACTGTTCCGGTTAAATAGGAACGTCTGGTCACCCTAATCAAATAAAATAGCTTTTGAGTTTTAAATTAATTTAAACAGCAACAAAATCTTTACTGTTTTCTAAAGAGGCTCCGATAGGCTATTTTGTGGCTAATGCTAAATCTTCCAGAGAAGATTGTTACCTTCACCAAGGCAGAGCTTATGTTTTCGGCTGTGTTGGTTTGTTTGTTAGCAACAAAACTCAAAAAGTTATAGACAGATTTTCATGAAATTTTCAGGAAATGTCAGAAATGGAATAAGGAACAAGTGTTTGGAGCTATATTTGTTTCAATAAACTAAACTGATGCAACTAGAATGATTTATTCAAAAATGCCTTATTTGTGACTTGCATGCAGCAATTGTTGCAAATAAATTGAGACAGCAACATTTAAAAAAAAGAAATACTTTTCCACTGACAACCACTGGGGGCAGTGTTGGCATTATCACTGATGTCTCTGGGTACAGACCAACCACCAGAGACTAGCAGCATGTGCTGTTGTTAGCTGATGAATGGTAGCAGCCAGAGCTTATGCAAGTCGAATCATGGCAGGATGTCAGCTTATCCACAGTAACCTGAGCTAACATGAATAGCATAACACTTAAGGCCAAAGCACACTGTTTCCTATGAGAGCCCTCACACCGGATTCGGCACGCTCGGTGGCTGAAAACACATGCTCCTCCTCCATACTTCTGCAGTAACAAAGACAGTTATCTGCTCCGTGTGACACAAAGACACAGCTGTAAACACTGAGGGAGAGTAGCCTGCTGCATCGGGGGGACACAGGCAGCAGCTACTGACTCCTCTGCACTCAGAGCATGGGGAAACTCATTTCTGTTGCTAACTCACTAATAACCTGCTAATAGAGCAGCCCAGTCTGTCCTCACACAGCCTGGGCCACTTCTATCAATTTGTCTGGATATTAACATATAAAACACACATTTTAAACTCCACTTTGTTTATGTTAAAGCCTTTTCAAGTGCCGTGGCGCTACACGTCCGTTGTGAGTTGGGCTTTATGCTATTCATGTTAGCTCAGGTTACTGTGGATAGGCTGACGTCCTGTCATGATTCGACTCGTGTAAGCTCTGGCCACTCCTGTTCATCAGCTAAAAACAGTAGAGATGTGACGTTCACGTACGGTCTGAATCTTTTGGATGGCTCTTTACCGTGAACGATAAGAGCCGAGTCATGGTGGCGCAGGAGCCGTTTTTCTTTTGTTTTTTTTTTACTCGTATCACAATGAACAAGCTTTTTTGTTTGCCAACCGCAAAAAACAAAAAAACAAAAAACAAAACGTACAATACAAACTCAAGACAGAGTCATATGGAAAGAGATGAGTGGAGAGAGGAGAGGAGCACAGTGGACATTGCCTGCTTAGTTTTTAGTGACACTTTTTTTTTGCATGGACATAAGTAAATGGCACACATTTGCACATTTTGGACATATAATAAATCCTAAATGGTGGTCTCACTCCATGCAGAGGTATATGACATCACCACTAGAGAATATAGTCCACACATTTTATTATTATCAATGAATAAGTCAATAAAAATATCCCACCAATAGAATACATTTTATTCTGAATAAAATTATAATGCATCACTCATCCCAGTGTTTATTTTTGGAATAAACTGACTGGCTTCTTAAATATATATAAATACAAAAATGAGCCAGTCTTATGAACGGCTCTTAGAAATAAACGAATCTCAAAGATTCGGCTCCCTTTAAAGAGCCAGAAATCCCATCTCTGAGTACATGCTGCTGGTTTCTGGTGGTTGGTCTGTACCCAGAGATATCAGTTATAACACCAACACTGCCCCCAGTAGTTGTCTGAGGAAGAGGATTTCTTTTGAATCGGTCCAAAGCTGTTTCAAAACACAAAACGAATGTCTCAAAATGATCCGCAAGTGCAGAAGTGATGAATTTGCGCATTGGAAGGGCTGAATGCGCACATAGGGCAATCCACAAATGCATAATCAACTATTTACATGCAAAATGCAGATTTATGAATGAAAAACACAAATCATTTTGAAATAATTACAACAGATATATTTGCAAATTACAATACAGCTGCATACCCCCAGTGGTTGTCAATGAAACAGGATTTTTTTTGTGAATAAATCTTGCTGTCTCAAAATGAGGGACAAATGTCTCAAAAAGATCCAAATGTGCAGAAGTGATGAATGCACATATGGAGCGAGCCACAAACGCAGATTGGACTATTCACACGCAAAACTGTTATGATCAGTCATAGTTTAACCCGGATCATGTTGATATTCTGGTTCTGTTGATCCAGAAGGTTCTAAATATACGGAGTACAAATTGAATATTGCACAGCAACAAATGTAGCTACACACTTGCTAATAACGCCAAATGGAAGGTAAGGTTTTTCTCTTTCAGTAGTATGTTCACAGATTTGATGTATCTTTAATAATTACTGAGCTAGATCCGGGCCTTTAGTGGTTTTCCACAGGTGAGTGATCTTATGGTTTGGCGGAGATCTGTGCTCTCCGAAAGCTTCTAGTTGTAGTTTGTTTAGTTTATTGCATCATTTTATTAGAATGCAGCCGTTCTGTTTACAAACATTAAAATGGTCTATTACGGGGGAGATATAAAAATATAGGAAGGTTATTCTTCAATTATTGACCAAATAAGGGTTAAGGCTGGTTAAACACTTAATGAGTCCATTCAGCTAGTCAAATTAACATAACATTTATTAGCAAAGAACTTCTGGCGTATGTGCTGTTAAACAAAATATCTATTTAAAACAACAGCTTTTCTTTTCAATGACTAATGTTTACTTTAGGTAGGCCTACTACTAGCACTTAACAATTACTGAGATAAAATGTGTGTTTCAACTAACCAGGCATGTGTGGCAGGAAAATCTTAAATAAAGGCACTTGGTAGCACAATCCCAAACCCACACTTTTAAAGACATCCCCCTCACCAGTCTCTCAGCGGGGGTCTCTGTGGCAGACTCTATGTAAATGAGTGGTCAGGCCTGTAGCAGAACCGCTGGGATCTGCCAAGCTGTCCATCACCTCACCGCCCGCCCTACCACAGCGTCCGTCACATTATGCAGAGGGGGGCAGAGTCCACAGAGACCCCGTCACGCTCCTTTATTAGTGTCGGTGCATCGGGTATATAGCAGGGCTTGTGGCAGGCCCACCCCAGCACGCACCAACTCTAGGCGCCGTGGGAGAGCGGATGGCAGACCCCTGAGGTATCGACGAAGACTAATGGTGGTCACGCTGCGAGAGCTGGTCAGGGTTCTGGTGCCGCCGGATCCAATCAGAGCTAATATACATCTCCACACTCGGCAAATGGACACAGGAATTCAATTTGGTGTCTCACATATTATTCAGGAGATGTGTTCGGTTATAAGATATTTTTACTTTGATCAGAGTCAGACATTTGCAAAATAAAGAACGCCAGACCTGCACCTGCCATGGTAACTGTTGCTATGCTTTTTAGCTTTCTACCCAATATGTCAATGAGACTTGTATTAGAAAAGTCAATATACAGCAGATTCAATTATATAGGAAATACAGAAATCAGATGGCTTAAAATGAAAATTTATATAATATTAGCCCTTATTTATCTGTGTTTGGTAGACTGTTAGTAACATAACTCAAAAAATGATGGTCGTAGTTGGATACAATTTTCAGGAATGGAATAAATGGTGTGGATCTGGAACACTGTCTGGGCCTATTTATTTTTAAAAAACATCCTGTACAAATGTAAGATAAGGCCAAAGATACTAACTTCAGCCACAGGGGATCAATAAAGGATGAGCTTTTACCCCTGAACTATAAGATTCCCAGTTTGAGCCAAGATCTGGGCACTAAAGTGATACAATTTCGAGAGATGTTAATTTTTCTTAACCCTCTATGGCATACTGTTGCTTTTAGGCAACAAACTGCTTTTTTGGCTCAGACACTGGCCCTTTAAGTTTTTTTTTAATTTGCATTTTTTATAATGTTAGCAGACATGTTTCTGTCCAATCAAATCAGGGGCTGAAGTGGGTGTGGACATTTGCCTGAGTCTGGAGCAGTCTTTCCTGGAATCATAGTCACATGTGAAACAGTGCCAGATAACGGTATGATAAATATCACTTTTCTGCTGGATTAAATTGGAATAACTTGATAAAATAAATTTGTAAATGTCCAGAAATATGTCAAGATGCACATTTGATTGTTTACATATGATTTTTACTTGTATTTATATGCTAATACTCCGGTTTTAGGTCTGTTGCCTGAAGGCAACATCATGCAGATGTAGCACTTTTGTTGGGAAAAAATAGTGCTAAAGAATGGAGATGTGCTGGAATGAATAATGAGTATTCTGTATACTATTGCTTGTAGGAAATGGACGTAAAAACGTTTTATGGGTCCAAGAATGAACAGGTTAGGGAAATTCCATCCGACAGTGAAGACAGTGAGCTTGAGGAGGAGAGTGATAGTGGAGAAGAGTGGCTCCCAGAATCAGGTTTGACACTTAGTAGGTCAGGGGTCAGTCAGGGTTCTGTAAGGTGTGAGTGTGTGGGGGGGTGGGGGGGTTGTGTCTGTACACACCTGTGCATCCATTAGTGGATGGAGAGAAATATAGTTCCCATTCAAATTATGTGCTTCTTGCTTATTTTTTCTCAAGGAGAAGGGCAAGTTGATGATGAAACTGATGAAATAGATGAAGAGGAAAACGAGGATGTGGTGTTTGAACCAGAGGATGACGAGGGTGGCTTACCACGGTGGAGAACACCCCATAATGCCAACTTCCCCAACTATCCTGAATGGCAGAGCAGCCTCCCAAGATCAGAAGATGTTTTCTCCCCCCTTCATTACTTTAGGATGTTTTTTTCAGAAGATATTCTGTCAGTGATCACAGAGCAGTCAAATCTGTATGCTATACAGTGCAACCCAAACAAGCCTCTAAACCTCAGCACTAAAGAACTGGAACAATTTATTGGTACTGTAGTCTACATGTCACTGTTTGGGTTACCAGCCACTCGCATGTTTTGGTCCAAGGCCTGTCGGGTGCACCAAGTAGCTGATACCATGAGTCTGAACAGATGGGAGGCCATCAAGAAAGCCCTGCACTTCAATGACAATGAGGCAATACCAGCAGGAAGTCCAGATCCACTATACAAAATCCGACCACTGGTTGACCATCTTACTGCAAAATTGCAATCCATCCCAATGAGTGAGAAGATGGCTGTGGATGAACAGATAGTTCCGTTCAAGGGAAAGAATAAGCACAAGCAGTACCTACCAGCCAAACCTAAGAAATGGGGATACAAAATACTCATCTTAGCCAGCTCTGAAGGTATACCACACAACTTTGAGATCTACACGGGGCGAATTGTGCAACTCCCTGACCTGGCAGATGTAGGTGCAAGTGGAAATGTTGTTCTCCGTCTGGCCCAGCCAATACCAAAGCAACAGAACCACAAGTTATTCTTTGACAACTGGTTCACAAGTGTCCCTCTCGTCCTTACACTTGCTCAGGAGGGAATCCACTCTGCGGGTACAGTTCGTAGCAACAGACTACCTGGTGTGAATTTGATGTCCGATGCTGAGCTGAAAAGATCTGGACGAGGATCTTTCACACAGAAGACGGCCATGGTTGGAGAAACCACGTTGTATGTGCTGAAGTGGTATGACAACCGCTCTGTCAGCCTCCTCAGCAACTACATGGGTGCACATCCAGTTACAGAGGTGCAGAGATGGGATGGCAAGAGAAAAGAAGTCATCCAAGTGCCTTGCCCTGCCATAGTGAGGGAGTATAATAGGAATATGGGTGGGGTGGACCTTCTTGACTCCCTGATTGCACTGTACCGCAACAAGATCCGGTCAAAAAAGTGGTACCACCGGCTGGTGTTTCACTTCATCGACATGGCGATTGTAACCGCTTGGCTGCTCTACAGGAGAGACTGCACCGAGAATGGCCTAAGGAAAGTGGATTAGATGAAGCTGTATACATTCAAGTCCTACGTTGCTGAAAGCCTTTGCAAAACTGGGAAGAACATGGAGCGCAAGAGAGGTCGTCCCAGTTCTACAGTCACTGAGGACCATGAGGAGAAGAGTAGAAGAGGACCCGCAACTCCCATTCCTGTCCCTGAGGTGCGCCTGGATGCCACAGCTCACTGGATGGTTATGGCTGAAAATTAGGGAAGATGCAAGCTGCCAGGATGCAAAGGTACTCCAAAGGTCAAGTGTAGGAAATGCGGTGTCCATCTTTGCTTCTTGACCACTAGCAACTGCTTCTTATTGTTCCACACAGAATAGGTCAGAGAGACACTCGTGTGACTTTCTCGAGGCTCATTGCTGTTCTTATTGTTGTGTTCTGGAGAACTCTGTACATGTTGGAAAAAAATGTTGCGTTTGGAAAAAAAAATTAAATTAGGCAATTGTGCAATATAGAATTAAATGAGCTACTTTTGGGTTCATTGGCTAAATGTTTTGTTGAATAAAACCTTTTCTGATACATTTTACATTATTTTTTCTTATTCCATCCAGTATTGAAAACCTTGGTGTTTTAGTACCTTCGTCGCACCCTGTTGCCCTGAGGCAACAAACCAATATCTGAGTGGGGGGGTATGGGGGGGCAAATGTTATGATTTATATATTGTCAGGCACCCATAAGCTCTCAAAAAGTGTGTTGAAATAATTTTTTCCTCCTAAAATAAAAAGTCATGCCATAGAGGGTTAATATATTTTTTAAAAATAATATAAAATCCTCTATATTTACCAAATTAATTAATTCTATAATTAATTCTATACAAAGAAGTTAGTCTGGTACCTCTTACCTTAAGTTTCGTTTCTGTGGCAGAACAATGACAGGCAGAGTAACCAATCAGAGAAACAAAATGCGGGAGATAAGCAGTGCACCACTAACCCAAACAAATTCTTGCAGTTTATTTTTAATAAAAAAACAGAATACAGTGTATTCTGAAACAGCAGCAGAAGACAGCTGTACAAAAATTTTTTTTTTAAAAAAAAGCGTTTGTTACATCGCATGTCAACTGGACTTTACTGTTGTTAAAATGGCAACAAGAGAAGAAAAACATTATGCAGAGGACTGGACAACAACAAGAACTTCAGCAAAACCAATAGGTGACAAAGAAAAGCTATAAACGCTGTTTATCAGGCCAGAGAAGTTATTAAATTAGCTCGGTAGCTACCTTGGTTAGCACTTCCATTTTCGTAAGAGGCACTGCAGATAAACGACTGTGATAAGCCAGTTCCAAATTGTAATTACAATTGTAAGTAGGACAGTCTGGCTCACCAGGCTGATTAAAGGTACTATGAGCAGTTTATATTTTTTATATTTCATAAAAATTACTCTTGTGTCCCAAAATATGAGGTAAACATGTTCAAATCACATATTAGTTTTACTGATAACAATGGTACAGCTGATGTAGTCACAATGAAAAACATATTTTACACAATGGCCAAGTTGTTTATGTTTACATTTTTGTTTTGCTCCTAAAACAATTGTCCAATCAGAAAAGCGGAAAGACTGACCCACAGCCCATCATTTTGTTTGAGCCTGCAGAACCGTTTTCAAACCAGTATGAGCACATGTTGCTTATAGTACCTTTAAACAGAATAGGTGCTGTTAGTCACCATAGACAACTTTATTACTAAGTTCTTAGAAAACGTTAATTATCTTAGTCCTGGGAACAGCCATTTCTCTTGATTAGAAGTGGCATTTGCATTTACTGTCCAACTACACAAGTGCAAAAATAGGTTTATCCCGGAGTTGTTGTTCCCGTCCTTAATCACTGTTTGAAAGTCCACTCAACAATCTGTGAATGACTCCACCAGCGAAAGCCAGCTCCACTGACGTGTCTTGGACAGCTTTTTGTCATCTTATATGTATGAGTCAATTAGACCAATAAGCTCCCTTCTGATTGTAAGAACTTGAGATCACGAGAGCCTCCTATCTCTCTCTCCACATCCGTTTTTCAATCATCTTGGGTTTTCTCACGAATCAGCCTCTTCTTCTGTCACTCAAACAGCTTGAGGATTTGTACAGACAGTCTGCTGCCTTTTGTGCGGGGCTTTGGTGAACGTTGTGTTCATGAGCATAAATAAAGTCCGAACCATTACAACTCAGCCCGCAATGATCCGATACATCTCCAAACTGATTATCTCTGTACCTTTGTATTTTCCGGCCTTTAGCACGCACACGCTATCGGAATAACAAACTGATTTGATGTTGCTAAGAAACAAGTCTATTTTTTACTGTCATTTTCGCAGAACTTATTTACTAAAATTTGTTTAACGCCGCAATTAGGCTTTCATCTCCTACAACAAAATAAATACATGCAAAGCATTTAGTGTTCAAACAAAACTAATTGTGGGAGAGTTAAGGTGTTGCCAAGGCCTTGCGTCAAACCCACAATTTAAAACAATAATGCATAACCAAGCAATTAAAGTACAGACAAAGGTGACCCTGCAGCATGGAAAACAAAGTCACGTCTGCAGACATAGGAACAAAATATTTACAATTTGGCGACAATCGCAAGCTTGGTGTCATAACCTAAACCACAAGGCATTTTAAAAGAAGAATTTAGCATTAGTGTTCAAATATAGCAAATAATGAATAATCAACATGGTTTTGGCAACTGACAACCAAACAACGACATAATGAGTCTTAAAAGTATTAAATCTTATGGGCAGGTATTCAGATCTGTTCAGCTTGGTCTTAAATTTAAAAAAGGTGTTTTCAGTGTTGTTGGTAATATACAATATATAGATCAGTGAATATATGCTTGCAAACTTTGACATATATCAATCACACAAATCATTGTTCAAAATAGATTCTTGTCCTTCTCAAAAAACTACAGAACATTTTAAAGTAGTGTTTTATAACTAATAATAGACAAGTACAGTGTGTCTTATTTGCGAGTTAGACTTAGGCATTAAATTTTATCATAATTGCTTTAAAAATGTTTTAGTTACCCACTCAAATGTGCTTTTAGTTTTTAAGTTTCTGACAGCTTTTGTTACAGGCCTAATGTTTATATGGGCAGCATAATGTTGCAAAAACATCATCACAATGGACCTATTGAAGAACCTTTATCTGTGAAAAGTATGATTCACTTTCAGGATTTTTTTGTGCAGAATTGCTATTTCCTTTGTATTAGTCTTTTAAAATAAAACACTTGAGTGTCAGAGTAGTACAAATATTTAATTTGTGTAAGAAACAGATGAGTGTTTTTTTGAAAGTTTTTTTCTAAGTGGCATAAAAAGAAAAAGAAAAAAAGAAAAAGGTCTTAAATAGCACAGTACAAAACTTGGAGCTAACCTGATTAATGTGTTGCAGTATTATTTGATGCAGTGGTTGACATATGTAATTAGCATATAATCTAAAAGCTAAGTACAAAGCAATAAAAGTTTCAGATTTTTTATATTATGTTTATTTATTAAGTGTGGCAGATCCAAGCGTTTTATCAGTGAATACTCAGATGTGATCCATTAATCACCTAAAAATGGACTTTACCAAATGAGACTGACAATCAGATCTGGGTGCTAGTAATTCAAAATATCAACAACAACCATCCATTTTTGGCATTGCTAGTGTTGTCCCTTATGAAAATGGGAAAAGGAAAAAAACTCTACTCCTGTCACCAAACTATGGGCGCACCTTATTTGATTGCGTTGCTTGTGGAAGGGTCTCTACAGTGCGGTCCAATGGCAGATAGAATATATAAGCTATATTTAAAGCACACATTAACAGAGCAAGACTGGCAGAAGAAGAGTCAATGGTCAGGTCTCATTATGTTGTCCCTGTGCTGTAATTATGGAAACTTCATCCCGTGTGTCTCATGGTACAGTACTGACATTTTTATATTGGATGAGGTTAAAGGTCAGCTCTTGAAGAATGTCTTGTGGGAACAATGATGACAATGAAGGCTGAAAGAAGTAGGTCTGTTTTAATTTCAATTTTGCCAAGCCATGTGTGTTGATTTTTTGTGTCCACTCTCAATTTAGTTTAACTGTAAAGTCAGTAGAATAAGTAATATTTCTAATTTACTCCCTAATGTGTTATATGGCTGTTTATTTCTTAGGACACCATTGATTTCTGTGAGTCAAATGGTGTCTCTGAAACATTTTTTGGGGGTGATTTTTGGGCCTCGTGTTTACACACAATGCTAGTTACTATTCATTATTATTTTGTATAATGAGCATGCGCAAAAATAGTAACAACATACAATATAATATACTGTATAATTGAAGATATGATTGTTGTTATGACTTGTGTCTTGTATGGCACAAAAACCAACTAAATAAGTAGCTATTTTATTTTTTTTTCAAATGTTCCTAGACAAATAAATGTTGGGGATTATTTATAGCAAAGTTTGTTTTGGTTCATTTCCATAAATTTGATCTGAAGCCGACAAAAGGGTGTATCTGAATATGCATCAGTGTTTCTAATCATTGTATGCAAATGAGTGTGTGTTATTTTGTTCATAATTAAAAGTCATGACATAAACGACACACAGAAGTCACATCCATTAATGAGACAGTGCAGAGCAAGTCCGAAAACATAATAAGGGAAGAAATAGGCTGCTGTTTGTAGAAGATGACATGCAATTGAACAAATTAGTTTCAAATACACCATCTTCAGAGGAGTGTCATATGTGGATGTCACCAGTATAATTTCCGGACTGCATTAAGAAGTTGACCTTCATTGCCTGCCCGCTGTCCCTTCTCAGAGACCCCTGCGCTGGCTGAAGACTGCAGAGGGAGCCGCTCAAATCCACTCGGCCTCATTTGCAAATTCTCAATTAGAGCCAGAGTGCAGGTGGGTCAGTGCCAGTCAGAACGGATAACAGAGATCAACAGGCAACGTCTAATGATGAGGTCAGCGTGAGCGTCACAACCACAGCTAAGCCTCAGTGGGAAGCCTGTGTAGCGCTAGGGTGTTAGCAAAGGAAATGGAAAAAGGTGCCATACTTTAATGAAGCCAACACATAGATGTTTTGATTGGAAAGTACACCGATCAGTCATAATATTATGACCACTGACAGGTGAAGTTAATAACACAGGTATGGGGGGGGGGGGTCATAGATATATATATTTTTTTTAATTAACAATCTCTACACAGGGCAGTCCTGGCCCCACTGGCGACATGTTATTTATGGTAGGGGAACCCGAAGCACCTAAAGGAAACCTACAAAGACACGGGGAGACCATGCAAACTCCACACAGAAAGGCCCCACACGATCTGGAAATTGAACCCATGACCTTCTTGCTGTGAGGCAGGAGTGCTAACCACTATGGCTTGACGACTGGGTCAGAGCATCTCGAAAACTGCAGCTCCTGTGGGGTGTTTCCGGTCTGCAGTGGTCAGCTTTCTATCAAAAGCGTCTACCAAAGGGGCTCGAAAGAGAATTTTTATAAACAATGTAGCCTCCTACTTCTCTATTTCAAAACCATAACTTCAGTTTCATAACTTAAAGTCCTGCAGCTGTTCATGTTGTTACTTAGTGTTTGTTTCTGCTACTTTTTTTATATTATTATTGTTTTTTGTATGTGTCTTTTTGTTATATTTGTGTTCTTTTTCCTGCTTGGTTGAGATGTCGTGACACTAAATGCATGAGAATGTGTTTGTTTTCTTGCTACATGTAATACTTAAAACTATACAATGTGAGTGTGGCCTCAGCTTGTTGGGTGGGGGTGTTATTGAGTTTACATTAGCCTCCTTGTTGAACTTGATGACTGTTTGTAAAAGGTAAAATGTTCAATAAAATGTGCTGACAAAGAAAAAAAAAAAAGTGGTCCACCAGCAACAAGTGATGTATGTGGAGAGTAAAGGCTGGCCCATGTGGTCTGATCCAACATTAATGCTAGTTTTGACAGAAATGTGTTAGAATACACTGCATTACAGTTTTTATAGGGCTGCATATTAGGCAGGTGGTCATAATGTTATGCCTGATAAATAAGCACAGGGAAAGAGAGTCAGCACTGGGCTCATAACACAATAATCTTAACTCTGAAACTGATCACATCTAAGGTTATCGTGCATGTTAAAAATAGACAGCGCCGTCATTGCGAGTATATGTTTGCATCAGCAGCCCATGTTTAGGTTGCTATAGAAACCTCAGGTTCATACTATTACTTTTGGCCTCAGACGAGGCTTTAAAACAAGACAAGGATAGAAAAAAGTGGCCAATTTTACCTACTCTGCCTCATTTGTTGCTACCATACAAGGGAAGAAAAAGTGGAAGAAGAAGAAGTGCAAAGACTTTAACAAGTAGAAATACAGGAATAGACACAGGGGAGAGGCTTATTTCTCTGTATGTCAAGGCTAAGTTGATAATACAGTATATTGGTTAAATCTGAGCCATCACCGGCCAGGGCTGGACACCATTTCTCTGTGTGGTTCTAATTTCGCATATTGAATTAATCTTGCCCATGTTATTAAAATTATTTTTTAGAAAGGAAGAAAAAGTGTTTCTGAGCTGCTGTTGTTATTGGAAATAGTGAATAATTAATCATAAACAGCTCATCAATGAGAACTTCCTTCCTGTCCTGAAAAGATATGCCCTCTTACTAACCAGCCTTTATACTGTATGATTTAAGATTTTCTTCACCAATATATATAATTTTAAATCTTCATCTTTTATAAGGTTGTATATTTATTTCTATTGTAAATTAAGTCTAAAATAGCTCTCTTTACATAAAGCCGTCTGCAGTTTGGCCTTATAGCAGGGGTAGCCAAACTTGGCCCTTGACCAGATAAAGTTGGCCCTCGTCAACTTTTTAGCTGATATCCACTTTTATTAATTGCTATTACTTGATAACACTTAACCCCATGGTGCTGACAGTAAATAGGGCCACTGTAAGACCCTATTTGCAAGCATACAGCTTTCTATCATGGTTTCATGGTTTTAGTTGCCTCTAACCAATAAACAGCAAGCATTCTATTGACCTCCTTCTGTCATGGTTACCATGCCTCTATCCAATAAGTATCCAATGTTTATCTAATTTGCTGAGTAAAAATAGGGAGTGGTGCAGTTGGGGTGAGGAATTTATTTATTGATATATTTATTTTGTATACATAATTGACCACGCTAACATATGTTCATTTAAAGCTGCCAAGGAACCATTCTTGTGACCCGCCACCTGGTGGTTCAAAGATTATTATAATCAAACTTGCCTATCCCCTGCCTTATAGGTTATTCAGAAGAATACAGAAACGTGTGGGACTGTTTCCGTCCCGGCAGGTGTATATCATTTGGTGACTCACATAGTTATTTCACACACTTGCTATCATCATTGAGTGCACTTGGCTGAGCTACAGTATGTCTGATACAAGAAAGTAGCATTTGCACTCCCTTTAGAGCCATACGGGGCATGTCATGGTAAGGTTGGAGCGACCTTGGGGGGATGCGCAGCTTGTGTGGTGTTAAAAACCCAACTATTTCCAACTACATTGACAATAAGTGGGCAAGACATTGGTTAGCCTCTTCAATGTACTGCCATTACTTTTAGCTAGCTCCAGTGATTTCATAAGAGAACAGTAATTACCTCAGCAATTGCCTGCTCAAGAGAAGTCACACAACATTCTGTACAAATTAAATTATGCCAAAAAAGCAAAAAATAGAACGGGTCAGGCTGTGTCCGTATCACCGTGCTCCATAATCACTGCATAGTGCGCTATGTAGTGATTACGCCATTTTGTAGTGATGTATGAATGTCTACTGACTGAAAAAAAGCACTCAAACATCATAAAAAGTAGCGGACAGCAGTGTTCACTAGACTGTCAAACTAGACCATAATGGTTTGCTAGATGTCAGAGGAGAGCAGCAGGGTTGTGACATGTCTTTAAACAGCATGTTTGATCAAAACAAGCTGTAATTCTGACTTTGAGTAATGAGTATACTGCTATTAACTAAGCAATTGTGGTGTGTAATCGTTAACATTATCCTATCTTAGCTTGTACAGATAAATATTTCATTTTTTTCTCCCTAAGTCAAGAAAGAGCTGCAATAATTCATTCATGTTTATGCATTTGTGCACACATTTTAAATATAACACGTGAAGATAGATATTGAATATTATTTCTCTGTTAATACTTAAATATGACTTATGACTTGTTTTCTATATTTCACAAGGGCAGCAATACATAGTGATTGAGGGGTTAGGGGTTAAGGAGACTCAGACACAGCCTTAGTAAATCCAGGTCCAGTGTTAAGGTCCATTCAGAGACGTACCTGCGGGGTAAAGGTTCGGGGTAGTGTGTCAGGGGGCTGCTGGCGGTGGGAGGGGGTGGGTCCCGTCTGCTCCTCAGTGATTGGCTCCTCTGAACCTGCCGCAGCACACTGCTCTTCAGGTCCAACAGCGTCGTCATGGTGTTGCCCTGGGAAACCAGCCAGATAGTAAAAATAGTGTGTCATGTTATCTGAAAAATTAACAAAGTGCCTTTGAAGTTAAAGAGGACACTACTGTATCCTAGCCTGAGTTGATAGTGATGCTAATGGAAAGGCAAGTGGCAATGGACTGAAAATGTACTGAAATCACATAGCTAACACAAACAGAACCATAATCAGCTTTAACACTAAATTTCCTGTGAATTTTAATAGACTTCATAAAAAAATACATGTCTTTAGAGTTTAAAAGCTTGACAGAGGCTAATTAGCTATGGCCATATGGCCATAGCACAATTAATTTCAATCAAAAAAAAATATCTGAAACTTGTAAAAAGGCAAGGCTACAAAAGTTTCTGGCCAATTTTTCAAGTTAAAGATACACTTTTTGGTGAAAATGAATTGTGTTAATGTCGTTAGCCCACAGCAGATTAGCCCTTAGTCAAGCTTTTATACTCTTAATATTATGTACTTTTCGCCTGTGGGAAAAAATAATTGGAAATTTATTTACAGCACCCGAAGTGGGGTGGTGGGGGTGGGGATTCACTATTGAGCTCCAAATTGATTCCTATAGACCCTTTTAGTGTTTGTAAACAACAAGGCTGCACACACTAAACTGTAAGCTAATTGGACTGCAATACAGTGTCTATGGAGGAATCAGCATTAGTCAGATATTGTAAATTATATGAGCTAAGTTTTTACACCCTAATGCAGCAACAAGAAGTCACAAGTTAGATTTGTGCTGGTCCCAAGCCTGAATGAACAGAGCGTGTTGAGTCAGGAAGGCAATCTGCCGTAAAAAAAAAAAAAAAAAAAAAAAAAAAAAGCTAAATCAATACGCAAATCACTGCACACTAGGAGGTCAATCATTTACTGAGGCGACCCCTAAAGAGAATAAAGAAGAAGAAGAAGAGAAGCTGAAAAGGCAGGAGGAAGAGCTGAAAGTTTTTTTTTGTTTTTTTTTTCACCAACAATAACCATTGCCGTATTTTCCGGACTATAAGTCGCACTTTTTTCATAGTCTGGCTAATGGTGCAACGTTTAATCAGGTGCGACTTACAGTATATACAGTATTAAAATATTTCACTTGTTGGTTAGAGGGCGCTCTAGGCTTGTGTACCAGCATCTGCTGCACCCGTACCACTGACAATTTAAAATGTATTACCACTAACAACTTAGGCTATAAATACAACTGAGAAAGACCGGAATAATTGGAAATGGAACTGATGCTGAGTCTGACGACAGCCACGCAGAGGAGGAAGCGGCGCTTCGTCTACCTCCGGAGTTGTTCAGAAGCGACACCGAGGATGAAGAATTTAAAGGATTTAGCGATTAGGAGTGAGATCGTGAGGTTGATGAACTTGTTATATTATGTTCTTTGTACTATAGTTATGTGAATAACTGTTAATATATTACGTTAACATACGAGACACCTATTCAGTTCGTTGTTCTGTTCCAGTTCTGGACTATACTCCGGTGCGACGTATAGTCCAGAAAATATGGTAATCTTTGCTGTCCTTTTGTGCTTTCTTCCCTCATAACTAGGGATGTAACAATGCACTGAAGTCACGATTCGATTCACAATTTTATGCTCAGGATTACTGTTTTTTACGATTTTTATTTGCAGATTTAGTTACATTATAATTATTATGTTTGTGTCTCCTTATCAAACTTAAATTGTTGCACATTTCTTATTAACTGAAACTGAATTTAAAAAATAGATATTAAAACAGTGACGTGAGGGAGCACTCTCCCGAGCCGCTCCGAGTAATGAAGCTCTGGTACAGGCTTTTCCCGTTCCCAGCACGTCGGGCTCATGATTTTATGAGTCCTGTAAACTAAAACTTGATATAAATGAATGTTTCCCTTCAGTAAAATGGCCAGGTAATGATGTCTAGCACCAACCAGATTACACCATTAAACTTTGGTGGCGTGCGCGCAGTTTTAAAGGGACATCGCGATAAATTTTTTTCCACATTGATTCAAAATTTCTCTCTTATGCATCGATTTTTAGCCAATTTATGAAGAATTGTTGCATCCCTACTCATAACAATACATTAGAAATAAAACTACTCATCTGGAGACAAAACAGGGCTGCTGATGAACTTTAAGTACAACTAAAAAAAAAAAAAAGTCAGTGCTAAACTTAACCACCAGTACCTTGTCCTTTGGTCTTCTGTTTTATATGTACATGATAACAATAGGTGCTAATGAGCAAATGGATGGCTACTATATTATTCCCGACAGAAGTGAACTATAGGCTATTTGATGGCAGCTGTGGGATCATATTTATAAAGGTCGGGAATACATTAAATTTGAGGGACTCTTAGAATAATCAGCTGCATAATGATCACCCCCTGACTCGTAACATAATTACAGTCTTCCTCCACTGAAGGTGTGTGCTATTTCTGTCTATGTCGCACTATTTATCCTCAGACTTTATGTTTTTGCCACCGGAGTCAAACCCACTTTTATTTTTAGAAGTGGTATAAAATATGTAATTGGGGCAGCTCAGAGTTACAAGGCCAGGTCTATTACAATATCAATGTTCATATGAAGATGGTACAAAGTTCTTTCAGGGGGCTATAGTGACTATGAAATATAGATGTGATGCAAAGGAATGATCTGTCAAACCTCAGAGGATTGGCACAGTGTTGCTATAGCGATTCACAGAGACAGACATGAGAGGTCTTTTTCAAAAGCTCTTCTCAATAAGAGACCACTCCACTCTTTAAAGTATTAGTGAAAAATGAGCTGCTTCAGCCTTAGGGAGGACTGTCCGGGAACCAGTTTCCTAGAGAGGCCTGGGTTTTAGGAAAGAGGAGTTAATGAGAACATAAATTGTATCTACAATGGTGGTTTGATCCCTGAGCTGGTCATCATTGATTTCTCTGTGAGGAGTCAACATGGGCTCCATGTGTTACACTGGGTTCTGTCCAGGTAGTCTGGCTTCTGCCAAAGATAATATGGAAGCCTATTTCCACCACTAGGAAAGAAAAAATATATTTAGATTTTTTTTTTTCTGTATCAACACTGTATGTAATAATAATGACTTAGTATGGCATAAAATGTACTTTGTAATTTTTTTTCATGCTAGCTGTTGCTAGATAAGCCAGCTAACTCTATAGCATAAACCATGCCTGATGAATCCGGTAGTGAAGTATTTCTACTGCAGGTCAGTGATACTCTTGCATTAGTTTCAGCGTGACAGCCCACCACACCTCAGTCCCCTGTGAAGTTCACTGGTTCCTGGCCCTGTACAGTGTACAGTGTACAGGCTGGGTTACGTCTGGAAAAGGCCTCCGGTCACCAGTATGGACTGAGACACGTTCAAGGTTTTTCGCATTGCAATGCTGCTGTTTTCCTGCTCAGATGAGCAAGAACGGAATAATAATTTATAATTAATTCTTAAGTAATACCCCATAGTCTTTGGACTATGTGAACATCACATAGTCCATGTCATAGTTATAGTTATGAGTGTTCATGTTTCTAGTGGTGGAAATAGGCTTTCATACAAAGACTTTGGGTGTAAGAAAATGTTGATTTTATTGGGGAATGTTGTCACAACCAGCTGTATAATTTTTTTGAGTTGACAATAGATTTAATTTACAAAATCCTGCAAACATGTTGTTTCTTATTTGGAAAAAAAGTACCATGTGAAATACTGGTAAGGCAAGTTTTACTTTATTGTCCGTGGGGAAATTTGTTCTCTGCATTTGACCCATCCTTTAATTCCTGCTGGGGCAACCTGTCAGGGGCAGTGGGTGTCAAAAGTGCCCAGAGACCTTATTGTTTATTAGTTATAGAATATGGTCACAGAGAATAAGGGATTAATAGGAGATTTATATTTACTAATTAAGAGATAATTAACAACTAACTAGCATGCTAATTTGCACCTACTTTATGGTTAATAGGTGGACCTTAAAATAAAGCGTTACCATGTGTCATCCCTGCGACTAACTGGCCCATAGTTGGTTGGATAAACTCTCCCCCACTGTAACACTTAAAAGAACAAAAAAAGTAATCAAATTTTACCTGTACTTTGAGTTTGTTACTTTGTAGACACTAGCCGTCCTCACATATGTGCAGTACGTCTACCTTTTATGAGGAGCTAATCCCAGTAATCTGAACAGAAGGTTGGATCTCTATAAATATCCACAGTTCAATATCGAAGTCGGGGAACAATCCTCACTGGAACATGATGCACATTGGTTGCAACAAGACACTGTTGCAGGAAGACAGTTTCCCTGGATAACATCATTGTGTGAAAAACAAATTAATCATGGAAATGTCAAACATTTTTTTTAAAGATTTCTTTGAGTAGATGTTTAGACATAGGTTCCAGCAACTAGGGCCTTAGGCGGGGTACACTTGGGATAGTCACCAGGTAGTCGCCGGGCTGACACAGCGACATGTCCTCACAATATGGGCAATTTGGATTTGTCAGTTCACCTACACTTCTATTACTTTGGACAGTGGAGAGAAGCCCCAAAGAACCCACAGTAACAAGGGGAAGATGTGTAGACTCTGTAGATAGGGCACTATATGGGTCACATCTTTGTTCCAAATATTGTCAAGGATCTAAATAATTTGTTAGAAAAGTAGCCAGAAAGTGTCAGATAATTAGTCAGCAAGATATTAAAAAGTATGTTAATTATGGCCAGTGTTATGCTGATAAAGTACAAAGACTGTGAGGCTATATGGTAAAGAGCCTAATTTTAGCTTCATATAATGACTGCTCCCTAGACCCCTCTGCAGTTTAACATCCCCACTTTTAAGATACTATTCTGTGCTTTTTCTGACCATGACTGACAGCAGCGGGAGAACTTGAGATCTCGGCAGACATGAAAAAGGGCTCTCTCAAGTCTTGTGTTTTAGCAGTGACATTCAAAAAAGGGAAGAATAACAATCCCATCACAAGAGGAGGAGACAGAGAGTAAAAAATGAGACAACATATAATGCCATGTTGACAGTAACACATGCAAATCCTCTTTTAGAGTCAAAATAGCAGCGTGTGTGTGTGATACGCCATAGTGGGAGATATAGGTTTTGTCTTTTTAGCTGCAGTGGAGAAATCTCTACACTTTTAGCCAGGAGCACTTCGAATATGACACATTGATGGTGTGTGACAGGGAAGAAAACTGGACAATCATCAATCATGCAAATGCCAATTAAGTTTTTCGAATAGAGGTTTAAACACAGGTTAAAAAAGAATTGCCCAATTTTCCCTTGGATTCAGGTGGTCCAGTGTTAAAGGTCCTGTATTATACTTTTTTTCAGGATTTTTGAAATAGTTTTGAACACATTTGCATTAGTATTTCACATTTAAAAACTTAAAATAATGTACATGTAAACGTCTTCTTTTGGGGAGCTGTTGCTTTCAGTGAATACTTGGATTATGTGTCTGCTGGCAATGGCGGGGACTGGACAGAGCATAAAATGGCTATATAGCACAGCTGTTAGCAACATGGTGCGAACAGATAGATAAATGAGATTACTGCTTTGTAATGGCGGGAATTTACGCCCTGAAATGATCAGAACGAGTCAGAGGGTGGTGTACGGGTAGAGCCGTGGGTCCGAGCATTCTCAGCTCTTCAGAGGGGATGGTCTCAGTATAACATGAATGAAACAAAATACTACTCCAGGTATGTTTTTGAGGTGCAAACAACATTATAACATGGTAAAAAGTAAAAAAAAATAAAAATTTCGCATCAAAAGAGACCTTTAAACAAATATAAACCTATGTTAGTAATAGATAGCGACTTACAGACTATAAATGGAAGAAAACTAATGAATCTATTGAGGTCTTTTTGATATGGGGGTTGAAGACTATTGCAACAACTTTGGGCCCATTGACAATGGCCAGTTACTCATAGGACTGACACTTAAATACACGCACAGATAGAACCACTAGAGGCAGTTTATATTCGCCTACACTTACATGCATTTGGACGGTGGGAGGAAACTGTTTTGTCTTTTTATCTGAAGGGAAGAAAATTCTACTACGCTTTTGCCCTGGAGCGCTTTGACCATGACACATTGGCGCTGTGTGACAGGGAGGAAGAATGGACACTTGAGTCTAATAGAGTAAAGTGGGGTAACAGATGTCTGCCTGGTCGATCGATGGCCTACTACTGTCCTAGGGCCTGAGCCAATGATGCAACCGTCAATGTCTGGCTTACGAGTGTGATAGACAGACACCACAAAATGCAATAGTCTACACATCTATAACTAGAAGACTGCAGGGTTTCTGGATCATGTTCATGTTGCTTCTTTTGTGCAGGATACATTTTTGGTGCAAACTGTGTTCACAGACAATGACATCTGGAAGTGTTCCTGATTAATGCAGTTATTTCCAGTACAGCATTATGTCTGTTTTTAATGCAGGGTCACTTCTGGATTATGAGAATCCATTATACCCAATACTAATAATTAGGGCTGTAGTCGACCAGGGAAATTGTTAGTCGACTGAAGTCATGCCCAGCAGAGCGATTAATTGACCGAAATCGAAAAGGAACGTGGGGGGATTTACCCAAACAAGTAATTTCACATTACTTAGGTGACAAAATATTTAGAAAATATGTCTGTAAAATATATGATCTAAAAAGATTTGTTTACCTAAATAAAATGAAAAAGTTACAAAGTCATAAATTAGACCAGCTTTATTGACGCAAAAAGTTAATGCAACTAATCAACCAATATCATCCCTACTACTAATACTACTACTAATAATAACACTAATACTAATAATACACACTGTGCCTTTCAAAAATGCTCCTTTTGTACCCAGACATCTTACTGAAATGTTGCCAATTAAGTTAATTGCATTCCAGCTTTTTTTGAGATGTGTTGATGCCATTAAATTAAAAATGAGCTGACATTTTTCATGAAACAATAAAATATGTCAGTTTCAACACCAGATATGCTGTTTATTTCTATTGAGAATAAAATACAGGGATATGACATTTGCAGATTATTACATTCTGTTTTTATTCATATTTTACGCAGTGTCCAAAGTTTTTCAGAATTGGGTTTGTACTACTCATTGCGTGAAAGATAAAAAAATAGGACATACGCAAACAATTACATTTTATTTTTTGCATCCATTGTACTCCAAAACATTGTCTAACTGAAAAAAGTGGTAACGTAAGCTCAGAATCTCTTTCCACTTGCACAAAGAGCTAATTGTCTTTTATTATCAGCTCTTAATGACAGTGACTATTGTGTCTTTTGTTGGTGAAAAATCAGCTCCCAGCCTACAATACAGTTTTTTTTTCATACAGACATTGGCTGTCAGTGTTTGAAAAGACTGTCTGACTGTCGGAAAAAAAAAACAACTTCTCTGTCAGTCAAAGGCGTTCTCTTGTCATACCAATCCCTACATAAAAAAAAAAAGAAAAATAGGTAAACCCATACAGGTGCACTTAAAACGTCTGAGCTACTTGTTAATATGGAATCAAGATGTCTACTATAAGAGCATTTTACACCTTACAGATAGTTGTTTTCACACTGCAGTTTGACACCAATAGACCTTCCCTGACTTTCTCATTTGTGTTGTCATCAGCTGCATGAGTCATGTGCTCTGCAAGATATTTTAATGTTGCCTTATGCATGCACTGCAGTGATGTTGCCAGCTTGGTTTAAACCCTGAAGAGCTGAGCTTTTATCAGTGTTGTGGTTGAATCACGCATTTCTCAGTCACTCTCAAGTCCATGTCTAAGACTGATTTACTAAAGACTAGTCCAAATCAACTCCTTGGACAGTTTTGCTGATATTTACATATATGTACTGTACATATACTGTATAGATCATAGTATATTTAGTAGGGGTGTAACGGTACACATGGTTGTAGTTTATCGTTTCGGTACAACATGTTCGGTTCGGTCTACTTGTGCACCATTTTGGTAGTATTTATGATTAAAACAAAATCAGTGACAGCAAAGACAAGTGGATAAAGACAAGAGGGGCATGTGTCAGCATTGTTCTGTGGAGATGAGGTCTGGAGCAGACAACATCCAATTTGTTAACACACTTAAAACGGCATCACCCGACTGTAAAGTCACGGCAGATTACGCATTTAAGTCATTCAAATCAAGCTAAAGCAGTAACGCACATGGAAACATGGTTTAGTCCTGGTGTAACAGGATTAGACGTGGTTTAGGCTTGGTTTAGTCCTGGTTTAGACCAGGTTTAATTCTGGTTTATTCACACGGTAAACAGATTAGATCCTGAGGTGTGGACCTCTGTGACCTCTATGGTGTGTACACCTACCACAGATGGATAGACAACACAGGCTACAGAAAGATATTTAACAGTAACTACATTACATCACAGTAGGAGATATATTTTGCAAGTTTTTTTTCCTGATTTTTTTGTACTAAAAATGTACCGAACCGAACTCTCAAAAAAACTGAACCGAACTGTGATTTTGGCATATAATTACACCCCTAATATTTAGTGCACCATTGTATCTGCTTTTAGTGTAAAAAGCAAAAAGTAAACAAGACATAATTGCCTGAGTACAAGTCATCTGTTCACAAGGCCAAATCCTAGATAGGAGACAACTCTCAAAACAACGACTGAGGCTTGAGCTCCTATCTAGTCAAAAGTCTCAAAAATTAACTGGGGATACAACTTCTTTTGAAATGTAGTTAATTTGGTTGGTGGGGTGCACAGCGCCTCTGGCTGGCCTAAGATGATTACTACAGATTTCTTCACAGCTATAATAGTTTCTGTCACATCTGCCCGTGGCGTCCTCCTGCTCAGCATTCTTGAGTTCACAGCTCACATACAGTACACATGCATGCTTTATACATACAGACCATTGCCACCTGGGGACCAAACACACACAATGTTCTTGCTGTGAGGCCATGAGGGCTGACTACTCCATAACATCAATACATACAATAATAAGCTTCATTGTGTCCTAGGGTAGAAGAATGAAGAGTGTCGAGCAGGCAGCACCATCTAAAGCTCCACAATGTATCTTTACTCTTGAAACCATTTAAAGGCAGCATAACATACCAACATACTTCAGTTAAGACCAGTGAACACAATGTCTCTGAAGTATTGTGAACATTATTCTCCATTCTCCATATAACTGTGTGCATGGCAGGAACTCCAAGGTTTCGAAGGTGACATATCACAGCTGTGGACTTGACTACAGCATGTCAAGGTGAGACATTGCTCAGTTATTTTTCCACCACTAGTGTTCTTTCTTGATTGTTATATACCTGTAATATTGCCACCTAAAACATGTTAGCACAACAGCTGAAACATCTTTCCCTATATGTTAAAACACACATCATACAGCCGGACTGGTTAGTGTGTGAGTGTGTGACAGGCTGTCTCCCAGGTGAGCCCATTTCAATTACACCAGCTGATGTCTCCCAATTGGATTTCACTGTCACGGCCGTCAAAACCTAAGTGACAAAAAAACGGTTGTACGATGGGTGCCAAGGAGACATGGACAGAGCCAAGCAAATGCCGTTCTCGCTACATCGGTGTCGATGGCGCGCCAGGGAAACACAGCTTCACCGGTGCGTCTGTCTCCTGTGAGAGCCAATGAAGCCCGGCAGCCAAAGAAGAAGAAGAAAAAGGCGCCTTGCTGTTAGGGATGGAGTGTCTCTATGGTAACGACAGACAAGAAGGAGCTGGTAAATACAGGTAAATGAAATTGGACAAAAAAGAGACCATGATGACTACTGAGCAATAGAGATAGAGCGCCATTTGGGAACCATTATGCAATATGGTTTGGCATAGTTCACAATACATTGCCCCACAAAATGACAATTCCAATTTAATTACAACATAGCTGGCTTTAAAGTCAGCACAAATCGAAAGCCTCACTTCTCAGACCCTCAGTCAGAAGGAAGGAGAAAAAAAAACTCTGCCATGGGAGAGAGAAAGCTTAGATCCACACAAGGACAGATCCACTCTCTGGACAGTTACACAATGATGACACAAAGTCAAAAGTTCTGCAATACTTTCATTTCAAATATATGAGTTAGGCTGGTACAAGGTGAACTGAGGCGTGTATTGTTATTGAAGAGAATGTAAATGAATGAGGCAACTTCAAACAAAATACCTCAAGCAGCACAGAGGAAAGAATAACAACATTGCAAAGTCAGATTTTCCCACTAAAATGACTTCTTATGTGTATTACAGAGCTGCAGATTTATCATTGCAATACCAGTGACTAAACAATCATTACTGCACAAAACTAAATATATCACAATAATGTTGGTCCTCCATCTGACAAAATATGAATTGGCAAAACTGACCCCCAATCAAGGTGCATAGCCAGATACAAATATTTTAAAAAGAACTGCTTTAACCTTTATACATTTTTTATACATTTTTGACCCACTAATTCTGTAAGTGATGCTCCTAATGCAATGTATCCCATTTTTCTTAAGGTTGTTCATGCTAAAATGCTTCTTGGTTTTATATTAAGAAGTAGAAATTCAATTTGGAAGTGTTCAAATTACATTTTTACAGCTGACCTAATCTGAACTGTGTATTATTAATCACTGGCTTTTAACTAATTATCTATAATTTGATGTTTTTACGTCTTATGGTCGTGTTTTAGAGCAGTCAATGGTATGACTAAACTGCGACTAAATACTTTCACTTGCATTTAGGAATGAGGCAAAGAACACAGAGTAAATCAGTGTGATGATGGTCCACCTATTATTTTTTAAGCCTGTCTTTCAAGGCTGAGCTGTTACACACACACACAACACACACACACACACAAAAAAAACACTAGTGGAAACATTAATGCACTGGCTAAGCAGTTAACAATAGACCAGCACACTGCATCAGTACATAGTAAATGTATTGACCTGAGACAAGTAACAAACAGTAAGGTCAAATGACTCTGCTTTTGCATTGCCAATAAATGCTTTGTGTAGATGGCCAGTAGGACAACAGTGTTTGACCAATCTGGCAACAACTACAAGAACATCTCTCTTGAAGTCATGGTTTTCACTTGTAAATATCCATAAATGTTAGAAACCCTTCTCGTTCCATACAAGATTACCAAAAATACTCTATACACAAAAGTTCCGTCAACGTCCACGCTTAATTTTTTCTGTTAGTCCAATGAGTGCGATATATTGAAGTGGGTCAATAAAGTAGCAGCTTGTATGGTGCCTCACCCACATTAGCCGCCTTCAAACAAACAGCGCCATTATCCCGAGATTAGTCTTTGTGAGCCACTCAATAACACACCTTTCTAAGTCATTAGTCTTTTGTTGTCAAAGTGTCTGCTTGAGCGTGAGAGCTGAAGTGCTGTTGGAGCTTCAGAGGGGGGCGGGGCTACAAGCTCAATTTGGTCTCTCTCTAATTAGATCATTTATTATGCTTCCGAATGAAAATACTGTACATAAGGTCAGTACACTGTACACTGGTGTAGTAGAGATACTATTGTAAAACTTCTCCAGTAGATTATTGGCATCAAAATGACCACAAAGTATTACAGGTTTTAGTGATTCAAATGTTCATGTGGAAATTTTACATACTAGAGATCCCTGGACCATAGGTTGGGGTTCGCGGTTATAGTACACAATTTTACACATTGACAAGTATCAATGGGAACCACTACAACAATGAACAAACAACTCTCACTTCATTAGGTTTAAGGATGTTTTATACTGAAATGATTGTGATTGTTTTCTCTCATTTAGGGGGTCCCTGGCCTCAAAAAGTTTGAGCATCCCTGTTGCCATTACCAACTTAAATATGCACTAATTGGCATACTTAAATCTGAATATTGGATGGCGCCAGGTTTAAAAGTTCATTTTGTTGACACATTAGATGAAAGGTTTTTCATAAAGTGAATAATAGACATCTTATTTTGTTTTCTTCTCTTTTAGTAAATTATAGAATACTGCCAGTAGCCTTAAAAATAACATATTGTTTTAGAAGTAAAATGCCAAATAGCCCGCTAGGAATGATATATCATAGAAATCCTTCCGAAAAAGTTTTCAAACTATAGTTACTTATAAGACTGGACATTTTTTGGTGCTTGTAGGTGCTACTGAAGTGGAGATATCGGACTTAGAGTGTGGGAGAAAATGGCCTTTGAACCTGACGAATTGTAATGAAATATACAACATTTTCTTTGTTTTAGTATGAAAGTTTACGTGTTAAGGGAGCAAACTGGCCCCAAAATTATTATTTTTTACTTGCCTTGTAGTGTCTTGTCTTGACACCAATTTAAATGTATTTTCATTACAACCCTTGAACTTTCACTGCAGTGACCTCTGTTTTGACAAATCACAACCTAAAGGGATCTTAAGTGGTTGGAAAAATGATACTTGTATACATTAAATAAAAGCAGTGGGTTGTTTAGGTACAACTAGAGTACCTCATCACCTGGGAAATTGACCATTTATCATTGTTATTATGCAAGTGGCCCTAACGGACACCACTTCAGTTTAAAATCTTTACCAAGCTTTTCCAGTGGATTGGTGAGGAGGCTGACGCTGTGTGAAGTCTGTGCTTTCTGTAGATAACACATAATCTATATCCCAGCATGCCTTTAGCCCTAAAGGAACGCCAACTGTCTACTCCCAAATGCTCCCTGTGATACAGAATGGACAATCTGATTTTCCTGTTGTTGCTCACACTCCAGGAACATATTTAGTTTCAGTCGCCTTATTATGATGTCATACGTCTGTGCCTTAAGAGTAGGAATTTACGAGAAGGGTCTGGCTGATTGAGGCTCAAAAAATATTGGAGGGTGTATTTTTATTTGTTGCCTCAATTGGACAACATATACAGTATAGAACACAATGCCGAAATATAACTAGATAGTACTTCTAGATTCATTCTTTTCCTGCTTAGTATGGGTACTGGAGCCAATTCCAGCAACTATGGGCCTGAGACAGGGTACACCTTGGACAGTTATTCGCAGAGCTAACATACACAGGCATACAACCTCTCACATTCATTCACTAGGGGCAATTTAGAGTCACCAGTTCACCTTCTGACTTTTGACAGTGGGAAGAAGCTAGAGTATTCGGAGTAAGTGCTCTGCCACTGTGCCCCCCGACTTCTAAATAACGTTTCACGAACCTTGACCCCAATCACCCAAAACAAGGACTCTATGTAAAATTAATGATGAGATAAAAATGCAAGAGCTTTTTTTTTTTTTTTTTTTTTTTCAGAACCTCTTGAAAGCCTCTTGAACCTCTTGAACCTCTTTCCCTAAGGCTTTTGGCATCATCATTTTTTGGGTTGGTCCTAGCAACAACAACAACAACAACTAGAAAGATGTTTCTGGAACGTCAGCAACACGGGAAACTCAAATTGTGCAATAGGGAATCGTCAGAAAATAGCAAATTACAGCAGAACTATATGAAAGTGACTTCTTATCGCCCACGTCATGTTACATCCATTGTCATGCTGCCATTGGAAATTGCAGCCATTGAGTATTGATGCAGACAATAACACCACCGTCATACTTTACAATACTACTGAAGCTCCACACTGTAATTAATGCCTACAACTTTGTATTGTTATTTGTCCCACATTTCCATATGAATTGTCATGAAAAATAAACCAAAGACATGCTTGCCTTTGCTTATGACATGTTTTTTGCATAATTACAACTTCCCTACTGTATATTCATGAACACAAATGTCTAATTAACGCATAGCGCACTGTTACTAATGAGTTCAAAGTAAATGTGGTGACCTTGTGCACAACAGCAGCGGGACAAAAGGAGGAGAGAGATACGCCACGCACTGTTTTGTGATAAATAGTGCTTTTCATTTGTGATTTAATTTTAGTCTCGTAATTGTTGTCACTTGGGCAAAAGCTCATTTGTGTGAAGGCAAGCAACAGCGAGGAAAATAGCTCTCCAAAGCACCCTTATGCCATCACAATTTAATATATGCAATTAACAGTTGTAGTTCATAATGTAATATCTGAGATTGATTAAAAACAGGCATCCATGATCACTAGTTCAAGTAGACCTGACACTGTAAGTCAATATGAGATTTTATTCCTCATGCAGAAAGATGCTTGTTGTCTGTCCTATGGGTGTGGGTCCATAGCTGTTGTTGCATGAAAAAAAAAGCTAAATTTGTTTTTGTTTTGCATGAATAACCAATTAAAGGAGCCTTGGTGAATGCAGTATTTTTAAACCATGCAACCAGCTGCCATATGTGGTTGTTTGCCTCTAGAAGACGACCAATATGACAATAATAGCAACAATTAAGAGAGTAAAAACACAGATAATAGTATGTAATTATGCATAAAAAGTAAAATAAAACTGCCCTGTGAGCTTAAGGTATTATTAAGATCACCTTTATCCATGCAATCACGTTATAGTGATATTAAAACAACTTTTACGCATGCACATATTTAACTACGGTGTATTCAAATCAACAGGTGTCTATTAGCCAGCTGCACTTGCAATAAGAATAGAAGCAGCGGTTCAACAAGCTCGAGTCTGGAAGTGCAAGGTGCTGCCTTGTGTCGAGAGAGCCACACTTACCTGTGTCCCTGACAGTTTGCCAGTGTAGACGTTAATAGCTACTGCGCGTTGTCAGAGTTGGAGCGGATCAAAAGCAGTGGTCAGTGCAGCGGTGGCTCAGGCACGCGGCTCCCTCTGTTTACAACTTGTGCCAAAAACAAGCTTTCAGTGTTTTTCTTGTGGTACACCGCGGACTTGAGCTCATTTTAGTCCCTTTCCAAATGCCTTACCCCCCCTTCCTCCAGCTCACGCACGCCGCGCCGATGTTCAGACAAATATGGGCATAGGAAGTGTACGGATGCTTCATGGAAACAGTGCTGGGTGGGAAATATGACGACTGTTATCCAATTAAGGGAATGGCAAAGAAAGGTGGGGGTTATAATGAAGCACATGAGTTTAAAAAATGACATTTACACTGGGAAATCAACACTGTGGGCTGTGTACAAAGCAATGTTCCAGTAAATGGATCTCCTGGAAGTAAATGAAATTAATTACCTAATGCTTTCTTGGTTGATGTATTATAGTGTCTCTAACATATTCATATAAATATAATGAGCCTATACCTTGGGTAAATCTTGTGTAGAGTCTGCATTGAGTTTTGAGTTTCATTTCATTTTATTTTGAGACACAATAAAGAATATTTTGTTTTAAAATATTAACAAAAACACCTAGAAGCCAGTTTAATTGGTAATGCATTGGAATAAATGACATTTAATAATTCAACTACATGTTAAAGTGACCTGTCTGACCCAAACTTGTGCTTAACGCAGTGTACCTGAACGCATCTTCTGGCTGTTGCTGAGGGACTGTCGCGGAGAAAAATCCGGTGCGTCGCAGGAGAGCAGGTCGAGCTGTCAATCACTTTGTCATTAACGCACACTTTAACTTTATTCTTTAAAATCAGATCAATCTGAGTTTCCTGGGGTTTTCTGTAAAGTTTATCACGTGCACCAAGAGTTTTAGGGATTTAAGACTTAGATAAACCCACACAAGAAGGATTTTGGCAGTGATGGTGTTTACCTGTTGCAAGCTTGTTCGTACAAGCAAGATTTTTTTTTTTTTTTTTTTTTAGACAAAAAGTGGTGCAATTATTGTGCCTTAATCTTCTGACAAAAGTGCTACATAACTCAAAGACCTTGGATCTCAAGCATGTGCATATGTCTGGATCTAAGTATACTTTCTAGGACAAATTAAGAAAAGATGTCTGGCAGTAAGAAAAAAAAAACAAAAAAGGAGAAAGAGGAGAATCTAAAGCAAGTGTGGTGATCATAATGCAGCAGATTATTCAGCTCAGACAAGGAATTCAGATAGAAAAGTGTTAAAATTGTTTACATTTTATATTTTTTAATGCTGGATTTATTATTTGTTTTTTGTACTTCTATAAGGGTTCCAAACACAGGTTGAAGGTTTGCTTAGGGCCCCAAGAGACCCAAGCAGAGCTCCTGTGCAATGCATTGTTGTGGCACCATATTGTCAGCAGTATGTAAAAGTTTGCATAAGAGTTTAAACTGTGATCAACGTCAGGGTGAACATTGTTGTGAACAGGCATTGTTGTGAAGGGGTACGGCCCCAGAAGACAGTGTCATCTGGTGTTGAAATCCAGCTAGGGTCACAAGTCGGTGTACTCTTTGAGCCAGTTCCACTCCTGGATAAATGGAAATGGTTATGTCAGGAAGGGCATCAGACTTAAGTGCTATGTCAAATTGAATATGCAAATCACTGTAGATGGCTAGCAGCTGCAACTTCAGAAGAGAAAAGCCAAAAGGAAAGTAGAAGTAGAGTGACATCTGGTGTTGAGAACAAAATCACCCACACCAAGTCTACAGAGGTCTGTGCAGTTCACTTACATTATGTGGCATAGGTTTCAAATTAGTCATCTGTTTGTAAAAGCTGACCTCTTACACATTCAGCCTTGACACCTGTTGTACAAAACAAGCCTATTGCTTCTGTAAATGTAATTTAATGCTAATTGCTCCAACACTATTGACCACATCATTTCTTCATAGAATCAGTGTTGTGCAGCTCATCCGGTGTTTTCTCACTCGTTTGCACAATAAGCCACATGTGGAAGGAAGGCCAGTGCACACATGCTTTAAATAGGCTCAGGGACATTAATTACACGGCTGTCGAGGAGAGGTGCCTCTCTGTAAGCTCAGAAATGATTTCACACATCGCCACAACAGCAGCCGCATGCTCCTCGTTACGTCTCTGTGACACTTTACAAGAGGAACCCTCCATCAGGCCAACACCGGAGCCTCAGCTTCCTGCTATTATTGTAGTCTTCATTAGTGTTTACCCCGAATACATTTACATAAATCAAACAGCAAACTTCACAAATGAGTTGCATGAGCTGCTTAAAGATCTTGCAAAGAACAAAGTAAGAGTGTAAGTTACAGTTGCAGTACGGTGCACAAGTCTTAGACAGGTTTTTATGAAAGGCTATGAACAAATAAGGTGTATCAATGTACAAACACACAAAAACTAGAAGCACTCGGAAATACCTCTGCAAATGCACTAGTTCTATAAGATATACAGTATCTTGCAATTGTAAAGACATAGTAATTAGACCTTGACTCAAAGATCTTCTAGTTCAGGGGTAAATGCTCTTTACAATGAGCCACAAAGTCTTTACTGTTTCTCACAATGTTAAAGAATCTACTAAAACAATTAATCTGGTCTTTTAGTGAGTAAAATCAGTATCTTCAGTCACAAAATGGTACAGAATCCCCGAAAATAGACTGATATTTCCCTGATATTTTTATAACAAAAATAAAAATAATAAAATTCTGTATTTATTAAAGCACTCTTAGCATTTTTCATACCTCACTAAAACTTGTGCACAGTGCAGAACATCACAGGTAAACACTGCACAAAGCTCCAAGTCAAATGTAAACAATTGGAGAAGCAGTTCTCGTCACCTCAAAAGACTGTTGCTTCACTAATGAGCCGAGACATAAAGGTATATGGCTGCTGTGTGATGTGATGAGTTGTGACACCGTTTCTAAAATCTTGAGCGATAGAAGAGCAGAAGGCTTTTCCTGTGCCGCGCGAGAAGACACATGTGACCCTTTGCCTTGTTTCCATGGACACATCATTAGAGAACTTCCCCATCTGGCTCTGACTGCTTCAAGCGTCTGCAGAGAATAACAAGAGAAGCATTTAGCGCCGGCATGAAACAAAACACACTTTTATCTCCAATATCAAACACATTTAAGTGATGGGCATGGCACATATGCTGCAGCACATTAGGAACATGCATCATTATGAGGCCGGCCCGAATGATATCAGAAAAACATGCCATATGCAGTGTTTAGAATTAACAATGTAACTGCCAGAATGTTGATATAGTTTTTAACATAGTTAGTTTTATTAAAGCAAAAATGTATGTATTTAATAGCCAAAACTGGATAAAAATTTAAACTTAGCAAAGACTAAACAAGGACAAATACAAGTCTTTAAAAAATATTTAGATTTGGTTACAGTGCATAAATTGAAGGTCCCAATTGGACAATGACAATTAAATCTATCAGATGGAAAACTAAATCTTTATTGCAACACATTTATTTTGTGATAGACCAGAGACATTGCATTAACAAAAAATTATATTGGTATATTGTGCAGCATTGATCATTATAATTTCAAATATTACACACAGACTGTGAGGATATTGGCATGCAGTCTTCAAAGCTTGTAGCAGTTACAGATTTGGTTTGCCAGAATTAGGGAGCCTGTATATAGTTTGTGGTCTCAAACATATTTATAGGTTGAAGTGGCTTGCCATCAGCACCGGCAGTGTTCAGAGTCCAGTCCTCTCCATCAGAGGGAACAAGCAGTGCTCTGAGCACCACTTATCAGCTGTCACTCAAAAATCACATCCTATTATCTGTACAAAATACAAGACATGTAACAAGCTATAAACTCATGTAACACCTTTTGTAAAACTTCAGATGTAGATTTATTATTTTATCAATGTTTATTTATTTAATTCTCTTAAAGGTGTTGGAGTCATTGGTTAAAGTCGATTGTCTGATTGGGTCATAATTATAATGTACACAATCCATTCTGTGCAGAGACCAGGTCAGGTACAGATTTTTCAGAAATGCTAAAACAGTGCCTATAATAGTGAGCCCTAAACTGTTTACCTGTGGAACAAACAAACTTGCTATCTAGCCTAAATAATTAGACACTTAGATTTGTACATTTTTCTGTCTCTTGTTCTCATGAGCTTGTTGTGCCTCCCTCAGGCAGAAGAGGAAACTGATGCAATTGTTTTTTTGTTTGTTGTTGTTGTTTTTTGTTTGTTTGTTTATTATTATTTTTTTAATCAAATAAAGGTATATTTACTTAAAACTAGCTATTAACGTCATATAATTGCATGCAGCAGCAAAAAAAAAAAAAAAAAAGTGTTTGGTTGACATTTACATATTTAAAAAAAAAAACGTGACCACATTAGTTCATCTACAGTATAATGTATATTATACATCTAGCTTTTAGGTTTTATGGATAAAATGCACACATTGCCTCATGAGTGTCATATAGGTTAAAAATTGTTGGGGCGACCCAAATAAGATTCTATTAAGGGAAGTGCAAATGTAGCTCTAAATAGGCTACCTAATAACAAGCAAAAACACTTTTCTTGGAAAAGCTATACATAGTGGAACAAAAATGTATTATGGGGTATTTTTGCAAAATTTTGAATTAACTTTTTCAGGCATTTAGCGCAACAGAAACATTATTTGTGTTACTCTTGATTGCTTTGCTAAACTCTTTAAACACCAGTAGAATACAGTCACATAAAATATGCAAACATATTAGCCACAACACAATATATTTTTGGCATAAAGCTGTATAAAAATTCAGACATATATTAGTTGGACGTTAGAGTGCTCCAGTCCAGCAGGTGGCAGTAATACGCCTACAAATTGTGTTACTGACTCCCAACTCAAATCAGCAAAAGAAGAAGAAGTGCACCGATCCTGTTTTTTGTAGCTTTAGCCCTGAAATGTGCCTCAAAAACTGCAGTGGAAGGTTAACCTGGTTTAAATCTGATTTTTCACTTCCAACGCAGTGAGTCGATAACAATGGCGGACTGTAATGTTCGGTCGGAGGCGGGCTCGTCGCGGGAACAGGACTGTCTCCGTTTCTGCGGCTCTGCTTGTTATTGTAGCTAGCGTTAGCGTGAAACTAGCTTATCCTGCCGTCTTCGCTCAGAGCAAAACCAGCCCATGTAGGTTCATTCCTAGGGACAGGGAAACCACGAAACAAGGTAACGTCGGAGAAAGTTGTGGGTCTTACGAAAAGACCTCAATAATATTTTTTGGTGCTCATTTTTTGTCATTTAGGGCCAGGTTTGGTCATTTAGGCGAGGTTGCAGAGTTGGTTATGGGTGCAATAGTTGACAAGCACGAACAAGTCCCTCGAATTGAAATGTCTCTAACACCTTTAAGGCTTTGTACCTAAAATGTAAAACATGGGGCAGCAACAACTTCTGAAACGAGCCAGTGTTTTTATTGACACGGAGAAACGTGAAGTAACCCGCTGAAATGTCATCTGCCTGAGTTGTACGCCTACAAAAGTCAAAACATGTCTTGCAAAGCCGCAACCAAGGACAAGAAGACCAGCTTCAGTAAAAAGCTGTTCAGGCGAGGCTCGGTCCGGTCTGTGGGCAGCTTTATGAGCAGATTCCTTCGGACACTTACAGCCTTATCCCACTTTGGATCTGAAGTACAAATAGAGGATGACAAGGATGATGGAGGCTTTTCCACCTTTAAATCTGGGAATAAGGATGTCCCTATGGAGGATGGGGACTTGGGGGGTTTCTTTTCTGGTGATAAGATCCCGGGAGTGTCAGGGCTGAAAAACCATGGGAATACCTGCTTCATGAATGCAATACTGCAGTGCCTGAGCAACACAGATCTCTTTGCTGAGTATCTGGTTTTGGAGCACTACAAAGAAGAGGAGCAGAACGAGGAGAAACCAAAGACTAACGGGGTTCATCTGCAAAAAAAGGATCCACTGGCCAAAGGGGAGGTGACTGAGCAGCTGTCCGGGCTTGTGCGGGCGTTGTGGACGTTTGAGTACACTCCGCAGCATAGCAGGGAATTCAAGGTAAGTGGGACATAAATTATTCAAGCCTCTGTCATTTGATTTAGCAGATACAAAGAAAGGCTTACACTGTTTTTTTTACAACACCAGTAAATGTATAGATATAAACTGCTACAAGATACTATTATTTGTTATTTATATATGACATTTTGATTGTATATGTAATCTCTGCTTTTGTTTGTTTTAAAGAATGTAGTGTCAAAAAATGCCATGCAGTTCAAAGGTAATGCTCAACATGACGCTCAGGAGTTTTTGCTTTGGCTGCTGGACAGAGTACATGAAGACCTCAACACTGTTAACCCTAACAGCAGGCCAGCAATAAAGGTATACTGCTTATTACTTTCAAATTTTACAGTTACGTGTCTCAGCTAGAATAACAGAGTAGTAATGACTGAGTTGCACAGTTGCTTTGAAGCCTGACAGACCGGTTGTTTTGTGACTTGTGAGTGCATTTTTTTAAGCTCTTACTCTGCTTCACTAGCCTCCAATAGAAGAAGACGACCAAAGTGGTGAGGGGCCGTCTCCTCCCCTCTCAGCTGGCTCATTTGTACAAGAGCTGTTTCAGGCACAGTACAGGTAAAATGACACCGCATTGATGATGTCTGCTCTTTGGCACTAGCAACACAAGAGATTAATTTCTTTATTTATTGCTTTTCTTGCTTACCAGGTCCTCTCTCACTTGTCCACATTGTCAAAAGCAGAGCAACACATTTGACCCATTCCTGTGCATCTCTTTACCCATCCCACTGCCACACACACGGTGAGTGCTCAGCTGTACAGCCTCATAGGGTGTGAGCTCTAAATGCTTTCTTTACAGGTTGAAACATGTTGAGGAAAAATATATCATTACTGGTATTACAAGGTGTCAGTCAATAAACTTCTCAGGTTGTTGATGCACATCCAAAACCACATTGCTGAATTGGTTACTCTTAGTTTATTTACATTTACTAATAAATATGAAAAAATGTACATAGTTGTAAATAATATTATACAATAAGTAATTACCCTTATTCTTGAAAGTGACTGGGCTTGTTGAAAATAGTGACAACATCATCTGTAGATGATAGCTTCAAATCTCAAGGAACTCTTTGCACTTGTTATTGTCTTTATTTAAGTGGGAGTTTTTACAAAGATGCCTTTAACTTTTCTTTCAGACCCCTTTATGTGACTGTGGTGTACCAGGGGAAGTACTCTCATTGTATGAGGATTGGAGTGGCTGTTCCCCTCAACAGCACTGTCTATCGGCTCAGAGAGGCTGTATCACGTGAGACCAAGATCCCCATGGACCAGGTGCTATTCTCATCTCTTATTACTGTAGATTTGACCTGACTGTCCCACACATAGTGCTATAAGCCAAATTCAATTTGGTTTCATTACATTTTGTATTTAGATGCCAGAGAATCACACTATTAATTGTCTTAGCTGCAACAGCTAAGAAGTAACAAATGAAAATTGTCATAAATTTTCATTAATTCTTATAATTTATGATGTTATGGTTACAGTTAAAGCTAAATTGAAATGTTTTTAACTTCCAGTTTGTTTTGACTGAGATGTACTATGACGGGTTCCACCGCTCTTTTTGTGATGACGAGCACGATCTTAACATCATTCAGGAAAGTGATTCAATCTTTGCCTTTGAGACACCAGAGACCTTCAAACTTGAAAACATACGCCACAAAAGGGGTAACAAAGAAGTGCAACTATATCAGTCCAACCTACTACTTCAGTTTAATGAAACAAAAAATAATCTTTTTTCCCCATCATTTTTAGGAAGTCTTCTGGCAAACCTAAATCATAATAACTTTAAATATGGGACAGAGATGAGCAGGACTCCATCTTTCATGCAGGGGGCTATGACTCCGCTAACAGCATCGCCCAATAAAAACCTTGGGCCAGAAAAAATGATCCTATTGGTGTGTAACAGGGCTTGCACTGGACACCAAGGAAAGAGGTATTGCAGTGTAAAATAATATCTTTAAATGACTGTTTGTTAATTATTCACTAATAATGATATACCATTTTAGATTCGGTTTGCCTTTTGTGCTGTATTTGGAGCGCACAGTGACCTGGGACACTCTGCAGAAAGAGATCTTAGAGAAAATGCGACATCTTCTGAGGCCTGGGGTTTATATTCAGGTAGAAAAAGGAACACTTCATTTGTGGCAGTGTAAAAATATCTCAAGTCAAGTTTAAAATATCATGTCACGTGTATTTCTGGTGCAGGTGGGACCTTTCAGTCTCAGGGTAGTTGGCGTCGTCGGAATTACCTACCTCCTTCCTCAAGACGAGAGACCACTGTGTCATCCAACTGTGGATAGGTTAGTCTGATATGTATCTGCCTTTCATGCAGTGTGAGATAATGTAAAATACTGTGGTCAGGCATAACATTAGTGCGTACTGCTGTGGTCAGTATCTGTCAGAAGTGGTCCAAGGAAGGAACAGTGGTGAAACAGTGTCAGGTGATGCATGTGGACAGCAAAGGCTGGCATTTTAGGCAGGTGGTTGTCACACATAATCTCATGAGCACCAGTCGTAGGCAAGAGGTCATAATGTTATGTCTGATTGGTGTAAAATGTTTAAAAAACACATAGCCTGTAGATCTATTCATTATTTTATGTAGAATAGGCTGTTCTTACAATGCATTTGATACCAGAGGCTGAAATCTAATATGGATAGTATCAGATGCAGAAATAGTAAGTGTGAGGCATGCTTAGACTAATTTATGAGTTCGTTTTTCTTTTAGATTTATGTGATTATGTTATTTATGGTGAAAGTGTAGCAGGTAAAAATCAAAGCACAGTTAAAGACAGTAAGTGTTGCATCATTATGGGGAGAGGTCAAAATTACATCATGGTTGTTCTTTTATCTTCCCTGTAAACAGGCAGCTATGCTTTTGTTCGTCTCACAGTCTTAAAAACAAGTCCGAATGTGACTTGGGCTGTTTGTTGAAATGCCAGTTTAAAAGCTTGGCTCAACCAGCTCAAGTTCCCCAATACAAGCCACAGCACTCTTAATAACATTTTTTTCTCTCCACAAAACCACAACAATTTCACCACAGATCTCTGACAAGAAATTTAGCACAGTTAATCTGAAATAATTGTATCCTATTCATAAATTCATGTTTATCACTTTGCAGAGCTTACAAGTCCTGTGGACAGGGCGGACCACCACATGTGAAGATTGTTGTGGAGTGGGACAAAGAAACCAAGGACTAGTGAGTTAGCAGTAATATTTACTATTAATTACAAGCCTATTTTTATGCTTACAGTATTTATGTCCACCAAAATGAGAAAGTAGATTAGGGCAGACATTTTAAAAAGCTTTTGGCTTTTGTTGGATGTTTGGTCAAACTATAACATTAAAATATTGCTATAGCAATATAACATGAATGCAATTTTGTACAAACTTTTCTCTACCTTTATTTCACAATTCAGTTCCTACCCAAGAGTAATATTTATTTTGCATGTAACAAAGCCTACTCAAAAAAGGAACAAAGACAACTACTTGACTTTGACTTGAGTTTTTTCAAAGTAAACCAGTGTTTGCTTTTAATCAAGTAATGAGCACCAAAAAAGATAATGGAGTACAGGGACAGGTTTGTGTACAAAAGTTGCCTGTAAACCTGCTTTTTATGCTGTTTTTAATTAGTGCAATTCGTTTCAATTGATTTCACAGTCTTTAAATATTCATGGTTATTTCGTGTGGTGTGGGATTTTTAAAAACAAAACCAAAATATTTCAAGGCTTTAAAACACTGTCTCTAAATCGTTTGAGTTTGACTGTTGAAGAAAACACATTTAATTGACTAATAAATAAGCATAGTTTAAAACAGCTTTTCTAAAATCCACAAATGACAAGCTTGTGATTAATGGTTAACTGTAATTTTAGTATGCACACACTGTGCTCAAGTCTTTTTCTTCAGTCTGTGCATACATTTTCTTTCCTAATCAGTTTTCCATGTCATGCAGAAATAATCGTGTAAATCAGGGATGCAGTCCGACTTGTACTGACACAGGAAACCAGTTCAGACTCCAGGCAGATCCTGTGATCGTCACATGACTGTGTGTTGAATGAAGGCTTGTGCTTGATGTTTCCACAGTTTGTTTGGCCTCACAGAGGAGGAGTACATTCCCGATGCAGAGAGTGTGTATCTGCACCGCGAGCAACATCACCAGCCACAGGCCTGCACACTGGCCCAGTGCTTCCAGCTCTACACTAAAGAGGAGCAGGTAATCAGTCAATACCACACTGTCAGAGTTTGACATGTGAAAATAAATGGGGCCTGGCCTTGTCATTCATTTAAACTAGATTCTTACTTTTTTCTTCTGCCCACTTTATTATCTCTCTGCCTTAGTTCAAAAGTGTCTCTCTCTGCAGCTTCACTGCATATTTTACTCTTAGTGCTATGTTTGGAAACAGTATAAATTCTTAGAAAAGACCAACATATACAATGTGGTTGGATTGGTCTGGCTCTACTCTGACGGACTGTGGAGAGGGGAAACTTTCCCGTGTGAGGTTTTATAATGAGTGTGGTTGCAGTGTTTCAGTAATGCCTGGTGCCTGGGTGTGTGTTTCAGCTGGCCCCCGATGACGCCTGGCGCTGTCCCCACTGCAAGCAGCTGCAGCAGGGCCGCATCAAGCTCAGCCTGTGGACCCTGCCGGACGTGCTCATCCTGCATCTCAAGAGGTTCAGACAAGTATGTGGTCCACTCCCCCAAATGTGTAATAATGTCTAAATCTTGAACTTTTTGTTATTCTTTTGTTGGCATAGGATATCATATAATATTTCCAGTGTACATAGTTACAATCAGTTATTTTTTATGGGTTATTAATTTGTCAAACAATAATCTATTTTATATTTTAACTTTTAACTTTGATTTATTTTTAAATTGTATTATATTTGTGTTTTACTTTCCTGTCTTTGTAAGGTGACCCTGAGTGTTGAGAAAGGGGCCTATAAATACAATTTTTTATTATTATTATTATTTTATTATTATTATTATTATTATTATTACATAAATAGTGCAAACATTTTGAAATAATACTTTTATGCTAGCTGAAGTTGTTTTTTGACACAGGTGTAACAAATTGTAACTCTTATGGCTCCCATTGCATTTTTAATTGTCCCTTAATGTCTGCTTTATTGTCTCCTGCAGGAGGGAGACCGAAGGGTGAAGATGCAGAACATGGTACGGTTCCCGCTGATTGGCATGGACATGGCGCCTCATGTGGTGAAGAGAAGCCAGAGCAGCTGGAGTTTACCTTCTCACTGGTCACCGTGGAGACGACCCTATGGCCTTGGGAGAAACCCTGATGACTACCTGTATGACCTGTATGCTGTTTGTAACCACCACGGGAACATGCATGGAGGCCATTATACTGGTAACTCATTAAGTCATTCACTATAGGCGTATTATGAAAGGAGGTTGTTTTGGTTAAACTCATACTTCTGTTTGTTTTTAGCTTATTGTAAGAACTCTGTTGATGGCCAGTGGTACTGCTTTGATGACAGCGAGGTTTCACCTATAGCTGAAGACAATGTGTGTCAGCAGACGGCCTACATCTTGTTTTACCAGCGCCGAACCGTCATTCCCTCCTGGTCGGCCAACAGCTCTGTAGCAGGTCAGTGTCTGCGGCAGTAAGGTGCTCTTATTACCGCCCTGCCAGTAAAGTAAGGTATATTACCATTATATTAGATAAGCAGGAGAACTGGGCTCAGGTTGAAAGTGTAGATGAAGCATGTAGTGCATTGTTCCCTCCTTTTATTAATTAGCCTGTGCTTTGAGCTATGGAAATTAGATTTTTTGACATAATGTAAACAGCCTTGTTTATTGACCTTGCTCTGGTTAATGACTTTGTGCTTGTAATTTTAGTCACAGGCTGATAACACTGACCAGTAATTTATAATTGCATTGGGTGCTTTGTGTTAAGTGATTTTTCACACTTCCACAGGCTCCACCAGCTCCTCTCTGTGTGACCACTGGATCAACAGGCTGCCTGGGAGCAGACCGGCCAGCCTGGCCTCTGGAGCCTCCTCCAGACGCACGTCTCTGGCATCACTGGCTGAGTCAGTTGAGTTTCCAGGAGAACGAAGTGAAGATGATGGTGAGACAAAACTGTATTATGATCACATTTTATTTAAAAGCAGATTTTAGATTTAAAAGCTTCAAATTTATAAACCATTTTTAGATTTAAATACTGCCACAACACACAAAAGTGTTACCTAGCTTTTTAAAAAAACCTATGTGTTTATAATGATATATTACAGATATCTTAAAGTGTTGACGATAAAATAAATTATTTAAATACACCAAGTATCTTATTTCAAGTTAAAAGAATTAACTTGTTTAACTTGTCATTGGATGGGTAAAATACTATTTCATACCTCTCTATTTTGGTTAACCACATTTGCCAAAAACACTCTCAACTGAGATGTAAGTATTTCTTTTGTTCAGGGGGGTTCTCTGTGCGTCCGTTTGTCCGAAGTATTCAGCGTCAGAGCCTGTCATCCAGATCGTCCATTGCCAGCCCTTTAGCCCTCAGTGACAGTGGGATAAAGCCGTCGTGGTCCCTCTCTGCCAAGCTCCACATGAGATCCAACTCTCCCTCACGCTTCTCCCTAGACTCACGATGTTCACCTCCTCTGGAGAGGATTGGAGAGGTCTACGATGACAAAGTGTCCACTTCCTGTTTTGGCAGCTACAGTCGACATGAGCGCTACTTTGGCAACAGGAGTCCTTTGTCTATGTTGGAGAGCAACTTCAGTGAGCAGGACAACAAACGCTTCCTGGACCTGATGCACTGCAGAGCTCCTACCCCAGTGGACAAGAAGGGCACCAAAAATGAGCCAATGGAAAACAACAACCAGATTACAGCTGTAGACCAAAACTTAATCCCTGCACAGGCTACTCCCTCTAAAGAACAGAAACGCAAGAGCAGCATTGGAGGCTTTGGCTCAAAGGCTGAAAACACAGGCACCACAAAAGGCAGTAAAGACAGTAAAGTAGAGCCAGAGAAAGCCTCCAAAAAACGTTTGTGTGCAACACATAAGACTTGTATTACAGAGACCCCGCCCACTACACCTGTCAAAGGTAAAAAGGTGAGCAATACTAAAGAAAAGGCTGTCAGCTCTAAGAAAAGCACCTCTACACCCAGCGGTACTCCACTCAAGACTAAAGAGTCTGCTAAATCTTCAGAGCTGACACCACAGCATAAGCAATGTCTTCGCTCCCCACCTCAGTCATCAGCATCTCCTTCACCAACGGCGAAGAAAAGTACCAACATCAACGAGAAGACCTCCACGAGCAGCCGCAAGAGATTGGGAGACAGAAGTTACAGCCGAGACTCCATGCACACCAGCCCCCTAGTGGACGGAGTTCGCAACAGCCCAGCAATGCGCTCGTCCCCATTGAAGACTGCAGACAGCAGTCGTCCTGAGAGGAGGTTCGTTAGGAGCTCGAGCAGTAGCTCCTCTGTCACCAGCCTGCGCTCCCCCAGTGTGTCCACCAGAGACCTACAGCGCAGCAGCAAGTCTGAGGAAAAAGGTTTGTCTTTCTTTAAGAGTGCTCTGCGACAAAGGGAAAGCCGCCGGTCGGCAGATTTGGGAAAAAGCAGTGTGCTTGCTAAAAAAGCCTCAGAGAGGACATGCAAGCAGAACGGTCAAGCCAAGGATGTGAGTGCCGATGGGAAGACAGGAGAGATGGTGTCTTCACAGACCTCTACAGAGAGTCATGTTGCTGAAACAAAGACTGAGACAAAGTCTGAGACAAAGGAGTCTTCCAAGCCCCCAAGCTCTCTCAGCCGCAGCCTGCTCTATGTGGGCAGGTCCAAGTCTTCCACTTCTGAAGTAAGTCTTAAGTCTCCCACTAACGGAAAGAAGCCTGTAGAGAAAAAGGCGTCTTCCAGAAAGCTGGCATCAAACGTACAATCTCCTGCACGCACAACACAAAGGCCTCAATGATATAAAGATGAGCCCATGGTAATAACATAATGCAGCTATTTTCTTTGTGCCTAAGTTCCACTGAGAACCACATGGATTTGTTCAGATATATATTTTGATGTTTTTAACTCTGAGTTTTAAATATTGACAGAGTCCCTACTTATGTTGTGCCAAACACTGTCTGGCTTTTTCCCAGTCATAAGTTATTAAAGAATACCAATTATATCAAGCTAGAAAAAGATGAATGTTGTAGAAGACTGAGAAGGACAAGTTAATAGCTTGATACTTTTGATGCATTCTGGCACAAAGTAGCTTTTGAGTTTATTTATGCCTGTTTAAAATTTTTGGAAATACAATTTTAGATTGAGAAGAAAAAAATATGGTGCTAAACCCTCAATTCTCAGTTCTCCAAAGTATTTACATAAAAACATCAAAACATGTCCCTGACAAGTCCCTGTAGTTCTCTGAGAATCTGACAAAAAGAGTTTCATTCTGAAATCAGTGATGCATTTGTAGTCCTTTTAGGATTGTTTTAAACTGGTATTTTCAGATGTTTATCTACACACCTCATGGTTTTACAGGCTAAGAGAGCAGTTTCTGTCTGGTAATGGGGTATTGACCGACTATGGCAGGCACTATGTCCTGATGAATTTATCGGAGCTAAAAGAATATTCATAACTGATGAGCAATATACACAAACTGTATAAGGCCAAGCAACAAAACAGAAAAGGATTGCAATTTGGCGAGAGGGTCTGTCAGATATTTTAATACTTTATTTTTGTTTAAGATGTAGATTTACTATAGAAATGTATTTTTATTAAATTCCTCAAGAAGGCAAGGCTTTTTTCCTCATAAAAGATGTGGTGTTTTGGAATGAAACACTTTTAAAATAATAGATAGTAAATATATAAATGTACAGATAATATTGAGATAAAGTATATCATTATCAACTTCAAAACAAGTCTTATCTAAGCGCCTTTCAGTACGGACATGGAAACAGAGTAGTACTACTGTATGCATCATTAGTAGAAATGTTATTTGCACTTTGTAGTAATAGTAGTTTTCCACCAAACTAGTAAAAAAGATGTACACAGTAATTTGATGTAAAGTAATGAGAGGGGTACAGTGTCTGTACAGGAACTTACATTTTGGTAGAGACAACGGGCCTAAGTGGCTGTACAAGGGTACAATGATCTCACAGTTTGACCTGGTGCTGGACGTTAGCTTTCCCCATCAGCTGAATAAAACCCTGAGTGAGATATTTTCTAAAGCCACCGCAAATTTACTTCATTCACAACTTTTTGTAACCTGTAATTTTGTATACAGGGTATTGCATCCCATTAATGCACTGTCAGAAGCAGACAATGCATGGAAAAGCTTTGTTATTGATGATTGATGACTGCAATTGCAATATTCATATATTACATACCAGCATAGAGTATGTTTCAGTGAATGTGTCAAATATTACTTTTTTTTACTGTATTCACTTAATACTGTTATTCTCTGAACCTTTGCAATCTTTAATCATTTATCATTGTAGCAACAACCAGGTTTACATTACTTCTCAGATGGTTTTTAAGGACGTCCCACACTTTTAAAGTGGTCAGTATGTTACTGCAGTAATACTGGTGACTTTTCATATGAGCCATAGAGTAACATACTGAGGTTTAAATCAGTGGGACTCCCGTAGCTGCTGTTTTCATACTTTATCAGGAACCTGCGAACTCAGAGCATGGTACTTTGAATCACAGTGCAACTGTGTCATTTCTGCTTTCACCTTGTTTGCTTGTTTAAAGAAGTAGTTGTGTGTTGCCATTATGTTACAAAACTCTACATACATATATTAAACACACATATAAAACACTACATATATTATATATTGGATTAGTAATCCAAACTCGTAGCCAAATTCAGTGCATTATTTTAGGATAATGTACTGCCCCGTCACTTAAGATTGTGATTTTTGCCCAGGAAAGAGATTGTAAAAATACATCTGTTTGTATCCTTTAACAGGTATATTCCTATATGCATATGTCATTAATGGTAGCCAACTAATCATTTCAATCTTTTTCTCTAAAAGGAAAATCTAAAGTTTGTTTTAGATTTCCAGCTGCATACATTCACACAATAGTTTGTATCCACCACATTGCCTACAAAACCAGTATTCATTATCCTTGTATTGTAAAAGAGCAATCCTAATGGCGCTCGCTTGTTCATTAGCTTCCTGCTGCTGGAGTTTACACTCTTACTGAGCTGTAACTGAATTGAACAGTGTCGATTTAAATGGCTTGTTAGTTTAGTAAAAAAAGATCCTAGAAAACATTAAGCAATAACCTCATCTCAAAAATTTTATAGTTTTATGTTTAAATGACCTAAGGTCGTTGGAACCGAAATTGCTGCATCCATATGGGGGATTAGGTCAAACCATACTGGTAACAGAAAACAATGCTGAGAAATCTGAGGGAAAATGTGAGTTTTTAATGCCATATGATCAACCCTATAATATCTGTGATAACGTAGTCATTGTACAGAACTGAGAATGATCGAGGAATGCAGTATTGCATGTAAACGCTAATGCATGTCTTTCATTAACTATGCAAGAGTCCGTAGCTGTGTACAGATAAAACGCTTGCATGACAGGTGTAGTCTATGCCTAATTTGCACACCATTAAGATAGAAACTGTAAAGAGAATACAGAACTTTTCTTAAACCTACAATTCCTAATGTTGAAATATGTAGAAATTTTTTTCTTTTTTGCCATTCGGTGTGCATTCTGGGTGCTCCTGCCAAACTGGTAGGTTATTTCCACTGTTCTGTCCACCAGCAGAGCCAACTCTATCAATAATCCTCTGTGTCATTACTATAGCATTAAATGTGTGTGTTGTGAAAAACAGCAAATCACTATTGGTCAAAATTGTGACACGTTGCATCCGGTTAAATATGTGGTCTGTCTCTAGTTAACTCTCAATACAATATTTAACCATGGCAATAACGTAAATTTATAGTTTTTTTTTATTACTCTACAGAAAATGACATTACAACTTGGACACACTGACGTTGCATAATTAATTTTACTCACAAGGCAATTTTCTTTGGCAGTTTATCAGCAAACTAGCAGTGACTTTCAAACAGGCTTTAAGCAGGTTGTTCAAATACATAAAGGCAGAAGTTAATTAAGATTACAGTTGTTGCAGAGACATGGCTGGTTGCCCTTTGAGTTGCTAACCAAGTATTTTCTGAATGTTTTTTTAATAATTACAATAGTGGTTGATATTTCAGTTATACAAGAATAAAATCAGGAATTAACCACTCAGAGACCAAAATACTGCTCTTGTTGCATCCACTTTGAAACTTTAACAAGAATCTTTCCTGTTATTGATAATCTGCAAAGGTGGGACCCCCATCAGTTTCCTTTGCTACATTTGAATGTTATTCCAGCCAAGTGAGCTAGTTCAATACATGTTAAGCTAGTAGCAGTTTAGTGCATAAACCACCAAGCATCTTTGTTTTGCAATCTTTTTTTACATGTTGAATTTTTACACGTTTGTTATTTTTTTTAGTACTGTCATTTCAAAACATGCCTCTTTTAAAAATGTTTTGTATTTTAGTGGTAAGACACATCAGACTGCCAGTCTTTTATGTTAATTTATTTTTCTGTCATGTATGCACTTTTAAGATTTTTTATGTTTCCAAAAGGACAAATGTGTATATACTTTGTTGGATTACCCATGCAAATTAAAAAGCATTATTAAAAATGTTCAAACTGATATAAAATTGTGTACTTAATGAGAGACTGAAAGGGTTACTGGGGTGTGTTTTTTTTTTTTCTCAACAGTAGAGGGCGCTTCACTACAACAAATTAATTCTGTTCTTTCTCCATTGTACTCAGCTGAGGCGACTTCATAAACACAATGCCAGAGACTCAACAATTAGACAATTTAAAGACCAGACAAAATTTGGTTTTCATTTTAAAAATACTTGTTTTTAGCTTTGTGGCAGTTTTTTTTTCAGCAGTCATTGCCTACTGCTGATGGAAGAGTGCATTATGTAACTATTTTTATTTTTTTATTTTTTATTTTTGGCAAGCATTTCCAGGCTGAGAAATGTCATAGTATGTCTCAAAGACTCTGAATGACATCAATGACTGCTTCAACATGACTTTAATATAATAGATAACTAAAATAAATAAAATTATTGCTGTAGGAGACAGTAGTTCCCACACTTGGATTTGAGTCAAGGATCTTGTAGTACAGGGGAAAATACTCTCTCCACTGAGACAAAAAGTCATTATATAACATAATGGTAAACAATTCACTAGAACAAATTGTTGTTCCTATACTGCCCCCCTATGGCTCCTCTTGTGGAGCTACAGATTTTTTTGTTTGTTTCCAAAAACATTTTGGCTCCAGCTATACTCTAAATATTTATTATTTATACCTTCTCCTTTTACTTACCCCTTCTAAAATGTTATCAAGATCTGACCATTAGCCTACTTATACTCACAGACTAACAAATCAATGCCTATTTATTAAAATACAGAAAGCTATCATGACAAGTATCATGGCAAGTGTTATCTATTTAAACCCAATACAGATCAATAAATGGTTGGAAACAATTCTGGTCACATATACAGTATTTATGTATTATAAAATGACCAACTTGGCCAGTGAGTGAAGTAAAGGACGTCAGTCACTCTTCTCCAGTGAATGTAAATAAAAGTGTGTCTGTAGTATCAGTTCCTTATAGTACAGTGGAGTTACTTTAGCCCTTGGCCTGTGGTTTTTATCTCCTTTGTCCCCTCGTTTGAATCCACCCCAGACTGAGGAGAGAAATCAATAAGAATTGATTTCAGAGGCAGGAAAAGGGTTAGGATTCAAGGAAAGAAGCAAAGGTAAGACAGAGACAGAGAGGAACCATCTGAGTGAGGGACTAGGCCTAAAGCAGAATATGCATGTGCTCCACAGCTAAAGGTCAACAGCATGAACCTTTCTGTAACAACACGATATATAAAGTGTTGGAGGGTCACACACACTGAAGATTCACAAAATAACAGGTAATATGTTGCATTAATTAAACTGTTTTTGTTTTCTACAGAGGTGAAAATTATGTTACCTATTTTAGCTAGTTTGTTGTGAGCTTGCCCATGCTGCTAGCCAAATTGAGTTTAGTTAGTTACACAATCTGTTGCCTGTAGAATTTAATACTATAATTTTCAAAGCTTATTTCCCAATAATTTCTTTCTTGTTTTTTCATTTTAAAAATACATTTAACAAGCTATACTTTCCTACTGCACCATTTGTCTTCTAGCTGAGATGAGCTTAGTTGTATACAGTTACCAGATGTGCTTATTTAACTTGGACAGTCCCAGTTTTAGGCTCCTTGTCCCAACACACATCTGTAAAATCACTAATATGTCCCAGTTTTCAACAAACCATGTCCCAGTTGTCCCCATTTTAACCAATAGAAAAGCATAAGAACCCTCAAACACATGTCTAAAGACTTTTGTCACAAAAATTATTTACCACGTCATTATTTTTATGATTAAATTACCATTAAAATTTCAAAATTTGGCCCTAGTGTCATACAATTGTTTACATTTCTGAAGCCTTTTTGTCACTTGGTGAGTTCAAAAGCACAGTGGTTAATGAAAAAAAAAAAGTCCTAGTTCCTAGTAAACCTATTGCGCATGCTTTTTGGTGGTAGGGGAAACCTGAGCGCCCAGAGGAAACCTACGCAGACACATGAAAACTTCACACAGAAAGGCCTCACCTGGTCTGGGAATCAAACCCAGGACCTTCTTGCTGTGAGGAGTGCTAACCACTGTGCCACCATTGAGACCAGCTGACAACCAATTGTTTGATACAATAGAAAACAATAAACTCAAACATCATTGTTAACCTAATCCTATATCAAACCTACTTTCCACTATTAACTTAAAATGTTCTCTGTGTAGAAGCCCATTAGTTATATTCTCTACTCAGCCTAATATCACATTCACTTTAGCACTGCCTGTTTGTTGCTCCTTTTTTGCCCGAGACCACTCTGAGTCAAGCTTCACAGACTAATGTTCAAAGCGGGACAAGACAGCAGCAGACGTTCCCCTACAGAGAGGAAGAGGCGTTTGATTTCTGCTGCGGGATTGGCCCGGGGTCCGGCTGGGTCACTGCGGCTGACAGCTCTCAGACTGATAGCCGAGATGTTTCCCAGGCTGAGCGGTGTCCGACAACACGAGCAGTGATCCAAGGCGGGACTAGGGGAGCGTGAGCACCTATTCCCTCGTGGTGAGTGTGCATGTGTTTGGTCATCTGGATAAAGCATATTGTAGACTAAAGACTTATTTCTAAGCTTACTGATCAGTGATTCTACACAAGTACATTTTCAAAGAACCTGTTCTCTTTATTGATTTTATGATTCCCCGCTGTCATTTCCTCTCCTTCTTTATCTAGTGCTTTCAGACAAAGCAAATACACAGAGATTAGCAGTGAGACAAATCGTCCCTCTTCCTGATTCTGATCAAGGCTTTCCGAATGGTGAGTTGATTTTAATATAGATGCGAACACACATGGACGCCGAATCACAAAGATGCAATGCACAAATTTTTATTCTTCCATTTGGCCAGCACATTGAATAAATAGTATTTGACAATTTTGACAATGCAATGTCGTTAAAAGCTGATATTTTACTTAGTGGAGTGTGGCATGGATGATTTTTTGTGGTGGAGGTTGTGAATAGGGTTCCTGTAATCAAAAGGTCTGGAGTTTTTTGAGGTAAGATTTTTATTTTTTTTTTTGTATAAGAAAGGTTTCTCAAAATATCTCTCTTAGCTACCAGACTCCAGACCAATTTTGACCAGTTTTAATACTAAAATGATTTTCACTACACTCACAAATCTCTTTTTTTTTGTCTTCCTCTAGACCTTCTTCCTGTCAGCTCTAACCTCAGCACCCTTCTACCCATTGAAATGGTTTGGACATGTACAGGATAGTGATAGTGAATATCATTATCCCTCCTGTACATGTCCAAACCATTATAATGTGACCTCTCTGACTTTATCTTCAAAACAACTAATGTGAACTGCCCCTCTGATGTACCCATTCCTAATCCTATCCATCCTTGCCATGAACAAAGAGAACCTCAACATCTTCAGCCCTGCCTTGTGTCTTTTCCTCAGTTCCACGGTCTCTAAACTGTACGACATTGCTGGTCTCACCACTTTCTTGTACATCTTTTCTTTCATTCTGCTTTTTACCACAGCAAAATAATGCAGGTTATAATGACTTTGCATGCAGACAGTTCATTAAAACAGGTAAGTCTATGTTTCTCAAATTCATAATAAAATAGTAGTCGAACCTATGAATGTTTTAAGTATGATTGAGAGCCCCCTAATGGCAGAAATTGGTACCCAGATCCTGATTAGTGTGCCTTTAACAGTCTACACAGCTGCATTCTCCTGATATACAGTAGTTGTACACAGAATATAGTTAAATGTAAATTTCCTCTGTTGGTGTGATGATGATCCCATGGAGTAATGACATTTTACTCATTATAGGCCAACACATTTAGCGTGTGCCCATTTACTCCACTGTCACCTGTCAAATTGAGGTGAGATAAAATATGCCTAAACGTATTAGAAAGCAAGTCAATAGCACATTACTTTATCCTGTTTTTTTCAGATAGTATATACAATATGGTGAAGTACTGCTCTGATACTATAAAACCTAGACTTAGTTGTAAATGTAGCCTGAACCAGGATTTTTTAAATGACAATTATACAGTTTTTTAGTTAATGTAAAATAAAAGATTGCATGCCCCCTTTGTAATCCTCTACAGAAACAAGGGCCTTCAACGAACCAAGATATGAATGTACTGTATAAGCTCTGAGATCATGACTCCTATTTGTCATAACAGATGTTTTCTATGTGCTTGGCTACAAATATATAAAGCCAGATGCCCCATTTTTTATTTATGAACAAAGATAAACTGGATTAATATGTCCCTGAGCTTGAGATAACAGCAAGGGCCAATTTAAAGGCACCAATAACGCAAACACATACACATTTTTGGATAGTGGGAGGAAGCAAGAGTACCTGGAGAGAGCCCACAGTAATAAAGAGGACATGCAATTTTCCTTTTTTTTTATAAATGCAGAGTATCCACCATATAAAAACCTGAATGAAAGTTTTGCACACTTCACACATTAAATCCAAGTGGTTCACTCTTTGATGTTAGCTAATGCACATAACTACATCTACATCTTTTAATGATGTATGTGATATTTTTAAACCACAAAAACAGCAACTAATGGAACTCAATTAGTCCTAATAGAGCTTCAAGAGGATTTCTGATTGCTTTTTCTATGCCCTATCTACAGTATATGTGTTAAAAGTACAGAGAATATTAGGGGTCTGAAGGGTGAACTAAAAGCATGTTTACGTATGTTTTGAATCGGCTCAATGTCAACGTTCACGGACAAAAACAGGAGCAAATTGCCTCTCGAGTGAGGATAGCTGCTTGTGTATTCTGCTAAGTTTTGCTGCATCCTTGAAACATCTTGGTTAATGTGCATCTCGAATCTAAATGACTACTTCATATTCCTTACTTTTAGGTGAAATGTTCATAATTTTGCAGCCAAAGATGGTGTCTGACAGCTGAGTGCAGACTGCAGTTCTTGCAATAAGAGTTCCTAGCCTCCTAATGGCCTTGTCGCATGTTCATGACAAGTTTTTTTAAAAAGCTATCCCCTTGTACTGCTAATTATCAGTAGGAAGATACTCTATCAAAATCCCTGGACTCTTCCTTTCACCATTGAGAATAACAATGAAGCCAGCAGAATGAATTATAGATCATCCTGTAGTTTAAAGAATAATATAGCGCTGTGGTATCAGGGCCATTTAAGAAACTTTCAGGATTTTTTCAGGGACCAAAGAAATGGACTAATGAGTGGATACACAATTGTGAGTAATGAGTCAGCCCTGGCCTAAGCCACAACACTGCGTTTGTAAATGTTCTCCTTCGCTGCCTCAAACCCCAGCACCCAGCTCGTCTGTATTAATAAGCATTTTAATTTTGGCTTTTAAAATCTGCTGATTTAATTATCAACACCAAGATAACAGTTTTAGGCGGCAATGCAAATATCCTATTGAGGGAAGTCCAAATACATAAATAAAAAGCCACAAATTCAACCATAATGACCTTACATAAGACTGACTGCCTGATTGTACTCCTTACACATTATTATGGTGAAAATAAAGCAATATTTATTAGTTTTCTAGGTCTGTGCCCTAGTTTTCACCACTACAAGAATCAAAATGTACTGTGTCTTGTCTCTGGCACATTCAGTTTGTGGGGTGACACTGGGATTTCAACTGTGTGATTGAAAGCCTGAAGTTCCTTTAAAGGTGGGGCAAAAAAATATTTCTGAGCTTTCTACCATGTTATAACATTGTTCCCTCATCAAAAACATACCTGGAGTTGCATTTTGCTTCATTCACGCATCCTCTATTCTCTGGCATGGCCATTTTTAGGCTTCAAAATGTTTGGTCCCATGAGCCTCCTCCCACTCGAAGAAGCACTGACCAATCAACAAGTCTTCTACATCCAGCCCTCTCTCATGAAGTGAAGTGTCTTGCCCAAGGACGCAACAACAGTATGCAATGCCTGGAGTGGGGCTCAAACTGCCAACCTTCAGGTTAGTGGGGGAACGTCTCGACCAACTGAGCTACTGCTTCCCCAGCATATTTGTTTGTTACCACTGACAGGATGAATATTTGGAAACATTTTGTTACACACTTTGTACATTTGTTCTGTTGTACAAAGAACTTCACAACTCCATCTAATAATACAAATTGACAAAACAGGCTTTACTTTCTGAATATGTGCATAATACAACAATGATGTTTACGCTGTTTTTATTTAACCACAAGCAATAATTTGTATATTTTGGAATATTATGCAAATATGTTGTGTAAAATATTACATATACTCTCTTGAGGCAAAGTTGAAACAACACTCAAAAACTGAATATAAAATTAGACCTTTTCTCTTTTAGGCTCCATTTGTTTTTCTTTCTAATAATTTTGCTTTTCCCTATTGTACAGATTCCTGACCGCAATATGGCAGCTTTTTGTCTTCCGAATAGAGCTGGGCATCTTAAAGAGATCATTTAGCACCAGTACGATGAAGGCCTGAAGAGGCAAGAACGTTCACTGTGCTAAGCTCCTCAGAAGGAAATGTCAGCCATGACTTTGAGGCAAGCTACCTCCATAATTATGATGTAAGGAAACACATTAATGAATAAAATATCACACTGCGCCTTGAGTATATAAACTCAGAAACCCAGCAGCAAGTCATAGGGATCTTAAAACCCTTATTTTCATGCATTTTTAATTGGTGGCAAAATGCAAGTGAAAATGAAGAAAAAATGTCTTTACGTGTAACGCAGAGCCAATTTACGGCAATCTAGTGTGACTCGAATCCAGCAGCCTCCTCGGGCACCTCTTTTATTTTCATACAAGACCCAGTGACAGTAATGAATCATAGTTAAGACCATACTGCAGTGTAAGCTTGCAGTTTATTAAAAAGTCAGCAAGCTCATTGCTTTTGATGCTCAGAAACAATATTGCAATACATTACAATATGCCACATGGATTGTTTTTTAAGGATTGACCATGAGTGACTTAAAATACAAAGGAGGCTTAAGGTGGCAGATAAACTTTTTTCAACTATTTTTTCACCGTCATCAAAATTCAACACACAAGGACAAGGAACAATGGACAAGAAAGTAGCAGCATCATGTGATGTATGGCTTTAACACTCATTATAATAAAAAACATCATGATTAAGTCTTTAAAACAGATCTCAAACTAGTCTTACTCCAGCGTTTCTGTACAAATATACTGTATGATCAACTTTAATTTTGCAGTAAGCTTGGAGACAAAACAACAAAAACAGACTGGAGCTATGCTTTGGTATGAGCACAGCGTGACCTTGGCTTGTGCTGCCCTCCCTAGTGCTGAGTTTCTATGGCTGAAGGCAGGAATTTAATCATTTAGTCATTTTTTTTGTCTTGGAAACAGGTTCTTTCTGACACTTTGGTGAAGCATGAGATATGTTTGGAGAGAGTTATCAGGTCCAACGCAGAAGCAGAACCCTCTCAGTTTTCCTCAGTCGCACCATTTATCATCAGGTGATTGATGCATGTATCTGCTGCCGACACGGGCCATTCCTCTTAATTCAGCTCTGCATCTGCCAGCCTGTTGATTAGTGGCGGCCATCACCCAGATTTGTGACAATGGGGCCTGTTGAATGCTGGATCAAAATTATTGATGGTCAAGGAAAAAGAGATTGTCAGTCTACAGTGGGCAGAGAGTTCTGGAGCTGGATTTGGATCGGAGGACTGTTTCCCAATAAACATCTGTTCCTTAATATTTCCCTTTGTGCATTTGGCTGGGGACTTGATTTGACCACTGGCTGTGTTAAGCCCATAGTTCCAGCCATGTGTGACCCTAAATTGGAAGAAGCAGAAGAAGCCACAAGGTAAAATCTTGTCACAACCACCAGCTTATTGTCACGTCTTGTATCCTTGGCAAGAAAATCGAAACAAAACAAAATGTTCCACAGAGCAGGTGTACAGAGGACACAATGAGATCCTTGTTCTTTGTGACATACAGCAGCCTAGTGCTACTTTGTCCACTGCCATTCCTCTGGTGGTGTTCACAGTGGGAGGTCATGTGACTGGACTTGATGCCTCTGTTTCCCCAAAGCGTGATCGAAAATATTACAGCATATAGAAGAAGGAATATAAAGGTTGTTTCTGTCCAATTTTCATTTCGCACGTGCATTGCTTTCCTCTCTTGTTTGTTGTCCTCACTGGGTCTACACAGCATGTAAAAACATCTAAAGTTAAGTAGCAAACAAGTCATCAGGTATCTACACTAGACAGAAATAACCAATAAAAAACAATATAATGTTAGTATATGTTTTCTTCTGCAACCCCAAATGCAAAATAGTTGGGGCACTGTGTAAAACGTAAAATAAAATGATCTGCAAATCTCATAAAACCATATTTTATTTAAATTAGAACATAGACAACATGATTTCCGGTGCAGAATTATGCCTCTAGTACACCTACATCACAAGCATCTAATATGTCCAGTACTAATAATACAGACTCTTCCTAAAATGTTACTAAAATGTTGCCAATTATCTTAATTAGCAGCAAAAAGCTCCTCCAGCTGTATTTCTAGCCCTTTGTTGCCTTTTCCCAAACTATTTCAGGTGCGTGGCGGCCTTAAAATTCAATAAAGCTATTATTATATTAAAATGTTAAAATGTCTGAGTGACACCTGTTATATTGTTTGTGTTACATTTTACCCGCAACCTTTTTGAAATAAAGGTTGTATTTGCAAATGTTTGTTTTCCCTTTACCCATTGTGTCAAACTTTGATTTAGAAGTTCTTCACAGTTGAATATTAAGCGATGCTCTATTTTACTATATTGTATTTGACATGAGGGCTGTTCATTTGCCAGCTGTTGCACGGTTGACAAAGTGTCTATTGTCTCACCCGTGTAGCAGCTGATTACAAAGATGAGAGGGATTCCCACCTGGCATGAAATCAAAGTGCCTTTAATCAGTGTCATCATATCACAGACTTGTACTAGGTATTATACAGCTCTCAAAATACCCAGAGGTGGAAAAAGTACTCAAGTAAAAGTAATGTTATTACAAAATAAATGTAAATATGCTAAAAATTCCTATTTAAAGGTGCTATGAGCAGTATATACTTATTATATTTCCTAAAGATTACCTGCATGTGTCCCAAGATATGAGGTAAACATGTTAAAGTAAAATATTGGTTTTACTGATAACAATAACAGCTGATTTATAACAATTAAAAATATATTTTAGATCAGCCTTTCTCAAAGACAAAAGCGTTGCAGCTCCCTTAAAAATCTGACCAATCCACACAGACCCCAACAATAAAACTTTACTATGTTCAAACATCTGTCATGTTTTCCCATCCAAAAGATAAATATAATACTTTTTACTCCACTATATTTCTAAAAAAGTAAAAGTAACTTCTGCAGAGAAATTGTCTTAAAACCAAAAGAAAACTGATTTACTCCCTAAAGATAAGATACTCCCTAAAGCTAAATAACTGATTTAGCTTTTGCTTTGAAGATAATTTGCACAATTATATAATAAACCAATTTAAAAATAATTTATTTGCATGATAGTGATACCCAGCTTTATTTATAATATGTATGGCTCATTTTTGCTGTAAAACATTCTCATCTATTATGGTTTTATAAGTTGATTCCCACATTTCCTCACTAAAAATATGTAAAATGTATTTTACTCATATTTTTGGAGCTGCAAATTTGTGACTTGTGTGTATTTTTTAAAAGTACTTTAAATACTTTTAGCACCTACTTCAGTACTTTAAAACAGGTAAAAATGTGACTTAGCAAGTTGTACTTGTATTGAAGTCATATTTGACCTGGAGGATCTATACTTTTACTCAAGTAATGAAGTTGAGTACTTTCTCCACCACTATAACTCACTTTGCCTCCAGGAAAAAAAAAGAAAATTCATTTTTTCCCTCAAAACTTTACTCAAGTAGAAAATATACTCAGAAAACACAAATTCCCAGTAAAAGTAGTTACTTTCCACCACTGCCTATCCTATCCCTCACCTGCAGAGCTCAACATAAAACTATATGAATGCAATCTAAAAACTGCATGGGCTAACTGAGACAGAGCATCCATTGAGCCCTGTTCCTGGGAGCCTATCATTTCCCATTTCAGCATATTGGCCAGCTGCGTAATTAATCTTAATTTGGGGCCCCCGAAGTGGCAGGGGACTGTGTTATATGGCATTAGAGATTGGTGCCGCTGTCAGATCTGGACCCGAAAGCCGGCCTTTTAATAAAGAAGAAGAGGAATGTAGCACAATTGGCTGTCATCAACTAAAAATGCTATATAAATGGGTGCTTTGGGGAATGATTTCTTAGTGTACGCGCAAGTTGGAAGTTAGTTTAAAAATTTTACACTCGCTGACTCGTCTCATAAGCTATCTATCTCACACAAACCCTCATTTAGTCTGCTCTCGCTGTGCTTTATTGTGCCATAAATCACCGCTGCTTTTATTATGTTGTTTCCCCAAAAGAAAACAGGGAAATACATTTGAAAAAAGAAGTGTGTGTTTGCTTTTTTATGATCATCACCAAAACAAAAGGCCGCTATAGACTAAAATACATTCATTATCATGCATAACAAGAATGAATGATGCAGCGATGACAAAGGAATGACTTGTTTGTTTCCATAATCTGTTTTGTGTTCATAGCAAAAGCATGCAAATATATGTTTTACTATTAATCAAAATCTTCCTTGAAAGAAAGTGTGTGCATATGTGAGAGACATTTGTATGCACTGGTAACCTTACTTCACTGAAAACATGATGGCCACGTATGGTAATGCAGTATCTATTTTCTGTTCACACAATGGATGAGGGAAGCATAAAATATGTCTCTGAGCTAGGGGACTAAAGTCGAACTGGTGTTTATGTCTAATTGCAGCAATTTATTTATTTAAAAGGTGTATGAGAACAGAGAGCTGGAGGATTTAGCCTCACGTTTTCTAATGACACAGTACTTTAGGAGGGAGAGACAGAATACTAATGAGTAAAGGACGGCAAATACATTAAAATGCAATGTTTAGGTCAACAGCTACTAATTATTATGTAAGGAAATGCCTGTAGTCTCTTGCCACTTAACACTGTCAATTGTTATATAGCTAGTACATATTTTTTCTTGACTATTTAGTATTTATTTATTGTGTCTAGTCATTTTTTTTGTTTTACAATTTTATTTTTCAAATCACCATTTCATGCCTTTTAGGATTAGGCTTTAAATAAAAAAGTGTAAATTAAAATTGTGGCTGTCTGTTTAATTCTCTGTACTTCCTGGTTCCTCCCATAGCCACGCCTCTTCTCATTAACCACACCTGAATTCCTCTGCTAATCACAGTTTTACCAAAACGTATTTGTGACTGTTTTGTGGGTTTCTGTGTTTGGCTCTTCACGGACATACTTCCTGATCTCTGAAAAGGAGTAATACTTTTGAGTCTCTGTTTTTCTTGTGAGTACAACCTCTTTTTTGCTTTTTTGCTAACATAGCTAATTTAGCTAAATGGTTTGAACTGTTCTATTGCAGATCACTTAAAGCTTGAATGCTAATGTATATGACTACCGTGTACTAGAAATAATCTCATGCAGAAAATACACAAATGTATTTCACTGGGTAGTAGATTTCCTCCAGTATTAACCCAGAATAAAAATCCTGTATATTTCTCCTTTAAGTTCTCATTGTACTTTGTGACCATAAACATTAAAATAACATTTGGCACGCATGTTTAAGTGGGTTTGTTCCATAAGTGGTCTTTTTAGTCTGGGTGAATTTTAGCTGGACCAGCCTAAAGTCACTCCCTTAGCAACGCTGGTCCCAGAGGAAAACAACCCATACTGGAAAAGTAAAATCCTTGATTAAACAACATAGCAGGAGATGAAGGGGCGAACAACCCAAAGAAATATATTTGTCTCTTTGTGCCATGTTAACTCTTTTCTATTCACTTTAACATAATTTAGCCCACACTCTCCACTCAACATCAGTATTACTGTACATTAAAATGTGTAAAGTAAGTTCTCTATTGCCTCTTGATGGCATGGTTCTGCACAACTACTGTATTTTCCAGACTATAAGTCACACTTTTTTTTCATAGTCTGGCTAGGGGCGCAACGTATACTCAGGTGCGACTGCTTTCACGTTTTTGTTATTTTCACACTGACAGCCACGAGAAGGCGCTCTAGGCTTGTGTTCCAGCATCTGCTGCACCTGTACCACTGACAGTTTAAAATGTAAACATTACCCGTAACAACTTAGTGACACCAAGGATGAAGAATTTAAAGGATTTAGCGATTAGGAGTGAGATGGTGAGTTTGGTAAACTTATATTATGTTCTTTATGCTATAGTTATGTGAATAACTGTTAATATATTACGTTAACATACGAGACACCTATTCAGTTTGTTGTTTATGCTTCATGTAGCTGAATAACCATCAATGTGTTACGTTAGCAAACCACACAACTATTCAGCCTGTTGTTCTCTATTCTATTATTACTATAACTTGCCTTTCAAGATGAAATGTCTGTTCTTGGTGTCGGAGTTTGTAAAATAAATTCCCCCCCCTCTAAAATGCTACTTATAGTCCAGTGCGACTTATATACATTTTTTTCTTCTTCATTATGCATTTTTTGGCTAATGCGACTTGTACTCCAGAGCGACGTATAGTCCAGAAAATACAGTACAACAACAACCTTGCTTCTGGGGTGCACAGTGGCAGAGTGGTTAACACTCCTGCCTCTCAGCAAGAAGGTCATGGTTACTCTAGCTCTTTCCCACCGCGTCCAAGAACATGCATGTGTTAGGAGGATTGATCAATCTAAATAACCCATACTGAGTGAATCTGAGAGTGAACAGTTGTCTGTTAATATATGTCTCTGTGTTGACTAAATGGCCACTGTGTTGCTGGGATTGTCTCCATCCTCCTGCGAATGAATGAATGTTTTGCTTCCACCTTTTCCTGTTTCATTGTATTATGTATACACTGTAGAGAGCAGTTTGTACACCTCTACTCTCGGCAGTATGATTTATAAAACAAGCCAACCTTGTAACGCCTCATCAAATGATAAAATCAAACACTTCTTCTGTAAAAGGCTTTGAGATGACAAATGCTTATTTTTCCACAACAGTAAAGGCACACTGATTTTTCTACCACTGTTTTTATTAGCCCAAACACTGGTGAGGTTCAGAGCAGAACAAATGGGAGACTCTGCTTCTTCTAATCACAATCCTGATTCATATCGATTGTGTGTTGGATCACATAGAGCTGTTTAACAGACAGAGGCCCGTGAATGAGTACATTCATGTTAGTATTTCACCTTTTCTGTGAATTTTTCATGTTCTATAAGAAGACAATGGATTGTTTTCTAATCTTCATTTTAATAAATACAGAAAATAATAAGGTTTAGTAAATTAGGAACAAAAATGTAATAAAAGTGGTTTATCAAACTGTGATATGCAAGCTTCTTACTGCTACTTCTACTGAGACTTTTGCAGTTTAAGTCCTGATTTAGTTTAATTTAGATCCAGTTTTATTCCTGTCTTAGTCCTGATCTGGTGTGGCTTACATTTGACATGAAGGCCACTTCTTAGTTTTGGTTTAGTCCTGGTTTATTTCTGTTTTAGGCACACAGTATAGCTCTGGTCTTAGTCCAGGTATAGTCCTTCTTTTATCCTTTACAGTACTTGTGCAGATCCAAATGCAAAAACTTTCTTTTCAGCCTTATATCTTTGCTGACTTTATATTGTTGAATTGATATTAATAGCAATAGATTTTTTTATATACTCATACATGCTCATAGGAACTTGTCTCGGCTGAAGTGCCTTGATAAATTTTATGGTTTAGAGACAGTGGCACTGAGAAAAAAAACACGAGGCAGAGCTACAGATGTTGAGGTTCTCTTTAGGAGTAATGAGGATGGACCGCTGGGACAGCTTTTGTTAGATGTTTTAGAAATAAGGTCAGAGAGGCCAGACTGAGGTGGTTTGGACATGCACAGAGGAGGAATAGTGAATGTGACGGTAAATGGATGCTGAGGTTAAAACTGCCAGGCAGGAGGCCAAGAGGAATGCAAAGATGAGACTGATGGATGTAGTGAAAAAGGTCATGAAGTTAGCTGGTGTGAGAGACGAGGATGCAGAGGATAGGGCTAAATACAGTAGAGGCAGATGATGGCGACCCCTGAAGGGAAGAGCTCAAAAGAAAAGAAGACAGAGCAGACTCTGTATATTCAAAAAACAACTTTTGTGAAGAACTAAAATATATAATATAGCACCACACCAGTCCAAATCTGTCTCTATCCCTTTTTGGTGTTTGTCTTTTCACTCTGATTCTGACAGGGCTGAAGTTGGGACATGCTTGAGTGTTTTGGAGGGCACTTATGAGCACATATGAGTCACTTATATATCTAATTTGTTGGAAGAAAAGGGAGATGTCCCAGTCCTTTAAGTGAGTGGGACTAGCTGCATTTAAATCTGAAATATTTCTTAATTGTTGGATCTTAGTTTAGGGACATGGGCTGAAGAGTATGTAGCAGCCACTACCGGTCGGCGTTACTGCCTTATTTTGGTCATTTCCGACTCGACTCAGACCACATGGTGCTTTACAAAGCAGGAGGTCTACTTCACTTCCATCCTCTCAGCCTCCAAAGCCTCCCAGAAGGAGCAGAAACACTCCCCCTTCACAACGGAAAGAGCGCCAATTTGGTGGGGATACGCCGCTTAAAGAAACAAGTATCAAGCAACTATCAATTCATCATGTGCACTAGCAGCCCCGGCACTTGTGCAATCAGTGTGAAGCAAGTGCAAATGAGCAGCTTGTGTGTGGTGGCTGCTCAGACGGAGAGCTGCGATCTGAGCGTGTGATTGTTCCCCAGGACATATACATATTCAATTACATTCACACCACATCTGCGACCAACACGTTTATTTAAGACCAAAACCTTCTCTACTACTCATTCTTTTGTGTTTCTAATGCTAAACCCATCCACAGCAGAATTAAAATATTTAGTACATTTCAGATTTAGAAGTGTCAAACTCAGCTTAATGAGGAATTGCCGATAATCATAGATACCATAATGTTGGTAAATGATGGAGTTTTAGGAACTATTTGGTCTCTGCTAAACAGTGGTGGAAGAAGATTATTAAAAATCTGTACGTATGACTACTGTTGACAATAGCATTAATTGTAGAAGTAAAAAGTAAAAAATAAGATTATTCTGTAATGATTAGTGTAAAAGTATTGACTGTACACATTTCTTATAGTTTTTGGTAATCTAGTACTACTGTTGCTGTTCAGTTTTATTTCTATAGCTCAATATCACAACAGCAGTCGCCTCAAAGGGATTTACAAACAATTAGTCACACAATCAAATATAAACAATAACTACACTAAACTAAACAGTAAGGACATCCCCTGTCCTTAGACCCTCCCTCTCAGTAAGGAAAAGCTTCTAAAAAACCCAGCTATGGGGGAAAAAACTACTACTGGTGTTACTGCTATTGCCATTACAACTACTACTAGTGCTAGTGCTACTGCTAGTGGTAGTAATTAGTTTACCTGAATAAAATATTTTTAGTAAAAGTAAGTTTTAGCAAATGTCATTAAAAAGTACATTAATTAAAAAGAAAAGATATTTATGTAGCTACACTGACCAACATGATGTGCAGCTGTAATATTTGCAGGGTTGTGTAAAAGTGCAAGGGGCCTGAAATCGTGAGTCATAGGCTTAAACCACTGCAGAAACAGACTGCTGCTGTAAGAGTATTGTCAGACAGAAAGATATGTGCCTCATGTCAAACTTATTTATCAGGAACATATGTGATTTGCTGCTGTTAAGAATAGAGAAACAGACTGCTGACAATTAGGTACCACATTAAAAACTCACTTTGGTTTGGGGTGAAATTTGCTGTCGCAGCGTAAAATAAAATACCAGTCACACACCCCAATTGATTTTCACCCTGCGTTACTGTTAATGAGACAAAACACTTCTTAAAAGGAGAAACTGTCTATTTATTTGTCAAGAGCTAGTCATTAAGATGCCATTTCAGGGTGAGAACTAAATACCTGTAAAATAATAATAGTGATTGTACATGAACACAAACCTTCCCAAAAATCTCAAACCACCAGAAACTATTGGGCTTTCCAGGTACCATCTTTTGAAAGACTAAAACTGCCCTGAATCACGACTAACCCAATCAAGGGATGAAATATGAATGAACGCAGAAAAATGTACTTCTAAATTAGGACAAAAGAGGATCTAAACCAGGACTGAAGCAAGACAAAGCAGTGATACAGTAAAAGCTTCAAATAAAAGCCCAAGCCAGAACAGGGGAAATAAAACCCTCTAAAAAAAACCTCTAAATTAAACTAAATCTTTTGCTGTTCTAAACTATAATGATCTAATAACAATTAGAAAGCTGGCCATAAAACGTAAAAACACTGAAATTGCTAAATCTGTGCAATATAGTGTATAGAATAGTTACATACTTGAACTAACTAATGGTAAATGCAGCTATGACAAAGCACCTGCAATGCTTTAAACTAACGCATCATATACTAAAGCTCATATCTTCTCAAGCCTTTATGTAGCTGTTGACTTCAGAAACATGCAATGCAGTGTCAGGCTTGTATGCTTTTACATACAAATAAAGCTGTCCATCACATTAACTGTAGTTGGCAGCATTCGCCTAGCTCAATCCTTGAACTGTCTGCCATCCTGAGCCGAGCGGCAGCTGAATGGCGTGGTAATTGTAGAAAAACACACAGAATACTGTAATCCTGGCAGGCGCCTATTGTATTTGCATTTGACTTGATATTACAATCACACACTTGGCGACAGGTTGTTTGAAATGTTTCGAAGGGGAGCCTGAAGCATAAATATTCTTTGAACACTAAAGATCAATTGTCTCCAATGATCAAAAACTACAGTGCGGCGCTGATTCTCTTTGAAGCTGCACCGAAGACTCCTGATTTCAAACATTGCTGATTCAGTGACATTTGGTAACCCCTGCCGCGCATTATCACACTCTAATCTGTTTTAAATAGTACACAGGCACACAATGCGAGAACCACACTGTACAGTTTCTCTAATTTAATACAATGATAGCCAAACAGTCTTGCTGCTTTTGCAATTATTTTTTCTTCATATGCTCACTTTTTACACATAATTGTCTCTATTTTTGCACTTTTCCCTTACAGCTATAATGTCCACTGAGTGTTATGGTACAGTATGTCTTAATAATCCCAGAAGATGCTTTCAATCTGCTAGCTGTGTGTGTATGCAAGATTGTTTGAAGTTTATTTTGCCTGTCATTTGGGAAACCAGAGTTGGATTCACATACAAAAAGCCCAAACTCCATTGGCAAAGGGTCACAAGCCAGGGCATTCAGCTTAAAAACCTATAGCAGAACCACCATAGATTTGTTGTATTGTCTGAATTTAATGTGTTTTCCTGTGCACAATTACTGCTATCTACCTTTTGCTGTTCAACCCGCTATTTCCGTCACTAATAAATAACAGAGCCAGTATTTAAATCCACATCACCTGGACTTGCACGTGCAGCAAGGTTCAGAGTCCCTCCCTGCACACAATTTTCCAGAAATGTAGCTCCGACCGGACGAGTGGAGTGTGTGGAGATAATCTATACCAGGAGTCTCAGAGTTGAGTCTCTCTTTGGCGGCTCATCAGGTCCTCCGAAACGCAATATGTGTGACCTTTACATGATGAACTGAGAGCACCCACCGTTCTGACATGTCATTTTGTCTTGGGAGTCTTTGGCGAGAGAAGCTCAACTTTCCTTCACTGCAAAAAAAAAAAAAAAAACATGACTGAGAACCAGGCCGCTGGAAAGGCCAATATACATTTTCGGAACACTTAACAAGACACTGGGACTATCACTGCATGTCCTGGGCTATATCAATCCTTCAGTACTAAATTTCATTAATTTTAATAAGCTGTAAATCTCAGTCTACTTGCAAATAATGACACCCTAATAGACCCTTCCACAAGTGACATCCAAAAAAAAGTTCTTTCATATTTTAATTTTACAAGGCATATTAGACAACAAAAATGAGTGATTGTTGTTGATTTATTTGAATTAAAAGCACCCATGCATCACAGAGGTTTACCAAAGTGCTTTATATTCAAAACAAGGCAAAGTGAATTACCAGTACAAGTAGGCCCACTCTCACAAGTTTGTGATCCTTGAAGAACTACCAGAGGTGTTGTTGAGTGGTGTATCAAAACACATGTACTTGATTTTGAAGGTAAAATACCTTTTATCTTGCAACTTTAGCTTTGGTTTTGGAAGGAAATGTGGAAGTATTGGCATAATTGGAAGGAAAAAAAATCATTTCAGAGTTGAGCAAAGATTTTGGTTTGTGGCAAAGCAAACAGAATTACAAGTACTTGTTTCTGACACTTCATCACATGAAACACTGAATGTGGAAATGTAGTTAAAATCAACACAGGCATCATCTCTGTCTATGTAAAAATCTGGGGCAAAGCTACAGCACTGCAGCATTTTTCACATTCACAAGTTCAAAAATACATTTATTTACTGACTTATTCTTGGAATTGAAACATACTTTCTTCTAAACATACCAGTGGCCAGATCTTCAAACCAATCCTGTCTTAAGAAATACTGCTGATAAAATGAAAAAAGCATTTGAACCACGGTGAGACTGACAGTTCTATTGGAGCTTGACGTAAGTCCCAGTTATGTCAGCAAATATTAATAATCTTCTTACTTTTGAAGTCATAAAATTGTCAGACATCTCAGATGGATCTTTTGTTATCTTTGTATCTTGACTGCTATTACTGTCTGTGGTTTACAGCCACACATAAACTACCAACCTTTTTACTTGAATGTTGACAAAGTGTGTGAAGTCAGTTCAGATGCAAAAGACTTTTTCCTCGCAAGAGATCTGCTTCAATCTGGGGTGAACTTTCAGTGGCATAGTTCATCTAATTTACCCAAAAGATGACAAGTCGCGGTGAAGGGTACATAACATTCACATGTTCGTCTGCTGAAGGTGCGCAAGTCTAAAAATATGTGTCTGACAATTCAGGAAGACACACCACTGTATAACAAAGAACTTATCTTGTGGCTGTTTGGCTGTGAAAGAAGTTTAAACATTGAAAAACCACAAATACTTCATTATTATACTAAACATGTTTAAAATGTCATTATTTAGTTCAAGCATTTTCATCTGAATAGTATAAATGAATTAAATGAAACTAGTCTCATTATGATAAATGTATAGCTATAATTTATTAAGTAGTAATTTTTGTGTTAATCTGGAAATCTGCCTGGATCCAGCAATTATGTACCATTGCGAGATAAGATCAAAGATACTAACCCCCACCACACGGGGTCAGTAAAGGAACAAGTAATTAGTTGTATGAATTGTATTTTATTGTAATGTATTGAATGTATTGTATATGTCTTCCTCAGGGCTTACAAGGCCACCACAGCAAATCATAGGCCTCGTGGTGTGCAGAGATTAGCATATTATTTAGGCATTGGTTTGAGCTGGATCACCCTTTCTGACACAACTCTCTCCATTTATCTGGGCTTGGGACCAGTCCAAGAAGTGCACTGGCTTGTGACCCCTTGTGGCTTGTAGTTCAATAAATAGACTAAATGATCCATGGTTCGAATCCATGTCTGAGCACTATATATTTACAATTGCAAAATAATGACACTGCTTTTGTGGACATTTCACTCTGCACGTGCTGCTAGTTGTTTGGACTATTGATGTCCGAACCTGTAATTTGAAGTGACTGAAAATAACGTATCCCTTGATAGAGTTTTACAATATACAGTATTTTGGTCTTCTGATCATATTGCATGCATGCAATACTGTTTTTTATAAAGGCAAGTGTACAGATGAGTAATCAGCTCAAAGACTTATGCAAAAGTCAATGGCAAATATCATGAAATATCTGTGTGGCTCTGGGGTATAGAACTATTGTAGTGCGAGATAAGAAAGCGCAATTTGACTGATACTGCCTGCTTGAGCCCATTTTCCATTGAAAGTGTTGAAGTAATGACACAATGGAAATGCTTTGATAAGTCGTATTACACCAAAGCAGTGGTGGGCGATCGCAGAGCTCCACTGCAATCTATGATCATTTCCCTCCAACGTGTCCCCGACAGAGGCAATCTCAGCGGCTTTGCATTTGCACTCATTACTGTCTCCCAGTCTAAAGGAAGGCCATTAGCTGCACAATTACACTGTTATATTCTTTGCAGTTTTACCAGCAAATACCTGCATATTAAGGGTCTATGGCTCTACATCAACACAGCAAGAGATTATTAGGATGTTGGCATTTTTGTCACACCGGCAATCCTTAGAGATGACAAATGCATTTTTAGTTGTTTTGGATAGACTCACACGATTTACACAGCCAAACTTTGAAGTATAGATGCTGATAAACTGATCAGGCATAACATTATGGCCACAAGCCTAATACTATATAAAGCACACTGACACCTTTCCATCAGAACCAGCATTAACTTCATCAATTTGAGCAACAGAAGCTCGTCTGTTGGATCGGACCACAAGGGCCAGCCAGCGCTTACCATGTGCATCGCCTGTTGCTGGTTCCATGTGCATCGCCTGTTGCTGGTTCACCACTGTCCCTTCCTTTGACCAGTTTTCATAAATAATGACCACTGCAGACCATGAACACCACACTGTGAGAGCTGCAGTTTTGGAGATGCTCTTGGAGTCATCACAATTTAGCCTCTGTCAAACTCTTAAATTTTTCTGGCTTTCAACACATTAACTTTAAAGACAAAATGTTTACTTGCTGCTGAAAAAAATACCACCCATTAACAGATGAAATGAAGAGATAATCTTCATTTTACCTGTGAGTGGTCATAATGTTATGCCTAATCAGTGTACATAGTCCTTTATTAATACTAACAGTAATTATAGAGTAAACACATTACTTTTCCTCTCCACTTTAACTTTGAGACCATAAATCTTGCTGAAAATTAGACTCATTGCTATTAAAATGCAGGTCCCAGCATAGTACAATGACATGTTATTTTTTTTTTTCACCATTTGGGAATTTAAATTCATAAACTGCTTCTCCTGTCTGCATTTGGCGAGCGCTGGGATTTGGATGGATGACAAAAGTGTTGTAAGTTTGTGTTGGTCATTGCTGCGCTGTGGGCCAGATTCCCTGAGTTCAGTATGAACTTAATTATCAGAGTTACAGACTTGGCCAGAGTGCATTTATCTGTCCTCCTCCTGGACAAGGTGCCTGTTATCGCGGCCGAGCTTGTCTTTACCTCCGGGATTCCCTTAGGCCCAGTCCAGGACGCTCCACAGTCACTGCTCCACCATCCTGCTCTAGAGTCAGATACATGCCTCACATTTGTGTGCCACTGCCTGCTGATCCTATGGGAGTCTGTGTTGTTTATTTTCAACAACGTGATGTTCATGCTACATAAGATATCCACTACCCCGATAGTCCTATGGAGACTATCAGTCCCTTTGTCTCTTATACAGTCATTTTATTGGCACAAACTAAACTCACCTTATCCTCGAGTCAGAGCGCGGTCAAAAGAGACACAAAGAATCCTACATATATTCACCTTTGTGTCCTTGGATTTGGTTTTTACAGTGAAGAGGTAAAAATATGGATCTAAACATTGCAGTCTGTTGCCTACAATGGCCGTTTATTGCAGCACTATATGGTTTTGCTTGCAATTAAATTTCCTCATAATGGCCAAAGCACCAATTTGCCACTTGAAAGAAATGTTAGACATAGACATTTTTTAAGGAAGCCTCCAGCAATTCAATCTGAAACAATGTCCAAAAAAATCTATATATTTCTATCTTCACAAGCTCAGATGCTCTGCAGACATGATCGGGGCTTTTCAAAGTCCAAGCCCCTCAGTATCTGATGAATTAAAAAAAAAATATGTCAGCTCAACTTGTCTGACAGGTTATCTGTTCATCCAATATTTGCCACTGTGTATTCTGAAAGCCCAAAGAAATTGCGTATTTTCCTCATATGCTCCGCAGATGTTATTTCAGATACTGTTTCAAGAAATGTTTTCTGGCTATTCTATTTGTGTGTTTGGCTGAGAACACTCAAATCGACCAAGCTTAACCATTATGACCCCTGACAGGTGAAGAAGTGAATAACACAGATTATCTCTTCATTCTGGAACCTGTTCATGGTGGGATACGTTAGGCAGCAAGTGAACATTTGTCTTCAAACTTGAGTGTAAGTGTAAGGATTTGAGCGAGTTTGGAGCTGAATTGTGATGGCTAGATGACTGGGTCAGAGCATCTCTGAAGATGCAGCTCTTGAGAGTGCAGGTGTCTGTATTTATCAAAGGTGGTCCAAGACAGGAACAGGTGAACCAGTGACAGGTGATACACATGGGGAGCGAAGGGTAGTCCAATCCAACAGATAAACTACAAAGCTTAAACTACTAAAGAAATTAATGCTGGTTCTGATAGAAAGGTGTCAGATTGCACAGTGCTTCTCATGGGGCTGCATAATAGGCTGGTGGTCATAACGTTATGCCTGATTGGTGTACATGAAAATAATTTACCTCAGTTGTCATAGTATAAGAATGTCCCACCCAGCCTATAGTATTACCTCCAGTTTGTAGTTATACCTCCAATAGTTTGAATAGCTTTTTGTGAGCTTTTGCATTTTCCCCATGAAGATGCATGATGTTTCACAAGTCATGACTTTGCTTTGTATTGTACAGAAACGATACATTCACAAGCCCTGGGGTGAATACTGCTGCGTTATCCCAAGAGCTGCTCTGCATCCTTCACCGGCTCCAACTAATTATCCCACTGTGAGCCTGGAGACCTGCTCTACACTTGACCTTTCTGAAGGGAACAGCAATGTGCATGTGTTCAACTTGACTAGAAAAAAGGTGAGGGCAGGAGGCTTCAAGACAATGTATGTGGTAATGTTTGTAATTTCACATGGGAAAGTTTTAATTAGCGTGCTAGTATAAAGTGTTAGAAGATGCTTCAAAGAAAATGGAGATCATTTTTATTCATTGCTGACAGAATACAAATAATAAATAAAACATATAGTACATCTAATCAAAGTGAAAGTGATGTGAATCAAAGAGTTCCCAGACACATTTCACCTTGTAAAGTGAATAGGTCTGGCAGGCCATGCATAAGAAACATCACATAGCCTATAGCTATCACTACTGAGAGTTTATGAATGTCTGCAATGCTCCATCTTTGGAGCTTCCCAGTGATGTGGTTAGTGTCAGGAGGTGAGAGACAAGACATGGAGGTCAAAAAGTCCAGCTGCTGGATCTTGTCAGCCTCTGACTGATTTGTTTGGGTGTGGCAGTACTGTTGTGAGTGGGCGTGTTTTACGTTTGCTGAGACCAAGGAAACGAGCAATACAACATGCCAACTCATGATATACTGCAATACATTTAAAAAAATCTTCTAACAACATAAAGTACTGTAAGAGTTTGTTGTTTAGCTGCTGGCACCTCATTCATAATATTCTGTTGACTGTCCCTTTCCTTTTCCAAATTGTTATAACATTAGCAAACATTTCATATTTTGTAATTAACGGTTAGTAATACATGTCCATGTGCTTTCGATTTTACCAGCATTACCCTAGGCCGAGAAAACTACGGGACTAACTAAAAACCAGGCGTTTTAACGTCTTACGTCACACACTTGGTTGGCAATTGTTAAAGTCAGCTTATCTTGAATAAACAAGTAATAAATGATAAATATAGAGTTTACTTGGTGACAGATTAAGGGATAAGGCCAGGGTTAGGGTTATTGCTGTGTTATCAGCACAGAATAAGAGGAAAAAATGTGACTAATATAATTTTACTGTGACAAACTTGTACTAATAACATAAAATAAACTAACCCTAACTCTATTCCTAACCCTAACCTTAACCCTTTCCCTGACCCTAACCTTAATCAGTTTGACAAATAAAATAATTATTTATTGTTAAAATTTGCATAAATTCTATATGAGTCGCAGACATGCAACAGGGTTTCCACAGCAACGTCCCACTAAACCACACCCACCCGGCCGAAATACCTGGTTTTTAATGTCTCCCAGAAAACCACATAATTTAAAAAGTGTCATAAAAGTTGGAACTTCTTCTGGTGTGCAATGACTTTGTCAGTGGGATGCACGGCGCTGGCCTGACAGGCTTACTGCATAGTCTTCACTGACACAGTTTTCTTTATGTTTTGTGTTTCAGGCATGACTAACATAATTTGCCCACAATATGGCAAAATTAGCACTGAAAAGGTACGAAAATACCAACACCTAACATGTAAGTGCAAAGACCATTTTTGGAGCAGTGTTAAAGCAGCTTTAGGTCCAGTAAGAACATGTTGGAGGCAATAATGATGTTGTGAAAAATTGCATTGATGCAGGTAGAAGCAGCCATTTTAGTTTTTAATGAGTTATCCATCTAGAACGGTGCCAAGCTGCCATGTTTCAAATCGTTCCAAGGCAAGTCTGCTCTCCTCATTGTCCACAGCAGAAACAGGACATGCTCATTATCCTCCTCAGCTTTAGCTCATTAGAAAGGACAAGTAGGTGTATAAATACTTCAGCACTGCCACCAAATTCAACATGTCATTTTTAGGAAGCTTCCCGAATACTTTTTAAGCCAGAGAGAGAACATAAGGTATTCTATGGATCGAGTTTGTTGCATTTTAAACAGGCATATACCTACTCTGCTTTCTGGGACAGTGGCTGCGTTCCCTCTGATGTCTCCACAATGCGGAAATCACAGACAAACTTGTAAAGCATGTAAAGTTTCAGGGATGGAGTCTCAGAGGAATTTCAATGCTTTAAAAGACTTTGAGATGAGTTGGAGCAGTGGTTCTCAACTTGTGGGACAAGAACCACAGGGTGTATGAGGACTTCTTCCGGTGGTACTCGTCTTTTGCACTATAAGTCTTTATTTAGTTTAATTAAAAAGCTTTAATTTCTGTTTTACTCCTGCTCTGGTTGGGGCTTTGTCCTAGTTTAGTCTTGATATAGTCTTGGTTTAATCTTTTAATCTTGGTATAGTCCTGTTTAGCCCTGGTCTAGTCTTGGTTTAGACCTGGTGATGTTTTTGTTTAATCTTGGTATAGTACTTGTTTAGTCCTTGTGTAAACTTGGTAGAGTCCTGGTCTGGCCCTTGTTTAATCTTGATATAGTCTTGATTTAGTCCTGTTATTTTTTATTTTATTTTTTTTTTTAGTCTTGGGTTTGACCGGTGGTGTTTCTCTTTAGTCTTAGTGTAGCCCTGGTTTAGTCCTCCTTTAGTCTTGGTTTAGTCCTGATTTACTGCTGTTTAGTCATCGTTTATTCTTGATTTAGTCCTGATTTAGCGCCGTTTAGTCCTTGTTTAGTCTTGGTATAGTCCTGGTTTAGTCCTTGTTTAGTCTTGGTATAGTCCTGGTTTAGTCCTTGTTTAGTCCTGGTTTAGTCTTGGTTTAATCCTTGTTTAGTCTTGGTTTAGTCCTGATTTAATCCTTGTTTAGTCTTGGTTTAGTCCTGGTTTAATCCTTGTTTAGTCTTGGTTTAGTCCTAATTTAGAGCTGTTTAGTCCTGGTTTAGTCTTGGCGTAGTCCTGGTTTAGTCTTGGCGTAGTCCTGGTTTAGTCTTGGCGTAGTCCTGGTTTAGTCTTGGCGTAGTCCTGGTTTAGTCTTGGTGTAGTCCTGGTTTAGTCTTGGTTTAGTTCTGGTTTAGTGCTGATTTAGACCTGGTTTAGACATGTTTTAGTCAAGACTTATTGAAGATGGCACTTAAAAAGCCAAGCGTTTCCTGATCTATTCTTTGTGAAAAAGTTTGAGACTGAGTTTGAGCTCAGTGCAAAACATCCCCTCGCTGTTTTGTTATTCCCTTTTAATATAACAGCAAATTAAAAGCACTAGATTCTTTAATGATTTATTTGAGTTTGTATTGTAGCAGTTTCTAATGAGCGACAGCCGTAGATTTCACCTCGGTTTGTAAAAGTTCATGACATTTTGAACAGCTTCTTTGGTATTTGTCTTTGAAGGTTACAATGGTCAGCCAGACAGTTTGTGGTGAAGGCTGTGTCCTTTCCTAACAAAGCATTGTTACAGACATAAATAAACAGTGTGCTTTCATTCTGGGTGTTTGGAGGAGTCACGAGGCAGCACATACAAACGTCCTGGTGTGGATTTGCAGAATTCAAATACACTGAAGTCACTGAATTAGAATATGGTAGAAAGGTGAATTTAGGCCAGTGTCAAGCCTGGATAAATTGGGTCAGGAAGATCATTGGTTGAAGATTTGCTGTTGTGACTCCAGAATGGGAAAAGTGGAAGTGAAGGGTGTAATTATTTCTGTCATTCAATTCAAAAAGTAAATATACCAAGAATAAAATATTGATGCAATATGTCACAATATTTTATTGGACATTACTGTATCATACTGATGCTTTTTTCTTATTTTGAAAAAGCAAGCTTTGTGGCATTGTGATATGAATTACATCTCCATGGGCCTTAGGCGGGGTGCACCCTGGACAGGGGACATCTTGTTGCTGGGCTGACACAGAGACATTCACAGACAGTGAGTGCTTTGTCTCCTCACGTCTCCCCTTGTCATGACTAAAAGTAGCTACAGACACACCGAAGCAACCCAGACCCACGACTGAGCAGCGTGTTAGTTCTGCACGTGTGCAAGATGTAATCACATAACATAAGTCATTAAACTCCACGGTCATATGGAGCTCAGGTAAACAAAACTCTGCAACATTCACGTGTTTAACTCAAGTATTTCAGTGAATAATAATCATACACACTAAATTAAACTTGTCTGATCACAGTAATTAATAAAAAGAAATGGATTATAGCAGCTTTTTGCCTCAGAGGAGGATTATATTTTTATCTGCACAAGGCTACAAGCTAAGGTAAGCTACCTGCAGCACATTAGCGTCACAGATGTAGAGAACATAATGTTCAATCAGCCAGAGCTATGTTCAACTGTGTCCCACTATGTCTCATGGTACGGAACACACCAAAAAGACTCATGTTGCCGACTGCGCCCAACGCCCGACAATCGTCCCGGTGTGTCCCGGCCTTAACACATGCATGTCTTTGGACGATGGGATGAAGCCAGAGTACCCAGAGAGAACCCACGGTAACACGGGGAGGACATGCAGACTCCACCCATAGAGTCTGAGTGTTGGCCGGCTTGAGGATTGACTCCATAATCTAATTGCTAAGAGACAAGAGCATTAACCACTCTGCCACCTTTTTTATGATGTCAAATTTTTTACTGTGAACCATACCGTTAAAATAAATAAGTGCTTGAATGTATTAAATCACTATAATATGAGTTTCACTTTAAACTACTGAAACCTATTTACTTACTTCACCATGACATTTTGATATTTTGATGTAGGACTGTACAAACTGATAGAGTATGGCAGTGTACGATGGCAGCGGGATGGGGACTGGAGTGTCAGCGCAGTGCCATCCAGCCCTAAGCGTTCTCAGAGGAAAGTTATAATTAAGTGAGCAGAGATAAAGTTGAGCTTATTGCTAAACCGGCACGTCACTGTGTAGCAGGCAGCTGCAGACAGCGCTGGCAGGTTAATCAAAAATTAATGGGCAATATCACAAAAAGACAGTTTGAATGCAGCCGCGGTGGGCACATTTTTGAGGAACACGGCTGGATTACCAGGGAATAAGTTTATAATTTTAGTTGCACTGGAGGCCACATTTTTAGTTATGTACAGCTGATAAATAAACAGAGCTGAGTAAAATTGTGTAATGTTACCAAGCTTTCTGATAGATTTGCTCTTTTCTCCTTTCAGCATTTCTTCTCCAGGCTCACCACCGCAAGTCATCTGCCTGGTGTGCAATGATTTGCATATTGATTTGGTATTGGTTTTAGGTTGGATGCCCTTCCTGATGCAATCCTCAGCCTCATTTATCCAGGATTGGGACTGGCACAAAGAAGACACTGGCTTGTGACCCTTGTGGCTGGATTCTGAAAGGTTAGCAGTAACATTTATTTCTGTTCAAGCTAAAGAACATGCTAAACACATGAGTGTAGTACAGTACAGTGGCCTGACCAGTCAGCTACTTATTATATTGTACACAAAAGATTTTCAGAAGTTGCACTGATGCAGGTAGAAGTAGCCATTTTAGTTTTTAATGAATTATCCATCTAGAAAGGTGCCAAGCTGCCATGTTTCAAATCTTTCCAAGGCAAGTCTGCTCTACTCCACAGCAGAACAGGGACATGCTCATTATCCTCCATGGCTTTAGCTTGAGTTCAAGTTGAATGGCAATAAATACAGACTTAGACTCTGAATGCAACTTGACAGACATGTAGTGTGGGCCCAGTGAGAGGGCAGTGGGGCAGTGCTGGTCTGGGCCAAGCAGCGACGAGAAAGAAGATAAAGAACATATATCATTAAGAGTTTGTCTGCACCGATCAGGGACAACCTTATGACCACTGACAATCTCTGTTATTCTCTTCACCTATCCCTTCACCTGTTAGTGATTATTTTTTCCTCAAAGTTGAAGTGTCAGAAGCATAAAAATTGGGTAAGTATAAGGATTTGAGCTTGAGATGGACAGAATTGTGCTGGCTAGATGACTGACTCAGTGGATGTTTATTAGGCTGGTGGTCAATATTATGCCTGATCTATGTATATACTGTAGTTTAGTTTACATACTGTCCAATCCTTCCAATGCAGTTTGACCTGAGTTTAATTTACTGTGTGTTTATAAACAAGAGCAAGAACAAACTATGCCAAATTAAATGCAAAGTAATGTATCACTTAATTTGCCTTTTAGGTTGAACACTTAGCATAAGCTTATGAAGCTAGATGTACTTGTAACGTTATGCTGAATTTATATGCAAGTCACTAATATTCATACAACAGTGGTTCACGTGTCCATTTCTTTTATGATGAGAACTGAGTGGAAATTATTAATGACATCTTTGATTGGCTTTAGGCTGCAAACTCGAGAGGTTAATCTAGTGCTTAGCGTGGAGACACGTTCAGCCAAAGAACGTGATCAAATCCATCAAGAGATATTTCCAAAGATAATGAGGCCAGTGTTCAGATAGATAGGTGCAAAGAGATGATTTGTCTTTCAAATACAGAAATTCAACCAAGATGTTTGTTTTGAGATCTCATTTTTTTTATTAAATTTTAATAGCCTTACATAATTTGTTACTTCATATGGAAAGCGTTCTTTCTGCTAAAATGTAATTATACTAGATCTGTGTTTCTCAAACTTTTCAAACCACCTCAGAAAGTAACAGCCTTTCAAAGAACTAGTTTTGTCGTATTACATATAGGTTTTGAAAATATAGTGTACTGATCAGGGTTATGATCCCAGGAATCCCAGCATTATTAATACAAATGACAAACAGGACAACAATTTGTCTCGGAGAATCATAGATCTGTTTAACATAATATTACAGAGACTCCATTAGATACAGCTTGCGAAGCACCAGTGGGACCCGTACCACAGTTTGAGAACCACTGTAGTAAATGAACTATTTCTGTAACATGTCAGTATTGCAAAGTAAATGAGAGGAAGAAAGAATATGTCACACGTTTCTATAATGGTGGTTTCATTTTATTTCTATAATGAACCAAAGCACAAAAAGAAATAACATTCGTCGTTATTTTGCATGTGTTTGAACATAGTTACAGCACATTTATCCAGTAAAGGTGTAACTGCTTCCTCTCGGCTTTTGTCTGCAATGAGATAATTCCATGGCAGCATAATTGACAGGCTGATTTTAATATTCATTTGACATTTTGTGGCGGCTTCATGTTGAGAGCTTGTTTCAACTGTAAAGCCAGCCGTTCATTTTGAGGAGAAATGCTGAATAAATGAGCAATCTCAGCAATGAACATTTAGGCTTTGTTGACGTTAAATGACAGGCGGAGGATGTGACTTGGGTGAAGTATAAGCAGTGAGTGAATTTGTGCCTAAGCTGTAGTCTGAAAGAGATGGATGCAAAAGTAAAAGCTGAAACAACAAAGCTGTTGAATGGTGATTGATCTCAGAAATTTTAAATCTAAAGCAAGTAAATATCCAGTCATTGCTGTTGTAAAATGCTGTTGTTTCATTCATATGTTCATATATTATTATACTGTATCTGCCTAAGAGGTTAAGTTTTTCTGGTTTGTTATTTGGTTAGTCTGTTACCAAGATAACTCAAAAGTTAGTAGTTATAAGAAATTGTAGATGTTGGTGTGGCTCTAGTTCACCATCTGGATTTTTTTATGATCCTTTTACCATTACGAAAGTGAGGTAAAGGTGTTTTTTTAATGAAACTTCAGAAAAGGTCACAGATTGGGAAAGGAGCAAATTATGTTTGTGTGTATGTGTATATGTATGTCTGAATGCAGTATTTTTTTAAAATGTTATAAGTTTTTCTGGTCTAGAAATCAACAGGTTCTCAGAGGGCTTCTAGTTAGACATGAAACCTAAATGCTGTTCCTTTTCAATAATGGCTGCACAGTTCTGGCCTATATTTTTGACACTTTCTGCCCAGTGGGATTAAAGATGACATGCTTGGTATTTTCAGAGAGAAAAGGCAATAAAAAAGTCCAACAGCCAGCCTCTTTGGAAATTATAAGTTCCCGCTCAGCCAATTAATAGATGTATTACTATTGAAGATAATCCCATGAGATAAACTTGCTGCAGTACCACAAGTGGACACTGGTCAAATTAGCATTGTGTGGGGTCTTCTGACATCCAGATCTTACAATGCATCCATAAATTTGTGTTGTACATTTTTTAATTTATTTGACATAAGCAGGTATTTGACAATTGTAATCCCATATGTAACATGTAACAAGTTAGCGCCACAGAATCACAAAACATAAATAATTTCATGAAATGGCACCTAAGATTGTCAGAATGGCCCAGTCCAAAGTCATGTTTTGCATGTTTTAAACCTTTCTTTTTGATATATCTCGCTTATATACTCTTTATATATCACTCTTTTACATTACATAATTTTATACACATCTCAAAGAAAGTTATTATATGTTCTTGAAAAGGTCCAGGAGGTAAGGTCTCAGTAGTATGGCATTTAATCCCATTTGAAGTCTTGTCCCACAGTCTCATAAAACTTAATATTAAACGGTCTATAAAACTCCTGCAGCTGCTCGATGACTTCCTGGTCGATCTGAACATGAGTCCTGCCCTTTGATTTTCCCAGACACCTCGGCTGGCTGCTACTCTCCGGCTTTTTAAGACACGGGAATCCTTTGGTTCGGTTAAAGTAGAAGTGCTTATCTGAAATAATTCTTTTCAGTCCTAAAAAGTCCTGGACCCTTCCCATTTCGCCCGCCGGATCCGTGATTAGCCTCTCTCCACTCACAAAGTGCATCTGCGACAGGCGGAAGTACTGCAACCAGTTTTCCAGATGGATAATGTACATCCCAATCCGAATGGCGTTCCAGGTTGTGTCGACCAATCCCAAGCTCCGGTTCTTGAAGGCCAGTTCCTCAAACGTAGGGATGTCGGGCTTTTTGGAAAGAGTTTGGGTGTAGTCAGAGATGGCTCTGGTCACTGGGTTTCGCACTACGACGATTAGTTTGGTCTGGTGGGACATGCTGGAGATCCTCCTGGGGGCGTCTCTGGTGACAAAATAGCTGGGCGTTTTCTCCAGTGTGATCTGGCTGTCGAGTGTTCTTGGCATTAGGCCCCTTGGGAAGGAAAAAAGAACAGTGAGTCAGTGAGAGCTCTGTGAAGAATTACTTTCTGAAAAAAAAAAAAAAGTTAGCAGTTCAAATCATATTTCTTAAGACACATTGGAAGCATACTTTAGAAAGCACCAATCTACAACCTGGTGAGATATTTTTAGAGGTTTAATAATAAATAATTGTTTGGATTTGTAAATGTGCTGAGTCTCTATTTTCTGTGTAATTGTATAACTTTTGGGTAAGACTAGTCTGCTTCAGTAGTTCTTGATTAAAGGTCATGTATATATAATTACAGCAACATCTGGTAGACAGAGCCGGCCCGTGATATAGGTGATACAGGCAAATGCTAAGGGCGCACAGTGACGGGAGGGCGCCTGCCACTGTCCCGTGCTTCAGCGCACATTAAGGCTTAATGAGCCTGATCAATAACAGTATAAACCTACCACTTACTGACATTGGGGAGAGTTTGGAGTCCATAGGTGTGTTCTACACTTCTCAAGCTTCAAGTCACTTTTGGTGACAATTGGCCTTGTGTCGTGGAGATACGATCACAAACAGCTCATGAAATAATCTGTGCAGTAATAAAAGACGCGATACAAAGCGCATGTTACTGAGAAGGAGCCCAATGCCTTTCTCACAATATTTTAGCTGTATTATAAAAGCTACTGTAGCCTGTAGTGTTCTCTGCAGTCCTCAGCTCAGTGATGAGACTGAAGACGCTGTGATCCTGTGCTGCAGGGGCGGAGCAAAGCTGGGGGCTCCACTGGGGAACCACTAACAGAGGATTTCAACACAAGTAATAAGTTTAAAACATAAAAACCTAAAGCTAACTCACACTATGCTCCAGTCAGTGTAGAGAAACATCTGTTTAAAATGTGACAAGAAACAATGTTTTGTCTTGAAACCTGAATAGAAGTAAAATCATAATTAGTCTCCCTTTTTTCCTACACTGTAGTAGCTGCTGAAAATCATATATGATCATCTAAAATGCATCAGATTACAGGAAATTACATCTGTTTTGTTCATAATTTCCTGGGAGAGGACACACAAGACCCCCCCAGCCTTCTGTTGTACTTTGTAAAAACCTACTACAGAATACATCATGGGACAATTCAGTGAGTGGCACAAAATCACTGCTGACGCTAAGTAAAGTCTTATCAAATGTAGCCTATATTCTGTTTAGCAGCGGTGGGTGTAAGGGGGCAAAATTTAAAATCTTGTGTGTGTGTTAAAAGTGTTTATTGTGACTATGCTTGTACACTATTGAAAGTTACACTGATCCATGTTCATCTGAATACTAAAATATTTTTTGATTTTTTTTTTTTTTTTTTAAATCTTTAAAATAGTTTAGCTCACACATTTGTGGTAGTTTGATGGTTTAATTAAGTCTTAGTTTTTTGGTTTTAGTCTTGAGTTTATGTGTTGCTTATCTGTTGCTCTTTTCTTAGTCATACATTTTCTCAAATGGTTTTCTTGGTCTTCTCCTGGAGTTAATTCTTGATGGTACTTTTGTTGAAATGCCTTGTCTGGCAGTTCAGACCATGGTTTATTTGTCTAGTCCAAATTGCAGGCAGCCTTGTTTTGGCCTAATATATTGCCTCAAAATTACATCTAACCAAGTACAAATAAGGACAAACGGTGGGCCAAATCAAGTCAATGTGAATGTACTTCAGATATTTATTAGTGACAGAATTACTTTGTACAACCAACATATGCATCATCATTATAATCATCTCGCTGCCACTTTAATAGCTTTGTAAACCACTGCCAAATGTTTCTATTTGTCATAGTTGTCGTGTGAGTTTTCCTTGCTTGCTGTAATATGTCATTCTGTTGTGGCACTCCAGTTCAATAAAAAATGATTAATAAGCAGCTCCTGTTTGGTGCCAAGGCAATAAATGCCTTGGCAGTGTTTCAGAGATTATCCATACTTTGAATTAAAAATCTACCACGGTGTTGTACAAGGGCTTAGGAAAACATTTCAAGGAAGTTGGATTAAAATGGTGTTTCTGATTTACAAAAGATTGCATTTCTTTCAGTTTCAGGTGTGATGATTGAGTACCACTATTTCTTTATTATTGATGCAAGATTGCATTGATTAAAAAACTAACCTTTTCTCAGAGCTTTCTTTCTCAAGGTAGAGGTTACTTCTTAAGTTGCTCTGCCACAATTCATCTATTAATCTAGACTGAGGAATTTTCTGTAGAAGATCCAAATACCTTTACTTACTTGATACTTACGCCAGCAACAACGGGTCAGTAAAGGAAAACATGATTACTTCAAGTAATTTCTTTAAATTGTGAGCTTTTTTTGTTTAATGGATAGAGTATTTACACCTGAACTGATTTCTGGTTTCACTGCAGGTCTGAGCACTATCTGTCAATCTTTATTTATATATATAAAAAAACAAAAACACTCAACACATAAACAAGGGATAAAATAAAATGACTGATTGACTAATGACTGACTAATGAATTACATTAGCCATAGTACAGCCAAATACAATATATCCTACACCACAAACTACAAACAACTGTACCAGTGCCTCCACAGCTCGAACTGGTCCTGTGTTGTACAGAGTACTGATTAGTCAGGCTCATGATAACCATGTTACTACAGTCATTGAGATGACAGATAAATGTATACATTAAATTTCTTAAAACAACTTGAAAGTTTTTAATCTTTGCTGACACAAACAATTGACTTGCACTCTCCCATCTCAGCCTTTCTATACGATTCTTAGACATTTTCTTTTCGTCACATGAAGTTTATGTAAGCCATCTCTTTTATAATTTGACTCTAAGTGTGCGGTACATAATAGTGTACCGGGCCGGCCCTAGCTCTGTTGGTCTTCATTTCATCTGTACATGCTCCAAACCTAGGTACGAGCATGTTGGCCTGTGCATACATCATGCAACACTGATTATATCTTTTCCATAGCAAGAAACTTGGAGGTCTGTGCTGTTTGTGTGCATCCAGTTAGATTTTTGCTCATATATTGCAGAATGCAATTCTTTTTATTTTAGCTGCACAGTTGTGATGATTAAGTACCACTATTTCTTTATTATAACTGTGGGAATGCTTTGATTAAAAAGCTAACCTTTTCTCAAAGCTTTCTTTCTCAAGGAAGGGGTAGCCATAGGTTACTTCTAAAGTCCCAGCAATATCGATCCATTTAGCTATACTTATGAATTCTAAGGTTGTTGGCGCAGGTGCCTTAGGGCCACAACGCGACTATTAATCTTTTATGAGAACAGCACCTTTTCAACCAAACAGCTTTGCAACACACACAAAGAATATTTCTTTTTTTTTTTTTTTCTTTTTTTTTTTTTTTTTTTTTTTTGAGCCCGTGCAGAATCTGAAGAAACTCCTGTTATTATATGGCTTGTCGGAGTGCTACATTTTCATCATCCGTGTAGATAGAGATTGTGCAGATGAGAAGACCCAGTGCTGCACCAATGTAAACAGTAAAAGGGCATGAGTGCTTAAAATAGGTTCCTATAGCTGCTCGGTATTGACAAAGCAGAACCAGCAGCTGAAAACATGTTTTCACGTGCACTATAGGGCAATATGTCACTGGGAGATGGGTTCGTAAAAGTGGCCAAACAACAGGAAGATACAGGTCGAACTGTTATGGGCAATCTTTTCACATTGGAAGGCCACAAGATTAGTGGTTCTTCTATAGCAGGAAGTTACATGTGCTAACTTACCTTGGTTTATTGATTTCTACAGCTGTTATGGTTGTTTACTCCCTGGGTATCTGAGCGCTGGCTAAATTACATGATGGTTTCCAAGAGGCTGTGGATCTAGAGTGGAATAATGATGAGGACAAATGTGGGAGACCAATACAAATCCAGGTAACCTACATCAACAACTAAGGCTTTTCATTTGTGCTGTGATTTATCATAAAGTTCACCAATTTAGGGGGAGACTGTTGCACAGCAGTGGGCAGAGGTAACTCTGAGCCTACAGTCGAGACTGGCTGTGCTTGTCTCTCTGTGGTTCTTCCTTGTGCAACTATGACGAATAGACATACTACCAGTAACGTCTGTGCACTTCAGTATCCCAGTTTTCTCTTTGTGCATGTAAACACAGTATCCCGAATTCAGTATATGAGAAATCAAGATACTATACCTGGGAAAATTCGATAGTAACCAGGAAACTGTGGTATGTATACACAGTATCCTGGTTTCTGACCGCAACAGGTGAACTGCGCACATTTTTCATATTTGCCTCTCTGGAAAGCAGTTTTTGCTGGTATTGATTTAGAAATGTAAGGGCTTTGTGCTTCAATGAATAGAGCATTTACCCCTGAACTATAAGATCTGGTTTGAGTCCAGGTCTGAGTAATGGCCAATGTCTTGGTGAGGCAGTGATGGCTTTTAATTTTTCTCCCTCAAAGCCCTCATTAACAAAGCAAGTAAAACATAGGAACAACCATATCAATGTTGTTACTAAAAGGATTTTCATTATTAAACAATTAATGGTTCACAGCACACCCCTTGCTGGTCTAACTCCACAGCTCCTTGTTAATGTGATAATAGGTCTTGTATGTGAGTATTGGAAAAAACTAATTCTTCCAGCTGCTAAGTGTTTTCTCACTTAATCTCTCTGCATCTTTGTATTATTGACACCTTCATTGGCTAACAGACATGAAGACAACACACTAACAACAGTTTTTTTCTTAAAGCTCTCATGTGATGGTGGATGTAAGTAATGTTCTGCTGAAAAATGATCCTTGTATGTAATTACATCACGATGCTGGACTGTTTCTCCACTGACGACTTTTTACTTCTGCCCATTAACAGAAGAGTTGGATGATTAAATATGACACAAGCTAATGCCAGTTCATTTCACAGAGCCAGAAGTTAAAGAAGTGTGATACATGAGGGTTGTAGAATTTGTCATACTGAGAGTTTGTTGCAGCTTGCCTCATTCCAGGATTTAGTGGAAAACCTTGTAGGTGGACTTTTTAGCCAAAGCAACCTCTCTTCAGTTGTGTTTTGCTTCCTGTGTCTTTGTTTTTGATATTTTGTAAGCGCACTGTAAGACACCATTCCTTCACTTTTCTAACAAATCAGGTTATGAGACAAAATCATCAACTTATTATTGACTATTCAAAAAGCAGTCAGCACTTCCCGTATGACTCCAGGCAAACCTAGGCCACATGTATTTACCCACAGTGCTCTGTCTGATACTGAGAAAACTTAGCAGACACAACAACAGTAATCACTAGTGACTCTAAACAAACAACAAGCCAAACAATGCCAGGTGTTCTAAATGAAAATGCCCCCTCGTACATTTACATTTCCTAATTGTGCACAAATGAACCAAACTGTGGCTCTTGCAGAATAACTTGTTCCCAGTGCATTTATTTTCTAATGAGATTAGCCCTGCACCTTCTCACGGTGGCTCCTCACTATGAGTCTAATCCTCCCCGTGGCTCATTAAACCAAGTCGGAGGCTCTGATGTCTCACCTGCAGTCATCAGCTGTGCGTTCAAAGGATTGTTTAACTAACTGTGACTGCAGCCAATGGGAGAAAAATGTAACCAATGATCAAAAGCTTTGGGACTTTTAATTGTCTTAAAGGTACACACGGAAGAAAATTAGAGACCCTGCCAAATGAAATAATGTTTTTTAGGTTTTATCTTTTATGGTGCAATATGGTAAACTAAAACCTTATTTTTTGTGACCTGCTGACAAGATTTGTAATTTCTAATTTCCAATATAAGCAATTGTTCTTTAGAGCAGACTGCGGGGGTGTCCAAACTATGGCCCGGGAGCCAAATGTGGCCCGCAGACCATTTTTTTAATTGGCTCCTGGACTTCCTTCTCACTTTGTTCAAACTGTCACAGGTATTTTTTGAGATGTATGTGGCATTAAGGAAGAAAAATGGAAATTAGTGGTTGGTGGTTTAAAAAAAAAAAAAAAAAAAAAAAAAAAAGATAGGGAAGGGATAGGGAAGTAGACGGACATCTAGAGTAAACCTTGTGCCAAAAATTCCAAATAATTCAGTGTGGAGACCCCTGAACGAAAGGGAGCAGCTGAATGTGACTTGCCACTATGATGAAGTATTCTGTGTGAGGAGTAGCCCTCCTCTGCAGATATTTTTCAGTATGTGGCCCTCAATAAAAAAGTTTGGTAACTTTGGTATACCGCAACTTACCTGGGAATTACAGTACATCAAAATAAGAGAAATGATGCACTGTTTGCAGAATCCAACCACAAAGGTTCACAAGCCTGAATAAATGAGAGGATGGGCATCTGGCGTAAAATGTATGACAAATGAATATGCAAATCACTGCACACTAGGAAGAGGATGATTTGCTGTGGCAATCCTGGAAGAGAAAAGCTGAAAGGGGAGGAGATGCAGTGTTTCAAGTGTTTGTGTTAAACAAAATGGTCATTATGTTTTAACTAAACAACATTCAGCTTTTGGTATTTGATGGAATAACAGCTTTTCTGTGTCTTGTTTTCCACCAGTTTTTTTCACTGCTGTTGGGTAACCACTCTCTCAGCTTTGCATGATGGTCTGTGAGCTCATACAGCAGAGTGAGGTATGTGAATTTAACAGACACTGGCCTGGATCGGTTGTCAGACTCTCAGAGAGGCTGATTTAGGAATAAATTGCAGTGGTCTCTTATTTTTCAGAGTTGTATTTAAAACAGTCTTTCATGTCAGCGGGGGCAGTGATAAGTTACCTGTCCGGGGAATGTTAATGAGCGGGAACATGGCATGCCGTAATGTTGTGTGGTTTGTTTATCGCAGAATGAGCATGCACAGGTCAGCGGGAAGTAATGGCTACATATTCAGCACTAATGACCACATGTGTCTTTTCAATCAAAACAGTGAGGGTTAAGACGAGGAAGAGCATTTTAATAAACGTGCCACTGGAGGAAGCATTGAGCGCCTCATTTATCTGCTCATTTGTGAGAGAGACGTGGGAACGGAGCCAGAAGTGGAACATGTGTTACCTGCGGCAGGTGTCTGCAGCAGCCACCAGAGATTTGATTACCAGACATTTACTTTCCGGCAAATTCGCCTTGAGAAATGATCAGCTCCGCTCCGAGAATATGGACGATAAAATTAAACCTCACCAAAATTGATCCACGTGCTTGTTAGCCTTATTCTAAATGTATTCATGACTTTTAGAGATTTATCAATATGCAGGCATCTGAGTAAGGCGTTTTAAAATGTATTTAATCAGAATGGCTTACACACCTTATTTGCTGATAGTCTACCAAGGCGCTATGATTTATTGCCGTTTTCTCAGCCTTCTTCAGCACTAAATACTCTGGATCGAAATGGGCAGTCTTCTTCCCGATTCTTAGTGAAACTTTCAGTCAGATCACATTACAGCCTTCACAGTGACATTTTAATCACTGTGAGAAAATTAAGTGCTGGTGTGAAAGGATCTGTCCGCTACTGTAGATGAGACCTGTTAGTGCTGCTAGTGTGGACGAGAGCTCATTTGTTCAAAAGGCTTACATTTTTAACTGAACATGGGCCAGACACGATCACGCAAATGTCATGAAATACATTACTGTGACTTTGTTTTACAGATCATTAAAGGGACAGTTACCCTTAATGAATCAATGTGAATAATTATACATTGTGTACATATTGATGTACGCAATTGAACAAAGTGGAGCATGCCATTTACAGCTATGTTTTCAGTAGTGGACGAGCTTATCAAAATGAAACAACTGGCCTTTTTCAGACTGGAATAAACTCAATAGGACCTAGCGGAATTAGGCATTTTAGTATTGTACTTCCTGGTCCTACAACAGCCCAAAGTGGAAAAATAGAGCACTGCTTAAGGAGAAGCACACTAATCTTTCATTAAAAATACAGAAGTTTGCAAGACTGATGGACAACGTGATGTCCCATAGTTGTTCACAGGCTCTAAAAAGGAGTAAGTGTAAAAATCACAGTTTTCTTTCAATAAGATTTCACCAAAAATGCCAAAAACTACACAGCCCACTTTTCAAAGAAGACCTGGGGCATGGTATGTCACAATGCACTTTGGTTGTAGAAGTATAAATTAATGCTTACATTTATGCAACTACTCATGGACTAAAATATTTATTGTTGTTTGACTAAATTAACCTATTACGACTTCTTCAAAAATCACTCATCAATAATCCATACACACATTCATACAGATTGTACAATAAAAGTTTAGATTTTATAATCTGTAATCTATTAACATTGTTATTGCACTTCATGTTGTGTGAAAATTGTCTGTAAAATGTCTGCTTCAATTAATATGGTTTTAAAGTAAATTTCTTTTCTGTAGTTGTAGCTGTGTAACTTTGGAGAGCAACGTATTTTTCAGGGCAACATTTTTCAACCTAATGAGCTAGCAGTTTATGTCCACTCCAGGATGAAGAAGAAGCTGACTTTAGCTCAAGTTTTAGTTTCTCAAAGTTATGGTGCTAGGCGATGCATTTTATATTTGTGGTTTTATATGCTGCAGGAAAGTCGGGAGTGTCTTGATGTAGTGTTCGTCGTTAACTTTTAAAGACGAGGAAAAACAAAACTTGAGAGTCCACCTCTTATCTGAAGGTAGTTAAGGTCAACACGGTGAAGAATGTCAGTCACGGTGCTTCATTAATGAGCCGCAGTCTGCTGATAGCTCCTCTGCATCTGGTAGTGACCCTGAAAGACCCTGCTGGCTATCTGGCTTCGCTATTTATCTCTGCTGGAGTTCAGTCAGGCTCCCGCCGGACACTGCAATATCATTATGAAGCATAAGCCACAAACACGGATGTCTTTATTTTAGAGTACCAAGGACTCCCTATTAAACCTAGACACACTGTCCTCTAACTCTGTGCATTTTCCATTGGGAGCCCTCTCCTAGACTTTCTGCTGTAGTGGACTAATAAAGAAATCCTAGCCTATAAAGAAATAAGCTATCACAGTAGGAAACAACAAGTTAATTAAACTCAAACACAGTTAATCTAATTTCCTTTTTTATTAATTATTGATATAAACAAGGCTTAAACCAGGTATATACCAAGACTAAACCCGGACTAAACCAGGTAGTTGTTACAAAACATGACATGACTATACCAGGGAAGCAAAAACTGAATATTTTGAACACAACTTTTTGATTCCAAGGAGCACTTCCAAGGAAGTTTGGGCATTCACATATAGAGCTTGACTGTGAATCTTGCCGTCTTCATCCTTTCAGAACATACAATTTTAAAACCATAAGCCCCCAAAGCCATAACAGATCTCACCTGTCAGACAGGTTGACACTGGTAACATTTCTATAAAGTGGACCAAACTTTAGGGCTGGAGTTCTTGCACTGCAGACTACAATCCCACCACAACTTTAAGAAATAAGAATGTATAAAATATGTGATATGTGCATAAGAATAGTAATGTGACAGCCATCCTATTTCTTTTTCTATCATATACAGTCGGGTGCAGAATCATTTCAGATGCAGATTCAATACAATTGGTTAGGTGGTTACCAATCAGAAAACAGGATTATTATCTAATATGCAATATTACATGGCACTTGAAAAATAAACAACCAGAGAAGCAAAACATTGCAAAACCCTGTCCAGTTTTAGATAAACTGTTCTGATTGGTCAGTAGAAACGAGTTACAGGGGAAAGGCAGTTTGAATGGCTTAAAAGGGAGAGCTTCCCACCCACATTTTGTAAAAAAATGAATGTGGCGGGCTGGCTATGCCTTTAATAATAGATTTTAAATATGTGCATGCTAAAGTAATGTATATATTTTACATTTCAAGCCAGTCTATACAGATTTAAAAGACTTAGTTAAAGTTAGCATATGGTATATTTTAAAGACACCCAGTGCATGTACTCTGTATAAAATACTGTAGAAGTACTTAGTGTGGCAGGAGGAAATGATTTGCAATCTCAAGGGAGTAAAAAATGACAACACTCATGAGAATACTGACAGTGTATGACTGTGAAGGGACTGTCCAAGACCAATATTGCAGAACAAAACCAAATGTTTTAGCTCTAAATAGATGCAATAAAAAACACATAATTTCATAGTAATTAGTGGATACATTTTCCACACAGTTTTGCCTGTCAGACCTCTGGATGTCAATTTCTGACTAGAATTTGATACTAATATGGACACCCTTGATCTAGTATAGTCACTGATGAAAGCTGATGCTCAAGGACTTTGACCATTAGCCATGTCCAGAAAGCTGTGGCTGTCCAATAATGAAACGTAAAACATGGGCTTAATCAGTAAAGTCTTTTCAAGCAAAATACGATTCTGATCAAAAGTTTTAGGTGGAGCACTGCTTAGGCCATTATGGGTCAACTGTAGGTTAGTCCTTTCCTTTCAGTCTGTGCAAGAAACAGCATTTAAGTGTCCAGCCCTTGACAAGTCTGTCTCCTTAAACAACTTGCACTTCTAAAGAGTATCGTGGGTTCATCTGAGATTCAGACCACTAGAGCAAGGAAAGGTCAACTTTGAATCATCTTCTCGTGAACAATCAATGCACTCTGAATGTATTACTGTCACAGAAAGACATTACAGGTGAATGGGGTCAAACTCATGGAGACTGTCGCCTATCATTGTGAAACTTCTCCTATAGATTACTAGCATCAACAGGGAAATAATGCCTTGCATGTATACTGTTCCCACTACATGTTAGGTTTACCCAGTATGTTAACTATAAACAGCAGGCCAAACTCAATTTTCACAAACCATTTTAATTTGAATTCATTTTAGGGCAGAACAGCAAGTTTTGAGTAATTTACAATTCAATTAAGAATTGTCAGATTTAAATAAAAAAACCAAAAAAACAAAATCTGAATATTGGATGAATACAAGTTTAAAATCCCTGGTTCAATTTGTTGCCATATAATATGAACAGTTTTTTTTTTTTTTTTTTTTTTTTTTAAAACATGTTATCTTATTTTCTGTTTCAATAACTTAGAGAATACTGCCAATAGATTTAAAAGCAGGGCTGCAACTAACAATTATTTTGATAATTGATTAATCTGATGATTTTTTTAATTGATTAATATTTGGATAGTGAAGTAAAGTGGTAAGGTGTTATATAGTTCCAGTTAAAAATTGGTGATAATTCTACAAAAAATCACTTAGACTAGCGGAGCTACATGTATGGCACTTGAGGATGCTTGGATCAACCATATTTACTCACAAGAATATTTTTAATCAAAAACACAAAAACACAAAATCTCAGCACATGGACCATGTCAGAATCGATGAATTAGTGTGAATCGAGTATACTTGATTAATCCAATTAGTTGCTGCTGCCCTTCTTAAAAGTAAGCTGTCGCCATGTCTTATTGAGTAAAATGCCCAATAAATTTGGCACATTAACAAATCCCTCTATAAAAGCCTTCAAAATATAGTTAAGTATAAGATTTAAAAAAAAATGTATGCTTGTAGGTGCTACTGCAGTGGAGATATCTGACTGTGAGAAAAACTAGATTTGAAAAAAGAAAAAGATCATTTTTGAATTTTAGTTAAAGTTACATGTTAAGGGAGCAAAACTCTCCAACTTGACCACTGCACTTGCCTTAAAATATAGGATTGCCTCGTGACAAGCTAACGTGTTTGTACTTGACAGGCCTTGATTTAGAGATGGACCCTACAAATATCTACATTTCATTTAAAACTTTATCCACACCAGGTCCATGTGATGTTTGCTTATGCAGCCTCCTGCGTGTGAAGCATTTATTACAAAGTTGATGATTGCGATTGTTATCTCCCCTGCTTCTCTGATTCAAAGTTGTCAGTGTGACGTCTGCCCCATACAGGTTTTAATATCTGAACTGTGGACATGGATCAGGAATTGCCATCTACCATGCGTTTGTCAGGTCGTTTCCATTGCAGATAATAAATCTCACATGGTCTTGTACAACCTCAATTTTGAAAAAGCTGGGACACTGCTGTAAAATGTAAATAAAACAGAATGTAAGAGGGGTAAATCTTATAAAACAATTTCATTCACAATAGGCCAAACCTAGACATTTTAACATTTCATAAAAAATAATAGCACATTTTCAATTTGATGGCAGCAGCACATCTCAAAAAAGTAGTGACGGGGCAACAAATGTCTGGAAAAACAGCTGGAGGAGCATTTTGCATCTAATTAACTTAATAGGCAACAATTTTGTTAAGATTTGTGAGTATAAAAGGAACATTTTTAGAAAGGCAGAGTGTGTATTATTAGTATTGGATGCTCATAATCCTCAGATCCTCCAGTGACACTGTATTAAAAATAAATTACACTGCACTGAAAATCACTGCATAGACCAGGAACACTTTCAGAAGTCATTGTCTGTTTTATGAGATTTGCAAACCATTGGATTTGTTTTTATTCACATTTTACACAGTGTGCCAACTTTTTCAAGCTGGAGTTGTCATGCAAACCGGGTCTGGACACTGTTTTTTTGTTGCTGTTTTTTTTGTATTTCAAAGTGAGGAACAGACTAACCTATAGCAAAATCATCCTGATTATTTTAGTAGGACATTGGTGAAAAATAGGCAATGCAGTGATTCTTACGTGTGTGAACATGCTCTTCTGAACTGAATCGAGGAAGGAACCAAAGACCTATTTATACAAGAAGCAGTTGACAAGTCATTATACAAACGCTGCATGTATTCATTTGACCTAACTGTTCCATGGCAATTATTCAAAACATTCAGTTTACAGGTGAGTTCACACAGCTTATCAGGATTTAAAACTGAAATAATTCATTATTGAGAATTGAATAAACTTGCTCTTCTTAACAGTAGAGCCCCTATAATAGTAAAGGCCTCTGTGTCCTGTTTTAAATCACGTAAGAGAAAGCCATGGTGAAAAGTCAATAACAATAAAAAAGTGACCTGCTAACCAAAACTACATACCTTAAAGGGGCTATATTATTTAAAATAGACTTTATATCTCATTATAATGTTGTTCCCTCATCAAAAACATACTTGGAGTTGTGTTTTGCTTCATTCGCATGTTTAAGTAAGCCTCTATTTACTGGCACGGCCGTTCTGAGTCCTGAAAATGCTTGGTTTCAAGATCCTCCGCCTATCCCACGAAGCACTGACCAATCAGCAAGCCCTCTACATCCAGCCTGCTTTCATTCAGTTATCAAAAAACCTGTGTGCAGCTCTGTTTCCGTTGATTCCTCAGCTAGTTTTCATTTTGTAGTGAAAAGGCATCATACAAAAAGTTTTAAGGCAGGGAAGTGCCTTTTTTCTTTTAATTATGCTCAACGTTTTTTTTATGGCACCAGTAGAGTACATATTAAAAGCATTATATTTTAGTCAGATAATGTTTTTAAAGGTTGTAAAAGGTAAAGTGCTGTTCCAGAAGTGACCAAGATTGGTTTAAAAAATGAATAAAAGTATAATATGTGCACTTTAGAGGCATCCTACAGGCAACATTTGGAAAGAAAATGTTGAGTGGCAAAGATTTTGACTGATTTTAAACTAGTAATGAACTACTGGAGCTTATAATGATTACTTATGATACTGTGTTGAAGCAAATTAGTAATTAATGACTTAAACAGTATGAAGTGTGAGGATAAGCATGAATCACATTGGGGCTGATCTTCGAACCATTAATCACTTAGTGCATTATTTGTGCTGGGGTCATGAGATTTAGCCAATGGTCTTTACCTCCCACCGGACAACAAATGTTCATCATTACAAAAGCTGTAATGAGCCCAGGCTATTAAACAATACACACGGAAACAGGGAGAGGCCCCAATCAGAGGATCCATTACATGCTGCGTTTGGCCGCTCTCTGGAGTCATTTACCAACACAACAATTACACACTCAAGTATTTTAAAAGTGTTGCATGGGCTCTCATTGCTAAGATGTTATCACAGTAAGCTACAATAAGAGTAGTATACAATTATGTTTTATGAGAGGTTGTGGGGAATTTTGTTTAAATTTTGAGTATGTTTACCTGACAACATGATATATAGACGATATCAAGCTCCCACTGTTTAGACTTCTTCATTTATCACTGAAATTATGCCTGTTGCTGACAGAAAAAGTGTCTATTAGTGGTTTTTGCTTATTACACTGAGAAACAACACAAAGTAAAAAAGAGACATGATAACAAATAAAGATGAGCAAAGAAATGATACATATTTCTACAGCATTTGCACAGTGTTCTACAAGGGCAGGATGGCATGGTCTAATGCTGAATTATGAGCAAGCTATTAAAAGTTGGCTCAAAACTTTGATGTCATGTATTTTTATATTGCGGTTGAAAATTGTTCCAGTTTTATATTAAAATAATGGCTGGAAACCTAGCTGTGTTATCTCCAAAAAAAGCCACTAACAATTCCATGCTAATTACGCATAAGGCTTGTACAATACTTGTAAAGGTAAAGTAACAGGAATAACAGAATAACTTATGTTCCTATCAACAAAATCACAACTGCTTATGTAAGGATGTTCATCAGAAATATGAACTGCTTTTATAAAAAATAAAAATAAAGACTGCTCCTGTGTCCTGCCTGTCAATAGCAGGGCTTGCTTCCTGCCAGCAGAAACCATTAGCAGCCTGTGTAGCTCAGGTAAACTATGGAGGAAATGTTTTTCAGACTGTGTATTTCATGTATTGGCACTTCCTAAAAATGTATTTTTCTTTCCCTAATACGTATGACAGTACAGATCCAGTCTGTTCTTGGAAATTACACTATTATTAAAACACCATTCAGCATTTCAACACTGGTATATTATCATTAATCACATTATCTTTGGATCTTGTTATTCTCAATAATCTGGCCAAGTTTTGAAAGAACCGGACAAGTTCAGCCAATGCAGCAAGGTTAGACGTTTTTGGTCAGAATGATGAATTGAACCTCATGCTGAGCAATAAAGGATCTTTGAGCAATAGAAAATCACTCAGACATTTCAGCAGCATAAGAAACAGCATTTACCTTGAACCAAATTGCTGTCATTTTGTGTCTATCTTTCTTCTTCTCTAAAACAACCATTATTCATGATTTGTTCACGGAGGAGAATGACTGACACTTGATCTCCTTGAGCAATAACACATTGAATTGAAGTAAGCCATGAGCTGTCACATTTACATGTGGCTCTGGAAAGTGGCCACAGAATGAAGACACTTAGAGATGCTGCTAATTTGCTCCCAGTGTTTCTGCTTACACAGGCTTTTACTTTGTGATTTTGATAAATGTGAAGTTGTTATCCATTGGGTTTCAACAAATGGGAAAAAGATACATCTTGTTGCAAGATGAGTTGTTAAATCATTGTTATACAGTAAAGGTGCCTATTGATTTTTCAGGAAAGCTCAATTTGCCAAGTAAGAAATTATATATTTTTGGTAAAGATCCAGAACACCAGGGGCCAAAGATACTAACTCCAACCACAAGAGGTCAGGAAAGTAAATAATTATCACTTTATTATTTGATGTTTTTACCACTGTGAGACTTAAGTGCTTTATGGAAAGAACATTTATTTGACAAACATAAATTAGAAGATCCCTGGATTGGACCTTTTTTTTAATCATTGCTAGATAGGGGCATTACCTTGGCGGAGGTTTCTCTTGTTTTTAAAATTGCATAGTTAATGCTTGCAGTAACTTAAGTATTATAGCTACAATGCTAACAAATGACAATGATCTGTAACACGACAAAATGCTTTGTGATTAGCAAGTTATCATTAGCTGGAGCTTTTGATCATCAAGCGTTGTAGTTGTCTTGTTCTATACTTAGCTTGCTTTCCTTTATTATTTCCCCCCCAAAAAATCTGAATTTGTTCACAGCCTTTTCTGCTGTAGATCCTAAAGTTATGTGACAGTGAAGGACATTTAAACTTGGGACAGTCGACGGCCCACACACCAGTAGTTTTACTCCTTTACTAAAACTTGAAGAGAACTACAAAAGCAGCCATAATGGGGGAGAAGGAGGATGAGAAGCTGAGACAGGATTTGATCTGCGGTCAGCGGGGATACAAAGGGTTCACATGAGGAGGAAGTTAACAAGCTGACAATCTCTAAATGTGCGCTAAGGCTCGCTGACTGCCGGCTATTTCCTGAATCACAATGAGAATCGTGACGGCTCCCAAAAACACTAAAAAGGTGGCATATAATTTCTGGCCACACAAGTAATCAGCATTTCCATAAACTACGCAATTGTTTTGAATTTATTGTCCTCCAAAACCCTGATTACAGTTTTTAATGTAATGTTTTAAATGGAATAAAAAGCCAACATTGTGGCTTAGATCTCACAGGGGCAAAAAGAAGAGAGAGTTGTTTTGTAATTAATGTTAACATGTCTGGGAGCAGCAGTGGAGTGAAGACAGCTCATTAATAATGCAGAGTTAGGCCCAGCCATCTCTCACACTGTAATGTGCACTTTTCTCTTCTAACTTTCTGTCCTCATCAACCTTTTTCTGATGATACTGTTCCTCCGCTCCCTGCCTCCCAAAGCCAATTAATGTGGACCAGGAGGGGAATATTCTCATACAATTTCAACACTTCTTCCAGCGCATCAACTGGAAGTGCTTCTGACTCCCGTGAAATCAATAGAGCCGAGATGCCCTTTCAAGTCTCAATGGTGTGTAGTAGCGACATGTTTTTTGTTTGATCTGTATGATTTTTGTGGAAAGAGCGGAAAATATTTGAGGTTTGACATGGCAGAATAAAAGGAAAAAGCCGTGTGTGTTCTGTCCAGGAGCTGCAGTAATGAACAGTAGAACATTTTTCTTTGGGGCCTAAATGATGTGTCACATGTTTAATGTAACAGGGCAGACCGCTGAACAATGGTCCCACCTGGAGTCAGTTCATTTGGTGTTGGATGTTGGGGTTTTCATTTTCTTTCAATGGAGACTGAGTTTGATTTTCACTGTTGCAAGCAATTTTTGTATTTGGTAATGACTGAAAAGCTGTATGTTTGCTTGTATTTGATATTGATACATAGGTATTTTGAAGTGTAATACCAATAATGGCCTCTAGATGCTGCCTCCAAAAACTGAAAAGTTATTTATTCTTTTTAATAATAGTCAAAAGATAAACAGATCAGCAAATTATATTTTTATCTGAATATTGTTTGTTTGACAGTCTATCAGAACGATAAAAAGTCTAATTTGAATGACAGTTTTTAGGAAATGTCAGTGATGGGCCACTAGGTGTCGGCAAAGGAAAAAATACATTTTAGTGGATTCTTAATGATTCTGAGAGAACCATATTACTGCAAGAAAGAGACAATTCCTTGGTTGGAGGTCTGCGCTCTGCAGGTGCTTATAGTTTTTTGTAATTAAGTCATTTTTCTCGTGAAAAAAGGAAAACAACCCATCTTTTAAAAGTGTATCCAGTTTGTCTGATTCTGCTGACTATGGTTTAGTAGATTGGGCACCATGAGAACACATACCTTGTCAGAAACCATCACACCAGCATTCTATTACATCTCAAACCAAATTGATAGATTTTTAAACACCCATATGAGCTTTCACCGCTAGTATTAGAGTACTATAGTGTCGCTTTAGATGTGTAGATTTATTTCATTTGATTGCTGACAGCTGCACAGAGCCCTGCCTTTCATCTTAGGTGTAAATGTAATGTAATAGGACAATGAGTCTGGATGTTTTGGACCTTGTACTGGAACATAATGAGAAAATCACCTTTGTGCAATAGCCTTTGGCCTTTCCGCCCATGTTTCTTTGTTGGTGGTCCAAAACACATAAGCCAATTCAGGGTGTGATATTATTTTCTCACATGACTCCACCCCAAGGTTAATAATAATAAAGCCCGGTGGTGAAATTAATTACTCAATTAACAGGAAATAATGCGAGTAATTGATTAATGATTTAAGTCGTTTATCACAGTGACCACATGAGGCTCTGACGCTCATTACATGCTGTTGAGCTTTTCAGAGGATGAATTATGCATGAGACAGGAGTTTCTGAAGCTGACTTTGACAGTGATGGCCCTGTTCTCCTCTTTTAAACTTTTGCCATAATATAGTGAGCTGTCTTTCTAACAGTACACAGAGTACAGTAAGGCTGGAGTCTGACCCCTATCATTGTCAAACCAGCTTACTTTCTTTGACATTTTTCCGTCTCGTATACTGTCCACACAACAGGAGGCCGGGAACTTTGCGGTCACCTTTTCTTTTGTGCACACACCTGCTGTTTACAGTAGTCTCCTGCCTTTAACACATGAGCCCAGTTGGCATAGAGATGTATGCTGTAGTTGTATGGTATATGTCGAACATCAGAACGCTAGTTTTCCAGAGGTAGAAGTACACAAAATCTGTTCTTCAGTAAAACATACTGTAACTTGAGTAAAAGTAAAAAGTAGTGAGGGTACTGCTACAACAACTCACTGATACTACTACAGCTATTATTAATACCACTGCTACAACGGATTATTACTGTGTACTATTAGATAGGGCCAAGTATATAAATTCGACAAGTCCCATACTACCGCAGTTGTGGCTATGGCTAATATGCAATACCTGGAGGGGCTTTTATAAACAAAACAACAAATACATCCATGACATGAGGCTTTAAAACATAGGGGCTGTTTAGACAACAACACATTTTGCCGAATCCGCAAAGGTTTGATTGCAGTTTGGCCTTTCGTTTACACAAAAACGGGGGTTTCTATTTTCCAAAACTGCAATCTCTTGAAAATGCTGGCAGAGGAGTTTTGGTCTCACAGCAGGGAGACACTCAGAGCCACTGTGCTCTCGTGTAAACAGTGAAAACAGCGTACTCACTGAAAACAATGATGTACCAGTCACAATCTGAACTGTGATTGGCTGACTGCTGAGGGCATGTCAGCTGACCTGCAAGCGCAAAATACCAGGCTTTAATGTCTCATACGTCTATTTTTAGTCCAGTAACTGTCAGTAATAGCTGTACAAATACCTACTTTTATGAGAGATGTTATGAGAATGGCTCCTGAAAAGTAGTAGTAGTTGGGAAATTGTGAATTGACTGGAAAAAAATTTCCTCTGCTATTTCCTCACTGTGTGGTGATGAGCATTTAGGGGGCCCACAGGACCGTTTGCTGTACTTCACTTTCTTTCACACTTAAGCATTTTTATGTAAATGCGAATCGTGAGCAGCATGACTGTTGTGTTTATCTGGCCAGCGTTGTTGCGTAAACAGGCCCATAGTGTATTAGCTGTGATCACATGACTGACCTCTCTTAAAAACACACTTAAGTTCACATTTAAAACTACTCCAGTTTTAATCCTGTTTTAGTTCAGGACACAGTTTCATAGATTAGCATTGGACTAAAAAGGCAGTCTGTCCAAAACATGTTGTGAGGACTATAAGCTCACTGAGGACACTGCTTAATTTACTTAATTACATTTTTAATGAGTTAGTAAATGTAGCAGTAAAAGGGAAAGTATGTATTATAAAATGTACTCATAAAATTCTTAAAATAAAAAAGTAAGTACTTGAGTAAAGGTATCCAGACACTTTGTACCCCTGCTAATTTCTCATTTTCACACAACAGCAAAACTGATACTGAGTTGTACTTTTTGCTATGAAATAAGGAACAATTTGATTTAAAAGTACAATTTGTCCACTTGAACAAGGTGCAAGGTGTTCTACTGAACAATAACACATTTCTATAAATAAAAAAAAAAAAAAAAACATGCAAGGATATCCTGTGGTGTTGATGATAAAAAGCTGCTAGACGCTTGTGATCCAAGGTTACAACATTTTTTTGACAGGACGGTACACTGCCTTGAGCTGTATTTCTGGGGAAATCTCTCTACTTTGCTTATGATTACTTATGTTATGTTGTGTCATTGCCAGACTCAGATCAGTTTAACTTTATATATCTTAGAAATAATAAATAGTGACAATAGTGGCACTAGGAAAGAAATACAATATGAAGCCCTCTCAGTGTTTTAGTCATATTTTTTTTCTAATTGGAGAGGTGTGTAAACTCAAGCATGTAGATGGTAGTGTGCTGTCTGACTTAGCCCTCTCCATTTATCAGGGCTTGGGGCTGGCACAGAAGGTACACTTGGTTGTGACTAATTGTGACTGGATAAAAAAAAAATACAGTATAGATTCTACTTGGCTTAATAATGAAAGTTTTTTCCAGTAGTATGCGAGTAGTTGTAAAGCTGTAAAGGCTGATAATTTTATTACCTTCTGTCTACATCTTGTATTCAGACCAATGAAAAGAAAAAAAAAACATCTCTTTATGAGCTGCAGAGGGAGTTTAGCTCTGAGCTTAAAAACAAGTGTGCCCTTGTTTGTTGATATGGTTCGTCTACTTTAATTAAATTTGTGAAGTGAACACAATAATAAGGAATAACTGTTTGTAAAATGCCCTCTTTGGAAGTTTAACATTTCTTTTAATTAACCCTCCCTGGTGTCTATCAACAAAGAAGAGCTGTGGGTGTAAGAGGAGATGAGTGGAATAAATAAATTACACATTGGATTAGAATTTACCATCAAAAGACAGCTAAATTATTGAACTCTGAAATCTTGGCTTATTTCAATGTAAAGCTCTACAACCCTTTTTAACCTGGACCATTTACCAATTTATCTAAAAATGCTAATATACTTAAAATCTAAAGCCTAAATAAACTTCTAGTACAGAGTTTAAAATTAGACCAAACTAGCAGTTACCTCCTCCTTGTATTGCCAGTAGTTATCCACATTTCTGTTAACATTCCTTCTTTTTTTTTTGTGCTGTTTCTCTTCTCAAGATATATCCAGTGCTATAATACTTTCTCTTTCTCTGGCATCCATTAATCCAACAGCCAAGGGGAGTCTTTTTACTGGAGTGTACAAACAAGTACAAATAATTTATAATAAACCCTAATGATATATGATGTCATAATGTGTTATTTTTCTCATGTGATTCCTGTTACAATTTGCTTTTAGCTGGTTAAAGATTTTTTGTTAAATCCAAAGCCTATTTTCCATTTAATGTCTTCTAGATTGATACTGACAACGCAAATTGTACACCAGCCCTTGAGGCAAAGCCAGGCTCTGCCATTTTGACACCCCATTATAACGTATACCACCTCCTACTTCATCTGCCAATCATCATTATTTTTCAAAAAACAGCTTTCTACAGAAACTGCCCTGTTCATGTGAAAGCTTTTAAACCAAACATTTAATTGGTTAAAGCTCGTCTAAGTACCATATATAATGAGATCAGACCATCTAGACCAGACTTCATCACTTCTCCCCTGTTTCCTGGAGGCAGTGACGAGCGGTCTGGTGGGTGCTATAGCACTAACACTGCTGGTGACGGTGATGACATCGTGGCCACATGAGCGGACAGCAGTGGGCAGCTCGAACAATCAGTTCCAGGAGCACACAGTGCCAACCGGCCGTGAGGAGCACTTACACAGCCCGGTGCAACATGGGAAGTGGAAGATTTCCAATGTGAGCCAAATGGACTTCCTTTTAGATGTTTTAGAATTTGTGCAAAAGCTTTAGTGAGATGTGAAAAATGTTGCTAACTAAGAATGCTTTCATAAATACAGCATTTTATTTTTGTTATGAAATGTTGAGGAAAGGTCATTAATGGGCTGAGCACAAAAATATTAATATGGTTTGGATTCATATCCCTGTTTAGATGCAGGAGGCCCACCTGCCCTCACAGACCTGAACTATGATCCAATAAATGAGCTAATGGACTAACAGTCCTACACACATGTTGCCTGACTGTCCTGGGAGAGGATCTCTCCTTCACTCCTTTTTCCTTACTGAGAGGGAGGGTCTAAGGACAGGGATGTCCTGGGTCTGTTTAGTGTAGTTATTGTTTGTGTTGCCTTTGAGGCGACTTGTTATGATACTGGGCTATACAAATAAAATTGAAATGAACTGAAATGCAGGGGTGTTTTGATGTATTCTGTAGCATTTTGAGGCTGACCAAAGATACTAACTTCACTTACTAAAAGAACTAGTGATTTATTTTAGTAGATTTGTTGACATTGTCAGATATAAGGGTTTGTGGCTCAGCCCTGATTTAGAAGATCTTAACACCTGTCTTTGTTCATAGCCTTTCTTAAAACCCTATCCAAGACTTTTGACCATACCCACTTCAGAATATTTTGTGGTCCGTTGCACAACTGATAATATTGAAGCTACACATGTCAGCAGTATGTCATTTGTACATTTGTATGTACATGAGCCAGGGAGCTGTCCTTTCAGCACCACACAGCTCTGCTCATAGCTTTCATCTGCAACATGAGAAGAACGGGATGCATATACAGATGATATTATGATGGTTGTGGCATGGTAGGTAAGGCAGGGAATGGCTCACTACCTATAAAGTACAGTAAGTTATTTACACAACAAAACATTAAAATGTAAACTCAGTACAAATACAATGTATAACCGTTTAAATTTATTCTTATTGTAACAAAAGGAAGGATGAGCAAATGTGTACTATAGCTGAGTTTGACAGGTTTTTGGTGCTGTATTAAACAAGACAGACTGGTGTTTGTTGGTTTTGTAGTTTTTATGTTTTATATTGCCAAGTGTGTCATGTGTAAGTATTAAAATATGATGTTTTAAGTTATTGTCTTGTTTTACTTCTGCTACTAGAGATGATAAACTTTAAGGAATATGTAGTGTGTCAAAGTAAAATAAAAAACACCGAAACCTCTGTTTTCAACTCTTCTGGGAAAAAACACACATATAACCACTAGTGTTAAGTGTTAAACGTAACTTTAAAATGAGAGCCATAAGACGTAAGATTTGTTAGTATTAGTCCTCATCACAAATTCCTGCCTCTTTAACATAACCCATGAACCACAGAAGCTGCTTAATTAACACACATTAGCTATCGTAGCACAATATATTTTTATATTTTTTGGATTTTAGGCATTACGCACAAAGCAGATATCGAAATGTGAACTGCCTGCTGAGTCCGTGGCACAGTTAGGTCCCTGGTGTGTTTCCAATAAAACTGTTCACAGTTAGGCTATGATCCCGTATCTGCTCTCACCTGTACCAGTCCAGTCCTCGGTCGTAGTTCCGGTCAAAGAAGTGCGGCTCGGTTCCCAGCGCGCGTACATCTGGATGGATCCGGATGAACTCCAGCACCGCTCTCGTGCCCCCTTTCTTCACGCCGACTATGAGCGCGTTGGGTAGCTTCTTATTTCCATACTTCTGCGCTACGCTTATATTTTTATTCAACTTGCCTTCGCTCCAGTGGCTCCCGGTAGTACTTCCACCCGCATCTCTCTGCGTTTCTCTCACATCCACGACCGAGGCGCAGTTCTCCTCCACTTTCCCCAGAAGTTTCTTCCCCCCGGCGTTCTTACTCGGCGCGCACCGTTTGCCCTCGTACGCCTGGCTGGTCATGATTGTTCCGCGGCAGAAGATGATACTGTAGCATAAATATGTGCAAGAGAGCGAAATGGTGAAAATGAAGGCAAATCTGGCGCTGAATCTGTTGGGAGAGGTGAGGAGCCTATGTGCCATGTCTCTATCAACTCCATGGGTTCAAAGTGCTGCATGGTTTTCCATCGGAGCGCTCTCTCTTCTCTGTGCTCTGCTCTGGTTAGCGTCTGCCACTGATAAAGGAACAGGAGAGCGCTGCGTAAATCCTTTTCTTCACAGAAACTTAAACACGGACATCCAGTACATTTGCCCTTTTCAAACTACATCCATGTTGTTTTTACATAAATCCCGCAATAACCAACCGCTCATATTCCCTTATTCTGGGGTCTTGACTGAGAAAACATTACACCAACACGTCCTAACTCCTGACAGTGCGCAACCCGCGTCTCTCCTCATAATCAACTCAAAAAGACGCCCGGTTTTAAACAGTAATCTTCCCTGACGTCATCCATCATAATTCTCTCATCGTTTTCCCTTTTAAAGGCGCACCCTGAATATTTTACCCCCGACAGAATATTAGATTTAAACAGGCTCTCTGCGCGTTTACAAATGTATGAAGACAAGTCAAGATGTTCTACTCTGACACAGCGACTTCTACATTGAGTCAGGCACTGGTGGACAATGTACTCAACTTCATTACTTGAGTAAAAGTATTGATCCTCCTGGTCAAATATTACTCCAATACAAGTAAAAGTTGCTAAGTCAAATGTTTATTTGAGTTAAAGTACTAGGGTATCTGCTTTCAAAGTATTCAAAGTACTGTAATATATTTTAAATAAGTACAGTGATGAATTTTGGGTAAAATTTCCACTACATTCAAGCCATAAATTTGCCAGTCCTAAAATATGAATAAAATACATTTTACATCATTTTAGTGAGGAAATCTGGGGATCTACTAATAAAACCATAATAGATAAGATTGTTCTACAGCAAAAACAAGCTATACATATTATAAATAAGGCTGGGTTTTATGATCATACTAATCAATTATTTTTAAATTAGTTTATTATAGAATCATGCAAATAATGTTCAAAGCAAAAGCTAAATCACTTCCAGAGGTTCCAGAGGTTCTTTTTAGTTCCTGAGAGCAAATATGAGTCATATTATGTAGTAAATGATTATCTTTAGGGAGTAAGTCAGTTGTTTTTCAGTTTTAGGACAATTTCTCTGCATAAGTTACTTTTGTTTTTTGTTTTTTTTTAGAAATGTAGTGGAGTAAAAAATATTATATATTTTTTTTAGATGTAGTGGAGTAAAAGAAGTAAGTTACCCATAAAAATACTACTAAAGTACATATTCTTAAAAACTATAGTTCAAGTACAATACTTGTAGTAAATTTACTTTAATGTCTACTTCTGATGTCAGGACTTGTATTAAGTGTTTACATGTGATTCTGGATTGTAGATTGTAGAGGAGTCTTAAGCTTGTCTTTTGTAGGAGTTTGCTTTTCTGTTTGCTACACTTGTGCCTTGAACTTGCTCCTGAATAAATAAAAGAAGTGCTTAAAGGCTGAGAAGTTGTGAGTTGTTTTTTGACAAACAAACATAAGCTGAAAAAAGCTCTGGAGAGCCATGACACCAAGTTTTGTGTACCTTGGGTGCATTTCTGGGTTGCTAGCAAAAGACGCTATGGCCAAGAAAATGTACATGTGGTTACTAAAAGTAATGTGGAAAGTGTAGACACACAACAACCAACTTTACACATACAGTACATGCAGCTGTTATTACAAATACTGTTGCATTTCTCATACTCTTTAATTGTTAATAACTTAATTGTACCTTTTATCAGTAAAAATAATATTTGATTGTATCATCATACCTTGGCACACATGTAGGTCATTTTTATGAAATATTAAAAAAATATTTACTGCTCATAGCAACTTTAAGTGTATTAACACAAGTGATAATTTTTTTAACAATTTTCAACACCTGTCCACTACTGCTAGCACTACTCTTTATGCTTCTACCCATTTTGTAGGTTGCAACCAAGGAAACAAAATTACTTTTATTATATAGACATTTATTAATAAAAGTATTTTTCTTCCCCCAAACCTGTACTTAAATAAAAAGATGTTTTAGAAAATGTATTCAGAAGTACTCATTCTTCAAAGGTTATTAAGTCAATATGGATGTCGAACTTTGCGTCTGGAAAACCACTGAAATAATGGCAAATGTACCTCAACATAGCCTGTTTTAAGACATAATGGGTGTGCTGTGGACGTGTAATTGTTTCAGCCAATTACATTATCCAGATAGATAAAATAATGCATTTTTTTAAAGCTCTTAGCAAGTAACCAAAATAATAACTACTGCACATTAGGTTTTATTTTGTGTTGTAGTGCTTGGATCTCTGGACATTGAAAGGCTACAAGGACGCTCATAGTAGCTATTAAAAATAAGGGACTCAAGTGAATTCAAGGACATAACAGGAGACACATTTTATTACAGTAATAAATCAACAATTGCATGTATTCTATTCTTACTGATCATCAATATTTTGTGCATTAGATCAAAAGATTATGATCACTGGTCTGTTCATTGTCAGTGGTGGGCTCTAGAAAATGCAAGTCAAACTTTTGTTAGAAAATAATGATTTTCTAAAAGCTTTTCAGGATGTTCCCAGTCTACACCTGTCAGTTCATATATGTATGTTGCTCGGACTGAAAGCCAAAGGGTGTAAGAAAATGATTCATAGGTGTCCGTCTTTGTTACTTAAAGGATTTGCTTTTGACGTCACCACCGCTCACTTTTAAAAGCCTGTGGAATCTAGCCTTGCATGGATCTATGGTTCAACGGATAGAGCATTTACTCCTAAACTAGATGATCCTCAGTTTGAGTCCAGGTCTGGGCAGTATATCTTTTATTATTACCAATGCCTTGTCACTCTCGGTTTCTAGTTCTAGTTAGATCCACATACATTGCTGAGTTGTCTTTGTTTTCTTGATTTCTTTCTTTTTGAAGCCTTTGCAGAGGAAAAAATGTTGACATGGATGGATTTGGTCCATATAGGGGCTCCTGCCATATCTGCAGATCTACTGTATGTTCCTACTATGTGAGTAATACTCCACCACATACTTGTCAGCTCCTTATACAGTGAGAATCCTTCAGCTCCTTCAGTCAGCTCACATGCAGAGATCGACAGACATCCTCACACTCTGAATCACACATTTGTGTTCAGCTCTGCATCTGTCGGCCCTCACATCCTTTTGACTGTGAACAGGCATTTCCCCCTGCACAGCAACACTACCACGGTGAGCTCAAACTGATCCAGCTCTGGATTTACAATGATTTCTCTTAAAATAGGTAACCAAAGAGCAGCACATAAAAGCATTTTCAGTTTGTCTTTGTATTGCTTCTGTAACCAGTGGACTATTAGCTCCATCTCACTTCTGAGTAATATTGAATTCTCAGGAGTAATAGAAGAGAACATTACTGAATCTAGCTACAAATGGTCACAAACAAGTGTACGTTTTGTTCCAGTCCCAAGCCTGGATAAATGAAGGATACATTTGGGAGAGCATCTGTCTCTGTTTATGTCAGAACCAGCTTTCAAATTGAAATCCAAATTAAATAAGCTCAGGGCTTGACATTCTTTTTTAAAAGTTGCTAGCCAGTTAGTGTTTTTTACTAGCCACAATTGGATTAGCTGAGTTTTTGTGTATATTTTTTAGTATACAATGAGCTTGAAGAAATATAAAATCTGGTTTTATGTATAGATAGGGATTTATCAAATATTAAACATCAAATTTACCTCTAGTGACAGAATAAATTGTATCTCTGTGCATGGGCATTTTGCTTACTTTTCTTTCTTTAATTATTATTAATGACTTTGCACTAAAGGTGCTCACTCAAATCAGAGCAATATAAATTCAGCCCTAACCTAAATTGGGTTATATGCAAAAAATTCAACCAGCCAAAGTGGCTAGTGGGAGCCAAAATGAAAATATACCCCCATTTGGCTGGTTGGCTAGTGTTAATGTCAAGCCCTGAATAAGCTACAGTAGTTTGGACTGGATCATGTGGGCCAGCCCTCGCTCCCCACACGCATCACCTGTCGCTTCACCACTGTTCCCTCCAGGGATCACTTTTGATAGATAATGACCACTGCCGACTTGGAAAAACTCCACAAGACCTGCAGTTTTGGAGATGCTCTGACCCAGCCATCACAGTTTGGACATTATTAAAAACATTCAACTTCTTACCCTTGCCCATTTTTCCAGCTTCTAACACACATTGATCTGTTGAAGGTTATAATGCTGGTGATCATGAAGTTATAAAGTACATTTTGAGTATGCATTTGTATTTCTTCTATTCCCCTCGGACTATTGCCTTCAAATCACTTCAACATTATATTCTATTCTAAGCATATGCATTTTTGAGAAAGGTTTTGACTAAACTACCTCATGCTGAAACCTTCCCTTGTAAAATTAGACTCATATCAAACTCCAATCAAACTAAGCTCTATGTTGTTGACTCACATTGACCACTCGCTGCTTTGTGCCAATTAACCAGCGTTTTATCTCTCTGCCGCTGTATTAAGCACAGCAGAACTGGCAGCTGCAGCCGGGCTCCAGCTTGTGTTCCCAGCAGACACTGTTGTCCTCAGGGATTCAGATCATTTCCCTTTTAAGCCGATCAAAACCACGGCGAATAAGCAAACTTGCATCGCTTCTGGCCCCTGGTAATGAAACACCTTGCATTTCTTCTTTTGATATCGGTACATAGGATTTTTCCATTTACACGTTCTATGGGATCAGAGCATCAGAATCAAGACATGATGCTTTTAAGTTATTTCAGCCATCCTGTATATATGCAAAATGTGACATTTCATACTTAAATAATTTGTGTTGTGGTTAATATAGTAAAAAATGGTCATGACATTTGAGAATCTGTAAGGTGGAAAATAACATGGTCACAGCTGAACTTCTTCATTCTATCAGAAAAAAAGAATTGAATAAAAAAAATTATAATTTCACAAAGCAAAGATTGTTGTCACAGGACCTTTTACCTCACTGACTGGTGTTAATGTGCATTTGTGTTTGAGTGTTTTGGTGTTGATTTAAGACTTCACTAATGTCCAAAATGTTAGTGTCTTCTAGTTCAGGACAATTTTTACCTACAACTGCTTTTTACTTGATGTTCAACTTGCCTTATTGTTACATTTTGACATAAATAGGAGCAAGTTAGTGACGTTTTTTTATGCTTATCTCGGGGTGAATTTCAGGTACAGTAGTCTAAGCATGCCCAGATCTGCTTCTTTCAATAAACCTCTTCCAGTTCCCTCCCTGAAGCCTTCTTCTAAAGGGATATGCCTGGAACAGATGCCTAAGCCATCTCAGTTGGTTGCCCATAATGTGGAGGAGCAGCGGCTGTACTCTGAGCTCCTCACCTCATTTCTACCTGAGATCTTGTTCTTTTGCTCAGGACTCAACAAGACCAAAGAAACTCTGTGGGCTCTATCTTATGAATGCTGCTTGAATGGGCCCTTTATGCTGATGTCTTAAGTATCACGGTCGATTACACCAACTACTTTGGTAAAACTGGGCGCTCGCTCGGGCAATCTTGGACCAAGGACTCATAAGGGGCTGGTCTAAAGTTCTCCTGTGGCACTTTAACAAGAAAAAGTTAAAGCTCCTAACTCAACTTTTTGGTGTAACTTTTAGTCTTTTCTGTGCCTTGTTTTATGTTTAAAACTAGCATTAGACAAAACTCCACTCTGTACTCGTCTTGTTCCTCCTCAGTCTTCCTCTTCCTGTGTATTTGTTGCGGAGCCACAGAGAAGACAACAAAAACAAAAGCCAAGCGGTGACTAAAGGCCATGTATCAGCGTGAAACCTCTCTCACAGACGACCGCGGTGTCGGCTAATTGCTCCTGACATTTCCCTGAGCGTTGTTTAAATCAAAAGTATTCAGATACCTTCACTTTCTTTTGTCTCCTCCAAAAGCAGTCCACAGCTAAAAATGCCATCATATTTACCAGCCACTGTGCGTCTCCATATTGGACTAAACTGTCCTAATTGCCCCACTGTTGGCCCTGACGGCTCTCTGCAGTTTCCTCAAGTATTTCTGCTCCTAAAGTCAACACCCACGGAATCAGCTGCCACATACTGCAGACCTCCAACATAAATTCACTTTATTTACTCTCTGAGAAAAATACTGTGATTAAAAAGAAAACGTAGGGTAAACACTGATCTGTTTAATTTGTATTGTAAAATTTCAACAAATAATACATGGCAGTTTGTTTACTACAGTGGTTCACAATTATAACTCAAAATGAACACAAGCAAAACACTGAGTAATCAGCTTTTGATTTCTGAATATTATACACGTGTGCCTGTCCTAAGCCCTGATAAATGGAGAATTGTTTTATTAGAAAATGTTTTCAGTGTAAATCATACACTTTCGGGGGGGTGCCAGGAGCTCAGTCAGCAGAGATGTTCGCCCACTAACCCAGAGATTGCATATTACCATTGTGTGGCAAGACACTTCACCCACCTTGCTTATGCATGAATGTGTGAGTTTATTTGTGTGTTTGGTGGTGGTTTGAGAGGTTGTAGGCACAGAACAACAGCCACGTCTCGGTCAGCCTGCCCCTTAGCTCACCACTGCAGAGTGTGACTGGGAAGTAAATGAAAAATGCAATGTTAAGTATCTAGAAAGGTGCTATAGCCAATGCAACATTATCATTATGATTATCAAATCAGGGAGCAGCCTAAATAAATCTAAATATTCAATCCATTCAATTGTTGGTTGTCAACATAGATTTATTCTAAACTATATGGACAACATATCAAAGTTAATTTCAAAATGTGAAGTTGTAATCAGAAGCAGACAGTGGAGGTGCTGTAGTTGTGTACAATACATAACTTTTAGTACTCCTACAGGGGTGTAGGTTTGGTTTCAGCTTTGGCAGGGACACCCCAACCAACCCCACCATCCACCGTGTTGCTGCCTGTAGTGTCAGTATAAGATTATGGATTAAATATCTGATTTAACCAGCCCACAGTCAAATTCATAGGCTTTAAAACTATAAAAAAAAAAAAAAAAAAAAGAAAGAAAAAAGAAAAAGATGGGTAATGCAAATGTAGGGCCAAACTACATCCAAAGTAAGTTGTGTAACTGATCTGTCATAGCACAAAAACTTACTTTTAGAATTGTATTACTAGTCTTACCATTCATGTTTTGTTTATTTTATAACTGGCATTGAAGCACCAACAGCCTGAATAACTTTAAATATTAAGGTTAATAGAAAATAGAGGTCCTCAAAAATATCTTGTCTGATGACTCAGTAAAGTTGGTCCAACTAAGACATGGTGGTATTCACTCAGTCCATTACCTCTCAGTTCAGCTGACAGTCCCACATGTAATTAAGAGACAATTTCCCATAGTTTTACCCAGAAATCCAGTCTGTAATACTTGCTGCCTTTGTGCACATAATAAAATAATACATTAATACATTAATTCAACTATATTAGATTATCAGCACTGGGTCCCAGTTTAATTAAAATGGTTGTACATCACTTCCATATTAATGAAGCTAAAGACTGACAGCTGTTGTCTGTCAGAGAAGCCCAGTGACGGAGACCACACAGTTGCTTTATGTGGATCTCTGTGACAAGGGCTTATGATGGATCACCGTTGCAAGCCTATAGCCCTGTTTCTTGCATCCATACAACATAACTCTCTAATCTCTGTATTTGTTATTCTGATGAAGCCACATGTGGATAGGGAATCACCAAATCCCAGTGATGTTTTCAAGCCCAGAAATTTTTAATCTAAGCCAAAAGAAAAGTTACCCTTAGTGCCAAAGTACCTGGCTTGTATATTTAATATCTATTCACTCACTCAGAGATAGATATATGTAGCTAGATTTTAAGCCTTTGCCATTTTTTAAATTAAAGTTAAAAAGCTAAGTTAACTGATAATGCTGTGTGAAATGAGATCAGTCACTTGATTTATAACTTTAACATCTGTACCTCAGTTTTTAAATGATTACACGTTATTCACATAGCCTATTTACAAATATGCATTTCATTAACACACAACATTTACTTACATTTAGCCTATATTTACATTGAACTTGGATTTTTGTCCATACAGTGTTGCTAAAAATCATTTAAAAAGATAATTTGAACAGTCGGGCAAGTAGCGGTTAGTAGTAGCTATTCTTTTTTTCCAGTTGATTGACAGCAAATACTTGTTCATTACATTGTGTTATGTTTATCAGCTTAACTGTACACAACCTATTAATTAAATTCCTTAATAAAATGATTATTACAATGTACAGTAGGGTGATTATTATTGTACAACATGTTGACAGACACCAGGCTCACTAGATTTGCCCTTATTCATCACAACAACATTGACAATGAGGTATTGCTTAAACACCGACAAATAGATAAGCAAATATTTGTTAATTGTTTACTGTTATTTCTTATAAATGTTGCTGGGCCACTCAGTGTTTGTGTGTGGCTCATCAGTAGTGCTAGTTCTGTGTGTACCTTCATGCACACAGTCCTGCAGAAAAACAGCAGAACAAGGGGAAAATCCAGTTAGTACAAACATGACTAAATAACAGTCCTTTATGCATCAGAACCTCCGTATTTTGGTGCAAATACATACTAACCAAGACTTCGAGAGTTTGCTGTATTATTACGAGTTGAAAACTATCACTTTATTTAAATTTCTGACTTTTATTCTATGAGATTTATGTCACTGCTTTTAGGTTACTTACCATTAGCATTAGCATTATCCTACAGTCACAAAATGGCCGCCAGAATTGCCACCGAAGTGGTTGACCACTCTAGTGTTTTATTATATCTCTATGACTTCTACTATATACTATACTTGAGTAAAAATGTTTGCATATTCCATATGTATTTTAATTTTCAAAAACATTTACATACTGGATTAAATTGAATTGATAATATTTCAAATACTGTTAGGTTTGCTAGTTTTCATTGTAGTAGCAGTGGTTGTAGTAGAAATAGTAGTTGTAATATTACCAACAGACTAGTATTAGTAGGAGCTGTTGTAGTAGTATTTGATAAGGCTTAAAGCTGCCAAAATGTCCAGTCACATTATACAGCTGGTTGCATCAGGCAGGGCATCTGGAGTAAATATCTACCAAAGTACCCAGATGAATGATTCACTGTGGCCCCTATTAATTAAAGAGCAGTCAAAAGGGACAGTTTGATTGTTATACCATAATATTAGCTTTAGTAGTCATAGTAATAGTGGTACTGAGTGTAAAGTTTATTTAAGTAACATCATACAACTTCAGAGTACTTCATGCATGTCTGCTGTACTATACATGTGTACATTGTGTATTCTGTTTAATAAGAAGTTAGGTGAAGTCATGTTAAAATGTCACTTGTTGCTAATGTCCCACTTCTATTTGAGCCACTTTGCCCCGAGACAGAATTACCAGTGACAAATATTGATTGGACTGTCCTGCGGCGCATCACGTCAGACAGAGACGCGAGTATTTAATCTGACAATATTATGCTTCAAGCCAAACTGTAGAGTGTTTAATTTTCACAGGCATATCAGGCTCTATGCAATGAATATTATAACAACCATTTATAAGTTCTGCAGTGTTTTTGAACAAGGAAATATCCCTATTAACTGAAAAATATGTTTAATATTGATAACAAAATTACATAATTATAATATTGGCACTAGCCCTATCTCGCAATGGTAAAGATATAGTGCACTCAAAGCAAGGATTGACTAGTTCATTGGATGAAGACTGAATCCATTGAGCCAGTTGTTATACTGTATCTCACCAAGGTAATTTACTGACCCCATGAGGCTGTAGTTTGTATCTTTTGGGTTTCGTAACCATTCATTTATTATGAGAACTACCTAAAAGTTTATTGGCATTTACAAACAATGATATTTTTCATACTAGTATCGTAGAAAATACTAGACAATGATCAATAGACTTTCAAAATATAATATAAAACTAGAAGCATTTGAAATACACAGACCTCCAAGGCACTGACCCCATCTACCAATAATAGTGCCCAGACCTGGAATCCAACTTCAGATCTTCCAGTTCAGGGGTAAATCCTAAAATACCAACTGCACCATCAAGCCCGTATATATAATGGTAAATAATAGTACAGAATCCTTAGAAAATCTTAGATCCAGATGATTGTCCAGATCCCAATCCACACAATAATTTCTTCCAAATCCGACCCTTATTTCTTGAGTTACCTTGTTAACAGAGAAACCAACGCCACTGAGACAATAACAAAATATTTTTTCCCCTCTTTTCTGACCCTTAATGATTACTTTTGCTGCAAGATAATTTGTTTTTGAATGTGTATCTGCTAAAGATTTAGTCATGTTTTGCTTGGTAAACTTGACTTCTCTGAGGTCATATCGCTTTATTTTCTTGTACACAATCTAGGTCATACACTTTAATAGTAAAAGATATTGGCTTGATCTTGTGATTTTGATGGTAGTGACTGAGACAAATGATCCACAGTTCAGCGCTGAAGTCGTGGTTGATGCAGACTCCCCTCCAGCCTGCTCCTCTTTTAACAGTAATTTCCCGTTTTTCCTGCCGAGCTTGGAAGCTTAAAAGTTGTCACTGAGGAGAAATGTGATCTGACATCCCACTGTGATCCCAGAACAGACCCCGATGATCAAAATCTCACTCGGTGCAAAATTACTTCATAAATGAGGTATCATACAGTGTAGTAGAAATATGTCAGGCTAAGATAACCTTCTCCAACGAAGCTGGTGTGTAAAATTAAATTAAAAAAGTTTAATTAAGCTGCAAATATATTTTCAGTAAAAACAGACTTGAAAAAAAGCATAATTATAGACTAAGTAAGAACTTGCACCATACATTTTGAACCGAGCAGTGTTTGCTTATTGAGATAATGTTTAGTACACAGAAGTCAGAGGTGGGAGAAGTACTTAAAATCTGTTGCTAATTAAAATTTAACTCAAGACAAAGTGAAGGTAATCAGCAAAATTCAGTAAATAGAATAGATACTATGTACAAAACAGCTAAAAGTTCCTTTGTTACAACTGCTACTACTGTTACTGCTAATACTAAAACTAAAACTAGTAATACTCCTACTGCTAATACTACTACTGCTGCTACTATTGCTGAAACTAACACAACTACTGCTACCACTTTTACAACTGAGGTAAATGTATATTTGATAAAATGTACTCAGAAAGTACTATTTCTTCAAACAAAGACTCCAGTTTGTCTAACTTTTGACTGTGACTGACAAGGTGTTTTAAATAATTGCTGTAATCTTTAAATACACTACTTTTATATGACCTATTCTTTGCATTTGTAAGTTTGTTCATCCAAAATTAAACTAAAAAGGCCTTTCTTTGCCTGTGGCTCCATATGGATCAACGGAGCATTAGACCATATATCTATTAATAAAGACTTGGGGAGAATATTTAGAGCACTCTATCCATAATTTATATTTAAATCTATCTTGGCCGCTACTCCGTATTCAGATCTCATTTAGTGTCACGCCAGGCAGACTGTGTGCCTTTATCCCATGGGAATCTCATCTCGGATAATGTTCTTACTGGGATTTGGGAGAGGATTGTGAAGAAAAGGGTGCTTGGTAGTGGCCATGGAAACACAAGGGAGAAAATCTTGGAAAAACTTCAGTGTACTGCTGTGATTTTGTCATTGTACATAGGACTTTATAATACAACAAGGGCTAAGAGAGCACAGACCTCCACCAAGGCACTGACCCTAACTTGCAATGGTAAATACAGTATATAGAGCTGGATTTAAACCAGGAATCTTCAAGTTCAGGGGTAAATGCTCTCCTCACTGAGTCACAAAGCTAAAAAACCTACTAAAACAAATCATTCATTTCTTTATTGGCCCCTTATCTAACAATGGTACAGAATCCACACCAAAAACTATTAATTTCTTCACTGCCATATTGGTAACCTTAAATCCAAATCTCACTATTAGTTTTGAGTTATCTTACTAACAAACAACAAACATAGGTGTAACGATACATTTACAAGTAATTAATTTATTTAAACATACTTTTACTGCTACTACTTTTACTCATAAGTACATTTTTAGAATTTGTAAAAGAGTAAAAGTAATTCTCAACCTTCGCAGCAAAGTGTGTAGTAGTAATCATAGCAGAATTCAGGCCTGGTAAAAAGTTTGCTGGGGCCTGGGGCAAGAAGGCTTCATATGGGCCCATTATAATAGAAAATATAAGAGGGACCATTTCTGGGCCTCTCTGACCCTGAGGCCCGAAACAACAACAACAACAGTTTTTACTTTTACTTGAGTAATATTATTGTTTAGTAGTATTTTTACTTCTGTACAGATTTGAGAGTATTTCTCCCACCAACAAACCAACACCAGCAAAAAAATAAGCAAACATAATGAAAAGTGGACCCATACTCTTCTGGCATACATTTTAAAATAAGCAATATACTCATGGCTGATGGAGCTATTCACTTCTCTACACCTTTTTTTTTCCTCCACTCGAGGCTGAGTCTGTATCCATACTGCCCCACCACTGCACTGCACTGACAGGAACAGAATACCACACAGCGAGGAGCGAGAAACTGGGGTAAAAGGCTTCAATCATTCATCACTGAGGCCTGCTCCAGTGTGACACAGTGGAGAGCCTCAGAATACAAAGGGAAAGGGGATGAACAGGAGAGGCTGCTGTGGGGCGATTTGTCATAGTTTTTGCCTCGTAGACAGAACTGGAAAGTGGTACAATTTGGCTCTGGGAAGGATGTGATGAGGCTAGATCACATGATCTGAGGAAAAGGCTGATGGCCTAATGGTGTGCTTGTAGATGTGGGATGAAGTTACAAGAAGAAGTGCCAAAAAAATAAAGGGTATACAGTATAGACATAGTAACGCGCTATGGTCAAGCCTGGACAGCCATCCTATTTTGTATTCTAGACTTTGAGTGGTATCTGTCTAATTTTAATTTCCAGGAGGCATTACAGGAGGATTAGGTTAAATATGAATACGATATTTATCAGAAATCATGAGGCAGAACCAATTTTATAATATAACCAAAGAGAGAAAACAAAGAACTGCATAAAGCCTGCCTTATTTTAGATAAAAGCTTATGATTGGTCAGTAGAACAAGCGTGGGGGGCTGATAGCTTTAATGGCAGAGGTGCAGACCCACATTGTTTTTGCTATGTAGTTCTTGCAGCAAAACAATTTTGTCTTCTTGTGAACTTTATATGTCCTTGAAAATGTTCTGATTCTAAAGATTGCATTCAAGAAGATTAAAGTCGGGGTTGCATTTTGGATAAAGTGGTTGAAAATTCTTAAGCATCTCTGAGTAGTGCACTTACCAGATGGAGTTTGAAGTGTGATGCTTGGCCTTTGTGTGTGTATGAATGTAGTAATGCGAAATGCAATGTGTGTACTAGAGCAGTGGTATGCAGGCTTCCTCTGGTAGTACTTGCCAGTCTTTTGCAGATTTGTTTTTGTTTCATTTAGAGCCAGTTTTATTCCTCTTGTAGATTACTCCTGGTGTAGTCTGGGTTATAGTTCGTGGTTTAGCCCTGGTTTAGCCCTGGTTTAGTCCTGGTTTAGCCCTGGTTTAGTCCTGGTTTAGCCCTGGTTTAGTCCTGGTTTAGCCCTGGTTTAGTCCTGGTTTAGTCCTCTTTTAGCCCTGGTTTAGTCCTTGTTTAGCCCTGGTTTCATCCTAGTTTAGTCCTTGTTTAGCTCTGTTTAAGTCCTTATTTAGCCCGGGTTTAGTCCTCATTAAGTCCTTTTTCAGCCCTGGTTTAGTCCTGGTTTAGACCTTGTTTACTTCCTGTTTTGTTTATTCAGTACTGTTAAGTAATTTTAGCTCATGAAACTTAAAGCCAACTATTTTCTGAGATGGTACTTGACTGTAGATCTTAAGTGGTTAAAAGTATTGCTTTGATAAATTAAACAGGTTACAATGTACCAAATATATGCAATACATTTCTTAGTAATGCTGCTGCACCCTCACAGCCTGGTGGGAGCCAATTTCAAAGAATGCCCTTTTCAGGCTCTCTATGCTAATGTTCATTTGCGTTTGCACTCCCTGTATTTGCTACTTGTTAGCCGATGTAGGGCACACTTGTGAATTATTTAACATAAGCAAATGTTATACTGTACATTTAATTATGAATTGAAGTCAGTGCATATTTGATTTCTCCATTTCGCTCCGTGTTCAGTCTGCAGCTCTGGGCCTTGGCAGAGCAAACAGGACTTGGCAAACTGTGTGGTAAAGGCAAACTGGCACAATGTGTACCATTACAAGAAACATGTTCATAATAACTACATTACCAAAAAACATATAGTGTTATGGCAACTGAGAGTGCTGTATAGGGCTCATAAACAATAAGTAATAACTATTTTTACTGTTTGTAAACAATTTGGCTGCGTTCTAAAGAATGGTGCCAAAGCAAACCACAATACATTTTCTATTGAGGAATTAGCATTAGCCACCAAATATGCAAATTATGAAAAATGAGTTTTGGTGAATGACAACTAATTGACTACATTTATGATGTCAGAGCCTTGTTGGAAAACATTAGCTTGTGTTTAGCTTTTTTATTTATTGTAGCAATTAGCATATACAATTCATATATAAGTTAAATGCTAAACACAGTAGTATAGGTTTCTTAGGACTGTAGGTTATACTGCACAAGTAGTTACAGAAATGTATTAGACCACAATAGTTTGTCAGTGTATGCTCAGATTGAATGCATTAATCACCACAAATCCTACTTTAATAAGTTAACTGTCAAATGGAACTGTACATTTTATTAAATACAGTAGCTGTGCAGTGAGCGTCTTGAGCAGGTTTTTAAAAAAGTCTTTGTTCAAAGAAAGGTTATTGTACAAAAATACTGTACACACAACAACTAAAAAGAATACTGCCCACACCCTGACTAAAACTCTAATATTTTCTAGTTCAGGGGTAAATTCTCTTCACTGAGTCACAAAAGCCCATTTATATCTCATGCGGAACTTCTACAATCTCTTAAAATACTTCTGATCCAAATAGTGATTTAGATCCTCACCAAAATTTATAGTTTTTCCATGGCCCTGTATTGACCTTATCAGCGCTCTCTTAGTTAACAGTATTTTAAAACCTTTGCACATATCATTGTCTATATCAACAAAAAACAGTCCTTTTTTGCCTTCTAAAAACATTATTTTTAGTTTGCGCCCATGTGAAATTGTATGGGATAGAACGCCACTCTTGTGTCCAAACTGCTGGTGCAACTTATCTGAATACATCACTCGTGGAAGGATATGAAGCTTACACATGTTTTGCATTTAACTAATAATATGCCCTTATTCTATTGCCCTCCATAAATGTAAAGTCAAATAGGGACTAATAGCAAGGTTATGTGTTATATAACAAAGAATTCTCCAAACCTTAGTGGAAATCTGCAGGGACTTCTGTGAGAGGGAGCTGTGGGACAAGTGTACACTGCACTATAAAGAGGTTAACTTGAGGATATTTATCAGATGGTAGCTTTTGGGATTTGTGTGGGGAAGAATTACCATACAGTGTGTGGGCTTTTGAGGCGCAGGCAAAAGCATATAGCCAATAGTGCAGCTATTTACAGCATTTATTGGGATAAAAAAGGCTAAATTATTTCTTTTAAAGTTTTCATGAAAAAGCAATGTATGGAGAACAACTGTAATAGTTAAAATATTTGGCACAAAAGCAAAGGTTATAGGAATATGAGCAACTATGAGCCTCAGGTGGGGATAACTCTTGACAATGGGATTTAGCAAAAGGACCAACAAAAACTATTAGAGTAGAGTAGGCTACATTCATTCACTAGAGCAATTTTTAGATTGCAGAACTTGCTCAGCAACTTGGTTAACCTTAGAAAACATTAAATTAAAGACACCACAGCACTGCACCAAAACTTTAAATCCTTATAGACTTTTTTTTCATTGATACTTGGTGCCCAACCCTCTTAAAAAGACTCTGAAAAGTTTAATTTTCAGCTTGACAGCACTCCCAGCACTTTCTTCTTCTTCAGACTCAACATATCATATTATAACATATCTTAGTTTAGTTTTAGTGTATATAGTGTCGTGTAATTACCATTCCAGTAACACAGCAGAATTCAGCCCAATGGAAACAACCAACATTTATAGGCTCTGATGCTGGTAAAATTGCCAACTGAAACATAACATTTTTGCAACATTGGAACCAAAATGAAAGCAGATTAAACATTTCTTAACTCTGCATCTGTTTGTTTCTTCTTTAAAAGTAACTAAATGTTGGAAAATACTTGGAGAGGGCAAGACATTTTAGTTCAACCCTGGATGCAGATGGTGATCCACACAAAAGCTAAGCAATTGTTTTTTGTTTTGTTTTTTTTTGTTTTTTTTTACCTTATTCATGACCTTCACTAAAAAATTCTTGAAAGTCTGCATGGGACCTGCTGGAGAACCCCACACTGTCTGCATAATGCGCAGATGCTCTACTGTCTGAGCAATGCTGGTCACTAATTATACTGGTCTAACATTTGGTAATGACTTATTGTATGTTGCTTAATACTTATTGTAACTTCATCCTATCTTGCATTTTTACAGTGTCCTTGTCCTAACCTTACCTGAACAACTTATCTAAATCAAACCATACATCCTTCCACACTTTCCTTGGATTATGTAAAAATCAAGGTTTTGTAATAAAAAATTAAATTACTTCCTTCATACCTCATGAACCAGGGCTGGGATGTGACTAAATCCTGTTGTGAAAAATAAAATAAAAAAATACAGGTTTATTTAAGTGAATTTGCTCTCAATACTTGGCATATATATTTGACAGTAAATCCATGTTTGCATTGCACTTGTCTTCTCCTTCATGGGACACAAGTGGAGCGTGTGATGGCGCTTGTAGGGCCCTCAGACCAAGCACACTCCACGTCCCGCTGCTCAGAATAAAAGCTCTCTATTTCCCGTTGTAGTAACATGTCCTTTTTGAAGACGATGACAACTAAGAGGCTGCAGATGATGAAGCTGTGACACATCCAGTGAGTGAAGTCTGTGATGTTTTCAAGCCACTGCAAAGAGCTTTTGAAGTGAGTTGAAAGATTTTAAATCCTATGGCGGCTGCTTCCTCTGCATGCAAACTGTAAAACTGATATACACCAACGTAATGAGGATGAGATATTTGTGATTCCCTTCTTCATTATGTTGTATAGTATTTGCAAGAATCCATAACATTATATTTAAAGAAATTCTTGCAGGACTCCATCTTCATTGATTGCCATAATATATTCATTCACAATTGCAGGGCCAATAATTTGACAAATGCAAACAGACAACCATTCACACTCACATTAAATCATTAGAGACAATTTTAAAACAAGCACTGAGTTAATATAATGTTATGTAGTAAAGTAAAATCATAGCTATTGAAATGCAGAGATCAACCTCTTATCAGTAAACGGTTCCTCTCTTATTACTTTAAAACGAAAGATAAAAGTGATATATGGCCAGATAAATAAACAGTCAAACGTCAAAGTTAAAGTATATATCACAGTCAAAGTTTAATTGTATATACAGTATGTATGGATTTATTGCAAGACTAAAGAAATGTTAGTAAAACCCCATGTCTTACTTTTGATCTGAGCTGGACCACTCCCCTTTCCTTTGCTCCTGCTCAGAAACAGAAGTGTGCCTTTGGGCTGAAAGATTGCCAGACCTTGGGAGGTTCACACCAAAATGCATAACAAGTGGATAAAAATCTTTAGATTGAGTCAAAGCTCTTTCTCAGAAAAAAAACAACAACAAAAAAAACAAATACAAGGTCAGTGTGGTGCAGAAGCTTTGACCAATCACATGCTTGTGTAGAAGGGGGGACTTTAGTCACACTAATAGAGACACTCTCACTGGCTGCTGGGTCTACACATGCTTGTCAGCACTGAAAAATACAACCCAAATTCTGGAAATGTTGGGACATTTTTAAAATTTGAATTAAATGAAAACTAAAAAAACTTGCAAATCACATGAGCCAATATTTTATTCCCAATAGAACATAGAACATAACAAATGTATGCATTGAGAAACTTTTATGCACAAAATGAGCTAATTTCAAATTTGATGCCTACTACAGGTCTCAAAATAGTTGGGATAGGGGCAACAAATGGCTGAAAAAGCAAGAAATTTTAAAAAGATTCAGCAGAGCCTCTCCTCTGTGAACTAGAGTGTAAAAAGATTGTGGAATACTTTAAAAATGTTACTCAACATTAAATTGCAAAGGCTTTTCAGATATCATCATCTACAGAGCATATTATCTTCAAATAATTCAGAGAAACTAGAAAAATCTCTGTGTGTAAGGATAAGGCTGGAGACCTTTATTGGATGCCCATTGTCTTCAGGCCCTAAGACAACACTGCATCACTCATCAGCATGATTGTGTCAATAACATTACTAAATGGGCCCAGGAATACTTTCAGAAACTACTGTCAGTAAACACAATCCACTGTACCATCTGCAGACACCAACTAAAGCTCTATCATGCAAAAAGGAAGCCATATTTGAACATGGTCCAGAAGAGCCATCATGTCCTGTGGGCCAAGGCTCATTTAAAATGGAGTGACTCCAAAGTTTACATTCTTTTTGGAAATCACAGACGCCGGGTCCTCTGGGCTATAGAGGACCATCTAGCGTGTTATCAGCGTTATGGGCAGCTTGCATGTTTTGGAAGGAACTATGAATGCTGAAAGGTATTTAAAAGTTTAGAGCAACATGCTAAACCCTACCTGCTCTTCAGCTGGAAACCTATATCAATATAAATTCCAACACCAAAACTTCAGAAACTCATAACCTCGATGCCCAGAGGATTACCATGGTAAACATGCCCCTGTGACAACTATTTTGAGACCTGTAGCAGGCATCAAATTTAAAACTTGTGCGTAAAAGTGTAAGATTTCTCAGTGTAAACATTTTTTATGTTATCTATGTTCTATTACCAATAATATATTGGCTCATGTGATCTGAAAGTCTTTTAGCTTGCATTTTATTCAAGTAAAAAAAAAAATAATAAAAACTTTTCTGGAATTTGGGTTGTAATTGTCCATAAAACTAAGACTAACTCAAGGCTAGAAGTTAAGCTCTAAACTTCAGGTTGATGTAATATATCTAACTTGCAGTGGTGAATTGGTTCAGTAGCAGGAAGGGTTGGTATGTTGTTGTGGAGGCTAAAGGCACTGTGGTAGTGAAAGGAAGGTAATGCAATTTCAACTGTGTCTCCAGAGCAGTCAATCTCAGTGGTGTGTTTCAATGCCAACATCTGTATAGCTTTGCCTTTAAACCAGCTGTAGATGTCAAGTGTCTCGTATTGTCCCGTTCCCCTCGGGTTGCAGTAAATGACAGCGTATTTTGTATTTTGGAGTTGTAGATGCTTGGGGCCGTGGATGGGGGGCACTGGGGCAGACAGCTCAGAGTCTCTGCTAATGTGAGGTCTGGGTGTGTAACCTCAGTCTCGGCTCACTGTGATTAAAGAATGATTTATTGTCCTGCTGGAGCACTTTCTCAGCAATCTGTCTCCTCAATGAGATTTTTTCTGCCTTTTCGAGGAGTTTGGTAAATCAAGCCATCTCTGAGAGGAGCTCTGGGTGGACAGTGTCAATGTGTTACCAAGTGGGGGCTATTAAATTCTATAATGGCCGTAGTGTGGCGGGGGGGCTAAAGATTACAGACCACTATTTGTCAAGAACATGAATACTTTTTATGACTGATATGAAGCAATACATTTTTAATGGTAATATGGTAAAGTTAAGAGTCCACAGTGGTTGGCATTTCTTCCTTTAAGCAACGAGGGTGTGGGTTTGATCCTCAAGCCTATGACTGTGAAGGTCTGCATGTGTTACTGTGGGTTCTTTCTGGAAACTCCAGACATGCAAGTGTTTAGAGAAGTGCCTCTAGGATCTTCAATATAACAGCATGCTGCTTATATAATCAGATTTTGCATCTAGGACACTGACATACGGTATTTACTAACTAAGTAACCTTTTTACCTTAAATAAACTGCTTTGGAGTCTGCGTGATGGTTAAATCAGTTGTTGTATGCAGAAGTGGAGGAGGAATAAAATGTAAATCTGATATAGCAGGACTATGTAGGAGTCAAATAGACTCAAATGGAAGTTCCACTTTAGTAGACAGCACAGAAATATGAACCTTGACAAGTTTGGACCAACAGACCAAGCAAGAGGATCAAAGCCTTCATTATAAAGCAGCTCATAAGCAACAAGATAACTGGCTGATTATTCGTAAATTTTCTTTATTTCTTGTTTAACCTTCAGCACTGTATACACTACTCACATTATTTTAAAACCAATGAAAGTTTTTGGTTAAGCTCAGAGACTAAAGTAGATAAGGTCAGGAAATGTAAGAGTAGTCTGACTGCTAGCTATTTTTCCACAAGTAACCTTTTTGTGCTTGTTGCTTAAACATGAACATAAATAATTTCTCAAAATCTTGGGGCATTCACATAAGAAACAAGATTTGAACTTGAACTTAAAATGACAGCAGCCTAGGTCCTGTTTGAGTTCCACGGCCAGCTATTACATATATTGATGCCTCAAAATGATCTCAAAACAAAGAGAAATTTTAAGGTTAATTGATATGGTAAAAACAGCACTTTGAAAATACAAAGTGATACTCTTGAACAATGCTAATTATGCTGAATCCTTGACCCAAATCACTCGATAAAATGGAAAATGTCATCAGTGTGAGTGTGAGGGTGGCTGCTGCAGAGAACAGTACAATGGCAGCACTTATGAGAGGAACTCAGAACTGAGAGCCTGAGCCACCCATCAATCACGAACAGATCATCCCAGGCCTGAGCCAGATCTATCAGATGCTGTTGTCATGCCATTTGTCCATAGTCTCCCTCTGTGGTGTGAATCCTAAATGCCGTCATTGTTGCAATAAAACTCCACTTATTATCACAATGTGCTGTGGGTCAGAAATGTATACGCTACATTGTTCATAATTGTGTTGCATTCATGTTTACATTTGGATTCATGACCTTTTTATTAAGCAGTGCATGACAACAGCGGTGTGGGATGCTTCCTCAATTATCGCCTCTTGTTTACTCAATTAGATTAATTAGAAGGCTCTGTATTTACATAGCCACAGCAAATCAGCCATTGAGCTAAACCTATTATAAAGGCTTCTGGGAAAATAATTACTCCACCTACTGATGCTATTGTTGTAATGTAGCTACATTCTGTCTGAGACATGTCTGCTTACCCACAGACAGCTCACTGTTCGCCTTACCTCCAACACATTTATTTATGTAAATTTATACAGTACATGAGCTTAGGAAGGATGTAACATAAGAGCAAGTTTGGATATTATGTGTGGGTTTACCTATACAAACATTAATTAATTAACAATAATAACAAAAGTATTACGATAACAACTATTGGAGAAACTTTGTAAGCATTAAATATTCAGGAAGAAGGAAAATGTAGCTTCTAATAAACTACTCTAATAAACTACTACTATTGTACTCCGGACAATCATTTTGTCCTCTGAAGCACTACAGAGTCACTATAACCCCTGAAGAGATAATTTTCTGGAAGTGTGGTGCCCGTGTAAAGTATCTTTACATATATTATGTTTATATCAGGGTCAGAGAAGCATTATAACAAGAGTAAAGGGCAGTCTATTGTATAATACAAGTACAACTCACCCTCTGTTGTACTTCCAAGCCATAGAAATCTCTGTTTAGTAGTCTGGGTTTATGTGCAGTCCTATACAGGAGGATGAATTGGACAGCACAGACAAACTTTCATGGGAGTCCTGAAGGCTCTTTATGTTTGACAGACACTGTTTGAATTGCGGGGGCAGTAAAAATGTACATGCATTAAAGGTGTGACTGGTGGCCTCTTGGACTGGCACAAAGATTACACTGGTTTGTGTCCCTCCTGTGGCTGGCTAATGCAATACTTATCTGAGTACTTTTGTTTGGAGTTTGGAGATCACAGCAAATGAATGAAAAGATAAATAGAAAGTTCCCTTGCATGTGCATCTTGCTGATGCACATGCAGCAAGTCATTGTAATTACACTATGTACTACAGAGCAGTTACATAACTCCACTACATGTTTTAGGGTGAGGCTGTGCTTATATGGTTTATAAATTATAAACATACATGCCCTTGTCACAGCTTGTTCCAACGCTGACATATAAAACCTTAACAACTGCATTAATATGAGTTTGCCCTTGAATAAAAAACGTTGGAGTACTACACAGTCTTTGTACTTGTAAATAACAAAGTAAACAAAGCCGGCACATCGACATTTCCTCTGTGTGCTGTTGTCTCTATATTTTCAGCTTCGGCCTTTATCAGTGCGGCCCACGTTCAAACATAACCTGCCTGAATAACAGTGATTAAATTGGGCAGACGGCTTGCTCATCATTACGGCACAAGGAGAGGGCAGTCGGAGAATACTTTAGGGTACTTCACTGTCTCCGAGCGCAATATTTTTTGTGCTGATTAGCTTTTACACAGCACCAGAGCACAGGCGATGATTATGGAGATGACGGAGAGAGCATGATAGACAGATATAAGGATAGCAATTTATAGGTTTTAACACCCTGGTTTCCTCCCAGCATTCACATCTGAGCTGCAGACCTGGGAAGTAACAAGATACTTAAGTAATTTACTTAATAATATGTGCTTTTTTTAATTACATTTGGTAACTTTTACTGCTGCTAATTCTGCTACAACTACAACTACTTCCCACTGTGCCACTGATGTCAGAAAATACTTTTACTCATTTAGAGATTAAAGATTATTTGAGTATGTTTTAGAGGAAAAGTTGCAAAGTGGTAATTTGCAATAAGAATTATAGAACTAGTAGTAGTAGTAGCAGTGGTAGTAGTATTAAGGATAACAGTAATAGTAATATAAGTTATATTAATAATAGTAGCGGTAGTATTAGTAGCTGTTGTGATGGTAGTAGTAATAGTAGTATTAGTAGTGTCATTTGGCACTTTTTACTTTTACTTAAGTAGAAAAAAAGGGTACTTAATGCTACTACTCCTAATACTTTTGGGAATAGTAGAAAATTCATAATGGTAGGGTTAGCAGTAAGAGTAGTAGTAGTAGTAGTAGGGTCATTAGGCACTTTTTACTTTTACTTAAGAATAAAATACAGTACTTAATGCTACTACTCCTAATACTTTTGAAATAACATTAGGATTATTAGCATTTTCATAGTGAGAGGGTTAGCAGTAGTAGTAGGAGTGGAATTAGGCACCTTTCACTTTTACTTAAATAGAAAATAAGAGTACTTAATGCTACTATTCCTAATACTTGTAGTAGCATTAGGGTTAGTAGCATATTCATATTCATTAATAGTAATAGTTGTAGCAGTAGTTGTAGTATTTGTAGGGGTAGTGGTACTAGTTGCAGTAGCAGTTACTTTCTACTAAGAAAACCTTACACTCAGTACAGCTTTGGTTAGTTTTACTCATTTTGTTGAGTGCTTTTACTTCTACTTCAGAAATAATATCATGAAGTGCCAGTACTTTTACCTGAGCACAGATCTGTAGTACATCCCTCTCTTTACCACAGAATCATGTGTAGCCTTGGCACAGACACTCGGGTGCCACTCAGAATGCTAACCACAACAAAACCAACTGACCCCACTAGTGCTGCTGCAGACGCTAGCAGCTAACAGTGCAGTCTGTGATTAGCCAGGTAGACGCTCTCACACTGATATGACAGGCCTGCTAACACTGTGCACTGAATATATGATAGGTTCTGTGTGTGTGGTGTGTGTGTGTGTGTGTGTGTGTCTAGGTCCTTGCAACAAAGTCGTCTCAATGGAAAAAGCACCAATTATAATATTAAAGCTGTCTCTACCAGTGACCTTTTTGCATTTGCTCTGTATGCTATTACACTCAATCAAGAAAGGTCAGTGCTGGACGTGGATCCCATTCACAAGTGCATTTTTGTACAATAGGACTCCAATTGTAAGGCATGATCTTTGTGGATTAACATGGGACTTGGCCTCGCTGCTTTAAATTAGTCACACTTGAATCCTTAAGGACACCAGTACAATTCTGAATTATAAATATAAATAAAACATTACGCGCTAACTCAGCTTTCATAGCTTGCAGCAATTTCCCCAAAGGAGAAGAACCAGACCAGGACCTTAAATAAAATATAGCAGACATGTTGTTTTGACATCCTCAGTCACATCAATGTTTGAGGAGGGAGCCCCTGTGTGGACAAACTCTGAATTTCTTTCCATTGTGGTCAGGTAAAAAAAGAACAATTATAGAGTATAGAGTTGTAGAGTTGGATACAAATATGTACTCAAATAAAAGTACACTTACTTCAAAATAGTATTGTATGTAAGTAGAGATAAAAATACTCAACAAACCTTTTATTTGAGTAAAAGTATTGGGTGTAAAGTACAGCTTTTACCACTGCTAACCACTAGTGCTATTACCAATAATACTGCAACAGCTACTACCACTAATACTACTAGTGTGACTACTACAACTACTGCTACCACTATTATTTTGTACTATAATTACTACTACTATTACTACAGAATTAAAATGTTATTAAAAATGTGCACAGAAAGTACATTTCTTTCCAAAACTTTACTTACTACTACTTACTTTCTCCCCGTCAATAAACAATATACGTATAGTATGTACAGTATGTAGTATGTTATATCTATTTTGACATTTGACCTTTTCAATGTTGAACTTATTGTTTTTTGGAGTTCACAAATCAGACATTTCCATTTCTCTGATAATTGTGCTGCTGCTCATTTTGTCCAGATCACAGGCTCAGTCCCACACAAGCAGCGTTTACAAGTTTTAAATAACTTTATCTCAAAATGTGGGCAAAAATAGAAACAGTCAAACTGTGAGGAGCTTTGGCTGGGAGCATCTATTGTGTAGGCTTCTGTTGTTGACATTTCATCTTTGTTGACTTTGTGGGTCGATATAATTGTGTAGTTAAATTCTAAGAGAGAAGTGAGTGTAAATGTCATTGAGCACCACGTAAGTGGGCTAGTTTTGATCTCAATGCTGCCCCAGGTGTAATTAAAAAAAAAAAAAAAAAAGTCTTAAACTTATTTGGGGATGTAGTGTTGCATGATGTATAACACCACAAAACATTTTAATCATACAAGAAAAGAAGTTTTGTGTGCCTGGTGGCAGAGTGGTTAGTGTTTCTGTCTCTCAGCATAGAGATTGTGTGTTTAATCCTATGGTCATTAATCTCTGCATGTCCTCCTCGTATTACCCTGGGTTATCTCTGGGTATTGGTCTCCCTCCCAGCCTCCAAAGACATACATGTGTAGGCAAACTGGTGCATCTAAATTGCCCATAGGTCAATGAATGCAAAAGTAAATTGTTGTTTGTGTGTGTCAGCCCTGCCACTAACTGGCCATTGTCCAGACTACATCTCATTTGTCAGGAATGTGTGTAAGATGAATAAAATTAGATTGTCACACACAATAACACACTTTTTACTGTCACTCTACCCAACAGTTGTACAAGTTTATTCAGTTTCTTTCACTGTAAATCATTGCTCTACAGAATAATCTTTTATCTGAACGCTGAGCCTGACCCCTCTGTCGGTCGGTTGCCAGCGGTTACATCATCCATTCCTCCATCGTGAACACATCTTTTATAGTCGTAGATCTTCCTCTGTGCATGAGCCCGAAGATGGTTACATTTTTGACACTTTTTCTGTGAATAGTCCTATCTCTCCAACCCATTTACCATAAAAAAGTGAATCAGCGGAATTGCATATTTCTGCACTGGAAGTATCTGAGGCCTAAACTAGACACCTTATATGAATAATGACAAATAAAGCATCTTCGGGGTATAAGAAGTAATCAAAGTCAGTACTTCAAGTAAAAAAGTAAAAGTGTGGTTACTTCAAAATTATATTATTGAACTAAAAAAGAAGTACAATGCTCAACAAAATTACTACTTGAGTAAAAGCTATAAAAAACACTAAATTGAATGTGTACTTACTTTACTATAAAATACATGCTGCTACTATCACTACTAATACCATCATTACTACTACTAATACCTCTAAAACTATGCTACCATAACACTGCTACAATATCTATTACTATTACCACTAATATGATTGCTAGTAATGCTGTTCATACGACTACTACTATTGCTATTATAACTACTGCTATTATTTCTACCACTACTAAACTTGTACTATTATAACTACTATTACTACCCACTTTGCCACCAAGGTAAAAAATAATTTTACGCTGAGACCTTCAGAATTTACTTACGAAAAGTAAGATTGGATTTGTTTGAAGGCAAAACATTGGTTTAATTACATACAACGGTGAAACAAAATTTAAAATACAGTCAAATGTAAAATTTTGGGCACTCTTCTGAGGTTACATCCATTCAAATCAGCAAACTTATAAGGGTGCACAAACTTTTGCACAGACATTTTTTTTTATTATTTCATTTAATTTTATACACCTAAATAGTGCTACACTAAAGACTGTTGTTAAGAAAACATCCTAGAACTCAGATGTCAGTAGAAAATGAATGACATAGATCTGTGATCTTTTTTTGTGAATACAGCGTAAGTTATTATGCAACCTCAGAGGGGTGCCCAAACTGTATAAAGTATAAATATCACGATAAAAAGATTAGGGATAAAATGGGTCCCACAATCAGACTAACTGAGATCCACTGCGCTAAATTATAGAAAAATATTGAATTACTGCATGTATTTTGTGAAAACGTAAAGAAATAAATGTTTCTCATTGGTTTACTTCAGATCCAGCCACAAACACCAACGCAGTACTTACAGGGTTATGAACTGTACATTCCATACACATTTTCTTACCAAAATCACTCAAACCCTCCTTAACTCTGATGACAGAAGTAGTCTCTAACACATTAAGGGGGCTGGTCTATAATTAGGTCCGTGAGAATGACTGGAGTCTGGATCTTGGGGCCTCATTGTCCTTGTGCTTGAGTGACCTCTGCAGGGGGTCATTCACTTCTGGATCAATCCACTGATCTGGTGCAAGCCGAGCCTCAGAGCCACCGCTGCGCCCACACTGCTGCGCCCACTAACACAGTAACAGGGTAAACACAGCAGCGTATGCACAGGCCGCTGGCAGGATAAAGACTGTAGATGTCACAGGCACACATGTTTACTATAGAGTCAATATGTTGTGTGTAACATGTGACCGGACATTCTGGGAACTGATTTGGACAAAAGAGTCAATATAGAAACTGTGTGTGATATGGCAGCAGTTTTAACATGATGGGGATATCAATTTTGTAGTCCATTTTTGCCATAAACCAGAAAAATTTCAACCTACACCATAAAAGGTCGTGCACTCTGCCGCTTTGACAGTAGGTCTTGCCACATGAACACATTATAATGACAGATTAGTGCAGATCACACATTAACCACGCTGAAAGCCATTAGCCATCAGAGTTACCAGATGCAAAGTGGCTTAATGGACTGTTTGATAGATTTTAATGAGCTCCAATAAAACATACTACATACATGACAGATTAGAGTGCGGAGGAGGAAAGTACAGTGTAGAGGGAAATATGAGAGGTGCAGAAGCTCACCTGTTACTCTGCATGTTGTGTGCAGGTAGATTTTACACTGCGGTTGGGGTGCCACCTATGGGCCAACTAATATATTATAAAAAAATGTCAAATAATCAGTATCATTTGGGAAAAAAGTTGGGCCTTCAATATGGTTTATAGAAAAGACAACACTACATCAATATGCATCCTGAGCAACTATTCATACAATCTACTGTAGGCTAATTTTTGTTTTTATTTAAGTAACACAATATAACTTTTTAGCAGAAAATGTATGGTCTCAAAAACATCAAAAAGCACAGCATCAAAGTTGTTTAAAGGGCTTCCTGACAGCTCTGGCTATTCCACAGTTTGAGTTATGTTACCATTTTGTATCGTGCATCATTATTATCTCTGACTATACCTTGAAGGATTGTTTGTGTAGCCCTGATTAACTTCTTTATAAATGAGCCCAGAGCTTCTATTGCACAAGCTAATTGTTTTACTCTTGTTTAATTGAGGTGCAAAGATTTTGTCTCTTGAGGCAGGTTCTACAATATAGTTTAGTTTGTGATGTAAAGATACTTTTATTTACGCCTTAAATTATGCTGCTTAAATATGCAGCCCCATACACAACTGCCATGCACACCTGTCAGAACCAGCATTAACTTCTTCTGCAGTTTAAGCTCTGTTGGATGGGACTACACAGGCCAGATGCATTTTAATTTAAAACCACAACACTTCACATCAGTAACTTGGGGTAACAATAACATTATAGAACTGGATTTTTTGCTGTTGTTAGGTTTTAAATGCTGTACAAGTATTAGTAGTAGTAGTAGTATGAAATTTAAAAAAAAAATGTATAAGGACAAAGTATTGGCGTGCTATGTAAAAACTGAAGACATCTGAATTAAGTTAAAGAAATGTAAGACATGAGTATATTGTAAAATATGTAAGGACATATTTAGTGACTTGGCAGGGTTAGTGGGAGGAATGGAATGTACTAAGTGAATTGATTTGATATTTTCCTTTTTGTCAAGTAAAAAGAGAAGATTATATAAGATTAATCTTCTTCCTTTTCCCTTTGTCCATGTCAAAAAATTTTTGAAATGTATATGCACTGTGCAATGTTGAATGAAACAGACATGAACAACAAAGTAAAGTTTCTTCTATACACCTAATTTCTCATACTGCCACCTATTGTTGAGTGTAAATCAATGACAATCTGTTTATTTATTTTTCTTAAACTTTTTGTTTACCCTTGCAAAGGCCTGTGACCCACTCAAGATGGTTCTACGACCCACTTTTGGGTCCAGACCCACCAGCTGAGAATCACTGCTATATTTAAAGGCCACTGTAGAAAACACCTTAAAAGTCATCATATTTGTCAAGCTCACTCAAATCACTTATGGTCATTTTTCCTGCCCCTAACACATCAGTTTTTGGATGGTAAATACCACCCACAGACAGGTGCTATAATGGTGAGATAATCTGTCTACCCAGTCAGTGTATGTAAGTAGTTAAGTCTGCAAAGTACTGCATAAAGTCACTCTGCCATAGCTAGTGATGGAGTCAGTATTTTCTTGTTTTGATGCACAGACAGATACTGTCCTGTCTCAAATCCAGAGCCACATCCCGATGAAGCCGTCCCCCTCTGTCAAAACCCAACCACTTTCTCTTTCATTTAATCGATTTCAGTTGAGATAATGCAGTTTCGTATTTCACGACCACACACTGGTGGTTGCCATGACAAAGAATCAATCCTAAACTGTAACAAATGGCTTCAATTCATAGAGGGAAATGGTTCACATTTGTCCCCAGCTGGTCAATACACATTTGAGGTCCAGTCGAGAGCTCTTTAATGAATGTGTGCTGGCTTGTTTACCCTGGGAGACACACACATAATTCCTGCCTGCACATCTTTGGCCACATTTCAGCAGAGTCTCACGCCATGACCGCTGCAGAGATAGTTTTATTTGCAAAATGTTCAGGGCTTTGTCTCTGGCACTCATCACTTCCACCATTAGGTTACAATGTGGACACGGCTGCAATTTGGCAAGGTTTATTTGCAAGGGCTAGTGCTTGGGCATTCGGTCTCCAATTATGAAAATGAGCACACACCATAGGGTACTGTAGAGCAACTTGTCAGTGTGAAAGGACATGAAGGACTCTTTGCATGTAAACCAGAGAGATGTGCTGTAAGTGAGTTCAAGGGCAGGGGCAAGTTCATAATCAATATCTGCTAAAGATCCTAATTTAGCACATTATTCATCTTGACCACTCTGCTCCATAGTTATCGATCACAGACAATGTCATCAAGACGACAAAGAGAGGTGAAGTAAGGTGAGAGAATACAGTACAGTAATACAAACCCAATTCCCCAAAAAGTTGCGATAAAGCAATATTTAGCAAATCTCATAGTGGTACTAATAAAAAAACACTAGAGGAGTATCCTTTGTTGCAAATGTTTTCAACTTTTTTTACTCCTGCCCCAACTTTAATGAGAGGTGTTACAGCATTTATTTTTTTAACAGTAAAATAGCAATAAGTAAAATAATAGTAAATAGTAAAAAACAGACTCAACACCTGATGTGTTGTTTGTGTTATTTTTTGGATAAAGTATGCCATTACATTCTGTTTTATTTATTTCCCAATTTACCTGTACCTGGTTTAACAATAGACTATTAAATAGACTTTCCTACATTTTAAGCATCCTACTGCTGTTTACCCACAACACTTAGGGCCGCCTGAGTTCATTGCAGATCAATGGCGAGGGCCGGTCATCTCAGCCGCCACTCAATAAGCGTCCATTAACAGCAGCGTCCACCAAACTGGGGGAAGAATTCAATTTGCCAGCACTCATTCAAAACTATTTTGTTCCATGTCTCAGTGCTGACATATACCATCAAGCAAAACCAATGTGGTGGAACCCACAGACGGGCTCCCCCCATTACCGCTGCAACAGATCAATCCAAGCCACTGCACAAGCAACAACACAAGGGACTATAAATATGTATGATTTTGTTGAAATTTCTGTATGTGCATATGTCCATCGCAGAGAGAGCATGACATACTAATGATGGTGGAGATATGGAAATATGGCAACTCCATATGCTAAATGTACTGTACATACTCTTTTAGATTTGGAGGAGTCTTATAACATTTGTTTAAGTTGTTAGTCCAGTCTCACTAAGTACACACTGACTGCGATTGTGTTGTGTGCATGAAGAGAAGAGATTTATTAATATATAGTTAAAGAGGACGTGAAGTTAGTTGGGTGTGAGAGAAGAGGAAGGAGGGGAAGATTATATTCATTGTAATCTTAAGAGATGTATCTTTTTTATTAATTATAAGGGCAAGGCAAGTTTATTTGTATAACACAATTCATAAACAGAGTAATTCAAAGTGCTTTACAGAAAAAAAAAAACACAACGTAAAAATACATAGATAAGAAAATTACAATTCAAAGAGAAGAGTGCAGATAAAACACTTTCAGTTGGCATATGCACAGCTAAAAAGAACAGTTTTAATCTGGACATGAACATAGTCAGAGTAGAGGCCTGTCCACCATCGTCTGGAAGACTGTTCAAGATTTTTGCTGCATAAAACTGAAACGCTGCTTCACCGAGTTTAGTCCTGACTCTGGGCCCCAGCAGGAGGCCTGTCCCTGAAGTTCTCAGAGTCCCAGATGGTTCATATGGGACCAACATGTCAGAGATGTACTTTGGTGCTAAGCCATGGAGAGACTTGTACACAAGCAGAGATGTTTTAAAGTCTATTCTCTGAGCAACAGGAAGCCAGTGCAGAGACCTGAGAACAGGACTAATATGGTCGTACTTCCTGGTTTTAGTTAGGACCCGAGCAGCAGTGTTACCATAATCATCACAATTAAAATCTCTTTGTTTACTCAATCTATATATGTAATAGTTGCCTTTTTTTTTTTTTTAGCTGCAAATCCTGAAAGAAATAAAGCTGTAGCATTATTCAACCAGGAAGATGTATTTTCTCTGTCTGCACCTGATCTCCAGTCTCATCCAATCACCTCTCAAGCCTTAAGCAAGCACGCATGCGCACACACACACACACACACACACACACACACACACACACACACACACACACACACACACACACACACACACACACACACACACACACACACACACACACACACACACACACACACACACACACACACACAATGTTATACCTTCAATAAATCATCTGTTACATTTCACTAATTTCTCTGTGTTTGTTTTATGTCTCTATACTGAAATGCACCTTTCCATTATATTCTACTAACATTTAGATAAAGTGGGATTATACCTATTGTCCTAATATTGCTACTGCTTACTGGCATAATGTTTTTGTGCAGTGGAATGAAAAGATTTTGCACAAAAAAACAAGTGAGAAAAAATAACGCTAATAATTTGGTAATAATAAAACATGGACTGTGACAGTTTACAGTGTTGCCCAAGAACAATGTGAAAACAGTTTATTTGGGTTTTGCTAGTATTGACAAACAACACCAGTATTGAGTTTTCATACGCTACACACTAACACTATCACAGTTTGAACATATTTAAGCTCTGTTGAAACATAAATGTTTTTTATGAAACACTGTGACTAAAAAGAAGATCTACAAAGCTAAACAAACACCTCCTTCTCTCCAGAACAGAACAGAAACAAGGAGCCTAAACCCCATGTTAAATTTGAGTAATAAGGGCAAGTGTATTTATTTGCAGGGGGAGCGTGGGAGGTGGTGAACACCCTGCACCCTGTCTTCTCCACTGACAAAACATGTACAATACTGAGTGAGGAAGAGGTGTTATTGTGTTCTGACAGGATGCCAAACCTGCAAAACACAAAGTCTAAATATATACGGCATTTCCTGTCTGTTTTCTCCTCTGAAATTTTACCTAAAACTGGAGTCAGCCATCAAATGATACAAAAGAGGTACTAATAGAGTAATTAAGGTAACCGGGATTTATAGTGGTATGTATTGTATAGCTGCAAATTAACTGATATTTTGTGTCATGGCTCCTGAACTGTCAAATCTGTCCTTGAGACAGTTTTGGTCCTATGACAGAGCGCATTATTCTGTTGCATAGTAAACATTCATCATCTTCTGTTATGGGCCTTAGGCAGGTCACACTCTGAACTATGGCAAGTTATGGTCTCTCAGAAGTTTGAAATGTACTATTTATCTCCCTGTTCTTAGAGGAAAAGTTGTGAGTTTGTGTGGCGCTTTGAAGTTAGTTTTTATTTTCCACTATGGTTGCACAGTGTCTAAACCACATATAACTATATGTAGTATTAATTAACTATTTGGGACGCCTCTTGGTATGCTGTAGTTGGTCTTCTATTTTTACTACTACTACTACTGTCATTTATTTTTTATTGAGGACCCTGTTGATCATTCGGGACCTGTAGCTGTCCATGGTCCTGGAAATTAATGCATTCAGTAAGGTATTCCTTTGATACATCAGTGGGGCCACATATCGAGGCATGGCAAATGTCCCCACTGTTTCTGAAATGAAATGTCCTCTCCATTAACATGCAGTAACCGGAAAGCGAAAAGTGTTGCGTCTTTGGCCAGAAAGATGAATACAAATGGAGTACATTTTTTCAACCTTACATTTATTTTAATTTTGATTATTACAGCATACAGTTAACGGAAACCAAATGTAATTGTATCTTTTCGCATTACTATTCAGTGACTATTGGCTCAACAGTGTTAAGTCAGTGTGTTATAAACACTATAGTTTTATTTTGATGGCAACGAAGTGACATGTTTAATTATGGAACACAGTCAATGGCCTGGCTCTTTATCCCATCACTTTGTATATGAACATTTCTTGCAGCAGTGGCCCCTGTGGACCCTGAGTTGAGGGGCATCTCAGCTAGAGCCTTAAATGTATTCTGTTCTTTCAATCCCTCCGCCAGAGCTCTCCAACAAAGCAGCACTGACATCGAATCAGTATTGCATTTAACTGTGGTTTGAGAAGCCATTACCTTGGCACTGACTAGACAGCTTTATTTAATCTACAAGCTGCCAGAGCTGTCCCCTCTCCCAGACTGGCACAGCAGGTGCTTGTTCATTCAATCTGTAATGTCCTGGCATGAGGTAGGGAATGTGATTATATCTAGAGGTCTGGAGAAGCTGGCAAAGACCAAAGTTCAAACTGATGCCTAAATTGCACCAGAACAGCTTCATCATGTTGGCAGGTCTATGTGATCAATGAAATAAAGTATTAGGGAAATTAGATTTTCTCCATAATTTATTTCATAGTGACTCATATATTATGCACTACATACAGTATATATACTATACATTGTCAGCACAGTGGCTTTGGTGGAATGATGGCTTGATGGTTAATTCAATTCAATTCAGTTTTATTTGTATAGCCCAGTACCATAACAAAAGTTGCCTCAAAGGGCTTCACAATAGTTGATCAAACATAAACACACAATCAGACTAACACACAGTCAACACAAACAATAACTACACTAAACAGACCCAGGACACTCCTGTCCTTAGACCCTCCTTCTCGGTAAGGAAAAACTCCTAAAAAAAAAAAAAAAAAACAGCTGTGGGAAAATAGAAGAAACCTTACAGAGCCCAACTGAAGTTCATTAGCTCATCTATAGGATCATAGATCAGCTCTGTAAGGATTCATCCAGACGGGAGTGGGGTGATGTAGGTTGAGGAAGTCCATAGGATGCAGCAGGTGGGCCTCATCCAGACAGGTGAGTGGGGCGAGATAGGTCCGGGAAATCCAGGATGCAGCAGGTTAGCACTCTTGCCTCACAGCAAGAAGGTCATGGGTTCAATTCCCAGACCGTGTGGGGCCTTTCTGCGTGGAGTTTGCATGTTCTCCGGTTTGCCCCATCAACCTGAAATATGCACAATAGGCTAATACTCTAGGTACAGCTAGGTACTCCTGACCAGGATCCCGGCTCAAGATCTGGTGAAGGATCCCTGGGCGCTGCACCGCAGCAGCAGCCCACTGCTCCTGACAGGTTGCCCCAGCTTCTTTGAAGGATGAATCAAATGCAGAGAACGAATTTCCCAACAGGGATCAATAAAGTATACCTTACATTAATATAGACTGATAAGACATCATAATATGACAGCCAATGATAGGCAGGTGGTCATAATGTTATACCTGGTTGGTGTTCATTACACACAGTGCAATATTTCAAGCATTTTTAAGTGTGATGCTTATGGCTTACAGTAAATTAAAACCAAATGTAGGCAGTGATTATTGTCCTGGTTCCAAGCCGGGATAAATGGAGGAACAGGAAGGCATCCAGCGTTAAAGCAGAACTCAGTAACTATGCTCTATTCTTGCTGTTTTTGCCTGATTTTCCTCTATATGGAACTTTTCCTGTATTCCAGAGTGAATACAAGTCCAACTGACTCTTATATGATCCCTCGCTCAGCTTTACTTCTCCACGTACCTGTACAAAGTTTTTTCTATTATGCCGCTCTGCCATGACGAAAACCGAGAAATAAAGCCATCTCTAGCTTGTTCTTTTGCTAACAGCGGTGTGCCGCTTTTTTGTGAGACTCGAGACTTCTGTGACACCGGGTCAGTGGTGCTCATACTTGCATGTGTTGTTTTTGGCCCAGAGTCACCAGGGGAAGATGCCAGACAATTCATTAACCCCAGAACTACTCAATTAACCATCGCTGGACTCTGAAACTGTTTATGTTAAATAAAGAAAGTGAGTGCGTTAAAATCTATGCCAAAGAAATATGCAAATCAGCAAGAAGAAGATAATGAAAACCAAAATTCTGTATCTAACAAAACTTTAATGTTGCAAAAATTATCATATTAATCACGATTTAAATAAAGGCATGAAATATTTTTCTTTGTGTGTACTTCTCCATTATATATGTGTGCGAGGGGATTATGGATCTATATGTATTGTGTTTTTCTTTTTGAATTCAATAATCCTTTAAATTAAACTACAAAGATAATAAGTAATCTTTTCCACAGTACTTTAATTACTGACCAGTAATAAGTTCAGCGTATGCTCATTTGTAGAGGACACTCAAAGTTACTATTTGTCTCAGAGGATAGAGTTGACACTGTGACAATTCGTCTTGCTGTATTTTAACCTGTAATATATTTTTGCTACTATCACACACTGCAGATGCTAGAAATATGCTTTAGTGTTGACAGGCCCGCACAACCTATGAATAACATAGATCTTATCGGTGCAATCCACTAGTCATATCTGACCCAGCCGAGACAAGTGGCATTTTTATTTTCAGATTTAAACAGGGTGGAGAATGTGAAGACGTCAGGAGAGCACATGTTCTGTATGTATGGAAGGTCACGGGGTCGGCGAGCGGTGTGCACAAGGCAGGGATTGAGGGATAAGGCAGTGCAGTGCAGCCTCCAGCTAAATTCAGACAAAAGGAAGAAGACGCCAGACAGTGAAAAATACTGGAGATTTTGTGGGCTCATGTTGAGATTGTGGTGATGCTGACCTGCTCTTTCAACTCATACCTGTGCACAACACTGAGAATCCAGCTGCATGTTTTATTTCATACACAATAAAAAAGAAGGGTTACATGGACCAGCACCTGCTAATACAATATTTTAGTCATATTTGGTGAAAAGGACCAATATATCTGAAGTTAGGTATGCTTTTTAGATTGTTTTGTTGGTTAGTTGCTTTCTTTGTTTGTTGCAAGATAACAGAAAATATAAGCAGTAGTTGGATTATTTTCTTTTCTTTTAAATAGCCCAATATCACAACAGCAGTCGCCTCAAAGAGTTTTATAAACAATTATTCTCACAATCAAACATAAACACACAATCAAACATTAACAATAACTAAATTAAAGAGTCCCGGAACATCCCCATCCTCTGTTAGATCCTCCTTCTTGATATGGAAAAACTCCTAAAAAACCCAGTTGTGGGGAAACAAAAAGAAGAAACCTAACTAACTCCAGCCACACAGGGTCAGTAAAAAAGCTAATTATATTTAATTGTATTTTGTTGATTTTACAATTGGGAAATATAATTATTTCACGATTCAGCAAAGCATTTACCCCTAAACTAAAACATTTCCATTTCAAGTCCAGGTCTTGCCACTATATCTTTACTATCGCAAGATAGGTCTACACTTTAAATAAGAATTTGTTCTTAATGTTCTACCTGGTAAAATAAAGATTAAAGATAAATAAGAAATTAAGATTAAATGAAAGCAAACAAAGCCATAACCTTTACAATAATGATAAGCAGTAATATAAAAAACACTGTAACTATAAAACAGTATTGCATTGCTTTCATTAAACTCAGTTGTGAATGTAGAGAAAATGTGGAATATGTTATGGACTGAACTGAAAACAGCATATAGAAATTGGCCTTAAGTTATTATTCTCCTCACTCCACTCATGCAGCAGCAAACATAATATATGCTCTCGACATGTTTGGTTTTTATTCAGACACGTATTTGGATTCACGTGTCGTCACAGCAACGCGGCCGGCCTGTTTCGTTGATAGACAGAATATAAATTGAAATTTTACATTGTCTTCTCCTTTAGATCCTGATTTGTGAGGAGGCAGACATTTCTTTTTGACTTCTAAAAGCGGAGGATATGTGCTTTATGCCTTTTTGAATGTTTCCCCATGAATACGCACGTCGGGTATTTGCTTTTGGATTTTAGCAGGTGCAGCGTTCGGAGAGAGAGGATTCACCACAGACGAGCTGTCCTTCCGACGCCATTATGGCTCACATCTCTTCTCATTGTGGTTAGATTGCATTGCTTTGACACAGCAAATAGATAAAAAAAGACTGTTTGTTTTGCCTTGTCTTCTTAAAGTCACAGCTACTGAAAGTTTGGAGTTGTTGTTACCTAAAATCATGATTTAATATACAAGACTTTCTCAAATAGCAATATAAGGCAATTGGAAATATTTACAATTTACACATTTTAGTGGAGTCAAGATACTTTTTGTACAGTCATCTATGCACTATTAGCACTGGTATTTGTATTGGGACAGACTTTGAGACATAGCCACCAAAACACCAACGATAGCCACCATTGCTGGAGACGCTCTCATGCACACACTCAATATTTTTTTCATAATTTTTACAATATAAAATGTGTTGAAGTTCTCAACTAAAAGCACATAAGATACAGATAAAGATACAGTACGCATATCTGATTCAGAATAGAGATCTTCTAGTTCAGGGGTAAATGCTCAACCCACCAGAATCCACTAAAAACATTTTTTTTTTACTTCTGGCTGGAGACATATTTTACCCGATCTTGCAATACTTTTTAGGATAACTTGGTTCCAGTTGCTGTTCCAGGTCCACAAACCCTTTCTTCATTAGCCAAAATCTTTTTTTTTAATGAATACATGTAGCAGAGTGGTTAGCGCTCCTGCCTTTCTGCAAGGAGATCTTGGGTCTGACTCACAATCTCTCTGGAGAGTGCATGTCCTCTTTGTGTTACCATGGGCTTTCTCCCGGTGTAAAGGTGAATCGGTGAATTTAAATTGCCCCTATAGTGAAAGTTGTCTGTCAGTGTTTGTCTTTGTGTCAGTCCTGAAACTTACTTCCCATTGTCTTCGGTGTACACAGCCTTGCTTAGACAGGCTTCAGCTCCTCACAACCCCAAGAGAAATAAGTGTAAGAAGATCACTGTATGAATAAATAAATGTGGAAATATTACATTATCTTATATACATACATTATTAAAAATAAATAAATAAATAAATCGATAGATAGAAAGTAGAGCCATACACCATGTAGAAGTGTTGTTGTTCTAAAATGACTGTGTTTTAGTGCAGGCTCTGAGCACTGGTGAAGTGAACCTGTAATTAATCGGCTTATTAGCTTTTGCTTCACTGGAGGCTCACTGCTGCAGCTGTAACTGAGGACGTGCCGACTGCAGATGGCAGTAGTTGAACAGACATTGATGCAGCGGCGTGTTCACTCCTGCAGGTGACAGATGAGAACACAGCACTTCCCCAACACTGTAGTGCTACTTTTAATCTGGTTCAGATTTATGATCCCAACACTGGGAAAATTCTCCCCAGCTTCTTGTCGGGAGATGAAATGTAACGTGCGCATAGACATTAAATAAACAGAAGAGTGTTTTGGCGGTTGACGGGAAAAAAAGAGTTCGGAGCTTTACCCCCTCGTGATTCATCCCACAACCTTTTAGAAGTCTGACTGAGCAGAGGCATGAGGTGAACTGATAACCAGGCGCTACACCAGACACCAATGAATTGAAAGACAAAGTGTAAATTGCAGCAACTCCAGGCGAGATGAAAGGCACAAGTGAAGAAAGTTCAAATTGGAAGTTAAAACAGGGCAACGGGTGAAAAAAAAAAAAAAAAAGATGATGAACAGCCAATATAGATTGACTCTATCTAGTGCCTCATTCAACATGTACACCCTGTGGCTGGCTTCCTCATTTCCATAAAAGTCTAGGCCTTCATCTGACAAGAGAGAGAGAGGGGAGAGAGAGGAGAGAAAACACTTGCAGCTGCTTGAAGAGAACACAGAGCGTGAAGAGGATTGCATCATGGCCTTATTCTGCACACACTCTTTTGTGGTTTCACATGACATACTCATTCAGCAGCAATGTGAGGTATACAAACAGCTCTATAACACAAATAACTATAACAATGCATTATCACCAACAGAAGACAGTCCCATCAAGGGGCTTCATTAGAGGACACAGTGTAGTGCTGGTGCTGGTTTTGTAGCCAGTAGCTCTTTGACTGTGTAATTACTCTTAAAAGTCCTGGAGTTTTCTTGGACTTGATATATGCTCGTTTTAGACTTTCACCATCTATATTCTACAACAGCTACATCGAAAACAATCCTACTTGACCAGGCATAGCTGCTTGTTTGTAACTGTATTGGTTTCAAAGCTACATGTTCTGTTTGTGTTGGTGCTGCCCCCGGATACTGATTGGTTCTCTGTCTATCCAGTAGGTTTAGATGTTCCTCATGCTATAAATTCCTAACTTAAATTAACAGAGACTAGCCTAATTCCTGAAAAATGAAAAAGGGTATCTGACCATTGCAGTTGTGTGACTCTGATGCTTTGATGAGAATATACTATCACATAATCAAGGCCATATCCACCAAAATGTTAATTTGTTTACCTATTATGCCCATTTTTTTTTTCTTGCAGGACGTTCCTCTTTTCCAAGTCCTGTGTACTGCGGACTTGGGTGATGTGATGGGTGAAGTGGTCCTGCCTATATCCTGCATGAAAAAGTAGGAACAGAGTGAAAATAGTGAGGAGACATGGCTTAATACTTTTACAGTATTGCGTAAACTGCTTGCGGGAAATGCATGGTCCATATAGAGTGCAGGGATACTAAAAAAGAGGATTTAGTGTGTCCCCTAAGTGGGACACACGACTGGCTCATGTGCAAGAAGAGAAAAAGTTTTGTTTGTCTAAGCTTCAAAGTAGTTCTTTATTGTGTACATTGTCAACAAAGATTATGCTACTACAATACATTTATCAATCTTAAATTTATACGTTCCCAATAACAATTTGCTTCAATTTACTCACAATCCTGAGAGCCTCTTAGTGGCAGTAATCCTATTCCTTGTGTATAAAACAATCACAAAAGTCAGCAAATGAAAAATGCATGAGGACCTGCTCCGAAGATTTACAACGCTGTCTGGACTCAAAGTTTGTCCGCGCTGTCAAACGCCACACAGCTAAATCCGTCATGATGAAACATAACCGTATCATACTGCCACCACCAATTGTTTGTTGCTTCTTGGAGATCAGAGCATGACCTTAATGATCTGTGCGCATTGCTGCCAGCGTTAGATTACACAGTCACTCTATCCCAGACGCTGAATGGCCCTCTTGCATGTTATATTTTGATTGTGTGGGCAGGAGCTGATACCCCATCCGCCCCTATATGCCCTCCCTTCCTGTCCCAGAACCTGACGCCAGTCCTGGGACACTCTAGGGAGGGCTTCAGGGATGCAGGATAAGGGCATTCAGCCAAATAGCAGTGCCCCACTCAAACACACACACACACAGAGTGCTGCAATTCGTCTTCCTCCAGCGCTGGACCAGACACACCTCATGAAAACAAATGAACTCTCACCTCTGTTGCTCCAGCCAGGAAGTGGTTGTTAGAGGCTACAATTCATTGAAAACTGCACAGGTTGTTATGGCGTCTTGAACACTGCTCCCTTAAGGCTGGATCAGAGCTGAACATGGTCTGGATTTGGATTTGATTAACTATTGCTTGGTTGTTGTCTATAGATCATTTACAGTCCTGGTGCTGTCTTGGACTTGATACACTCTGGTCCTATAGTCACAGCTTTGTCTTTGGTTAGCATGGTCTTGAACATAACTGATGGTTCCAGTTTGAGCTACAGACCCATTCATGTTCTTTCTGCAAAATGAAGTGGGTCTGAAACCTCTTATTTTCAACATTGTTTCCATTGAAATCAACATGATCAATTGTGAAACCTGGTAAAAACCAGATTGACAAAAAGTAGCACTCTGCTCTGTACACACTTCTATAGAGCTCAACAGTGACTGGCCACACCCGGTTCTGGAAGTAAAATTCCCATTTGTTGTTCCCATTGACGTTTAGAAAAATCCATATATTAAAAGTTAAACAGCTCGAGGGAGGCTAATTAGCTCTGTGGTAACTCATGGCCATAAAATGATTAATTTTGCTGTAAACACATATCTGAAACTTGTCAAAAGGAAAAGTTATAGACACGGTTTGTTGAATTTTCAAGTTTTCATTAATCTTTTTGATACAAATTAATCATGTTATCATCATGAGTTACCACAGAGCTGATTAGTCCCTGCCAAGCTTTTAAACTCTTAATATACACATTTTTCGAAAAGTCTATGGGGAAAATGACTGGAAAATGTACTTCTGGCACCAGAAGGGGGCGGGCACTGTTGAGGTGTATTCAGAATTATTTCCTGTTGAAGCGTTTATAAATGGGAGGCTTTTTCAACACAATATTTGGAGGAGATCGGAGCAGGACGCCCTGGTCATGAGGCACAGCTCTGCAGTAGCAAGCTAAGTCTAAGTGTTTTTGTTGTTTTAGTGACCGTTCAATTCAAGTACTAGATTGGATTTTGCCAAACAATGTAATAGGAATATTGTCTGAGGATTGTTTTTGTAAATGTATAGCAGTATACCCTGTGTTTTTCGACATCATTGCTGTTTACAAGTATTACTAAAAGTGCATTTTGCTGCCGGCAAACCTAAAATCTCCCCACCATCGGTTGAAACACTGACAAGATGGATTTTCACAAGTAATTCAGTTTGCTGCAAGATGGCAATCACAAACCATTATCTAAAATATTTATGAAATACTTTTGTTATGCTGATTGGTTGCATGGTTTTCAAAGTGCATTGGTCCTAAAGCAGTTCTCAGTCTGTCGGCACTGACCCCTAAATTTGCATTGTTTGTCTAATTGCATTCAGCTGAGTGAGTGGTCTTTTTTTTTTTTTGCTAGTGGCAATGTAGTTAGAGGCTACATTTGATTGAAAGCTGCTCAGATTTTTATGTCTACTTTAACACTGCTTACTTATTGGTGGATCTAAATTCCTCTATAGCTATCATTGAATTGTACTAAAGATTTCCACATAAAAAGTGGGTGATTTTTCCACGTTTGAAGGGCAGAGTTATGACGCCTTTAGGGTTACAAAAGTAGTTAGTGTTGGGGATCCAGCTGCATGTCAAAAGCCAAATGCTGCATAAGCACTCTTACTGCAAAAAGATCATAAAGTACAGGGTGCCCTATTGATTTCACTGTCTTCTTCTGTGTTTCTATTTGGCCAGTGGCTTAAATGCGGCCCAACGCACTTCTGTCATCTTTATGTGTGCATTAACGGCGCCCAAGAGGAGCATTAAACATTACAACTTCCTGTCTGTACAAAGTCAGAATTTGTCATATTTTTTGTTTTGTTTTGCTTATTTACTGGTATGATTTATATAGACATTCTCTCCATGTTTACTAGCAATACGATATTGTGAAATCAATATACTGTGCTAAATCAATTTCTAGTGCACTATGTGAGAATAAAGCATGTGTAAACAGGACTGTGAAAGGAGGGTGGCCTTGGCCTATACTTATTGCTACATAAAATATTTTAAAACTTCTTTTTTGTCAATGTAATCAACCTTTTTTTTGGAACAACACTGGGTGGATTGGACCTAGGTTGTCAAATAGAGTAGGGCTCTGTTTTGTGAAGCCAACTGAACATACCTCATATAGTAAGTCTCCTCTTTATACAAAACAACTGCACATTGGTCATGGTGGTAGTAGTAATATAAGTCCACTGTAAGAAAAAAAAAAAGCTGTGAAATCTCAAAAACTCAAGGCAACAGGATCCCTCAAGATTTTTGACTCAAAATTTCAAGTTTTCAAAAAATATTTATTTTGGTTCAATTTAACAGTCATACATCTAAAAATTTTCAATTTTAGGTTTTACACCCTATCATTATATTTTTAACTCATCTTACAGCCAACTTACTATCCATTATTCTGAAAAAAGTATTATTGATAATAATTTATAAATTTAACAAAACTATTTTACAATTTTAACATTTTTTTCTGAACAATGGATAGTAAGTTGGCTCTAGGATGAGTTAAAAAAAGTAAGTGAACCAAAAAATGTTCTTATTGTTGAAAACTTTAGATTTTGAGTTAGCCCCAAAACTCACAAATCTTGAGGGATCCTGTTTCCTTGACTTTTTGATTTTTCACAACTTATTTTTTTTAACAGTGTAGTAGTATCACAATGCGAAATATCAACTTGAGCAGTGCAGCCTGTAATGACCAATCACAAAAGGTCAGATCTACAGTGTGTATATACAACAATAATACACTAAAATCAGCCACTAGTCCCAGAGCAGGTTCAAACGCAGGTTAATAATGTGTGTGTGTGTAAATAAATGCAGATAGTTGGCTCTGTGACCCTTCGTCGCTTCACCCACTCAGTGTGATTGACTTCCTGTGTGGGCTTCGGGGGATTAGCTTGACCCCCTGCAAACGGCCACATCAGCTGTTTCTGTGTACTGCACTGGTGTAATTATGGTGGGGACATTACAGCTCAATTTATTGAATACCCAAATAGCTGTCATAATTTCATGGAGCTATTAAACGCCCTGACTTCGTTTTCCCCATCGCAATCAAAACCTGTTAAGTTCTTCTAAATTGCAATGTCGTTGGCAATTTTAACCCACCAACCAGTGATGTGCACGACTAATTTCTTTTCATTACCAGCCATCAATACAGACCTATATAACCTGCTATTCAAACAGCTTAAAGCAGTATGTATATATTCATCACTGAAACTGAAAAATAAATTCTTAAGACATGCATTAAGAGCCATTTAATCCAAGGTTAAATTCTTAAAACACATAAAAATTAAACCACAAGAAGTCTCTATGTCAAATGACGCTTTTCAAAATCTTGTAGCTTATATGTTTTATGAGGAAGCTTTTTGACCAAACTGGCGAAGGTGAACGTCTATGTAAAAGGTGCCCCAAGCAGAAATAATTCTGTGGTTTGCGTAGATTCATTACACAGATCTTTGTGATAGTTGCCTCCTTGACCCTGTTGGAATTCTATATGAGTAATGGATATGCTCTCAATCCCATTTAGACAGCAGATAAGGCACTTAAAGGCCACTGAGTGTCGACCGCTATCAGATTGTAATCCTTCGCTCCACTTATGGTGCGGAAGCCTGGCGCTGGGCCCTCGAACGCTGAAAAGATGATGAACTGAGTACCAATAGTCTATATGATGATGAAAAGATAATATTATTTAAACAGGATCAGATATATCCAACACCACAAGCATGTCATTATTACTTTATCATCAGAAAACTGCAACTACAATTTTGTTTGTTCAGTATTTTGTCCAAAGAGATATTTATAGATAGTTAATTAATGTATGTGTATGTTAACACAGACCCAGTTTGTCAATGTGGCCAGTGAAAACTTTAGTCATCATTAGTGGAGAGTTTGTATTGCTAAATTGAACAGATCTACTTAAATACCTCCAGTCATGCTTTATGTCAGTCCCAAGCCCAGAAAAATGAGAGTTGCGTCAGGATGGGCATCTGGCGTAAACTCCTGCCAAAGTAACCCTGAGAATGACTCACTATTGCAACCCCTGAAAGAAAAGGAACAGCTAAAAGGGACTTTCTTTACTGAAATATTTGTCCCCCAATGTTCAGGTGTAGTTGCTGTTATTTTATCAAAAGTGCTATGAACAGTATATTTTTAATGCCTCATAAAAATACCCATATGTGTCCCAAGATATGATGAAAACATATTTAAATCAAATACTAGTTTTACTGATAACAATGGTACAGCTGATTTATTCACAAGACAATATTTTACATAATGCCCAAGTTGTTTATGTTTACATTTTTTGTTTGGGTTCTAAAACTGCATTGCCGATCGTCCAATCAGAAAAGCAGAAAGGCTGGCAACCCATAGACCACTGTTTTGATTTAGACTGCAGTACCATTTTCAGACCAGCACATGCTGCTTACAGTACGTTTTTAAGCTACAACCTTTTTACACAAACATGACTGGCATGTAAAGCCCAGTACCTCACAATAGTAAAAAATTACATGCTGAATAATTTAAGTAGTACAAGAGACAAGACCATATGCAAAAGTAGGAAATCTGCTGTATACCACTGCAAAATGCTTTTCTGTGGTTGTTTCTGGCTATAAAATTAATAATATTTTAAGTTTGACCATTATTAAATTTGCATAGCTACCAAGCAGCCCTCTTTTGTCACAAACATTCCCAAAACTAGACACCCCAGATTTAGCATAATAATTTTTTCTCTTCTCATTTCCAGTGTGATACAAACTTCACACATAATGGTTAGCATCAGAGCTAGCCATCAGCCTCCCTGGCACAGACAATCCCTATGCATTTATATCTGACTGCATGCCTCACTTGAAACATTACTGAAGAGATGTGCTCCACTTTGCTCTGTAACGTGAATATGTTTGTGTGCCAAGCCATGCAAAAAAGGCTCCCAGTGCTGCAGTGTTCAGTGTGAAAAGGCTACACTATAATCAACCAAATAGCTGGTTTTGGGATTTTAAATGAGGGAATTATAAGGAAACAAATACAGAGAGAAACAATGTCTGGCTTCCTACGGCACACTGTAAAGGACTGATGTTTCTTTAACCCAGTGGTGTAATCAGCATGTTTACTGAACTGGCATAATTGATGTTTTGAAGATTTAGCAGTAAACATCCTGTTGCAGTAACTGTGCTTTTTAAACCACTCTGAATCTAAAAGGTCTAAGTGCCAATTTGTGCTGTAAAGCTTATGATGAGCTGTCTTTGCTGCCAAAATATTGCCAAAATATTGGCAATGAATTTAGTGTTAATGACAAAACATCAACAGCAATCTCTGAGCTTAAAGAATTCTGTCGGTGCAAAAGAGCGTAGAGGCATGAAATGTTGGGCCCAAACTCAAACTCAAACTAAACTCAAACTAAAATATACAATTATACAATACTGTGAAAAAGTCAGACTGTTTTCCAAGAAAGTGTATACACAAAGAAAAATGTGTCAATGTACAAAAATACACAAAATTACAACAAAATAAATGAAGAGAAGAAAAATCCAAACTTGAGAAGCACACAGACAATGTCGACTTCTACCATGGCACTGGTCCTATCTCAGTGGTAAAGATATAACCTCCACTCCTAGACTCAAACTCAATCTTATAGACACCCCCGAACCTTGAAGATCTTCTAGGTTAGGGGTAAATGTTCTTTCCATTGAGCCACAAAACTTCCTTATACTGTGTCTCACAATGGTAAAGAATTCACTAACCTTAATCATTTGTTCCGCTGAATGAAGTTAGTATCTTCGGTCTATATCTCAAAATGGAGCAGAATGTCTTAAAAGACTTTTGTCCTTGGCCCGTTACTGACCTTTTGTGAAATTGCATTTTTTAAATTTGTAATCATCTGCTTTGTAAGTGCTCTGGCATCTGTTTCTGTGAATATTTAGTTTTTTAGGACTTAATTTTTTTGAAAAAGTGTGATCAAATTATGTCTCTCTGTTGTTACACCTCCTCTTAGCAAAATGTCTCCTCCTTCCTTTAGATTCTCGGCCATCAATAATGCTTCTTTTGCACCATCAGCAACAACACATTCAGATAATTTAGCGAGGCTGTGTCTTGGTGGACACTGAATGGCTGGGAGTGGAGCAGGGGGAGTGGGAGGTCAATGCTGGTGAGTGTGCAGGCAGGTGTGCATGTGTCAGGAGTTAATAGTGCAGACGCCGGCTGTGTAACAGATTACACTGGAGTGTCAGAGGTAGACGGGAGCGAGGTGAGCCGTGCATTCATCACCGTGCCTGTCTTCTCCTCAACGACGTCTCCTTATAAGGCACGTGATAAAGGTGCACGCTGCCGGCTCTCTAGAGCATGGTACAGCCAGAATCAACTAATGTTATGGCGTCAGGGTAGACACAGAATGCTAGCTGTCTCACAAGCACTACAACGCTGTCTATCTGTATATTTTAAGTTTATATTATAAGTTTGTATGTAGAGCATGACAGAAAACAGTACAAAGAAAACAATATGGCAATATATTGCAATATCAAGCATATGTTTAGGCTTGTGTGTAATGGATCCAATGTAGAACATATAGTGGTTAGAGATTATTTAAAATTTCTTGTAAATATATTGTTAACTGTACATGATGAGGGTACAGGAATACATAATTACTTTTGCAGTTGTAAGTAAAATCAACAAAAAGATCCTTGCTGTCTAATCTATGTTGTATTCCTTATTACAGTGAGTACAATATTTTCCTTATTTTTCTTTCTGATGTATTTTTAGATATTGGAACCTGGAGAGAGGGGGCATAAAAGGAACCAATAACACACTGTTAAGGTGTATAATGTGTGTAATGTAGTGTCCTGTCAGTCTACAGAAACTTAAGGCTCTTGGAATCATGAAAGGATTAAAATGGCTTTTGTATTTTTCTAATGGAAACAACTTGGATCATTTCTTTTTGTTATAAACCACATGCCAATCATTTGTATCATAACATTATTGTGTTAATATATACTATACAGTTTTGGGCTTTTTGTGTTATGTAATTATTCATAGCTTGTGTAGCCATTTCAGGACCATGGACAGCTCACCATTTACTTTTCATTCAATACAAGTAACTACAGCCTTACTACAGCATTATGACTCATCCACTTTATTTATTTATTTATTTAACAGTTAGGGATAGCCTCAAAACAGACCACCACAATTTATATGAACTAGCCAATAGTATCAGCACCTAATAATATATAAAGAAATGATATTAATTCATTATATGTATTCATATACATTAGTACTAATTGGACGCATGGCCAGTAAGCTATTGGAAACCAACTGAACAATATTAGAGATGCCTTCAGTGCTCCAGTGTAATGATCATGTAATTAACAATACCAACATTACTGAAGCCCTTCATGTGGCATAATTATGTCCAGTTTTAAATTATTGGAGACTTAACTTTTAATATTTTAATGCTTGGTTTTCAAAACTGCCCCACATCTAACAACTCATAAATATTAATTTGATTGATTAGCCTCCCTTCTTGTTACACATATGTACAATTTATACATGGTTAGCGCTGTGATAAACTACATAGGACACTAATCAATATTTCAAAATTAAACATGCCCAACATGCAATTTCCTCTGCTTTATGGACCAGAAATGATTACAGATGACCAATATGTAGCATGCATGATTTAGTCCATTTAATAAAAGCCCCTATTTGTTTTAATCCTCTATTTGAATAATGCATCTCCATTAGGACATGGACAACATTAACTGCATTTCAATGGCACCACTCTGTCACTTTTAAGTAAATAGGCGTGAGTTGTTTAACATCTAATAATGAAGCCAAAAAAGGATTGATTCCCGGTGCATCAGTGGCGAGACAGGAATAGAAAGATGATTTAATATTTTCAAGGAACAACAATGGAGTGCGGTGGAAATGCAGTCTGTGATATGATGCCCGAACCTCATAATGAAACTTTACTTTTCATTCTGCAGTCCATTTCATCTTGCCAGCGTCCCAGGTCCTGGGGGTACACCGGATAAAGATGTTCCTCTCACAGTGAATAAATGTTGCGCAGAAAACCTGGTTAGGGCCAGCAGTCCTCCCCATGCAACACAAGAGGAGTTCTTCTGTTAACAAGCCTGTCAGCTGAAAGCTAATCCCACTATTTCAAATTATAAACCCAATTTCCAAATAGGCTGGGGTACTGTGTGAAATGGTTTGCAAATCTCATGAAACTATATTTTATTCACAACAGAACATAAACAACATATCAGGGGTTGAAGAGGACATATATTTTTTTTTTTTTATCATTTCATGAAAAATAATAGCTGATTTTGATGGCAGCAACACATCTCAAACAAGTTAGGACAAGGGCCATAAAAAAGTGGAAGTAAAGTGACAACAAAACAAACAAAAAAAAACAACAACAACAACAAACAAACAAAAACAGCTGGAGAGTTCCTGAACTTCTGGATCTCAAGTGACCCCTGCATTTAACACAGATATGATTCTGTACTGTACTGTTTTTATTAGAATCAGTTCCAGCCTTTTGTTACCCTGTCCCCAGTGTCTTTGAGATGTGTTGCTACCATCAAATTCCAAATCAGCCATTTCAGAATCTGATTTATAATCACACATACAACCAGAATTGGGTTTTTAATTTGAAATGGTAATTGTAATGCAGTCTGGTAAACAACAGGGTTTATTCATCTTATTCAAGTCAGAACACGGCCCGAGTCGAACCAGTGACGACTTTTGAGGAGAGCCAAGGTGTACCGTCCTCTACAGACACCAATTTTTGAACGATTGGGAAAAAGGCTGGAAGAAAACCATTTTTCTGATGACGGGGATCAAACAGATGAGATGAATTATTAATCATAAGCATTTTGTCCCCGGTACCCCTGAGGAAAAAGCAACTGCTAACACCATCCACATCTCATTTATTTTATGGGAAAGTTATTAAACTCCATACTTAAATCAAACTGTTGGTGCACTAAGGAAAACATGAGAATAATGAATGTCAGAGCCCCTGAATGAGGAAATGGGTTTTCAAAGAGTGGCCAGAGATTTACACAGATTGTGAAAGTCTTTCACTACTCTTTCACTAAATTAAGGCATACATTATTGTAGAGAGGAAACTCTGAATTACACAGTTCTGTGTTGAGAGATTCACACTTCAAACCCAAGGATGATCTTTTCAGTTTGAATGTTTTAATTAAAACAAATGTTAACATATTGTCATTGGCTAAATTGAATATACAGTATTTATACATGGTAGTAGGTAATATTTTCTACATTACATGGTTGTAGATAAATCAAGTGTAGGCCACACTCTCTCAGAGAGACCACAAGCCCATAAGAGTCCACATTATTTTTTACCTGAGCCATGTTTTTGGGAGAATTGGTTTGTTGGTTGATTGGTTTGTTAGTCTGTTAGCAACATAACTAAAAGTAAGTGCTGCATTTCTAAGGGAACAGCATAGTGTTAAAGCTGACGACACACTACACAACTTTTTGCCCGATTTTGCAATAATTCTCATTTGCCCCGAGTCTGTCCCAGTCAACACTAGTTGCAGGGAGTCATCAGTCCAGAAATCTTTTAGTATGGGAGGTTTAAAGACTCGAATCGGCATCGCAGAGACTTGACCAGATCTCAGGCACAGTCAACCAAACATGTTTGAATTTTAAAGCCGACTCTTGCCGTTGATCACGTGACTCTGGCATATTTGTTAAAAAACTCAGCTGATTGTGAACTTCTGTAATAAAGCCCTAGGCCTACCAGACCTGTGTGGTATTTAAGTATAGGCTAGGTAAAAATAATAATCTGTGTGCTATTTTAATAAAACAGACTCCAGTTGTTGCAGCTCTTTTTGCCTTAATATTACGTGGGGAAGCTGTCGTTTATACAAGCTACGGTCAGCTATGCCGAAAAAAGCCCCTTAACAGTTTTTACTCAAACATGTGTACAGTTTAAAAACATGTAGACGTCCTGCTGTTCTCCTCTGAAATTCACAAAGCATGATCACTGTAGTGCTCTGTAGAGTGGGCAGGGAAGGACAGTCAGACACAGCCCTTGGTGCAGTCTTTTAAATGTGTGATCCCGTCTTTCAGTCTTCAGAACAAAATCTGCTGAAACCAGTCGGTTAGTGTGTGTCCTCCTAGTCTTCTAAAAATCTGTAATGACTATGAAAGTTGTGTAGCGTGTTTCCAGCTTAAGGTAGAAGTTATTCGTTTTTGGTGTGGACCTACTTTGTCTGAATCCAGAATTCTTATAAACCAACAAAATGTACCTTTTGTTCTCTCTTGTGGGCCTTCTCTGTAGAGGTCTAGAAGCCCAATTTTTACAATATTAACAGAAAAGGTAGTGTATGTCATAGTTTGTAGTTTTAGTTTTCAGAAATAAACTAATTAACAGCAGTGTTTAAGTGAGCATGAGCATAAGAATTTTGCTTCTGTTTTACTTGGGGCGACAGTGGCTCAGGAGGTAGAGCGGTCGTCCTGTAACCAATATCAAATCCCGCTCTCCCCAGTTCATACTGTCGTTGTGTCCTTGGGCAAGACACTTCACCTACCTTGCCTGTATGAATGTGTCAGTGTGATTGGTGGCGGTTAGAGAGGCTGTATAGACGCAGAATGGCAGCCAAGTCTCTGTTAGTCTGCCCCAGGGCTATAGAAGGAGTTCACTTCCACTGAGTGAGACTGAGCAGTGAATGAATAATGAACCAAATTATAAAGTGACTTTGCGTGTCTGGAAATTAGAAATATGCTATATAAGATGCATTATTATTACTTGCTGCTTGTGGAGTGAGTCAGGGGTGGGGGAGGAGCAGTTTATCTTGTTAAGGGGTGATCTACATCTACTACTAAATTCATTTTCAAAACATTATTTTAAGATACTCAAACCACTGGAAACCAGTTCAGTTGAGATATACAGTGTAATTGCTTTGTGGCCCAAAGAATAAAGCACTTGCTCTGCAACTATTCCCAGTTTCACTACATCTTTACTATTGTGTGTTGGCAAAGGTCTGCATTCTGCTCTCTTATAGTTTTCATAAAATGTGTTTGTTGACAGTCAATACAATAATAAAAAAAAAAAAACAATTTAGAGACAGCCCTTAATTTAAAGTAATCATGTAATTGTAGCTTACAGTTGAGCTCATCAAGCAGTGAGCTACTGAGGGTCAACCTGCTATACATGAGTTGTTTCTTTATTTGTTATGTATTTTATCTGTAAGTTTATTAACAACATATTCTGTGTTAGTGATTTCATGTCATCACATACAATACTTGTAGTCTGTGAATGAATGCAATATCAAAACTGTAAAGTTATTTTGACTCATAATATGGATGATAGCTGCACCACTGTATCTCACTATCCTGTTGTGTACCTATCCTCTGCATAAATCGTGTGGAGCTACTTGCGCTGTGTTTTCTCTCCATATTCATTAACATAACAGCCTTGAGAGAAACATTAGCATGAACCAATCACCGGTGCTCTGCTTGCTTGTGTTGATAAAAGCTGTTCTACATTACTGCGTGATGTAAACTCGCTGCAATCAAATTTCAGACTTTTTCTCTAAACTTTTCCGCCTTGGGCACTTTTACCAAGGAGGAAACGTCAGAACAATTCAAAGGCTCGCACTCGGGGGCACCGCTATCTATTATCTGTCAGTGGTGCGTTTGTTGACAGTCAGGAAGTGCATGCGCTCTTGGCCCTCGTCTTTCATAGCGAGCGTTGATGGAGACGCACAATGCCACGGCCAGCGGTCAGTGGTGTTTATGAGCAGTGTCAGGCATGGCACAGTGATTTATGCACTTCCGGCTGAGATGGGCACCTGCCGAAATGTAACAGTTGTTCAGAGGAAGATGGTGGCGGCAGATGTAATGACTGTTTTAAAAAATGACTATGGAAATATTTGTGATAGACCTATTTGATGTATTCTGTCAGTCTGTAAAATAGCTGCTTTATTCACATTCTGTACTTTCAAACCACATTTTACATTTTTCACTCATCCTCTTCAGCTCTTTCATCATAGGGGCTGTGGGTGGCTGTAGCCTATTCCTGCAACTATGCAGCCAGGACGGTGGCCTGGCTGCATAGTTGCATAGTTTAAAAAAAAAAAAAAAAAAATCCTGTCAACTAAGAATGATGTAAGAGTACTTTGATCATGGCACAATTGTATATTTTTATTTTTGTTATGAAAATTTCAAGAAAAGTCAGTAATGGGCCAGGAGTGTTTTAAAGAATGGGAACCAATACTAACTACATTTATTAAAAACCTAAATACACTGTGAGATAGAAGGGATATGTGGCTCAAAGGAAAGAGCTTTTACCCCTGAACTAGACAATCTTCAAGTTTAAGTCAAGGTCTGGGCACTACATCATCTTTTTTTAGTAACACTTTCTATGAACTCGCTGTTCATAAGACGCTATAAACACATTCATAAAGCATTATAAAGCATTCATAAGGCTTTATAATTATTGACATAAGTTGACATAAATATGTATAGATACTCATAACTACACTTATATGGCATAATAATCTTTTGTTATAGGCGTTTACAACTGAAGGTGACAGTGTATTATAAAGTGTCTTTGTCCTCATGAGACCAGCAGTGTAGAGGTCAGTATTATAAGGCTTCATAACAGAATCCATGAATAGACCCAAAGTAGCTTATGTGTACTTGTGTCAGAATTCCATGTCTTATTCATATATTTTTTTGTCAATGGTTATTTTACTGCTCATAAGCACTAATTAAGAGATACAAGCACCCATTTCATAGGCTAGGTAAAGTGAGATTAACTTATAATTACTCATACAAATTCATAGGGCACCATTACAAACAGTAAGTAAAGTGGGGTTTCCCCTCATACATAAGCACTAATTAAGAGACACTTTACCTAAGCCTAATGCTGACCTCAACACTGCTGGTCTCATGAGGACAAAGATGCTTTATAATACACTGTGTCACCTTCAGTTGTAAACGCCTATAACAAAAGATTATAATGCCATATAAGTGTAGTTATGAGTCTGTATACATATTTATGTCAACTTATGCCTTATGAATGCTTTATAATGCTTTATTAATGTGTTTATAGCGTTTTACAAACAGTGAGTTCATAGAAAGTTACCCTTTTTTCTTTGCAGCTTTGTGTATTTTTGTACATTGATATGCCTTTCTTTGTTCATAGTCTTTCTTTTTGCTCAGTGCTGTACACAGACAGCCATTCACTCTCACATTCATTCACTAGGGGCAATTTGTCACCTACCACCAGAGCTGTTTCTAGACTCTATAGCAGCCCTAGGCGGGAGGGACAACTGAGGCCCTATATAGTGTCAATTTTAATTTTTTTTTGGAAACCCCACTTTAAACTATAAACATGGTAACAAGGGGCATTGGACACCATATATCTGAGTGTTATTATAAAAGCTCTTTTTATAAAAGCTCTTTTTAACTTAATCCTGAATTGTGGCTATGCAAATAAGTGGCCAAGTGAATGTGGGACAAAATAAGGCATGAGGGGTCTAGTGGTCCTGCCACAAGCAATATTTGAATAAAACATTTGATTTCCTGTTTTCTAGTGCATTTTAAATAGTGTATATTTTAAACTGGCTACAATGTATGGTTTTACTTCTCTCCAGATGGGGCCCTTTAAGGAGAATTGCGAGGTAGCTTCACTTCAGTGGTTTGTTTTCCATCGCTGAAGCAGCTTGATCACTATTGTACAGGTAAATGAGCGTCCTTGGGACCCCCCTTCAGCTCTGGGCCAATTGCCTACCTTGCCAATCCTTTTGTGACAGCTCTGCCTAACACGTGTGCAACTTGGGACGGTGGGAGGAAGCTGGAGAACCTGGAAAGAACCCACAGTAACACAGGTGGCCCCAAGGATCAAACCCACCCCTCCTAGTTGAGAGGCAGGAGCGCTAACCACTCTGCCACCCCAATATTTTAAACTTTTTTGATGTTAAAATGTCCTTGAATTTGTATTTGATTCATTGCAGCCCAGTGCACTATTAACTCAACACATATAGCCTTCCTACACCAATATAATTTTCATTCACAAAAGCCATCTTTAATTGAAATCTCCGTTTGTCATTGTGTACAGTCTGCCGTGGCGTCACACAAAACTGGCGGCGACACAAGCTTTGAAATGATTATATAATTAGCTCTTAAATAGGTGATATATTCTGTTCCTGATTCTTTGGACAGTTGCATTCACACATTTCTATCACATTTTTCTATTAAGTGACACATTTTGTTCTTGCAGAGTGCAGATAAGACTAATTGGACAGTCGGGGGCCCAGTGAATGGATGGTGTGGCTTGAGTTGCTTTTCATTCAAAACGTGGTATGAATTGATAAAGGTCCCTTTGCTGTTTTCCCTCTGCCTCCTCGTGACCTTCACTAGAGGCGCCATAATAACGATATGTGTTGGTGTATGGTGCTACTTTCAGTTTGTGGCATTCAAAAAGCTTTAGTTTGCTCACAGAGCCAGACATGAAGTTTAAATGGTTTTATATGTATTCACTAGGAGAGCACAAGAGACTGTGCCAACAAGATATTAGTATGAATATTGTCAAAATATTTAGTATTATCACTGTGAGATTGCCTTTAGTGCATGCTTTATTATGTGAGATTTTTTAGTTCAAAGGGTGGAAGTTCCTCAGATGAAGGTGAGATGAGTTAGATGAACACTGTGCCTAAAGGCAGATTCAGGGCTAAGTACAGTTTGATATTTTTGAACCTTTTTAATCAATCACATCGTTTCACTGTGTGAAGTTAATGTAGGTATACCCAATGATAAGCAACACTTTAAAAAAAAAAAAAAAAAATTGCAACCACTAGTGCATCTCAACTATCCTCTAAATAATTTTACTGTTTTATGTAAATAAAAAATGATTAACTCTTAGAGGTCTAAACCTATTTTTGCAGTTTTTCTGTGTTTTTGAATCTACCCTTATATATATCACCTTTGGAACTGAGAAACATGAATATTATACATCATTTTGTTCAGGACAACTTTATCTATTCGAACAGAAGGTTATTAATTTTGTTTATTGTACTATTTGAACACACCTCAGCCTAGAATACAGAAAAAACACGAAATTGGAAATACATTTTTTGACATTTTTAGACATGAGAAAATCAAACATGCTTAACAAAGGTTTCTGAATGCTTCAAAAGTGAAAACATGTTCTTATAAACAACATATAAACAAATCAGTGATTTATAATAAAGTTAAATGCGTTTAGGAGCCATTTGAACACAGGTGATAAAATGTGAACTAATGGCTATTGTCAGATGTTAAAAGGTTTCAAATAGGAGCAAATCTATCGCATTAGAAAATTTACAAAGTGAACAGTGCCCTCCATACAGCTTACTGAAGAGCGGCGCCTGTGGACAAACTGCGAACTACAGGGGAGTGATGTGTGTGAGTCTGCAGCCCTTTGTCTCCGCTCTGCTTCGTTGTACTTGGGACCACGAAAACAAAGTACCGGCAAATAAATATATATATATTTTTTTTTTTTTTGGGGGGGGGGGGGGGGGGGGGGGGGGGGTACAATATGAAATCACAGCAGGATTTTTCCACGATAAAACATTATATACACGTGCATCTATTTATAAGCATTTTTTAACTACAACTCTGCAAAGACGCAACGTCATTCAATCGATGCCAGTCACACTCCCGTTTGGCTCTTTTGGCCACGCTAGATTCTTGTGTTTATCATGCTGTATGAGGAGTTTGTGTGGATGTTTGGGTTGTGCTGGAGGCTGGTCACTTCTTTGTGTCCCCAGCGTCCATCTCAAAACTAACTCTTGCACTTGTTACTCGTTATTATGACAGGACATGAGGCCAAGTAGACAAGAATGCACCCAACGTCACATCTGTGGCAATTTCCTGGAAAATTTCTGTTCTCTTGTCTGGAGAGAATCCGCGTTACTCTTCTCCATGTACTCTGGTTTCCTCCCACCATCCAAAGACATGCATGCATTAGTAGGTGAATTGGTGACTCTAAATCGCCCCTAGTGAATGAATGTGAATGTGAATGGTTGTTTGTCTGTGTGTGTCTCTGTGTCTACCCTGTGACTATAGCTGGCCAGGGTGTACCCTGCCTGAGTTACTGGGATAGGCTCCAGTACCCTACGACCCCCAATAAGAATAAGCTAAGATGAGATGAATGATGCCCTGTCACTCATTTTGTAGTAGGGTATCTGGTACGCCTGGTGCACTGAGTTTTTGTTTCAGTGATCAAAATGACTTTGAATCAATCTAATTTTGCTATATTTCACTAATATTTACCTATTCTTATTTTCTTTTGGCTTTTTCCTTATGGTACAGTCACCACAGCAAATCATTTGCCATCAAGTGTTCACTAATTTTCATTGATTTGGCATTTCTTTTCTTTCATCAGGTCCCTCACCCTCTCCATTTACACAGGCTTGGGACCAAATCTAAATGAATGCTGGCTTGTGGCTGGATTTTATTCACCTTTTACATAGACCTTTTAGTTTTCAAAGCCAAACAAAGAGAAAATAACATTGTAATGTACGATTGCAATTTGGTGCAACTGATGATGCAACTGTGGCTTGACTTGTTAGAATAAAGAGAATATGAAGTTTATGATCATGCTGAAATGTTCAATTCAATTAAAGTCTAAAGAAAAGACTAAACATGTACTAAGACAACACATTTGTATACTGTAATATATTCCTGAATGGCAAAACAAAATGTCAAGTGCAAACACAATTCTATATTTACCAAACTGGCTTTTGAGGGCACTTGGGCGTTCTGTTTTCCTCCCTGCTCACACTGTAGTGATAAGACCAGGTACACGTCTGAAGAAACGTAAAAAAACCCAGCCACAATCTTTATCTGCCGACATAGTGGATAAACTTCACCTCTGTCTGGCTCTTATCAAACTCCGCTGAGCGTGCCCATACGTCTTGACCATGTGAGCATTTACCCTGTGGTCCCCTAAATCTTACATTTGGAAGAAAAAAAAAGTTCACTACAAGCCCCCGACATGTTGTGACTATGATAAATTCTTTAAGTTACACCATCGAGAAAGAAAAGGGAAGCAGTGGTCTTGTGTTTTTTTTTTTTTTTTTTTCTTCCAGAGCAGTTGTAGTTTCATTCAGTTTACCTCATGAAAACAGAAGATGTAGGTTGAAACAATCTTTATAAGGTCAACACACTGAAGTGGACAAAGGAGAGAATTTCAAATAGTGTATGAGTGATTAAAAAGAAAGGGAAAAGACACATCTGACTGCCTGCAAAGATAATGAATGGGTTCAACAATAGGGTGATCAGACCAGTGGGATTTCTGTTACACAGCTCCGCCAGACAAAGAGGCGGAGCCCGAAATTTGAACTTTTAACACTAATTAAATGTGCCATAGGGTTTAGGGGGTTGTTTTATAATACGAGTCTTTATGAGCATTGTTGTCTCAGGGATATTATTGTACTGCATTATATACATGCTGTATTGCTGTATGCCAATATATTTTAATGCAGTTTGAGAACAGATTTTTGCCACTGATTTCACTTTTGTATATGTTAGTGCATCAACAACATGTAAAAGATGGGCCATTGACTATGTGCATTTGGAAGAGAAAGGGTTAAACAACATATAACCTGGGAAAATTCAAGTGCAACCAGGTTATGAAAATAAACTCTCATATCAGGTATATAGTATGCATGTCTGCTCACTATTAGGGAAAGACTGTTGAAATGAGGAGGCAAGCCCAGGTGAGGAAGAGGAGGTGCAGGCTGGAGATTCCCCTGAGGAAGACTTGAGTTTTGTCTTATGTCTGCAACAAACACCGACTCTGTGGTTTGTGTCTGACATCTGAAGCAATGTGTGAAACTCAATCTGAGGCCGACAGAGCAGAACAATAGTGGAAATGTGCTCTGCATGTCAGTTATTGGTAAATCAGGTGGAGAATCAGAGGCAGCTGTCTCTGCTGTTGTTTGGTATAAATAAAAATATGCAGCATTCCCCAAGGTGGATTTGGGCCTTTGGATATTTCAGAAAACGATGTCCCAATTTAGATGAGTCAACCACATCTTATGTTTTTTCCATTTCATTTTGTACTGTGGCGTTATATTGAACACGTGAGTGCAGGTTAGTGGAGAAGCTTGATTGCATTGCAGATAATTAAGCAGTAATACTGCACCTGTTCCACACAAAGCATATTAGCGCTGAGCTCTGCACCACACTGAGCTGCTGCTGTGGCTGTGCTTTTACACTAATATAAATACATTTGGAGGTGAGTTATGAGTTTGCGCCCAACACAATAATTTTATAATAATTCAGTAGGACAGGAGGCTAATGTATGCCCAGTCAATGGTTGCAAAAAGGTCAATTATGAGCATATATTGTATAGTTTAGGACTCCATTACTCCACAGTCCAGCTCTCTTAGTGAGCGCTGCTGCCGACAGTGAAACCAACTTTTATGGCCAGCCAAATTGGTCTGACTGTATAAAGAAATGTGACTTAACAGCATCTTTCAAGAAATCTTATTTGCACATTAATAATTGCAAGTGTTATTGGCCAGGCTCCCCAGCCCTACCTACAAATCATCTCTATGTGTTCAGAGGGAAAAAAAGATGCACAAGCAGCAGAATGCAGATGCGTTTCTCTGCCAGCGCTATTAGGCCTGCTCTCCATTCAGCGCACATGGCTCATGAACACTGTGGCATCCTAATGTGGTCATCTGAGTGAGCAGCTCCAGCCCGCGGACACACATCTCCTCCTGCACCAGGCCAGGGCACACAGCTCATCTGTTTGTCAACCACATCCTAAACACCAACTGGAAGTAATGGCCAGGCAGAACTGGGGATGTCTGACATGGACTTATCTTGTGGGAGGTCATTTAACGTGGCATTTTGGAGTAGCAACATATGGGGCTATTACCACTTAAAGCGTACAGAACGTTAGACTTAAATGGGCCCTGCTCTCCCAGCTCTGGTGCGTGTGTGCAGATGGTGAGCATTAACAACAGTCACTAACAGGTGCAAGTGTGACAGCACCATACTGTGCACTAACGCGAAGGAGGAGGGGCCCTCTATTCTCTAACCAGCTTTGAATGACTTGTGTTGACACATTACAGGGAGGCACATATAAGGCTTAATCCTGTCACATCTCTGTGCATTGTTCCATTTTCTGAATGTGTGAAGCCAACAGCCTCTAAATTTCATGTCTTCTACCTAAGACTATGGAGTGATTCCACATGGCTCTCACCCATGCTCCCACACATGGAGAAATACACTGAGATGTAGAACCCTCACACAAACACTCGACAAGGACATTTTACAAACATTCCTGCCAAATCAGATTCATTGTGTCACCTACAACTCGTCCTTGTAATTACATAGTCAGAAAATATGAAAAGGTTTGAAACTAGAAGGCGTCTGAAGATGTGTTATTACTGTAATGTGTGAGGCAAAGCCAACACTAATCCCCTGCTCCCTTTTAAAAGTCTGTAGTCATTTTTAGGATCATTCAGATATTTTTAAAAGTACAAGCTGCAAAAAAACTGTTACGTTTTATTGGAACAATTCATGCTGTGCCAAGTTTTTGATGCGCTCTGCTCTGTATTTGTTTATGTCTTGGAGTCAGAGTACGTGATTTATAGTTAGACTGGTGGGGGTGGCAGTGAGGGAAGCTGTTATGTTCTTCCTCTGCCTCTTGTCGTGCGCCGCTGCTGCTCGCTGCTGCTGTACGTTCACCCCGATATGCACCCTCCGGCTCTCTGCCTTTCATTATTTCTTTTGAAACTTTCATCTGAAGTCTCTGAGGGATTAGCCCTCTTGATTCCTGACACAGTCAATGAAAAACAAGCCTGATATACAGAGGAGCAGAGCCCTCCCCTCAGCCTCGCAGTGGAGCTGGATAATGGTTTACACAACACACAAAGCCCTGCCTTTTTTCAAGAGACTGTGATATGTTAATTTATTTTTATTGCTACATTGTGATGCAAAATGTCTTTGTTTGATGACACTTGGATATTACATAGGATCTTTAAATTAGTAAATAAAGATATTGACAAATTAACTTTTAGACAGACATACGCAGACGCTTTCTCATTCATTCACTACAGGGAATTTAAAGTCGCTAATTTACCTAACACCTGCATGTCTTTGGATGATGGGAGAAAGCTGGAGTACTTGAAGAAAATCCATTGTAAAAAGGGGAGGACATGCAGCCTCCACTCTGTTTGATGGCTGGCCCAACGATTGAGCTCATGACCTCCTTGCTGAGAGGCAATTGAACTAACCGCTCTGCTGTCCTGCGCCTCCTAAACGTGAACATTTCTACCAAATTATGCCCTGATTTATGATTCAAGATTAATATTTCTTAATATTATCAGTATAATAATAGTATTTTACATTGACATTTTAACAAAACTGACATTTTTAGAGTATTTTATGATTATAGCCTCACTGAAAATGCTTTACCAAGGTAGCAGACACATCGATCTGGTCTTTTTTAAATGGAGGTGTCTTGGCAGCATCAGTTTTTATCCAAACTGTGCTTGAGTGGTGAAATGTTGCAATCCTTGGCCTTCCTGGTGTAAAAGCTGCAGTTATTAAACAGTGTATGGAGGCTCCTTTGGGAGTTATGGCTGTGTAATGACGCACTGCCTCCTGCTTCTCCTCCTTTGAGTTTATACTTTTGTCAGCACTTTCATTACTTTGCACTTTGCTCCGTAGCAGGTGGAGCTAATCTATCTGGCTTGCCCTTCAGTTATGGTTTACTGTCCGGGGGAGTGGACACAAGTGTCTCCAGTAATCCCTTAATTAGACGATGATGGACCGTTCGTTTAGTATGCAAAGCTGCAGATCTCCGCCACGTCCAGTGAGCAGGCCTTTTGCAGCCGTACGGAGGCCAGCGCTAATGATCTCGGCAAGTGGCAGCAATCCATTGGAGCACCGCAGCTATAGTGAACATTAATCTTGCAGGTGATCCGGTTGATGAATGACCCTGATCCCGAAGCCCTGGCAGATCCCACCTTAATTATGCTGCAGGAGGCGCACCTGGGGATGTCTCGCTAACTCAGGAACAAAGAACTGCTGCTGCTGCTGCTGCTGCTGTTGCTGGCGGCGGCGGCGGTGGAAAAGTGATCCTCAGTCCTTCCTGCTGCAGTCCGAGAGTCACTGAACATGTCTTGGGAATAGAAAGCCTTCGCACAAGTCCACAGAGGACGTCCAGCAGCCACTGACTCTCAAAGGTGGAGTGGTGAAAAGGGCAAATAGAAGTCATCAATTCAGGACACTCCCCACTAATACATCATTAGAGGAGAGTGATTTAGCTCAGCTCCGGAAAGAAACCAATTCAAGTTCTTTAGATTTTTGCGACTATGCTTACAACTGACTATTTTCCTGTTGTTTCCCGCTCATTACTTTAAACCAAAACAACGCCCCCCCCCCCCCCCCCCCCCCCCCCCCGGATTAAAGATGATATGTGTAATCATATAGTAGTATATTGTGATAGGAATCATCTGTAAAAAAATAAAAATAAAAAAAATATATATATATGATGTCATATTGCTGAATGATGGCATCAGGTTAGAGAAACACTGACTATTTTAGTGCTAGATATATCTGTTTACTCATAAAAAGTGCTAAACATGTAAAAGGGAAGCCCATTGACAATGCGAGATGTGATGATAATAATTGCTTGTTCCTGCTTCAAGCTAACTCAGCACTAAAAGTTTAAGGAAGATCCAAGTTTTAGTTTGATGCCATATATTTGTATTTTGAGGTGCACTGAAAAATTGTGATTTTTACATTTGTAGAATAGAATAAAAGCAGGACAAAAAAACATTCTGTTGTTGCTGGTGAATGGTGGGGATAGAAATGTAGTTGTGAAATTAGAACATCAATATTAATGCCTCATCTATAAGCTGTTTAAATATTGTCAATTACATATTTATTATGCTTAATAACTGTGAGTTCTACAGTGTTATGTCAAAGTACTTTTTTTTTTTTTGTGTGATTATACAGCCAAATATTTTCCCACTGTTGTAATTATGCTGATATTTTATTTATTTATTTATTTATTTATTTATTTATTTATTTATTTATTTATTTATTTATTTAGTTATTTATTTATTTATTTATTTATTTATTTTGGGGGGGGGGGGGGGGCTTTACTCTGCCATGTTTAAAGGGAAAAACAAAAAGCAGAGCAAGCCAAGCGTTGCATCAGTCTAACATCAACACCCTAAAGATAGCTCACTGGCACAATGGGAGGATGAGTAAAAGACGCCACACTATCAAAACACATGTACACAAAGCACGAAAAACAAAATATTTTTTCACAGATAACTGGACCCTGCCTTTAACGCCACATTATTAGCATCCACATGTTTGCTCTGGTCTTTTAAAGAAACCACTAAAGCTGCTTTTGGCTTGAGCTCCAGCAATTTTAGCTCCTGTCACAGGGCTGCGCCGAATGTGAGGCGGCAGATAAGAAGGGGAGATTGGGATTGTCTTGAAATGAGTTTTTGCTCCAAAATCCAGCACTGGTCATTTTGTGCTGCCAGGAAAAAGTCCTACAAAAAGCAGTGGTTTAAAGACATCGACAGTTTTGCTTTAAATTCACAATGACTTCACCAAGAGAATATATTAAAGCAACATTATGTAATATCTGGACCTTGAAATATTGTTTTGAAATGTGTCGTAGATCAACTCTTAACTGGACCCCGACCCCTGAGCACTTCTCCTCTTTGTCCTCTATCACTATGTAACTCAAGGGAGTGCATAGGTCCCTCTATGAGGTGCTAGTGTGTCAAGTAAGGGCTAACAAAGTAAAGTAAGCAGCTAACAAATAAAAGAGTTGTAGAAATGTCCAGCTTTGTGCACTGCATGTTTTGGACAATGAGATACACCATTTTTCTGGTCATGTTTGTCAGTATTAGGCTTATGCAGTGTTAGCAACCAGAGAAGGAGTACAAAAAAAGTCAAGTTACTATGTGTTGCTTTAAAATATGTTAAAGTTTGTATTTTTTGTAGTGAGAATCTTTAATCTATGAGCCCCTCTACTGTCCTCAATGGGACACCTAGGAACATAAGATCCACTGTGGGGTTATTGATTCCTGTGGCCCTACAAACTCAAAAGAATCAACAGTTTGTCCCTTTTCCTGAGGCCAAAGTGTTTTTAGTGATCTCATTCTGGCATATTTTGAAATGAAGACCAATAAGGATTTGTTCTTTGTTTTTTAGCTGTGATCCAAAGGCCAAGTTTTCTTTCCCTCTTTGTACCGTATACAATCGGTGTCAACCCAGGTCAATTGTTGCATCACAAAAATCCAACAAATTGCTATAACTGCATGCACACATAATGACACTAGGATCCAAAAGGTCAGCGGTAAAATGAGACAAAGCCCAAAGGATTTCTCTTAAGGACCAGCTGAATTTAATCCACATCTATCACTTTTTATCATCTAATTAGTGGGTGCTGTGGCAGACCGGTCAACATGGAGAGTAGCAGTAGTATTGATTAGGTTAAGGATAGTATCTATCACCGGGACGCCCCATCGACACTGCAGCCAAGAAACAATACGGCAGTGACAGACTGCAACTAGAGGCAGGAATGCCATTCAAAACATCTCCGTTAGCTTAGAGTGCAAAAATCAATGGTTGTTGCTGAAATATTTGTTAAAATTTACTTTGAATCAATAGCACCCAGATATGATTTCATTTTCCATTTACATCAGGTTATTAAAGTGGGATCTCTGGTGACTAATGGATCTGAGTATACGCTGACAACATATTGTGCTCCGCTACATTTCTGCACACTACTTGGACAGCTTAATAAAAAATAAATAAATAAATAAAAAAATAAAAAATCAGAAACCTATATTATTTAGCCTAATTATGCCTATATGCTAATTGCTACATTAAATAAAATGTCTTAATGTGGATACCATCACTAATGTTTTGTAACCAGGCTGTTCAGCTGTAGCTGGTTGTTGTCATATTTTTCATAATTAGCTATATTTGGTGGCTAAAGCTAACTCCTCCATAGAAAATGTATCACAGTGCGTTTAGCTTATTTCTTTTAAATGCAGTCATATTGATTACTGAAGAAGGAGAGTCTTTTTTTTTTTTTTGTTCTTTTTCCCTGTGCCTGCTTTTCTCCAGTGATAGCAATATGCTGTTTTTATTTGGTAAAACTTCTGTATGCAGTGTGTATCCACAGATGTTCTGGAGGATATGCTCCACTTGTGCTCTCATTTTAGAAATAACATGAATGCTTCTATATTTAATTTTATGTGGTTTACATTATGTTTGCACACATTTTTTAACAGATGGGCAGTAGCAGCAACTAGGCCTTTTTTTTTTTTTTTTTTTTTTTGCAATGTTAAAGATGCCCAGACCTCAGACTGTGAATCTTCTAGTTATGGAGTAAATGCTTTATCCATTGAACCACAAAGCTCGCAATAGTTAAAATGTAATTAGTTCCATTAATAACCCTTTGTTCCTGCACCCAAGTTTTAAATCTACACCAAAAACAAAATCTTTTTTGGCTTGGCCCTTTACTGACCTTTCCTAAAAATACATATATTTTATTTATTTATTAGTTGATATTATTATAACTAAGAAATTGTCACTTTTAAGGGGATGCGAGTAAAACGTTTTTGCAAGCACAACGCTATTCAAGGCTCCTGTGTAAATTTTTGATATTGTTTAGGAAAGTGGCTCTCAAATGAAAATATTTGTTTTTCAATATTTTAACGCTGGACACAAGTGTAGTCTTCACACAGACTTCTACAAACTGCTATGTCCTTCGCATCCAAACAAGGCTTTGGCCAAATTTAGACACGTGTTTGAAATGGGACAGGCCTTGTCATGTGTGATGATGGATTGGCTCCTGAAATGCAAACTTTAAGGGAGGCAGCCTCTCAAATGGGACACGACTACTATCACGTCCGCTGAGGATAGTGATGCTGGAACAAACAAATCAATATTGTCAATCCTAGTATCAATTAGTCATCCTGACAGCTGACCCCGCTCTGTTGTGCTAGCAAGTTCAGCATTTTAGAAACACCTCACTAGCAAAGGTAACAGGCTAAAGTGGCACATAATATATCTGCTTTCAAATGGCCCACTCAGGAATTCACTTTTTGCAGGAGGGCAAAATTCACAAGAGGACAACAAAATGCTATGTGTATGTGTTTACTATGTGTTTGACTTTGGCAGAAAAGCTACTTAAAAGTCATAAAAGTTATAAAAAGCATATAGATTAAGCTTATGGTTAATTTATTCATTTTCTTTTACATATTGCTGTTATGAAAATTTGGACTTCCATCATTTTCATTGTCATGTTGTCTATCTGCGCCGCTTTGACAGTGTTTTAATGCAAGGACCTGGGTGTTCGGTTGCATAGGATCCACGTTTTGCTTTTTCAGCTTACGCGTTAACCAGATTTCTGATTATATTTGGTACGCTAACGCAACCATCCCACCGAGGTTTTGTGTGATACAGATCCAAATGCAATTGCCAGGTCCCAAAAATAACGCACACAGTCTCATCTCTCTTTGGGCGAACAGAACAGTGCAATAAATTGTGCGGAGGAAACACATTCTGCTTTAGTCTGACTTCCAGGACCTAATAGTATTGCTCTGCATAAATGTTTTAATATCATCGTATAAACAGTTTGAACATCAGATTCTCTCGTTGCTATTTTCTGAGATGCTGTTGTTTTTCTGGAGCAGAGATTCATCAAAGAAATGCCTTCAAGTCAGACTTAAAGGCACACTTCTCATGAATTTTGCCAACTTCATTAAACACAACACAGTAGACTAAATGGATCTTAGAACTTCACACGGCACACTGCGCTGTCCTCAGTTGATTTTTTTTTTTTTTTGTAATGTAGGTAATAGGTATGTTATGTGTGCAGCTGTAAACCCTGAAGTTAATTCAACACAAATACATTGGCGAATTTGAGGTTACCTGAATGCAGTCAATGTACATTTTTGTATTAATTATATGTAAACTAATAAATACACAATACTAGATTATCACAAATTCTGGCTTATTTAATTAAACTTCTTTTTTGTGTGCCCATTCAATATAAATGACTCAGCCTGACATGTATGTTGCTTTCTGTATGTGACTTCTTTTAACCTCCAAGAGCATCATTCACCTGCTTAACACTCATACACCAGCGTACATGAACATTGGGGTGGGTTAAGTGTCTTGCCCAAGGACACAACGGCAGTATGAACTGGCGGGAGCAGGGATTGAACCTCATCTTTGAGCTAGTTGAAGGCCTGCTCTACTTCGTGAGCCGCTAGACTACTGATGAACATCTATCCACCCATCCATCTTCTTCTGCTTTATCCGGGGCCGGGTCGCGGAGGCAGCAGTCTAAGCAGGGACACCCAGACATCCCTCTCCCTGGACACTTCCTCCAGCTCCTCTGGAGGAACCCCAAGGTGTTCCCAGGCCAGCCGAGAGACATAGTCCCTCCAGCATGTCCTAGGTGGAGGAGCAGCGGCTCTACTCCGAGCTCCTCCCGGGTAACCAAGCTCCTCACCCTATCTCTAATGCTGCGTTCACACCGGACGCGTTTGAGGCGTCTGGGGCGTCTGGTTTACATGTTAAGTCTATGTAAACGCGCGTCTAGACATCCTGCGGCGCGAATCGGGTTTTGACGCGCGAATAGCGCGGCGCGAATTGAGCGTCGACAGCGTCTGACACACGAATCGAGCGTCTGACGCTCTTGACACCCGAGTTGAAAAATCTGAACTTTGGCGAATATTCGCGGCGCGTTAACCAATCAGGATCTAGCTCCTGCAGTGACGTGGGAGGACGTAGAAAGCGGAGATCCATCAAAACAATCACGGCGGACTTATCGAGGCTGTCAATGTGAACGTGGAGCTATAAACTACAGCCTGCAGCAGCTCTACTACTTTTATAAAGACAGCAGTCAAAAAGATAGTAACAAGACATAGAGGGGACCTTAACTTTAGCTTGTGCTGAGCTGAGCTCGTTGGATTAGCAGTTACTGTACTCCCCAAAACAACAGCAAAAACAGTCTGTGTACTGACTGCTAGCCTAGCCTATAACCCGCTAAAACCACTAGAGACCGCTATTAAACAAGAAAAAAACTCTTCCTTATCTCCGCTCTGCTGCTGGTGTTGAGTGCCTAAATACAGCAGTAGTGTCCTGGGGACATGTCCTCGCACCGACCCGGGACACAGGTGAGCAAACCGGCGTGGCCTCAGTTGGATTTAGCCCTGAATGAGCGGCCATTACCCTGGCACAACAGACTCCTCCCATGATGCGAATTCGCGTCTGAACACATTTGTTTTGACGCGCGAACAGAGCGTCTGACTTCAAAAAAACTTCCCTCACTCGTGAACAAGACCCCAAGATACTTAAACTCCTCCACTTGAGACAGGAACTCTCCTCCGACCTGGAGAGGGCAAGCCACCCTTTTCTGATCAAGAACCATGGCCTCGGACTTGGAGGTGCTGATTCTCATCCCAGCCGCTTCACACTCGGTTGCAAACCGCCCCAGTGCACACTGAAGGTCCTGGTTTGATGAAGCCAACAGGACAACATCATCTGCAAAAAGCAGAGATGAAATCCTGTGGTCCCCAAACCTGACTCCCTCCGGCCCCTGGCTGCACCTAGAAATTCTGTCCATAAAAATTATGAACAGAACCGGTGACAAAGGGCAGCCCTGCTGGAGTCCAACATGCACTGGAAACAGGTTCCGACTTACAACCAGCAATGCGAACCAAACTCCTGCTCTGGTCATACAGGGACCGGACAGCCCCTAGCAAAGGGCCTCGGACCCCGAGGAACATCTTTAGTTTCAAAATGCTCCTCTAGTTCTTTATAATTGTTCCTTTCCTGGCCTTTTGTTGCCCCTGCCCCAACTTTTTTGAGACCTGATGCTCTCATTAAATGCAAAATGAGCGTGTATTTGTCATGAAATGGCAAAATATTTCACTTTCAACACCTGAGATGTTTTTGTTCTATCATGAAGATAAATTTTGTTTTTAATTGACATTTTACACAGTGTCACAACATTTTTATGTCTTTAAAGGCTTTTTACACTCATTTGTAAACAATTGGTCCTCAATGGCCTCTTATTTCAAAGAGGAACAGAGAAAGGTTATTTGTATTGGGCTTTCAAATGAAATTAATAATAATGATAATAGGCATTAACCTTTCATTTTTAACAAATTATATGGACTCTAAGGAACTGACTGTATTTATAAGCTGCTAAACAAAATATGGTAATATAATGAGCCGCTAGATATGAAATAATGATATGAAATTGAGAACTGTACATTAACCAGTGAACAAATTTTTGTAATAGGACTTGGAAAGTTAATTAAATATGTATTGTATTGTACATGACCGTCTGTGTGTATGCACAGGCATTCATGTATGAAACACAAAACATGCATATATAATTGCTATTGCTTTATGTCTGTAATTTATTTATTTATTTATTTTTTTCTTTCCTTATTAAAAATAAAATAAAAACAGTGGGGGGAAAAAAGAATTGTGGTTTTACATTCTGATTTATTATTGCATCTATTCTCTGCTGCCAACCTGAATTATTTGTGTTGGACCGCAGAGTATTAAATGCAAAATATTGTATAGACTCAATAAAATAGCCATTACCAAGATAAATGCTATTGGGGATCCTCCAAAAAATTATTAAAGATGACATAAGTGACTTGATTGAGATGTACTGTCATATCAAAGCTGTCTGCTTCATGCATTTAAGTATTACACTGGGAACATAAATGAAATAATCGGATCTTGTCAGTGGAGTTGGCGTTTTGCAGCTACACGCTCTTGGCTGTGGGCTTGAACACAGTTTTTTTTGCCTAAATTATTCGTCGCAGTGGAAGGGGGCCCTGCCAAAGCATTCTTCATGACACCAGGCACTCACACGGCGACAGTCAGACTCAAAATCATGTCATTTATAAAAGAAAACCCAAGTATCGGGGTAGCGCAGCCGCCTCTGTGCTCAAACTGTATCAGTATAGTGCCAGGGATGGGAATTATTCTGGACTCTTGGCGTCAAACGGTCTCTTGTGTCTCTTGTGTCTCTCGTGTCTCTCGTGTCTCTTGTGTCGCTGGGGCAGAGCTAAACCACTCACTGACAATGTTTACTGTAAAAGAAAGTAGGGATTTGGAAACATGATTATTACTGTAATCCCTATCCTCATCTGCACTTTCCGCCTGGAGGTATCACACCATCAAGACCAAAGACTGTCCATGAGTGAAACAGATCCAGCGCTGGGATTTGATATCAAAGGCTTAAAGCTCAGGAATACTGTAAGTCTGCTGAAATTATAAGTAGAACGTATATTTAGGTACATCTACAGGGACCAAGTTTGACACAGAGGCAAAGCTGAATTTTTATTAAAGTTAATTGGTGTCTTAGTTTATTATAAACTAGGCTCCAACTTTTCATGTGGTACTCATATTTCTAAATACCAAAGGAACATCCTGGGCTGATTTTCTCTTCAGCAGATGCAGACAGTAACAAACTGTACTTAAGCATAGTTTTTGAGAATCTGTACTTTACTTGAGCAGTATGTTTAGGGGTGACTTAATACTTTTACTCCACTAAATTAAAAAAAAAAAAAAAAAAGCAAAAGTAACTTCTGCAGAGAAATTTTCTTAAAACCGAAAGATAACTGAGTAACTCTAAAGATAATATTTACTACATAATACTACTCATTTATTCTCAGGAGCTAAAAAGAACCTCTGGACACAATCTGGAAGTGATTTCGCTTTTGCTTTGAACATTATTTGCACGATTCTAAACTAAATAAAAAATAAATGATTATTAAATTAAATGATGTTTGATTATGAAATGCAGCTTTATATATGGTATACCTAGGATTACTGTAAACCTCTTCCTTTTTAACTACTTAGAAAATGAGAAAAAATGTTTGATGAAACTCCTTTGGATCTTAACCCAGCGTTAGGAAAATATTTTCAACTAAGTGAGTAATTTTCATTAAATTAGACCTTATAAAGAGGCTATATTATGCTTTAATTCATATGCCATTGCACATTTTACAATATTTAATAACACTGTCACTAAAAGAGAATATTTAGTACTCTACTGGTGCCATAAAGAAACAGCTGAAGAGACCAGCACAGAGTGAAGAGTGCTGACATCTTTTGAACATAATTTAAAGAAAAAACAAAACAAAAACAGGTCACTTCTTTGAACTTTTTGTAGTCAGTCAGTGGAAACAGAGCTGTACACCTTTTTTTGGATAAATGAATGAGAGCAGACTGGATGTAGAGGGCTTGTTGTTTGGTCAGTGCTTCCTGGAGTGGGCGGAGATTTCGTACAATAAAGTATTTTGAGGGCCATGCCAGAGAATAGAGGATTACTTAAACGTGTGAATAAAGCAAAACACGACTCCAGGTATGTTCTTGATGAGGGAACAACATTAAAGTTGCTATGAGCGGTATATATATTTTTTATATTTCATATTACCATGGGCATAATATCTTTTCATTTCTATTACCACAACCTTACCTATATATACAAAATAATAAATCACCAGACAGAAAGCTTACAAAAAAACATCTGAAACAAGACATAGAATAAATCTGTGTGTTTTATGCAGACTACATTTTCCTGTGCAGTTTGGAGACATGTCTTTGCAGTTCTCGCCTGTCCATGACTCATCCCTGATTCAGTCCTTGCATACAAAGCCGTACTTCACCTTATGGTGCTGTTAAAGGTGCTTCTATTTGGAGTCATTGTAAGTGCGGACATGCAGAACGGCCGAGGGGGGAGTGTGGTAGACAAGTGTTTGCAGCACAATGGTTCCACCGGGCGTTCAGTAGTCAAGAGAGCGTGGGCAAACTAGATGGCTTTGTTCAAATTGTTGTACTCCTAAATTGCTACTCAGAAAGTCCGAGAGCTCTCCAACTCGAACTGGCCCCTCTTGTAAATTCCCTACTGCTATCAAAGTTTTTTTTTTTTTTTAAACCTGTCTAGAAGTCACCTTGTCGAAGATGTCTGGCCATGGAGGAGTTACGCAAAGAACGTCCCACAAGTAGGATTAAGATGCCCACAGCTGCTGCTTGACTGATTAAATGCAAAAGTAAAAATATACTTAATCTATAAATGAGTAAAAATATTTGCTGATCTTGGTGAGTAGTAGTATAATAGCAGTTCTAGTTATGTAATAGTAGTAATAGTGTAGTGGTAGTATACGTAGTAGTGGTACTTTATACGTATGTAAACTCTACAAGTAACAATTTTGTTCTTATACCATTTGCTACTGCTATCAAAGTTTTTCTAACCTGTCTCGAAGTCACCTTGTCGAAGACGTCTGGCCATGGAGGAGTTACGCCATAAACGAGTGGGATTAAGATGGCCGCCGCTGCTTCTCGACTGATGAAATGCAAAAGTGAAAATATATTGAACCATTTTATCTCGCCTTTGTTGCTCGTTGTTATCGCAGCCATTCATAAATTGCCCAGACATTGTGCGTCCCAATGGAAAACCCGGTATCCAGATTGTGTCAATTTGCATTTGCATATGAGCAGTCACACAGGACAACATCCAAACAAGAAAAAAAGCTACCAACATGTGTTTTCTCATTTACCTCGCTGCAGCAGCTTTTAAGGATTTGAGTCAAGCCCTAAGGATTGAAAGACACAATTTGTCAGACTTATCCTGCAGATTAAGAGCAGTTGTGAGGCACTCGTATAACAAAAGGTAAGCGTGTTTTCTTCCAATCTTCCTCTTTGATTAAATCAGCCATAAACTTACCATTATCAGCCCAGATCTCTGGCTTAGTTCATCAGAATGACACTCACACAGAATTGGCCCTCTTTCTTTGCAGCTTGCATTAAGATTCACCTCATGTCTAGATGGTATTTAGATATGAATTATCCATATTACATTTGGACCTGAAATTAAAAATGTCTCAGAGCTATCCAATGTGGAGCTCGACGGCAATTATGAAATTCCATCTTAGCAATATCCACTCACACTTAATTCACAATGATTCATGTAAGCTGTTTTAAATATCATCCCTCAGGTTTCAGAGGAGGTTGTAGCCCCGGCTGCCCCTGAGTTTCACTTCAGAAGCTGCCTGTAATACACATGTCTGGGTTTGTCTCCTCTTTGCATATTGTAAAAATAAAATATAGATCGCAGTCTTTGCATCAGTTGTAAATCACTGAATTATTCACAAAAAAACAGAGATGAGAAGGAGCGACATACTCAAATAGATGCTAAATGTGTAAAAGTATTTGTGGACTTGATAATGTTAGCAATAGGAGTTATGTAGCAGTCATAGCAGTAGTTGTAGTAGTAGTAGCAACTGTAGCAGTCGTAGTACTTAAGCAGTAGTAGCAGAAGCAGTAATTGTAGTCGTGGTAGTATATTGAATTTTTTATAGCTTACAGAAACTTTGTCCGTTTGTTATCTGGCAGAACTCTAAAACAAACAAACTGAGCACTTGCAGTTAAAACAGACGCGGCAGAGAGAATAACTTCAGGAAGCAGAGGTTTGCTGATATTTTTTTTAAAGTAGACTCTCCTGGCGTGTTTGGTGGTACATGATGAATGAGATTCTCTAATACGCCCAGACGTTTCAGTGCTGGGTAATTTTAAAGTCGCATATTGCTGCAATGAAGTGTAAGGTCTGGTGAATATTCCCATCAGTAATTATAGTTTGAATCATAAATCTACAGTCTCTGTCCGTGTTCTTTTGTTTGTTCCAGGTGAGTTGTACTGTACAGGGATTCACTTCTGCAGCTATTCTAAAAAAAAAATTAAAAAAAATTCAACTTTAAAATGTGTTTATGGTGTTTCTAGGGTGCCTTTAATTCTGATGTATTAAAGCAATATTATTATTTGCATATTAATTTTGCTGTGTAAATGAAAAAAAAAGTTTTTTAACTTGAATTTCCTAAACAAATTTTGTTCTATTGAAGTCTTTTTTTAACCCTCAGGGTCTCCTTTAAAAAAAAATCACGTTCTTCCTCTTAAAGCCCTTTTAGGTCACGGGGTCACATTTAAAATATAAAACATTTTTGTTTTTTTATCATTAACCCTCATAATACATAACAAAAGACAATAAATTTAGCATATTTTTACCCTAAAAGCCAGTTTGTTCACACAATTCCAACATATTTCTAAATAAAATATGCATTATTTACTATTTAAAGATGCAAAGTACTTTTTTGTTTATGCAGGAATTAACAGCCCCAGATAGGTCACTGATTAATAATAAAACAGATTTTGATACATTTTTACTTTTTGTGCCAATACAAAAAAAAAAAAAAAAAAAAAAGGCAGAAAATCACACAACAAAGGGCTGAAACTCACCTTTTTTAGCCTCTGACTGACAGGGTTACAGAGGAATTAACATGAGTTAACATTTCTGTGTTGCAACAGCGGTGGAGTGAAAAGAAATTATTTTAATGTAAGTCAATGGGACCAAAAAGGGCTTTGAGAGGAAGAATTAGTTTTTTGCCCAGACAGTTGAAAATTATTATTATTATTTTCAGATGTGACATGGAAATTCTAAAAGTCTTTTATTCTTTTTCAAATATCATCACCCTTTTGGTATGCCAAAATGGGAGCAAAAATACATTTGAAAAGCCCTGATCCATTGTCCTCATCCTGTCTGGATGAGGCCCACCTGCTGTATCCTCACAGACCTGAACTATGATCCTATAGATGATCTAATGGATTAACAGTCCTACACACATGCTACCTGTCCGTCCTGGGACCAGATTGCTCCTTCAATATGGGCTCCATAAGGTTTCTTCTTTCTATCCCACTACTGCTGGGTATTTTTTTTAGGGTTTTTTCCCTTACTGAGAGGGAGGGTCTAAGGACAGGAGTGTTCTGGGTCTGTTTAGTTTAGTGTAGTTTCTGTTTGTGTTGATTGTGTGTTATGTCTGATTGTGTATGATTGATTAACTGTTTGTGAAGCTCTTTGAGGCGACTGATTGTTGTGGTACTGGGCTATGCAAATAAAATTTAATTCAATTAAGAGCGTGCCAGGAGGGCCTGAGGGTTAAACACTAATCCAGTACCACGTCTACTAATAATAAATCAACTCCTATTTATTTATAAAGCCTTACAATATTATAGCATTTCGTCTCACTGTTATAATTTTTCATTGACTTCAGGACCAAGGATAGCGCTAACTGCAGCCAGCTGGAGAAACATCTTAGAAACATCACTTTTTCTTTACTCCGCCACAAACCGTACACTCCATCTCGTAAAAAAACAGTATCTCCAAGTATCAAATCTAGATAAACCAATTTATGCAATGCTCCGTTGAAAACCAGCAGGGTGCAGACATGAGCTTTGTGTGAAAATCCCATCAAAATAATCCGCGTGAGCAGGAGTTCATCTGTGAACTTTACACAGCGGTTTCCAACCACGTCACTGGTCGACACTGATCATTTGAAAGAGTCCAGTTCACCTCGGCGTGCGCAATCGTGAGAGTGAAGAAGCCTTGACGTTTTTTTATTTATTTTTTCCTCCCGTGTCCTATGAGGAAATCTGACGTTTATAGCGCACTTGTGAGCGGATAGGAGGGAAAGTGGGTGTTCGCACATACACTAGTTGTGCTGTGTGGCTACGGCGCTTCAGCTGAGATGAGCTCACGGCGTAGGATCAGTCTGAAAGGCGCGAGGACGCAGAGGAGCAGCGACTCGAGACACGGTCCTCACTTCGTTTTGAAAAAAGCTACAGTTTGGAGAAAGTAACCAAGATCTTCGGAAGACTGGGAATTTGCTTTTACGCGGATGGATTCACTCTTAACGCGCTTGGACTTGGGACTGAGAGCGTCTACTTTAAACACTCTGCTCTTCTTCAAAAATGTAGTACAATGCCAGAATTTTTAGCCTCATCTATGTATTTGGAAGGACGCCAGGGGTCCAGAGGCACTCTTTCAAATCTGCAAGTTCACTCCAATAAATTGTGACATTGTCTGTCAGCCTTGGAATAAGAAATCGATAGTGAAGAAGGGAAAACGCGTAAAGGGGAGACGCGATATTCTTGCGGAATCTTAACGATCCCCTTTATAAAGATGGTGTTCTGTTTCGGGCCGGGTCACTCCAGTTCTCCAGCTCTCTCAAACAGAACTGACTGATTTTTTTTTCCCCCAAAACCGCCGTCAATGTTCTTGTGTCCATGCAAGACACGGGGTGGAAACATGTCTGGCCACTTCTCTGAGAGGATCACTGCTATCCGAGATGGCATTTTGGTCCAGCACACAGCTCTTTACCTCTAAAGTGCCCCGGAAAATCTTATTCATGTTCACCCTGTCCCTCTCTGTCACCTACTTGTTCTATAGCTTGATGAGCTGCTATAACTCGCTGCAGTTCCCCTTGCAAGAAAACTACGCGTACCAGGGGAGGCTGGTGACGGACGAGCCAACTTTTGTCACGCTTAGGGAAAAACTTTACTCCGCGTCTCAAGGCTTGACGGAATTCACCGAAGCGTCGCCGAGATTTACCACCGTCTCCACCGCTCGAGATGACGAACAAAGGACGGCGGAGTGGATTAGGACTCAGGCGTCTCCCACTAAATCCGCGGTCTATCAGCAACAGCACAGCGTCGCGCCCGAGAAAGAGGAGAAGGAGCGACAGCAGCAGCAGGAGTTCAGCACCACGGACAGCGAGCTCAGGGTGAACTGCACGTCGGATTACGGCGAGAAGAAGCTGCCACAAGCCATCATCATAGGGGTGAAGAAAGGGGGGACCCGGGCGCTGCTGGAGGCTCTCAGGGTTCACCCGGACGTCAGGGCGGTGGGGAACGAGCCGCACTTCTTTGACAGGAACTATGAGAAAGGACTGGACTGGTACAGGTGAGTGCTGTTGTTGTTGTTGTTGCGGGGCAAAAGGGGCGCTTAAGGTGCGTAAGAACGTCAGATGTCATGCCAAGTGTCACGTGGATGTGAACTTGTGGCTTTAAGTTAAGGGCAGTAGTCTTTCTGTCACAGTGGATATGATTAAGTTATTGGATCAGAGGTGTCAAACTCAGTGTACTGGTGTCTGACAGGATCTGTTTTGTCTTTACACTGCTGAGGAAAACATTTATTTTTTGCCGTTTTTAATGAGAAATCAAACGCATAAACTTGTAGCATAATAGATAGGCCTAACAGTGTAAAATTACCACTAATTGTATTCCCAGTTTGGAGAAGCAGACAGGTGTAAGTAAAAAGAACTAGTTGTAAATGCTTTAAATACATCCAACCATTTTATACACATGAATATACTCAGCATACTTATACTTATACTTTCAGCATGAGCACAGCTTGACATTTGTATATTTGTATAAAAGTTGTGCATATTTATAGCTTTGGCATAAATAAAATGTGATGTCTGATTTTTATCATAACATAGACCTACATGTGGAGTGATTTAACAACATAGTAAGTGTTTTGTTGTCCCTAAATATGTTATATGTGAAGAAAAAAATGGCAGATTCTTATGACAGTTACACAGCTTATACTATCTAAAGTTTTATGTTTAGTGGTCATTATTATTACTTTGGTTAGCACATGCATCAAATTTTGGTACATAATTGTGTTGTTTGTTGCATGAGCATTGTCTTTCCGCTTTATGTCCATAGTGCGACAAGATTTATTTGTAAATAATTTTAGGATTCTTGTCAGCTTTTGCCACTGTTGTTTTATTGTTTGTTGTTTTATTAGGATCCCCATTAGCTGCCCATTTAATCTAGTCTAGTTGGGGTCCTCACACAAAGTTTACAATAACATAGAATACAATATAAAAATACAAATAATAAAAATAATAATAACATAATAAAATAATACATGAATGAGGATAAAACAGTACAAACATTGAAAAAATAATAAGAAACAAAAGAAAAATGTAAATGTTTAAAACCAAGCAGTCATGTGATTGTCTGCAGTAATTGTGTTTGTTTTGTACTCTCCGTGTGGCCACTGGTAGCCAGTTCCAGTTAAATATGGCTCTATAGCGCACTGTGGACTTTAGATAGTTTGTCCTTGGTCGAGGAAGTTTTAAATCGCCAACTAATGCCTGTCTAGTTGAATAACTGTGACTCTTTTCAACAAGAACTACCTGTTCAACAAAAAATGATGGCCGTTTTAAAAAATAAAACGTTCCACAAAAATAAAAGAAGTCGTATTTTAAGTCTATTGCTAACTGTAAGCCATGAGAGGCGTTTAGGCATTAGAGTTACACTTGTTCTGTGCGAGCACTGCAGGACAACTCTGGCAGCTGAAGCTTGTGAAGCTCTCTTTGTGATGCAGACGACCAAAGAACTGGACAGTACTCTGGATCAGTGGGTCCCAACCTTGATTCCCAACACCATGAGTACCCCCCTCACTTATCTGTACTATAAAACATCAGCATTCATTAATACCAAATGTATGTTTAATAATAATAATAATAATAATAATAATAATAATAATAATTTGCCTGCATTAAAATAAAATGAGTATATAACAATATAAACTCCTATTACATTTACTTATTTGACTATATATTTTATGTTCAGAATAAATACAAAAAATAGTATTATTAAACTAATAGTAGCAAATAATAATACTCCAAAAAAAAATGTCTGAATAACTCCCCTTTGAAATAAGCAAGTAAACTTATAAAATATGTAACAAAACATAATATTTAAATAATATTCTTTAGCAGTTTTAGCAGTCAGTGAAACACTTGAGCTTGAAGTATTTATAGTTGTGAAATAATTCCAAGTACCCCCTGCAAGGTGCTTGCGTACCCTTGGGAGTCCCTGTACCTCTGGTTGGGAAACACTGCTCTAGATAACACAAAACAAGAGACTGTAGCACCAGTTTAGCAGTAGACTGGACACTGTTCAGGCTCACGTCAGTACAGAAAAGTCTGTTTATTATCAAGTCAAATTAAAACCCATATATTATAGAGATTAGGTACAAACAGAGTCAAATATTTCCATCATTTAAATGTGATGATGCACCTGTATAATGAGGACATTAGCACTGATGAAGTACAACACTTTTTACTATTTGGCATGACTCTATGTAGACAGTATACTCTTCTATTTAGGTCATAATTATGTGGAAGTAGCACCTTGCTAATGATTTAATACAAACTCTATATTTTTCCTGATAGTATTTACTACAGCAGCCTTTCCTAAAGTCAAGAGCATTGCGGCCCCCTTATATTTTTCACTATATTTAAAATCCTATGTCACATTTTTCCCAATAGATTCTTATAAAACATTATAAAAACAAAGACTGTTTGCTTTAAATTGCTTAAAATATGATATTTCAAAACAAATACTTTATTGTAATTCATTTTAAACTCAATTTCTTATGTATTTCTAATGTAGACAATCTCTGGTGGCCCCCCCTGCAATACTTTTGACATCCACCAGGGGGCCCCGGACCCCACTTTGGGAACCACTGTACCACAGCCTACAAGCATTGACACTAGTTTAGTAATAAATGTATTTCCATGCACTTGGGGTTGTTGCTTGACTGAACCGCATATGTTTCAAAAAGTTTTTTGAAATACCATCCCAGGACATGTTACAGAGTCAGTACTGCAGTAACACATACAGCCCAGTTGATTAAAACGGAGAGGGACCTATTTATTACTGAGGTGTTTATGACTGAAAAAAAAAAAAAAATCAATTTAAGGCTTCATTCACGGTCATTTGGTCACGGCTGCAGTTTAGGCACGGTGTAATCCTGTTTGACCGGGGGACGTGGGGACTTTCTATTGGAGCCAATGGGCTGTTGAGAACGACCCGGTTTTTTCAGTGTAGCTAATCTGAGTGTGTTTTCGCGCCTGGTGTCGGTCCTGGAGCATCTGCTTCCGTGTTGTATAGTCAGGGGAGTTCTCCATTGCTCATTTACTTGTGTCAATGCAAGCTGTTTGATTATACTGAGAGCTTCATTAGACGAGAAGCTGACAAGCTAATAATAATAATAATACACTATAAAAATGTTTTTAAGGGTCATTTTTTACCATAACAAATGTCAAAATCTGTATGTAAAATGTATTCAGGCTACATTAGTTACTTTATTTCTTATTATTGCGTCACCTCTATCCTCTCTACAGATAAACATTGACTTAAAGCAGTGGTTTCCAATGCGAGGTCCACGAAGCTACTGCACTGGGTCTATATTTCAATTAAATTCTAATTTGGTTTTGGTTCATAACATCAAATAAAACATACACATGTATAAAAAAGCAATTGGTCAATGAAAATATTAAGTACGTAAAAACATTAAGTACATAGAATAAAACAAATATAAAATTAATCACAGTTATATACTGGTTTTTAAAATATTACTTTATTATATTACAATGTTTTTGTAATGTTTTTTATAAAAGTATATTGAGAAAAACATGACATAGTCTTTTGAAAAGGGGGAAGTTGTATAGTTGGGGGTCTGCATTGGATTTTCAGAAATTTAAGGGGGCCACAACAGTCTTGACTTTGGGAATGACTGACCTAAAGTATTCAATTGCTCTAGCCAGTTGTAATTTCATGAAAATGTTTTCCTCAATGGCTGACACTGTATATTTAAGAAATATCTACACTGAAAATATAAGTTCCCTTTGCTTTGGAGTGCCTGGTAGCAGAGTGGTTAGTGCTCTTGTCTCACACATTTAGTCTGGATGATAGGGGTCAGCAATAAGACACTGGCACAAACTTTGTAACATAATATCCAATTTCCATTATTTAGCCCAACAAATCTTGAAATATATTCAGCCGACATTAGTTTGTTAGTTTTTAATGACGCATCCCGCTTCACCTCTGTCCTCTCTCTGGCTAATGGAAGTGTAATTATGTTCCGTTACAGATGTTTGCATACGTTTGACATTGGTTTGTGGAAGAATGAGACCGCTAATCTCGTAATGCATGATTCATAAAATCGTGCCTGTCTCTGCAACACCTGCTTCCCATACATTGTAATAGATATGATGGAAAACCAATAGGGAATTCATAAGCTCTAAGGCATCATCTGAGTGTTTACATAAATGGCCCCAAAGGCTGCTATTAACACCAATGAACCTAATGATGTCTGTTCCAGCACACTGCCACTTGTCCTTTTTGCAGTTTAGAGGGTGCAGCTATGTGTGTGGCCATGTTGAAAAGCATAATTACTGTGGATATTTGGAATATGTTTTTTCTTTTGGTGTGGTCTAATGGAAGAAAAATATGTATATGTGGGCAAAATCACAACCACTTTTTTTCAATTTCAGTTCATTCAGTGTGTGTTGAGCAAAGAGGGGGTATACCAACTAATTCCCAATCCACCTACAACACTGGGCGGCAGAAGCTCAATTGATTATAGATGTCCACCCACTAACCCAAAGGTTGGTGGTTCGATCCCCACAGCTGGCATTATGTATGTCATTGTGTCCTTGGAAAAGACACTTCACCCTCCTTGGTCTGAGGGGCCGTTGGTACAAAATGGCTCCCACACTTCGTTCACCGAGCGTGGCTGAGTGAATGAATAATGCACCAAAATGTAAAGCTTTGGGTCTCTAGAAAAGCGCTCAGACTAATAGCTACATTATTATTATTATTATTAGTATAAACACGGGCATGGTTACCTTTCCTTCCTTTATTTATTATAATGTAAAACTGAATCAATTTAATTTTAGAGTTTATATGCTGAACATCTATTGCTGAGTTTATGGACAGACTAATGCAAACCACCAATTATGTCTCCTTTGTTAAGTGTTAAATGATGCATTCTAAATATTTCTCAGCTTTTCACCTTTTTTTTTTTTTTTTGCTATGATTTTTTTTTTCTTTAGCCATTGCTTTTCTTTTTCCTTTCTCCACTGACTATTAATTCAACAGCCAAAGAGAGTGTCCCTTATTGGAGTGTGCCAGCTTATTAAAATCATAACAAAATTAAAGCCCATATGACATCCTAAGGTCTCATTTTCACAGATGGTTCTTATTACAATATATTGTACCATTAGGTGATTAAACTGTTTTTCTCAAATCCAAACAAAAGGATTTGCATACTTTCTGATTAAACAGCAGTGCATTTTAATTTACTGTCTTTACATCTTACCTTGATTTATTTACACCAGTTTTTGTGTATATTTTCTTCTACTGAATGTACACAAATACTATACACTTGCTTTAGGGTTACTTAGTTCATCCCATGTCTATCTATGACCAATATAAAAAACATAAATCAATCCAACCGCAGAGGGTCACAAACCAGTATACTCTTTGTGCCTGTCCCAAGCCTTGATAAATGAAGGAGGTTGTGTTAGGAAGGGTATCCGGTGTAAAACCTATGCCTTATCAGTTTGCAATTCACTTCACTGTCGCTGTGGCAACCCCAGAAGAGGAAAAACTGGAAGAAAAGAAGATGAAAACCAAACTATCTCAGTGTTTAGCAGCGTTTAGAAGTTACTAATGATGCCACTGCGACACAGCATGAAGCCATTATTAATATTAGCTCGTAATTATTATCATGTGTTTGTAATTGCAGGAAGCCAAAATTGGAATTACATTTTGGAGAACTGCTCATTGATATGTTGTAAATGCAAGTACACCGCAGCTATTTAAATGATCCACAGTAATTATTAGACGTTTTACTTCAAGGGTAGAACAAATTGGCTAAGTATTTTGATTGGCCCTGGAGTTTTCCATAGTAAAGACAGATATGTTTTCTGTCGTAAGTGACTTTTTGAAAGGCAGTATGTTTGGAGTGAGCTGCCAGACTGCTCTCAATGAGGTAAATACAGCGACTTGTACTGGTGCCTGGCTCTGGGCTGTGTTTACACATGTTTTCATGAAGAGCCTATAAAAGCACAAATGGATGCACTCTGGGCACTCCTGCAGCTACGCTTCTGTTATACTTGTATTTGTGTGGGTTTTTTACTGGCACACAATTCACAAGAATGTAATTTTAGCCAATATAATAGCATTTTAAAAGCATTGCCAAATGTCTAAAGGAGTCATAGTCCCATGTAGCGTGGTAAATATTGCGGAAATAAAATAGTAAAGAATATGATAGGGATGTGACCCTGCTACCAGTTTCTCTGGCTTATCAAAAATACTCAACTATTATATATCGTCATGTGAAAAGACTTATTATTTCCATCAGTGTTATGTTTTCTCCAGTGTTGGAAAGTATCAAGATACTTCTACTCAAGTAATGTATAACTTTTGATGAAGTGCTTTTTGTGTACATAGATTATTAAAACTTCTAAACTGACTTTGTGGCAAATTAGATATCATGCTTGCCTTTTGGTTCGAGCCAGGTTGGGGGCCGTAGTAGTAGCAGTAAGTAGTTGTAATTAGTAGATTTTACTGTGCAAAAGTAAAGTTATTTTACGTTTAAGTTTACTTTTACTTAGGTGCAAGCCATATTGGTTACCTTTTACTTCTACTTGAGTAATATTAGCAGTAACAGACTTAGTACAGACTTTAATTACTGTTTTCACCTCTGTTTTTCTCCAGAGTTTGTCTGTTGGCATGATGAAGTAAAAGCAGTGGTTGGACTTTGATGACATTTTTCACAAAGGGTCATGGATTAAGTAAGAAATTCTGAATCCATAATTTTAAAAGATTATTGCCAGATAGGGACAACTGATCTGATGGCAACATACACTATGTTTCCAAAAGTATTAGCTCACCTGCCTTTACACACATATGAACTTATGACGTCGGCCCACCCTTTGCATCTATCTACATCAGACATCTGTGTGTCTGATGTTCTTGTTCAACGTCAGATACTGATGGTGGACGACAAGGCCTGGCTCGCAGTCTTCACTTTAATTCATCCCAAAGGTGTTCTGTCAGGTTGAGGTCAGGACTGTGTGCAGGCTCAGTCAACTTCTTCCACACCAAACTCCCTCATCCATGTCTTTATGGACCATACTTTGTGCATCGAAGAGCAGTGATGTTGGAACAGGAAGTGGCCTTCCCCAAACTGTTCCCACAAAGTTGGGAGCATAGAATTGTCCAAAATCCTTTCACTGGAACCAAGCCCAGCTCCTGAAAAACAACCCCATACGATAATCTGAATTTATTTATTTGGGTAGGTGAGTGAATACGTTTGGAAATATAGTGTAACTTCACAGTTGTTAGAGCATCTTTATTCATACTAACTCCAGTCACAAGGGGGCAGTAAAGCACCAAACAATTATATACTAATTATATTGTTGTCTAATTGGAGGACTGTCCTCTCTGTGGGTATTACAAACATGTATTTTGAGAATTTTCTGTGTTTTTGTCTAGTAATTATTTCACATTGGCAGAATACTGGGGCTCAGTCATATCATTTATTCAGTATCTCCAGTAATGATTTACCTTCTTTAATTTTATTTTGACTAGTGGACCCCTAGTGGCACTGTGCGATGTACAGCACTTTGCAGAAGTCAGCTAAGCTTTATTAGAGCCATCCCTCATTTCCACATTTCAGCTCTCATCATAAACACTTAGCAGGGCCATTAGCATTTGTGCATTTCTAATAACCGCAACAGGACGCCATGTTCAGTGTGGTCTGATATGAGCCACCAACGACAGCCACAGATTGGCGATCGGCAGTGCTTCCCTGTTTTTAGCACTCTTGGACACTTTCACCACTGTGTTTTGGGCTTATACTTGAACAAGCAATTAGCAAATGTAGTACCATCATTAGCGTACACAGAGGACCTCCATCAGCCAGTTGGCGCCACTAATGTAGCCGCTATTTTTGAGGATGAGGATTTAACTTATCTAGTCTCTTGAGCATGCCCCAACCAGCACTGTGCAAAAGTCTTAGCCAAGTTTTTAAGAAAAGCAAAGAAAAACAAAAGGTGTCTCAAGATGCAAAACTACACCAAAAAAAAAAAAAAAAAAGACCCCTGCGAAGGTACTGGTTCTGTCCCGCAATGGTAAAGATATAGTGCCCAGACCTGGACTCAGAATCTAAGATCATCTAGTTCAGGGGTAAATGCTCTTTTCATTGAGCCACAACACCTGTAAAGGTGCTACTAAAAAGAATAATTTGTTCTTTCAGTGAGTGAAGATCGTATGTTTTGTCCGTATCTCAAAATGGTACAGAATCCCTTAAAAAAAAACCTCTGCAACCTATGGCTTTAGAGCCACATGTCTCTTTAGGACACATGACATCTGACGCTGATTTGTGCAACACACATAAGTTAAATAAACAGCACCAAGAAATAGTTACTGAATGAAACTCCAGTTCTCTGAGTGCGTGTAGCTCCTGTATAACACTGCTGTTTAGTGGCCTATTAAAAGATAATCACTGAAGACTATTTAACACAGTTGTTTGTTTGTTTACAAGCAAAGCTAAGCAACTTTTGTACATTAAAATTAGTTGCCGTTCTTTACAGATGCAAATTTTGTATTTTTGGCAACAATTGGCTCTTTGGATCCAGAAGACTGCAAACCCCTGCCTTAAAACAATTCTAAATTTAAACAGTGATCTGAATTCACAACAAAATTAATTATTTTGCCCTTGGCCTATTTTCACTACTCTAAATTGTCATAACAAAAATATGAAAAAATTTATTTCTGAAAACCCTCTTAGTTAACAGCATTTTCCACTCCTGCTGAAAACTATTGTTCAATACTGTAAATTCTGGGGTAGGAAAGACGTTCACCAATTGTGCAAATCTGTTACTCTGCCAGCGTCGCTAATGGGAAAAATGTACCTCATAACTTTAGCTAAATAACAAGATTGATTATTGATTATGCAAGAAGAGGGCATGGTATTCTCAGCATGATTTACTCTAGTTAGGCAGCAGCCTAATGAGGGCTTATTAGTGTGGTTGACTGCGTGATATTTTCAGCGCTTTTTTGCGAAATGCCAAACAGAAAGTGTTTGCATTAGCGTTAGCAAATAGTGTTTTTGTGGAGAAGGGCCATGAGAGCAAGAAATCAGTGGAAATGCTTTTCTCATAAAAGTGCTGCCATAAAGAAAATGGTTATTTACTTGGCAGAGGAAAGAGGAATTAAATCTGTCTTACCATTGTTAGTGAGATGCCTAAATATTTAATTACAATAAAAAGCTAACTGCAGTGTTGGATTTTACAGAGGAAATAACAGCGGCCAGCCACTTAGTTAAAAATACCTTCATCCTTCAAAGTGCCAGATTGTCCATTTTTGATTAATTTCACTTGAAAAGCTATGTGTGAGCAGATCGAATAATACGACGGGAGGCATTTCGTTTTCCTCATTTACTGAAGCTCAGTGGAATTCTGTTCTCCATTGACGTGTGAACTGGACAGTAGGAACTGTTATATCGGCCTTTTCACAAAGAGCACCATTGGCTTTCTCTGCTCTGAAAGAACCGGGCCCGGACGAATTACAGCAAATCTAATGCAGTCCAGTGCACACAAATATATGTAATTAAGGAAATGTGAATGCTGAGGAATGGCTGTGTCTTTGCATATATCTCTACAATACATTTGCAAATTGTACTATGATAATTAGTCATTGTATTCAAGTGTGGGCGTTTGGTATTGGAGCAGAGTGGAACTGATATGCAAAGAGAAAAAAAAATCAATAAAAGCATCATCACACACAGACAAACATAAGAAACACTGATCCAAGCTAATTCTGTGCGAAATTCAACAATCAATAGGACACTGAAGCATAGATCTGAGGAAAGTAACCTTGTCTTAATGTCCTTTTGTACTTCTGTTTGCTTTGTTTTCTCATTTTGTAATGTTCTACAATGTGATGGTTAGGGTTGTTATTTTAATTCTCAAAATGCTCTTTTCCATCTTCTTGTCTAAAAGAACTGATTCATGAGCCTTTGGGTTAGTTCGGGCAATGTTGCTGCTTTTATTTTTAGTTCTTGTCTAAACATTTTTGTCCAGTTGTTATGTTCTTAAAATGTTTTCCCCACAGAAAAACCTGTACTGAGTGTATCTAATAAATATATACACTACTGCAAATAAAATATCTACTTTTTCTTGCGCAGTGGCTGAGTGGTTAGCACTCCTGCCTTTCAGCAAGGAGGTTGTGGGTTCCATCCTTGGCGTCTTAAGATGCTAGGTTAATTGGTAGCTCAAAATTGTCCATAGTGAATGAATATGAGAGTTAAAGGGGCTATATTATGCAAAATCGACATTTCTGCGCTTTCTACCATGTTAAAATGTTGTCCCCGACACGTGTTGTTGGGACACGATGAAGGAGTGTGATAGCAGTGGGACAGCGGGGCAGGGAGGGCTCTTAAAGTGACAGAGACCTAATCTGAGCTCTTCTCACAGAGTCAAATGATGAGTTTCTTAAAATAATTTTTTTCAAAAATTATTGCATTTTCTGACCAACAAAACATAAGGGGCCCTCTGTTCTGCATGGTATTGGTGTGGCGGTGGTGGAGACGGCTGAAATTTGCTATCTTGTGCAGCGTGTCTACGTCTACGTCTCCGCCAAGACCGTGGGGTGTGGTGGTCTGAACAAGAGGTGTGTCGGTCAAAACAAGAGGGGCCTGGTCTAACAGCAGGGCGTAGGTGTGGGGCAGGGAACTGCTGTCACTAAAGCAGTGGTTTGTATTTGAAGCAGGTGCTTTCAGCGAAGCACTGCATGTATAGACATACAATATAAAGCCAATAAAATAAAAGTTAGAAGTATTAAAAAATATATATGATTTAAGCCTAACTACTATTGTGCACTTGGAGAGAAATGTCACATCGATTCCACTGTCTTTATTCATTTATATTCTGCACATGGAGCCGACCATGTGACAGTACAACGCACCATGTTTGAAAAATACCTGTATAAAATCTACGCAAATCGAAGATACAAATTGATATGCATCGCCTCTGAATGTGTTCATTTTCAATATATAACAGTTGAAAGGAGTTAATATGGTACATGCCACTGGGTTACATGAGGATACAATATGAAACTCACCAGTGGCAGATCTTTTCTGTGCGTAAAAGCCTGTCCAGCACACATTTTTAGCTTTTCTTTTAGCAGCAGCAGCGCGTCAACCCGATGTCTCCTGCACAGCTTTCCCCTTTCACTTTTCCCTCTGGCCAAGTTCGCAGATGTAGCGTAAATCCAACTGAAAACTTCTGTTGAGCAAAGTCTCTCTGCACTGTTCTAACCTGCGTGCTCAGAAGCGACAGTTCACTTTTGTTAAGACGCAGTAATTGATCACACGCTCCATGGATGAGAGACAACGACAAACGCATCCATTTTGCGTAAAATGCCACAGTTCGCTTATTTGGATGTAAAGCACGGCTTATTTCATGATTCCTCATTGTAAATGCTTTTTAAGCTTATTCATTTATTATTTTGTAGTTTTATTGTTGTTGTCCTTCGATTAGTCCGATTTTTAATGTTAGCTTTCTCTTAATTCTCACCAATATTGTTGTTCACTTGTTCAGCTCCAACTTTTTCTTTTGCTTTTCTTTTATATTTCTCTGTGTCATATTTCTTCTTTTAAGTCCCTAAATAATTCTGGACATTGAATGAGTTTCTGATTTTTATATTCAGATAATTCAATACAATAAGGAAAACAGATAGCTACATTTATGGCGCTCATGTAATGTTTATTAACTATAGTGTGACTTATTATGATTATGATTATTATTATTAGCAGTAGTAATATTAGTATTATTATTAAATGCCCCACGAAGTCTATAAAATGCTACATAAATGTTTTCATTCTCATATTACTGATCCACTCTTCATGTGCTGTGAGTGGCACTGTGTGAGAGATCTGATTGGTTCAGAGCAAACATGCCTCTCACACTGAAGCTCGGCTTCTTTGAAGTTTTTCCCAGTCCAAGTTCAGCCCCTACTTAAACGGCATAGACAAAATCGATCTGGACACGCCCCCTAACGTACCTCCATCTACACCACCTCCTCCGCCAAGATCATCTATATATGGCCCAAGATGTTGATCTAGATGTGCCCTAAATTCATTTAAAAGACACACAAAAAAGCATAATATAACCCCTTTAATGGTTAAGTGTCAGCCTTGCGACTAATTGGCCATTGTCTAGGGTGTACCACGCTTAAGGCCTATAGTTGCTGGGATAGACTAATTAGGAATGAATAGGTATATGCTTCTCATAGATTTAATTTGGTAGGTTAGCAAAAACAACAACAACAACAAAAAACAAAGAAAACAATGGCACCTTTGTAATATCTCATTCCCGACATCTTTCTAAAAATAAAAACAACCTCTCTAGTTATAGTCTTCCCCAAAATACATTTCCTTCCTTTATGACCCTAACGGTATCACATATAAAAAATCAATTCATATTCTACACTTCCTCTTCAAACAACTGCCATTAACAGCCATATTGTAAGATCTCCTTGGTAACAGAGGATGGAGTCAGGTGCGACCAGACTTCTCCGTCTCTCTCTTTCGGTAACAGGAGAGGAGGCGCTGCATATGAAACCCACAGGTAAGGAGAGAGAGAGCTGGAATAACTTATCGCTGTGTCAGGCCCAGCGCTAACACTCGGAGCTGCCAGTGCTCTGACACTCCCGTCTCAGGCCTAAAACGGCGCGGTTTGACCCAACATAAAGGGATCAGATTTACACTGGGACTTGCCTGCCTCCGGAGGTGACTACAGCATTCATCAAAATCATTGTCACACGCAGCACTGTGCTATGTTCGGCAAAGACAAAAAAGAATAAGAGAAAGAAGTAGCATGAAATATGGTTTGTGCAAGATAATACAGAGGTGAGTGGGTATAGCATTGTAACCATACTGATATTTTTGTTTAATGCTAAGGGATCATGGATTGGTCAGTTTAACTTGCACAATGATCAATTTTTAATTCTGCCAAGGAGGTTACAGTCTGTTAGCAGATAACTTCAAAAGTAAAGGTTGGATGATGACAATTTCAGGAAAGATTAAAAACAAACAAAGAAAGAATCAAGTTCTGTATGTTTATTGCATTCTGATCACGAGATCTGGAGGATTTTTTTAAAGGTTTCTGTACAATTGCCAGATAGGGCCCAAGTTACTAACTCTTGCCACAAGGGGTCAGAAAGGGACTATATGAGTAGTTTTAGTGAATTCTTTATCAATGTGTGATATAAAAAAAATCTAAAGCTTAAGAGCCCTGAATGAAAACATCCTATGCTAGAGTCCATGCGTGGGCAAGAGCGTATCTTTACCATTGCAAGATAGGGCCTTGATGTTGTTCTACTTGTGCTTCTAGTTTGGATTGGATTGGATTGGTTGATTGATTGATATCTTACCTGTTGTCCCATTACAGAGATCTGGAGCCTTTTCTCTATCTACTTGGTGCAAGAGTCAGGCTTACATCACTAATCACACACTTTTAATTTTATGTTCAGGCAAGATGAACAATTCAGATTTCCCAATGCCCTACACTGATGTCTTTGAATTTTGAGAACCCACAGTAGAATAGAGAAGACGTGCAGACTCCGCCATAGATCAAACCACCCCTCGCTGTGAGGAGTGCTACATTATGTATACGTACGAACCGAGCAACTGTGAACCAGAGCAAAAGTTTTCCAGCAGTTTGCACTCTTTAATATCTTTGTTATTAAAATGACACTTTAACCCTTGTAATAAAAGCTTTGCCCATGTTCACATAAATCTTTAGTGTCAGCTCACTATGCCAAAGAGAAGCAGGCAGATATTGTTTTTATTAATACCGCTACATACTGAAGCTACAGCCATTTTAGCTTCTCTTTAGACATCTCCATAGTCCCTGCATTAGCCTTGGCATTCTCAAGGATGTCTGTCTTTGTGCCGCTTCTAATGTCGTCTCATCAATAGATTCCATGTCGCAACGAGACTTCTACCTCAGCCAAGGTTGCACAATGAAGAACATTCACTCCTCCTACCATAGACCCTTTTCTTTTTTGTTGCATTGTGTTGTGTTTTGAAGTACTAAAGTCTATTAATGGCAGTGTATCCTTTCTGCATCTGCTACAGTGAGACTTGGGCAGAACAGCGTGTATTGGTACACACCTGGGACGTCCTCTGCAAGACACGGCATGAGAATATGTAATGGTGCTGCTTTATTTGTTAATAATTCATTTTTGGTTTGAATCTAGACCACTGTCTGGATTCAGGATTTTTTTTTTTTCCTGTACTATTGCGAGAAAAAGATCCTAATTCCAGCCACAAGGGGTCAGTAAAGGAACAAGTGGTTAGTTTGAGTGAATTCTTTACCCTTGTTAGATCTAAGGATTTGTGGCTTAATGGATAAAGTATTTATCCCTGAACAAGAAAGGATTTGGTTTGGATTGAGAACACTGTCTGGATCCTCGACTTTTTTTTTTTTATTATGATACTGTACCATTGCAAGATAGGGCCAATGCTTTGTCTTTGCTCTCCAAGTTCTTTTAGTTTGCTTATAGTCTATCCATACTAGTGTATAATTTCTGCACCCACTGTCAATGAGACTTTGGGGGAACAGAGTATTTGTGTACCTGCAATGTCCACTGTCAGAGCAGACAGGAGAATGTGTAATATGGATCCAGAGCTGGGCCCAGAAGTCCAAATCCTAGTGTTTATCCCTTGTTTAGCCCCTGCATCGCCTCTCCCTCTTAGCCTCTCCGTGGGCATCTGAGTCCCTTCCTCTTGCCACCTGCCTGGAAACCCGTGACTCCACTCCACTCTAGAGCCACGCAGTGAGAGTGAGACGGGCCAGATCCCAAAGCGGGGCGCCGTGCCATCCCCTTCCAGCTGGGGCCCCTCTGCATCACCTCCCTTCGTCCTGCAACCTTCACCGACACGGACAAATCTGTTGACGCCTGATAAGACTCCGCCAAGAATCACAACAAGGAACGCACCTCAGAGTACCGCCGTGTTGCTGTGCCAATGTTGTGGTTAGTGGAATTAAACTTTTTAATTAGCAGCGTAGCCCAGTGCCATCCAGGGACCGGACAAGGCTCCAGTCTCGGCTCAGGTCGTTCTCCTTGCCCGCCCTCCTCTTAAGCCTGATTAAACTTGCAAGCATCTGAGAGCTCTGGGGTTCCCAACACCTCAGGAGCAATCATGTTTGTTTGGGGTTTGAGTATCTCTTTAGATGCGAACATAGCTTGGGAAATTTGTGATTATTTTCCTATCTGGTACCAATTTACTGAACTAAATCAATATACTTACTTAGCATGGATCAAACTCCAGGTTGTTTTATGCTACTTGTCACATACAGATGATTATTTACTCCAACCAACAAAAAAAAAGAAAAAGCAAGACATCATTGATTGGCTATATATAGAATTGCTCAGACAATGTTTAGCATGATTGCACTTGCCATTATAAGGTGGTGGGTCTGATTCCCCCACTTTTTTGCTGATTTTTACATTGTTAGGTGAATTGGTTCCTTGGTGAGTTGATTCCTCCTACTGTTCAAAGTCTAACCTAACCCACACACTAAACTAACTCAGTATCATATTTTCTTTCACTTTTTCCCATCCAGAGTTGCCACAGCAAATCATCAAACTCCAATGTGCAGTCATTTCCAAATTAATTTGGCATAGATTTTATTCCAGATGCCCTTCCTGGCACAACCCTCTCCATCTATCCGGGCTTGGGATTGACTCAGAGTACACTGGCTTGCTGAGACCTAAAGTGACTAATTATAAAACTAGATTAACATTACATTTAGTCTAACTTTACTCCTGGGCTTTTGCTGAAGCTTAGCTAATGCAGCTTTCTCTATTCCATGACTATAAATGGGGTTGATCTCTAAGTGATGTGTACTGTAACTTGAGAATAAAGGCAGAGGTAAGCCGCGCCATTCTGTTTGCATATGGAGGAGAGAAAATCGCTCTTGAGCAGTTAATGGCTATGGCCAATTTCATCCCGCCTTTAGTGCAGTTCAGAATTCTCTCTTACACACACATTCATCTCTTTCTTGTGCACTGCTGTAGCTACACTCCGACGCTTTCAAGTGGAAGTCTATTTTACTTATGGTTCAAATTTAATTCAACGTTTTTTCCACCTCTCTGAAGTGGCCGTGGGTTACGCTTCACCGTGAAGATTCATATCCACTTTATTTTTGTGTCTATCAAGAAAGGGCCAGATAAAAGTCCGAGCCACTCTCCCTACTCCTGTCACCGAGCACGAAGGGAAGACTTAAAGCTTGTGTTTCTCTTCCACGACATGGACAGATTGTCTGCAATTGAAAGACGCTAGCTTCATCTGTTAAATTATTTATTTCCCTCCCCAAAAATAAAACCCAAGTCATTTTATGCTCAAAGGGATTCCTGCCTCTCAGAAGATTATTTGCATGCGACCAAATTGCCGTGATGTGCTTCCAGTCTTGGGAGGAACAATGATTCTGTTAGCAAGAAATGTCTGGGTTTACAGATGTCGTTAAATCTCTGCAAATAAGACTACCTTGGGAAATGCGAGTGTCAATCACACTTGTCAAGATTCCAATTTTCCGTCTACATCTCCTGGAGCACTCGCACACCCGCTCCCGCTCCTTATTGGCTGCGAGCAATGTGGTCTCATGACACAAGCTGATGCATTTGTTCAGTGAAAGGGAAAAAGGCTGACAGGGAATGGTCATGGAGCCAACATGCACTGACTGCCGGGAGTGTGTTCCCGATCCCCGTGCTCATAGACGGGGCTTCTGTAGTATGTTACGCCAGTGCATGGGGGAATGGAAATCTTGCCTTCTCCCTTATGCTTTGGCTGCATTATCATATGGCCATCACTGTACATGTATGCACCAATATGCAGATGTTGAAACTACATATTAACTAGATTGTAACTAGATATTTGACTGAGTAATTTATCTAAGCACATTTTTGGGAGAAAGTGCATTTTATAGGGGGGGAGTAGGAGGACACAGTGGCAGAGCAGTTAGTGTTCCCGCCTTTGAGCAAGGAGATTGTGGGTTTGATCCCACAATCTCAGTGGAGTCTGCATGTCCTCCCTGTGATAACATAGGGAGGATAGGCTCCAGTCCTCACAACCCCTAACAAGAATAAGCAGAAGAAGATGAATGAATAAAGTCAATTTCAGAAAAACATACAGGAGTCTTTTTTTTTTTTTTATCTTGGTTGCTAAATGGATGGGAATAGCAGTAGTAGTAGTTGCACTAGTAAGAGAAGTAGCGGTAGTACTGGCAATTGTAGTAATGGTAGTAGCAGAAGTCACCATACTAGTTGTAGTAAGTGGTTTCTAATCTTTACACTCAATACTTTTTTTTTTTTTTTCATTTTATTTTGTTGAGTAATCTAACCACAAAGTGTCACAAGTAAGATTACTCTTTGTGCTGGTCCCAAACCTGGATAAATAAAGAGGGTTGTGTTTGTTAGGGCATCCAATATAAAATCTTTTAACCCAAATCAATATTCAAATCTGTGCAGAGAAGAGGCAGAGGAGACTTTTACTTCTTCTGATACAATATGGAGAATAAAATGTCCATTGCTTGACCATCAAAAGCTTCCAGTGCGCCCCACAACATCTCCAGTTCATCCACAACCTGACAGTGTTAATTGAATTACGAGAGTGTGATGCGGCGGAGACTCCGGAGGTGCGAGCTAATTCGTCTGTTTACACCCCTGAGTCACTGTCACACGCAGACACAAACACAGTCACTGGCTTCCAGGATGTTGTTTGCTGTGATTGTCCCGTTCAGCCCTTTGAAGTTCTCTCATCGCTTTATGTTGTTTACTTATTCATGCTCCTTTCTTTTCCCCACAAATCACCATGGGGTATTCCGTTAGAATAATTTTAGCTCAGTGTGAAACAATGTATGAGCTGAGTATTAGATGTGTAAACTGCTCTAAACAAGATTTGATACATACAGTGAGGGGACACCGCTTGCCCAAATGGCTGGGACTTTGATAAGGGAAACCTTCCATTGGCACCTGCTTGTTATTGGGGTTATAATGTTTTGTGGTATTATGATTGCCTTTCTAACATGCAGAAATCCAATTTGAGAACAAAATGTGTGTGATGTGTTAGAAGCAGGAAAATGGGCTGAAAAAGTTAATGCTGGTTCATAAGAAAGGTGTCAGATTTACTTACGTATAGGCTATGTCTACCAAGAATGCTATGCCTGACGTGGTGTAGTTGATGTGTCTACCAGCAGTGCTTTTGAACTAAGGTTGGTTTGTTGGGAATCATTAACACAAGCCATGGCATTTACCAAAGTCCCTTGAGACTAGGATTAAGCCATGAAATGCAAAAGGATGTTTTAGAGATTATGCTAATTGCTATATATGGGTAATTTGAATCATCTGCAATAGAGGTTTAGCAATAAATAGATCTGCCAACTGTCTGTAGAGTTCTATGCATCTGTGATTCAATGCATGCTGTACACACAATGACAATGGATTATGATGCAGCAGACAAAAGAAAGAAAAAGGAGCATAAAAATTAACACGAGAAATCTCATAATATGGAATTAGAGGAAACTTGTGGCTAATTGTATCATATTAGTTTGGGTTTGATCCACTGATTGAGCTTATGGTGGTGCTGTAATTGGAGGCAATTAAATAAACCATTAACAAACCAATAGAAAGAAAAGACATTAGCAAATGTCAACAGTGATAATGATGAAGGCACTAAACATTTCTCCTAATCAAAACAATTAGTTCATAAATGTGGTGTACAGTGGCAGAGTGGTTAGCGCTCCTGTCTCTCGGCAAGGTTGTGTGTTAATTCCCCGGGCCGTCCTACTATAATCTCTCTGAGTAGAATCTACATATCCTCCATTGGTTCTTTACTCCAGCTTTCTCCTACCATCCAAAGACATGCAAGTGCCCCTAGTGAATGAATGTGAGAGTGAATGATTGAATGTCAGTGTATTGTATGTCTCTGTGTCAGGCCTACGTCTAACTGGCCATAGTTGCTGAATTTAGACTCCAGCCACCTGCAACCCCTAATCAGAAGCCAAAGATTAACGAAATTAGTGTAATCTTTATAAAAAAAATTGTTAAACCGTTAATGATTATCTGTTACAAATTAACCTATGTCTATATTATTATTGGAACTGACCCAAAAAGCTGCAGTTGTTGGTTTGAGCATCATTCGGAGTCTGTTTAATGATTTAGGACTAGGGACATCCCGGGACACTGTCTGTGTACATCGTCTTGAAAGCCGCCACAAAATTAGGTTTCTTGACTTATCTCCCAGTCTTTTTGTGCAAATGGGCAAACTGCACTTGCTTTTTCGCTTCTTGCATTTTAAGTGCATCTGGGATAAATCTCCCAATAGCCACTTTCTACTCAAATCGACCTCTGAGTTGTTTCATGTCTACAAGACAGGAGGAGACAGAATCCTAAGTATGAATTGATTTTTGAATGAGCATACATTTACTTTTAAACAGCCACGGTCCAGTCTTGGGCTGTACTGCGGTCTTAATTGCTGTGAGTAATGAACAAGGAAACACAGTCTGTCTTCTGACTCAAGGTCACTGCTCTGGCCTGGTCTACAACTCGTCCTCTGGTCTTTGCAAAGGACCAACTCACCATGAAAGTGTATCTGTGCGAGGTGAGGAGGTAGCAGCTGTGACTAATGGGTTTATTTAATTCAATTTATTGGCCGAGCCGCTGCATCGCACCAGACATGGCGGTCACTGTATAAGACTGGGGCTTCTCCAAAAGAAAAAAAGACAGATTAACCCCTTTGCCAAAAGCCACAATAGACTTTCATGTCATGCTGGATTGCAGTGCCTCGACAGTGAGATGTATAAATCTGCTGAACTAAATGAATATAGGTTGGCGGCGAAACACTTTTATTCTGTACAAGCTCCTAATCAGCGTCATGCTGTGTGACTCTTGCCGCCTGGGAATCTGTAATAAATGGGGCTTTGTCAACATGTACAGTTTTTGATTACGAGGAAGTACCGTCTTCTGACTCCAGTGTGTTGTCACAGAGGCACAACAGGATGCTTGTCCTTGCAAATATTTTGCATTTGTGGCTATCTCTTTCATCTATTATGTATTTTTATGGATTGAATATGACACTGTGTTTTCCCCACAGCATATTATAATAATTAATTCATCCTTAATACTATTATGCTGGTTACATGTCAGACCATATCTGCCTCTTAACACATTGTCTCCAATTAACATTTTCTAAATTTCAGATACAATCTCCAGAATACAAATGAAGCAGCCGCAGCTTGCAGCAAAGAGCTTCTCCTTCAGATTGTTTTGTAATACACCTCATCATAACAGGAATAAACACAAGCGCAGTGCACTTTGGGTAAACACGACAGAGGCTGGAGGCTTTGGAAAATTAATGTGCCATGATAATTAGTTAAACAACAGAGCAATGCCAAAGGAAGAAATTTCACACCTCCAGTAGAATAGTATATATAATCTTTGGTCTGCATGTATTGGACATATGTTTTCTAAGTTATTTCACAGCTCTGTGTTATTGTCACATCTCAGATGGATCCTCACACGTGAGCTATAAGCACAGGTGCTATTGTTCTAACCCATGTTTTTCTTTACTGTACATTCATAATTGCTGAGATATTTATAGCAAAAAAGACTTTTATAGGCTTTCATAATTGATAGTCATGTCCCTTTATGTCTGCCATTGTTTATACTTATTTTTCATCATACAGAAAGCCATGCGTGCTGACAATTTACGTCATCAAGCCAAAGGCACTGTGTGTTACGCTGGCAATAAACCAATCATTTTTATAACAATATTGGTGCATTTTACTTCCCACTTCATTAGTTCATATTCATTCTTCTTCATTGTGTTGCCTTTGGGTGAAGCTGGAGCATATCCCAATAATGATGGGCCTTAGGGGGGTTACACCCTGGACAATGGCCAGTTAGTCCCAGGACACACACTGACAGACAACAAGTGACTCACACATTTTAGACATTGACTCACCTAACACATACAGTACATGTCTGCGGGATATGGGAGGGAGCAGGATCTTTTCAGTGGCTGAAGTTGAAGCAAACATGATGTCATTACATGTTAACACTTGTGTGATCCATATAATAGCGTATTTTCTTGCGTACACTGTTAAAGGGGTGTGACTTAGTATCTCTGTTGTGAGGATTACACTGTACTTCCTGTCCTGCCAAGAACTAACTGGACTTTGGTCTACTTTTAGATTTATGTCAGTATTTCTCCATTAGGGCTTTATAATAAAGAGTGCCTGCATGGAAAATCATTCTGACTTCAAATCCAGCAGGGTCTTGCGCAGTGACTTTGACATGTACCCCCCCGTCCTGGATAAGTGCTAGCCCACAGAGTCAGACTCCGCACATTCCTGCATTGACTTCATTGCTCTTTGTCTCACAAGTTGATTTCTTGCAACATGTTGAAAGCTTTAAGATTTTAAAAGCACAAGAATATCTGCCGCATGATCTGCCTATTTAAAAAAAAAACAATCTCACCAGAAGGCATGGGGAGAAAACGAATGTAGCCGAACCAGCTCCTGTTGCTTTGACACGGTTATGAAAGAGAAACAGAGTTCATAGGGCGATAGGTGTTCAGCGCAGAGAAAGACTTCAAATCAGGAAGGAAGTACAAAAATATTCAGAAATAATTAGTATTTTTAAAGAAGTGTCATAATTAAAGTCATTTATTCATTTCAATGTTGAGCAATTAATAAGCAATACAAGTTCCCCACAATGTCAACAATGAACTACAAATGGCCTATGTCAGTATAAAAGAATGAGTGAATTTAATGTGGTTCTCAAAAGCCATCCTAATGGGGTCACACGCCAATGTACCTTCTGTGCCGGTCCTAAGCCTGGATAAATGGAGAGGATTGCGTCATCAGGATGAGCATCCGGCAAAAAAGCTATCCCAAATAGACCCCAGAAGGGAAAAGCTGAAAGGAAAGACAATATAGCAGTGTAGGATTTCATTATCAGTTGTACAATTTCATGATGAAAAATATATTTAGGCCTCAAATAAAGTGAACACTGAAACTACCTTTGACCTCCCAGTGACCCACTTTAGTGTCCTGACCCACCAGTTGGGAATCACTCATATATCCTTAAGTCTTAAAGGCATATTGCACCATCTTACCCTGTAACCATTCTTCTGGATGGCTAGAGTTATTCAATATACCTCTGACCAAGTATTATATTATCACAAAAAATATATTAATACATTGAATACAAATACTCTACACTACCTGCCTTTGTTCTTTTTAAATTGGAACAGCCAGATGTAAACAGAATCCCACAGATAAAGTAAAAAGTAATTTAGCCCCCGCACACGTGTTCAACAGTTGCTCAGGCATACAGAGGTTGGAACAGTAGTGACATGTTTAAATCAATAGAAGTAAGTGTTTTTGCGAGCGCTTTATAAACCGTGTGTTGACTGAGCACTCAAGTGGATGTGAGTAGGAGTTTGAGAAGTGCACCTGGATCTCTGTGAGAGCCTCATTTTCAAATGCTAGACTGTATCCCTCTATGGAAGAGCCTCTGAAAATGTCTTTGAGCTCAAATTTTAAGAAAGGCTATGAACAAAGAAAGGTCAATGTACAAAAAATATGAAATTACCAGAAGAAAAGACTAGAAGCATTCAGTGAACATAGATTTCTTCCATGGCACTGGTTTTGTCTCACAGTGGTAAAGATATAATATCCAGACCTGGACTCTTCACTCTTCTAGTTCAGGGGTAAATTCTGTTTCCACTGAGCCACAAAACCCTTTTATCTCACAATTGTGCAGTATTGTATTCTTGCCATCTGCACAAAAAGCATCACAAAACTCCATTTACCATCACTTCTATGGTAGTTTCTCATTGTGCGGGCTTGACCTTCTTTGTGTGAGAGGAGCAGTGTCTGTCTAAGCTACTGTCTGCGTTGTGTTTGTTTTGGAGCAGGTTCAGCATCTTCCGTGGCCTCTTTATTACTCCAATCCCTAATGCTTTGATTTAATGCACTCTCAGAGGTCAGATATTGTGCTGGCAGCCACAGACCACTTCCTTCAATTCCATTAATAACACCAAATAAATCAGCTTTCTCTATGAATTTCCTAGCTTGCATATTGGAGCTATTTGGAAGTGCTTCGGGGATATCTTTATTAGACAGATGAGGTAGGTTGCCAAACACTCATTTGTTTATACCTCAATCCTGAGTTGAAAGTGTGTGGTCTATGTCCAAATTAATTAAAGCTACTATTCCCGGCAGAGTACTTATTTACCTGCTTGTAGTATCCCCAGAAGGCCAGAAATTGATTTGGGAGAGGAATTATAACAGCAGCAGATGCTTAGTCACTCTGGAAATAGTGCTCGATTGTAGCTATAGTTTTGTGAAAAGTGCCGAGCGCATCAGCTCTTTAATGTACAGTTTGTAGCTCATCAATTAGCACTCAGGTAAATCTTCCCATTTGCAGCTCATTATATCCTGTAACTAAGAAGACGAACAATAGGAAAGTATTGCTTTTCGGTACATTGGAAAAGAAATCCTGTAAATTTTAAGGTAAAAAGCTGGTAGCTGTAGTTGCCAGAATATTACCTTAAAAACACTGTGATGAATGAATTTTAATGTCTTATGCTCTACTTGTCACAGTATTTTAAATGTATTTTATCTTATGCTAACTGCTGCTGCCAATTTGCTAATGTTTTTATTGGATTTTACAGAGTAGCATGCATTCATTTATGTCTTGTCTGAGATGGTTTGGACATGTACAGAGGAGGGAAAGTGCATATATCTGTAAAATCATGCTGAAGTTAGAGCTGCCAGACAGGAGGAGGCCCAGAGGAAGACCAAAGAGGAGATTTACAGATGTAGTGAAAGAGGACATGAAGTCAGCTGGTGTGTGAGAGGAGGATGGAGGGACAAATGATTTGCTGTGGTGACTCCTGAAGGGAACAGCCAAGAGAAGATTCATTTGTTACCTAAAATGTCCACTGCATTGTTTCTGGAACATTTGTTTTTAAGAACCCTGTATTATTTAGTATTGGAGAAAGTTGGTCCCGGTCCCGTCTGATTTGTATGACTGTCACCTGTTCTGGCTTGGTGGCTATAGAAAACTATATCTTTGTGTATTGTTGCTCCATCTATTTCTATGCTGTTTTTTTTTTTTTTTTTTTTTTTTTTTTTCAACAAAAGACAGATAGATGTTACCGTAGATGAGCTTCTATGTTTGGGCTCACTATTTCTGTTGCCATGGTTGTCTAAAGAGCCTTTAATGAACACTAACTTATCAAATTGGAGATTATTTTTGTTACAGACTAAAACCAGGTTTATATATGTGAACTGCATGCAATTTTACTTTCTGAGAACTGTGGAAATCCAAAGTGACAGGTGTGTGCATCATTCCCTCACCTCACCATTGACTTGCTCTGACTGAAACCTCAGCCTGTCCTGCTGGTAAGAATATTTCTGTTGAAATGCACAGCAAATATTGAATTGCAGAGGTTGTGTGCACATGTGCTGTGAAAGATAGCTTGCCTATTTTAGTTGTAGATACATCAGGCACAGGGGAAAAGGGGCAAACCTTTGGGCAAGGTCTGTGTTCGGGCTTGTGCTTTACAGAATTGCCTCCGACTACATAAATAAAAAAGCATCCATATAGGACACTGGCTGCATGCTTACATAGCCATCCATATTGTTTATGTACCATTAATCTCCCTCCACATTTTCCCCTTCACTTTTCACATGAAAGCATAAATTGCTTGGGGCAAGTCTCATGCAACAACAGCCTCCACTGTCCGCACTGCCATCGAGAGAGCAGGCAGCATATTCACACAAGACTAACTACAACCCGCAGCCGAATCATCCGTCTAAAGAGGGAAATGCATAGGACACCACTCTTCATGGGTAGAAAATTATACACCGCTAAATTATGATGTTCTGAAAATGATTTTTGCCTGGAGAGGAATATTAATTTCAACTTGTTCTTGAAAGCCGAGGTGTAGCATTAATTACAGACAAGAACAAAGGCATCTTTTTAATGGTGATAAACACAATGTAACGCAAATGGGATCTCAGGAGAATAGTGTGTGCGCGTCAGGTACTCTGTGATATGAGAAGTCCATTATAATTCTATGACCAAGGCTGCATTTTCACAAAGAAAACCAAACATATTGCTCTGCCCAGTGGTATAATCAACATCATTAGCCATTCTATTTTTCTCTCCCTTTGCTATTAAAAATGAACAAACCCCACTATAGCTGCAAAACTTGGCAGCAGGGGCTTCATCTTGATTTGCCAGAGAGCCAATAAAACGTCTTGGCAGAGGCGGGCATTCTCTCAGATGTTAAGATGTATGAATTATGCAGGAACCTGCTCGTCTAATATTTATCACTATATGTGATATGTTTTATTGCGTATGGAGGAAGCAGGCATGACTACCTGCCATATTTAAGCCTAAACTTTTTCAGTGTTTCAGCTGCTGACTCCTAATAATCCAATCTGTTCTTCTTGTTAAACTGTTAGATGAACAGTATTCATATATTTTTAACTCCAGAAATTAAAAACGTATGCATTGGCAAAGCAACACTCATATCTTGCTATGGTAGAGATAAAGGGCACACCTGGATTTGAACTAAGGGTCTTCTAGTTCAGGGGTAAATGCTAACCATTGAGAGACAAGTACTTTATCCTTTACTGACCCCTTGTGGCTGAAGTTAGTATCTTTGGCCTTTTCTAAAAAAATAAAAATAAAAATAAAGACCTGGTTCTGATGGTTTAAAATGTGCTTTATGAATATAGTTACTACATTTCAACAATATAAATAATATACAGCAGCATCAGCAAAATACACTCTCCTTGGCCCTGTCTCGCAATAGTAAAAATAAAGGGCCCACACCTGGATGTGGACCAGTAATCCTCTAGTTCTGGGGTAAATGCTTTATCCATTGACAGTCCTTATATCTTAAAATGGTAAAAATAAATAATCCCCTAAAACTATTTATTTCAACTTTTACTGTTAGCATCTAAGTTATTTTGGTAACCAAATAACACTGCTGAAAACATATCCTCCTTGGCAGAAATACTACCAATACTAATATTCTTGACCCTTAAAATACTGTATGCAACTTACTCTTTATAGAGGAAGCAGGTGTGACTATATGCCATATTTAATCTTAACTTTTTCAGTGTTTCGCCAGCCCACTCTCGATAATCTCATTACAAGACTGCTGCACTAAGTGGTGCTAAGATTACATCTGGGAGAGAGGGATTGAATATATTTTTTCTCCTCTGCTCTCAACTAAATGATGCACTGGAGCATTGTTTATCCATCAAACCAGGCTTAGTTCCAGAAATCCACTCACAAAGAAATTCAAAATTAATTGGCAACACCAAAATGGAGGCACAGCAAACAACAGATAACGCTCTCCTTCTGTCCACTATGCAAATATTATCCTGAGAAAGAGAAAAACATCGACGTTTTTTATGTCTCATCTGTCGGTTCTCATGCCAAACTCAGATGTTGTGTGAAGTGTTTAACCTTTGACCCTGGGCTCCCCAAGGCTCCAGCTGGAATATCCTGACTCAAATGAATGCAGCAGCCATAGAGGAGTAGATGAAGGATTGTGAATGACGGTCAGATAATTGGGGTTCCTCTGATCTGGGACACCAGTGAAATGGGAGTTGGATAAGGGGAGAGTGGTGGGGCTTACTCAGCACAAGAACCATTTGATGTAAGGGACACACTGCAGCCTTTCGCTCCAGCTCTTATAATAGGCTTTTAGTTCACTCTTAAGTGAGTGGCTCAGATACACGGCGTATATGGCTCACCTGCTTTTGAGACTTCCACTGTCGGCGGCCCCAGTGCGAAGTGCAGTTCACGCTGGAGGGGAGGCGTGCGTCGCTAAGTGGTGTGCACCTTTACCAGCAGGCCTGGGACGCGCTGACACATGCTTTCACTTTGGCTAATAAATCATTGAAAGGCTCATGTGCGTCGATGGGAATGCAGTGTCAGTTTTGATACTTGATTAGCATTTGTGTCACTTCGCCTTACGTTTAACATAACTCCAGCTGCGTCGCTCAATACGCACTGCCCATGGGCATGAGGGCGACGAGCCATTGCTCACGCTGACAGGCACCAACAAAACTGTAATTTCAATGGTTATTTCAGACAAATAGGATCCACTGCAAGTGCATTTGCATACTGTGCATAGCAATTAGCATGTTTTATTGTCTACAGCTTGATTGTGTTACTAAATGATATTTTCTGGTGTTATTTTTATTCTGGGTTTAATTTCTTGTGTTGTAGTCATACATTTACTAAATTTAAATCTACAATCACTACATAATGAGAGTTTAGCCTTTTATTCAACATACTCAAATCGCCAGGATAGTTTAATTTGTCGCATAAATGCATTTTTAAAAATCTGTGTTTTGTGAGAAAGTGAACAATGAGCTGGTTGAGGGAAAGCTTGAGAATAATTTGTCATTGGTGCAGCCACTGAATCAGATCATTTCAAAATTATGTCATAAATTTTGACAATGAAAGTAAGAATCTTTATTCAATAATTCATCTTTTTCCATGTATCATAGAAGGAATGAGAGCTGAAGCCTTGTCTTGCAACTATGGGCCTTAAGCGGGGTAGATCCTGGACAGTAACCATTTAGTCCCAGGCTGTCACAGACACATACACAGACAGACAACTATTCACTCTCACATTCATCCACCCAGGGGCAATTCATACTGTCCTGAGGATCTAACCTGCAGCTTTCTTGATGAAAGGCAATAAAGGCTCGGGCCACTTTAAAACAAATGTGTTTTTTGGTTGTTGGTGTAAAACTTTGGAATTCTCAACAGAATGACTTAAAGGGTTGTACAAATATTTTTCAATTAATATCACTACTAGACTCATTGGTGAATTAGCAAAATGGCAGAAAAACAATACAACAACACAATGATTATTATACTACATATCAACACATTTTCATATTTTGGACTTTGTAGATAGCTTTTGTATTTACCTTAATCCAACCAAATTAACATGTGGCCTGAAACCCATCAGTGAAGTTAGATAACTGAATCCATTTTTAATAACACTTCACAGTTTTTACAGTTGACCTACCATTTATAAACACTTAAGCTGAGTCTCTGAGGATGCTTCACCCTTTTGGACCATCAAACACAGCATGTCCAACATCACCATCCCACAGTCCTCCCATTGTACCAACATCTTCTGACCCTTTTAACACCTGCATATTTTACTCCACTTATACTTTATTCATTATCACTAGATGTTTCTGTATGTAGCTCATAATGTTGGAAATAGTGACATTTGATATTTAGGAGCATGAAATGTGAGGTTCGGAGGCCCCTAGTGAATATTATGTAAACAGTGTGCTTCTGTACAGACAGGGGAGTTAGCATCCTGCCTTAGCGTATGTTAATGTACGTGTGGATCATTCCTCTCCATCTGTCGGCTTGTTCACCATTCAACAGCAGCGAAGGCGACAAATCTGTTGACAGCGATGGGAAAATAACACTCCTCTTTTTTCTTCTTTTTTTTTTTTTTTTACACCCAATCATTTGAATAATGGTACTATTGAGTGTTGATAAGGGTGGTATTTTTGTCCCACTTTTATCATCAAAAAGCCAAGAGTGATGTCTTGGCTCTGAAAAAAGCACAGGAATTATGTGTTCTTACCTTGTTATCACTTCTGCTTTTGTGTGTTATTATCGTAAAAGGCAGGCAAATCAAATAATAAGCAAGGCGCTATATGCATTATCTGAGCTGGTAACACACTAGTACTTTGTGATTAAACTCTTGTTAAATGTAATAATATTGTACAGGTATGTTAAGTTTTCAACAGTGTAGATTATATACACTGCAAAAAATCAATCTCTGCATTAGTTAAAATAACTTGAATTCAGATTATTCATTTTGATTCGAGACATTTTCACTAGATTGGATTTATTTACCTGTTTCAAGTGAGTTTTTTCCTTATTCAAGCTAAATTATCTGTCCATGGGATAAGGAAATTCCACTTACCCCATGGACAGATAATTTTGAAATAATTTGCAAGTCAAATATTCTAATAATAAGAAATAAGTAAATATATCCAATGTAGTGAAAATTGCTCGAATCAAGAATCATAATCTGAATTCAAGTCATTTTAGCTAATGTAGATATTGATATTTTTGAAGTGTATACAACGGGCTGCTATCTGGGAGTTGAAAAGATAAAGTGTCCAGACCTGGATTCGAATCAGAAATCTTCTAGTTCAGGGGTAAATGCTCTATCTATTGATCTGCAAAGCCCTTACATCTCACCATCCTGGATCCAGACAGTGTTCCACCAAAAACCTTGGGTGAATCTTTGCCCCATTTCTGTCATTTCCTGAATATTTCATAAAAATCTGATTACTTTTTGAGTTTCTAACCAACAAACAAACCAATGCTTTTTGGCTGAGGTGATTAAAATACCACAGTTGACCCTTAAATAATACAGTATGTAACCTCTTATGGACAGATAAAAACTGACGATTTATTTCATCTTTACAAAAGTTATCAGTTTATGTGACAGTGACCTTTTCAGTGTTTAAACTAAAGGCCAGTTCAACAGAAGTCTAATTGAGATAAGTGCTCACTTCACTGTCAACACGGTAATGGGACAGTATGGCAATATCCAGACTGTTATTCTTGTCCTCAGTCATGGAGGCTGCGGTGTTGCCTGTCCCGGCTGCTGTCCAAACTGACCGCTCAGTGTAGGCCCGATCAGCTGTCACAGGACCCAGCCGGAGGGCATTTAACCCTTTCTGCTCACAACAGTATGAGCAGAATAACAATATGTCAACAATAGCAATACAAATGTTGTCTGTAAGTCTCCTAACATTTGTACCTCCGCCAGTAAGGTTATGGTTTTGTATGTGTAATATTTAATCTGGTAACATTACATTTTCAGAGATAGGTACCTAATAATAGGCAATGGTAAAAATTATTTGTTTTGGTGTAGATCTGGATCACTGGCTGGACCCAGGATTTTTTCATTTTTTCTAAACTGCAAGATAAGAACAACATCGTCTGCTAGCAGCATAACACAATGATCCAATTTTGTTTACATTTTCAGGGGAGGTTTAGTAAGGAGAAATGAAGGCCAAGGTAAAAATCAGTGTCTGGATCCAGAAAGAAACAGTTTTTTTAAACCATTGTGAGATAGAGTCAGTTTTATCTAACAACACAACTGCGTGGTTGGATTTGGATTACATTTTTAGGAAAGATTACTAATGTACCAAGGGAGGAATGCATCGTTTTGATGTGGATTTGAATCACTGTGTGGATCCAGGAATTTTTTTGATTTTCATAATTGCAAGATGGGGCCAATTTTGACTGTAAGCAACATAGATAACTAAATATTAAAGGCAGAATTAAGGGTCTATATTATGCAAAATCTACTTTTCTGCAGCTGTCAACACTCAAACACTTGGCATGTGTTGTTGTGAGGAGCGCTGAAGGGGCGTGACAGCAGAGGGACAGTGGGGAGGGAGGGCTCTTAAAGTGACAGGGACCTAATCTGAGCGATTCTCATAAAGTCAAATGATGAGTTTCTTCAAATAAGGTTTTTTCAATAATTATTGCATTTTCTGGACCAACAAAATGTAAGATGTTGATCTATGTGCTAAATTAATTTAAAAGACACATAAAAGCATAACATAGGCCCTTTAATGGTCACACATGGGGAAAAGAAACAAATGGTTAGTTTTTGAAATGGTTCTAGATCATTGCCTTGATCCAGGAATTTCCATAGGATCTTTACCATTGCGAGGGCCAATTTTGTCTGGTAACAAAACCACATAGCTAAATATTAAGGGATAGGCGAATGAAGATGGATTGATGATTACAAATGTGTTTTTATGGTGTAGGGGTATAAATTTTAAGGTGCAACAGAATTACATGGTGGAACTGTAATGCCTTGGTGGAGGTCTGCGCTCTCTGACGTCTTCCACTCACTCTAATTATATTGCCAGTGCTTTAATTTCCCACACATACCATACCATTTGATAAAACGCCATGCTAATTTGTGTCCTTTCTGTGTAAATATCCTAAACATCATGGCTTACATTGTTTCTTTGCTTTGTCTTCAATGACCCAATCCCCTCCGTTGTAACGACGAGATGATCAATGTGTGAAATGCCATTCACCATGGCAACCATAAACCATTACAGTGGCCTAATCAAAATCAGCTCTTGACAGAGCACAACAGATTAGCCAGAGAACTACCCTTGAATCAAGCAAAGTAATGAGTCTGGCTGCTAGCGACATTGTTTCACTGAAGAATGTTCTTGTCATCCACCGTTCGCTGATGGAGGGGCTGCGGATGAATGAAAAATTGAATGAAATCAAAAAACGCTTGTATTAACTCAAATGTATGCATGTAAATTGCATAGTCGAGTAATATAACATGTCATTTTTTGTGTTTTCCAATTATGCTAATCATATTTCAAGCTAGCTTTGGCTTCTGGCCTTATTTCAAATTGTGAGCTGTTCCTCACATAATAGCACTATGTAATTATTTGTGTTCACCTATGGTCCTGTGTGTTAACTTACTAAAGTGTAAAGGATCCTGCAGGGTGTGCTATTTTTTCTGATTTCCTTCCCAGAGATGGTATGGGAATACTCTATGGAGCTTGACCCTTGCTTTAAGGCTTATGGCCTACATTGTATTGAACAAAGTAAATCTTCTTTGTCTTTCCCTCCGAGGGACTCTGATTCAAGAATATAATGGAACAGAAAGCAATGTGGAAAAAATTGCTCAGGGGCATAGTGTCCTCTTGCCAAAGCTTGTATGTGAAATATCAGTGGTTCTCAAACTGTGGTACAGATACCACTGGAGGTACGCGGGCTTCTTCTGGTGCTAATCAGATGGTTTAGTCCTTGATTTGCACTAGTGTTGCCTAGGCTTGGGTTCATCCTGGTTTAGTCTTGGATTTCCCCTGGTTTAGTTCTAGTTTTGATTTGGTTTAGTCTTGGTTTAGTCCTGGTTCAGTCCTTTGATTTAGCTTTGGTTTAATCCTGGATCAATTCTGGTATAGTTCTGGTTTTGACTTGGTTTAGTTTGGATTTAGTCCTTTGATGTAGTTCTTGTTTAGTCCTAGTTTTGCCACAGTTTAGTCCATCTTTAGAAAATGCTACTTGCAAAGACATATGTTTTTTGAGGTAGTGTAAAAGGTTTGAGAATCCGTGCGCTATAATCATATTTGGTGTGTCCTTGTTGTGGACAATGGCGTAGATCTATATAGTCGGGAGCACTTCATGTAAAGCCGTGCCACATTTGTGCAAAGAGCCGACTGTGAAGTCTACTGCCCAGAGATGAAAGCATGACATAGCTTTCAAATCTTCTCATCTTTACAACAAAGACACATTATAGTGCAAAACAGAAGTCTGCAGCCTGTGGTAAAACTGACACTTTATATATAACACAAACACGCTACTACCTGCAAACTTTGAACTATACAAAGCAATTTCTGATATTTTTAGTCATATATTTTCTTGACAGACCTTAATATAAAGAGCGTACATCTACCAGTGAAATGACGGCCCAAAGTTTTATTACGGTGTGCCTTCTCCTTTGATGGCTGTTGACTGTAGCGGTGGTAATAGCGTTTTGGAGCTAGCAGCTGTACATCTGCCCTGCTGTTACAGGCTGTGACAGCTTTAGTGGCACAACTGCATTAACCCAGTGCTGAGAGAAAGAGCTGAGTCCGCGCTACACACTCACGAGTTGATCTTCCTCCGGACAAAGATGTGATCTGTGGACCTATCGTCTGCTACCACGCCACTGTCCAAGGGTTTTCCCTTCACATGAGGTTTTGCTTGTTGTGAGACATATTCTAATTCTAAAAATATAATATAAATAATGCAAAATAAGCAGGTATAAAAAAAGATACATTATGTGTACATTTGATCTTTATCTCCAGCCAAGATTTTGTTTTTGCTGGCAATGGTTAGTTGATGTAGGAAGAGTTTAGGAAAGGTCAGTTATGGGCCAAGAAAGAAAAAAATTGTGTTTAGTGTGGATTCAGATCACCGTCTGGACCCAGGAATGCTTTAAACGTTCCATTGTGAGACAGGGCCAAAAATTTTAACTCCAGCCACAGGGGCCATACAGTATGTCCTGGCAGTATGTCCCTGTTTATTTTAAATTCAAATTAACGGCATTGCTTTAAAACCTCTGCTTTCATAAAACCCATGGAAGGGCAGGCCTATCGTTTGACCAGAACACTCACGCACAGTTCCCCTTCTTTGCACTGCGCTTCATCATTTTAAATGTGGTATAATTAAATTAATGAATAATTTCTTATTAAGAGCAGCACCACTATGGAGCAGCTATAGAATGCAAATGTGGATACTGTTAACTGAACTGAAGGTCATCTATTTAGACTTATTGTTACTCAACGTCTATGTAATTATAATGTTGAATAGCCAATTAAAATCCCTGCTCGAGGTTGAGCTGCCCCTTTATTTACCTTCTCTCTGTGGAGTCTGCAGCTCTTGTCATTCCGGGCGGACCCTAGCAGACGCGTGCACTTGTCATGCTGCTTTAATAAGAGATAGCAGGGAATTAGACAGAGACAATAGCGTGTGTTTGCACTCCCCCATGCTGGGGTAATGGCCTGAGGAAGCTGCCTAAATACCATGGGAGCTTAGGTCCAAACAGCTTAAACTGGACAAAACGCTCTGTGGGCCGAACACTGACACCCGCCTATGCCAAGGAATCAAATTAGCCACACTTCCCACTGATTCAATTCTCCCCTCCAACTCTCTTCTTCTTCCTTGTCTCCCATTTAACACAGCAATTCCATAATTTCCAAGATGCTTGTGTGGTAACACTATCATTTCAGTTATTTAGGGAAGCACCGCCAATAGACACCTATACTAGAGTCTAAATGTGTCAGTAACACACCTTAGCATCAGCACTGACAATGCAGTCAAGGTGTAATGGTGAGAAAGTGGGAGGAAATGTGTGGATCTGGAGATGCTGCTCAATAATATAATGAACAAAAAGGATCCAGACTGGTCCTGTGTGGGTGGACAGCATAATGTACCCACAGTGAGTTTGGCCATTGTTTGGAAGTGCAAATGTAAGGCATGTGCAACAGTGTACATATCAGCAGAAATATACAGGTAAAAAGTAGTAAGTTAAGGGCTATTTATTTATTTACTTTCTGCTAGCTACTTTCATTCAGTTGTTCCTAATAGACCATTATGATGTATGGTAGTATTATTTCCACGTTACCACAAATTTGCTGCCTGTCCCACCCTTGCGCTCTTGTCCCAGTCCTCTTTTGTTGCCTTATGGAGGATGTTCATTACATTGCACAAAGGTCTAAGCTCGGGCCCTCCATTCATCCCCATTCTCGGTTCTTCCCCTTTGTCTGCCTGGCCTAAACTAAGGGGCCCAATACTATTTAAACTGATTTCCTGGAACATTGAGAGTTTTCTAAAGGCGCTCAGAGACCTATGCTAACCATTAAGCATTTAAATAGCATCTTGCATATTTTATAGACCAACCATGTTAACTCTAAATTTCCCCAAAGATGCCACATGGATGTATCAGAAAGTACAAGAAAGCCACTGCTGATCCCTCTGCTTTTCATTGCACTTGTCACGTTTTGGGCCATAATGCCTTGAGTGCCTGGGTAAGCCACATGGCTTCACTCAGCAAGGCCACTCTCCAGCTCTCCTCCGATATCCAGGGTAACTAGAACAAAATAAGTGCAAGAGAAAAGATGGAAGAAATGTTTTTTGGGGTGGGGGAAAGGGAGGGGTGGGAGGCAGAAACTGGCCCGGGGCTGCGCACACCAGAGAGCTCTCCTCGGTGGTACACACTAATCTGACCACCCACGACTTGTGACCCGTGTATTCCCAGTGTGAGAGGCACACTCCTGGATAAAGCCAGCCTTCCATCACTGTCACTCGCTGCCACCGCCGCTAATGAGTGCTAGAGGGCACCAGGTCAATGACTAAGCTGATTTGCCTGCTGATAAGCGATCGCCAGGAGGCAAGCAGTAACACAAACTGCAAAGAAACATTCTCGATGTCACCGCTTCCTTAAAGAAGAAGTCACAGACATTTTTTAAATTGTAAGCTAAATAGTGAGACTCCACATTGATGAAACACTTCAATGTAAGTGTTCTTCAGCAGATGTATGAAAGTAAAAATTCCTTTGGCTGACAAAAAACATGTTTTTAAAATTATTGCATTGTGAAAGCATTCATTCATCTTCTTCTGAATGAATCCCTTTACTGTCATTTCTTTGCACACTTTCGTGCACAACTAAATTAAATGCCTGCTTATTCCTGTTAGGGGTCGCAGGGGAGTAGAAAATATCCCAGTAACTTTTGGGCCTTAGGCGGCCTACACCCTGGACAGGCGCCAGCTATTCGCAGAGCTGACACACAGAGACATACACAGACAGACAACCATTCACTCTCACATTCATTCACTGGGGGGAGATTTAGAGTCACCAATTCACCTAACACATGCATGTCTTTGGACGGTGGGAGAAAGCCAGAGTAGTTTTTTGCCATTGGGGTTATGTTTTTGGTGTGGACTCAGGAGATTTTAAAAGGTTCTGCACCATTTCAAAGTAGGGCCAGTAAAGGAACAAATAATGTTCTTTTAATTGATTTTATTTTTATTTTTATTTTTTTTACCATTGTCAAATACAAAGGCTTTGTAGCTCAACGGATCTCTGGTCTGAGGTCAGACCTGGCCAATATAGTTTTACAGCTGCGTGATAGGGTCAGGGACTTGGCAGAGGTCTACGCTTTAAGTGCTTTTTGTTTATGATTATAAACTCTCAAACCATGAAAGGGTTAAGGTGACATTGTTGGCTTCTATGCTCAAGGCCAGTCAAGTTGCAGTTAACAGTAGTAGCGTACATTGTTGAGACAAGCATGAACTTTTACTTCCAGTGTCTGTGATCAGCTATAAGTGAGTCTTTTTTTTCCCTCATATTTTTCATTAGAGTTGAATCATCACATCACAAGGCCTGTCTAAAAAACACAATCTGATCCCAAATTAAGCAGCTTGTTATACTGTAGATTGCTGCAGTTTCCAGGAGGGGGTGAAATTAAAGGCCTAAAAAGGTCTTAAACAAGTGATAATGTCTCCTCATTATTCAGCACAGAGGATCTGAGCTGCTTTTATACAATCACACTCCTGTTGTTTTTTTAACCTTAAAGTGTGTTTTGTGCATCATGAGCCCCATCTCAAAGTTATCATTTATTCACCCAGACTCTTTGTTATTCATAATGGTGGAATAAGTGAGTTGAGAGTTAAATTGCACCTTCATGATTTTCAATATGCCATTCATATAGGTAAGTGATAAAAGCCTTTTAGCTCATTTACATGTCATTATGCAGCTGTTACTGTAGGAAAGAGCATAGCGGTAATTGTCGAACTTTTTGCATGTAATTACATGCCAATTTTCTTTGTGTAATCCAGATGCTATAGCGTCAGCAACGTAGGCAGAATTAATTAAAGAAGAGAGGAAAGGTGACTTGTTACCTCTTTGTTGTTCTCATCTCACACTTCGTAGTTTATTCTTCGCATGGTTCTTTCACCTTTTTTTCCACACGCTCAAAGTTCCCGCTGATTTAAAAAAGTAGAGCTATGGCTGCTGGCTTCTGTCGTAATGCATTTGAATCCATATTATGTCAAAGCCTGCATCTAACACCCCAGCAGATAAAAGGGAAAGAGTAAGTGCTGGTAATTATCATATACCTTGTTGAGCTGAAGCTTTTTCTTCTTGTTATGTTCTCTGGATAGCGCCTTATCATTATGTTTTTCCACCTCATCTTTTTTCCTTTTCAACTTCACCAAAATCCACATCGCGGCCGCTGATGACTTTAATCTCTAAAAATGAAGCCCAATTTTGGTGAGTGATAGAGCCGCGAGCGTGCAACATTTTAGGCATCGGGAGAGAGCGTGCTGCATGTTAAGAATGATGCCTTTATTTTAGCCCAGTCATTAGATATCGGCACTTGTCTGGCAGACTGGCAGTGCTTGTAATCGATCGGGTCGTCCCATGTCAGGGGGAGAGACAGCTGAGCCCAGAGGCAGGCCTGTCCATCGGGGTGGAGGGAAGCGCGGTGGCTGGCAGACGTCCCGGGACAATGTGGAGGCGAGACCTGCAGGCGGGTGCACGGGTGCATAAGTAAAAAGGTTGTTTTAATTAGCGCTGGGCCTCTTTGGAAGTTTGTTCAATTTTCAGAACAGTTAGTGTCATTAGGAGGTGCTTAAATAATGCAGAAGGTACACGGAGTATCGAGAGTAGGTTTTGGTGCTGCCGCTCACGGGATTTGCAAATATCGCTAAAACCTTTTTGCTTTGAAGTTTTGACAGTGTGAAGTGAGGCAGACAGGAGTTACAGCAGTATGCATAGAGTAGCTTTTCTGACACGATGACAGCGCAACTATAGGAAGTTTTTTTTTATTTATTTTTTTCAAGCAGTAGCTGCAAAAGAGTTTTTTTTTATAATCCAGGCATACCTCATCACAGTTTCAATGGAAGATCTTTAATACAGTCATTACGAAAGTCAAGAGTGGCGTGGCTCCCTTAAATTTCTGAAAATCCCATGTGGACCCCCAACAATAAAACTTCACCATATACAAAAAACTGTCATGTTTTTCTCCACACATTTCTATAAAACGTATTACAAAAAACACTAACTGTTGGCTAAAAGTAATATTTTTGAAGAAGTATACATCTGTATCTGTATCTGTAGTTCATTTCAAACTCAATGTACTTAAAACCTCTGGGGGCCCCCTGCAGAACCTCTGCAGACCCCCAGGGCAGACTCACTGCTTTAATATTTTTGTCTGCTTTGTGCGTAGATGACTGGGGAGATAGCTGTTTAGTATGTAGTGCCACTTTTCTAAAAGTTACAGTAAGATTGTGTCCTGTTTTATAGTCATAATGTAAAAAAAGTTATTTTGTCAAATAATATAGCATGATTTCTGAATTTAAGCATTTCCAGATCGTTAGAAGAGAATGGGCTGAGCAAACAGGATTACTCAAATATGTGTGAATGAAACTAAATATTACTCCAGGTATTTTTCCTAGGTGGAAACATTATAACATGGTTAAAAGCTCAAAAATAAGTTGATTTAGAATAACAGGGGACCTTTAATGCAGTTGTTCATGTCTGCTGTGTTTGATTTAGGTAACTGGGTGATGATCCACACAGCGAGACTTCTCTGCTGATTTGCAGCACACTGAGCCACTGTCATGTGTGGAATGGCTTTGCAAATGGAAGAATGAGAATTTACATCCCAAAGGTAGAAAACAGCAATCTAAATGCAGTCCATTACAGGCCCCATATAGTAATTTGTCAGAGGAAGGCAGCGTGTGATGTGTGAAGTTGACTTGTTTTAAGGTCAGCCCGAAGAAGGAGGTTGGGACTTGAATGAGCAGTAAAACTTGTGTACTCATTTGCTATTTACTCTGCGATCATTGCACTTGATTTATACGAGCAGGTGGATGAAGACAACATATGTCGTTGCAGGTGTTGTTTGTCATGAACCTGCCCCAAAGCGAGCCTGGGAAAAGTAATCTATCAAAATTTTACCTTAATTCAGAACAGCTATGCCTTTGAACATCTTGAAGCTACATCTGTGGAGAGGAAACACACTATAAAAATGGCCCCTCTCTGTATTTCTGACAACAAGAAAACACACGCCGGAAAACTACCAATTTGAAAAGTCGCACAAATGTAAAATATATCTTTTTCCCCAAGACAATACAGACTGGTGCTGAAAGCGACCAGTAGCAATTATTATTAAATTAAAACACTTCAATTTGATGCAATGAAAGCTTGTGAGGAATGCATTAGGTATTTGTGTTTTAACATCCCTCAAACAAACCATAAACTAGACGCACTCTCTAGTTCTGAGGCAACTGCTGTATTAATTGAGCCATAAAGCTTTTATCTCACAAGAGTAAAGAATGCACTAAAATCACTTGTCCTATCTTGCAATAGTAGAGAATAAAAAAAATGGCAGATTCCTTACTGACTTTTCCCAAAAGGGTCATAAAAATCCCTAACCCTGTTCATGAGGTATCTTGCTAGCTGACCAAATCAACAAACCAAAGCTGACAATAACATCCTCCGTGGGGATGGAAACAAACATTTCTGACAAATAAAGATAACCATGGCTTTTTATTGAATGTACCAAAAGGAGGAGTGGTTAAGTCTTTGTTGAACCCAGTGTTTCTACACAAAGGGATCAGCGGGGGGAGTGGTAAAAGAAATTTGTCTTATAAACCTATTCCCTGAGCCTCAAGGAAAAGCAATAGATCTGCGCTGTGATATTCTGTTGGCATCCCGCAGTTACATATTGCACTCTTAATAGATTCAGTCAGAAAATATCACCTTTATACATTTGTATAAAACCCTGTCAGCTCGCGTCGACAAAAGTGTGTGTCACGCTGTATTTGTCTTGAAATCTGGCACTCATTCCCCCAAACTTGAAAACTGCTGAAATGTTGATGGATCCGAGACATGTGCCAATAGTGAAGGTCTGGGACAGCTTGAAGCATGAGGCGGATGGATCAGAATAATGCTGGCTTTAATCTTTTCAGTACAAAATTACCACAGTGCCACTCAAGTCCCCTAAATGACAAACATACGGACATCTTTTGGCACACAAAACTAGTACTGTTTTTTTCTGGTATGTTGTTTCCAGTCATTAGACACATTTAGTATCAAACAAAGAGAAAGCCATATGTGAACATGATCCAGAAACACCCCAGTCTTTTCTGGACCAAAGCTCATTGTAAATGGACTATGGCAAAACAGAAAACTGTTCCATGGTCAGATGAATTGAAAATTTGGAAAACAGAAAACCCAGTTGGACCAGAGAAGACAGCACTGTTTTTGTTCACATATGGCTCTTCTTTAAATGATACAGTTTTAACCTGTGGCATGGCTCTCTGTGTTCAGTGTGAGACATGATGACTTCTGGAAGTGTTAATAATCCACGCAGTGCAGAATCATGGCTGTTTTTAATGGGGCACCACTGTCCACCACTGCATCTCATGCTTCTCCCTTTAGTATCCCTCTGTACCACACAGAGCAGATATCTGTGTCGTATTAACCACAGAAGTATGTGGCAGCATATGTTTTCAGCTGTGGGACTGTTTAGAAAAGGGCGTCGAGTGATGCAGGGTTGAGCGCTGCTTCGAGCACCTGGTGTGAGTACTCACCTAGAAAATAATGGGGGCGTACTTTTCAAGCTACGCAGCAGCATTTTCGATGAGTGAGTGAGTTGGCCTTTAGTTTATACACCTGATATGTTGTTTTTGTTCTATTGTGAATAAAATGTGGGTATATATGAGATTTGCTAATCATTCTGTATTTGTTTATATCTTACACAGCATCACAACTTTCTTTGAAGTGGGGTTGAAGGCTTTTCATTTCTGGCATTGCCACAGTAAATAATCTGCCTCCTGGTGTGCAGTGATTTGCATATTGATAGGTTTCACAAAGGATGCCCTTCCTGACACAACCCTCTCCATTTATCCAGTGTTAGTACTGGCACTAAGAGTACACTGGAGTGTGCCCCCTTGTGGCTGGATTACCACAGTGCCTTATAGGTGTTGAAAATAAAATACTGTCATCTCTTTGCCCCATAATACGTGTTTTTCTGGGAACGGTTTTCCTATGTTGTTGCCAGTCCATGAATGATGCACAGACATGGAGAGCTGCAGGGGCTTTTTTCCGAATAGTGACCCATTGTGACCGCATCCTTTTACTTCCAAAGCTTGGGAATGGACAGAAAAAACGGAATGGCAGCCACCACAACAGGGCTGACATTTTGTGAGTGAGTGATCCGCGGCAAATGTCCATTAATGGTGTGTTTTGTTTCATGGGCTTCTCTTGTAGTCGTACGATCCAACATAGGTCATCGCTGGCGTGCCAGCTGAGGTGATGCTCCACCAAGCTGCACAAATCAGCTTTCCATTTTCCCTCAGCATGAAAAAAAACATTCAGTTGATAAGTGACTTCCACTTTCATGAGCATTAAATGGCAAACACATGGTCATAATCTCATGTTGCCATGATGGTGAATTAATGTGGTGCTGGCACTAAGTCGGCTCTACGAGTCCCACATGTGGTGTTCAGTAATCAGTGCTCAGGACCTGAGAAATGGAAGTTATTAAACCAGCCTCATTGTGTTCCCTCTGAAATCAATAAAAAACAGTGCAAAACGAAATCTTCAAAACCTGTGCTCAAGTAAAAGCAGTCAACAAAATATTTTTACTTGAGTATGTAAGTAAAAATAATTTAGTCTACAGTAAAGTTTACTTAAGTAGGAATTACTACTATTACTACTTCTAGTGCTTCATCTACGTAAGTGTAAGCTTACTTGTGGAACTGTTTTGTTACCACTGTTACGACTGCTGCTGCTGCTACTACCACATTTACAATTACTTCTACTGCCATTGCTACCATTACTACTACCACAAACACTATTACTATTCCTACTATTACTGCTACAACTCACTTTGCCACTGAGGCAAAAACATAACCATTTTAACTATAACACAAATTTATATATAAGTGTTAAAGCCCAGCAGATATTGTCATGTGACCTGTAAATTATTCTTAAAATGCTTTTTACTCCAAAAGCATCAAGGTAACATTGCAAATGGACTGCATTATACAGCACTTTTACCTGCACACTCATAAATGCACAGCATGTGGCGTGTAGCAGTGGCAGCAGACACAAGTGTTGGCCTGTCCAAGGACATTTAGACTCATGCAGGATGTGATGGGTCAAACCAATGCCCTTGTGCTTAGCAAATGACCCAGTCAATAATTTGAACTAATTAGTAGTTTTTTACTATCATCTGAAGGCTCACCATTAGACCTGTGGGTGTATATGAAACAATTAAAGACCTAAACAGTTTTGTATTGTGTGTACCCAAAATAACACCAAGCTCCAAACATTTGAAAAGATTAGATTTATGCTTTTGTACTTTCAGTCAGATTTACCAGAGGCGGAAAGTGACTAGAGGCTTTTATTTGAGTAATTTACTTCAGTTTACCATGCACAATTTTGAGAAGAAAATGTACTTTCTGAGTACATTTCCTAAAACAGACTTTTATTTTATTGATTCGTTGGTTGGTTTATTTAATTAGAAACAAACAATGGTAGTATTTTTTAAAGTAATTTGTATTTGCTTGGTGGCAGAGTGTGTAGAAGACTTACCTTGCCCTAGCCATGGTCAAAATACTAAAATACTCAAAATACTCAATATCTAAATACCATTTAAAAAATTAGGTGAATAAAAGTAACCTTCTTCCCTCCGATATTTACTCCGATTGTGAAAAAAGTACATTTTCTTTCAAAGATGTTCTTAAGTAATCTAATTCTACTACTAAACCTATTAAAGTAAAAAAATAATTCCAACTTTACTTTTCAATGCTAGTTGTTCGAGGCACTTGGTCATTTGCAGAAAAAGTGGGATGTTTAATATTTTAAAATCTCTTTATTTATTCATTTCTGTTCGCATTGTGACGTCCATTTCTTCTTTAAAAGCCCTCTTCTTTCTTGGGCCCTGGGGAGACTCTCAGGGCGCATTAAAACATTGGAGCGTGCATATATTTTGATGCTATATCCATGCAGGTAAATTAGCATAATATCCTTTACTTTTCCCACCGCATGCTAGAAATACATGCAACAATTTGTCTAGTTATACAAGAGCTACAGCATCTGTTCCTTCTTGTCTGTACATATGCGGTTATTAAAATGAAATTAATGCAAATAGCAGCATAATGGATTTGAAGCTACTCTGACAGGGAAGGTAAAGGCTGGTAATGGGGAATCTCTCAAGTTGTCCCTGAATAATGAAAAGTAAAATATGATACATGTGTGCTGCCTGGATAACCCTGCATGGCTTGAATAGCTAGCATAGCCTTTCGTGATTAATTTTAATTAGATTGATGGTGTTTATCATTGCAGTGCCTGAATATTTCCAGGTCACAAAAATTGGAGCTTAAATTTCATGCCGTTAACATACAGTACAGTGCAAACATTTGAGTGAGGTTAAAAATGTGCGATATAAAGGAAAAGGAGCATTTACCCCTGCACTAGAAGATATTTTGAGGGTACTATGTTTTTACCAATGGAATAGTGGCTTTAAAAAAACAAAACAAAAAGGTAACAAATTGCTGTAGAATTGCAGGTTACGTGCCCGGGACAAAGACAGCGGGATAACAGAGCTAGTTGTCTCCAGTATTGAATATTAGAGACATGCCTAGTGAATGGCTAATGAACTTCATCCAGTTTTATGCTAATGCTTATCGGGGCTGGTTTCATTCCCCTGGCCTTTTGTGTGTAACTATTGATTGTCCCGAGAAAGGTGCAGTGTACAAAGCCCCATAAACAGCGGGTAATTAGTATTTCTGCCCCTTTAGGAGAAGAATGTCCCGGGTTTGCTTTTTATTTGTATGCACGCTGCACTGGAAAATATAGGGTTTTGTTTTTTTTTCACTCACAGGATTACCAGGGCTGGCCTTTCATTGTGCTACCTTTTTATCTGCCTCTAAACCCCGCTAACAATTGGAAATGAAAATTGGAAGTTGTCTGATGTTTTGAATTGAACCAAGCTGCCCCCGCCAAAAAAGTTTTCTGTGAGAATACAATGGAGAAAATTCACTACTTTGGTCTCTCAACAGCACAGGAGTAAGCGCCACTGATCTGCCATCATTATCTCATTATTACAAATGATCTGAGCTACTTGACAAAAACACAATTTGTGCTGTAATTTGAAATAAAATGGCATCAAGAGTGAGGCTGAATAAAAGTAATGAATACTGCTCAATACTTTTATTGTTATATGAATGCTATTAACTATGTACAACATATATGAAGAGAGATTACAGTAAGTAAATGGCTCTTATACCACAGTAATGACTGCACACGGGTTTCTGGTAGTAGTAGTAGCCAGGTTCGTACACAAGGTTTTAGAAATGCTTAGCTCGATCATGTTGACGACCAGTTTAGTACTGGTTTAGTCCCGGTTTGGTCCTTGTTTAGACCTGGTTTAATACTGGTTTAGTCCTTGTTTATACGTCATTTAATCCTGGTTTACTCCTGGTTTTGTCCTTGTTTAGTCCTGATTTTATACTGGTTTAGTACTAATTTAGTCCTGGTTTAGTCCATGTTTAGTCCTTGTTTAGACCTGGTTTATTCCTGGTTTAAATCTTGTTTTGTCTAGTAACACAAAAATACCAAGGTCCGGACCACTGTGACCTCTATGGTGTGTACGGCCATGGTAGTAGTGGCAGCAGTATTAGTAGTACTGCAGTAGTAGTAGAGTCAGCAGCAGTATTAATTGTAGTATTAGCAGCAGTTTGCAGTAGAGTAAGTACTTTGTGCAAAGGTAAACACATACATTCAGCACAGTACTTTTTTTTACTTTAAATGAGTTGTTTTACTTCTACATGAGTAACATTATTTTGAAGTTACAGTACTTTTACTTGATTACTGATTTAGAGTTATTCTTCCACCTCTGCTATTAACCAATTGCAACAAAATTAGCTCTGCGACTTTCTCAGCACCAGGTCAAACTAAACGACCTTATTTTATTTTCATATACAAAGTCAACTACAAACATTAACTGGGGCATCATTTTCCACTAAACGCCCTTGTTTTGTGTCTGTGTCTGTGGGTGAGTTTTTTAAAACCAGACCAGTGAACTCACAGCACAGCTCACAGCGCACAGCAGTCTTTTAATTAGTTTGCTAAGGTCCATTTACATTTACTGACTATTGACTTTAGATGTTAGCTTCCAATGTGCTGCCAAAAATACTATGAAATACATGATACAGTGACTCTAGGGCATTTAAAACAGCATTACTTAACTTCAGCATTGGCAACTATACTACTCAATATACAAACATATAAATCTACTCACTTTTCTCAAATTTACACCTGGTTATATAGTATTTATATTTATTTAATTGAGAGGCTTTACTGTTTTTATAAGTAAAAATGTTTGATGTGTTATTTCAAGCAACCAGAAAAAACAATATCTGCCAAATAAATAAATAAATAAATAAATGAACGTATAATCTCAAATGGCTTAGTGGTGAAAGTTTTTGAATAATAAATAATATAGATAACATAAACACACATTATTTCTTTGTACTGTATGTGGTAAATAGTTAGCATTTGCATTTCACTGCAAACACTGCTGGCCTGGCTCTATTGTGTTATTTTGATCCCCAACGTCAGACACTAATATTAGCAAGATCTAAGTAGTGCTAGTCCTTAGGGCTAAAGAGCTTATAATATGCAGGACTTTCATGAAATTTTAATATTATCCTCACACAATGCAAATCCCTTTTATTCCATACCTGCAGCATGGTCCACTGCTGTGTAATGGTGTTGTTGTATTTTGATTTAGCTTTGACCTGTATTGGTTGGTTTGGCCTGGAAAGATAACACAAAAAGTAATAATTGGACTTGATGAAATTTTCAGGACCAATAAGTGGTGGTGGCATAGTGGTTTGCACCCGTACTTCACAGCAAGAAGGTCCCAGGTTCAATTCCCAGACCAGGTGGGGCCTTCTGTGTGAAGTTTGCATGTGTACTCTGTGTCTGTGTAGGTTTCTGCTATCACCAAAAATGTGTATAAAGTCTCCTTCTTCTGAATCTCAGTGGAACTTTACTGGTTGAATAAATAAAATAATTGGCCAAAGAAGAAAGTATTACTTTTTGGTGAATCTAAAACACAATGTGGCTTATGTACCATTGCGAGATGTGGATAAATATACTAACTTCAGCAACAAGGGGTCAGTAAAAAAACAACCTATTTTTTCTAAGTTGTTGTAGCAGTACCATTTGTAAGATATATGGGCTTTGTGTCTCAATAGATAAAATATTTACTCCTGAACTAGAAGAGTTCAGTTCTGATCGCTGTATATTTACCACTGCATAATGAGGACTTGTTGGAGTTCTGCACTCTCTGAATGCTTATGTACTTTATGTGTTTTACCCTGGCTATGTATAACTCACTGCCATGGATAGGCATTTCCCCCTGAACTAAGAGACCAGAATAAGTCCAATCCTATAAATATTCAGTATATATATTGTAATTACTGCATGTGTTCCACTCTGACTAATTGTATTTATTGCCACAACTGAACTAGAAGTCCCACCTTATGAATATTCAGTACAGATATTTCTTATCTTTCTTCTACATACAGTATATGTTACCCTGACTAATACTTACTAATACATGTTCTTAACAACACCGTATAATTACAAAGTTGTAAATGGCTGGTGCTGTAAAATAATGAGTTTTCTGTGAGCGACTTGTGCATGTAGCTGGAGTGATTACAGTGCTGGCCCTGGCCTTGTCCTGCTCCTCTCTGTACATATCCAGTGACTGGCTGCTGCCGGAGGGGATAGAGTCTTCCCTCTAATAAGTAAATGCTCCGCTGGTTTTCCCTTTTTCCTCTTTTTTTTTTTTTTTTTTTTAAATGCCTTGTGCTCCTCTTGAACCTATTGGAAACCACAGTCCGTATAAAATCTTAAATGTGGAGAAGCTTGGCCACGTCATCGCATGTCAGGAGTAGAGAGAGGAATCTTAATTTATCACAAGAGAAGCACCTTTTCACCTCTTTATCACTGACGCAGGGGATATTAAAGACTAGCACTTTATTATAGGGTGTATGAATCTGTCCTTTTATAGTAAATGTTACTTTTATGTTCAAATATTGCTGAGGGTGGAGTAGATAAGGTCTTCAATATCACACAGTCCTGTGCACTGATCTAATTATGAAGAACAGGCCTAATACTTTTATAAGCAAACCACGTCTGCTATTGTTAATGCCATACAAAATTACAAAAGAGATTTTGAAACATACATACCAAGCTGAAGATGTTAAACAGCACACTGGCAGAGTGGTTTGCTTGGAGGTTGTGGGTCAACTCCACGACTTACTGGCCACTGTCCATGGTTTAGCTAAGACTCAAAGGAGCTGGAATAGGCTCCAGCCACATTAAAAGAACTTATCAAGAGTTCTGTACCATTGCGAGATAGGGCCAAAAATTATCCAGCCACAACAAGCCCGTAAAGGAACATACTATTAATTTTCATAGAGTCAGTGAGATATGCAGTAAGAAGATCACCAGTTTGAGTCCAGGTCCGAGTGCTATATCTTTACTATTGCAGGATAGGGCCAATGCCTTTGCTAAGTTTACCTCTCTCCATCTGCTTCTAGTTATAGTGATAATATCCTTGGCTTCCCTCTAAAACTGTGACTTAATAAAGAAGTCTTCTAGTGAATACCAAATCAGTAAACACTGTCTGTCAAAACTGTCTCTGTCAAAAATATACAGTATTCCTTTTTGCCTGTTAACCACCTTTTCCCTAAAGGCTGTTTTTGTGTATTTCCACTCCTGTTTCTTAATTTCAAAGTGAACAAAATAATTTAGCGCACGCCAGGGGAAGCCTCGCCTCACTCCTGTAAACCTGTGCCTTTCAACTTTCAGCGTCGGCACAGTCTCTGCAGTAAATCAAACGCTCCTCTTTTCTCTTCTCCCCAGACAGATTTTGTATCAGCTTTCACTAAATCATACAGTTTAGTCAGAGTTTTAGGCTGTTGTTTACTCCTACACAAATGCTAAACCAGATCAAATTTAAGGTTGGCCTTGAGACTAGTCTAAAACTACTAGTCTACTGGCTCATTTATTAAACTGGGTAGGATTAGATCTCTAAGTTTTGTGTAAAATTTAGAACTAGACCTTATGGGCATGATAAGACCAAAATGGTATCAGTATTATTTACATGGCATTTTTGCTTAGCTATTGTTATCAGGGCAGATTGAGAGGATTGAAGAACAAGGCCAAGGTAGAAGAAGATTCAGGCAGGTTTATTCTGAGCTCAGGTTTGGACAATAATCTCATAAGCAAGAGACAACTCTCTGACCATGCAGGGTCGGCTCACAAGGGTTTAAATACCTTACATTTCTTTGTATAACACAGTCATAAACCAATCATCACAAAAGAGAACATCTTTTTTACTAAAAAGGCTACGTTGGAGCAGTGCCAAGAGTCAGCCCTTATTGAGGAGATAACTTTAGCACTAAGAAAGCCAAGTTGGAGAGTTACTAAAAAGGCAAGGTTGAAGAGATGTCAGGAGCCAATCACAAACATAGCCTGAAATGTGACCTCAATGTAAAACAATGGAGGAGCCCACATTTAGCCCAACATAATATGCTTCCTAGCTGTTCTGTCTCCAAGCTTCTGATCACCATGTAAGCACACAGTTCAAACAACAAGTGTATTCATGGAGTGAGTCCAAGACTTAAAAATATGTCATGATATCAGCAATACTTATTCCTGAGTATGGAAATTGTCATCACATTTGGCTTTGGGTTATGTTTGCCTGCTTTATATATTATGGAATTGCTGTATTTTCTATTGTTGACACATTTGAAAGGATTTTGTGATAGTGTTTTAACCATGACTGTATGTAAAATGTATACTTGATACAAGCCCCATTTGTAGAAATACATGTCCCTGTGCTGTGTCTCTCAGCTCCTGTCTACAAAAGCGCACTGTTGTAGTGTACTGTGGGGAAAAATTAGCTATCCCAAAATACCACATTTTTCATTTTTCATTAGATTTTCTGACGCTTTGTCCCATTCAATTAGTTTCAGGTAGACTTTATTGTCCCAGAGGGGGAAATCTGTCCTCTGCATTTGACCCATCCTTCAATCAGTGCCGTTAGGGAAACCTGATGGGGCAGCCCTCCTCCAGATCTTGAGCCAGGACCTTGATCAGATGTACCAAGAGGGGGTCAAGTTGGAGATCGAAGGGAGTTGGAGCTAATCTCGCAACCATGGGCGTGAGGCAGAGTATTACTAAATAAAATGGTGGCTGATTTTTAGCACAAAGAAATGCTGTTTTGTACAAATGTTGAGTAATATCTCATTAACCCACATCACTCAAGTGGCTCACGCCTCTTCTTGTATCTTCAATGATAACCACTGATAACCTTTGCCAAAGACACAGAGGGAGCTGAGTGGATGTTAAAGAGGGTGCCATAGCTTTACACTGACACTATCTCAAGTGTGACTTACTGCCAGCGAACAAGTGCAGAAAACAGGCCCACAAAAATTCTACAGATAACATTGATCAAGGAGAAAAATAGGATCGCCTTTCAGAGTTATTCATCATGGGCTACGGACTACTTAAACGGCCGACAGCTCAAACGGATACGCAGCTCTGATTACTGTTTAGCATAACCGTGTTTGAAACCTGTGCGCGCTGAGAAAGCAGAATAATTAAATGATTTTATCTGTCTGTCTCACTTTATTTCTCCATTAGTGTGTGGGCCGACAGTAGGCCAAACAATAGGACAATAGCAGTGGTATCAGGGAACGCTAAGTGTTAACATAAGAGCAATGGGGTAGGGTGAGGAGGGTGCAGTGGGACAGCTGACCTTGTTGTAATGTCACAAGCTGGAATTTGAAATATTTCAATAACAATACAAAAGGTAGAAACTTTTTCATATGCAAATAGGCTTTGCTTTGTTAAAACCTAACCTGGGGCTATAGACAGAGGTCACATTTTTGTGGTTTGATGTGCTTTTTCAACCTCTTTGCTTTAGGCTTTTCGCTTTCGTGGTTCACCTCTCGCTTAGCATTTTGGCATATTGACATTTCAATTCATTTTATTTTTTATTCATCCATATCCATTCTGTTTATCTTTACAGTGTATTTCACAAACAAAATAACATAATGGGTGAATAGGAGCATGAGGTAGACAATGGGACAGGCACAATGAAAAGTCTGGCTGGTGACTTCTTGTGGCTGGATTTTGTTCTTTAACACGTGGCTTATACTCAGCGCCGTTTATGGAAGTAAACATTAATATGTTGAAGCAGGCCCACTGACAGACTTGATGGGCCCCCAGACAAAACACATTGAGTGGAGGCCCCCCCCTTACCCATATATACTGATCTATGAAGGGGGTGGTAAAATTTGGGACCTCCGATTCATAGCCCACCGCCTCCACCTGACCCCCAAACAATAAAGATGTATATTTTATTAATGGATAAAAAATAAAAAATGTTGCAATGCAGGTTGGTTGTTTGTGTACATGAACACTTTTTTTCTTTAGGACTATAAAAAAGTTAGATAAAATTGTTGTTTTGTTTCTTCTGTTAAGTAAGTGGAATGTCCTTGATGATGCCAAAGACAACATGAAAAAAAAAAAAAAACTTTCCTTCTGTCTCTAAAAGCCACAAAGTTCAAAAGTCTAATTGAAAGTGATGCTCCTGTTCAGAAGTCTTAAAGCACTGCACCGCCAAATACTTCCTCTGTGTTTTCCTTTCAGCTCCCGTTGTAACACCAGGGACCTTTTACACAATAAAATGTACTTTTCATACCACAATTTATCGATAGAGAAGTGATCTCTCCATGACTCCTGTGGCAAATCACAAAGAATATGTCGCTGTGTTCCTATTGTGTAAAAATAAATTGTCGAGCTTCAATTTCAGATGTAAGGAAACGCAATTACCCTCAAATGCACCCTATTCCTTTGACCTTATTAAATCTATGAGCTCATACTGGGAAAGGAAGTGGTCAACATGAACAGAAAAAAAAACCCCAAAAAAACAGTAGCTTTGACCTCAAGTCTTTCCGTGCCATTAAACAAACTGGGATCTGGTGTTAGCTTTTAGCACCTTTTCACCCCAAGGCACATTGCTTACAATAGCTGTCCCTGTCTTATACAAGAGGATGTTTTGAGCCTTCCTAAGAGCCCTATATCCGGTAGCGGTGTAATGAATAAATAAACTAGTTTGTTTTAGATAGACCTAAACTACTGTAGTGCATGCTATGTTTTTAAGGTAAGACGATTCAGGAACATCTCTAGTTTTTTTGTTAAGGCGTGCTGCTAAAAAAGGTTTGCTTGCTCAGTTTTATTCCGTGTTTATCTGCTCAGTCTCCATCTCCTACCAGGATTAGCCGAGAACCGTCGTGCCATGTTTAAAGAAGGGTTAGACCTACTTGACAGTTTTCTCTATCTCACAAAAAAATGACAAATGCCATCAAATAATCAGAAGGCTCCAGCCGTAGTGTTTGACTTGCAGTTTTGCAGGTAATTAAAATGGGGAAGGCAGCTAGCTCCCTAATGTCAGAGGGATTTGGTTATCAGCTGCAGCTAAATGAGTCTCGCTGTGCCATAGTCTTAAGCATCATATCTAATTCACTATAGGAGCTGGAGCTGCAGTTTTGGGCCAAAGCAAAAGAAGTACTGGTTTAAAAGAACTGCTCCCTGGTGTATTTTGATATGATTTTTTAGCTGTCTATGGTTTGAGAAAGTTTCAGATTAATTTAACAGGGAAAAGAATAACAAAGCTAACTAGAAATTGCAATGGCAGAAGCCATTGCGAGTGTTTGCGTAAGCTAAAAAATTTATGGCATAAAATAGCATAAATTGCAAAATCGTTAAAAAGCAGAATTATTTAGCAGAAGCAGAAAGAGCATAATGACCAAAAACGGCAGAATTTGCAGAAGGAAAGGCAGAAATAATGAATTTGCATAAGGAAAAGCAGAAAATTTGAATTTGCAGAAAGATGGCATAAAATGGCACAATTTGCAAAATCGTTAAAAAGCAGAATTATTTAGCAGAAGCAGAAAGAGCAGAATGACCAAAAACGGCAGAATTTGCAGAAGGAAAGGCAGAAATAATGAATCTGCATAAGGAAAAGCAGAAAATTTGAATTTGCAGAAAGATGGCATAAAATGGCACAATTTGCAAAATCGTTAAAAAGCAGAATATTTAGCAGAAGCAGAAAGAGCAGAATGACCGAAAATGGCAGAATTTGCAGAAAAAAAGGCAGAAATAATGAATTTGCATAAGGAAAAGCAGAAAATTTGAATTTGCAGAAAAGTGGCATAAAATGGCACAAAATGCAAAACTGTAAAAGGCAGAATTAAAAGGCAGAAGCAGAATAAGCAGAAGAAGCTTCAAAAAGCAGAAAAAGTTGAAAAAGCAAAAGGGAAGGGCAGAAAGGCAGAATGGGGCAGAATGGCATAATATGACAGGTGGCACAATAGAATTGAATAGAGGGAACATGGCCTGAAATTGCACAAATCACTAAAATGCTGGTTGTACCAAAAAATTTATAAAAAGTATATGGATAGACAATAAATTGCAAAATTCCCATTAGAAATGAATGGAGCAGAAAAGTGGCATAAAATAGCACAAAATGCAAAAACTGTAAAAGGCAGAATTAGAAGGCAGAAGCAGAATAAGCAGAAAAAGCTTTAAAAAGAAGAAAAAGTTTAAAAAGCAAAAGAGAAGGGCAGAAGGGCAAAAAGGCATAATGGGGCAGAATGGCATAATATGGCAGGTGGCACAATAGAATTGAATAGAGGGAACATGGCCAGAAATATCACAAATCACAAAAATGCTGGTTGTACCAAAAAAAATTATAAAAAGTATAATGATTGACCATAAAGGCCACAATTCCCATTAAAAATGAATGGGGCAGAAAAGTGGCATTAAATGGCACAAAATGCAAAAACTGTAAAAGGCATAATTAGAAGGCAGAAGCAGAATAAGCATAAAAACCTTAAAAAAGCAGAAAAAGTTTAAAAAGCAAAAGGGAAGGGCAGAATGGCAGAAAGGCATAATGGGGCAGAATGGCATAATATGGCAGGTGGCACAATAGAATTGAATAGAGGGAACATGGCCTGAAACTGCACAAATCACTAAAATGCTGGTTGTACCAAAAAATGTATAAAAAGTACAAGGATAGACAATAAATGGCAAAGGTCCCTTTAGAAATGAATGGGGCAGAAAATGGCATAAAATAGCACGAACCACAAACAATTTAAATGTCTGAACTGCTGCTTAAATGAAGCATAATGAATGGCAGAATAAGCACAATGAGCATAAAGGGCATAGGTGGCAGAAAAATGTGCAAAAAACATGAATTTGTACAAGCCCCATTATAAGTCAATGGGAAAAATATGGCATAAAATGGCATTTTGCACAAAAACCATAAGTGGCAGAACTGCCAAAAGTAATAGCAGAATTCTCCCAATGACCATAAACGTTATATGTGAAAATGGCAAAAATTGGTAAAACTGTTGAAGAGTTGAAACGCGCCGAAAAACGGGAAAAATCCTGAATAATAATAATAATAAAGAACTTGCAAAACAATTAGTGTTTGCGTAATGCTACGCAAACACTCAATGAATTTGCATAAGGAAAAGCAGAAAATTTGAATTTTCAGAAAGATGGCATAAAATGGCACAATTTGCTAAATCGTTAAAAAGCAGAATTATTTAGCAGAAGCAGAAAGAGCAGAATGACCAAAAACGGCAGAATTTGCAGAAGGAAAGGCAGAAATAATGAATTTGCATAAGGAAAAGCAGAAACTTTGAATTTGCTGAAAAGTGGCATAAAATGGCACAAAATGCAAAAACTGTAAAAGGCTGAATTAGAAGGCAGAAGTAGAATGAGCAGAAAAAGCTTAAAAAAGCAGAAAAAGTTGAAAAAGCAAAAGGGAAGGGTAGAAAGGCAGAATGGGGCAGAATGGCATAATATGGCAGGTGGCACAATAGAATTGAATAGAGGGAACATGGCCAGAAATTGCACAAATCACAAAAATGCTGGTTGTACCAAAAAAAATTATAAAAAGTATAATGATAGACCATAAAGGCCAAAAGTCCCATTAGAAATGAATTGGGCAGAAAAATGGCATAAAACGGCACAAAATGCAAAAACTGTAAAAGGCAGAATTATTGGTTAAAAGTAGCACAAGCAAAATGACCAAAAAGGGCAGAATTTGCAAAAGGAAAGGCAGAAATTATGATTTTGCAGAAAGATGGCATAAAATGGCACAATTTGCAAAAACTGTAAACGGCAGAATTATTGGTTAAAAGTAGCAGAAGCAGAATAAGAACAGGCAGAATGACCAAAAAGGGCAGAATTTGCAAAAGAAAAGGCAGAAAATATGAATTTGCAAAAGTCCCATTAAAAATGAATGGGGCAGAAAAGTGGCATTAAATGGCACAAAATGCAAAAACTGTAAAAGGCAGAATTAGAAGGCAGAAGCAGAATAAGCATAAAAACCTTAAAAAAGCAGAAAAAGTTTAAAAAGCAAAAGGGAAGGGCAGAAGGGCAGAGAGGCATAATGGGGCAGAATGGCATAATATGGCAGGTGGCACAATAGAATTGAATAGAGGGAACATGGCCAGAAATTGCACAAATCACAAAAATGCTGGTTGTACCAAAAAAAATTATAAAAAGTATAATGATAGACCATAAAGGCCAAAAGTCCCATTAGAAATGAATTGGGCAGAAAAATGGCATAAAACGGCACAAAATGCAAAAACTGTAAAAGGCAGAATTATTGGTTAAAAGTAGCACAAGCAAAATGACCAAAAAGGGCAGAATTTGCAAAAGGAAAGGCAGAAATTATGATTTTGCAGAAAGATGGCATAAAATGGCACAATTTGCAAAAACTGTAAACGGCAGAATTATTGGTTAAAAGTAGCAGAAGCAGAATAAGAACAGGCAGAATGACCAAAAAGGGCAGAATTTGCAAAAGAAAAGGCAGAAAATATGAATTTGCAAAAGTCCCATTAAAAATGAATGGGGCAGAAAAGTGGCATTAAATGGCACAAAATGCAAAAACTGTAAAAGGCAGAATTAGAAGGCAGAAGCAGAATAAGCATAAAAACCTTAAAAAAGCAGAAAAAGTTTAAAAAGCAAAAGGGAAGGGCAGAAGGGCAGAGAGGCATAATGGGGCAGAATGGCATAATATGGCAGGTGGCACAATAGAATTGAATAAAGGGAACATGGCCTGAAACTGCACAAATCACTAAAATGCTGGTTGTACCAAAAAATGTATAAAAAGTACAAGGATAGACAATAAATGGCAAAAGTCCCATTAGAAATGAATGGGGCAGAAAAATGGCATAAAATAGCGCAAACCACAAACACTTTAAATGGCTGAACTGCTGCTTAAATGAAGCAGAACCATTGGCAGAATGAGCACAATGAGCATAAAGGCCATAAGTGGCAGAAAAATGTGCAAAAAACATGAATTTGTACAAGCCCCATTATAAGTCAATGGGAAAAATATGGCATAAAATGGCATTTTGCACAAAAACCATAAGTGGCAGAACTGCCAAAAGTAATAGCAGAATTCTCCCAATGACCATAAACGTTATATGTGAAAATGGCAAAAATTGGTAAAACTGTTGAAGAGTTGAAACGCGCCGAAAAACGGGAAAAAAATATAATAATAATACTAGAAATTGCAATGGCAGAAGCCATTGCGAGTGTTTGCGTAAGGTGAAAGATTTATGGCATAAAATAGCATAAATTGCAAAATCGTTAAAAAGCAGAATTATTTAGCAGAAGCAGAAAGAGCATAATGACCAAAAACGGCAGAATTTGCAGAAGGAAAGGCAGAAATAATGAATTTGCATAAGGAAAAGCAGAAAATTTGAATTTTCAGAAAGATGGCATAAAATGGCACAATTTGCTAAATCGTTAAAAAGCAGAATTATTTAGCAGAAGCAGAAAGAGCAGAATGACCAAAAACGGCAGAATTTGCAGAAGGAAAGGCAGAAATAATGAATTTGCATAAGGAAAAGCAGAAACTTTGAATTTGCTGAAAAGTGGCATAAAATGGCACAAAATGCAAAAACTGTAAAAGGCTGAATTAGAAGGCAGAAGCAGAATAAGCAGAAGAAGCTTCAAAAAGCAGAAAAAGTTGAAAAAGCAAAAGGGAAGGGTAGAAAGGCAGAATGGGGCAGAATGGCATAATATGGCAGGTGGCACAATAGAATTGAATAGAGGGAACATGGCCAGAAATTGCACAAATCACAAAAATGCTGGTTGTACCAAAAAAAATTATAAAAAGTATAATGATAGACCATAAAGGCCAAAAGTCCCATTAGAAATGAATTGGGCAGAAAAATGGCATAAAACGGCACAAAATGCAAAAACTGTAAAAGCCAAAATGGTTAAAAGTAGCAGAAGCAGAATAAGCAAAAGAAGCTTAAAAAAGCAGAAAAAGTTGAAAAAAGAAAAGGGAAGGGCAGAAAGGCAGATTGGGGCAGAATGGCATAATATGGCAGGTGGCACAATAGAATTGAATAGAGGGAACATGGCCTGAAATTGCACAAATCACTAAAATGCTGGTTGTACCAAAAAAATTATAAAAAGTGTAAGGATAGACAATAAATTGCAAAAGTCCTATTAGAAATGAATGGGGCAGAAAAGTGGCATAAAATGGCACAAAATGCAAAACTGTAAAAGGCAGAAGCAGAATAAGCAGAAAAAGCTTCAAAAAACAGAAAAAGTTGGAAAAGCAAAAGGGAAGGGCAGAAAGGCAGAATGAGGCAGAAAAATGGCATAAAACGGCACAAAATGCACAAATTGTAAAAGGCAGAACTATTGGTTTAAAGTAGCAGAAGCAGAATAAGCAGAAGGGGTGTAAAAGTGCAGAAAAAGTTTAAAAAGCAAAAGGAAAATGAGAAAGGCAGAATGGGGCAGAATGGCATAATATGGCAGGTGGCACAATAGAATTGAATAGAGGGAACATGCCCAGAAATTGCACAAATCACAAAAATGCTGGTTGTATCAAAAAAAATTATAAAAAGTATAATGATAGACCATAAAGGCCAAAAGTCCCATTAGAAATGAATGGGGCAGAAAAATGGCATAAAACGGCACAAAATGCAAAAACTGTAAAAGGCAGAATTATTGGTTAAAAGTAGCACAAGCAAAATGACCAAAAAGGGCAGAATTTGCAAAAGAAAAGGCAGAAATTATGATTTTGTAGAAAGATGGCATAAAATGGCACAATTTGCAAAAACTGTAAACGGCAGAATTATTGGTTTAAAGTAGCAGAAGCAGAATAAGAACAGGCAGAATGACCAAAAAGGGCAGAATTTGCAAAAGAAAAGGCAGAAAATATGAATTTGCAAAAGTCCCATTAGAAATGAATGGGGCAGAAAAGTGGCAGAAAATAGCACAAAATGCAAAAACTGTAAAAGGCAGAATTAGAAGGCAGAAGCAGAATAAGCAGAAAAAGCTTAAAAAAGCAAAAAAAAGTTTAAAAAGCAAAAGGGAAGGACAGAAGGGAAGAAAGGCATAATGGGGCAGAATGGCATAATATGGCAGGTGGCACAATAGAATTGAATAGAGGGAACATGGCCTGAAATTGCACAAATCACTAAAATGCTAGTTGTACCAAAAAATGTATAAAAAGTATAAGGATAGACAATAAATTGCAAAAGTCCCATTGAAAATGAATGGGGCAGAAAAATGGCATAAAATGGCACAAAATGCAAAAACTGTAAAAGGCAGAAGCAGAATAAGCAGAAAAACCTTAAAAAAACAGAAAAAGTTGAAAAAGCAAAAGGGAAGGGCAGAAAGGCAGAATGCGGCAGAAAAATGGCATAAAACGGCACAATTTGCAAAATCGTTAAAAAGCAGAATTATTTAGCAGAAGCAGAAAGAGCAGAATGACCAAAAAGGGCAGAATTTGCAAAAGGAAAGGCAGAAATTATGATTTTGCAAAAGTCCCATTAAAAATGAATGGGGCAGAAAAGTGGCATTAAATGGCACAAAATGCAAAAACTGTAAAAGGCAGAATTAGAAGGCAGAAGCAGAATAAGCAGAAAAAGCTTTAAAAAAGCAGAAAAAGTTTAAAAAGCAAAAAGGAAGGGCAGAAGGGCAGAAAGGCATAATGGGGCAGAATGGCATAATATGGCAGGTGGCACAATAGAATTGAATAGAGGGAACATGGCCTGAAATTGCACAAATCACTAAAATGCTGGTTGTACCAAAAAATGTATAAAAAGTACAAGGATAGACAATAAATGGCAAAAGTCCCTTTAGAAATGAATGGGGAAGAAAAATGGCATAAAATAGCGCAAACCACAAACACTTTAAATGGCTGAACTGCTGGTTAAACGAAGCATAATGAATGGCAGAATAAGCACAATGAGCATAAAGGCCATAAGTGGCAGAAAAATGTGCAAAAAACATGAATTTGTACAAGCCCCATTATAAGTCAATGGGAAAAATACGGCATAAAATGGCATTTTGCACAAAAACCATAAGTGGTAGAACTGCCAAAAGTAATAGCAGAATTCTCCCAATGACCATAAACATTATATGTAAAAATGGCAAAAATTGGTTAAACTGCTGAAGGCGTGAAACGAACCGAAAAACGGGAAAAAAATATAATAATAACTAGAAATTGCAATGGCAGAAGCCATTGCGAGTGTTTGCGTAAGCTAAAAAATGTATGGCATAAAATAGCATAAATTGCAAAATCGTTAAAAAGCAGAATTATTTAGCAGAAGCAGAAAGAGCAGAATGACCAAAAATGGCAGAATTTGCAGAAGGAAAGGCAGAAATAATGAATCTGCATAAGGAAAAGCAGAAAATTTGAATTTGCTGAAAAGTGGCATAAAATGGCACAAAATGCAAAAACTGTAAAAGGCAGAAGCAGAATAAGCAGAAAAACCTTCAAAAAACAGAAAAAGTTGAAAAAGCAAAAGAGAAGGGCAGAAAGGCAGAATGGGGCAGAAAAATGGCATAAAACGGCACAAAATGCACAAATTGTAAAAGGCAGAACTATTGGTTTAAAGTAGCAGAAGCAGAATAAGCAGAAGGGGTGTAAAAGTGCAGAAAAAGTTTAAAAAGCAAAAGGAAAATGGGAAAGGCAGAATGGGGCAGAATGGCATAATATGGCAGGTGGCACAATAGAATTGAATAGAGGGAACATGGCCAGAAATTGCACAAATCACAAAAATGCTGGTTGTACCAAAAAAAAATTATAAAAAGTATAATGATAGACCATAAAGGCCAAAAGTCCCATTAGAAATGAATTGGGCAGAAAAATGGCATAAAACGGCACAAAATGCAAAAACTGTAAAAGGCAGAATTATTGGTTAAAAGTAGCACAAGCAAAATGACCAAAAAGGGCAGAATTTGCAAAAGGAAAGGCAGAAATTATGATTTTGCAAAAGTCCCATTAAAAATGAATGGGGCAGAAAAGTGGCATTAAATGGCACAAAATGCAAAAACTGTAAAAGGCAGAATTAGAAGGCAGAAGCAGAATAAGCAGAAAAACCTTAAAAAAGCAGAAAAAGTTTAAAAAGCAAAAGGGAAGGGCAGAAGGGCAGAAAGGCATAATGGGGCAGAATGGCATAATATGGCAGGTGGCACAATAGAATTGAATAGAGGGAACATGGCCTGAAACTGCACAAATCACTAAAATGCTGGTTGTACCAAAAAATGTATAAAAAGTACAAGGATAGACAATAAATGGCAAAGGTCCCTTTAGAAATGAATGGGGCAGAAAATGGCATAAAATAGCACGAACCACAAACAATTTAAATGGCTGAACTGCTGCTTAAATGAAGCATAATGAATGGCAGAATAAGCACAATGAGCATAAAGGGCATAAGTGGCAGAAAAATTTGCAAAAAACATGAATTTGTACAAGCCCCATTATAAGTCAATGGGAAAAATATGGCATAAAATGGCATTTTGCACAAAAACCATAAGTGGCAGAACTGCCAAAAGTAATAGCAGAATTCTCCCAATGACCATAAACGTTATATGTGAAAATGGCAAAAATTGGTAAAACTGTTGAAGAGTTGAAACGCGCCGAAAAACGGGAAAAATCCTGAATAATAATAATAAAGAACTTGCAAAACAATTAGTGTTTGCGTAATGCTACGCAAACACTCAATAACTAGAAATTGCAATGGCAGAAGCCATTGCGAGTGTTTGCGTAAGCTAAAAAATTTATGGCATAAAATAGCATAAATTGCAAAATCGTTAAAAAGCAGAATAAGTTAGCAGAAACAGAAAGAGCAGAATGACCAAAAACTGCAGAATTTGCAGAAGGAAAGGCAGAAATAATGAATTTGCATAAGGAAAAGCAGAAAATTTGAATTTGCAGAAAAGTGGCATAAAATGGCACAAAATGCAAAAACTGTAAAAGGCAGAAGCAGAATAAGCAGAAAAACCTTCAAAAAACAGAAAAAGTTGAAAAAGCAAAAGAGAAGGGCAGAAAGGCAGAATGGGGCAGAAAAATGGCATAAAACGGCACAAAATGCACAAATTGTAAAAGGCAGAACTATTGGTTTAAAGTAGCAGAAGCAGAATAAGCAGAAGGGGTGTAAAAGTGCAGAAAAAGTTGAAAAAGCAAAAGGAAAATGGGAAAGGCAGAATGGGGCAGAATGGCATAATATGGCAGGTGGCACAATAGAATTGAATAGAGGGAACATGGCCAGAAATGGCACAAATCACAAAAATGCTGGTTGTACCAAAAAAAATTATAAAAAGTATAATGATAGACCATAAAGGCCAAAATTCCCATTAGAAATGAATTGGGCAGAAAAATGGCATAAAATGGCACAAAATGCAAAAACTGTAAAAGGCAGAATTATTGGTTAAAAGTAGCACAAGCAAAATGACCAAAAAGGGCAGAATTTGCAAAAGGAAAGGCAGAAATTATGATTTTGCAGAAAGATGGCATAAAATGGCACAATTTGCAAAAACTGTAAACGGCAGAATTATTGGTTAAAAGTAGCAGAAGCAGAATAAGAACAGGCAGAATGACCAAAAAGGGCAGAATTTGCAAAAGAAAAGGCAGAAAATATGATTTTGCAAAAGTCCCATTAAAAATGAATGGGGCAGAAAAGTGGCATTAAATGGCACAAAATGCAAAAACTGTAACAGGCAGAATTAGAAGGCAGAAGCAGAATAAGCAGAAAAAGCTTAAAAAAGAAGAAAAAGTTTAAAAAGCAAAAGGAAAGGGCAGAAAGGCAGAAAGGCATAATGGGGAAGAATGGCATAATTTGGCAGGTGGCACAATAGAATTCAATAGAGGGAACATGGCCTGAAATTGCACAAATCACTAAAATGCTAGTTGTACCAAAAAATGTATTAAAAGTTTAAGGATAGACAATAAATGGCAAAAGTCCCATTAGAAATGAATGGGGCAGAAAATGGCATAAAATAGCACGAACCACAAACAATTTAAATGGCTGAACTGCTGCTTAAACGAAGCATAATGAATGGCAGAATAAGCACAATGAGCATAAAGGCCATAAGTGGCAGAAAAATGTGCAAAAAACATGAATTTGTACAAGCCCCATTATAAGTCAATGGGAAAAATATGGCATAAAATGGCATTTTGCACAAAAACCATAAGTGGCAGAACTGCCAAAAGTAATAGCAGAATTCTCCCAATGACCATAAACGTTATATGTGAAAATGGCAAAAATTGGTAAAACTGTTGAAGAGTTGAAACGCGCCGAAAAACGGGAAAAATCCTGAATAATAATAATAACTAGAAATTGCAATGGCAGAAGCCATTGCGAGTGTTTGCGTAAGCTAAAAAATTTATGGCATAAAATAGCATAAATTGCAAAATCGTTAAAAAGCAGAATTATTTAGCAGAAGCAGAAAGAGCATAATGACCAAAAACGGCAGAATTTGCAGAAGGAAAGGCAGAAATAATGAATTTGCATAAGGAAAAGCAGAAAATTTGAATTTGCAGAAAGATGGCATAAAATGGCACAATTTGCAAAATCGTTAAAAAGCAGAATTATTTAGCAGAAGCAGAAAGAGCAGAATGACCAAAAACGGCAGAATTTGCAGAAGGAAAGGCAGAAATAATGAATCTGCATAAGGAAAAGCAGAAAATTTGAATTTGCAGAAAGATGGCATAAAATGGCACAATTTGCAAAATCGTTAAAAAGCAGAATATTTAGCAGAAGCAGAAAGAGCAGAATGACCGAAAATGGCAGAATTTGCAGAAAAAAAGGCAGAAATAATGAATTTGCATAAGGAAAAGCAGAAAATTTGAATTTGCAGAAAAGTGGCATAAAATGGCACAAAATGCAAAACTGTAAAAGGCAGAATTAAAAGGCAGAAGCAGAATAAGCACAAGAAGCTTCAAAAAGCAGAAAAAGTTGAAAAAGCAAAAGGGAAGGGCAGAAAGGCAGAATGGGGCAGAATGGCATAATATGACAGGTGGCACAATAGAACTGAATAGAGGGAACATGGCCTGAAATTGCACAAATCACTAAAATGCTGGTTGTACCAAAAAATGTATAAAAAGTATATGGATAGACAATAAATTGCAAAATTCCCATTAGAAATGAATGGAGCAGAAAAGTGGCATAAAATAGCACAAAATGCAAAAACTGTAAAAGGCACAATTAGAAGGCAGAAGCAGAATAAGCAGAAAAAGCTTTAAAAAGCAGAAAAAGTTTAAAAAGCAAAAGAGAAGGGCAGAAGGGCAAAAAGGCATAATGGGGCAGAATGGCATAATATGGCAGGTGGCACAATAGAATTGAATAGAGGGAACATGGCCAGAAATATCACAAATCACAAAAATGCTGGTTGTACCAAAAAAAATTATAAAAAGTATAATGATAGACCATAAAGGCCAAAATTCCCATTAAAAATGAATGGGGCAGAAAAGTGGCATTAAATGGCACAAAATGCAAAAACTGTAAAAGGCATAATTAGAAGGCAGAAGCAGAATAAGCAGAAAAACCTTAAAAAAGCAGAAAAAGTTTAAAAAGCAAAAGGGAAGGGCAGAATGGCAGAAAGGCATAATGGGGCAGAATGGCATAATATGGCAGGTGGCACAATAGAATTGAATAGAGGGAACATGGCCTGAAACTGCACAAATCACTAAAATGCTGGTTGTACCAAAAAATGTATAAAAAGTACAAGGATAGACAATAAATGGCAAAGGTCCCTTTAGAAATGAATGGGGCAGAAAATGGCATAAAATAGCACGAACCACAAACAATTTAAATGTCTGAACTGCTGCTTAAATGAAGCATAATGAATGGCAGAATAAGCACAATGAGCATAAAGGGCATAAGTGGCAGAAAAATGTGCAAAAAACATGAATTTGTACAAGCCCCATTATAAGTCAATGGGAAAAATATGGCATAAAATGGCATTTTGCACAAAAACCATAAGTGGCAGAACTGCCAAAAGTAATAGCAGAATTCTCCCAATGACCATAAACGTTATATGTGAAAATGGCAAAAATTGGTAAAACTGTTGAAGAGTTGAAACGCGCCGAAAAACGGGAAAAATCCTGAATAATAATAATAATAAAGAACTTGCAAAACAATTAGTGTTTGCGTAATGCTACGCAAACACTCAATAACGTCTGTGCAAAAACAATCAGAGTGTCACGTGCATACCTGCATAGAACTTATAGCATCATCAAATATGCACGTGCTCCATTTGCATAATGGATTAGGTGCAAACAAAGTGAATGATAAACCCTGTGGCTGTGTTAATAGCGTTTGTTTAGCTCATTTCATCCTTAAATTAACAAATATGTAGAACATAGTGGAGAAGATTTGTGTCTGCTCTGTCTGTCCTCTGCTGCTCAGGCTCTCTCTGCCCTGACATCGATGTTGTCCCATCACTACCATGTTAAACTGCGAGTCAGAGGCGGGCTTTAGGCGAAGTAAGTATCCAATCACAGAGGAGGTTGTCTGCGAGAGTGCAGTGCTATTGGCTGTCACAGCCTGCCGCGAAGAGGAGGGAGAGGGAACAAGACAGAAGCTGTGGAGCGATCCTCAAAGAGTAAAAGAGTGAAATACGGGACAGAACCCACATTTTCTGAACGTGTCATTTGGAGCCATGCACAAGTCAACTTATTTTATCCCCCCTGAAGTTAAAGCAGAGGCAGGGACAGAAAAAACGGCAGCAGAACACACCCTGACCATTATTACTACTTCCTCCTGCTGCTACTACTACTACTATTACTGTTACTACTGCTGCTACTGCTACTACTATGACTACTACCTCTTCTGCTACTACTCCTGCTTCCACTAACACTACTACTATCAACACTGTTACTACTGCTACCACCATTACTATTACTACCCACTCTGCTACCAAGGTACAAAAAATACTTTACTCATTTAAATGCTTTCAAAATTTGCTTTTTTTTTTCAAAATGTACTCAGTACATTTTTTAAAACATATTTTACTTTTACTTAAAAAAAACACACATACTTCAAAAGTACTTATAAGCATCACTAGACTGAATGTATCTAGTTAGTTGCCACCTCTGCTGTCAGGTTTTAGGTTGCCATGTTGGGCCGCTGACTCCATCATTAGAAGGTCAGAGTCTCAGTGAAACAGACAGATTGCACGTCCTCCTCTCTCCAGGACCCGTCTCATCTTGTTTGCAGCGCAGTGGGTAGCTCTCACAGTGTTACGCGGAGCCATTTGACGCGGCTAATACTGACAACTTGAAATGTACATAAACCGTGATGAGAGCCACTTATTCAGTCCTGCCCAGAAAAGAGAAAAAAGGCTTGTTTTGAGATGCAAATGTTTCATTAAGTGCAGTAACACCTCCCAGATCTGACAGTGTTGTCACACGGACGCCGTTCTGCTCCCGAAGCCTTAATGATGCCGCCGTTAATGAGGCGCAGTTTATGACACGCTATTTAATGTCTGGAGAGATCTCTGCACAAGCAAAATAGAAAAAAAGTAGTACATACAGTATATATTTGATTCATAAGGGTTGCAAAGGCCTTAATATAGTCTCATCTTTCAGGTGGTGTCCATTGCATTATTCATTTCATATTAACATAATTAGTTTAAACCTACTCAATGTGCCACAAGAGGCTATTGCATTGCAAGTAAGTAAATAAAAATAATTAGCTATATTATCAATGCATTTGCAGACACATTTATGCAGAGTTATTACCTTCTGCTGTGGGGACTTGTCACATTGCTGGAAATAAATATTGTTAGCAAAATATTAGAGTGGCACTTTATTATTTCATCAGTTGCCATACTGGTGCCTTAACCAGGTTAGATTCTGGAAGTAAATTTCCCAATCATTTTCCCCATTGACCTTTTGGAAATACTCTTTATTAAGAGTTTAATAGCTTGACAGAGGCTACGCAGTTATGGGGTAACTTCTCATCATAACACATTTTATTTTAATAAAAAAAAAAAAAAGATCTGACCTTTGAAACATTGGCGACATAAGTTTGTAAGGTGCCAGGTAATCCAAATGAAAAGTGTTATGGCCATGACCCCATAGATGATTAGCCTTCATCAATCCTGTAAACTCTCATTAGATGGATTTTTCCATTGAGTTTGTACCTGGTTCTTGATTGTCCCTATCTGACAATGGAAGAGCGTTTAAGAAACTCCTGGATCCGGATGGTGTTCCATAACCATCCATTACCATTACTTCAAAGCTACAATAGCTTGCGAACAAACAAATGTAAAGAAAAAAACAACTGATTGATAGGTAGCAGGATCACTTTCTGTAACAATGAAACCAAGTTCTTTTATTAAACTTCACAGTATGACCTTACTTTGACTATCCTTTATTCTCCTGAAGCATTAACTTGAACCATCATTGCCACTATTTTAAGAGCCAGTGGTGAACTATTTAGTCGTGCTAATAGCAGAACATATTGGCAGTGTCATACAAGGTCAAGATGTTTACTCTTGCACTCGGCACCTCCCCGGCAGACAGGAATGTCCTCTCAGCATATCACACCGCCAGCTTATAGCCTTCTCATCTCAGGCCTTTTCTGTGTTTTGCCTAATCACAGCCACTTACTCTCACACATGCTGCTCGCCACCAAGAATACCGCACCACTTAGTAATGACTGGTACCATCTCAAGCCGAGGTTCTCCCACCCAGACGACTTCAGGCTGATGATGGCTTGTAATTTACACTGCAGGCTTCTGGATCGCGGCTATGCTAAAAGCGACACACGCGGCACACAAGTGTAAGACTGGGACCCGACCCAAAGCAGACCAAAGTGGCGAAAAGTGCTGCATAACAAAAACTGAAAAGACGACAGAGGCCCCATATAAAGCGGTAAATTTAACTTGGGCTAAAATTAAATCTGCTAATTAAATTTGATCTCTGAGGTTTGGTTCCATGGGCAGATGTCTTACACTAGTGGTGCAAACTGGGCAGTGGATAGACCATAAAAGCCAGGACTTTACCATCTACAACTCTGCATAATTACCTTTTTCTTGTAATGGAAGTTAGCAATAGTCTTTTCTTAAAGGTGAGACCAGTGCAGACAGTCTCAAGAAAAATAATATGTCATGGCAGCATTTTGTACTTAAGAGTATTCAGCACTCACAGACATTAGAGACAATTCTGGCAGAGTAAAATAAGGAGGTTATGTGCAGACGGAATAGGTTTTCATAAAAATGGAGACGCATTTATTTATTTATCCAAATGTGAATAATGACAATATTTTTTCAGTGCATATACCAATACAGAAATGTGTCTATATTAAGCTCAAAACTGTGAAACATTGCATGACTCACAATGCACATGTAAAAGTGTATTTTTAAACACCCATTTATCTATATTTCATTGGCAGAGTGCAATTTTCTTCCACATCATTTTCCCTTGTTTCAATCCTGGTTTTCCTTTTCTCCATCTTCGGTCCCCATCTGTACTCAGGCCGTCTTCGTGCTTATAAAGCTTTTAAACGCTGCAGCTCTTCAGAGGCTGCGGCCATGCACCGGGGAGAGGAGCCCGCTGACCTGAGGTGATTCTGAGTAGCTGCTTCTCAGGAGGAAAACGCGCCTCTCTTACATGGCAACTTTGCTTTTAGACAGACGTGCACATGCTGTAGACCCCACCCCACCCCACCCCCCACCCCAACACTGATGAATTCTTTTTCTTCTCACCAAGTCCCACATGAGCCTTTGATCACCAAATCTATTTTTACAGTTGACACCTAGAAGTAAAACTAATAGAGCATGTAAAGACTGGCATTGTGGGGTGTGTAGATCTGACTGCTTCTTTCTGGCTGTCCATCCATATTTCCTCTGTGTTCATTGTCTGTTTACAGCTTAACAAATAGCACTTACCCACATAATGATGAAAGTCTTCAAGAAATTATTATTTTTAAAGCATTCTCCCTGATGTAACCACATATCACATTGAAACACACTGAAAATGTTACATAGGCACATGTCAATAAATTAGAGTATTAGAGTATTATTAGAGAAATTAGAGTATTATGGAAAAATGAAATTATTTAACTGGTTCAATTCAAAAAATTCAACTACTACAAAAATTAGCTTCAGTAAACTGAAAGTGAAATATTGGTAATAAGGTGGTAATAAGAATAAGAATGTTTTTCTTTCCTTTTGGCTTTTTCCTTCTGGGGCCTCCACATTAAATAATCTACTACCGTACTGTGATTTGCATATTCATTTGGCATAAGTTTTTTCTCCATTTATTGCAGCTTGGGACTGGCACAAAGAGTACACTGGTTTGTGACCCTCTGTGGCTACATTTTGCTTTTCAATAACTGGGTAACAAAAACAGCTTGACACTATCAATCAGTAATAAAGAATTAATACATTTGTAATTAACAATATTTTAATGAATAAACACTTCTTCTTAGTTCTGACTACGGTTGAAAATGGGGCGGAAACTTTCCATGGGAAGTTAAGCTTGGAAATTTTCAAATTTCGAAATACATAAATAAAAAAAAACATTATAATCCAACAGATTTAAACAACTTTACTGAACATTTACAGAAAAGATTTGTCTCTGAACAATAAAACATTTATTAAGTAAAATATTACTTCCCAAAACCAAAAAAGTAAATGAAAACTCCTGTATGTAAATTGATCAAAAGAGAGAAAATGTGCTGAGCAGTTTAATCAGTGAAAAAACACAACATTACATTAATCTGGTCAAAAAACGGCACCACCCCCAGTGGCCAACCTGGGAACTGCAGCCAAACTAGTGTTGATAGGCCTGCCACCAGAACAGATGTAGCTCATTAATTATGCATGATGATGTCACAAATGTATTGATACCTATAAAGAATTATGATGCTTAATATTGTGCCCCCAAAATTTCACAATATACCATAAAACACATTTTTACAACACTAATAGTTGAGCTAATCAGAAATATGGAGTCTGCAGTCTTGAGTTTGAAAGTGTTGTGGAGATCATCTGTGCATGTGATAGGAGGATGTAGAGTGCATAGAAGTGCATACAAAGCCGGTTACAACATGTACCACATGTACATGTGACTGAGGAATAACACAGATATTGAGGTGTGTTTTTTATGCTATAGTATATTGCCCTGTCATGGGACACCTTTGAATTGTATAAGATCCCAATTTATTCCCATAAATTCCCACAAATTCCCATAAATGCTCATTTATTCCCATAGGAAATTTCCAACTTTGACAATTCCCAGAATTTTGAAACCCTAGTTCTGACATTGCTGTTTATTATTTTACAGTGAATTACATGAGCGTATTACTCAACAATTTAACATTAATAAAAAATACAACAGAATGGTGTTTTGTGATGTTGGCGTAATGCTTTGTAAATAATCACGTTACTGTTACCTAATACTTAATGCCATATAGCAGTGGTTCCCAACCTTTTATTGTCTTGTGTCCAAGACAAGCCAAGCCCCCCCAGCTCTCATCCGGCCCTCACTAACACAGAAACATTAGTTACACTCATAATATTTTCACTATCAGTAGATTTTTGTTCCTATTCCATTTCTTTTCCAAATGGGTTGTGGACTTTTTAGAATTTAATTTACACAAATATAATTTTGATAACCTCAACTTCAGAACAGACGGTGCTCTGTGGACCCCCTGCAATCTGTGGCGCCCCCCCAAAGGGGTCCCGGACCCCAGGTTGGGAACCAATGCCATATAGTGACATTTATTCTGAAGTAAGAAGAATCAATATCAAGTGTGAGATTGAACAAGTGGAAAAGATATCATAATTTATTGACATTGGCCTGAGCAGTGTGCGAGATGTGTTCGTACTGAAGACACAAACACATCACGCTCAGTAAATGTAGGTTGCTCATTACATTCAGCTACATTGGAAATCACAGGGTTGCCTTGTGGGCAGTGTGTTTTCACCTGATTGCTGATTTGATGTTTCTTGCACTAAAGCTTTCTCTTGAAACCACAGCTCACAAAAGAACAGTCCGTGTTTCCCAGACCTAACGTGGCTTCATATTTCTAGGGAAGGATGCATTTAGTCATAGCTCATTTGTTCTGAGGACCCTTAACATGCTCAATTAGTTTGTCTGTTTTCACTTGTCATTCATTTTAATAATGATCATTGTCTGCTCTGTATGAAATAATAACAGCTTGCGTGGCGAAGCTTCCTGTAAACCGATGATCACCTGCGATTTCCTCTGTGTCTTTTCACTAGCCTGTTATTACACTCGGCTGTCTGCACATGCCCACTGACAAACAGTGATTTAGCTGTCACCAGCAGCGTGGGCATATTGGGACGGTCAAGCGTGGCATTAGTTTCCCAAATTCCTCCTGAATTTGCTGGGTTTTAAAGGATTACCAGGAAGCTCAAGCCTGCTCTACATTCGCCACTTTTGTGTATTTTGGAGCGATTGATATGGAGAGACTGTTCCCAAAAATCTGTAGGCTTTTTTTAAATGTCTCCTAATCTATTGAGGTCATCTCTCACTGGCAGCTCAACAAACAAAACCCCTTGGCGAAAAAATACTGTTATATATAATAGATGTTATAAATAATTAGATTAAGAATTTGTCATTATTAAAATGTAAAACAGGTTATAGATCATTAATCCCATAGGACAAAAAAGAAATTGCTGCTAGTGGCTTTCCTAATCCAAGCACAAGGGGTCACACACCATTGTACTCTTGCACCAGGAAGGGCATCTGGAGTAAAATCATTGGCAAATAATAATGCAAATAACTGCATACTAGGAGGCAGATGATTTGCTGTGGTGATCCTGCAAGAAAAAGCCAAAAGGAAAGAAAAAATAGCAAACTTATGCCAGCGTACAGCCCAAATTAGGAAGGTGAATGTCATCCACTACAAAAGTTATAACAACTGAGCAATGACTTAAAACATAATATACCCTGCCCTATCCATAAATCACTGCACTCTAGACAGCATTAGAAGATTTGCTGCGGTGATCTCAGAAGGAAACCCAACAGGAAAGATATTATTTTAAGCTAAATATTTCACTGATTTAGAAACAAAACTAATAATAAGTCTGATTGTGAACACTACCAGAAACAACAAGTTATTTCCTCGAAATCATTATTTCTTCAGCGTGACCACTGCTTTTGGAGTAGCCGTAATACTCGCATAATGATGCAACTTCTCCAGAAATGATCATTGATGTCTGAACCACAAGAAACCATTTCTACAGGAAATACAAATCATGTTATAAACCACAAGATATCCATTATGCTTTATGGCTGCTCGCATAAACTCTAGAAGATTTACCATTTCCTGAAGCTTTTATGATGCAACAGAATGGTGCACAAGATGACAGACAGCAGACTAGAATGTTAAATATTGCAAAAAGTAATCAGTCATATCAGTATACATTATTGTTTTAGGGTCTTATCAAAGAAGCTGTGGGTTTGATCCTCAGGTAATTTGCACATTAATTTGTTATAGGTTTTATGTCAGATGCCCTTTCTCACACAACCCCCTCTATTTCTCCAGGCTTGAGAGTGGCACAAAGACTACACTGGCTTGTGACCCACTGTGGCTGTATTAACACCTATAAGGGAATTTGTGAATATAAATTGCCCCTTTCTGCAGGGTAACAAATTGAATTTAAGACTTTTTTTTAGACCTTTTTAAGATCCTTGTTCAAGAATATTAGGATCTATTTTATATGTATGTAGTGTACAAAATGAACAAAAAAGCTCAAATTCACAAAATTTGATTGAAACTGTTTATTTGCAACTATTTGTGACAGTGAGCGCCAGAAAGCATTTTGGTCTTGGTGAGAAAATATCTGAGCTCTCGTATCGGTCACGGTAATGCGTATGGGACTGGTTTAAGTGTATTTAAGACCTAAAGATCCACATTTCTGCAAATTTAAGACTTTTTAAGCCCTTAAATTCAGATTTTAAGATTTAAGACATTTTTAGACTTTTTATGACCCTGCAGAAACCCTGTCTGGAGAATGAATGTGAGAGTAAAAGTGTGCCTTTGACTAGCTGGCCATTGTGCAGTGTGTTCCCCACCTCAGGCCCCCACTTGCTGGTACATGCTCAGGCCACACATAACCTCCATCAGGAACAGCAGAAAAAATGAATGACTACTTTTAGCTCTGCAGTCAATGGAACAATGATTCCTGAATAATGAATATAAAAAGGTCAGTACACCCAGATTGGTTTATGATCTGTCAACGCCCCGACAAAAAAAGGAATAAAAAAAATAGTTTCACGTTATTTTAATTGCTCAGTGCAATATGTTCCAAAACAATCAACTCCACTTTGTAAATAGAATTTTTCTTGTAATACCAAAATTATTATTATATTATTATTATTGTTGTTGTTGTTGTTGTTGTTCGCACCTCCTTGAGTTGCGCCATATTAATTTCTAGAAAAAAAAAGAGATTATTTTTTTACGCACAGTTGTTGCATTTCCCGATGTGACTCAGCCAATTTGTTGTGTTTTGTATAATTAATGAAAGGATTGTTTTGGTCCTGATTGGCTATTGTTAGACATTGTGTGCGTCGAGACACACACGCTTCTGAATACATCTGATACATTTGCACAATTAGACAAACTCAAAATATTTGGGCTGACATTTTTAACAGGCCATAATGTTCCTCTATTCATTATTCATAGGTGCGGTTTACTTCATTATTGCAGCGTGACCCGTATCTGAACTCTGCAGTTATAATAGCATGTGTCTTTGAATTGTTTTTCTTCCATATCTTATTTCCCAATAAACAGATGGCCCTGGTCTGATCTTTTCTTGTCGTTACCATGGCAACCACGTATCCAGGTGGAAAACGTCTGAGTCCAAGAGCATAACACACAGAATATCTATTGTACATACACTTGCATTTATAATATAGATCATTAATGTCAAACTGAAGGGCCACACTCACACAGCAAAATAAAAATGGTACTATATGGTTAAACAGTATGGCATGGTGAAGTGTTCACATGTATTTTTTAATAATTTATATTACACAAATGTATTATTTATATTACACAAAGCTAACAAATAAAAAAACAGAGTCACGGCAGTTTAAGCTCTGATATTATCCCTACATACTCGATGTACCATAAAACTGAACTATACGGAGAAAAACTATACGGAGAAAAGTGAAGCGCACATGGATTTATGAGCAGCACATCGAGAGACTACGGCCTGCGTGTCATCAGCTGACCACCGGAACATCTACTGCTGCATACAAACAGCTGAGTGCTCCGGACACAGCACTAGGGCCCCCCAAGGATCACCTCCGGGTGTGAAAAATGGGGGGTTGTGTACAAACAATAGGCCCCCTCCTGAAGATTTCAGGAGAGGGTCTGGATGACGGTGTGTGTTTGTAAAGGGCAAGATTTTGGACCAGGAGGGACAGCAGCGGTAAAATGGTGTAATGCCACTTTAAGACATAAGCATTATCCTCTCACTGCTAGATAGTCCTAAATATTTTCCCCAAGCTATAGTTTTACTTCACCACTAACAAAAATCTAAAATGCTCCTCAGTGGCCTCACTCCTAAATGGGTAAACAAGTGTAGCTTAACTTAATTGTAAGATTACACAAAAGCTCACCTACTGAGGATATAAATACATCTTTTATAGTAAAACACTCCTTAACTGGTCCATCCTTGTTCAAACTCTGCACAAAGCTTTTATTTACTTATTAGAGAAAACATATTGCTTTTATACATCCATATGTACTTTGTGATCTGATTTATTTAAACAAACTTCTATTTTGGCACACAAACCTTGTGTTTACCATAAATGTGTTATGAGTAGTTTACATGTCAGCTCTGTTTCTCCTCCATCTGCTGTCATTATCGGCTACATTTTTCATTTGACCATGTCATTCCATTTCTCCTTCAGCGCCGATAAAGCGATAATAGTTTAGAAGTGGTTCTGACATGTCGATGATGGATGAAGAGAATAAATAAACACTTGTGCTTTACACATATGGGTCCCAGTGTGGAGAGCAACATGGGTTACAGAGATGAAAACATCATAGAAACATGTTACACATACTGTAGGCACAGTATGGCATTCAGTTTGGTTGCTGTTGAATGTATAATTAATGCATTGTGGGTTTATGTTTGATGATTAGATAAAACAATGACGAGTATTAGTGTAATTAGATTTCATTGTGTGTTCAGCTATGGTTTGTTCAAAGTTATAGAATCGATGCGCTAGACATATACCGTATTTTCTGGACTATACGTCGCTCTGGAGTATAAGTCGCACTAGCCAAAAAATGCAAAATGAAGAAGAAAAAACATATATAAGTCGCATTGGACTATAAGTCGCATTTTTTGAGTGAAATTTATTTTACAAAATCTGACACCAAGAACAGACATTTCATCTTGAAAGGCAAGGTATAGTAATAATAGAATAGAGAACAACAGGCTGAATAGGTGTGTGGTTTGCTAACGTAACACATTGATGGTTATTCAGCTACGTGAAGCATAAACAACGAACTGAATAGGTGTCTCGTATGTTAACGTAATATATTAACAGTTATTCACATAACTATAGCATAAAGAACATAATATAACAAGTTCACCAAACTCACAATCTCTCTCCTAATCGCTAAATCCTTTAAATTCTTCATCATCCTGAACAACTCCGGAGGTAGACAAAGCACCGCTTCCTCCTCTGAACGGCTGTCGTCAGACTCAGCATCAGTTCCATTTCCAATTATTCCAGTCTTTCTCAGTTGTCTTTATAGCCTAAGTTGTTACCGGTAATGTTTACATTTTAAATTGTCAGTGGTACGGGTGCAGCAGATGCTGGTACACAAGCCTAGAGTGCCCTCTAACAAACACATGAAATATTTTAATATATAAGTCGCATCTGAGTATACGTCGCACCCCTAGCCAGACTGTGAAAAAAAGTGAGACTTATAGTCCGGAAAATACGGTACTAAATATAGGTTTGTAGGTTGTAAATGGACTCAAATATGGTGTAATTTTAGGTTTTTGTGATATGTTTCTCACTTGGTTATTAGTCATCAATGCTCATGCTGCCAATATTTGCAAAACACATTTTTAAATCTGAATTAGTACTGTAGTTGTTATAAAATACCTAAAACCAGAACATTACCATCAGGGCACACAGATCAGTTCACCTGATTCTTTACTCCTCTTTACTGATTGCCATTTAAAGTAAAATGGCTGCAGAGTTGTCTGTTACTTCTGTCTAATCGTTGGATTTTCAGGAAAGGTCAGTAATGGGCGCTTCATGCACAAGACCCAAGCTCAGTTGTTCCTGCCAAGATACTACAAGGCCTCACTCAAAAAAGAAATGATAACTTGCCAAATACTATAATAAGTTCTGCGCTCTCTGAATGCTTGTATAAGTTAACTTCATATCACATCCTTTGGAACCTAAAACCATTTCCCTCTGCATGACTTGCCTGTTTACACTAACTACACCATATGTCTACAGTGCTCATTAACATACATGAATATTCAGTTATCATTTAAGTATGCAAAGATCCTGCCCCCTAATCTTATGAAGGTCTGTTTCAAGCAAATGACCACACTGTATTTTCCTAAAACCAAATCAGATATTCATTTTCGTAGCCATATTTTGGACACTTTCAGTCAATGTCCTGTTGCTACTACTTTCCATTGATCCCAAACTTGCCGTTTCGCCTGAGTTTACAGCCCCGCGTGAAGTTCCACTCAATAATGATGCGGAAAATGTCCTCCTAGACACATACAACTACGTTTAATAGAATTGATTCACTTCCTACGAGCGCAGAATGGCCTCTATTTTTAAAATCCAATGCAGCGATCTCCCGCAGATATTCTCACTTCTTTCACACTTCTTTTTTTCTTTGGGCTGTCATGTCAGAATAATCAATACACTCTCTCATAGTAGTGTGACTGATGCAGAGGATTATTCACTTATGCCAATTAGGGCTGTAAAAGGAAACAGAAGATTGCGTTTAAACAAAGGAACATGTCATACGAGAGCTGTTTGAAGACTGTAAATGATAGTTTTTGTGGCAGATTTTGATGAATGTTGGGCATCTGAATAAAACATCAAAGGAGTTTATAATTTTACAGCTAAACAAAGCCCGAGCCAAGAAAAGCCTTCACTGTAAAACACAATACTGCATCTTCAGAGGTGGGTGGTAAGAAATTACATTTAGGAAGTTTTTTAATAAATTGTACTTCTAAGTGGGGTTATTGCAAAATCTATATTATTTCTACTTGAGTAATGTTATTTTAAAGTAACAAAACTTTTACTTGAGTACAATTTTGGCAACTCTACCCATGTCAGTATGTTGCCTATGCTTTTTTGTTTATTTTTTTTTTTATCCTTTTGGCTGCTCCCTTTATTTATTCGGGTTCACCACAGAGGATCAGTCGCACAGTGAGTTTGCAGGTTTTTAAGCCAGATGCCCTTCCACATATTGTGTCTGGAGTAGGCAATGTGGGTGAAGTGTCTTGCCCAGGGACACAAAGACAGTATGCAGTTTGAGTGGGAATCGAACTGCCAACCCTCTGGTTGGTCGGCAAACACTTAACCCACTGTCGTCCCAATACGTTCCCTATCTACTGGATTCAAAAACTTAATGTTAAGAAAAAGTGAGGAAGATTTGCAAATTTGTGTTTCTTTTATTTATTTTATACAGATGTTATTTATTTTTATAAGCAAATTTGCTCTGATCATATCAATACTAAAACATAAACCAGACATTATGTCCAAAAAGTTACTCAGTGTTTGAGGAGTTGTTATATCAAATACGTTTTTTCTTATACCTGAGTAATTATTTAGATGATTGCTTTTTACTTCTACTTGAGTAATATAATTTTGAAGTAACAATATAACATTTTTCTTGAGAACAATTTTGTTTTTTACTCTACCCACCTCTGTGCATCTTATTAAAGATATTCGTGCATTGTAAAAATCTGTATAATTTACGGCAAATTACTGGCAGCTGTGAGTTTTACTATAAAAAAATCCAGTGACAATAAAAACTTTACAATTAATTACTTTAATTTTTCCATTACAGTACCATAAAACAATATTTTTGATGTATTTTTGATATTTGATTATATTAAAGAATGATGTTTACTGAATCATCAACTATAATAATTTATATTTGAAATCCTTTATAAATAAGATATATAAAAACCTTCTGTCAACTCTAATAAAGTAATTAGAGCTATGAGAATGTAAATAGTTTGAGTTTAAGAACCTAAATGATTCATTTACATTGGTTTTCCCAGTCTGAGCTGAATGAACTTGGGTTGGGTTTTCCAGTGTATACAGCAGCTCTTTCCTGCAGCAGTTGTAACAGTAATGGCTCAGATATAAAGTGTCTTTCACTGCGATCATATCCTCTCTAAGGGCTGCAGTGTTTTTGCTTCAATAGCCTTTGTCTGGTGTCTTAGTAGCTTTGTGAACAATCCATTACTTGGTCAAATACGCTTTTAGACAAGAACACTAGCATCCATATTTAATGATAGTGTTTGTTTTCTAACTCTTTCTCTCCAGAGGGCTATTGTTGCTGCTGTACTCTGTGTAAGTGAGCATTCAAATCCAACGGGGTCTAAAGCACAGCCAAGAAAGTTGAACTAACCTGAGCAAAATGCAAAATAGGAAGAATAGGTTATAAAAATAAATACCCTGTAGAAAAAAAGCGTTTTGTGTTTTGGTGTAATAACGTCTCACAAAGTTTCTTGAAACAAAACATCTTAACCTGGCTTTTAAACTTTCTTACCTATATTCACTTCACCTTAGCTTCCACGTTTTTGCTTCTGTCTGCATTTCAAAACAAAAAAATTGGGATATGTAACCATTGCAACTTTACTCTGTATATGCACCAAACCCATTGCAGTCGATTGATGTCAACCATTTATGTTGCAGCTATCTCATGAGTATTCACACACTGAGGTTTGCTTTGATAGAAGAACATATCCTGACAACACTATTAGAATACTAATGTGAAGTATTGTCACCGTGTGTAAATATGTAACCACTGAACAGACTGTGTAAATGTAACCCTTACTACTGCATACTAAATATATAAATCATATGGGCAGGTGCTGTGCGGATATTATCAGTGTTGACCTCCAGTTTAAAGCAGAGCAAAGGTTAATGGAGTTCAGTGGTCGGACCAGGCACAAGGTGAATGTGCCTGTCTGCATTTAGTTTTCTTATAATAAGCCTTTGAACATACTCTGTATTTCCAAAAGTATTCACTCACCCACCCACATAAATGAATTCACATTATAGTGTGGGGATGTTTTCAGGAGCTGGGCTTGGCCGCTTAGTTCCAGTGAAAGGAATTCTGAATCCTTCAGCACCAAGAGATTTTGGACAATTCCATGCTCCCAACTTTGTGGGAACAGTTTGGGGAAGGCCACTTCCTCTTCCAACATGACTGCACCAGTGCACAAAGCACGGGCCATAAAGACATGGAGGAGTGAGTTTGGTGTGGAAGAAGTTGACTGAACTTGCACAGAGTCCTGACCTCAACCTGACAGAACACCTTTGGGATGAATTAGAGCGAAGACTGCGAGCCAGGCATCATCAGTGTCTGAAATGTAGATGTCTGATGTAGACAGATGCAAAGGGTGGGCTGATGGATTAAGAATGGGATGTGACTTAAGTTCATATGTGTGTAAAGGCAGGTGAGCTAATACTTTTGGAAATATATTGTATTTTGTCAAAATGTAAGGTTGTGCTATTGGTATGAATGAATTTATGAATGAAGGAATTTAGGGGCTTCTACAATATGCAGTACTGGGCTATGGACAAAAAAGTCTATACATTTAAATTTAAAAAAGGAAATGAAAAAATTACAACTAGAAGCAGTCGGAGAGGCTAGACCTCTGCCAAGGCACTGGTCCTATCTCGCAATGAGCCCAGACTTGGATTCAAACTTCTCCAGTCCATATCTCAAAAAGGTACTGAACCCCTTAAATCCTTTGGATCCACACCAAAACGTATTATTTTGTCCTAGGCACATTACTGGCCTTTCCTGAAATTGTCATTACAAAAATAAAAAAATAAAAAAAAAACATTATTTTCAAAACTGTATTTTCAGACCTTAGAAAAGCGTTTTCATAAGTTTCACAGGTTAAATTATTTCTCATAGTACAATGGCATAAACTGACACTGGTACACTTCCAGACATTAATTTTGTTAAAATCTGTCAGGCAGCGAGGCTCTAACAAGCCTGGCTTTTGACAATAATTTCCAGTCAAGTGTTATTTAATATGCAACTTTCAAGATTAATTTGAAATGTTCAGACATAAAACATGAAATATTAGATCAGCTTTCTGCCATTCTGTCATTTTAGGAAACGTACAATATCTGCAGCTAAAGGGCACACTTTAACAGCGTTTTTGTACTAACGCTCTGTCAGGATCAAATTAATGCAGACATTTTTAGGGCGCCTACTACATGACTGGAGGGGAGCTTTAAGTACTCGCTTTCATTGTATGCTGCAGATGTAAATCATAGTTGGTGTAATGGGCCAACTTAATGTCAGTCATCTAATCATAAGCAGGCCATATTTACAGAACTGGGTCTGAAGTATGAAGCGTTTATAGGTCTCACCTCTTAACTTATGTATCCTAATTTAACTAAATAAGACTACAGCCTTGTTTATGACTGAACATGTTTTAGTCTCTCTAGTATTATTATTATATGCTACATTAAGTGCCTTTTTAGGGTATGAAAGCTATGAAGAGTTTTTTTTTTTTCCTTTCCAGAGGAGTAAAGTAACCAGATACCTTTTCTCTAGTAATCTACAAAGGTACTGTGCATTTTTTTGAAATTGGGTCACACTCTCCTTACACTAGGTTCTGAGTTCTCAGTAGATAGCAACGACAGCTGCAGTAGTAGTAGTAAGTAATTTGTACTTATGTAAATCGTGCACTTACCACTTGTCAATTTACCTAAGTAGTAGCAAAATGGTGATCTAATGCTTTTTGTTTATCAGTATAACTCACTTTTCTAGCTTTTCTTTGCCTCTGTCTCACATTTTCTAGACATGTTACTGCAGTCTAATTTAAAATGAGCTACTAAAAACATGAACCAGACTTTACAGTCCAAAAAGTTACTCAGTGCTTGAGGAGTTTATACTTTTTTTCTTATATCTGAGTAACTGAGCATTTTATTAAAGTTATTCATATCTAATTCTGCTAAATAGTTGAAGTCACTCATTTCAAATTAATAAATAAATTATGTCATATCTTGCTTTCCGTACACATCTATTGTTCTTCATATTAAGTAAAGTTCTACTGAATTATGTTTGTTTTACTCACTGATTAATTTAAAATAAATTAAGTTCAGCATTTTTGTTACTGTTTTCTAGACATGTTTCTGCCATCTAATTCAAAATGAGCTATTATTTTTCATGAAAGAGTAAAACATCTAGTCAATATGTTGACGTTATGTTGTGAAGAAAATAGGGGTTTAGTCTGTTTTTATGTATTTTAGGCTTGTTTTAAAAGTAACTATACTTTAACTTGAGCACAGATTTTGAGTACTTCTGCCACCTCTGTCTTTAACTGAGACGTCTGTAGATTATCTCTCACTCTCATATGCACACTGCACTATCACAGTCAGTGTTGTACTGGAAAGCTCTACAGGCCATAAAGGTCAGACCTTCTGATTTTACTAAACTAATGTCATGAGCCAGATGCATAGTAGCCTTCTCTACAACTGGTTCACTAATTCAGGGTTCGAACACTTTTTTACCAAGAATTTTTCATGATTTTTTTTCAAAACTTTTGACTAAATTCCCAAGACCTGAAAAATTACTTACATGTGTTTAAATAGTATTGAAAATGTCCAATGTGGTGCATTAGAAACATACTTTTGCTGCAGTTTCATTTGTTAAATTAGGAAATTAGTCAGTTGAAAAAAAAATCAGTTTGAGCTTCTTCCCTCAGAAATATATTATTCACTAATTTTACTGACCTATAGCCTATACGCCAGTGTTTAAACATAATTATGCTACATTAGATATGAACTAATCATCTGTGCTGTTTTAAAGCATTACCAAAACCAAAAGACAAGTAAAAAAAATATATTTATTTCAAATATTCTGACACAAAATAGATTTTGGTCACTTTTTCCTGCAGTGAGAACAAGAAGAGGCCAAGAAGACAGCGTTTCCTCTGAACATTTATATTTACTGTACTCTAGCTGGGCAGGTTTAACTAGTAGTGGCTGAATGTTACTTAGACTGTTTACATTTCCAAAACTTTTCCAAAACTTTGTGCCAAAATATGAAATTCCAAAACTTTTCCAGGTTTTCCATGATTGTACGAACCCTGGTAACTGCCACAAAATTGTAAAAACCTGTAAACCCAGGCCATGGCATATTTATCAATAATTCACTGCAATTAGGTTTTAGGCCCCGCATCTTCAGTAAACTTAAAATAACATTCAACTATTTTGACTGACATTTTCTTCATATTTTTAAGATTACTACCAGGCCATGCAATGGAGACAGCTATCAAAACAGTCTCCGCTTTTGCGAGTAATAGACTGGCTTTCTCCTTTGCATAACCTTGGAAATAGTTTTACTCCGGGGGAATGACGGCCGTTTAGCCCACATTATACTCACAGTAAAGTACAGTGGTGCATCCATGAAAGAGAACAGCTTTAACCTTTTGTGAAATCATTTGGCCTTTAGTTATTACAGGAGGAAGGAGTACTCAACATGTGTACCCCAGTAAAAGTGTAAGTATTCAACAAAAAAAACATTACAAATACTGTTATAAGTAATCTGTAAAATTGACATAAAATTAAACTACGGTAAAAACTGGCAGCTGGAGTTAAAACTACAGTGACAAAACATCTTACAGTAAATTACTTTCATTTTACAGTACAATACTGTAAAACATAATCTACTGCATTGATTCCCAAGCAGGGGTACGGGAACCTTTAGAGGTACACAAGCACTTTTCAGAGGGCAGTGGGAATTATTTCATCATTAGTACATATTTGCAGTCTTTTTATGAAACCTATGAAAAACAAATAAGCACAATTGTCTTTTGACACTTGATTAATCTAAAAAAAAAAGATTGATTACAAGGAGGTGAAATGGCTAAATATATTATTTTAATAGGCCTAATATAGTTTGATACATATTTGTTTATTAGTTATTTATTTTTTTATAAAAAGTTTTTGTGGTAAATATTTTATGAGGTTAAGATTTTTTTTTATTTTCAACATGAAAAACTGTATATAGTGAAATAAGTTATTGTAATAGAGGTTTATATTTGTATTTATTATTTTTATTATATTATTTTTATATATTTTATTTATTGTTGTTTTAAAGGCATTTTTAATCTTTAATTTTATTTTTGAAGCCAAATTTTACTGATTTTTATTTTAAGTTTATTTATGTAAACTATTTAAGCCATTATTATTATTATTATTTAGTTTAGTTTTCTTTTCTTTTTTTCTTTTTTGTTATTTGAGTAAATTATACTACTGCTGCTACTACTACTACTTCTACTTCCAGGCCCATTGTCAGGGGAGTCTGTTGTCCCAGGCTTCAGGGTCAGAGGGGCCCAGAAATGGTCCCTCTTCTTATATTTTCTAAGGGGGCCCATGTGAAGCCTGCTTGCCCCGGACCTCAGCAAACCTGTCAATGAGCCTTACTACTACTACTACTACTACTACTACTACTACTACTACTACTTCTACACAGTGTTAAAAATACTCTTGAATTGAAATAAGAAAGCCATTGCTGTCTCTTCCTGTATGTGAAGGATTGCTGCTTCATACAGAAATGCTGAGTTTGTGATTGGTCTCAGCTGGCTCTTCTCCTAATGACAATGGGAGCGTAACATGGAGCCAATCTGATGGAAACAACCGGATGAACAGAGAAATGTGATGTGTATGGGCTTTTTACCACAATAAGCCTCTCTAACAGTGTCTGAGAGAGTAAACACTTCTCTCGGGAGATGAGTGATTGCGCTGACATTCAGACATTCAGTCAACTATGATAGGTACACATCTGCAAACCTCCAACGTTTCAAAGACAAAGGGGTTGTGGCAAAACACTTTAAGCAATATATCAATAATAACAGATAGAGGAATAACTTGTGAGGCTTTTGTAAAATATAAGAATTTAGCAGGATGTTTTTGTATTATGTAGGCGGTAACCTGGCTTGATGAAATGTAATTCAGCCATTTTGGCATGACAAAAATAATTAATAATAATGGTTGTAGTGGTGCACTGTGGCAGAGATATTAGCTTTCCAACCTACTGCAGGGAGGTTGCGCGGTCAGTCCTCGAGCTGGCTGATCACGATCTCTTTTGAGTGGAGGCTGCTTGTCCTCCGGCTAACGCTCATAGTTGCTGGGATAGGCTCCAGGCACCCATGACCCCTAGGGGGATAAAAAGAAAATTGTTTGTCATAAGCCAAAAATGTTAGGTTGCATTTATTATTATTTTTATTATGTAACTTTACTTTGTCATACATTTATTTTTCTTGTAATGCAAAAAAGTTTTGGGATTCTATTAGAAAGTCATAATAGACACTGTTGAGCCTTTCACCCAATCTGTCATTTACTATATTATTTATAAAGCTCACAATGAGCCAGCTTTTCTTACCGTTTGTATAAATTGGACACTTACCACAAATAAACCCGAAAGTACCTCAAAAGGATTCTACAGAAACATCTGCTATTCAGTGTGGCCCTGAGAAACACTGTTCAACCAAAGTCCAAAAAATGTGAAGATTTGAACGAGCAGCCTCATTGTTGCTTTCATTTTTAATCTCAATTGTTAATTGTTGTCACAGCTTTGGAGCTGTTGACATGCAGATGACACAGCTAAACGTTTGTGACAAAGATAATGAAAACAACAGTAAATGTGAGCGTCAGCAGCTGGTAATGATTGTGTTGGAGGCAGTGGCCCTTGGGTGGTCTGGAGGAGAAGCCTGGTCTTCAGCAGATTCAGGGCACCATGTGGTAATGAACACTACACAGCGACAAGGATCAGTTAGACATGTTTGCCAACAACTGGGACGTCCTGGCAACTGATAAAACTCAACGGTGGCCACTGTGGAGATGCCGGTTTTAATTAGAATGCCTACACATATATTTATCTTTTTACTTCCTGATTAGCATCTAACAAATTTTGGTTGACCAATCTGCTGGAGTGGAAAAAAGTATATTACCTTTTCTGAACTACATTAAACTTTTTTTGCAGTGGTGGAATATAACAAAGTAAAACACTTAGTTACTTTACTTGAATACATTTTCATGAGTCTGTACTTTACTTAAGTAGATTTTACAAGAGGTACTTTTACTTCACTACATTTTAGGGCAAGTATCTGTACTTTTTACTCCGCTACATTTATGAATCGGTTACAAAGTATTTAGAGTTTTGGTTTAAAAAAAAAAATACCATGGTGTCATTGTAGATATGCAGTAAAGATGCTGTAAAGTACAGTAGTACACATTAGAAACATCAAAATAATAGAGAAGGCATCACTGTCGTATTCTACTGTACTGGTTTGTTCATGTCATTAATATAATCTGTACAATTCATCCTGATCCATCACATTTAACACATTCATTAGTTGCCAATTATGTGCAAAATACTTTTACTTTTTTACTTGCAAGTACTTTTTTTTTTTAATTTTACTCATGTAACAGTTTTGCTGAGTATAGATAGTACTTTCACCACAATATTAAAGTATACCTTTTTTTATTTTTATTTTTTTATGGTAATGCCAAGCAAATTGTCTTGCAGAGATTTAAAAAACACAGCAAAAAAATTACAAAATTATCCTGCAGCACACAGCAGCCCTCTCCATATATCTGTGTATACAAAGGCCGGTGTGTATTCTCTGTACAAACCCGGAGTGAACCAGCAGCTGATAAGTCTGTCAGCAGCGGGCCAGGGGTCTGCTCTGCTCCTATTGTGTGAGCCGGGCCGCTGCTTTAGTTAAAATTGCCAAAAGGAACAACAATGATCCGCCTTGACAGGTATTCAGCGCCCACTCAAAACTCCTTCTATTACCCAGTGTATTGTTGCCATTGAGCGCTGTACAAGGCTCATCCCGGGCAGAGATAAAGTGTCAGTCGTAGGCAGATCCGGGACGTCGGCGTGTGTAAGCAAACCATGTGCTCCTCTGTCACGGTCAGGCCAGACAAGAGACTGACGAGGTGCTGGAGGTGCAAGACTGGGGCCAAAAAGCATTATGGGAAATGGAGTGTCATATGATATCACCAAACATTAGAGTGAACTGTAATACCAGGCAAAGTATGAGGTTTAGATCAAGTAAACAAAGGTGGAAGAAGTGCTCAAACTGTACTTCAACATATAATTACTTAAGTAGAAGTAAAAGCACTCAACATAATTACCAATGCTCCACTAACAACTACTCCTGCTAATACTACTACAACTACTTCTGCTGCTGTTCCTATTACAACTGCTGCTCTTACTATTTCTATGACTACTTTTACGCCTATTACTAGCCTACTGCTGCTACAACTGTTATTGCTAATACTACTACTGCAACTCGTACCACTACTGCAACTGCTCTACTACTACTACTACTACTACTACTACGTCAGACCCGTGACCTTCTGATTGTAAGACAATGTGATGAGGTTAAAACCTTTACTTATTCACAGACCAAAAATGTACTTAAGTAAATGTAACAATTGTGTTTTCAGAAAGTACATTTTCTTACTTAAATAAATTACTTTAGTAAAACTGTCTTATTACTTTCCACCTCTGAAATTATATTATATATTATATTATTTCACCTCTGTTATGCTTGGGAATGTGTGAGCAGTGTCTCAGGCTGAACATACGCTTGAATTACAATTGGGAAGTATCATGGGTATACTGCAAAAATACTGATTGTAATTAGCATAACAAGTGTCTGATTGGATTAGTTTCATGTCAGTGAAGCCAAGACGCACTGCCTAGAAAATAAAATTAACCTTTAAGGAATACACACAGTTGTTAGATACTTTAATTACCTGTGAGAGCCAATGCAGAGTCTAACTGTTTACTGAAATTGCAGATTTGCTCTTCACGAGGTGTTAGGGAAAATGAGATATTAATGTTAACAGTTGCCTATAGCAACAAGAACAGTAAGAGTTGTTTTGTACTTGATAAGGTGCAATTAACCTCTAACCTGTTTTTAAATTCAATGTAGTATATGTGATATGAAGAAATGAAGCAGTGGACTACTTAAGTAAAGTACTTTAAATGACTTTGGTAAATTGCTTCACCACTGAAATGAAGGTCGTGTAAATCTAAGCCTAATCATTTACATTTTGTGTAATTTTGTGGTTATTTTGAGTTGTCATTGGTTTATAGTTAGCTAGAAGTCATAAAAATATATCTGCCCAAAAAATTTTGGAAGTGTTTAAAGGTTTATAGCAGTGGAAATGGAGGACCTGCTGTGCTTTTGCGTCCTGTATCATATTTGATTTTACAGCCACTTCCCATTCACAGCATGAAAGTCCAGGATTTGACCTCTGACCCCTGGTGAATGTCTATGTAGGTTTCCTTCAGGTTGTCTCCTTTTCTCATCAGAAGAGAGTAATCCTCCAGACAGTACTGCGACCAAATCTAAAGATGGTCTGCATGTGTGGCTACCCCACACTGACAGGCTGTGTCAGGAGCACTAGATGATGGTTTAAAGCAATGGGTCTCAACATCAGCTAACATTTTACTGTTTTTTAATGTTTTTTATTATTATTATTATTATTATTACACTGTGATGACTGAAAGGATGAAATCTCGGATACAAGTGGCCGAAATAGTTTTTCTCTGCAGGGTGGCTGGGTGCTCCCTTAGAGATAGGGTGAGGAGCTCAGTCACCCAAGAGGAGCTCGGAGTAGAGTCACTGCTCAATCACAACAAGATGAGCCGGCTGAGATGGTTCGAGCATCTGTTTTGAATGCCCCCTCGATCATGTCCCACCTTCTGATGGCCTGGGAATGCCTTGGGATTCCCTCAGTAGAACTGGAGGAAGTGTCTGGGGGGAGGGAAGTCTGGGCAGCTTTTCCTAGACTGCTGCCTCTGTGACCTGGCCCCGGATAAGCGGTAGAAGATGGATTTGTAATCCTTTACCATTTCATGCAAAAAAAAAAGGGTTAAAGGATTCTACAGGCAATAATATGGTATAGTGCCACAAACTCCAATGGGAATTTTGTGTCAGGACACATATGTTTAAGATGCATGAAGAGCTGCCTATGTGTGACGGGTAACGTGCCCTGTCACTCTGAGTTACACAGTGGATAACCTGGCAGCCTGCGTGCTCTGTATCTGTGATAAAAGAGCTATTTCATGTTGGGAAAACCATGAAAAGTTGTTACTGTTGTTTGCTTGTCTGTTTGGAAGATAACTCAAATTGCTATGATTTAATTGTGATGACATTTTCAGGAAGTCAGCAATGGGTCAAAGAAGAAATGATTAGTGTTTGGTGTGGCTCTGGGACATTGTTTTGATACAGGAATTTTTTTATTTTATTTTTTTTCGGGATACAGAGTTCTCTACATTGTGAGTTTAAGTTTTTATTAACATTGTGGTGTCAGTTTGGATCACAGTATAAATTCAGTCACTGTAATGTCTATAGGCAGAGGTCCGTACTCTCTCAGTGCTTCTAGTTCGATGGTAAACTCTTGTGATAGTGCTACTGAATATATCAAAAGTTTTACCAATCTTTGACAAAGGATAATTTTTTTAAATGACATATCATTTTTGTGAACTGAACATGTATTTATATATGTATTTGCCAAACATTTTTAGTGTCTATCACAATATGCAATTTCTATGCTTCTATAAAGATAGCTGGCATATAATTAACTTGAAAACAAACATGCATTGCACTGTCCCTGTACAATCACACCACTCTTTAAAAGCATCTTCTGTTGATTTTAGTTCCTGCCTGCCTCTTTTTTTAGTTTTTCAGAATATGTCAAAGAGAAAGAACAAACTGCTTTGTGTCTCTCACGCCTCTCTCCTTTTACAATAGACGCTCAGTGGTAGTTTTTTATCTGCTCCGGAGCACTTAAGCAACTGAATAATTATAGGCTTTATTGGGAACGTCTGACACTGCGGCCATGAGATTGGTGGGGCTTGTCAGAAGGCGCGCATTAAGTTGTCATGAATACAGAGCTGTCCAAATGGGACTTGTACCATATCTTTATCAATAATATAAGTCTCTCGTTCTCTGTGGCTCAGACTTCATCATCCTGTCCTAGAAATGTCTGAGGCGGCTGCAACGACATCTTTTTGTTGCTTTTCAGGTTAGACAATCAAAGATCAGTTAAGGAAAGCAGAGTAAAAACAGAAGGTGTTTGCATAATGCTAAAATGATTACATGCCCACTTCCAAAATGTTGGGATCTGAATACAGTGGTTTACAAAACTATATTTTATACACAATAGACCATAAAAAGTGTAGCAGGAGCTGAAACTGACATATTTTACAATTTTATGAAAAACTGGGCCCCAACTGCAGTCACCACAGCAAGTCTTCTCTCGAGTGTGCAGTGACTTGCATACAGTGTGTTCTGAGCCTTCCTGATACAACTCTTTCCATTTATCAAGGCTTGGGACTGGCACAAAGAATGTCTTAATGGCTTATGACCTCTTGTGGCTGGATTAATTTCATGAAAAAAAAGCTAATTTCTAAATTAATATGAGCAACAGTTCTGAAAAAAGCTGGGACAAGACAACACATAGGGGGGAAGAGAGTTAGTAATAAAAATCACCAGTAAAATGTTTTTACTTTTTTGTTGTCACATCCCAACTTTTTTTAGATGTGTTGCTGCTGTCAATGCAAAATTAGCTAACATTTTTCAAGAAATGGTAAAATATCTCAGTTTCAAGCCCTGATATATTCTTTATTATACTTTATTATAAGAGCTCTCCATGGAGCTCAGAGCTGATGCTGGCCTGCTGCTGGATTGTGTTGACAATTCATTTTCATAATTAGATTTTTTTTTCTGTTCCAGCTTTTAATTACAATAAATAAAGTCTCATTAAATACCTTACAATCCATAAACACCAAATAAGTCTATAGTTTTAACACTCTATTCTGTTTGTGTTTACATTTCACAGTGTCCCAACTTTATCTGAATTGGGTTTGTACTTCATCAAGCTTAGCCGTTTAGATGAAATATATAAAAAAGGGGGTGGGGTATGCATATGAGTCTGCTTATGAGTCTTATCTTAGCGCCACGCGAAAGGCCCAAGGCTGGTCATTTCATCATTTTTTGTTCAACATGTCAACAGCCCGAGCAGCGAGAAATAATGAACATCCACAAGGGGAATAAAAGCAGTGTTTAAAAGCTTTCTGTCCAGTGGAAGTGAAAGGAAATGCAGACACAGTTTATAATGAGCCAATCATCAGGTGGACACGGTGATGATAACACTGTGCCTCACAACAACACACCTGGAAATATGCTTTCTCTAGACAAGAAGTTTCTCTGAAGCCTGTTACAATTTGAGAAAAACAAAAACTCTACAGGGCATATTCTGTTTAAGCTGTTTGTGAGAATACAGGCAAAACTGTACTAGATGTAGAGGTGGAAGAAGTACTTCAAATGTGTACTCAAGTAAAAGTACTTCAAAATATTTGTACGCAACAAAATTATTACTTGAGTTAAGGTAAAAAAGTTATAAGGGTTAACGTTTACCACTACTGCTATTATTACTGCAGCTATGTTTTGTGACTGAGAAGCTTTACAGACACTACTGCTACTACTACTTGTACTATGACTGCTACTAGTATTGCTACTACTACTATTTTAATTTTAAATAGTGTTAGAGCTGCGGCGCATAGACAGGGCAACTGCAGCCTGCCTCGGTGTTGTGGGTCTCTCTCCCTGATTTCCTACTATACTCTGCCCTTTAAATAAAGCCTAAACATATTTAATACTACTACTACCACTACTATTACTACTACTACTACTACTACTACTACTACAATAATAATAATAATAATAATACATTTTCTCATACAGAAATTGCCAACATTGGCTTCAGAAATGCTATTTCTTCAGATGCAGTTAAGTAACTTGAATAAAAATACATACCTCGGACTAAATATTATGTATTTGAAAGATTATGATGGTATCATGTGACCAAGCAGAGGAATAATTGTGGAGAAATTTCTCTCTCAACAGGCTTTTAACAGCTTCACTTCAATATAAAAACTGTCCATTAAAGCATTAACAACACCACGGCATATGCATTTCCTCAGAGACTGAAGATTTAAGTGCTATGGGGTGCAGTGCTTGAACAGTCCTATACGTTCACACTTATTTTATATAAAAGGTGAAATTATATTAATAATAATCATACATTCTGATACAAATCTGACAAAAACAATTCTCCAGCCATCCAACTTTTTCTGTTTGAAGTAATCCAAAGATAACGTGGGCCATGGCTAACAAATGATGAGACTGTAATCCTGCATGGTCTATATGTGCTGTAGATTAAACATAGATTGACTGTGCGTGGTGTGAGCTGGCTGTGAGGATGTTCAACCTTTAGCCTGAGCGCTGTGAGTGCATTTGGACTCAGACGTGCAGTGATAAGGACTGCGTCGCTATCGCTGCTTCGGCTAATCCCAGAGGTGTTGTGGGTGGACTCAGGTCAGGCTCCTACAGGATTCCTAATACATATTGTCTTTTTATTCAAGCCATTCTTTAAATATGGTAATATAAAATGCATATAGGTGTAAAAGTGTGATTATTGGGATAACATAATAGGTTCATGTCATGCATTAGCATTAAGTAGGGCAATGATCTCGGTTATGATTTTGGAGCTGGGTTTAGAGTGGAATGCAATAAATACCATACTAGTAACATACATACTACTTACTATGCATTTCTCTTTTTCAATTGGACTACTCAAAATAGTTGCACAATATTATTGTTTTAAACAACACCTCCAGACGTCAGCACATCACTCCAGTCTTTATTCTCTCCACTGGCTTCCAGCTTCTTTTAGAATTGATTTACAAATTTTGTTTTTAAAGCTCTTAACAGCCTCGCTCCACTGTATCTGACTGAACTCTTGGCTGCCTGAAACCCAAACAGGGCCTTGAGTTCATCTAATCAACTTCTTTTGGAAGTCCCGAGAGCCAGGTAAAGGCACTGGGGTGATTGGACCCAAACTCAATATGCACGCCATCACACACTTGGTCTTTTTAAATCCAGGCTTTAAAACTATTTATTCAGACACTTCATTTATATTTTGTTGTGTCAATGTATTGGTATTTTTCTGATTTTATTGTTTTATTATGATTTCAATTTGATTTTATTTGAAAGCACTTTGGGCACTGAGTGTTGCTATATAAATAAATGTTGATTGATTGAATATTTTACTTTCTTGAGGTGTACCTGTATACCATGTTTATGCAGTATTGCTAACTATACTCTCTTCTGAACCCTACCTATTGATTTTTGTACTTAAATCTTTACTAAAGTCACTCTGCAAAATAGTTTGATAGAAAACATGTTGGTGCAACTGGGACAGCTTCATAGCACTGTGTGTCTTTTAAAGTGCATCCATCCAGCTCTATGTGCTTTTGCAGCTGTAGAGACACTGAGCCCTGTTTTTGAAAGTAGTCCACAAATGCACTTTATTAACAACACCAAATATATCTGTTTTTAAAGTACGCCCCCTCAAAACAGAAGCACATTATTTCTGATTGAAGTGCACTGCCGACACACATTATCAACTTGACGTTACTATTGCCTTTTTAACTTGAACAGATTTCCCACCAAGATTCATAAAGTCAGTAACAAGATAATTGAAATCATTGCAGTAAACAAATTTCCACGATCAGGCAGCAGTTTTCTATTAAAAAAAACAAGGTAGAATGATAATAATAAATATGATGATTGCAGAATGAAACAGCAGCTGGAGGATGTCGCTCGGTGCTTCACGCCCATAGAGCGGCACATTTAGACTCTGTTTTCCTCTGGTGGAGATAATCACAGATCACTTCAAGAAACAAACTGTGTTCTTTTCAACACACAATACTGGTGGATAAAAGAATCACTGGAGAGGCCGTAAAGTAGTGAGGGTTATCTGAACTGTACTTACAAGATCACTACACATCTCTGGACCAAAGGGCTCTTGTTCAAGCTTTTTGTAAAACTAAAATACATTCTTTCTTATCGATTGTATCCACAGTAACTAGATACTTTTACTACAGTAACTTTGGTAAGTACACTTTTGGAGGTCTTTCTTTCATTTTGACTTTCCATTTTTCTCCATAGCAAATTGTCTTTCCTCCCAACCACTTGCTTATTGATTTGGCATAGGTTTTCACACCAGATGCCCTTCCTGATGCAAACCCTTCTCCAATTATCCAAACTTGGGACTGACACAAAGAGTATATATAGTGTGGCTTGGGACCTCCTGTGGCTGGATTGAAGAAAATGTACTTTCAGAATACATTTTTGGATTTTAAATGAAATAAGTAGTAGTAGTAGTTTTTGAGGTAACAGTACTTTTACTTGATTTAGAGTACTTCTTCCAGCTCTGGTCATATCACAAAGATTTATTGCTTGTATGTGGAAGTCATTAAGGAAATAATTTGTTATTGAACACCCCAATGTCAAAGCTGATTCAAAGTGTGGATTGGTAATGTATGTAGAAATGGACTGTTTGATATCAGGGGTGGATCCACATTGAACGCAGCGTAACATGGTGAGTTCAAGGACTGGGCACACACCAAAGACTTGGATGATAAATCACTAAAGAACCAACAGTGCTTAATGATGTATGCTAACATAAGACTCACTGCTGCGTTTAAGGAAGACTGGGAAAAGGTATTGCAAGGCTTCATGCTTCAATCTGTTTTCAGACTACTTAACACACACTCAGCATGTCTTAGAAAGATGCTTTGATTTGCACCTTATGGAGTATCTTGATCTTAAAATATACATCCTTCTATAGAGACTATGTACATTATATACTACCTAACATGCGTGACTGTTTACATCTGATCATGTTACCTTTAAAAATTGGCAGGTTTTATTCTTTGCTTCTCTATTCGGTTGTATGCTTTTGAAAATAAATTAGTCCAAATGCATGTGGGTACACTGATCAGGCACAACAGTAAAACTTGTTGGGTTTGAGAGAGTTTGACAAGGGCCAGACGGTCATGGTTGTCAGCTGGGTCAGGGAATCGCCAAAACTGCAGCATTTGTAGGGTGTGGTGATGCACAAGGCTGGCCCGTGTGGTCTGATCCTGCAGACGAGCCACTGCAGCTCAAGTTGCTGAAGAAGTTAATGCTGGTTCTGAGTGAAAGGTGTCATAAAACACAGTGCATCACAGGCAAGTGGTCGTAATGTTGTGTCTGATCAGTGTAGGTTCTGTCTCCATGTTCTGTTTCTTTTGGTTATATTTATATAATTTATCCATTTGCTTACAGAATACAGAAATAATTCAAATTGTGGGCCAGACTACAGAAAGTTGTCCTTTCTGTGTGGACACATTGACCAGCACTTTATTAAACACAAATATTTAGAGACGACCAACTTACCTATGAAATTTTTGATAGCAGGACATTATGCATGCTCTTGCAGGTACAGAGACAGTCTGTTTTCAGCTACTTAGCACATATATCAGCATGTCTTTGATTTGCACCTTATGGAGCCACTTGATGTTCAAATATACATCCTTTTAGTAGAGATTCTGTGCATTAAACACCAGCAAACCTGCACGGCCGTTTGGATCTGATCATGCACCGTAATTGAATCCTGACGTGAAATGTGGTGAGTGCGAGAGATTTCAGACTTCACAAGTAATTAAAAGGCAGCGCTCAGCCCATATGGATCATTCCCTCTAACTCATTTATCCTCCCTCCCTGTACCTGCTGAAAGTGTGAGATATTGACGCCTTTTTCATGGTCAGCTATGCGTCTTCTCCATGTCAGTAAATGAGTCCACATCTGTCAACATATTAGAAATACGCCAGAAAGGAATTATTCATAATTAAGCAGCTTTGCACTGAGGGATTCATACTAATAGAAAATGAGGCGCGAAGTGAACTAATCCAAGGTGTTTCCTTCCGGCTATGTGAAATAATAACTCACAGTTAATGTAAGAGCGGTATGGAAAAGTGGCATACATTTACAGCAAATGTCTGTAAATGTGACCAAAAGAAGACATTTGGTTTGAGTCAAATGTTCATAAAACCAGCATGAACACACAGGTGCAGCTAAAAAGAATATTGTGGAAAAGTCTATTTATTTCAGTAGTAGTGGAGACTGTATTTATTGTGATTATTATTATTTCCAAACAAAAAAATTCAGTAACTCAGAAAATTATTATATCCCCATTTCCATCAGAATGAAATAAATGAAATGCTTCAATGGTAGGAAATAGTAGTAGTAAAAGAAGTAGTATTGGTAACAGTAGAAGTAGAAGTATTAGTAGCAGCCGTAACAGTAGTAGTAGAAGAAGTTATGGCAGCATTAGTAGTACATACATCTAACTAGTTTCACTTTACTTTCACATATCCATGGTTTTGAGTTGCACCCACGTAAAGCTTTTCTCAGTAATAATTTAGTAAAAACTGTGCTCTGAACGCAGCTAATGTTTATGAGCAAGACTGTAGATATTAACTTGCAATTAACCAGCTTAATGTAATTGCAATTAAGAGACCCATAGTAAGGCAGTGCACGTTTACTGAACATGCAAATTATGTTGAAGTTTCAAATGTCCATAAAGCCTGCATGAACACACAGTATGTCCCGGTACATTATCCAGTCAGCATATTTCTTTTGGCAGAGTTGAGTTGCAAGCTGTGAGCCAGATTCGGATGTGAGATGTGGCTAGAATCCATATCACCAAAGTTAAATGGTGCTATGGACTCCCCAAAGGTAAAGCCTTTCTCAATAGTAACAGCAGGATTTGGGCTGATTTCATGGGCCCTCGTCAAACTTCCGAATCAGGCGACAGATGACGAGGAAAATGGTGCTGTAAATGTAACTGTTGTTGGAGTGGGCAAGGTATGGACTTCCTCAGGAGAAGCGAAGGATTTGAGGTGTAAGCATACAGGCTTTTGGTTGTCATGGAGATTCATAAGTTTCATATATTGCATTATACTGTATTATTACTGTTTGTTAATACCTGGAGCTAAAATCTGCAAGAGCAGGGCTTTACACAGGATTTTTAGAAATACTGAGGTCTATCATAGTTTAGTCAGTTTAGTCCTGGTTTGGTCCTTGTTTAGACCTGGTTTAGTGCTTGTTTAGACCTGGTTTAGACCTGGTTTAGTCCTGGTTTAGACCTTGTTTAGTCCTTGTTTATACCTGATTTAGACCTGGTTTAGTCCTGGTTTAGTCCTTGTTTAGACCTGGTTTAGTGCTTGTTTAGACCTGGTTTAGTCCTGGATTAGACCTGGTTTAGACCTGGTTTAGACCTGGTTTAGACCTGGTTTAGACCTGGTTTAGACCTGGTTCAGTCCTGGTTTAGACCTGGTTTAGACCTTGTTTAGTCCTTGTTTAGACCTGATTTAGACCTGGTTTAGTCCTGGTTTAGTCCTTGTTTAGTCCTTGTTTAGACCTGATTTAGACCTGGTTTAGTCCTGGTTTAGTCCTTGTTTAGACCTGATTTAGACCTGGTTTAGTCCTGGTTTAGTCCTTGTTTAGACCTGGTTTAGACCTGGTTTAGTCCTTGTTTAGTCCTTGTTTAGACCTGATTTAGACCTGGTTTAGTCCTGGTTTAGTCCTTGTTTAGACCTGGTTTAGACCTGGTTTAGTCCTGGCTTAGTTCTTGTTTAGACCTGGTTTAGACCTGGTTTAGTCCTTGTTTAGTCCTGGTTTAGTCCTGGTTTAGTCCTGGTTTAGTCCTTGTTTAGACCTGGTTTAGTCCTGGTTTAGTCCTTGTTTAGTCCTTGTTTAGTCCTGGTTTAGTCCTGGTTTAGTCCTTGTTTAGACCTGGTTTAGACCTGGTTTAGTCCTGGCTTAGTTCTGGTTTAGACCTGGTTTAGACCTGGTTTAGTCCTGGCTTAGTTCTGGTTTAGACCTGGTTTAGACCTGTAACAAAAAGGCAACACTTTGCTACCAATGCAAGACAGGTTAACAAACTTGAATCAGACATCTTCTAGTTCAGGGGTAAATGCTCTGTCCATTGAGCTACAAAGCCATTTTATTGCACATGGATAAACATTCTGCTAAAAATATTTTCGTTAATGACCCCTTGTGGCTAGAGTTAGTATGCCCCTCTTCTCCACAACCTGACCTCATGTGTTGCAAACGTATTTTGGATGTTCTCGCTGTAGTTGTTATTCTGTTCAGTATGTTGTATGTGCAATGTTGGAACAGGAGTGTGTCACATACGGGGTTTGGTGATGCAATGAGGTGATGCCACTGGAAAATCACCAAGTGTTTAAGGAAGTCATTTGTAAATAATGAGCCACTGTAATGCAATAACCAGCCACCTGGACAGTCACATGTCAGGACTAATCTGATAGAAGGACGCTGAAGTCAAAACCAGTTCACATGGAGAATGTCTGCACTACATGTGTATGTGGGTAGTGTGTGTGCTACTGGATATAAACATGATGTATTCTTATTCATTTGGTACAAAACACTGGAGTAAGTTGCCCAAAATGATGCATGTGCTTTCATATTTATTTTGTACTCGATACCCAAATGATTATATGAGTATTGATACCGCAATATTTTGAGTTGAATTATGTTGTAGCGTTAGGGTGACCACCTGTCCCACTTTTGGTTGTACTGCACAGCCATTTAGACATCTGTCCCCCCATCCCACTTACAGAGATAATGTCCCTCTTTTTCATTACTTTGAACAGTCCTCAGTGGATCTTATAAAAAGTGATGTTTAATTTAAAAACGACAAGGTAAAGTCAGTGTACTTTGTGTAAAATGTAGAATAAATATTTGTGGGTGTCCCATCTTGATAAGTTGGAATATATGCTTTTATTTGGTTTTCTGATAAAAACAGCATATCATATGTTTTAAACGGAAGCAACTAGAATCTCAGGAAGTTTGTAAGTTGGGTTTTTCTTTATATCAAAACATTTACATCTCGAGTCTGTTCCACCTTATCCCACCAAATTACACAGCTTGTCCCACCTTTTGCACTTTTTGAGGTGGTCACCCTGTGTAGTGAGGGCAGACACACATTGAGCGGCTGGAGAACAATGCTGAAGATTTATGGTTAGCAATATAGGTATTTATGTTTTTGTCCCCAATTTGCTGCATGAGACATGTTTACTACTTTGAGCCATACACCGCATACATCCTTTTCAAAGTGATGGCACATGTTCTGTCACATGTAGTGCAGCTGTGTCTGTTGGTTAGACTTTTTGCTCCAGCCTCACACATAGGGCAACACATAAGGCTACGGGAAAGCTGAAACATAATGTGTGTGAAACTCCTAGAGGGTGGTAATAATCAATTGACACAGGAACAATATTTTCGTTTTGACACTCTTGTCTTGTTAATTAATTGCTTATTGTGGTGCGCTCATCAATCACCCACTACACTGACTGGTGAATATTTCATTAGTGACATCTGGGCATTTAAATTATGCGCTGTAGTTTTCAGAGGTGGAAAGCAATTAGTTACTTTTACTCATGTAACATTTTCTTTGACTAAATAGTTCTTTTTGAGCATGTTATTTAAAAGAGTAAAATTATCTTTTTTTATTGCAGTATCAAACTTGGTAGCGCAGTCTTCTTGAAATCAAAGGGTTGTGGGTTTAAGTAGTAGTAGTTGTAGTGATAGCAGTTTGTAGTGGTACTATGAGCAGTAGTAGTACAAGTAGTAGTGCAGTGATTGATATATTGATTTAGATTTAGACTGGATTTAATCCCTAGGTTTTAAGTCTTTGGTTCATTGTTGCTGTAGCTTGTGTCTTATTGTTTTATGCCCTTTATAGTATTTGATTAAACTGTTGTAATTTTTTCATATTTTTGATGTCTTCTTTGTGTTGTTGTAAAATGCTGTAGAAAAATAAACTTTGATTGATTGATTGATTTACTGATAAACTTGTCTATGTCGGATGCTCTTCCTTCAACCCTCTCTATTTATCCGGGCTTGGGACCAACACAAGGAGTTCACTGGCTTGTAACACCACGTGACTGGATTTACAGTTTTAGTTTTTCTCTTTTACTTCGACTCGTGTATTGTGTAATATTAGTTTAAACCAAAAGTATCATTCTGTGAGTACACATTTTGAGCACTTCTTCCACCTTTGAAGAATCCATTTACTAGTAATCTCATATTCAATTTGCATAGTGCACTGTCCTGAAATGGCTTGTTATATATCTTCTATCCAGAACATGAGGGGAAAAAAAAAAAAAAAACGCATTTGGAGATTAAGGTTTAATATTTTGGTTTTACTCTATCTATAAACATTTGACATATTTCTTTGCAAGTCCTCCCTTTGGCTGCCGGGATTACATGAGTTAATCTGGATATCTCTGCAACATTATCCTGGCGTTTGTGCACAGTGTTTATGGCGGCTTGGCGGACCGTGTTGGACTACCTTTTGCTGGGGGGAGATTAAGGGGTGTGTGCCGAAAGTGCTCAGGGCTGCAGCACCATCCATTCACGGATTACATCTTCATATCTCCTCCTATCTCGGCGCATTGAAAACCAACGACTTGTTCAATGACTTGCAACAGCCATTTCACAGCTGAGGTGTTGTCTGTCCATTTTCTCGGCGATAAAGAATATTTGTCTGCCGGTTCGGCGCAGTAACCGGCTGAAATACTGGAGCTCACAGTTCATAAACAGCTGTAAGAATTGCAGAGGGCTGTACTGCACAGAGTTGAAGAGGTCTCTGGATCGTGATGGTCCCATACCAGCAGCAACTAATGGTTGTTTGAATATGACTACTCTCTCGTTTATAGCGGAGCAGGCTGTACAGTGAGACAGAGGGGTTATACACAATAAAATACTGTGACTAAGTCTTTAACAATTTGGTGGACCATATATACATCAGTCAGGCTTAACATGATGACCACCACCCAAATACTGGTGGTCATACCAATTAATTCAGTCTCTAAACAGGCTCTGAAAGTCCTTGACATGAAACCTTTTCAACATCACCACTGCAGTATCCTGTTTAAATATAAACTTCTAAATTGGGAAAATATGGTCAAATTTCAGGATGCTACACTGTTTTTTAAAATCCTGCATGGTCTGGCCCCACCTCCTCTGTCCATTTTTTTTTATCAAAGTAGCAGAAACACCAGATCTGCCTCCTTTAACAATTCAGTCGTCCCTTTAAGAAAAAGTACATTCAGCCAATCTGCTTTTTCAGTACGAGCCGTCCACTTTTGGAACACAATACCAGCTCACATACGCAATGCTGGGACACATAGAACTTTTAAGAAAAAGTCGTGGTTACTTGAGAATCAAACCTGTGACCATAGTTAATGCTTTGTGCTGCTGCCGACCTGTTTATGTTTAAGTTTTTTCTTATATTTATTGTTTCTATTGTGTAGTTTGTCTCTGCGCTTTTATATTTTCTGTGCTTTTACATTCTGCTCTGTGCTTTTATATAACCTACTCATTTTTATTCTACCATCTTTTGCTAACCATATTGTGTACTGTATATTGTTGGCATTTTACACCTTGCCTAGGGACTACAATTGGAAACTAGCTGTATAGCTAATACTGGCACATTTACAGAAATGTGTATTAATGTGCATTGTCCCTGTTCAAATAAACTAATAAATAAATAAATAAATACACCCCGCTGCACCTCCCATCACTTTTGGAGATGTTCTGACCCAGTTGTCTATAGCCACCACGATTTGGCCGTTGTCAAACTAACATGAGTAAGTTCTTTTTAGTTCTTTTCTTTTTATTGTCATTTTTTGAAAAACAACAACACAACAAAAAACAATCCAGCACAACAAAGCCAAAGTCAAAGTACGTAGGTAACAGTTGCACATATCTGGGTCAAAAACATGTCACATAAATCAACTGTCATGTTATATTTGAAGACAAAATGTGGCCCTCCTTTAGAAAGCATGCCAGCGAGTTCTCGAGGCAGGTGATCAAGCAGAGGCTGCCATGTCTTATAGAAAGCATTAGAATTACCCTTTATAAGAGCAGCGGGGCGCTCCACTGCAAGCACCTTAAATGTCTCTGTACCATTGTGTAACAGAAGGAGGCTGCCCCTGAATCCACTGTAACAGTGTGCATCGTCTCGCCAGGTGTAGAAGTTTACGCAGACCATCTCCCCAGTGGACAGAGACAGCCCCTCCACAGACAGACTGAGAATAAACAAGGCAGAATAAACAAGGCAGGGTTCAGTGGGACTGCTCGGTGAAAAATACAGCAGAGCTCTGTAACAATATTCTTCCAAAAAACAGCTATCAAAGGATACTGCAATATACAGTGATAGTAAGTGCCCAAACCTGTTTTATGAGTGCAGGGCAAGTAGTACTTGGTGCTCTCGTGACCTCTGCCAAGGCAATAGCCTTGTCTCGCAATGGTAAAGCTATATTCCTCAGACCTGGTCTCGAAATAGATCCACCAGTTCAAGGGTAAATGCTCCAATGAGCCACAAAGCCCTTATATCTTACAATAGTAAAGAATCTACTAAAAAGAATAATTTGTTCTTTACTGCCAGACAAAGAAACAAATCAACAAAGCAAACATAACTTGATGAAGATTATCTCGATTATAATTGCTACTAATGACAGCCAAATATAGATACTACTTTCTTACATAACAGTATACTCTGCATGATTCATAAAAATAAAAAAAAAAGCAAATGAACTCCGGAGACATTAATTTGGAGATGCGGCGGTGAGATCAACTTACCTACAAGAGTGGGCTTTTTTCCTGGAAGGAGGGAGCTGCTGACACATACTGCAGAGTGAAACATACAAATCATTTTAGAGCAAAAAGATGAGCAAATTCACTTCCCTTGATTTTCTTAATTTGCATCAATTAGCATATTCTGGTCTATTTTTAAGTTAAGGCTGTGAAATGTGAAATGTGAGTGTTGTTGTACAGTTTAATAAATCAGTGTGTCAGGAAAAGAAGGATTGTGTTATTAATTCTGTGATGATTACAAAGTTCACTTCATCTCCTAAAATTGGAACACTACATGATATTGCTTCATTATTATAATCATCATAATTCAAGTAAATAAATGCTTGAATTTAGATAATACAATGCCATGCAAACGTTTTAGTAGGTCAGCAATAGGCCAGTGACAAAGTGATTAATTTTGGTGTAGACTATCACTGTTTTAAAGTGATTCTGTACCATTTTGAGAGATAAGGACCAAAGATACTAACTTCTTTCCCTAAAAAGAGTAAGTATATTCTTGTGTTTTTAATGTGGTGCATGTTGCAGATGTATGTCATGACCACACTCTGAGCTAGATCCATTTTCGGGACTGTTTCTTCTCCCTTCGGTGCAGGTATGAAGCTCTGGAGGGAGGAGCAGCGGCCCATTGAGACAGAGGTGTCGGATTTAATCTAACAGTGATTAAATAAGCCACCATTATATAACTGTAGCAAATTAATTTCCCCAGTGTCATGTCAGCCTGGCTCACACGGCGTATGTGAGGAGCCTGCCGTGGTGAGATCTGTGTAGACATGGCTGGACTGAAAGAGAAACTGCTAACCGAACTCAAAAAACGCACCATGGCTTTTGATTTTGAATTGGGCCAAGGTAAAAATGGTTATTGTATGTAAAGCAATAATATGCAACATGTCTACAAGCATTACATTTTGAAACCTAATGTCAGAAGCCACTGTGCACAATGCTACTACTAAAATTTTGCAAACTCTCAAATTCCTTAAATATTTGAACAATAAAATCAGAAAATCTAAATTAGACTAGTTCAACTCCAGTTGCTGTTTTGTATTTAAACTATAGCACTATACAGTATGCATTGTCTACCTGGATATTACATAAGTGCATGGCTTGACATTAACACTAGCCAACCCGGACAAATACTCCTATATTTTCATTTTGGCTAGTAATACAAACTCCCACTAGACATTGTCAAGCCCTGCATAAGTGTAACCTAAACTAGAAACATGCTATAAAGGTGTTAACATAAAAATATGGGAGACTTTGGATCTGTAAAAAAGTGGGTCACAATAAAATAGATATAAAAGCAGGGATATAATTAGGTCCCACAGTCAGACAGTTAAGAACCACTGCTCTAAACCTAGCTCTGATGTTGTATTTTTTTTTTTTTTTTTTAAGGTCACTGTCCTCAGCTATCAGCATGTTTCTGGAAAGGTTACATAAATATAGTTCAGCAAAAAACATATGACATTAAATATTACACTGTGCATGATATTGCATCTCCTCCCTGTATTTTTTTTTAATCTGCATGTGGCTTAAAGGAGGCAGCTAGAGTTGTTTGCACTGTAACATCTGGATGCAAGGAAATAGGCAGCTTAGAATATTATAATCAGGCAGACAAGGCCTAAGCTGCTCCATTACGGGCTAAGCTGACCTATCAGTGGGGCTTTCACTAATCCAAATTGTGCTTTAGCTGGCAGAGATTGCTCAATTCTGCCTTTCTGCCATAAGCGAGAACGAGGAAAAAGGCGCTAAAATAGTCCACCTGCCATGTGAGCTGCTACAGTCCAGGAGATATTTATCACTCTGTGTCATACAGTTGTGTAAAAAACAGAGTCCTTTTTCATTTAGGAACACTCATTTTTATTCTGGAAGTGTGTTGAGTTCACAGAGAAAAACCCAGATATGACCTGTTTGGTGTGGCCTGGAGCACACGCCACCACAGCACAGTGCTGTAAGCATGCATCTCATCTGCCACGGGGCTTAAGAGAGGAACTTCAATGCACACGCTGAATCTGTCTGATAATAACTAACCTACACTGTTCTGCATGTTTAATAGATTTATAGGGAACACTTACAGTAACTCACATTAAGCATTGGTTCAATTTTGGTCATGGCAGAGCGTCCAAATGGCAGAAAAAACTTTGGACAGATACGCGGAGGTGAAAACAAAAGTAAAGCCGAGCAAAGGATCATATAGGAGTCAATTGGACTTGTGATTTACAAAAAGTCCTTTACTCCTATATGTAAGGGCACACCACTAGAGGAAAATGAGGCATAAACATTGTTAATAATGTTTAATTATTGAGTAATAATTTATGTAAATTATTGCAAAAAATATAAAGATTAGTGTTATTATAAATGATTTATTACTAAAATATTGTTAATCACAAATGCATTAATGCTTAAGTATGGAAAGTAAATATATAATAATAGAATAATATAGTAATACACAAAAGTAAGTCATGATAACCTACAATATATAATTGATATATTATGATACTAACAAAGACAATATATCAGTTTTTTTTAACAGTATTATTTTGGAAAAACTCACCTGTACACTAGAAGACCACTGTCTGAACTACATTTTATGAAGTACATTTTATCTAATAATAATTAAAAAAAAGGAAAAAAAGCAAGCACTGCAACGTTCACAAAAAAGTTAACTGCCTTTTGTCCAACAACATAGACTTTTCTTTTTTTTTAATAAAACATATTATTAAAACAAAATGTGATGCAGATGTGTTTAATATTGATGTAACCTATTAAAATATTATGATAAAGTGTTTAGGTCAAATGAGCTAAAACTATATTTAACTTCCAGATGGCCCACTTTTGAGTCCCAATCCACCCTTTGGGAACCAGTAGTTTAGAGTAGTATTGGCATAATGTACATTTTGGACAGACAGTTGACCACTGATCAAGTACAATAGATCCAGTAAAGTAAAAATCTATAGCATTTACCTTTAATACTTAGCATCTTTTTGTACACACATTTTAATGACCATATTGTGCTTTGTAAAATAATGGCAGTGTTTCATGTCTTTCACTTTGAATTAGCGGCGCTTTAGATTCCCGCTGCCTCTGCACCGCTCCAGCTGTTGTGATGAAACAGCGGCTGATGATGGAGTGAATTATCTCGGTACAGCTACAGATCCAGGCCTGGCGTGAGACTGAGCTGTTTGTGTGAAGGGGAGGTGTGTGCCGACAGAGCTCCTCAGTACCGTCCGATCGATGAGCAGGTCCTACAGGCCGGGACGAGGTTAAAGGTTCATAAGTGTTGTTGTCAATTATGGAAATCACTCCAAAAGAAGATTATCTGCAAAATCAATAGTTTCTTCTGGTAAATGACACTGTGTGAAGTCTTTCGAGCTGGTTCATTCACTCCACATAGACTCAGGAGCAGACGCCAAAGCTGACCCCAGTAAAAGCAGTAGTAATGGTAGTAGTTGTAGTAGTACTAACAGCTGTAGAAGCAATAGTAGTAGTACAAGGAGTAATAATAGTAGTAGATTTTAATTCTTAAAAGTAGTAGGCTATACATCAGGCCACTGGACAGACTTGCTGGGGCCCGGGGCAAGAAGGCTTTACATGGGCCCATTATAATAGAACATATATGAAGAGGGCCCATTTCTAGACTAGGCCTGAGACATCAGACCCTAATAATTTTGTTGACTATTTTTACTTTTACTTGAGTGCTTTTTGTACAGATTTTAAGTACTTTTTCTTTCTCTGTTTCCTCCCATTTTAATAGACTTCTGACAAAATCTTCTGAGCGTCACGCGTTTGCACCTCATTGCCACGGGCCAGCTCCGAGCTTTTCGAATGCAAAACAAGGAGGAAGAATGGAGATAAATATTGTACTATTGTGGATGCATAATGTAGTTGTTTTGGCCTCAGAACGCCGAGATACGTGAATATGAGTTCGTCTGGGGCCAACTTGAGAGGCAGCCATTGAAGTTACAAACAAAAGTCCCTTATTCATTTGTTATCATTATCTTGGTGAAGTTAATAAACAATGTCAGAAGCAAGCCCAGGATTTATAGACTTACTTAACATTTTCACACACTAATATATGCTATAAAGATACATGATAGTTCTATTTTGCAGGAGTGAAGGAAATGTTTGTTGTTATATAACCGGATATAGAGGTCCCTAACCCTAAAGTCAGTTAGATAGGTATTTTTATCCTTAAGACTCTATTTCTTTATACTCCAGAAATGGCTTGCTGTTCGCCCATTCAGCTTCCTGTTACATATGTGGGTGCATGAACAACACATTGGTCTAAAACAATGCAATCAAAAGCTTATCCAGTGTGCATAGTGTAAGGTAAAATTACACTATAAGTAAGATTAAATATTACTTGGTGTCTTCTGTATTTCTCTCCGGTTGTGGGTTTGATTGATGGGCCAACACAATCTCTGAGTACAGTATATGTCCTCCCTGTCATACAATGGGGTCTCTACAAGTACACTTTGCATAGGGTTTCTGGGGAAGGGGTTCTGTCCAGGGTATATCCCGCCCTGGGCCCATAGTTGCTGGAATGGCTCCCGCTACCATGCCACTCCTAACAGAAATAAATGGAAAATGAACAGTCTGTTTTTGTTGTTGTTGTTTTTTACATCACTAGTAGTAATTCAGTGTCAATTAAAAATGGTTTCATTTTGTTTTGATATAATTCCCTGAGTATTCAACTGCTTCCTTAAAAGTCATGGTTACCTTCACAGCATACAGTACACACTATAGCTTTATACAGGTACTGCTACATGTCATAACCTCTCTTTGGGAAAACCATTCTTTACATTTAACCCATCCATCAACCAGTGCCGCTGGGGCAGACTTCAGGAGCACAGGCAGTCACTGAGCACTGCCTCGGGACCACAGCAGACCTGATTCAGGACCATGGACAGAGGCGCCAGTGTACTGTGGACTTGATGCACCATATGCTATAATAGGAATATACAGAGGTGGCAGAAGTACTTTAAAGTTAAAAGTACTTGAAAGTAATATTACTGAAGTAGATGTAAAGGGACTCAGTGAAAGTATTACTGGACTGTAAGTATTTAGTGTGAACTTTTGAAAGATGTTTTGTAACTGCACAGAAAGGTCTACAACTACTACTACCATTTATACCACTACTACAGCTAATATTACTATTACTACTACTACAATTACCACCGCTATTACTACCACTAATGTTATTTCTACTACTAATACTGCTACCACTAATACTACAATCACTGCTCCTGTTACCAACTACTACTACTACTACTACTACCACTACTACGACTACTACTACTACTACTACTAGCCATTATTAGGACCACTCATGTTAATATTTCCACTACTAATACTGCTCCAACTAATAATGCGGCTACCATTACTACTACAATCACTCCTCCTGCTGCCAACTACAACTACTACTACTGCTACTACCACTTTTACTACTATTACTACTACTACTACTACTACTACTACTACTAATGCATACCTAAACCTGGGCTTAAACCCTAACTCTTTAATCTTAAGACTTCAAAATATACTTTTATTTATTTACATTTTTTATTTTTTAATTTAAGGTGCCTTTTATTCCTCGAGACGTAGTATGATTTTAAAAATATGCTCTGCTTGTCTGAAATTATCTTTATAAGGAGTCATTTATGTCCAGTTTGCATAAGATAAACTGCACACACTGTTCGTCTTTTGTGCCACATGTAACGCCACCCTGCAGCTTTAAGGGAGCTGAATTTAAGAAGCTCCTGGGAATTCTCCATCAATAGCCAGTTTCCTCCTGTGTCGCCGTCTGAGCCAAACTCCATCTTTTCCCTGTATCTGCTACAGAGCTGTTCCCGTCCCTATTTCCTCTCATCTATAGCTTCAGCCCACATTAATATTTTACACTGAGTAGTGAGGTGGAGACCAAATGTGCCCAGATGACCTGCCACATCTTCGGCAAAGAATTTAACTGGTGCCATAATGTTTGATTGGTATTTAAAGCGCCTTTGCCATTAATGCATTTTGTGAGTATTAAACGTACAGTGGAAATGGAGAAAGTAATAGATAGTAACAGACAATGATTTCATACTTTAATACTCTTTAAAGTATTTTGGGAGGTGCAGATTCTCTTTTTAAAGTACATTTTTTGAAGATAAGACACTTTCTGAGCACTGTAACATAGTTTTACTTGAGTCATTTTTGGAGGACTTTTTGATTTCCATATGTAGTATAATAGTATTAACTGTATTAGCAACAGTAGTAGTAAAAGTAGTAACAACAGTAGTAATAATAGTACTTTTAGTAGTAGTAGCAAAAGTAGTAACAGTAGTAATAGTAGCATGACTATTTGAAGTAGTTGTAGTAGTAGTAGACCACATCATTTATACTGCCAGTAATGGTAGTAATGGTACCAGTAATAGTAGTAACAATAGTAGTAGTTATAGAAGTTACTAATAGAGAAAAGTGTCTTTGTATTTTTGACCCCAGAATTAGTATTATTATTAGTAATAATTGTAGTAGCAAAAGTAGTAGCACTACAGTAGTATTAATAGAAATAGTAGTGCTTCATTGGTATTTATCGTTGGTACTTCATCATTTGTGAGTATTAAAGGTGCAGTGGAAATAGAGAAAGTAATAGATAGACTTTATTTCTTACTGCAGCTTTTTTCTTTGAAAGTATTTTGGGATGTGCAGCTTTTGAAATGCAAAAACTAAAGTGAACCATATCCTTAAGAAACTCTATACCAGGGCTCACATTAAACACTAATGTGAAGCTTGGATCTCAATTGGAAGGCAGAATAATTGTGCATGGTTTTATGATCTGTTTAAGATCAGGGGAGATTACGACAGTGTTTGAAGTAAAACACAGTGTTTACAAAGGGCTTGGAGCACAGTAAGATAAATATGAGGACTGGATCACACAAGATAATCTGAATTCACATACAGCCGTGTGACTTCGAAGACAACGTTTGAAAAAATGAAATATTGAACAAACACATAGCTGCTGTACATTCATTATGCCTCTGTAAGGTCACAACACTGGCAGTAATAAACTGTGTAACCATTATAATGAGGGGTCAAACATGATTGATAACACGTGAGTACAGTAGAAGAGAGTATCAGAAGGAATTATGACTCAGTGACATTTTTAGACTGTTATTACTTCACTTGAGTTCTTCATTAAATCACCTCAAGGATTGCATTTAAACTAATGGGATTAACATGGGGAACATTTTGCAGTGAAATAGCGTAGGTAGAGCCACAGTGGAGCCAGGCCCACTGTGTTAATGATCATAATGGACGCATAATGATGAAGCAATGCAGAGGAAAGACATCATCTCAGCGAGTGTCTCAGCTGACCTTGTGTCAAAAATGTCCATACAACAATCACTTAGACAGAATAGTCTCAGCACAAGTGATGCCAAATGCAAAACTAAAAATACTCTCTACTTTTCTTCTTGTAGTTAAACATTTAATGGCATTGTTCTCTGTAATCTAAATTTCATGTCCCCTTTCAAAGCACGGGTCCATTTATCCTTATGTAAATTCCAGCTGAGAACAGAGTGAGGCCAGAATCTTTGGCTGTGAATTTTTACTGGGCCAGAAATAGGACTTCCATTAATTGTAGCCTAAAAACATTCAACTTTTTTCCCGCTTATTCCTGTAAAGGGTTATGGGTGGCTGGAGCTTATCCCAGCGATTATGGGCCTTAGGCAGAGTACATCGTGAACAGAGGCCAAATTGTCGCACGGCTGACAAAGAGACACACATGGACAGACTTTCATTCTCTCTTATTGACTCTGGGCAATTTCGATTCACCAATCCACCTAATCCACAAAGTCAGATTATCCCTAGACAATCTAATGTAGCACTATTAGGACATAGAGATTGGGTGTTGGCCAACCTGGGAATTGAACCTATGACCCACTTGCTGAGAGGCAGTAGCACTAAGATCTTGACCATAATATAATAGCATGAAATACAGCAAAACAAAATCTGATTTTTAAACAGAGTAGAACAACAAACAGGAAGGAAAACTTGCCAAATAGGCTCCACTGAACCAGTTTCTTTTTACCAAAGCAAATGCCAGTAAAAGGGAATAATTGAGGCCATAGCACCGTTTTTTAACAAAAGTGCTACCATTTCATTAGTAAAACCCAAACATCTTTTATTATTCATAACTAGCTGCAATATTTATTACCTATTGAGTGCACTTACATGACTATGCATGTTGTATTCACAGCTTACAGAAAAAATAAATGGATTGGATCAAGGAAGCAGAAGCAAATGTTCGCTCTGAGAGGCTCAGAGACTGAATCTCATTCAAAAGACAAAATACTGAGAAAGTTCAAATGTAGTCAGTACATCTAAAAATGCTAAGATCATGAAAGGCCAGTGAATATATATATATTTTCTTTTTACAGTAGCTAGATAATAAAGTAATTTACTTATTTTTCTAAACATACTTTTAATTTTACTTATGTGCTATCACAACAAAAGTTAAAAAAGCAGTCATCTGAATTAGATTTTTCAAGTTGAAGACGTTTCACCTCTTATCCAAGAGGCTTTCTCAATTCTGAAATGAACTGGTAAGAGAGCTGGTTTATATTCTTCTAGGAAGGAGGAGTTTAGACCTGAAACTAAATTCTATTGGTCAATGTGACCATGAATAGCCTAGTGGTTTCGGGTCATTAGGAGTCCTTTGTCCTCAGCTGGAGTGAGAGTCGTTAACCCTCCCCAGCCTGGGCAGCTCCTTCACATTATCTATTATCATTATCTATTGGTCACATTGACCAATAGAATTTAGTTTCAGGTCTAAACTCCTCCTTCCTAGAAGAATATAAACCAGCTCTCTTACCAGTTCATTTCAGAATTGAGAAAGCCTCTTGGATAAGAGGTGAAACGTCTTCAACTTTCATCCATCCATCCATCCATCCATCTTCTTCCGCTTATCCGGGACCGGGTCGCGGAGGCAGCAGTCTAAGCAAAGATGCCCAGACTTCCCTATCCACAGACACTTCCTCCAGCTCTACCGGGGGGACCCCAAGGCGTTCCCAGGCCAGCCGAGAGACATAGTCCCTCCAGCGTGTCCTGGGTCTTCCCCGGGGCCTCCTGCCCGGTGGGACATGCCCGGAACACCTCCCCAGGGAGGCGACCAGGAGGCATCTGGAACAGATGCCCGAGCCACCTCAACTGACTCCTCTCGATGTGGAGGAGCAGCGGCTCTACTCCGAGCTCCTCCCGTGTGACAGAGCTCCTCACCTTATCTCTACGTCTTCAACTTGAAAAATCTAATTCAGATGACTGCTTTTTTAACTTTTGTTGCGATAGCACATAACAGTAATAAAAAAAGTACTGCTAAGCTAAGCTTTTCTTCTATTCAAAAATATTGTACAATCATAAGAAAAAAAAGACCTTAATTTAATTTAATTTGTTATCTACATTTTTTTTTATCAACCACCTACTGACTGGTCTACATCACTTATTGACATCTCATACTTCCGATGATGTTTCTAACAGAGAAAGTGAAACTAATTTGGCACTGTCTCTTTTATACTGAGAGAGAGTACAAATCCCGTGTATATATATATATATATATAGAAAAGCAAAGCAATGAGAAATGTGTTGCACATGATGTTAAATGAGGCGGAGACAATTGTGGGGCGGCATAGTTGAACTTTTAACCTTATTATCATTGTTGGTCTTGTCTTCCTGGCTACACATAAGATAAAATGGATGTCTATTAAATATTTGAGATTAATATAAAGGCAAAATTAGCCGTACCCAGGTCCAGGTTGACATTTTGTACCACCTGCATTGCTATATTTTTTGCATGATAAGAAAAGCCTCCATACCTCCTGGTCATTTTTCTTCCCCAATATCCATCCTGACCTTAAATTTCTCCAAAGGAAGTGTACTGTCAAATTGCAGGAGATCTCTAAATCAAATCCAGTCTCTGGTTGTGAATATATAGTCTGCAGTAGTGAGGGAAGAGTTTGTACAGCCGCCTCCATTGCGGTGTCACACTGACCTACAGCGCCATAATGAACCGCAGCGAAGAAAGTGAAAAAAGTGACGGTGAAAGGTAATTTCCTTCAAGAGTTCACGTTCAGATTTTAAGCGATAGTGCTGACACAAAAAACAACCTCACGGGTGTCAAAATGGTTTCCTCTTAGAGTGTATTAGCAGAGTGTGTTATAGTACAATTTATTCTACTACCATTAGAATAACATCTAGGCTTTATTATCAAGGATTTTAATAGAAATAATAGATTTTTTTTTTTTTTTTTTTGCATTGCAGCTTTAAACTTTTCTTATTTCTCAACTCTTGGTTTCATCTCTGGACCTACAGAGAACTGGACTTCAAATATAGACCACAATCAATGTATTTATTAATTCATAAACAGAATATAAAGCCAAGAACATTTCAGAGCCCTATGTGCTCTCCTTGGAAACTGAGTCTGTGAGAACTTCAGCCTAATATTAAGCCCCACTATCCCATTTCAGTCAGTCGTGTGCCTTGTTTATGCTCCAGGTCCAGGATGACATGACGAGAATCAGCTGTAAAAAAACAACAAAAAAAAACAACAAAAAAAAAACAAGAGAAACAATAAGAGAGCAGAAAATGGCCACATGACTATTCGTAGATACAAATGTTTTCAATTATGTGCATGTTTCAAAAACCTCATAGTAATCCCATTAATGCCAGAGCCATCTTGATTCATCTTTTGTCATGGTTCTGGTTCTACCGCTAGATAGAGCTAAAATTGGACCATTTCGCACCCGTCCTACTGGCAGTGCACCTTTTTATGACAAGGTAAGGCTTTCATCGCAAAAGTCAGAAATATCCTGCAATCACTGAACACAAATATCAGTTCTACACAATCATTTATGTATTTCTACTGTAATTTTGAGCTTTTTTGCTATTTCAAAAGCCACAATGCTATCACACTTGTTAAACGTATATAACCCCAGACCCCATTAACTCAGCTGAACTCAGTTAATACAAGAGCATCTTATAAAAACTACACTGGATCCGAATAATTTATTTATGAGTATGTCTTGTAATGCCCATGCTTGAATGAACAATAAAGAATAATTCATGCAAAATGATGTTAGACAGTGCAAAGTTTTTCATTTTTCTGCCTTTTCTTTTGAGTAAGTGAGTGTTTGGAGAGTTTTGCGTAGTAAGTGAATGGGAACGGCAAGATGATGAGTTTTTATTGTTTGATATACAACAGTGTAGTGTTGTGAAAGTGCACCAGCGGCACGTCTAATTAAAATAAATCCTTGAAAAGTTAAAGAGTTACATTACAGAAGCATTTTCTATTAACTGTCTTCATTTATTAATGTTCAACACAAATGTATTTAATTTTTTTTCTTACAATGGTAATAATAGTGCCCAGACTTGGATCTTCTACGTCAGGGGTAAATGCTCTATCCACTGAGTTACACAGCCTTGAAATCTTCTAAAAAAACCTTCCACTAAAACTAATCATTTACTCACTTACAGACCCCTTGTAGCTACAGTTAGAATCTGTGGCTCTATCTCGCAATGTAAAGACATATTCCTCAGACCTAGACTTGTGGCAAAGATCTTCTGGTTCTGGGGTAAATGCATAAATGTCATTGTATTATTAAATTAGCTAATATTTACTGGCCCTTTGTGGCTGGAGTTGGCATCTCTGGACCTATCTCGCAATGGGACTGAATCTTAAAAAGAAATCTTGGATCCAAATGACCTGAGTTATCTTGCTAACCAACACACCAACTAACTAATATTGTTGTGAATTCTTGTTACCTCTACAGTTTTAATATTATTTAAACATCAGTGTCAGAATATTAGGGGCAGCTATGATTAATGTGAGTCATGTGATGTCCCAAGCAATATCATCACATCATCCAAAGCCAACACACACACACACACACACACACACACACACACACACACACACACACACACACACACAAAGTTTTGTACAAATATTTAAATGTAAATATAAAACATTATTTTTGGATGGTGCTCTAAATTTTTACTTATTTTTTACAGTCTGACTAATAATGACTAATAATGTTGCTAACAAGGCCCTTTGTGGTTTTCAATTTGAAATGAAATCTAATGCGTTTTCCCTTTTGTTTAAATATAGCCTCATTTTCTGTTCACACGCAGTGTTGCGGGCTAATGGTGTATATGCTGTTCACACTTCCCTCTGAAGTGAGAGCTGCAGTCTGGTGATGTGGGGAAATATCTACCTGGTTCACATTTCTATTGGAACAGTGTCTAGGGTTGTCCCGGAGACAGTGTGGGATATTAGAATTTTTGATCAGGACCAGCTGTCCCGTCAACTGTCCCGTCAAAGCCCCCTCGTTCCACAGAAGAATAAGGAGAATTATAGTCCAAGCGTGTGTTAGTGTATTAATTAGACTATTTGTGCCGTTCAACAGACTGGGCTTGTTTGTCACTAACTTCTCTCAGGAGAGATGAGCTGTGGATTACATAACTCTGTTTTTCGTTTTATGTGGAGATTTGAAGGCATGCATTGCTTCAAATACGTTCAATTATCAAGCAAAAAAAGCTTTTGAGCTGTTAGCCATATGTTAGCCATCCTACAAACGTTATACAGACATAATATCTTGAGTATTCTTGGACCATTTTTTTTTTTTTTTTGCAGACCTCCATCAAGGAATTATCTCGCAAAACTAAACCTACAGTAGTGCCAAGACCTGGACTCACATCTTGTATATCAGGGGTAAATGCTCTGAGCTCAAAACTCTTATGTGTCACAATGCTAAATAATTTACTTAAAATAATGATTTATTCCTTTAATAGCTTTTTGTGGTTGGACCATATTATAATGGTACAGAATCACTAATAGAGAAAAAAAACCTGCCCATTACTTTTTGCTTGTCTTGCTAACAAACCAACCAACCAAGAAACTATACAGCACTCTACTGTCAATTACTGTAGTGACAAAAAAGCAATGGATTAATTAATTAACTTTCATATTTATTTGTGACAGCAATTTTCTCATCTGCAAATGCAATAGACCAAACTGTTGTGATATTCCAAGATTAAATATAGCCTTGAAATGCAACAACAGCACCACTGACTGTATGCCAGCGGAGCCTGAGGGAAAGTGCATGTATCGCCACATTGAGGAGTTGAAGGTCACTTTGAGGTTGAGAAAAACAAAAACAAACCTATCAGGATTCGAACTCCTCACCATTACTTGAGCCTGATTTGATCACAGAGACTGGCAGTGTATACTCTCTGTTTGTTTTCCTCCTAAAGTTACACCTTCACCATGACAAAACACTGCCTCCCACTCCATAGCAGACCTGCTGGACCCCGTGCTCCGGCCTGTAGGCTTGTTTTTTTATGTGTGCCAAACATGCACGAATCACTTGCTGAAAGCCGAGAAAAGAATGACTCATTTGACCGGCTATTTTTTGCCCCTTCAACCACTTCTCAGTAAACCGATGTCTTTGTTCTTTGCAATCACAAACATGTCACTCAGTGTGTAATAATGGGATTATTCATTTCAGACTGACCGCGGTATCTGTCCCGACTGACTGTTGTTTGATGAATAGCTGCTTACCCCGTCCATTGATATTTGCGATGAGACCCGCAGAGGAACAGCTCAATACAATTACCATTTGTTTCCCTTTTCTCTGTCTGCCAGCCCGGAGAAATAACCTTTGCTTTGCCTCGAAATTCAATGCCAACATCACAGCATCCGTTTAATCCGTTTTAGATATCAGTTATACTAAAATGATTTTAAATACAAATGGTTCTGCAACGCAAAGTGCTTCAGATGGTCAAAAACACCAACCTCTTTTAGTGCAGAGGGCTAACAGTTGAACTAACAGATGAACCAAACAAAATTAATAAGGATAAGTGGTTTTTATAAGTTATGTACCATGTATCATGTACTGTACCAGCTTCTTGTGTCAGAAGGTAGTGTTGTATGAAAAGTGTAAAATATAACTCTTTAAATGAACTTTAAATGAGTTTGGCCAATAAAGGGCCAACACCTTTATGTTTTTCTTAACCTAGATAGGGCCACACATACTATCTCCAACCACACTTTTGTTTACTTTTCCTGTGGATTCATCTGGATTACTGTCTGAAACATTTTTTTTTTCTTTTTAATTCTTGTGAGGTCATTATGTTTAACTGATTGAGCATTTATCCCTGAACTAGTTGAGCGGTCAAAGTCTGGTCACTATATCTTAATCAGTGTAACATATTGCTATCAAGGTTTCTAGTTCTAACAGTAAAACTTGAGGCTTTTCAAATGAGTAAGACCAATCACATTTAGTTTTGGAAGATTTTGTCAGTCCACACTACAACTAAACCTCTGATTAAAAGTTTGCATTTCAATATTTTGTTTATTTAATAAAAGGAAAGGTGTACAAGACAGTGAGTGGCAGTGAGGAAAAGACAGGAGGAGCAGAAGATGTTGAGGTTCTCTTTGTGAATGACAAGGATGGATAGGATTAGGAAGAAAATCAGACTGACAGCCAGTGTTGGACGTTTTGGAGATAAAGTCCTGGAGGCCAGGTTGAGCTGATTTGGACATGTACAGAGAGGAACTAGTGAATATATTGGTAGAAGGATGCTGAGGTTAGAGCTGCCTGGCAGGAGGCTAGAGGACGACCAAAGAGGAGATTTAAGGATGAAAGAGGAGGTGAGGTTAGTTTGTGTTAGAGAAGAGGATGCAGGGGATAGGGTCAGATGGAGGCAAATGATTTGCTGTGGCAAAGTCTAAAAAGGAACAGCTGAAAGAAAAAGAAGAGCTTACTGTACAAAGATGGAGTAGTGTGCACATGAACTCACTAAATATTACCATGTTCCACTTAAAGTATAAAGACATTTATATAGGCAAGCTATACTGGATAATTTACTTTGAGCTATTTATGGTTGGCTAAGATGACATCATCCTGTACATTGTATATAAATAATTTTAGCTTAGTAGTAAACAGACTAGGGCTGTAGTCAACCAAAGAAATTGTTAGTCTACCAAACTTAAGCCAAGTACAGTGATTAATCAACCGAAATCGACCAAAAGGCATGTTGGGGGATTTAACACAGACAAACAAGTGACTTTACAATAATTAGGTCATACAATATAAACTGCAGATGACTGTAAAATACTATTGCTATCTAAAAATCATCTGTCTTACATAATTAAAAAAAAAAAAAAAGTTAAAGTAAAAAAGTATTAAATTTGACTATTTTCTTTGATGCAAAGTGTGGATGCAACTAATCGACCAATTAAATCTTAGTCAATTAAGGCCTCACTGACCAATTAATCGACAAAGCGACCAGAGGCTGTCAGCCCTAAAATAGACCTTTAAATGTTTTCTTCTCTGTTTTTAACACAATAAATGCACATTATGTTCTTTCTGGATGCGTATTTTAAAAAAGAAGAAAAATAAGTATGTGCAGTATATTCACAAATTCGCTAGCCCAATATGATGGAGATCTTTCACTTTTTCCAACTCATGAACCATGTCTAAGTATTCTTGACCCTTCCACATGCACTGTTGCTCCGTGGCTTGCCAGCATCACCCTGTTTACAACTCTGTGTAAATTTATTGTTTAATTATCCGAGTATTAGCAGTCTGCCTAGCACGCTGGCACTGCCTCCTAAATGTGCTCTCCGAGGGCTCTGAAGCTTATTATGAGTGGACTGCTTTAGAATAATTGATTGTATTTGACATGACACAGAGGAAGCTACTCTGAGTCGTGATCAATCCAAATGAGAGCGCTCGGAAAGCTTTTATTTCTCAGTCAGAGTTTATTAGGAAGAAAGTGTGATTTCTACCAAAACAGCTTGGGCCTAATAGTATCTGTAAATGTAAAAAAACACAATCTTTTACTCATCATGCATCAAGAATTCACAACACACAGAACGCCATATGAATGGTTTGTTATTATGCTTGCCAAGAAAACTCAGATTTGAGTGAAACTGTCAGGAAAGTGAAGTGAGGCCAATCCAGCACACTGTCAGGACCAAAAATACTAACTCCAACTACAAGGGGTCAGTAAAATAGCAAATCATTACTTTCTGGTATGCATCCAGATTACTGCATCCTGGTTGTTTTAGTAAGACAACTAAAGAGTAATGGTTAGATTAGAAGCATTTTATTTGTTTTTAGTCACTGTACTGGATCATTGTCTGGATCAGAAAGTTCTGCCATTTCTATCTAATGAGAGATAGGGCGAAAGAAAATTTAACATTGTGAGATAAAAAGGGCTTTGTGGCTATCTTTAACCCTATCTTGCAAAAGTAAAGTCTGGGCAGAGGTCTGAGCTGGTTCAAGCGGTTCTAGTTTTTGTTGTAACATAGACAACATTTACCATTTTTTGTCTATTCTGTGGTGATGAATCATACTTTGTCTAAATCCTATGACGAATGGAGTGGGAGTAAAATGGATTTCCCGCTCCAACACCTCAATAGATCGCAAGTCAGAAGCTGATTATTACATCATGATAATGTCGCCACTAGAGACACCATTGCAGGAGATTTACATGGTTTGCAAAACACTTCAAAGTCTGATTTTCTCAGTTTTCTTCACATTGTAAGATGTTTCCAAGTTGCTGTCAAGAAAAGGCTCTTAATATTATTATAATTTGTAAAATATAATTAAAGTTACATTAGGAAACTTTTTTTGCCTCACTTGTGGCTGTTATGTAAATAAAGCATCAGGTATGTGCTAGGCGGTACGCTATGTAATTCTCACTCTGCAGCAGTAAACAGCAGATGGTAAAATGTGACTCTTTAGTGCTATGGATTTTATTTACCTACCTACCTGAATGACCTATGCTGAACTGAGCACCTGATCGGCTGCAAACGGAAGAAAAAGCGTTAAGAGTTAATTGTTTGTTCTTGCTTACTCTGGCCCCACTAGACTGCAAGGCCAGAGGAGTCGTTGGCCATGCGTGGAGGAATTAGCTTGTTTATCAGCGTTTAGCTTTTTGGTCCCGCCTCGCCGTCCCTCTGACATTTCAGACGTACATGATCCATGACTGATTTCCAATCCAAACATAACGTGGGCTTCTGCATTGTGCATTGTTTTATAATTAAATAAGGGCTGATTGGAGGCAGGCTCATTGAGGACAGTAGCACAGTAATGTGCACGGCTTGGAGAGGTAACCTTGAGCTCTGTACATCTGTCCTGTCAATTGGACATGCTCCAAAGATGCAGCACATTACCGAGCGCTGCTATCTGTTGTCTCAAGGTGATTCACCCAGGTGTATGCAAGTTTATTTTTTATTTTTTATCCCATACGTGGTGATGTTGATGACCACCTACTATATAGTGTTCAGTTTAAAGGCAAGAAGAGCAAAAGTCCTTGAAAGGATACTGAAAATCTTTATCAATTCATTACAGTAAGGAAGGAAGTGTGGATGAAGTGATGGGATATAATGAAAACGAATACTCTCTCCAGTCACTATGCTATCTGTAGATATGTTTAATATCCCATTACAGGCCAAGAAGTAACCACAGTTCTATAGTGTCAAGAGACAAACATAATCCACAGGGAAATTACCCATCAGGAAGGCAATACTGTTACTGAGATGCAATTACCAGGCCACTTGTGAGACTTTAAGCACCAGTATCCATTGGGTGCATGTGCGCGCAAGGGTGGTCGATACGTGCATAAAAGCTCTTATGTTTTCCAGAGTAAATTGGATTTTTTGCTGGAGAACAGTTAATTTAGAATATGTCCAAGATGCAAATGATTGATGTGAGTATGTCGGTACAGCGGTGGGTCTGCAATTCTGGGTTATCTCATAGTGCAAGATATCGGCAGGAGAAGGAAGTAAGCTTTGATTCTTGTATTGGTTGGTTTTTTGTTGGTTTGTTTGGCTGTTAGCAAGATAACTCAAAAAGTAATGATACGATTTGAGTTGAATTGTTACAGAAGGTCAGTAATGGGCCAATCCAGAACACCTTAATTTCTGTACCATTGTGAGAGGGCCAAATATAGTAACTCCAACAAGTGGTCTGTAATGCTCTACTATACAAATGCTGACCTTTTGTGGTTATTGTCTAGCTTAGTAATTGTGTGGTAGCCCAAATACCTACCACACAATTGTAAGATATGTATTAGATTTTAGTCTGGATCTGGCTACAAGGAACAAAAATGGCAATGGATTCTTTACTATTGTAGGAATGTTGTGGCTCATTGCATTTAGCATTTACCTCTGAACTGACAAATAGTTAATTTAGAATATGCCCAGGATGCAAATGATTGATGTATGTTGTTACAGTGGTAGGTCTGCAATTTGTGGCAACCTAATAGTGCAAGATATTGGAAGGAGAAAGAAAACAGCATTACGGGGATTTTCTGTTTCCTACTTTAAAAGACAGTGTACGGAATCATCTGGATACTTTTGGATGCTCATTTCCAAGCAGACATGGCTTAATTTGGAAACCGGGGATTCAGTTCTGCTTTTTTTTTTTTTTTTTCATGATATTGTTGTGCCGCTGCGTTAGTGTTTGTTAGCAGCTAAAATGAATGACGTCTCACAGAGGATTTAAAGTACCAATTTAGCACTGAATCACATAGCCTACAAACAAAGAAAACAGTGCCGATTGGAATGAGCATCAGTGTAAACATTTGATAAGGATTTGCTTGAGGCGACCGCTATGCTTTATTATTGATATAAAAATAGCAACAGCCTGCGTGCATATCATATACTTGCCTTGCTCCTTCTCAGACAATATTTGTGGCGCTTGCAAATGCGTTCGAGATAAATTTATCGAGACGGGTGGTGGGGAGACGTTTCTATTGTACAACAAATGATCACCTTGAATTCCATAATTAATCAAAGTAGCCTTCACTGAACAGCCCCTAACCCTAACAACAAGGAAGGAGAACTGCCTGCACCCCGTTGCATGAGGAATAAAATTGTCGGAGGAGCGAAGTGTGAGCTGAGCATGCATAATAAATGTATGACAAAACAATACCCCGGGCACCCGAGTATTAATGATATGCAGCGAACTCATTATTAAAGTTCCAAAACAGCTCCTAGAGTAACACAGATGGAGTCAATTAAGCAATGAGCATACTCGCTTGCCTGCCGTTTCATCTTCCTTCTTTTATCTCTGGCATATTACTCCGTGGATGTAATTAGCTGTATGTTTTCTTCACACAACATAATGTCCGGTGATAATAACCGTTACTTTCTACTTGTAGTACCAAATAACGCACTGCTTAATAGAGGTAACAAATTTGCACAGGCGATGTCCTTGTGTGTGTTTATTTGCACTAAGGATAAAGCCATGCTAAACAGCTTTTTTTTTTCTCCTTCCCTCTCTTGTCTTTTCCAGGGAACTGATGCCTTCGACACTGGAGGGCCAGATCACCATGGAGAAGACGCCGAGCTACTTTGTGACTAGCCATGCCCCCAAGCGCATCCACTCCATGGCGAGGGATATCAAGCTCATCATCGTGGTGCGTAATCCCGTAACTAGAGCCATCTCAGATTACACGCAGACTTTGTCGAAGAAACCGGAGATTCCCACTTTTGAGGTTCTTGCTTTTAAGAACCGGACGCTGGGACTAATAGATGCGTCTTGGAGCGCGCTGCGTATAGGGATTTACGCGCTCCATTTGGAGACGTGGATGCAGTACTTTCCTCTATCCCAGATGCACTTTGTGAGCGGGGAAAGGTTGATAGTGGACCCCGCCGGAGAAATGGCAAAAGTGCAGGACTTTTTAGGACTCAAGCGGATCGTTACGGACAAACACTTTTACTTCAACAAAACTAAAGGATTTCCGTGTTTGAAGAAACCAGAGGACAGCAGCATGCCCCGGTGCCTCGGCAAGTCCAAAGGCAGAACTCACCCCAAAATCGACCCGGATGTGATTCGGCGACTGCACAAGTTCTACAAACCCTTTAATATGATGTTCTACCAAATGACTGGGCAGAACTTTGAATGGGAGCTGGAGGCAGAACATGAACACAGAAGCTCTCAGGACTAAAGCTAACGTATTGGGCATGGCACACAAAGCCACGAACACCAGCTTTCTCAATAAAACTTCTCGCTTGGTCTGCTAAGATGAGAGAGCGCTTGCCAATCAGTCATAATTAGCAAGAGTTTACTGATATGCTTTCCTCTTCAATACTAATGTTGTTGATTATGGCAAATCATTATTGTACATACAAAACATAAAATATATTTATATTTGTGAAAAGGAGGATGATTTATTCCCTTTTGTTTTGAAGTCTGTTTTGTTTCAGAGCTGATATAAAATCATGTCGACTATGGAAATGCATGTGATGGGTTAAGTGTCCTTACCTCATGAGCCCAAGAGGCGAGCTCGGCCTGTGTCTTCTCCCTTTACTTTCTTTGCAGTTTGTTGCCCTTACGCCCACACACCAGCAAACAGCACAAAATCATTTTGTATTTCATTGGCTGAGGCCATGAAGTGCTCTGTATTTTTCTTTCAAACTCTATCTTGCTGCTTTAGAAAAGAAACATAGCTCATGTAATACTCTGACATCTTTTTGAGTTGGTCCTGACAATCCTTTTCTTTGTCTGTCTAAGTTTACCAAAGTGTTAATTTAGTCAGTGTTAAGTTTCTCGTTGTTTTGTGCTCATTAGCAGGACATATATTCAGTATGAGAGCTCGTGTACAGCAGCCATCATTCAATAATTGGATTGTTTCACTGCTACGCATTAGCATACTGATGATAGTGCACTCAGAATGGTGCAGTGTCAGAATGAATTGACAAGCCTTATCTCGAGTTAGCTGTGCATTTTAATACCTTGAGAAACACTGGTCAGCCATAACATTATAACCACTAGTACCAAGGTAAACAAGGATAAAATCTCTGCCAACATTGTTTTGGCATCATAACTATACCAGACCAGGTTAGGTAGTGACCAGTAGCTTAACTGGTAGAGCATCTGCACTTCATACAGAAGACCTGGGGTTGAATTCCACCTCCCAACATAAGGGGGCAGTAAAGGAACAAATGATTACTTATGATGATAACTTGGATTTTAAATCAATTACAAGAGAAGTAGCAGGATCAAAAGCAGAGGACAAATCTACCTACAGGAGCAAAAGAGTATACCTTACCTTAAGATAAAACACATGACAATATCCAACCAGATAAATGAATATGTGCATGATGGCTATATAAACTGACACACCAATATTTTGACTATAACCATAATACATTTTCATCTATGATAATACAACACCTGTCATTGTTGATAGTTATAACATTATGGCAGATTTTTCACCATACCAAAATGGACTTTAATCACTGTTTACCCAGAGTGCACTTCCTGACCCTCATCTTGTCACAGTAAAACATGTCAATGAGTTCAAGAGCGCAGCACAAGTTTGTTAGCAAACATCTGCTGCGTGGCGCTCAGCTGGCGTTACCAGATTAATGGCTTGTTAAATAAACCTCTGCTTACCGGAACAATGTCAATGTCACACAGAATTTCACTGTCAAGGAAACACTTCAGCGGGAAAAGCTGGAGTAAAATGCTGTGTTACTTTGAATAAAATGTTTGCTGTATCCTTATAGAGGTATCTGATTGCCCTGTGTTGCTGAGATTCCTGGAACATCTTTCTAGTTGTTGTTCCAGGACCATCCCCAAAAAGAACCAGACATCTTATTTTGATGTCATACGTCTGTACCCTTAAGGCCTGCCTTTATACTAAATCACATTTTAACCATGCTTTTAACCATGTTGTAATGTTGTTTGTACCTCAAAAACATACCTGGAGTAGTATTTAGTTTCATTCACACACGTTTGAGTAATCTTGTTTGCTGAGACTGTCCCCAATTAAAGCTGAAAACACTCAGGGCTCTATGTAGACACATGAAACCAGAAAGTGCTTTGGTGTGTTTCTAAAGCTCATACACCGTCACTGGATTCATTCTGATGATTTCACAATGTATCTGTTAGCTTCATATTGCTAATAGCCATGCTAAATGGTTGTTTTATACTCCCTCACCATTGCCAGCAGGGGGCGACAGGCACCTAATCCAAGCATTCTCTGTAACGTCAAACGTCTCCCCAAAAGCCGACCTTTTCCATACAAATATATTATGTCAATTTATAAAACATGCAAAGAAGTCCAAATTTATTTCAGAAAGCCTAAAAAAAAGATAAGAATAAGGGACCTTTGAGGATAGAAATTTACATGAAGGGTCTGGTTGAATTATACCCAAAAACATGTTGGAGAATGTATTATTTGTTGCCTCTATATTGAAATGCCACTGTATTGTTTGTTTTTTTTTTTTGTTTTTTTTTTTTGTTAATACTGTGAAATTAAGAGATTCTTACCTAAATTAGATGCTTAAGGCACACAGCTATAACCAGATAGGACTTAGAAATACATTTTACCTGTACAAACTCACACAATGACCCTAACCTTAACCATTAAATTTGAAGCCTAAACTTAACTCTTACCACCAAAACCAAAACATGAATTCTATGTATAATTTCGTCATTGACAATTTTTTATTTTTATTTTTTCCAGTCAGAACCTCTTGAAATGTACTGGTGTTTTCTCTAAGGTGCAGACCTATGACATCATAATAAAGTGACTCTGTGACTCTGACTTGCGGGGATGGTCCTGGTACATCAGCAGTACAGGGAAATCATATCATGCATAGAGGTGTAACATTATGACCACTGACTAATGAAGTGAATAACACAGATTATCTCTTAATTGTTTGCACTTATTAGTGAGTGGAATATATTAGGCAGCAAGTGACACTGTGTCCTCAAAGTTGATGTGTTAGAAGCAGGGAAAAGGGGCAAGCGTAAGGATTTGAGTGAGTTTGACAAGAGCCAAACTGTGATGGCTGATGAGCAACTGGGTCAGGGCATCTCCAAAACTGCAGCTCTTGAGGGGTGTTTCCGGTCTGTAGGGGTCAGTATCTATCAAAAGCAGACCAAGGAAGGAACAGAGGAAGGAACAGAGTCAAACCGGTGACAGGTGTGTGATGCATGTATGGTCCAACCCAACAGACACAGACAAGCCACTGCAGCTGAAGAAGTTAATGTTAGCGCTGATTAAAAAAAAAAGGTGCACCATTTGTTGTGTATGGCGTTGCATATTAGACAGGTAATCTTAACACATAACATTATATGCAGGTAGTCATAATGTTATGCCTGATTGGTGTATGTTCAGCAGTGGTAAGCGGGTCTGCTGTTTCTCTCATGCGGCATCATCTTTCTTTTTTTTTTTTTTTTTTTTTTTCTTTTGCACCTGTCTCTTGTCTCTGGACTATTTCATCAATTGCAACAATCAATACAGTCAATGAGTCAATAAATACATTCTGCTACACATCACTTGCTTGCTACAGCTATGATGCATGGCTCCCGTTAATCCACGCTGCTCTCTCCGGTTATGGATGGCTGGACTGGTTCGCTGTCGGCAGACCTCTCTGTCACCCTGGGGAGACGGCCACCAGCAGCTACTTACACACAGCAATTGATCCAATCAGAGTAAAGCACTATACTGCCCTTTGTAGCTCCAAAGCCTCGGCTCTTACTTCTGCAGTTGCACTATCCTAAAGTCAACTTACTCTCCACATGCTTTTTCAAATCCCCTTTTTGTGACACATCTCTATCCCCTGAGCAGCCGTCAGGGAAGGAAGCTGTCTCGTGAAGGTGCTAGATAAAGATAACCACTTTAATTTTACATTAAAGAGAGGAAAAAAGCTTTATCCGTTATTTATTTATTCATGTTTTTCCCCGAGCTTAAGAACATGTATAATCCACCTTCCAAACCAGACAGTTCCTCCCACTCAGTGTTAAGGGATATTCTCAGAAGACAGCGTTATTAGGACGGATGAGGACTCTATCTATGAATATGCACTTGTGCTTGTCATTTGCATTTGCACAGGATCACAGACTTAAGGGACCACCATTCCAAAGTAAAAACTCCTGATACAAGCTCTCATTAATAGAGACACACTTTATTTTCTGGTGTGTTGTAGGTAGACAGAATACATCACACAAAAGTCACAGTACTTGAAAGACATGCTAAGCTGTCCTTTATATGTTCCTCCCAGTGGGGTCGTGCCACGTTACGCAGTGCTTAGGTGAAGATAAATGTTTTTGATTGATTACTAGTGCTGCATCAACAAATTAGAATATTGGGTTAGGGTTAGGGTAATTTGCAGATTTAATTTGGCATAAGTTTTACGCCAGATGCTCTCCATGATGCGCCTCACTTTTTCATGATATTCTAACTTGTTCGTGTGTGTCTTGTTATGTGAAAGTCAATTCAAAATTTGTCACTACGAATGAGTCATGCGCTAAAAAAAACAAAAAACTAGATTCACCCAAAACCACATTTGCAGTGTTGTGTTTATTTTCAAACAGGGGATTATAACCTGGTTTGAAAAGCGCCGTATTCATGTTTCTATTATATGATCTATAATTATATCCTTCACAAGGGCTTAATGAAAGGGTCTGTGGCAGCCAAGTCTGAACCGAAGCAGAAGAGGTTGTCAGGGAATGTTTTTGGGAGATTTTGGAAGCACGAATGTTCAGCAAAACGCCTTCAGAAGCTGCAAAGTCTCCATTACTAGCAGCTAATTGGGTTTTCACTTCATTTGAGTGACTGATTACTGGCTGTGAAAATAGACACAATGGTGTCAGCTTTTACAAGTAACGCGGCTCTGCTCTACTCAGAATGAGTCTCTAATATAGTGGAGTGTTCTTTTTACATCTCATCGGCAGGCCCACTTACACCACACTCAAATAAATGGACAGCAGGACATACAAGACATCCGGGCGAGATGGAGGAAGTGTCCAGGGAGAGGGAACCTGGCCCTGGATAAAGCGGAAGAAGATGGATGGAACAAATATATCTACGTAATGAAAAGTGCTGTCTCCAATGCTAATTTTGTAATATTATTATTTCTTACGGGAATTGCTTTGGAATAAAAAAGCTGCTGTGGTTTAGGTGCTATTTAGTTTTACTTGATAAACTTCATGAGGTATGGCTGACCCAATACACCACTATATATAAGAACAACATGTGCTATGGTTCTACGCATTATGATTGTGTTAATGAATGTCCAAGGCCTATATCCGAAACATATTATTTGGGGTATTTTCTGCTATACAATAATTTTTATTTAATTTTATCCAGTTTATTTCTAATAGAGGTCACAAGTGGCTAGACCCTATACCAGCAGCTATGGGCTTGAGGTGGAGTATACCCTGCACAACCATTAATCTCACATTTGTTCTCTATGGGCAATCTAAAGTCACATACTGTACATGTTTGTGGACGGTGGGAGAAAGCTGGAGTACCTGGAGAGAACCCATCATTGGAGAGAGAAGTGTTAACCACCGCGCACCCACTCTGAAGAATCTGCATATAAAAGTTGTTGTTTACATTACAATGAATTATAATTCTGGCTATATTTTACAGTCCAATCTGCTGTCATGCTGTGCACCATTCTGTAGCATCATAAATGTTTCTGGAAATGGTCAGTCTAGCTGAGTTTATGAGAGCAGCCATACAGCATAATGGATATTTTAACATTATTACACGACCTACACTTCACTCTCACATTCACTATGAGCAATGTAGATTCACTAACTCTTATACATTCCTATACATTAGCAGTTCAACAGCAGCATTTTTTTGACAACACATAACTTAGCATGTATTTTATACTGTTGTATTTGCATTGCTCTATGAACTAAGCCTTGATCCCTCATTAGATTCAGCTGTAGACTGCCTTTAAGAATCATCCACACTGACTCAGGGCTTCAGCCGTGTAAGGGATTATTTGTTCTCTGCTTTGCAACAGGTGTATAAAGGAGAGAAAATGGTCAGTGGACGTAGACAGTGCATCTGCTAGTTGCTAAGACAACAGGCTCATTGGCGAGGGAACATATTGAGACATCCTTCTGCAAAAATAAATCTCAAGTCTCAATAAGTGAGCTGAAATGACTCCAAACACAAAACTAAAGTGATAGTTCTATATAAAAAAAAAAAAAAAAAAAAAAAACCTATATAATGGCACTGTGTTCCCATATCTTCTGATTAAACCAAGTCCGGGCCATTTCAGACCTCAAATAATAATTTCATCTGCCTCCTCTTTCTGAATCAGGGACTTCCTCTGGGCACGCCAGGAGAGGAAAAGCATCCTCTTACCAAAATCAATTCAGTCCTGTGTGCTTTCATCAGGCTCTCTCCATCTCAGAGCCACTGGACTCGGGGAGAGGCTGTTTACACTGCTACTTTTTTTACTGAAAACTTTTCTTCTCTTTAGGTCAGACGTGGCCAAGGTGGGGAGCCAGTTGTGGAATGGGGTGAGATTTTATACAGCCCTCTGTGTAGTGTTTATGGCCTATCATACTGCATTTCAGTAGCTGTGTCTGTACATTTGTGTCCTCAAGCCTGATCTGGCCAATTTGATTGTTTGGAATAAAAATTAATTTGAATTTATGATCTAAAAAACATATTATTAACTACATTTTGTCACAACCTGAAAAAGATAAACTACAGTACTGCAATAAACACATGGAGTTAGGTTTTCATTCAAAGTTATTACCTAGTGTCCTAATCTAGAGGAATTATGTTATTTTGTTAAAACCTGTATTAGATTTTGTTATAATGCAAATTAAAGATTCATTCTGATATGGGGCAATCTTCATAAAAAGTTTGGACACCCCTGGCTCATGTTGTTTGTTTACCCAAGTATTTTATGCTATGGGGCACACCTGCAGCCTTGTCAGACAAAAATATTAACATCTCACATATCCATTCATTCATGCAAATTGAGTATATTAAGAGACATATTAATTCCTGTGACCTTTTCAGCTTGATATTGCTAACACTAAGACCTGCAAATCCATAAAACATGCAGTGAATTAAAAGAAACGCCAACTCAAGAACTGAATAAATCAGGGGTCGTCAGCCCTTGTTGCACCATTGTGGGCTCTCACTGCATAATCAGTGGATGTGGTTTCAGAAACACTCATCAAACACACTGGCTTCATACAATCTTTAAACTGACTGTGGTTTGTAGCGGCTCTCTGTGAAATTTTGCATACTCTTATGACTTGATTACATTACTAGTATAAGCTGAAATAATTTAATTTAATTTATAAGTTATAGACCCTTTTACTTTGTTTAGCTATAGACAATATGGCGGTTTGTGTTATTAGTTTCAGTACAATAGGCTAAAAATGTCTCAAGCCTTGTCCTAAATTTTACTGAAATACTTTGTTAATGACCAAACTTATTAATGTGAGTAAGGCAGCACAGCATGTCCTTACTTACCAAGATATTTAGATCACTCCTCATGTTGTTTACTAGTAATTAATGAGACGCCACGTGTTTGGAGCAGGTACGGTGGGCTACGTTTAAAGGTCTGAATTTCAAAACGGAGGCTATGGAGATGCCACTTAGCAGCCGCTCTCAAAGTTATTATCTAATCACCAATTAAACAGTCATCCCCACCAGATAAACATGTTGATAATGTGGACCAATAAATAAAGCATACATAATTAATGAAAGTGGAATAAAATCTGCAGAAAATCTCATTGGTTTCCCAAACTGTGCCATGCTAATGTGTGCTAATCCAGTTGCAGCTGAATTCATTAAGAAAAAAGCTCCCCCGCATTACCAACAAACATCAACACAGAAATTAGGGACCATAGATCGGCTTACACTGATGTGAGGAAGATCTATCATACATTACATACTGAGCACACTTGGACCGGGACAGCCCTATGTTCCTACATTTTTAAGATTTAGGGTTAGGATTACGGACTACGCTCATAGCACAACAGAACTACTATCGCTTAAGCCTCCATAAAGACTAACCTTGTATTCAGGTGGTCTAGGCACACACACACGTTTACCCACACATGCAGTATAAATTGATTACAATTGCAGGTAATAAAGTGGATTTCTCTTCCTGCACGTAAACTGTAACCAGGAGTTGCATTTTGTCATTCTTCAGCTTCATTCTGTCGCTTCTGTGTTTCAGAGAGTTTGATGTGTTCAGCGACTTCCCAGAGTGACATGACAGTGTTGGCCATGTTTACTATGGTCCTGGTTGTCCCTTTGGACTTTTGTTCTGCTTGAAACACACTACAAAGCCACTTAAAATAATCAATAACAGCAGAAGTCTTCACTATATTTAGATTGTGCCATAAAATAACCCTGTCCAACAAGGAACTGAAGAACTGAAGGTTTGTTTTTCTTACAGCCAAAAGACAATATTAATTCTACCATTATCTGCTAATTACTGGTGTCTCCCATGAATGTGCATTTCTATCCCAGTAATATCTCCAAGCACCACAAACAAAGTGATTATTGCCAACTCCTCTGTTTCCTTGTTCATGACACAATTGCCTAACATTGTATTGTCTGTAATGGACATTTGCCTGAAACATTGAAGAGTAATCAGAAACTAATCATAGCGAGCCAGATGACTGTAATTAACCAGTGGTGAGAGCAGATAACCCTCAGATCCACTCTGCTCCTCCATTTTACTTTTTTTATTTTTCAGTAATCAGTGTGTCTTCTAATCTCTGAGTGAATCTAATCACTTAGATAACTGCAAAAAAAACAAATGGACGGGTACAGTTTTATTTTACAATTTGTAGTTAGTTACATGCATAAGGGTGCTTTTGTACATAATAATAGTCACATGTTTTAAAACACTTGAATAAAAAACATTAAAATCTATTTCTAGAAGTTTTAACAGGGCTAGAAGTAATGGTCTGATTGTGGGACTTATATTTATCCATGATCATTTTATTTTGACCCATGTTTAAAGTTTTTCTACAAACTTTATGGTCTGTATATTAATATTTACTTTTATATTTACTTTATATTTAGACTCGAGAGAGCTGAGAATCGTTTTGTTTAGTTTTTTTTTTTTTAGATAGTGACTAGTGTGTCTCAGAAGGGGAAAATACTTTTTTTTTTTTTACATTATTAGCCAATACAATGTACAGATACAAAAACTTGATACAGAACTTGTGTTGATGATACTTGTTTTGATAGAACAACTTAAGCAAACTATATCTGCTGTACATTTTGTTATTTCCCAAAAGTGTTCTTGGAATTTTAATGTGCTCTAAATAATGTATCAGTGCTGCAGTGACAGACATTACATTTCTTCTTCCTACTGGCAGAGCGTGATATACTGAGACTACCACAGTGAAACATTACTGTGCAAGTCTGTCTTTCTGCTGTATGTTCCATGTGTTTACTCGTTAGTATGTGCCAGTGACGGACCTTAACAGTGAAGGCGGATCAGAAAGCTACAGGCAGCGGCCCTGGAGGAGTGGATCTGAACCAGGCTCAAGGCCAGGGCAGCGTCTCGTTACGAGGTTGGTGGTGGTGGAGGAGGAGGTGGAGGCCCGCTGGAAGAGATCTGGTGAGGCCGACCCTTTACCTTGAGCTCACGGTCTGTGTTCAGCAGGGAGCGAGGCAGTTGCTTTCATTTCTCAAGGTTTGCAGAGCACACTGGAAGTTCAACTCTGGTCTGACTTACAGAATCTATGTTTACCGCTCACTTTATATCTACAGTATGTGGAGAGACAGCATTAGGTTATATTAAATGGCAAGACTGTAGTTGGTGTACTGTAAATCTTTTTCTTTATTTTCAGCCAGCAAAATATCTGATGCCAGCATGCAGAGATTCACATCTGGCATAGGTTTTAGGTCAAATGCCCTTCCTGTCACAACCCTCTTCTTTTATCTGGGCTTGGGACTGACACAAACAGTACACTGGCTTGTCAATATTACTTACGTAGAAGTGAATGTAGTCAACATAATAATTAGTTGAGTAAAAGTAAAAAAGCATTCAATTTAATGTCAACTATTTGCACACACTGTACTACTATTGCTAATACTGCCCCCCAGAAACGACTTTTTCTGTTACACCACTGTTTTCATATCTATGAGGAGAGACAGCATTAGGTTCACAAAAAATAACTGTCCAATATAATGTGTAAGCATCAATCTTTCATACATTTGCAGAAGTGAGGAAGCTCTTTAATATTAGATTGCTTTTATTGTAATTCTGCTAATAATGAGCTTCCAGCAGGCAGGGTGAGTCCTGAGGCAGCTTGTACTTGGATTCAGCCAAAGCTGCTTTTAAAATACAGTATAAAATAACAGCTCCACAATACTATTCATTCTGGCACCAAATATTACTAGATAATCATCATATATTGTATTCAAATCAATTCAGCTGGCTTATTCATGCTGTGATGTGGTTAAGCTTTCCTGATCAAAAAGCTTAGAGGGTAAGTTGGAAATTTGGAAAGTTGGCCTGAGGCAAAGTAAGCTTCACAGAAAAAAAAAAAAGAGTGAACTATGAATGCCAACAGGTGTTCTGTGCATTTCTTTGTAACCTATTTTTCATCTAAAGTTATAGTACATTCCTGTCAAAAAATCTTCTAGCATCAGATTGACTTTGTGCATTTTAAAATAGGTCAAAGTTTGAGTCTGAAGATCTAGTTTTTGGATCTTCATTACATCCTTCCATCCTTTTATTGTGACATAACCAGGTGGTAAAGTATTTTTCAGAACACGAGTAAGACACAGAAAACACACAAATCAATTTATAAACTCACTATCATCCCCGATCTTGCCTTTACTGTCTCTATAAAAGAAATGTTCAGCAGTTTAGGCAGCGATTCCAAAATCTTTGTTTTTTTATGGAAATACTGGTGTTCCAGAAAGCAGCCGTCTCTGTGGCTTTTCTCCCCTCATGAGAAGTGCGCAAAGTCATTTTGAGTCTCCAAATGAAATGCTGTCCTGCCACAGATTGGGCTCTCACTGGTAAACTTTGAAGTGCTGTTCAAATGAAGAATTGATACATGAATCAGGCGGGATCTCGAGAGCCTCCTCTAAGCGCTGTCTGCCTCCCTGCCAATTAATAACACAGCACAATCTCCAGCACGGAGATTTTTCATGTGTATGAATCACTTCTGAAATTACAGCTGGGACCTGCCAATGGTCGACTTTTTAAAGACAGAAAAATACTAGAATCTTGTCAACAACAGAGACGTGGCGTAAGAAAAGCAGTTTGTGTTTGCATTTTGGTTACATAATCAAACTAAGGAGCTTTTGAGTTTCAAATCACTTTTTCCTTTACTTTGACTATTTCCTTCAGGAGTCGCACAGTGCCTCCATTTAGCCCTATCCTCTGCATCCTCTTCTCTTACACCAACTAACTTCATGTCCTCTACACTACTTCCTTTTTGTGCACACCTCTTCATTTCTTTCCCACACTCTCCGTTGCACTAAAACTCTGACCCTAATTCCTTAAATCCTGTACCTTCATTACCTCTACTGCCTGTAACTTTGTAGTAGGCATAACATTATGACAACTGAGAGTGGAAGGAAAACATACAGACCTGTCTCTTCATCATGGCACCTGCTAGTGTGGGATATATATCGGGGCAGCAAGTGAACATTTTGTCCTCAGAGATGGTGTGTCAAAAGCAAATGGGGAACCGCATGGATTTTTGAGCAAGTCCGACAAGGGCCAGATTGTGATTACTAGACAACTGGGTCACAGCATCTCCAAAACTGCAGCTCTTGTGGGGTGTTCCCTGTGTGCAGTGGTCAGTATTTCTTAAAAGTGCACTAAGGAGGGCAGTCTGGCCCGTGTGGTCCGATCCAACAGACGATCTCGCTCAAATTACTGAAGAAATTGATGCTGGTTCTGAAAGAAAGATGTCTTAATACACAGTGCATCACAGTTTGTTGCGTATGAGGCTGCAAATTAGGCACACGGTCATTATTTTATACCAAATCAGTGCAGGTACAAGTGACTAAAAGCCTCAAACCTCTTTCATCAAACATCCTGGAATGTTTGACCACAATCTATAGGGTCAAGGACTTCACCTAAAGGCACATAATTTCCAAATCAATACCACCACGTCCCAGAAAATCCGGTGTTGAGAGAAGACTAATTTCATTATCAATCGGCAAAGGTAATGATCTCATTAATTCAGTGTTGATTCATTTTCAGCTCAGTGGATATTAACCTTTTGCCAGGAATCATTAATTTTCAGAAGGAGAGCTGTGGTACGCGGAGATTGGAGCTACGTAAACAAAACAATTAATAGGCTGCCAACATTAGAGGTCCTTCGTGATGTCCAGCCAACTTCTTCCACTCTTGATGATCGATTTATTTTCTTTACCATTGTGAAATAAAAGGGATTTGTAGTTTGCATTTATCCCTAAACTAGAAAATGCCCAATTCAAGAGCAGGACTGGCCACTGTATCTTTACCATTGCTTGATATGGTCAGTGTCTTCCATACGTAAACAATTACTACGCTGCAGACATTATAGGTCCTTCATGATGTCCAGCCGACTTCTTCCACTCCTGAAGATCGATTCATTGATTCTTCCCTACCTTGCCGACAGATACTGGACTGTTGTAATCTCTCTCCCCACACTAGGGAAGCGTTGCTCGCCAAGTGACAAGAGGATTATTTGTGTAGTGTAGTCATCCGTGTGCTTCCAGGACGATTATCATGCTCTGAATAGTAAGTTTGCAGCAGGAGGCGACGTGCAGGGATCCAGGGCTCTGCAGCACCTGGTCACTGACTCTCAGTCTGCCCCAGAATAGACCCGCGCCCGCAGTTAAAATTAGCTTAACAACACAAGTTTGAAAAGTGATGAAAAATGGGTAGGATTTTTCTAAGCACTCCTTATTAACCCAACAGTAAAATAAATAGCAGAGATGAAAACAGCTCAAAAAACAACTGAAAGCGTACAGCAATGAATTACAATATCACAGGTTATTTCAGCAGTTAAAGTCAATAAAATGCATATTATAAAGTAAGTTCAGTACACACAGAGTGAAGTATTTCAAACTTTTATTTTAATTGCAATGATTATGGCTTGTAGTTAATGAAAAATTTGGTGCCTCGCAAAATTAGAATATTACATAATCATTATAATCATGACAATCAAAATACATGATGTTTGCCTCTCTCTCTTGTTTTGCTTTCACCAAAAATTAAGTTCTTAGCTGAATAGATGTAGAAGTAAGAAAAATATTACAGACTACACAAGGACTGTTACTTTTTCTTTTGTTGTGCAGCCTATACTGTATACACAGGCATATGTAAATTCTCAGTTTACTTAATGAATGCGTAAATGTATCTACATATATACTATTATATATGCTACATTTACAAAGGGTTATTTTATATAATCCAGCCACAGGGTTCACTGATGTTGTTATCAAGTGACCATTTCTTGAGTTTAAGTCAAGCTCATGTCCTCAGTGTTTGAGTCCAAGTTGCATAGGACCAGTTTGAATTGAGTCATCAACTCATACAGTGCAAGTCTGAGTGTTCAATGTGGAAGTCTAAATTATTAAAATAAAGTTCGAATCATGTCCTAGTCACCAAAAAACTCATCCGAGTCAAGTCCACAATTCGAGTCATTCTCTCCTGAAGGCAAGTCTCATGTCCATTTATCAGTGTAAACCTTGAGCCAAGTCACTCCCTCTCAGAAAATCATGAGCCCAAGTTGAGTCCCAAGTCATCAGTTGTATGTTCGAGTCCAGTCACAAGTCTAGAAAATGAGGTCAAAACCTTCCTCTCTGGGATTAACAAGCTGGTGTACTCTATGCTGGTCCCAAGGCTGGTCCCAGATAAAGGCAAAGGTAGCCTGGCGAGCTCGAGTCTCCTACTTGCTTTTCACAAGCAGGACAGTCTGGTTCCCCTCTTGGACCAAAGCATTTCTCCAGTTCCATTTGGAACTGGCCTATCACAGCCGTTTATCTGCAGTACATCTTATGAAAGCATAAGAGCTAACCAAGGTAGCAATGGCTACTAAGCTAATTTAATAACTTCTCTGACCCTATTAACAATGTTTAGTGTTTTCCTTCGTCACCTGTTGGTTCTGCTGAAGTCCGCATTATTGTTCAGTCCTCTATGATTTTTTTTCTTCGTCTTGTTGTCATTTTAACAACAGTTAAATCCCATTTACATCACATGTAACAAACACATTAAAAAAAATGACTTTCTCCACAACTCTTTGTGCAACTGGCTTCTGCTGCTGTCTTCGTTCAGAAATAAGTACATAGCTGCTCATAAAACGGCATATTTTGGTGTTTTATGAAAAAAAAAAAACGCAAGAATCCGTGTTTGTTTGGGTCAGCGGTACACTGTTAACGTCCCGCCTTTTGTTTCTGTGATTGGTTACTCCACCTGTGATTGTTATGCCACAGAAACAAAATGTTCCCGAAGGGGTACCAGACTAACTTCTTTAGCTACAATAAGAAGAGTTTTTCTGGCAGGCCAGGGTAAGGGAAAGGGTTGCATCAGGAAAAAACTATCTCTGTGTAAATATCTGCATTTTATAGGAAGTAAAAAAGCCAAGAAAACACTAAGGATTTATTAATATGCTGATGACTGATTTACGTGTAAAAGTCACTAAATCAACAAACACATGACTCAAGTATTAACAGAAAGCATGTAGAAAGAATTCACTTATGACTGTCAGTCCAAGCGCTTCCACAAGTGCTGTGTTTATTAGCTCTCTCTCTCTCTCTCATTTCCCACAGTTCATCATTCAGTGAATATTTGGAATTGTTGATGATAGCACCAATTTTGTCCACTCTCGTCTTCTCCTTTCATCTCTCTCCAGTTTAACGATGGATCTTGTTCAGCTTTCGTCAGTCTGCCATCCTCACCAAATGTGCCAAGATCTCAAGTAAATTAGCCTTTTCTTTTAACTAGAATAAACAAAATTTAAACTGCATTTGTAAGTCAAATATTTGTTGTTATGGAGACTAGAGCTATGTTATTTACTTCAAAACTCAGCTTTCAAGTGTTTTACAGGCATCTCCACATTTTGACAGCCACGTTGATAGTAATGATGTTTTTTTTTTTTAAGAAGTTCCACACCAAATTTGTGTCTGTGAAGAGATGCCACCGACTTTTTCTCTTCAAGTAGCTGTGATTTGCAATCCAAAAAAAGATCCCACCACCACTCCAAATCTGAATTGGAGTTGTGTCAAACTTTGCCATTACTGAAGCTGGCTGTCATTACATCTGGAGAAGAGCTGGATGGCTGCGAGGTGATTGTGGAAATGATAGTGATTACATTCACTTCACTCACTTTTCCTTTCTGCCATCTCCATCCAGCATAAGCCGCTCTCTGAAAACCCTTTTCACTTTGTAAAGCCCTGATGAATAAACATGCATCAGTGCATGTAACCAAACCACACATTAAGTTAAGTCTTTGATTAACATGTGCTGCGTTCCTCCTTCTGAGACACATTCAAGGCTTAAAATTAAGGATAACACTGCTCATTCATTTTTCCTAACTTCTATGAAAGGCACCTCCAACAAAAACCAGTAAGCAGAGCCACAAAGAGGAGGTTTTGTGGGAACAGGACAAACTAGAAGCCCTATTAGCCCTATCTCACAATGATAAAGATCTACACAGACCTGGAAATGAACTGGGAATCTTCTAGTTCAAGGGTAAATTCTCTATCCTACCACAAACCATTTACTTTTTGCATTTATACATCAGTAAACATGGACACTGGAGGCAAAGTGGGTGAAGTGTCTTGCCCAGGGACACAATGGCTGTATGATCTGGGAAGAGCGGTGATTGAACCACCAACCTTCTAGTTATGCTCTACCTCCCGAGCTATGCCTGCTCTTTAGCTCAGAAATGTAAAGAATCCACTAAAACAAATCATTTGTTCCTTTACTGACCCCTTGTGGCTGGAGTTAGTGTCTTGGCCTATCTCGCAATGGTAAAGAATTAGGGCTGGGAATCGATAAAAAAAATTAACTAATTAAAAAATTTATTGCAATTAATCACGATTAATAACTACCAGTTATTAATTACAATTAATCGTATTATGAATTCATGTACAAACACAAAATTGTAAATTTAGAACATTTATTTTGAATTAACCTTCACATACTTTACTGTAAACTTGTGTAATGCAAACAAAACTTGCAAAGAAAATAAATTAATAGTTTTTTTGAGACCTGTAACTCAGACAAAGTTTGCCTAAATAGGGTACAACCAACAAATACACAAAACTTACCTAAAAAAGCATGTGTAATCTCTTTTAGAACTTTACCAAAAATAAGTTTAATTCTTCAATTAATAACAATTGTTGTGGTTCACAACAGTGTAAATACTATGAACTGTGTTACTCCAGTGGTAATTGAACTCATCCTTGCATAAACTGCACATAACTTTTGTTTTGTGTCTATTGCTGTCTGGTGACGATTTGAAGCAGAATTGTCCATTTAGCAATGTGTCTCTTTGGTCGCTCATGTTGCTTTAGCTCGTTCACTTGTTGCATTAGGCTCGTTCCAGATGAACTGCGCCTCGCCTGGATTGTGAACGAGAGTGCACGGCTGCAGTGAGAGGAGGGGAAATACACCTGTACTGAAGTCGGACAGTTTGTGGCTCAGATCACGCACCATCACGCCCGAAATCCACTTCTTGCGTGTGTTGGTTTATCCAGGTCAAAACTGTAACTTTAGTCTGTATTTAAAAAATAGAGGCGGGGGAAGAAGGAGAGGAGGGCAGTGAAGTGTCGTGCGTTACGTTTCTGGTCAGCACTAAACTCAGATCCAATCACCTGTCCGTTCACCACTGACAGGTGTGTGTTTTCCCATCATGCACTGAACCGTGCAGCCTCCGCAGTTGCTCCTGATGAACTGCGGCGGCTCAGGCGCTGGTCTCGTTTGGATCTCACGGTGACCGTCGCACTTGTGGCATCAGAGCAAGTCGGGAACAAGTCAGACACAAATCTAACCGGCGTGCACTGCGCACAGACCGACACTGATCGAAACTGTACAGGTCTGGCTCATCTCGAACGCGCCTGATGGATGGAAATGGAAATTTGTCGTCTTTTACGCTCGCGTGGTGCATTTCTGCCCCGCTGGAAGACCTGTGGCGTGTTGCTGCCTATGTCAGTGTCCTCGTAATATTTTTGTTGTGATCAAAATAATTGATGCGTTAATTGAAATTAACGCGATTAAATCAATAAATGAACGCACTGCGTTAAGGCAATAATTTTCCCAGTCCTATAAAGAATATTTTCATCCTCACTGTTGACTTATTATTAATCGTTCTTAAAAATTCTAACACCTGACCATTATTTATCAGGTTAATTTGCTATTAGACAACCGACAAACTAACACTAATATGATTTTAGGAAAGCAACTGAGGTAGATAATGGCCAAAGACATTTTATATCAAACTGTGGGTTTGGACAGAGTGAAGTCTGCGTAGGTAGAAGAAAGAGGAGAGTTTGTCTCTTTTTGCAGCAGGACCAAAGGAAGACTTTCGCACTTGAGGGACTGGACACCCGGAGCCCATTGTCTGACACTAATGAGGCTATTGTGCGTGGGAAAAAGTGTCAAAAGACTGGGCATTCATTTCGCAAGTGTTTGTGCTTTTTCTAATTAAATACACTGCAATGCAAGCATTTCATAACATAAAGTGTATAGGGGAATATGCATAAATAAATATAAGTGAAGACAGGTATCAAATGAGTCCCTGGTTTACATGCAGTTTAAAGTTCTTGTTGTAAAGGAATAATTTAATTTAGGTGGAAGATGGCTTGAATGGATGCCCCAGAAGTGAATGGTTTTGAAATGCCAGTTTTTTTATTTATTTATTCTACGTCGCTGCAGAAGCATAAAAGGAGCAGAACATACCCACGAGTATCATCCAAAAGAGTATAAAAGGAGCTTACGAGTGAGATTTATCTACCTAAATATTCAGGGTTAATTTATCACTGCTATAACAAGATCTGACAGCTAACTCTCTTACTTCTTCCTCATCTCAAAATGGCTGTATACTGTTCAAAATATTCTTCTAAATGATTCATTATGCTTAACACTGCCTTTGCCGTCTGCCGCCAGATAAACTTTAAAGTGCACACTCAACCCTCTGATCGGTGGCCATTTTTTTATTGCACTGAATACAAATCAGAACCTTTTAGAGCCAAATATTATCACTGTACAACTGGAACAGAGGAAGTTGTGCTATTCAAATTTACAACCATCCCATTTGCAAAAACAGTGAAACACAATTGACCATAAATATAAAACTGAGTTGTTGTTTTTTTTTGTTTTTTTTTACAATTCCATGAAAAATAATAGCTCATTTTGATTTTGAAGGTACCAACATATCACAAAAAGCAAAACAACAAAAACAAAACAGTATTTTGAGACAAATTAGGTTAATTTCTAACATTTTAGTAAGATGTCACGGTATAAAAGAAGCATTTTAGAAATACAGAGTCTGTATTTTTAATATTGAATCTTCAGGTCCTCAGGCGGCACTGCATTAAAAACAATTCTGTACTGGAAGGTTTCAGGAAGAAGGCACTGTATTTTGTTACGGTTCGCACAGTGATTTGGCAGTTGTTTTTTTTTTACACTGGACGCCCCTCCTGTTGCAACCAGCCACATACTGCAACTGGAGTACGCAATGTGTGAAATGTCTTGCCTGCCGACACAACAACAGTCTGCATTTCGTACTAGATTTGAACTGCAAACCCTCCAGACTGTGGGTGAACACTTAACCCACTGGCCCTATGAAGCTATTTGACAAACAGTTTCCCAACTTTTTGTAACTGGGGCTTTACTCTGAGTGACAGACGAGTGCTGTGAATGAGGAAGCAACAACACAACATGGTGTTGGGCAAACATGCACAGATGCAGTCACAGCTCACATACAGTATACTGTCTGTAGCCTCACGGTTATTTCTGTGTGTGGAGGATATATTTGCTTCTGGCGTTTGCCTCTTCACGCTCCTTCTCTGTGTGCTTTGGCTTTAAACACCCTTCTGTGTCGTTCCCACTCGCTCACTTTGGATTTTTAATTGTTTTCACGAGAGCCATGGAGATCTGCAATGGCTGTGATTTAATCTTTGGGAGCAACGTGTCAATATGTTTGTTCACTGGACTGAGACTGCTGCAATCGTTGCATCCTGCTGCTGACAATGCATAAAAGATGCAGAAGTCAAAGTCGTGGCAGGTTTTTGCCTCCAGCGCTCTGACTCCTAAGAAAAAACACTGCTAAAGTGGGATATATGGTCCAAGTAAGGAGACATCATTAGTGATTTATGGATCACAAAGTTTCTTGTAAAAAGGCAAGGACTTTGATGCAATGAAACTGTGTAACCCCCTATAGTAGCTATTCTTTCAGAAATATATGAATAAATTAATTGATTTTGGTCAACTTACAATGCAATACAAAACAAACACAAACAGCCTAAATAAAAGGAACAGGCTGAAGATTATTTTGCCTATACTGTAGAACAGAATGAATGCCATTAATGTTAAGTGGAAGTTGCTTGTTACTGCTAAATATGTGTGTTTTTTCAGCATTATGGAGTTCATGCATGAACTGCACTGCCACTGCACACATGCACTCTTGCTCCATCCTCTGAGTGATCTTTCCAAAGATTTCAAATGTAAGGTTCAACCAGTGACCTTGCCTGAAGAAGAGTCAAACATTGCCCACTAAACCCACAAAATAACTATAGCATAGAAATTCTGCTGCAAATTCACACAAGATGTTTGCAAAAAAATTTGCATATTTCAGCCAAGATATGTGTGAGAAAGTAGTGAGCCCTGGATAGAGTTTCTAACAGGCACATATTATGTTATTAAAAGCTATTCAAAAAAGATCATGTTTATTTTACTTTAAAATGCATATGGTACAGAGTTCAGTTCCCTACTGGCACAAAAATATTAAAAATAGATCATTCCAGTCAAAAGGGTCACAAAGCAGTACACTCCTTGTGCCCGTCCCAAGTCCCAAGCCCAAAAAACATACAGGGTTGCAGCAGGAAAGTCAGTCAGCCACAAAAACTATGCAGAAATAAAATATATTGCCCAAGTCTTCTCAGTGTATGAGTCATACTTGAACACATAATATATTGTATTGTATGTATTATGCATTTCTCATACCTGTATGTTTGCTTTAAGGGTCCCATTGGTAATAAAATTGTAGCAGGTTTCATGTAATGAACCTTCCTGGGATTTTCTTTGCTTTCCCAGCCTGCTGTCTATTCTCCTTTCATACAAGCAATATTATTATCAGGAAATAAGACTGTCTTTTTACAAATTGCAGCTACTGTTAAAATGCGGTAATTAAAAGCGAAGTTCACTGAATTTAACCTTAGCTGTACCTTAATAGCGAGTCCATGTATTCAATAGTGAAAAAGACTTATCATTTAATGGCATAGAAAACTGACAGTAACTTAGGTGAGGACAAAATAAGTGCATTTCCACAAAGAAAGAAAAAGCATGGATATAGCAATGAGCTGATTCACAATTTGGATGTTAAGGCCTTTACAAAAAAAAAAAAAAAAAAAATCCACAGTGTCTAGAGACACCCCTGCAGTTTGTGTAACTCACAATTATAATTTAGACGCAGTGCTTTCATTGTTGGAATCAGTGATGTGTTTCAGTGAGACGATCTGCTGTGCATAAGACAGCCTCAATCTCAACACTGAAGCTCTGTGTTGTTGCAGAACTATGCAGAAAAAGAATTTATAGTTAATTTATCAGAGAATCAAGAAGCACTCAAAATCTGTACTCAAGTAAAAGTACTGTGTGCTACTGCTATTACTACTGTTATCACTAGTACTTACAGTTAACATTAATATGATACCTCTACTACTGTACTGGAATAAAAGTATCTACTTCTACCAATAAAAGTCTTTGAAATAGTGTGGAGCATATAGCCTGCCCGCTGCAGTGTGCGGAAGTGTCCAAAGGCATTTACAGTGTTGTGACTTTAGTCAGATGGATGCCTGAGGCTGTGCACACACAAAACTAAAACATTTGGAAAAGCATTTCAGCGGCTAAAAGGACTGGACTCTTCAACCTCCTCAGCTCTTCACACAGTATGTATATTTTAATATATAACAACCAACACTTAATGCAAGTTAACCACTACTTTTTTTTTTTTTTGTGGAAACACAGGCACACATCTATAATCAAGGTTGGATTCTAGCTGAATTTTAATGAGCTAATCTTAACTAAACATCCCTGCTGGAGTTTTAATAGGTGTCTGTTTTCATCATTTGTAGTTCTGCTGATGGAGAAGACTTGGCTGCCTCTGTCCTCCAGTGCACTTTGCACCTGCACTTGCACTTAAATAACTAATGAGTGAATTTTTAAAATAAAATAAAAACTTCCCCCAGTTTATCATCCTGTCTTTCCCTTCCTCGGCTCGCTTACACCTTTCCTGAAAGTTTTATTATTACATTACAGTTAAAAGAAAACTTGTTTAGGTGTTTATGGGTTTTTAGTCAGGGTTAGGGTTTTATATGTGTTTCACTCTTTGAATCAAACAACTGAAATTAATTAACATAAACATAAAGATAAAAAGTCAGTTACAGCCGGTTGTGTAAAAAAGAAACATAAAAAAGTTAACTTAACCTTGATTATGTCCAACTCAAAATTTGCTTCAAAGTTTGTGGCTGAAGTTCAACTTTTTCATTTTTCTTCTGTGTAGTTCTTTAAACCCTCAGGACTGAAGATGTGAAGTCCAGCCTCTGATGGTGAAGAAGTCTTATTTTTTATGTATCTCCTCCATCGCTCCAGCCCACCACCACCTGCCACTCAAAGGTAAGGAGAAGCAGAGCAGGTCACTGAATTTTATAACAATTTTGTTCTAGTGTATTAGTGAACACACCTATATTTTCAAAGTTCATATTTTAGTAACACACTACACACTGTTAAGCAGGGGTGAAAGTAGATATTTGCTTATGCCGGTACTATAACAATTTATGCCTACATATATATTTTTAATAGCAGAAAAAGCAGATATACGAGGTTGAGAATGAATCTTGACTATAAATGAAAAATATAGACATGGCTTATACTGGGTTTAACAGGGTCTGAAAACAAATCAAACGCACCCTATAAAGGCCAACACACACCAGACACACGTCAAAAAATACGCCCCTATTGTTTTCTATGAGGTGCACGGCAGTGACTGAAAACACATGGCCCCCGTACTTCTGCAGTAACAAAGATGGTTCTCTGGTCCGTGTGACACAGACACACAGCTGTAAACACTGAGGGACAGTAGCTGCTGCTCGGGGGGACACAGGCAGCAGCCCCCGACTCCTGATGCAGTCAGAGCATGGGGAAACTCCTTTCTGCTGCTAACTCGCTAATAACCTGCTATAGACAGGGGCGGCTCCAGACATATATCATTGAGGGGGCAATGGGGGGTCCCATATTAAATAAAGAGGGGGCAATGAAATTCTGACGCAACAATATACACCAAAAACAATAGGCTAAAATCAATAAGCAAAATATAAATTACCATTAGTATTGAGCAACAGTTCTGTCTAGACCAGTGGTGCCCAACCTTTTTCGGCTTGCGATCTACTTTTAAAGTCATCAAGGCCAGGAGATGTACCTTTATTTTTTTACCCCTTATTTCTATTAAACATGGTGAGCATTTATCAGGGTTATTATTATTGCAGTGGTTAAACATGAAAATAAAAACAGAAATAACCACTTTAATAAAGTCACATTTTATTAAACTAAAATGATAAACATTAATTATCAACTCAGGACAGGAATAACTGAATCTAATAAATGTAGCATTTTTGTCAGTGATATTTACAACATTCCATCATTTCCTAAAACTGCTGATTATTATGGATTATAATAGGCCTGCTATATTTATAATTATGCCTCCAGTATCAATGCAGCTTATCATCAAAGCTCAGCATTACTTTAGTAACATTGATGAGTGACAGGAGCTCCATGGTAATGGTAACGCTCAGGGGAGGAGCTTGTGAGACTTCAACAAAGTCAGCTTCCCTCACGCACGGCAACAACAAACTACTGAAGGACAAAAACAAAGCAAACAGGTGACATACATCAGGCTCTGACACCTTCCTCACCTGTCTCCTCCCTGATACCGCTGCCTCTCCTCCTGTGTGCGTGTGTGTGCATGTGTGTGTGTGTGTGCGCGTGTGTGCGCGTCAGCCCCATGGCAGTGTTCCACAACAGAAGTGAAGTGAAAGCGGACAAAACTCTGATTGTTATTAAGTTGCTTGTATTCTGTTTAGTTTGTAGCTCGTGCGGTTTCCTCGCGCTTCCGCGGTGTCTCGTGTTTTAGAAAGAATCTCAGACTGATCCATCTGCGTGTCATTCAAAAGCCATAGGCAAATGACTTTATTTGGAAAGACATGGCTCCGCGATCTACCCGCACTGCTTTTACGATCGACGGTAGATCACGATCGACGGGTTGAGGACCACTGATTAAATCCTTCTCAAGCATTTGGTGTAATTTGAGGCAGCAGTCCAGGTGTGCTTTGGGCTTAAGACGCGCATGCTACAATGCGTTTGTTTAAGGAAACGAGACAAACAGTGAATGATGAGAGGGGAGAGGGACATTCTGTGCATTAAATCACATCACGGAGCGAGCATAAGCCACTAAAAACCACACAGACACATATATGATGAGATAAAGCGCTGCCTGGTTCACATGCTTTAGCGTCAGATTTTTTTTTTTTCTCATAAAATTGTCCGCGGTCCGCGGCTGCTTTCTAATGTGTGTTAAAGCTGCCAAGACTGGCCGGACAGTTGATCTCTTTACCCGGTACTGCGTATCCCCTCTAAATCTTATGCCGGTACGTAGTACCGGGCCGTACGGCTTACTTTCACCCCTGCTGCTTAAGAAGTATTTCAACCTAATAGATATGTAATTAACAATAAATGCTCAGGTAACCAGTTTATAAGATACTGAATTAACACTGTTGTTTAACCTAGCCAGAGGTTTTTGCAAGCCAGTGTACTCTTTGTGTCAGTCCCAAGCCTGGATAAATGGAGAAGGTTTTGTTAGGAAGTGCATCCAGTGTGTATGTGAATCTTTGCAAAGAAGAAGACGTGTTTTCTGTGACAACCTGCAGAAATAAATGAATCAATTTACTTTTTCACACCTAAATTTTCTTTTAATATAATGCATCACCCTAGCTATTGAATCGATAACACATACCATAATGGGCATAACAAGCAGGAGCTATAGAAAACTGATGACTGCATCTTGACACCAATCCATGATCCTTTCACCTTTTTTTGTTTGCCTCATTAATACAGTGTTTGATCTGGGTATGAAATAAAACTGTGACTCCATGCACTTCCTGGAGCTTATGCCTACACATGTCAGTGTTGTATCACATAGATGAGCTGCTAATGGGATGTATTCCTCTAATAACCTCCTACTCTGTCTAGACTCTGCAATGAGCAAAACCAAATCTTCTTTTAAATTAAGTAAACACTTGAGCTTCATTGCTAATAGAGTGTATTATGTAAAACAGTGGTTCTCAAACTGTGGGATGGGACACACCCCTGATTTGCAAGCAGACTGATTACATTTCGAAAGTAGAATATGAATAAACACACTGGGATGTCTTCTCTGGTGATGTATTAATAAAAAGTTAAATTGGTGAGAAATAATTCACTATAAGATACTTTTTTTTAAGTGCACAGAAGGAGGGGGTTCATGTTCAGGGGTCAAACGTCTGCTATGAAAAGTTTGGGAACCACTGATGTAAAATACAAGAAAATAGAGCGGTTTACTAACTTTCATGCTTAAATAATTCTTGAACTGCATTACGGAAGCATATTATTGGTGTTTTTAGCCACTTTTTTTTAATTTCTCTTTCCACCATGGATTAAAGTCTTGGTAAGATTAACGTCTGGTGGTAAGATTAAAATAAACACTGTTCATGAAAAAAATGACATTTAAAATATAAAACACTGTGCTTTGTGATACAGATGCCTGAACATAATTAGTGCAGGAATTAGTAAGTTATTATAAAAAAAAGACACTCAACAATGTATCAAGAGCTACATTATTTATGCATTAGAACTGTGTGACTGCACATCAACACTAGGTTGATTTGCTTTAGTTTTTGTTGATGAAACAAACTCTATTTTTTCTCAAAACCCCTGAGTCTACATGAATGTTTAAATGTTTAATTTGGTCTTGCAGCAAGAATCAGATGTTTGTCTAAGTTGTTTATTATGAAGCTGAGGAATGTGCATGAAACTATTTTAGAAAAGAAAATAGCAAAATATATATATATATTTATCTTTTGTGCATAAGCTTGTACACTTTGTTTGCTGTTATAAATAATGTACAATTTCAAGGTTTTAGCTGCCGTACAAATGAAGGTTATCCACACAAAAGACAATCAGCGCCCATTGGCCATGAGGATGACGAGGTCAAACGGAGATGACGGCGGAGTCTTAATTAAAAGTCGGTGGTGCTGCGACCCAAATTCACGCCGTCCAGTCATCTCGGCGCTGACAAAGAATCATTACGTTAGATGTCAGGGCGGATCAATATTCTGACAGGAAGAACTCACCTCGTTCCTCTCTCTCCTAAACACTGTGCATCGACTGCAAAACCTTAAGCAACAAGAAAGATGGAGGTCAAAGATTTGTTCAAAATCAGCAGCTCCATCCCCGTAGTCGAGACAGGGGGAATCACTCTTCGTTTGTACCGGCGAGGCATCATTAAATTCCTTCTCGCTGCTTATTGTGCATAATTCATATTCAGCCCGTTGAAATATAAATGTTGCAGTGTTGCAGAAAGTCAGGCTACTCGAGCGTGGTACGAGATGAGGACCAGAGACGAGTCCCCGGAGAGAGAGAGGTTCAAGGCGAAGTGAACAGGTGAGGCCTTCTCCCCTGGACCAACTGAGATCGCCTCCGGAAAAAATCTATTTTCAGTCTTATATCGCAAAGGTAAGGAAAGGTACAATGACGGTGATTTAATTGGTCGTTATGTAAGAATCCAGTAACTTAATAATAATATGTCTTGAGGAGGATGTGATAATAATGTAAGGTATGAAGATGTTAACAGCAGTGGTTGATAAGACTACAGATGAAGGTAAAATATAATGTGTTTTTCAATTGGGTGAAGAATCTGAAAAGAGTCTGAAAAATGTCGTTTAGTGCAGTGGTCCTACGCTGGTCTGACCTTGGGACTAATTTTATCCCCGATCTACTGTGACCCACTTTTTACAGAAGCAAAGTTTTCTAAATTATTTTTATGTTTATTGTGTACATATTTTATAATCTATTTTACTATATTATGCAATTAAAACAAGTTTTGCACCGCTGTATGGGTAAGTGGTGGATCCACAGTGCACTCACAGGGTCTGTCTGGACATGGACAGTTTGCACAATGAAAAATGAAATGAATTGACAAAAAAATCTTTAATATAAACAAATAAACTAGTGGACCATAACAACTAGACTAGACTAGTGGAACATAACAACCTCCCACCACCCACTGGTTTAGAGAAAGAGAAATATAAACTGTGGACTTTATACAATATAAAAAAATCCAACCAGGTCAGACGTTTAGTTTTAGATATTTGATTAACAAATATTATTGTCAGATTAACTAATAAAATAAAATTAAGTATTGGACTGAATTTAACTGGTAAGACAAATTTTCAAAGCAAAAAAGAACAAAAAAAAAAAACACACTATACACTATAAGGTGCATGTCAATAAATGATTATATGGTGGAAAAGTAACCTTTATTTATATTCCAATTAAAGCAGATATATTATATTGTTAATGAAAGTTTGTTATCAAAATTAGTTAAAATGAATCATAACATTAAAAAAAGCACATTTTACATAATCATCACAGTTAAAATTATATTTCACTCTGTGTGTACTAAATCTATAATATGTCTACGCTCCCTTCTATATCTACACTATACAATATAACACTTCTTTATTTGAGCAAATTATATTCACATGTAGATTAAAAAGTCTACAAACGCCCAGAATATTTGCTCCTGTATGTCTTTTCCATACAAATTCCTGTAATGAACACATTAGGCTGTGGCCAGTGTTGCATAATTGTGTCTAATTTGCATGAGGTTGTGTAGCGTTGCTGTGTAAATGTTACACTGCAGGGATCAGCAGCGGATCAATACAGTGTCTGTTTATGTTCAGCCATGTTCACCCACACCAGGATCCTGAGCTGGCCTGGGTTTCGCTGGACTTTTTTTTTTTTTTTTTAGGTGGAGCTCCTCTTGTGCAGTGATCCCCAGAGTGATTTACTGTCCATGCCTCTCTCTCTTATATCCCTCCAAATCCCTCCACGTTTGGCCCGATTTCAACCCCCAGAAACATTATCAGTCAGGCTGTGTCGCATCCGCCATCAAGCACGGGGGCATCATTTACGGAAACATTACATTTTCCAGCTGTTGGCGCTTTTCCTTCTACCAAAATGAAAAACTTCCAAGAATGGAGAGCCACCTGCACTGGCAACACAAGTCTTAAGATTTCAGAGATACTGTACGTGTTTATCTTAGCCTATAGAACAGAATATAGAAACAAGTTAGATTATGAGCTATATTTTATTGAAGAAAAAAAACCTTGAAATGTACCAATGAAACATATTACTGCTACTTTTACCCAATTTAATTTTTTCCATCATGGTTTTGAATGGTCTCATGGTTACAGTTTAAATAAGTAATTTTTCTTATTAATTAAAAAGGCTATATTATGCAAAATCTACTTTTCTGAGCATTCTACCATGTTATAATGTTCCCTCATCAAAAACATATCTGGAGTTGTGTTTTGGCATCATTCATGCCTGTCTGAGTATACCTGTATTCTCTGGCACAACTGTTCTGAGCTCTCAAAACATATGACTGCATGAACCCCCACCCACTCCAGAAACTGACCAATCAACAAGCCCTCTACATCTAGTCTGCTCTCAATCTTCAATAAAAAAAAAGGGTGTACAGCTCTGTTTCCACTCATTCCTCACAGAATTTTTTTCATTTTTGAGTAAAATGGCATCATACAAAAGGTTTAGGCAATAACAAAGCTTTTTTCCTCTCTGTTTGTATTCAAAAGACTGCAGCACTCTGCTCTCTGCTGCCATCTGCTGGTCACTTCCTCTTTCTTTCACCAGTACATATTAAAAACTGTTTCTTTTAGTCTGATAATGTTTTTAAAGGTTGTAAATGTGCACTGCTGTTCTAGAGGTGACCAAGATTGGTTTAAAAAAAATGAATAGAAGCATAATATAAAGTCCCTTTAAGAACAATCCTTACTTAGTGCCAGTCCCAAGCCTGTATAAAGGTGAGGACCAAGTTTGAAGGGCATCCATTGTAAAACCTGCTGTATTAATGTGTTACACACCTCACCCCACTGCTGGAATTTTCCCTTAAAAATACGGTGACAAATAAAACATATCACAGTAATTTACGTTTTTACAGTACAATACTGTAAAAGCAAAATAATTTGTTGTAATTGTTCTATTGTTGTATTTACTGTATTTTTAAGGTAAAATTCTGTCAACCACAGCTGTCATTTTTTTTTTGCAAATTTAAAAGCATTTTTGCAGAGTAAAAACAAATCTGTATAATGTTCAGTAAAATATTAGCAAATTTATGATAAGAAAAGAAACCTGGTAGCTGTGGCTGCCATAATTTTACCTTAAAAAGTACAATGACAAAGCATAAATTACACTTGAATTTTAAATGATGTTTTTATAGCACTAATTAAGCCATATTAAGGGATATGATGGAAGACACTTTCATTTCAGCCTATAGTGCAGTGTGGGTGCTTTATTATAACATTTTCAAAGCTTGTATGTGTGAGCGGTCACTTAGCGTTGGCCTTGAGAATGCCTTGCACTCCAAGCTGTAGCACACTATTAATGACGACGTATACAGTTTGCTGGAGACGAGCCTATATGGCACTCGTTCATTTTACCTTTCCTGTCACTACGCTGCACCCTGAACGCTTGTAATGAATAATATACCAGAAGACTAACAGCAGGGTAATTACAAGATAATGAATGCACCTGCAATTTTGCCCACAATGTCAGGGAAAAACAACCGGCAATATGGTGGAAATCTCCGCTGCTCGTCCCGGGAGGGCACTCACTCACACTATAGGGATCCACGCGGCTTGTACTTTACAGCGTGCAGACCACTTTATGTTTTAATAGATGAATTCAGGGCACTTGTCTATCTGAGCTGTGTTTTCCAGCAACACACTCTTACTGTAATGATGTATCTGTCTGGCAGACATTTGTGTGTCTGTGTGTGTGTGTGTGTGTGTGTATGCGTGTATGTGTGTGTGTATTGATGAATAGATCGCCAAAGGGAGAGCGACGGCGCACTGGGACCCGCAGCAATATAAAGCAGGAACAATACAGTAAAACTATATCGACAAAGATATTTACTTTTATTTGCAAGTGTTGAAGCTGCTGGATGGCCCGGTCATGTGATTTAATAGAAGTCTTTCAATGCACAGCACACAAAGGAGAGCTCTACAACTTTGCTCATGCTGTTGTGGTGCATTGTGGGAGTGATTTATGACCCCTATAGAAACATTTGTCTTAATTGTTCTGACCCATGACCCATCCTTTAATATCACTACCTCTGGAGGAACACACGTATCTGCACCTATACCATAAATGTAATGATATAACACAGTTATAATCATTTTGATATCCAATAACAATACACATATTACATATAATACACATATGTATATAGGAAATATAGGACCTTTAATACAGAGTACAAATGAATATTAAGACTGACTTTAACCCTTCCTAAGCAGTCTGTATACATTTCCATGGCAACTAAGCGTGATGAATTATGAACATGTTTTATTTACAAGTAACAGACGTTGCAACTACATGATGAACCAGACTTATTAGTGAAGCTGAATCATTCTGGGTCTTTTCCAGATAATATGTTTAATATTTGAAAACAGAATAACATTAGACCCAATAATGTTATATAATTATTATCCTAATCACGTCAGGATATTTTGTGCCAAATAACATTATCCTGTTACAATGTATGCACCTGTAGCACCTCTATATCAAAATTTTGTCTAAAGCTTGTTCCAAAAAAGAGTTTTTCGCGGTTCTGGGACCAAATGAGACAGAGTTGACACAAAAGATTATGAACTTGTAATGGGTCAGGGTATACACTAACAGTTAAATAAAAAAGGTAGCAAAAAATACAAATATGGTAGTCTGGTTCTTGGCCTATTACATTATAGGCATTATTTGGCAATCAAGTTAGAAAATGCCTGCCATATTGGAATTTTAAGTGGCTAGTGCTTTTTTTTTTTTTTTTTATCTAGTGTATAATTAATATTTTATGTTTGTATCATCAATTGAACAATTCTGAACAAAAATTCTATTATGCCACTCCACTATATCAAAATAAGCCTACAAGTCACCAGTTAGCTCACTTTATGAGTGGAAACGTTGGTCAGATGGTGAACTTCTTGTCCCAGACCAATCCTGGAGCTGCTTCAGTTCATGAGCAGCAAAATACTACAAAGCATAAATCTAATCAAGGTTTTATAATAGTTCTTTTCCTATGGTGAACTTTGAATACATTGTGAAAATAATGTGTTGTCAATTGTCTGTCAGCCTAAAGCCCTGACTCCATGAACACATTGTATAGGCTCCAAAGCAAAGCCAAAGGAAGGAAGAAAAGTGAAAGAAAACTGTGCCTGTGTAAATCCACAGTGAAGTAGTATTGTGAAAGAAAATGTATTTAATGATACGCTCATCAACAGACACTACTTGACTCCAATCCATTCATATATTGTACGTGCAGGCTTGAAAGTCCCAGCGACGTATTACATGATTTTCTTTGCTTTTGCACAATAACAGATGGCGAAAACGTCCTTCACACTTTCAAAAAAACAATTCCCACTCCAGTCCTCACACATGTATAGAGTACATGTCACAACAGCACTGCTTCTCTCCAATTCTTTCCTCTTTTTTGTTACCATTTCCCTTTTAGTTTTCATTATAATCCCCTATTACACTCATTTACATTTTTAAATACTATTCTGACATGTCTTGAGAGAAACACTGGGGTGAACCGTGAAAGAACAGAAGGCATACGAGCAATTATGAGGCCATTATCAACAAGATTTTCTTTATCCCACAGCGACATACAAAACAGGCCTGTCAGAAACACACAGCTACGACGGATCAGGAATGGAGCAGAAAAGCAAGAACTGCCAAGAAAAAAATATTAAACTTTTCATTGACAAGGAATAAATCAATGAGACTTTGGACATGAATAGCACACCATGGCTTCAGAACTGGGATAAAACACTCCAATTCACAGCAGTGGCTTGACACGTCCAGTGTGTGGGAGTGCTAATAGACACATTCATTTAGATGCACAATGGTGAAAGATTACAAGAGAGATCTAAATATACATTAAGAAAAGGAAAATCAGCAAAGCAGCACACGTTCAAGTTCATGGCTCTGTGTTCAGTAAAGGTGGCAGCAGCAGTGGAAATAATGTCATAAATGGGCTTTTTCTGTTCATCTGTTAAATGGGGGAGTAATTGATCTCACTTGGCTCTAGAAGAAAATATGTCAGATTTGAAGTCATAAAGATGAGTTTATGAACACAACCTTACAGTGTTATGTGAAGAAAAGGCCTACATACATTTTGTCACATGGTAAATTTGTCCATTCTTAACAACTGAACCCTGAGAAGTAGAAAAGTAATATTTTGTAATTTTAGGTGGTCATGGATTGCACATGCATTCAGTGATAAGAGGGAAAGAAGGCAATCTCACAGAATCTATCACAGCAACTATGGGCCTTAGGCGGGGTAGAGCTTGGACCAGGGGCCTGTTAGTTGCACGGCTGATACACACATACACTGACAGACAATCACTCACTCTCACATTCACTCACTTGGGCACTTTGGAGTTGCCTTTTCTCCTAACACATGCATGTCTTTAAACAGTGAGAGTGAGGTGAACACTGAAAGAACCAGGCTAACATTGAGAGGACATGCAGAGAGATCCTGATCACGTTACAATATCCACAAATTATGTTTGTAGTCTTAGGGAAAATCAGGATTCAATAAGAGTTCTTTTAGTCAAGGAGGCAACAAAGTAAAGATAATCACAAAACTATGTGGGCAGATACGGCTTGTTTTAAAATCCCAAACTAATCCCAGTCTGTGTATGAAAAAGTGTTGTTTAGACCAAGACAAGTCTCGACTGTTCCAACACTACACACCTGAATATGAAACAGATTTTGGAAGAGAGCTGTAAACATGTCTAAACACAGCACCGGCAACAAAATATGTGCAAAATCTTTTTATATTTGGCCTTGATTTAAAAATGTATCCCTTTCTTGGCAGCTTTACGTTTGAAAACAGCCACACTTTGTTCTATAGAGGCACACCTTTGAAATGAAGAATAAAACATGTTTTTACCTACAGCATCTTAGCTCGGAGCTATGTCTGTGTTGGCTGAAGGTTCATCTACATTTACGAATAGTTTATGTCTTTTTGTAATTATTATGTTTTTCAGTTAGGACGCAGTGTTTGGGATGCAGTACTTGGGAAGGCGTTGGACAGTAGCGGGTAAAAGCTTTCACAAGAACTTTTACAAAAGAACCTTTTTCCTGTATTTCAGGTATGAGGACAGCAGTGTTCACAAAATACATTATGAATGTAAAATTGCAACTTAGCAGTGTTTTCATTTTTAAATTAACACAAAAGATAAATTCTACATTTTTATATTTGTGTCAATGCCATTTTACTAATATCAGTAATATTATAAATTTACAACAGTATAATATAATAATATTTTATACTGCTAAAATGATGATATATACATTTACCTTTGATGCTGGTTGTCCTTCTTGACCCGCTGTCCATTTATCCAAGCATTGGACCAGCACAAGGAGTACACTGGCTTGTGACCCCTTGTGGATGAATTAAATTATGGTAGTTATACACAATAATGTAGTAGCAATGTGGAAGAAGTATTATGAAGTATAACAAACTGTACCAGGTCAGCAAAATCAATACATATTTCCCATATGGGCCCTTATTATAAAGTCAGTCTTAAGGCTCATTTGAACTCTGTGTTAAAGGTCCTATATTTCATTTATACATTTTTTCAGTCTTTTTGAAACAGTTTTGGACACCTTAGCATTTGTATTTTACGTTTTAAAATAATGTATATGTATGCAAATCTGTTCTTTTCCCTTTGAAAGCTAGGATTAGGTGGCTGCTGCCCTTGGTGGCAATAGTGAAGAATACACAGAGCATAAAATGACCATTTAGAATGACACTAACAGATAGATAAATGGCTGAGTGCTTTGTAAAGACAGAGATTTAGACACTGAAATTAACAGAATGAGTCTGAAGTGTATGGACTTTAGAAATACTTAAGAGCACTTCCTGGTTTCAGGTGTCTGTGTAGAGTGGTTAGACCAAGCATTTCCAGATCCTTAGAAGAGGACAGGCTCAGCAAACAAGATTACTCAAACAAGCATGAAGAAAAAAAATACTACTCCAGGCATGTTTTTAAGGTGCAAACAACATTATAATATGGTTAAAAGCTCAAAAGTTGATGAAGCATAATAGGGGTCCTTTAAACACACAATCAGCCTACTGTCCATCTTCTGTGTTCATGTTGTTATTGTTGTTGCTCTTTTTCTTTTGTCTTGGTAAAATCTTTGACATATAACATAACACTTGGAAGTATACGTATTGTGAAGACGACAATGCTTGAAATGGGCAGACCTATGTGTCTATCTAATGGGAGTATAAATGAGCCTGTAAACAGCAGAAAATGCAGAACTTTTATCACAGATTGAAAAACACTGGCTTTACAGTTGCCCCTCTAATACCTGAAACTGTTTGCTTAAATATCACTTGTGTTTAACACATCTGATTCATTACTTATTCCCTCAGTGTTACTGTTTTACTGATGAAATTATTTAATTGGAGGACAATGTGATTTTAAGACCCTGTTCTCTGAGCATTTCTTTCATCCTCAGAAAAGCTAGGCAAAAATTCAACAATCTTCACTCTGTTGATGAAAATGGTCTGACTGTGTAGCTCTTGTACATAGGCACTCTGCAAAATCCCTGTAGATTTTGGTATTTTGTCTTCCTAAATTTGGCAGTCAACAGTAATCAAGCAGTTTTGTCATGCAGATTTGAGGATGTGTTGGTTTATCTATGACACATCTTAATGCCAAGCGCTAATGTTCCCCTATGAAGCTAATTACAGGTTTATCTGTGAGTGCGGCTATGTTTACCTTCTTAGACCTGTAATTAGACTCACACAAGAATCTTCCGGTGATAGTACAATCCTGCTGCTCTCTTCCTGCAGACCAGCACAAGTCTAAAGATCACACGTTAGTATCCCGAGTTTTAGTTTTGCTCCTGGCTCCATGGCAGTAAGAGCAGCTGGAAACTACTGGGACACGGTGACTGAGGACTGACCTTGTCCTGAACAATCATTCAAAGTTATTGAGCCGGGTTGGGGATGACAGTTGAGAAATGCTGAGCTACACCAGTGAGGATATATCATTGGCTAAAATTGTCTTCATATTGACCTCCTTGAAAAGAATGAACTCATTCTGGTGGTGGCCGAGGCGTTGATCCTAAGAGAAGAGAGGAGGAGGCAGCTGCTGTCTGCCGCTGGCTCTGTAGGAGCACTAACCACAAATGTGTGCTGCTTCTTTACACTTTTCTGATTCAACTACAGAGGTAGATTTAGATAACTTATTCTATTTGTGCGGTACACTGTTGGTATTCCTTGTTACAGTGGGTTATCTTCAGCTGCCTCCCAGTGTTCAAAGACATGCATGTGTTAGGAGAATCACTGTCATAGTTGTTTTTCATTATATGTCTCTAAGTTTAGCTAACTGGACATTGTCCAGGGTGTCTTCTGTCCCCTGTTGATTAAGAAGTTAAATGCATAAAAACGTATTGCTCCAGTGCCACATTTTTAAAACAACACAACAGTTCACTTTGTATTATCTTTATACAGTATTTGTAGCCTGTTAAGCACTGTCAATGTTACATGTGTTAATAGCACTTTTAACACATTAGAATAACTTACCACCATCAAGGAGCAGTGAAGCATTAATACATTTGTAAGGAATTAATTGTTTGTAGGTACTGTATTAGCGCTGATTTTATAATTTTGCATTGATTTCCTCACAAATTACACAATAATGACAATGTTTAAAACTCAATGGTGTTTATAAATGCTGAAATAATGCTGTGTAAATATTCTGAAACTTAACTAATGCTTAATAGTGTAAGTTATCCTGAAGTGTTACCAGTACTTCGACATTGAGATTTATCTTCACTACCATAGTTTATTTTATATTTATTTGACTTTTATTTAAGCAGGAAAGTCCCATTGAGATTGGAGGCCTGGCCCCCAGAGGAGACATATTGTACATGTGTTAGGGGAAAGCACAGACCAACACTAGAGCATTGGTGCCATCTCACAGTGGTAATGATTTAGTGAACAGATCTGGACTTGAACCGGAGAGCTTCTAGTTTGGGCTAAAGCCATAAAGCCCTTACTTTTTTATATTACTATATTAGGAGTCAGAATTTTTGTCCCTATCACACAATGAGAATGATAAAAAAAAAAAAGATAAATCCTGATGATGTTCCAGATCAACACCAAAATTCAACAAACAACCTAAACCAAAGACAAAAACATAGCCTCCTTGTTGCAGGTAACAAACAGGCTACATCCACATTAATTTTATGCTCAGCGTTAATAAGTATGCATTACTGATAATAAAGTATAATAGTTGTTCATAAACTACCAAACCTTGTTTCTCACTGGCATATACAGTATGTTGGCACTGTATGTGTCTTTGGAAAATACACCCTTTTGTATGAAACATTAAAATGATTAACTGAAAAACACCTGTGCAGAAAACCACACCACTAAGTGCTATTTTCACCTTATTTTCTTGCCTTTTTTCAATAAATGTAATAAAAAAACTTTCTCTAGTGCAGCCATGTGGCTGTGATTGCTATTTCTCTTCATTAATAAACTCAGTCAGCTATGAAAAACTTCACAGGTATGTAATAAAAACTTAACAGGTATGTAATAAAAACTTAACAGGTATGTAATAAACTCAGTCAACTATGGAAAACTTAACAGGTATGTGTCTCCTTTAGGGAATCACTGTGCAGGTGTCTGTATTTAACAGGATTTAGATTTTTTAAAACATGGCCTGAAATTTCTAAACTGCAAAACTGTGTGCAACAATTCTTCGGCTGCTAAATCAGAATATTTGTACTATTTTAACACTGCTTTCTGCACACTGCAATTATATGACCCTGAGAGGAGTCCGCTGAGACACTTAAAAGCTCCTGTCTTAATCCTTCTCTTGCTTAAAGATCTTAATGTTTTTCAAAGTCACATCTATATAATAATAAACTCCCACTCTCCCTGGAGCCAGTCTTAAATGGTGATGACTGAAATGATGCTCCTCTGCCAGGTGCAAAAAAGTAATATATGACGAGTGCAGTCTAAAGAAAGAAAAGTGGCTTTGAGGCTATATTAAGAAGCTAATAATCTTCTTTTGGACTGCCAGCATCCTCTTCCCCAGAAAAAACCTAAAAGTATCCAAACCTTGTCCAAATCAAAAATAAGCTTTTTGACAATGTCATGTTTTTTATCTAATCTAATTTTACAAGAGGGTTCTGTCAGGAAGGGCATCTGGCATAAACTTACGTATGCCAAATCAATATGTGAATCACTGCACACTAACAGGTAGATGGTTAGCTATGGTAATTCCAGACAGGAAAAAGCCTGAAATTATTTAAAAGTTGTATTCATTTATCTTTCCCCGCTTTATGGGTTTTATTTAGCAGAAGCCAATCCCAGCAACTATGGGCCAGAGACAGGGTACACTCTGGACAATGGCCAGTAAGCATGCAGAGTACAACATTAGCCCCAGATATCTACAGCAAGTGGCAAGGTATTAAAGTATTATCAAGTCTTAGGGTATGTTTGTTTCCCTGCACGAATGTCTCATTTACAGTTCACACTTATCCAGCAGCAGGTTCATGATACTGCTGCTGTGCTGGCAAATTATATTCTTCATTATATTACATGTTGTACTTCCTATGTGAAAAAATCCCAGGAACACATTTACAACACCTGCCACTGAACATGTAACCTCATCACTATATTATCTTAAATACTTCTAAGCCACAGTATATAATATATAATGTATATAATTCACGGTGTCTTGTTATTGCTAATAGTTTTATATGACAATTTAGTAAATTAGTAACAATAATTTATTAATGGAAACTTGTAATCCAAGATGAGATTTGCACAGTACAGCAAATACTTGTTAGCATTTTATCCAATTAAACAATGCATCAACAATTAAACTAAACCCCTCCCTGTGATTCACTTTTGGGTCCTGACCCACCAGTTGCCAAGGAGGTTATGTTTTCATTTGTGTTGTGTTTGTTTATTTATTAGTGCCTTTGAAAGATAATTGTAAGCTAAAAATATTTTCATCAAAATTTGATGACGATGTTTAGGAAAAGGTCAGTAACAGGCCAAAGAAGTAATTATTATATAGTTTTGGATGAGTGAGGATAGGGCCAAAATACTAGCTCCAGCCACAAGAGGTCAGTATAGGAGATCAGTAAATGAGTTCAAGCCTGGCCCGGTTTGAGTTCAAGCCTGGCCACTACATCAGATCTATCATCTCCCAGTTCCTCTAGTGCACTTCTTCCCAGATAAGGAAACACACACTAAACTAAAACTTCTAACATTATATTCATTAACTTTGCCATACACTGCACTAAATCTATAGTTTCCAAATGTCTGTCTGCACACCAAAAATCGATGTAATCCCTTTAACAAACACTGAACATAATTTGACGCTGGCCTTGTGGATCTGTGCTGTTTATTCCGGTGTGTCTCTGCTCCACTGCCCCTCTGATCTGAGTGGGTAAAGACTACCACAGTACAGCCGGGAAGAAGTCGTGTCTCCACATCGCTCCGCACTACTGATCTCTATTAAATATAACTTCAAGACACAGGATCGGGCTCAGTAACCGCCAGAAAAGGATACTTCCAGGGAGGATAAAGGCATGCTAGACAACAGATATGAGGCAAAAGAGAACAGTTTTGGAGCAGGGGCTTAAAGATGTCTGAGCCAAATGTGTTTTGTCATTGCTGTTTTTTCTTGTAGCAAAAATAAAATGTGGATAACTGCACACAGATGTTTAATTATATATACTTTAGAGAAATCATTATTTTTCTATGCTAATAGTATTACGGTCCAAGAATAAGTTGGGACACTGTCTAAAAAAGCAATGGTTTGCAAATCTCATGTTTTGTTTACAACTAACCTAATTACCTACAAAGTGCTCATCCATTCCTTACTTTTTCAGAATTTTGTTGCCCCTGTCCCAATATTTTGAGATGTGTTGCTGCCAGCAAATTTAAAATTGGATTTGTACAAAATAGGAGGCTTTGGGGAATATCTGCCTCCATTACAATACATTTATACCATATTAAAGAAAAAAGACCTACATCTGCTCATTATAAGAGATTTACTTCAACATCAATGACCAATTTACAAGACATGTTTGCATTTAAAGTCGACAAGTCTCCATCCTCTTATGTATGCACCACAGCGTTGCAGTACTGGACACAATGTGTACTCCAGTCTGTTTAGTAAAAAGCCTGTGTGACCAAAAATCCTCCATAAATCCACTGGGCCAATTAAGATGGCTCCAGTGAGACCCCTGCTCAGATTTGTATTTGGATAAGACAGAATTTGAATAGAAAGGATTGGGTGATTTGTTCAATAGAGTTGGATATGAAATCCTATATGTCTTGTGTCTGTAGCATAGTGACATTACAGAACATGGAACATGTAAGTCTTATGGAGGTAGGTGACGAGAAAGCTGGTGAGAAGAGGAGGGGAACAGTCTTTCTCGGTCTTCAACAGAAACACAGATATGGAAGTTACTTTTTTTTTATCCTACACTGTAAAATTCTGGCAGCTGTGGTTGCCGGAATTTTAGCATAACAATTGCAGTATAGATATAAAACACATTACAGTTAATTAGCTCCAGGAGAATTTACACTAAGGTGTAATTATTCTAGATATAAAAAAAATCTAATTAAATTAAGACTAAAGACTACACCTTTATTTCAACAATGTTCACATTGCTTAGTCTCTGTCCAACTTAAAATGATAATGCTGGATGAAATACAGCAATTTAGCAGAATTTTACCATAAAAAAGTATAGTAAAAATATATAACACATTACAGTTAATTAACTTTCTTTTTGTCTCCTAAATATAAAACTACCAACAATGCTCTCAGTTCAGAGATAAAAAAACAATAACAGCAACAGTATCTAATAGTATCTTAATATAAAACAGTAGTATTTCACAACATGATCACATTTACATCAGCATAAAGCTTCTACTCTGAAAGTGCCTTTGGAGATTTTACACTGAGATGTTGAAATTATAGATGTAAAAAAATAAAGACAAGATCCTTATTTCCACAGTGTTCACATTGCTTGTAGTCTCTGTCCAGCTTAAAAAAATAATTGCTTTTAAGGTATTGTCCTGAATAAAATACATCAATTTAATAATTTACAGTAAAATACTGACAGTTGGTTGGCAGAATTTTACAGTAAAATATTAAATTGCTTTTTTTTTTTCAAAATGGTGTATACCTTTAATTATTTTTCATTTAATCTAGAAAACCTCAACTGATTTTGTCATTAGCTTCACATCTGTGAGGCTGTATGTTGAGAGTACTAAAGAAAAAAAAAACTTGATTACTGCAATTATCTCAAAGATGAATATTTCATGTTAATTATATTCACATTTCATGTTAATATAACATATTTTATGTTAATATAATGACTTAAATTAGCACCAGCCACCGGGCAAATCAAAAATTGCTGAATTTTGGCAGTGACAGAAAAGCTTGTCAAAAAATCCCATCAACCAGACATACTGCACTGTCAGGAAGGCATATGTCGCTTCCACTTTTACTTTCTGAATTAAAACTGAATTGCAGAAAACTATTCTCAGGCCGCAGATAATATCAGAAACATTTTTGGGCTATCCATAGTCCTCCTGCCAACATTAGTAATGCTGATTAACAAAGATGGACATCCAAACAAATATTTAGCCAGTTTATAAAGAACATTCAATTCTAATTTATTTATATGTTGCTCATAACCTTGTATATACGCATGTATCTGTATATTACTACAGGTTTAAGTCTATCTATGGCGTCTGCTTACTGCTGAAAGACTCTCATGTAGGTGAAGTGGTGAATTAAAAATGTCGTTAGAGAATTAATTTAGTGACTGAGTGGTTGTCTGTCAGTATGTGTTACTTGTAGTATTGCTTTTACTACTTTTGCTAGTACTACTGCTTCTAAAATCATTACTCCTACTGCTACTACTATTGTTTTACGTAAGTTTTTTCCTCAAAAGCATGTTCATAAACATGCCTCAAAAGTAGAACCAATGTACTTGAGTAAAAGTACTGCCAGATTTCCCCCAAAGCCCTAGCAGACGATAAAAAATTCAGCATTAGTTAAGACATCTCTAGCACTATAGTATAACCTGTCCTGTGACTAATTGGGCTTTTTTTTTTTTTGGCCTTTTTTTGGGGGCATTTTCTAACCCTAACCTAATGTGACCAAGCTGAAGAAATTGAATGTACTAGAATCCTGCCTTTTCAGAGTAAACACAAATTGGTACAAACTACTGTATTTACAAGGTCAGTCTCGCTTTTTACTACTTTTCATGGCAGCCTCTGTGCACCGGCCTCATTTTTGTCACATTATCCAGTATAGACTGCAATAATACTTCCTAGCTTTCATTGAAATGCCAAGGGCCATCACTAAATGCATTTTGTATAATAGTAAGACATCCCTGTATGCTGTTTACTTCCTGGTACTGTAGCAGCTAAAAAAGAGGCCTTCATGTGAGTTGCTTCTCTGTATTGACAGTATGCTTGTTTGACCCTGATGCTTTTATGAATTTTCATATTCTGCTCTGTGCGCCTAAAGGTGCAGCGAACAAAGGCACAAGATTGCAAAGAGAAAGTTGCTAATAGTGTTTTTATTAATAATTTTCATTGAATGTCGAATCCACTCATGAGTACTCACGCTGAGATAGAGCTAGATACACAAGAGTTCTTGGAGGTCAGTGATATTCTAATGGAGCCATGCAGTACACACACTTTTGAATAAGCATTACATCTACTGCAGAGTACTATTCAGTGTGTTGTATGCAGGGAAATTCAAATTATTGTTGTCATTTGATTAGAAGTACTTTTTAACAATGATTCAAATTTCTCATAATCGCACTAACCACATCGGAATAATTGGAGTAGATAAAAGGCACAAGCACACAGTAAACATCCAGAGCAACACCAAGTCCAGTGTTTAGAGCTAGTGATCAAAAGACACAATGGACAATAATGTTAAAGGTATACTCACATACTTCTGAAACAACACATATTTTGGGTAATTCCGCTGGTTGTTTTGGTCTCTTGTGTTGACATTTTAAAGAGAAAGCGTTATCGCTGTTCTGTATGGTTTATGTGCTTCCCATTGTTACAGTCAACAACAGTTATAAATAAAAATAATTACTCAGTAAAACCTCAGGAAGAATCACAGAAGGAGGGATCCAATCTTGGGACAAACATGCCATGCAATAGATGTATACAGGACAATTGTATATAGTCAATTTTGCTAATAGTTCATCACATTTTCTTCAAATAATTGTTTTGTTATATCAGAAGAGCTATATGACACTTTATTTTCTAATAAAGACTTGAGCGAATCTACAGAAGTTTGCTGGCAACACTTTTGATTAAGTGCCAATAACCACTTTAGTTATACTGCTCGCCAAGTGTTGAACAAATAATTATAGTTTTTTTTTTGCCACTAAACAATAAATTATATGAGATGTCGGTCGCACTGGGGAAGTCCTCTATCAGTCTCAATTGCTCTAAATCTATGTATTCTTTCCACTGACAGCTTTTCTAATTGTATCACAGGTCAGGTGTCTCCAGTAAAAGGAGAATTTAAAGGAGTGATATGAGCTATTTTCACATTTTCCTAGTGACTTTCTACTGAATAATGGAGTGATTAGATCTGCTTCAGGTTTAAAAGTACAAGGACTGTTTAACTGTAAAAACTGTCATTTTCACTGCTAACATCAACGTAAGTGTGTTTTTACATTCATTTTATTTATTTATTTTTTTACATTTCATAATATATTTAGTTGGCACAATATTAGCTGACAGTCCTGTGACAAGTAAAATACAACGTCAAGTGCCTAAGTGCAGATGGTGTTTCAGTGACAATGTAAAAGTGGTGAAGATTGGCTGATTATTGTGCTCAGTCCATGTAGACAGGTTTAAGATTTTTATTATTACTGTTTAAATTTAACCACTGCTAAGCTTCTGCATCATTAGAGACCTGAACTATGATACTACAGATGAGCAAATGGACTTTATTTTAGTGGTTCCCAACCTTTTTTGGTTTTGTGTACCCCCAGGACCTAATTTAGTCCTGGTTTGGACCCAGCTCACTCCTGGTTAAGTCTAAGTTTAGTCATGGTTTGACCTGGTTTTGACTTGGTTCAAACCTAGTGTAGTTCTAATTAATTCCTGTTTTTTTTCCTGGTTTTAGGCCTGATCTTTTTTTATTTCCTGGTTGAGTTTAGACCGAGTTTAGTTCTGGTTTAGACCTGGTTTGTTCCTGGTTGAGTTCTGGTTTAGTTCTGGTTTAGACTTGGTTTAGACCGAGTTTTAGCTCTGGTTTTAGATCTGGTTTAGTCCTGGTTTAGACCCAGCTCAGTCCTGGTTTAGTCTTTGTTTAGTTCTGATTTTAATAATAGTTTAGTCTTGGTTTAGTCTTGATTTGACCTGGTTTTGACTTGGTTTAGACATAGTTTAGTTCTGATAAATTCCTAGTTTATTCCTGGGTTTAGGACTGATCTTTTTTCCTGGTTGAGTTCTGGTTTAGACTTGGTTTAGACCGAGTTTAGTTCTGGTTTTAGACCTGGTTTAGACCCAGCTCAGTCCAGGTTTGGTCTTTGTTTAGTTCTGGCTTTAGTCATAGTTTAGTCTTGGTTTAGCCTTGGTTTGACCTGGTTTTGACTTGGTTTAAACCGAGTGTAGTTCTGATTAATTCCTGGTTTAGTTCCTCTGTTGTACTTTTTTTGTGTCCCACCCCTCTGTATAGTCCTGGGTTAGTCCCAATTTAGGTTTATGGCTGTATTAGATATTTTAGTTTATTGTAATAATGCATGAGTATACCATTCAACATTGATGTTCGATCAATACGGAGCACTCTTGAACTCCTTGTAATTCATTAGCAGGCTCCCTTCACTTTCCGGCCCACATTCTATAAGCCTATGTCTGGATACGTTAAAAAGAGACAGCTTTAAATCCCAGGTCTCACGAGGCGCTGGATTGTTCATGTCACAAAAGAAGCGCGCTCAAGTTAAATTTGATTTGTTTCTGTGATCAGTGAAGCAGGACGCTGTGTTCCATTAAATATTTCACTTTGACTTGTACAGCTCCAAAAAGTGTAGTCCCGGGGCTGTAGCCTGTCATCCGCCATGTTCTTCAGCCAGAGATCTTATAATGAGAGCAAGTCAGGCAACGGCTTTCTGATTGCCATTATGCTTCATATCACACTTGGAAATGTTCTCTTTTGATTTTTATCAGAAAAGAAAGGTTTATAGTTTTCATTTAGATTTTACCATCCTGTAGACAGTTCATCATACAGTACACATTTGTGTAAGAACAATACTGTTTACACAATGTGTGGAACATTTTATCATTTAATGAAAAAAATGTTTCAGCTAAAGGAACATCTTGCAACTAATTAGCAAAAGCTGAGGTACTAGGTAGGTACTTTTAATTACAGTGGTAGGGTACTGAAGCCGTAAGTGGCCATGGATTTATAACTTTCCTTTCTCCCATTATCTCGTTATAATGGCCTAATTCTTTCATTTTCCATAGATAATGACTTAATTTTCTTGTTATAACAAGAAAACAAGCCGAAAGCCAATATCTTGGGGAAATGAACATGGTTTTCTCGTTTGTTTTTTTTTTGTTTTGTTTTTTTGTTTTTTAATAATATATTTCGCCAGAATGAGATAACAGGAGAAAAAAAAAGTTATGAATCTATGGCCGCTTATGGCTTTCATAGTAGGGGTACAAAGTAATAGTAGTAATAATAATAGTGGTATTTCTGTTGTGCAGTAACTGCAACAAAATAAATGTCTACCTAAGTAAACTTTACACTCAATACCTTTTATTTCTGTCAATGACTTTTACTTCTACAGTATTGTTCAAATATTAGTACTTTTATTTAAGCAGAAAGTAAATTCAGTCTGTACAATGCAAATACTACATTTGTATGTATCTGTCCATAGAAAACCTTTCCATTTCATCTCAGCCCATTTTAAATATTCTCAGAGATGACAGCAGTGTTTTTGTTTAAATTTATTTACATGAATATACATTTGTTATGCTAATATGCGGCAGGTGGCGTAAGTTCTTCTTTATCCATGTTGAAATCACAACACTATGCATAAATTATGTAGATATGTGTCATGTTATTATACACAAAAAAGCCTGAATAACTTGAAATTCTTAAGCCATGTTCTGCATATGTTGCCCTCTTAAATGATGCAGCTCATAGAGAAAGGCTATAGTACCAGACAAACCTCGTTGCCTCAGCTGCTGCTAAAATAAAAGGAGAAGATGATCTCTATTATAATGCATCACTTCTTGTCAGGACCCCGGGCGTGTCTTTGGTCTTGTGAAAGTGGAGTGAGATCCTTGGCAGCAACAGTGCAATATGTGTGAGCAAAATGTAAAAGCCAAAGCTATTCCATATGCAACAAAAGCACTACTGCGTTTGCCATCAAGCTTAGATTACAGAACATGAGCAAGACTACACCAGAAAATTATTATTCTAGTAGCATGTATGAGGTATTGAGCCTCATACAAAACATTAAACTGTGAAAAGTGAACAAAGTTTGATAACACATGGAAGTGTGGTCAGGAATTCTTATCAGAGGCCGTTTAGAGAACAAAACATTTTGCCGAATCCGCCAACTTTTGATTGCGGTTTGGTCTTTCGATTACACAAAGACAGGGTTTCAGTTTTCTGAATTCACAAAGGTTTGAAAACGTTGGAGGAGGTGTTTGGGTCTCACAGCAGGAGCCGCTCAGAGCCACGCTGCTCTCGTGTAAACAGTGAAAACAGCGTACTCACTGAAAACGATGACGTAACAGCCCCAATCTGAACAGTGATTGGCTGCCTGCCATAAGTCAGCTGACCTGTGAGCGCAAAATACAAGGCTTTTATGTCTCAAACGTTCATATGTCCTGTAACTATCAGTATTATCTGTATAAATACTTTTTTATAGGACAAACTTTATGAGAATGACTCAAGAAAACCACAAGTTACTAAAGTTGTTGGAAAGTTACAGACTGGAGCTATCACTTTCTGCTGTTTACTCTCTGTGTGGTGTAGAGCTGTGGGGCCCACAGCGCCGTTTGCTGGACAAATATAAGTACTACAGTTTACAATTGTTTTCCAATACTTCAGCGTTTTTGAGTAAATGCGACATAGGCGACATGATTTGCATTTTCCTGACCAGCGTTGTCATGTAAACAGGCCCTCAGATCAGACTAATACATAACTAAGCCCACCAAACCTTCTGATATAAAAAATTTAGAAACTCCAAATTACTAATGCTTATGTTCTTAGATGTGATTTAAATCTGTACATTCATATACTGTATGTATCCTTACAGGAGGATTTTCACAGATCTACCCAGATGCCCCTTCAGGAATACAGTGGGTTAAGTATTCACCCCCCCAACCAGAGAGAGGGCAGGTTCGACCCTCGCTCAAACCATATTATTTTTGTGTCCCTGGGCAAGACACTTCACCCACAATGCCTACAGGGCATTCACCACAAAAAAAAAAAAAAAAAAAAAAAAAAATTACTACATCCTTTGCTTTGTTTTATTTTATTTTTTATTAGGGAGCAGCCCAAAGACAAAACAAGAGAGACAAGGAAATCAAACACAGATCATATCTTTTATAAGAGACATTATTGGTGCAAGGTATAGGTTAAAAATACATTTGTAATTAAAAATCAGATTCAGACCAAAATGGTATCGTGAAAGAATAGAAAAGTGGTAAAAATTGACTGTTGCATTATTTGATAGAATAAAACAAAGTGTTTTCTTTATCGCCCATAACCCTACATACAATATTAGACTATAAAGTTATTCTCAACTGGCCAGTCAGGAACCAAACAGGGGTTTGCAGGAAGATTGAATAAAAAACACAACCTTCTGGTTGTACAATGGCACTTCCAACTACAATCTCTGTGGGAGTTTCCGGTTAAGTAAAGGTCAAAACAAAAACTAAAACAGATTTATTGAGTTACTTAAAAATGAGCTTTGATGTCCATTTAAGATCCCCATTGAAACATCAGTGTTAAATCTTTGCAAACAGATGCAAACCCACGTTTATAATACAGATATAACGTTGATGTATTTATTCACGCAGGCCCTCTGACTCTCCTGCTGCAAAGTCAAAAGTCAAGAATACTGCGAGTAGTTTAACTGTGAGTCATTACACATGGCACTCATGGCTTTGAGTACTCTCTGATGTAACATTTGAAAATCTCATACATAAACACAGTATCAGGAGTTGGCTCTGATCCCAGAACATAATACAATACATCCACTGCACTTCTGACACCACACAGACAATAGGCATCAATGTCAGATCTAATCCCCTTTGATTTACCAAGCACCTCCCAGACACACTTTATCCACTGTTTTGAATACTATCTGTCATATTATTCTCAAGAAAATCAAAGAGGAGAAGTCAGTCCTTGAAGTAAAATGAATGAGTAATGACGACCACATAATGAGAACAAATGGAGGGATTGTTCGTGGCGCTGATTCAAAATAGTCACTTTCTTTGGTTTTACAAGAAAAGAGGAAAATAATTTTGTATTATTTTATTGGTTAGATCAGTGGTTCTCAAGATTTGGTAGGAGTGCCACTGGTGGTATGCAGGCTTCCTCGAGTGGAAGTTCAAGTGGTGATTTAGTTTAGGTTAGAGCCAGTTTTATTCCTGTATAGACCACTACTCATTCCTGGATTTGTGACAGTTTAGTCCTGGTTTGTATCTGCTTTAGACCTGGTTTTGTCCTAGTTTAGACCTGGTTTAGTCCCAGTTATGTTCTAGTTTAGACCTTGTTTAGTTCTAGATTCGCCCTGGTTTCTAGTTATGTGCTGGCTTAGTCCTGGCTTAGTCTTGGTTTTTTCTAGTTTTGCACTTTGTTTAATCCCGGTTTAGTCCTGGTGTAGTCCTGGTTTGGACCTAGACAGTTTAGTTCTGTTTTTTTTTGTCATGGTTTAGTCCTAGATTTGTTTTGGTTTAGTCCTGGTTATGTGCTTGTTTAGACCTGGCTTAGTCTTGGTTTAGTCTAGGCTTTATCCAGTTTTAGTCCTTGTTTAGTCCAGGTTTAGACCCGGTTCAGTCCCTGTTTTTAGTAATGGTGATTTTAATCAGTTGAAGGCAGTACTTTGAAAGCCAACCATTTTCCAGGTGTTATCTGGTGTGAAAAGTGTCACTGCTTTAGATTACAGTATATATGCATGTGACATTTGTAGCATAGAAAACAGACTTTTTAATTGATTGCTCAATTAAACAGAAATGTTCTTTATTACAGCTGAAATAATAAACCAATTGATTTTGTGCTCTGAGTCAGGTTAATTATTATTTCACACAAACAATCCCTTTATGCCTTTACAAAACAATATGAATCAAGTTGACCTGAATTTTTAAGAGAAAAAAAAAAGTCGTCATTAAATCTCAATGTAACAAGATGCTTTCAGTGAAAATACAGAATCACTTGTTAAAAATGTACCAAGAGAAAAAGATATTCAGGCCAGCCATGTAGGACATAGTACTGTAAAATAAGGCTAGTTAAATATTTGTACTGGGCGACTTGTGTGGTAAGGTATGCATTATGTGGTTAAATATAGCTGTTCATTAGCAATTTTCAATACACTACCTTTGGAGGCTCCTATAAGGTACTCTGGTATACAGGCCACCCTCATATTTACACACTGTATTAACAGACTTAATTAAAAAAAATGAAATTATGGTTTTTAATTACAATCACAGGATTATAGTTTTACATCATTGACATAATAATCGCACCCATTAATAGGAAACTTATTACAGAAGCAGCAATGTTTTAAAACATTAAATAATATTCCAGGTAATTATAGCATACTTTATTATTATTATTTGAAGAATAATACCTTCGCTTGACAAAACCATTGACCAATGTACTTTCAAATACAAATATAATGGCCTGATACTGGTTGTATTTATTCTACATTCATTTCTGTTCTCTGGTCTTCATAAAGCTCGTCTGCCACTTCCATCTCAAAGTACGATCACTGCACATTGTGCTCTTTCTTTTAATGTTGTTATAATGTTGTTTGCACCTCAAAAACATACCTGGAGTAGTATTTTATTTCATTCACACATGTAATCCTGTATGCTGAGGCTGCCCAGGCACAGGGTGGTGCAGGAATGTGTTCAAGAACCTCCTTAGCAGCTTAGTGGCCGGCCTGGAGGAGACTCTGACGCTTTTGAGAGGGTGTAGCAGTCTCTGCTGGGTCACTCTTCCTGACAGAGCTGCTGTGTATGGAAGCACCACATTTTGTTTTTATGTTTATTAAATGTCTGGCTGTGCTATGTGATTTTGTTTTATTGTATTTTTTGTTTGTTTTTGTTCATTTTTTTTAATACCTTGATCAAAAATAATAATAATTTTGATAGTAGTTTTAGGTCATCATTTGTGTGTTTATGCTGTTTGTGATTTTGAGATTTGAGTAAAGCTGAAGGTTTCAGTTTGTGAACTAAAATAGATGTACAATATTTTACAATTAAAGTCAAGGAAGTTTACAAAAGTCAAAGTGATTGTATTTTGTCCGTTGCTAATCTTGCTTGTTGTGAGACAGTGGCAGGCTGTAACACTAATTTCCCCTATCGCTCCACGAGTGTGTCCTCTCTAATGTGATGAAACCAGCCGAGTGCAGAGCTCTGGATCACACTGGCAGTTTGCCCGAGATAACAGTGTGGGCCGGTGGAGACGCTCACCCCTGTTGCACAATCTCTTAAGAAGAAGTCAAACACAGCAGTATGTGTGCACACAGACAGCCAGCCATGCAGATAACAGAGCGGCTGCATATTTTAAGGCAAAATTAGACAATAAAGCAGCTGAGGTGGTGGAGGTGTCTGGACTGTGGTCGATCAGGGCTGTACCAGACTCGGCCTTGGGGCTTCAAATGAGCAGGTGCAATAGTCATGTGCTGCTTCAAAAGGAGGTGTTTTATCCTCATAGCATTAATCTTTGAATAAAAAACACACAAAGGCAAACAGAAACATACACACATTTTCTGCTCTTTTCAGATGACATAGGAAATCTACAGGGTCATTATTTTAAGTATTTAAAATTAATTAGGGTGCTGTGTCCAAACTCATAGTGTTTGGACTTTGTGCTTCTGGATTTTACCAGTTCTACACTGGTCTTGTATCTAAGTCAGTCTACGACCGGTTAATGATATTAAATATAGCCGATTAAATATACTTGTGTCTAATTAATGCTTGGCAGATACTATCAATGATATTTTACTTGGAAAACTGCAAAAAACAGATATTTACTTGCCACAACGTTTTTGATGGTCATAAGAATGAGAGGTGAGCAGACTCACCACCAGCAGCAGTCGCAGGGGAACAGCAGCACAGACATGAGAGCTACAGGAGAAGGATACACCTTTAATCAGAGACTTAGTGTACTTTAGTGTACTTTATCGGCATATTTGGCAAAATAATAATGATAATTATTATTATTTGGGCTTTTAGATAACTTGTTGTTATACAGAGACAAATCATAGCCAAGTCAGAACAGAACAACATTGGCCTTAATTCTAAAAGCTGTAAGCGGTAAAATGAAAAGCCATTTAGGAGCCAAAAGAGCCAGAATGCATTATTGATAAATTACAGAAAAACAGGCAATTAAAAATTGTAATGGTTGCCCAGCACTCACTGTAAACCTAGTCATTTTTCACAACAAAAGCTCTATGTAAAACTTTATAATGTGAAAATTTTTAGAGTTCCCCAATTTTCCTCAGTTAATCTCTCAAAATATTGCCCTGGTTTGTGTGACAGCTGTGGGACACTAAAAGAAGATTTGTTGATTAAATACGTACCCAAATATCACTTTAGTCCTATATACTGTAATTAATTAAATGACAAGCCACACACCTATTAGCATAATGATTACATTTCCCTGCAGCATGCATCACTAATTTGATATTGTTATATGAATGTAAACAGAGCACTGTTTGTTTAACATACAACACAATAATGTTTGATTAGTGAGGGCGCATGATGCATTTGAACCAAATTACAACAACAAAGTTTTTTTATTTTTATTTTTTATAAATCTGCATCACTGATTACTGTTTCTTAAATAATTGTAGCCCTTTTGTCACTACATCTAACAACTATCATGACTCATAAAGTGTTTTAGATATTTGTGAGATCATCAAAAAATAACCAATAAAAGAAAGCCTAAATATCCTGAAAACATATTTTCAAAAAATATTGAATATAAAAGATTGTTCTGAGTTGTTATTTTATTGGTTTGACAATAAGAGATTAGGAGAGAGAGTGGGCCATGACATGGAGTGAATTGGCCTCAGCCAGGTATCAAACCCAAGTCCCTCCAGTATATGGTGCACACTCTACAAGGTGAGCCACTAGGCCTGTTATAAGTTTATATTAGTACTACTATAATAGTGCATATAGTCTGTTTTGGATAAATAATAAATAGTTAAAAATACATACATACAATAAATAAGAGAAAAGAGAGTTTTTACTTTTTACGTGTCTATGGGTGCCCAAAGTAAGCAAACTGAGCACTGCTAGAGGTGAAGCAGCCTTGCGCATAAATGTAAAACTAAAATCACTATAATATTTATAGAGAGCATCTTTCAGTGGAAATGCTTTAAAAGGAGGGGAGTTAAATGTATAAAAAATTGCTATCTGCACTCCTTTAACAGATGTTACCATGAAGGTCAAAAACTACTTACTCCTTTAAATCTCAATGAAACTGAATGCTGAAATACAGTAGTAAAACCACAAATTTACCACAATTATTTAAAATTTAATTAGTCTTGTGCGCTCTACTGTTTTATGATGCACTATGGACACACTGTGAACTGTGTCTACGCAAAGCAAGAACATATAGTGTCATTTTAATGATTTAGTGTAGTCCCTAATTAAGCTATCACCTACGTCCGTAACCCACTGTAATGAATGACTTGCTATTTTTCCAGCGTGATTATACTAGTGTGGTTTCAATCACACTCTCTGCTTCGCTGCTAGTTCATTTGTATGCAGCCGCTTCCATTGCTTGCCCCTAAGAGAGCAGAGGTCCACATAATGGTTATTTCAAGAGGCTCAGCTTTGAATATTTTCAAAGAGATGCAACAAAACTCAGAGAAATTCAGATCAGTACAGATGGATTAATCAATGCTTTGGTATTTCACAAAGGAAGCCTGCATTAAGTTCAAAGGGGGAACTTGTTATCCAAACACACATGGGGGATGCAGTATTATCTTCAGCGGGCGTCTATGCCTCGAGTATTGACATTTTTATAGACTGCCCCGTATTGATCTGTGTAAAATGTAGTGTGTTTAATTGAAGAAAGAGGCTGTAATATAAAGAGAAGGTGGTTCGTGCCAGGGTTGTGTTGTCCATTTCCACTTTAAGTGTATAATCGTAAGGTACAAAAGGTAAACATATTAAATATTACCAGTCCTGGGCAGGTTAAGGTGTGGCCCTAGAGACCTAGCTCGCAAGACTTAACTCAGATTTTGTGCCTAATTATGTGTGTAATATGTTGTCAGAGGAATTGTCTCTAAAGAGTCTGATCCCACTTCTCCCCTGTCACCACTGCAGGATTTCATCTATTAATTGCTCTGCTAATGTGTGTGTGACATATGCAAAGGCAATGAAACACTGTGGTGTGTAACGTACAAGGAGAGGCTCCAGAAAGTGGCTTATATAACGCCTCATTTGTCTGGAATATGCCAAATATTTTCTAAATTAGAAAAGACAAATATTCTAGCTGCACTACATAAAAAGTGGGATTGTAGGATTTGATGAAATCTGCAAAAGTCAGTAATGGGTTAGGAAAGAAATATGTTTTTGGTGTGGATCCAGAGAGAGGGCTTGTTGACTGGTCAGTGGTTACTGGAGTGGGTTTGTGGGAGGGGTGGAGGCTCATGGACCAGAGCGTTATGAAGCCTCTGAAAGGCCGTGCTAGAGAATACAAGATTACTCAAACATGCATGAATAAAGCAAAACACAACTCCAGGTATGTTTTTCGGAACAACAGAAAGCTCAAAAAATGTTGATTTTGCATAATAGCCCCTTTAAGATTCTCTATGACTATGTGATGCTAACATGTATATGGACTATTGTATATGACAGAACAATGTAATACCTGACAAAAAAAATATTCTTAATATAACTAGTATTGCAGGTTGAGGTTTTGAAACATAATGAACTCTAAAGTAATAAAGCAAAGATTCAACCAAGTACAATTTAGTAAGTAATCTGAATAAAATGTATATGTATCTCTCTGTACCTCTGTCTGTACAGTTAAGGTTTTGTATGTCAAACGCTTAATAAGACGAACATTTATTAATATTTGACTTGACTGCTTGATGTCTCCTCTGACATTTAAATTGAATCTGTGACTCAGTGTGAACAGTGAAAAGGTGATTATCATCTCAACAAATGAATATTTACAGTGCGTCACATTACAGCTAATCATTAATGTAATAAATTTTGTGAGAACAGCAAACATCAGCAGGGTCACCCCTGGAGGCTCTGAAGATATTTGATCTGAGTCTACAGTGTAACAGGAAGCACAAAAAGAGCAGTGTGATAAATTTGACCTTTTCATAATATCAGACCAGATTTTTCAGTGTTTAGAAAATGTTTAAAATCCAATAAATCCTGCCAAAACTCTTTATAGTAGGGCTGTATATTGGCGATGGGTCACAATAAAACAGTATAACAATATATCACAATCCTGTACCATTTTTTTTTATATTTGGAAACCCTCACCTGAAATAAATTAACATTTATAAAATACAGATTTTTTTTTTTCCAGTGCAGATTTTTTTCTGATATCGATACAGTATAACCGAATAATAATGCCGATATATTGCAGAATTGGTATTTTCCTACACCCCTTTTTACTTTATAAAATAGCTTGAATTGAATCAGGAACAAATGAAGAGCACGTTATAAGTCACAAAGCTCCCGAACATGATTGTAGTGTACCTCGGTTGCACAGTGGGATTTAGTACTCCGAACACGTCATACTGGAGCACAACAAGGCTGCCGAGGCTGAATGCTTAATTTGTGGCCAGTGGGATGCTTTATCCAGAGATATAAACAAGTGCGGGCCCTATTGCATGCACAGTCACGTGGCCCCAACACGGCTTGCATAGTTAAACAGTGTACGGGGCCTCCTTGTTAACCCCAAGAGCCAGATTCCAAGCATTCATTCAAGAAAGACTCCAGACCTCCAAAATCAACTTGTGCATAGCAATTGAAATCATAACAGCACAGGGGGTACGTACGGGCAGGGCGGCGCATGAGGTTTTTCATTATCTTTGAGTTGTAGCGTCAAAGGAACAGTACACTGTGAATTTAAATGAACAGAGCTGAAAACAGAAGCACAATTAGGCCAAGGTCTTTAAATGAGAATCTGGAGCATAAAAACAGTAGAGCAAGTTATGATTGAGACCGTAGAACCAATATCAGGGCTACAGCATATGGCATGATGGACAAAGTCAGCTCCCTGCAGCATATTTTCACATTTGTGTGAACTTCAATTCTGCAAACATCCTTTAGACTTTTGGTGCATGTGTGAACGCAGTCAGGAGTATACATTTAGAAGCAAATCTCAGTACTAATTATCAGCCCCAGAATTGGACAAAAATGCTTTAAAATGGACTTTTCTGAGCTTTCTGCCATGTTATAATGTTGTCCCCTCATCAAAAACATTGGTGTGTTTATTTGTGTTTTCATCATTCATACATAAGTAATCCTCTATTGTCTGACACAGTTGTTCTGAGGCTTCAAAACGACCAGTTGCACAAAACTCCGCCCACTCCAGGAAGCACTGATCACTCAACAATCCCTCTGCATCCAGATCTGCCCTTACTGATTTATCCCTAAACCTGTGTGCAGCTTTGTCTCACTCATTCCTCACATCTATTTTTATTTTGTAATGAAACGGCATCATATAAAATTTAAGGGAGTGATGGAATTTTTTTCTTTGAATATGTTCAAAAGGCTGCAAAACTATGCATTGTCCTCCACTCAGCTGCCCTCTTCACCTGTTTGTTTATGGCACCAGTAGAGTGCTTATTGAAAACAGTAAATAGTTTAGAACAAGAATTTCTAATTTAATTAAGTTGGCTGGTTCTAAGCTTTTAAAATATGCTCAAAGAATACAGAATGCTTTGGTCAACACTACAAAGTTTTAAATTAGGGAGCTTCCTATTGGCTAGCTGCTCAACCAGTCACCCAATCAGTGCCTTCAGATAATAGATAGAAAACTTCTGTTTAAGTGCTATCTACATTTTCTTCCATACTCAAAAAAAGAGAGAAAAAGGAAGCTGAGTACTGCCAAAGCATTCACACAATGTTTGACGAAGCAGAAATATTGGGGGACTGCATCGGTCTAATGCTAAACTCAATTCAAAGTTAAGGGAAGCGCTCTAAACCGGAGAGAGATGGGGCTGTGACTGTGATGGAAGATGGCTTTAACAGTCAAAAAGTTGTAGTTCCAGTTTTTCTTTCATCCAATTGAAATGCATGTCCACTCTTCATACAATCCACCATATGAATAGACAGTATACTACGATAACCTCAAGGTCACAAAATCAAAATTACTTTTAAAACTATTTTATAATTTCTAGAGACAAAAGTCAATCAGTTATTCTTTCTGCGTTGTTATTTTAAGCCAAACATTAGACAAGAATTAAGGCTTAAATACCACAATATTCCACCCACTCATACTTTGAGAGCAGACAAGAAGCATTGAATTATTAAGTCTGCTTATCACAAAGACAGGGTTCATGTCCTTTTGTTAATTTCTTCAGATAAAAACACAATATACTCCTTTGAACAAATTATTCTGTGTTTTGCCGCACATCTTTTAACAGCATAATGGAGGTTCAGCCTTGATACGATGTGTTACTTCGGTTTTTGAGATTGACAGTGTTGTAAATAATATTGGAACATCAGTGGATGCATCATTTTGGCTGATGGAAAGGTGTCTGCAGTGCAATCTGGCTTCGTAGGACACCATTCACATGAGTGTTCCCTGCCAGCGGTGGAACGTGCACGGCTACAGTCCAATCAAATCTTACTGTCTAATTTGTCTAATCAGCATGGCTTCAACCAGACACAGAAAAAAAGCAAACTGGTGAAATCAGCTGGCTGCTATTTGCAAACCAGTGCACAGGGACCGCTGGTTGCAAAATGGCAGAATACCTGAATGGTCCAAAGGCACACTGCACAGATACGCTGCTATGAATGTTAAATTAAGTATGGTAAAATAATTTCTCACCTCCCTCTGTGTCACTCAATGGTGACGCTCCTTTTGATGATTCTTTAAAGTTTAACCAACCACAGTGTGAGAAAAAAAGTGGGTTTAGTCATTCAAGAAACTTTATTACAAATTAAAGTGAAAAGAAAGAGTCGAGAAATAATTTAATTTAATCATTTAATTTAACTTATCTTCAATAGCACACAGCCTCAGTCTTTAGATTTTTAGCTGGCTCTCAAACACAAAAGATTTTAAATCAAAACCACACCAAATGTTTCAGAACGTGTAAGTCGATGGAAAACCCAAACCTGGTTTTCTATTTGTTTGAGATTAGACTGTATTCAAAAATCCGTTTGAAAAGCTGCACAAGTTAATAAGTTAATGTCAACTTATTGTGCACTTTAGATGATAATATACTTTTTTCAGCTGGTTACTTCAGACAAAACATTGTTTATTTATACAACTCTTGCATTCAAACATGGGCTGACTCCCGAGACAGACCAGGGCTTATTTTAGCATTTAACTGAAGTGTTTTAATAAATATCTGACCAATCACCTGTAGTGGTTCCCCAGTGCTCAGTGGAAACCCAGCCCCTGATATTGCTCTGCTCCTTCCCTGCTCCAGATATCACACAGTCTAGGTTCAGTCTCATTACCCTGGGCTGTGGACAGAAGCTCCAGAAAACTTGCCTGGAAATTCCAGACTCACAGCCGTACCAGCGGATGAGTCTGGTCGCCATGGAATCAATTCGATTTCTAGCGCGGAGCAAACCCCAGTAAACGGACAGTGGTGTTAGCCAATCAGAAAATGGCGGACGTGATGTTAACAAAGCGACAAGAAAGTAAGCAAGGTGAAAACATTTTTTTTTTTAATAAAGGCTTCTAGTGCTGTAAACTGCTGTGGTTTTAATGACTCGATATGTTTTTGGTCATTTAAAATGGAATTTACCGCTGAATGAAACAAACTCTCGGCTCCTTGGTGCGCCATCTTGATTGTTGTTGTTGCGGACGCTGCTCGTGAAGAACACGTGACTTAAATAAACAAATCAAGAAGCACGGTACGGTTGGGATTTGAATCCAACCACGGCAGAGGGCATGGTGACCAGACTGATATTTCTCTGTATAATAATACAGAGACATATCAGTCTGGATTTTCCAGGCAACCAGAAAACACTATAGGTTGCAATTTTTTTTTTTGTCAGGAGGTCTGAATTTGTTTTATGTTGCTTTTAAAACAATTATACAGCCAGCTTAGGCCTACTTGGGAAAAATATGCAGTACACACCTCTGCAGTAATAAGGAGGATTTGCATACATGTTTTTATTTCCGTTTCAGTGTTACTATACCAAACTATATCAAACTCTTGGAATACAAATATTACACATTACCAAAGTAGTATGATGGAGTTATTGTCATTCCCTGTTATGATGAAAATTGACCTATAGGGACAAGACCATACCATATCACTACATTTGAAACAAGGTTTAAATGCTCTTCTTTCCTTTCAGCTTTTCCCTTCCAGAGTGCAGTAATTTGCATATTGGTTTGGCATAGGTTTTATGCTGGATGCCCTTCCTAACGCAAATCCTTTCCATTTTACCTGGGCCTGGGACCAGCACAAAGGAGTGCACTGGCTTGTGACCACTTGTGGCTTGATTAAAACAATTAGTCACAACTACTGGTCTCTCTACAACACTGCTTAACTGAAAATGCACTCAAAATGAAGCTCACCTCTTTCTATTTTCATAAGCATTTTTTAGCACAAGACATCTGGAAAAATCTCATGTAGCAGATTTTGAGTGAGTTGAAAATTGGCCCGAGTTTGTGTCTGGATCCACATGTTAAAAGCTGAAGGTGGTCCTGATTTGCATATTCTTCTCCTGGAGTGTGTACCTTACAGTCAGTCGGCTGTTCCATTGGTGAGCGTGACTTGGAGCCAGCGCAGTGGGGTATGTACTCAAAGTGGCTCTTAAGTGTTGCTCCAGAGGTGCTGCAAGTGTTGAGGCTGTTACAGTCACTGGTAGAGTTTAAAAGCTTTACAGTTTCCACTTACAGAACTGCTCAAGTGATATCCGTGGCACTTTTTTTTAAATGTTTAGTCCGACCGGAGAGAACAGTAAATGTATAAAAGAAAACACTTAGGTGGAAGTACATTGTGTAGGAATGGCTACAGGTAGCAGAGCAGGAAATGGAGGGCAGCTTTGTGTTCTTGAATGTACAATTGTTTGGAATATGTAATTTAAGCTATGTTTTATTTAATTTGAGTCAGAGCTGAGGTACAATTTTGTCCTTTATTCCCTATCCGGTAAAGTGGCTATTTCATGGCCTTTCTCACCTGTGTCCAATGCAATTGACTTAGTGCAAAACCCTGCCCCTAAAATTAGTAAAGCAATTTGTTGAATTGCTATGTGAGAAATTCATCTTTTCTTCCAGCTTCTCTTTTCCTTTCCAGTTGTGAGCAAATCATCTGCTAGTCTCCTAGTTTGCAGTGAGACACATAATGATTGGCACAAAGACAAGACTGGCTTGCGACTCTTTGTGGCTGGATTTATGGATTCGGAATAATTGCAGTTTCTTAATTTTGCAATTTAGTGTAATAAAGCTAGCATACATATAGTCAGGGTTTGCAAATTAGTGTATAAATCCATTTTAAAAGGGGCATATTATGGACATTTTTTTTTAGGCCTTATGAAATAGTTTTGGACCCCCTTTGCATTAGTATTTAACATTTTAGAACTTAAAATAGTGTGTGTATATATATATATATATATATATATATATATATATATATATATATATATATATATAAGGAATAATAAGCTGGCCAAAGGAAGAGATTCAGACCACAGATGTGAAAACACGAAAGCTCCTAACCATGCATGGAGGGTTCCACCCCAAATCCAGCACCCTGAGACTGTACACTAAGCGCAAGGAAGGAGGCAGAGGACTAGTGAGTGTCAAAGCCACTGTCCAGGATGAAACATCTAAGATCCTTGACTACATCAGGAAGATAGCCTCAACAGATGAAGTTCTCAGTGAATGTCTCAGGCAGTGGAAAACAGAGGACGAGGTGCTGGAGGAACCATCATGGGAGGAAAAGCCCCTACATGGGATGTACCATCGACAGATAACTGAAGTGGCTGATATCCAGAAATCCTACCAATGGCTAGAAAGGGCTGGACTGAAGGACAGCACAGAGGCACTGATCATGGCTGCACAGGAGCAGGCCTTGAGCACCAGAGCAATAGAGGCCCAGATCTACCATACAAGACAAGACCCCAGGTGCAGACTGTGCAAAGAGGCCCCTGAGACAATCCAACACATAACTGCAGGCTGTAAGATGCTGGCAGGGAAAGCATACATGGAGCGTCATAACCAAGTGGCTGGTATAGTGTACAGGAACATCTGTGCAGAGTACAGTCTGGAAGTCCCGAGGTCAAGATGGGAAACACCTCCAAAGGTGATAGAGAATGACCGAGCTAAGATCCTGTGGGACTTCCAGATCCAGACGGACAAAATGGTAGTGGCAAACCAACCGGACATTGTGGTGATGGACAAACAGCAGAAGAAAGCCGTTGTGGTTGACATCGCAATACCAAGCGATTGTCACATCAGGAAAAAGGAACACGAGAAACTGGAGAAGTACCAAGGCCTCAAAGAAGAACTTGAGAAGGCCTGGAAAGTGAAGGCAACAGTGGTGCCCGTGGTCATCGGAGCACTCGGGGCAGTAACCCCCAAACTGGAAGAGTGGCTACAGCAGATCCCAGGAAAAACATCAGACATCTCAGTCCAGAAGAGCGCAGTCCTAGGAACAGCAAAGATACTGTGCAGAACCCTCAAGCTCCCAGGCCTCTGGTAGAGGACCCGAGCTTGGATGGATGAAACCGCCCACGGAGGGCGAGAGGACAATTTTTTATATATATATATTTGGGGAGCTGTTACTCTCAATTTGAATAGAATGCTTAGCTGGCTCGTGGGACTCCTGAGGCAGCCGACAGGTACCGGCAGGCCAAGCGTGCTGCTGCCCTGGCAGTTGTGGAGGCAAAAACTCGGGTCTGGGAGGAGTTCGGGGAGGCCATGGAGGAGGACTATCGGTCGGCCTTGAAGAAATTCTGGCAAACCGTCCGGCGCCTCAGGAGGGGAAAGCAGTGCTTCGCCAACATTGTTTACAGTGGAGGTGGGGGGCTGCTGACCTCGACTGGGGATGTTGTCGGGCGGTGGAAGAATAATTTGAGGATCTCCTCAATCCCACCGACACGTCTTCCATTGAGGAGGCAGAGGCTGGGGACTCAGAGGTGGACTCGTTCATCACCCAAGCTGAAGTCACCGAGGTGGTTAAAAAGCTCCTCGGTGGCAAGGCACCGGGGGTGGATGAGATCCGCCCTGAGTAGCTCAAGTCTCTGGATGTTGTGGGGCTGTCGTGGCTGACACGTCTTTGCAACATCGCATGGCGGTCGGGGACAGTACCTCTGGACTGGCAGACTGGGGTGGTGGTTCCTCTTTTTAAGAAGGGGGACCGGAGGGTGTGTTCCAACTACAGGGGGATCACACTTCTCAGCCTCCCCGGGAAAGTCTATTCCAGGGTACTGGAGAGGAGAATTCGGCCGATAGTCGAACCTCGGATTCAGGAGGAACAATGCGGTTTTCGCCCCGGTCGTGGAACAGTGGACCAGTTCTATACCCTCCATAGGGCTGCTTGAGGGTTCATGGGAGTTCCCCCAACCTGTCCACATGTGCTTTGTGGATTTGGAGAAGGCGTTCGACCGTGTCCCTCATGGTATCCTGCGGGGGGTGCTCTGGGAGTATGGGGTCCGAGGCCCTTTGCTAGGGGCTGTCCGGTCCCTGTATGACCGGAGCAGGAGTTTGGTTCGCATTGCCGGTTGTAAGTCGGACCTGTTTCCAGTGCATGTTGGACTCCAGCAGGGCTGCCCTTTGTCACCGGTTCTGTTCATAATTTTTATGGACAGAATTTCTAGGCGCAGCCATGGGCCGGAGGAAGTCTGGTTTGGGGACCACAGGATTTCATCTCTGCTTTTTGCAGATGATGTTGTCCTGTTGGCTTCATCAGGCCAAGACCTTCAGCATGTGCTGGGGCGGTTTGCAGCCAAGTGTGAAGCGGCTGGGATGAGAATCAGCACCTCCAAGTCCGAGGCCATGGTTCTCAACCGGAAAAGGGTGGTTTGCCCTCTCCGGGTTGGGGGAGAGCTCCTTGCCTCAAGTGGAGGAGTTCAAGTATCTTGGGGTCTTGTTCACGAGTGAGGGAAGGATGGAGCGTGAGATCGACAGGCGGATCGGTGCAGCGTCTGCAGTAATGCGGTCGTTGTATCGGTCTGTTGTGGTAAAGAAGGAGCTGAGCCGAAAGGCGAAGCTCTCGATTTACCGGTCGATCTACCTTCCTACTCTCACTTATGGTCATGAGCTTTGGGTCATGACTGGAAGGACAAGATCCCGGATACAAGCGGCCGAAATGAGTTTCCTCCGCAGAGTGGCTGGGCGCTCCCTTAGAGATAGGGTGAGGAGCTCTGTTACACGGGAGGAGCTCGGAGTAGAGCCGCTGCTCCTCCACATCGAGAGAAGTCAGCTTGAGGTGGCTCGGGCATCTGTTCCGGATGCCTCCTGGATGCCTTCCTGGGGAGGTGTTCCGGGCATGTCCCACTGGGAGGAGGCCCCGGGGAAGACCTAGGACATGCTGGAGGGACTACGTCTCTCGGCTGGCCCGGGAACGCCTTGGGGTGCCCCCGGTAGAGCTGGAGGAAGTGTCTGTGGAGAGGGAAGTCTGGGCATCTCTGCTTAGACTGCTGCCCCCGCGACCCGGCTCCGGATAAAGCGGAAGAAGATGGATGGATGGCTTAGATTAGGTGTCTGTCGCCCCCTGCTGGCAACGGTGGGGACTGAACAGAGCATAAAATGTCTTTTTAGCAACATGACACAAGCAGATTGATAATTGAGGTTACTGCTGATGGCAATTTAAGCCCTGATCAGAACGAGTCAGGTGACAGTGTATGGGCTTTAGAAAGGGGCAGGAGCACTTTCTGGTTTCACAGGTCTAACTAAAATGAACCACAAGAAAAAATACTATTTTAAAGACTAAGGCTAGATCCCATTTCTACCCCTTAGCCCTAACCCTTTATTTTGTGCGTTCACGAACTATCCTTATTCTCTTTTGCAGTCAGGGCGAGGGCCAAGGCGTAGGGCTGTACACCCCTCCAAACGGAGCTTTTCCAGATGCACATTTAAAAGCAAGAGGTAGGAGGAGTTTATCATAATAAAAAGACATTCTGCATTTATAACCATTTAAGAGTTACAACAACAACAAGAGTTATTTTGTGTTTCGTTCAGCTTGTGCTTGTTCAAAATTATAATATAGACTACAAAAAATTTAGCTCATCTAATGGCTATGCAATACACCATGTATCTGTTACTTCGTTGTTATTTCTTTTGTATTTATGTTGTAAATAAATAGTCTCAGCATTTTGGGCTGACAGAAAGGACCTTAAACTTTATGCCAGTGTTTGTTTTATGTTGATAGCCCCAGTACTGACTGAGAAAGTCACTGTTAAAGGTTGTGGAAAATGATTTATTAATTTTTTAGCCATTTATCAGCAGACCTGCTGTGTTACTAAATAATATAACGGATGTTTCAGTCAAAAAGATGAACAAAAAAAGCTATATATAAGTCCCATAACCTCATTTTAATGCCACTAATTTGATGCAGAGAGAACCAGCAGTGCACATGAGTCACGTGATGCACATGCAGCTGTATTTACAGAGACACGTGATCTTTACCTGAGCACAGTGAGCTGCTCCTGCCTCACGCAGATTATGTTGAAGATTAATCCCATTAAAGTTGAGGTTTTCAGCAGTTTGTCCTCTCTCTGGTGTTACATTTGTGTTTGAGTGTTCTCCTGTTGCTATATATATATATAAAATAACCTTCACATACTTTACTGTAAACATGTGCAATGCAAACAAAATTTGCAAAGAAAATAAATTAATAGTCTCTTTGAGACCTGAAACTCAGACAAAGTTTGCCTAAATAAGGTACAACCAACAAATACACAAAACTTACCTAAAAAGCATGTGTAATCTCTTTTAGAACTTTAACAAAAATAAGTTTAATTCTTCAATTAATAACAATTGTTGTGGTTCACAACAGTGTAAATACTATGAACTAGTGTTACTCCAGTGGTAATTGAACTCATCGTCGCACTTGTGACATCAGAGCAAGTCGGGAACAAGTCCGACACAAATCTAACCGGCGTGCACTGCGCACAGACCGACACTGATCGAAACTGTGCAAGTCTGGCTCATCTCGAACGCGCCTGATGGATGGAAACGGAAATGTGTCGTCTTCTCCGCTCGCGCGGTGCCTGGAAGACCCGTGGCGTGTTGCTGCCTCTGTCAGTGTCGTCGTAATATTTTTGTTGTGATCAAATTAATCGATGCATCAACTGAAATTAACGCGATTAAATCAATAAATGAACGCACTGCGTTAACGTGATCATTTTCCCAGCCCTAATATATATATATATATATATATATATATATATATATATATATATATATATATATATATATATACATACACACACACACACATCATAAATATGATGTATTCGCCTAACAAAACAGTGTAGGGGTGTCCCATTTCTTAGGGGTATATTGTCCAAGCCTGAATCTTGCCCCTCTGTTTTAAGGTCTTAGGGGAAGGGGTAGGGGGAAGAATGAGAAATCGGATTGGGCCTAAGTACATCATTGCACGTTAGGAGATTCAGTGATTATCTCTGGTTTCAATCACAGTATTAGTTGTAACCTATGACCCACAGTTATCAGCAGGAGATTGTTAGTGCCAAGGCCGTGTAAAAGTGTGCATCTTAAAAAAGCATCATTTGTAGGGAAAGCCATCACTTACTGAGCTGCCCTGCTGTCCATAAAGAGCAAGCAATTCATTACTGTCAGCGCTAAAGTACATAGGCCTGATTGCTAATGAGAGGACAGAGTCTCCATGCAAACACAGTAAGGACCGGCAAACATTCACACCACTGTCTGGGATCAACAGTGCATTCCCCATGTAATTTATGACTCAACATTTTGTCTTAAATTCTGAATCTCCTCCTTACCTTTTGCCATTTTCCTTCCAGGGTCACCACAGCATGCTGATTAATGTGCAGTGATTCCCCTCTCCATTTATGTAGTCTTGGGAATGGCACAAAGAGTATACAGACTTGTTTTGTGGCTGGATTGAACAATTATGTAGTGTAAAATGTACTAAAAACAGAACCCAGTCATTTGTAATCTCATTAACATAAACAACATATCAGCTGCTGAAACTCATATATTTTACCTTACAAGTTAGGACCTTGCAGTGATTTCTGGTGCAGAAACTAGCCCCTTTTGGGCTCAGTGCCACAATTACAAGCATTATATACATCCAATACTAATAATAGGCACTGCCTTTTCCAAAATGCTCCTCTTTTGCCAATCAACATATTTGCAAAATGCTGCTTTAGCTGTTTTCCTCATTTCCTTTTTTCCTTCCTTTGTAGCCTTTGTCCCAATTTGTTTGAGATGTGTTGTTGCCACCCAATTCAAAAACACCTGTAATTTTAATGAAATAGTAAAATATCTCAGTTTCAGGCCTTGATATTTTGTTTATGGTCCACTGTGAATCGAATATTGCTTTATGAAAACTGCAGATCATTGCTATTTGATTTTATATTTCACGCAGTGCCTCAGCTTAGACTGTACAGAACTGGGGTTTCGTTAATACTATTTTCCCTTATGCCTTTACCTTCAAAACACTGATGTATTTGTAAGAATAGTGTGAGATGTGGTCCTCCAGGCTGCAGTCTCCTGACGCTAGCCTTGCTCTGACAGGCATGTAAAATATCTGTTTACATTATAGCTCGACAACAGAGTGCTGACATCTCCATTTCCCATGTGACCGGCTGAAATAACCCCTGTCAAAATATATATTACAATCCATACTTATGACGTTTCACTCTCTTCTGGTTGCGCAAGGTCATCAAGGTGGAAGATACGAAAGGCGCTAACGCTGCGGGGAGCCTTTGGTCCAATTTTAATGACGTCTTCCAATTGCCAAGAGAGCAAGCGAGTATGTATTTCAGGGCACAGTCTTTTTATCATGTTGAAGGTGAGGTGTGCTGAGATGGAAAGTACCTAAATACTTTGACTTGTGTTCTTTACTCAAGTACATTTTTAAATTTTACTGAATACATTTTTTTTTACTGGAGTAAATAATTCCATCTATCCATCCATCCATCTTCTTCCAATTATCAGGGGCCGGGCCGCGGGCAAATCAGTCTAAGCAGGGCCACCCAGACTTCCCTCTCCCTGGACACTTCCTCCAGCTCCCCCGGAGGAACCCCAAGGCATTCCCAGGCCAGCTGTGAGACGTGGGGTGTTTCTCAAAGCCCAGGTACCTTGCCTTGCCTTGATTACATCACAGGAAGGCATCCACGTCATCATCTGTCACCCAAGGTGTGTCCCAATGTTCATGTCCTTCCCAGGCAGGTGTCCTCCGTTTGGCTAACTGTGGCTAATTCACCAAGAATACATCAATGGATCCTTCGCTGCCTTGCATCGGCCAAAATCACTCACAATGCACTGCAGCTTTTTTGAAAAAATGGCAGTCCATGGGCATGTAAAATTGTCCTCCCCCTCTGTGGGTGGTCTCATCCATATCTTTGCTGTTCCTGGGACGCCGCTCTATTTTTCCTGGAACTCTTCCAGTTTGGGGGTTAATGTCCCAAGTGCTCCGATGATCACAAGCACCACTGTTGCCTTCACTTTCCAGGCCTTCTCTTCTTCTTTGAGGCCTTGGCATTTCTCCAGTTTCTCATGTTCCTTTCTTCTGATGGTTCAATCGCTTGGTATTGCGGTGTCAACCACAATTTTTTCTTTTTTTTTTTTTTCTTTAGTGAATATGACACAGGCTTCTCTCAAAAGATAATAAGATGATTTACAAGAAGTATCATCTTGGAAAAAAAATATTTCTCAGCTTTTTTTTTTTTTTTTGAACAAAAAGTGGCATGTTGGTTGAATGAAAGTAACTTTAAGTCAGAATTTGCCAGGGGTATGAATAATTTCGAGCTTCACTCTGTGTGTGAAAGAGTGGTATTAGTACTAATAGTTGTTATAGTAGTAGTGGTAGTATTAGTAGTACTGGCAGTGGCTATTGCAGTAGTAGAGGTAGTAGTAGAAATGTGAGAAGCTGTGTTACTTTCTACTTAAGTAACGTTTTGTAGAAGTATATTTACCTTGGTGGAAAAATTGGGTATCATTAGTAATAGTGGTAGCAGTAGTTGCACTAATACTTGTGATAATAGTAGCAGTAGTATTAGTAGTCGTAGTAGTGGTAGTCATAGTCCTTGCAGTGGTTGTAGCATTAGCATTAGTAGCCGTAGTACTTGTGGTGGTTATAGCAGTACCATTAGCAGTCATAGTAAGGATAGTTATAGTACTTGCGGTGGTTATAGCAGTAGCATTAATAGTCGCAGTAGTGGTACTAAGAGTTTTTACCTACTAAGTACAGATTTGTAGTACTTCTATCTCTGGTTGTTGCTGGAAAACAAAAATCTGTTTCTAAGTAAAAGTAGGCACTGCTTATTCAACCAAAAAGAAGATAAGGGTTGAAAACGTCCCCTAACAGCTTGGGCTCCAGTAAGCTTTCAGTCAGGCTGTATTAGATTTATCACGTTCTTGTCCCTACACCTTGTTGATGCCCCCAGAGTAGCACTACACTATACAGGCTATGGGACGGGGGCCGAGGATGTGACTATGACATCTTTCTCGGTGCATTATCTTCACACTCTATGTCCTTGGGGTAGACAAAGTGCACAGAAGAAGTGCTAGTCCTAACATGTAACCAGACATTGCTTTTAGGGCTCCGCTGTTAACAGCGTTGACAATGCTCTTTTATAGCCTTCGGTCTGAATATTCCCACAGTCTCCTGCAGAAGAGGCCATGTCATTACAGCTGATAGCTCCATTAGTTTTTCAAAGAGTTGGCAGGACTTTTTTATGTTTTGTATTTTCTACTGCACTTAATGGCTGTCAGTGTTCCTTACCTTTAGTGTGGGCTGTTACACAAGAATGTTTTTGGTTATGGTGTCTCGGCTGGTTTTCTGTGAAGCAGTGTTCGTGTTCACGTTGGTGTAGACTGAGGACATAAAACCACACGTTTGAACAGATAAAAAGACTTAAGATTTTAAGCCCAAACAGATAAAACGAACAAAATTAAGGTCATGCCCTCAGGAAAAATCGGAACCGTAGAAGTGCTGCCTTCCATAAATTCACAAAATCCTTTTCTTATCAAAAGTATTACAGTTATGTATCAAGATAAGAAATCATGTAACTGAACTACTCATAATCCAGGAAACTAAATATGTTTGTTTAGAATATAATATCTTCATTGTCATTGCCCAAGTACAACACCTACTGTCATCAATGACACCTTGGAGGAAATAGATGAAAATATATTGATTGCCAACCTATGTGTATTTGTTTGTAACCAAACCAAAATTGCATTGTTTCTCTTTCTATTTTAGCAGCAGCAATAATTAAAGTAGCATGTGATTAGCAACATTTGGCATAATTTAGATTAAGTTAAAGTTCCACAAATACAAGTGCCATTATTATTTTTCATATAACTTCATTTGCACTATGCATTTTTGCCTGCCTCCACTCATCTACTTTTATAGTTTTGTATTCAATACAACAAGATGTGCCTCAAAAACTCCAATATATGCCTAGTCTGCTCTGATTGGTCAAATTGCTCACACACTCCAGTAAAAAGCCAAAGAATTAGGAGCAATTCAGTTGATAAGGTCAAAATTCTGTCCTATAAATCACCCATTATTATTTTTCCGTTGTGGAGTCTGACCACATGGTTACATCATAGTAATATGGCTGAAACAAGCAGAGTCCCAGTGGTAAACGGATGCAATAATCTACTGAATTGCTCCATACAGAATGTTGTACTATTTCACCATGTAATGTTCATAGCCATCAATCAAGCTGCTCTTTTATCAGAATAACAACTATATATAACACTGTAGATATAATTGTTACATGTTTGTGTCATGTAGTGTACACACAATAACATTGATAACTCATGATGATGTGGTTGGGGCTACATCAGTTACAACAGGACAACTCCCTGAATAACTGACACTGTGTTTAATGACGGAGCAGGAAGTACACTGTGCCAAATTGCCTTGACTTTCCCTTGTTCCCTTCAGTGTGCACTTTCACTCCTCTCCTTTTCTGCTACAAATGACTTCCAGAAGGAGGAGTGAAGAGGCTGCAGGACTCATCCCATCCCTGGTCAACAGAACAGCCCGTCCTGCTGATCGGCTCTAATAAGGGAAAGCTCCAGTACAACCCAAGAACAAAATCACAAAGTTTTGTCTGCAGTAAGCGAAAAGTATAGTGAGAAATACTTTCACTTTAGTTTCACATTAAAATACAACATATATTCATAGTTTTATCTGATGCAGTGACTTTTTTAAAGGCAAAGAAGTACTGCAAATCTTAACCTACAGATAAAAGTATTTGTAAAGTAATTGTTGAGTAGAAGTAAAAGTTCTTAATACATTTGTTACATTAGTTTACAAATGTAGAAATTATTTAGTGCTATTACCACTACTAGTACTACTACTTTACTTTAATGATTCTATAGGAAAAGATTTCAATTTAACCTAAGTAAACCTAAAACTTTAAACCTTTTTTTGACCTTGCATCCAACTTAATTCAGAAAGTAGTAGTAGCAACAGTAGTAGTCGTTGTAGTAGTAATAATAGTAGGAGTGATAGTATTGAATATAATAGCAGCAGTGTTGGTATTAGTAGCACTAGAAGTACTAATAGTATTAGTCCTAATAGAAGTACTAGTGTTAGTAGAGGTAGTCAGAAGTAGCAGAAGTAGAAGTCGAGGCAGTGGCAGTAGTGGTATTTATTAGAGTACTTTCTACCTTAGGAAACAGTCAATACTTTTTAATTCTAATCAGCCAACAGTTCTGTTGAGTACGTGTTCTTCTACTAGGGTGCAGAGTACAGATTTTGAGAACTTCTTCCACCTCTCTTTTGCAGAAGGACGCTGTTAAAGCCATTTAATGAGCAGCTATAGCAAGTACAATTACATCTACTAATTGCTTCACTGTTGGAATAAATGAGAACAACAGAATCATTGAAACTGGTAATGTTAATCCTCCCAAGATAATATATTATGTAACACACTGAAAGTCAGCTGTAAAACCACTGTGTAAAACTTGTGGCACCAACCCTGCAATCACCTTTGGGAGGGCACACAGGGCAATAAGCCTAGGTGACTTAGCACATATGAAATTAGTAAGAACACAAACCAAAATGGATACTTCTTATAGGTTACTTTCTATACTGGAGTCTATGTGTCATGATAATTGTGTAGCAGAGGACTGTATAATACGGAGGTGAGAACCTTGACCAGAAGCACCTGAGTTCAGATATGCAGCACAAATCCCATATTTTATTTAAACCATCTACTGAATGTAAGAGTAGCCCCTGAATCGTTAAAATACACATTAAAAATCACACGCAACTGACTTACATTGACATTTGATACTACCCAGGCAAATTGTGTACCCTGTTTAAAATGTAGCCCTACAATAAAGCATAACATAGTTATCTAATTGGTTAATATACATAAACTGTATGTATGTAACCAGAGGTGGAAAGCAAAAAGAAATTTGTACTTAAGTATTTTATATATGTTCATGTACTACATGAGTACATTTTTCAAGAAAAAAAAAAAACAAAAAACGTTTACTCAAGTTAATACTGTCTTTAGAATCTCTAAATATATTTTTGACCTCAGTAGCAGTGGGTAGTAATAGTAGTAGAAATAGTATTAACAGCAGTAATAGCAGTGGTAGTATAGTAGCAATTGTAGTAGCAATAGTAATGATAGGAGTACAAGCAGTAGCAGAGGTAGTAGAACTAAGTACCATTGACTCGTAAAACTTGTAAAATTTATACTCAATATGTTATTTTTATTCAAGTAATAATCTACTTGACTAAAAATATTAAAGCAACAGTACTTTTACTTGACTACAGACAGAGTACAGAGTACTTCCTCCACTGCTGTATGTAATATACTACCTACTACTAAATATTCCCAAAAATATGCTAGTTATTACAAAGAATAATTGGCTTCTAACAAGTAAGAGTTGATATTGATTCTGTCTAGAGTCAAAAGACACACAAAGACATACAATATGAAGTGCTGTTTGGTAATTCAGGAGGAAGGAAGCAAGGAAGGAGAAATAGAGAGAGGTTTGTACTGAATACAGATACAGTGTATAGTTTTAGTGTGTGGACAAGTCTGGTGCACACAGAAGGTTGGAGTGAGACAGACTCAAGTGTGTTATAGCAACTGTTCTCACTTCATCGTTACCAAAATGTTCCTAAAACTATGTTGGAAGTTAATTGTAAAACTCAAAAACTCAAGCCAGATTTTTTATACGGTGGCCAAACGTTGTGACAGATCTTTGAAGAATAGCTATGAAGATGATGTCCATGCTGCAAGCATCAAAACTAAATGACTGCCTATGCCATGTTTTAGCCAATCATAGCAATGCATTTGATGTTGCCAAAAACAAACCGTTATGAAAAGGTGCAGTGCCAGAACAGTTCCACAGAAAGTAGATAAAGTAGTGGGTTCAATTCTCTGGCAAGTCAACACAGGTCTGTGTGGACCTAAGGGAGCGCCCAACCACCCTGGAGGAAACTCATTTCAGCCGCTTGTATCCGGGATCTTGTCCTTTCGTTCATGACCCAAAGCTCACGACCATAGGTGAGTAGGAATGTAGACTGACTGGTAAGTCGAGCTCCTTCTTCACTAAAACAGACTGCATTACTGCAGACGCTGCACCAATCTCATGCTCCATCCTTCTCTCACTCGTGAACAAGACCCCTTAAGTAGTTGGAGTCCAAATACATGCCTGTATAAGTGAATAGGTCACTGAATGAATGAGTGAGTGAATAGTTGTATATCAGTATATACTGATACTTGATACAGCACTGTCCATTACTCATGGTGTATTTTCACCTCAAGCTATAGGTAGCTTGAATAAGCACCAGCAGTTACCCGAACACCAATTCAATTTTATGTTAAACTTTATTTCCATTGTTCATCACTGCACTTGTGTGGTGGGTACATGCACATTCACATCACAGTGTGTTGCAAAATGTGTGTGAAACAAAGGGACAACATTTAAAAAGTATAATTACAAAGACCTGGACTAGGCACTAGAGTCCAAAAACACGTGTCACTTGGCGTGACTGCTGCTCGTGAACGCTCAGACCAATAGGTTGATGTCAGATTTGCCAGAGGTTTTTATGTGTTATTCAAAGAGTGCCGAGAGGTACACAGAGGGGAGTGTGTGTGTCATTGCCGCTGACTCCAGCACCACTTGTTTCATAGCGAACCACAGACCTGCCACCCCCTGCCGCCCGCGCTGATCCGACAACAAAGCATCTTCTTCCCGACTGCTGCACTGAGCACTTCAGGCTTCAGACCATACAGAGCTTCCTGCCCCATTGGCCCCAGCTTTAACCAGCCAAAAAGGTGTAGGAACAGGATGTCTGCAGTGAACATGCTGACACACTGAGATGCACCGCTCTGGGCGACTCCACTCACTGCTTTACAACTCTATAGTGTCTCAAGAGGTAAAGATATGTTAGTAAATGTAAATGTTTTTTCGGAGTACATTTCCTAAAACATACTTTTACTTGAGTATTTTTTGAAAAACAAAGAATCCAGTAGTAGTAGTTATAGTAGCAATTGTAGTAATAATAGTGGTAGTAATAGAGATATTTTTTGGCTTTACATTCAGCTGTTACTTTTACTCAAGAAACAATTGTGCTTCTATTTAAAGCAGAACTCTGCTCATTTCTTTTCTGCCTCAAAAGCCCAGTTGACTCCTATATGATCCTTTGCTTGGCTTTACTTTCATTTTCCCCTCAGTGTTACTGTACAAAGTTTTTTCTGCCAATTGCCTGCTCTGCCATGGATGTGCCGTTTTCTCGTAAGACTCTAGACTTCCATGACACCAGGTCAGCGACACTTATACTTGCAAGTGTCATTTTCGGCCAAGAGACACTAGGGGTAGATCCTGGACACATAACGGCTCATTTAACCTTCTCAAGGACTCCAAAACAGTTTATTTAAGGTATTTAAGTTACTGCATTCCGCTTTAGTTACTTTAAAATAACAGTATTTCTACAGATTTCCAGTACTTCTTCCACCTATGCTAAATGTACAGTTTAATTGGATTTTTATCAAAACCTAACTGAACATTTTGTGATACTTTAGTATGAGTGCTTTCCTGCAAACTTGTTAATGAGTTGCTGGTGATAGAAAACAGATGACAATTTTACATGAATTTATCTTGCAAATTGAATACATTCATTTAAACATACCTAATACTTTACTGTCTGTGCAAATGTTTTTACATGGTTAATTACTGATGATTACTGATTCTGTTGCTAACTTGCTGATAACTTGCTAAAAGAACAGCACAGTCTCTCCTCACACAACCTGGGGCAACTTCTGTTATTTTGTCAGCTTGTTAACTGATAAAGCATGTATTTTCAAGTCCATGTTGTTCATGTTAAAGCCTTTTTAAATGCTGAGATGTGCCGCGTTCAGTGTGAGTTAACGCGTAGTAAGTATGTTAGCAAGTTATTAGCGAGTTAGAGCTGGAGTAGATAGTTGCTGTCTCTGTCCCCTGATGCAGCATGCCATTCTCCCTCGGTGTTTACAGCTGTGTTTTTGTGTCACACGGAGAAGAGAACTGTCTTTGTTAACTTCATAAGTACGGTAAAGCATGTGTTTTTCAGCCAGAGCAACCTGTCCAAATAGGAGAATAAAGTGACGTGGGGTTGAGCGCTGACCCTTGCCTGATGTGAGGACTCTCATAGAAAATAATGCTAGTGTATTTTTTGCCACATTGGGCTTTACTCTCTCTCTGTGTTTACAGCTGTGTTTCTGTGGCATAGAACTGTGTTTACTGCAGAAATACGAGGAGCATGTGTTTTCAGCCATGCCGCTGCGTCCAAATAGAACAGGGCGTCAAGTGACGCATGGATGAGCGCCTTCACGTGCCGGCCTGCTCAGTGTGAGGGCTCTCAAAAAACCCAATAGGAACAAACGGTATGATAGGACGATTTTTTGGTGTGTCAGAGTTTTTGCATATACATTTTTGCACTTATTGCAGCTTTATGGTGCATTTGTATCTAATAAAAAAGAAAGAATAATATAATATAAAGAAAAAGAAAAGGAACAGGTGTGTGTCTAATTTATTTCCTATGTGTAATGTACAATAATGTTTTATTTATAGTCATTTTGAGCTAGTAATGTGTCGATTGTCCATGTGGCCTTCACAAATATTGTAATCTTTTAATTTGTGCCCCATGCTAATGAAGTTGTCTTGCTTTAAGGCCTGAGATAGACCTTACTGGAACAGACTTGTTTGTCAGTTATTATTAGTTTTTACGATACTGACCACTGCAGTCCAAACAGATGCCCCAAAACAACATGTTACTTCGCTGTTAATCAAATCTTTATGTTTAACTGCTTCAAAGGCACTACACTCACTCTGTACTTACTTATAATTTTGATACTGACAGATGCTATGGTTTTACTTCACCTGTCAGTGTTATAATGATCATAATGTGATACATAAATCCTCATGTAATAATACCATAATAGTTTTAATGTAATACCAATCATAAAACCATAATTTATTGGCAAGTATTACAAAGGAGCCTCATTAGCGTAACCACAGTAAACAACACAGTGATAATAGCTTAGACTTAATAGCAATAACAGATAATGACTCTGGGGTCTAAATACAGGCAGACATTAACGGTAATAGAAAAACTGTTGCAAAATTATATGAAATATATATATAGTCTTTTAGCAGCATCAGTCACACTTACCACAGAGCCCCCAGATGACTTTCAGGGACATTGTGCATATCCAGGTTTCACTGCTAATATGTGCTGATAGCTGTCACACTGTTCAGGAAATTCCCTTTTGTTTACCTAAAGTCCAAGAGTAAATATTTACCAATAGTTAATAACTAGAGGCTATAATTGATGTGCATCATTTAACACTGCTCATTTGATGGCTCCATGGTTCATTGCAGGCATATGATGAGTTTGATGTAAAATGTCACTGGCACTAGTAACTGCATTTCAACACTTCGCTGGGTGATCATAATGCTTTTAAAATAGCCTTCTGTTTGCAGACTAGGCAAAAGAACAGATTGAGCGTATAATGTTTTGAGACTGTGTACCATTACACCCATGTAATATTTATACTGCAGAATTTAAATATATTGTGTGGGATCAGTGCTTTCTTGTTTAAGCACACTACACAATGATATGGTAAATAAGAAAAGGGCAATAAAAAGATAAAAGAAATAGTATTAAAATGTCCGAGGCATATGAAGCCTTATTGCACATATGTTACAAGCAAAATAACTAGGGCTGGGAAAATTATCGCGTTAAGGCATTGCATTAATTTATTGATTTAACCGCGTTAATTTCAATTAACGCATCAATTAATTTGATCACAACAAAAATATTACGACGACACTGACTGAGGCAGCAACACGCCACAGGTCTTCCAGCGGGGCAAAAATGCACCGCGTGAGTGTAGAAGATGACACATTTCCGTTTCCATCCATCAGGCGCGTTCGAGATGATCTAGACCTGTACAGTTTCGATCAGTGTCGGTCTGTGCGCAGTGCACGCCGGTTAGATTTGTGTCTGACTTGTTCCCGACTTGCTCTGATGCCACAAGTGCGACGGTCACCATGAGATCCAAACGAGACCAGCGCCTGAGCCGCCGCAGTTCATCAGGAGCAACTGCGGAGGCTGCACTGCTCAGTGCATGATGGGAAAACGCACACCTGTCAGCGGTGAATGGACAGGTGATTGGATCTGAGTTTACTGCTGACCAGAAACGTAACGCACGACACTTCACTGCCCTCCTCTCCTTCTTCCCCCGCCTCTATTTTTTAAATACAGACTAAAGTTACAGTTTTGACCTGGATAAACCAACACACGCGAGAAGTGGATTTCAGGCGTCATGGTGCGTGATCTGAGCCACAAACTGTCCGACTTCAGTACAGGTGTATTTCCCCTCCTCTCATTGCAGCCGTGCACTCTCGTTCACAATCCAGGCGAGGCGCAGTTCGTCTGGAACGAACCTAATGCAACAAGTGAACGAGCTAAAGCAACATGAGCGACCAAAAACACACATTGCTAAATGGACAATTCTGCTTCAAATCATCACCACACAGCAATATAGACAAAACAGAAGTTATGTGCAGTTTATGCAAGGATGAGTTCAATTACCACTGGAGTAACACAGTTCATAGTATTTACACTGTTGTGAAACACAACAATTGTTATTAATTGAAGAATTAAACTTATTTTTGTTAAAGTTCTAAAAGAGATTACACATGCTTTCTTAAGTAAGTTTTGTGTATTGGTTGGTTGTACCTTATTTAGTCTGAGTTACAGGTCTCAAAAAGACTAATAATTTATTTTCTTTGCAAGTTTTGTTTGCATTGCACAAGTTTACAGTAAAGTATGTGAAGGTTAATTCAAAGTAAATGTTCTAAATTTACAATTTTGTGTTTGTACGTGAATTTATAATACGATTAATCACGATTAATAACTGGTAGTTATTAATCGAGATTAATCGCGATAAATTTTTTTCAGATTTGCAATTAATTAGTTAATTTTTTTTAATCTATTCCCAGCCCTAAAAATAACTCAACTTTTCTGCCTCTCTATAAGAGCATTCTTTGTTCTACAACACTGGCAAAGATAACTAAACATATGGTCTGACATACTGTAAAATGAGTTCTGTGCTAATAATAATGCTAGACTTTAGTTCATTGTTTGCAAATTTTGAGTAGTATGTGTCATGGGTTATTCAAAATGTTATTTTTGACCAAAAACAGTCCTTTACAATAAAGAGGGCATTTATTTGAGTGGCCCAATTTCATATCAAGGAAAATTACCTCAAGCAGACCTTACTTTTAAAAATAAGGGTTCTGTATCTACACATATATTATATTAAATACACATTACTGTTGCAGTCCTTAGATAAACTCACTTCTATATCAAGCATGAAATATAACCAGAAGTTTGAACATCAGTATCTTAATTAGGTTATACACAACAAAAAATGTCTTATTCATAAAGTTGGTTCTAGCCTTTGGACAATTAGCTTTTCTGAAGAGAAGCATGACCAATGAATAAGTGAGTAATGGATATATCCCGCTGTATCCCTACTGTCTGAAGAGGAACATGAGAGCATTTGGTGAAATGTAACAGATGCATCCATAATACAGCTCACTTATTCAGCAACATGTATGCAAATGGTTCTTTAGCATTGCCCCCACACACAAGCTGATGAGTGTCAAACAGTGCAATGCACACATGGACCACTGTGTATTTTAACCTGCCTCCTGGTGACAAGTCCGTATACTCTTCGTGCCAGTCCAAAGCCTGGATAAATGAGGAGGGCTGCATCAGGATGGGCACTCTGTAAAAAGTATGCCACTGCTTCTACTTCTTCTACTGTCAGGAGGCAAATCACTGGATTTTGGGAAGTAGATGATTTGCTGTGGCGACAAGCCGAGAGGAAAGAAGAAGTAAACTATAATAATATTTCAAACTCTAGCTTTTTTGTTAAAGTGGACATTTAGTGGAAAAAATATGTAGCCAGTGTTTTCAAACTAGCTAAACTAACACTGAAAAAAAAAAAAAAAAAAAAGAGTTAGTTCCCAGACGAGCCCCACGATATTTAATTTTTGATAAGACACATTACTTTAAACAAAAGTATTGCACAAAATTGCATGGAAATAATACTAAATTTACTGAATGAAATAAATGAACAGAAGACTATCTGACTAGGTAGCTTATTAAATTAGAAAGGAAAATAGCCCAGCCTAATTTAGTCACAAATCAGTTTGCTAAGGTCAGGTCAACATTATAAAAGTAAATAAGGCTTTGGTGATGTAAGAGCAGAAAATACAGATGAGAATGAAAACCAAATGAAAATGTGGAGTGGCTGCGGGTTGGTGCTCATTAGTGGTTGAAGCTGGTTATGCCGAGTGGAGTGGCTGGAGCAGTTTTATGTTGAACAGAAAGAAGAAGGAAGGATCAATAAAAATGCAGCTAAAGACACAACAGTGAATTTCATAATGCACAAGTAAACAGAACCACACAGACTGAAGCAACACTGCAGTGGGGTTACACTGTGAAATGGTACCTTTATATAGCGCAGTCAACCTCAGAGGAGCCAGTAATGGGGTTTTTAGACACACAAAGCTATGTCCTGTCAAACTAGTAACACTCAATGACTTGAGTCATGCCATCTTAGTATAATGACATAAGAGTTCAGAACAGTTAGATTCGTTTTAAAATCTTGCAGACATTTTTTTCACACAATCTATACAAACTCTTAGGAAACCATTAAGATTGTACTAATGGTTCCCTAATCAATACAACCTAACAAAATAACAACCTAACATTTATTTGTGTATTTTTGATAAATATAAACTTAAAAGATGAAAGGACACAAATGGACTAAGATAAGAAAAAAAAAAAAAAACTTTCTGCCACATGAATTCAGTAGGAACAGTACACAGAGCTCATGACAATGGCATTAAGTATAGAATATAAAACGTCATAACAATGGAAATAGTAAAAAAAAGTGTCAGGTGTGATGGGTGGTAAAAGAGTTTCAGCAAGAATGAAAGAAAAGGTGTACAAGACAATGACAATGGTGAGTCCAGCAATGTTGTATGGTTTAGAGTCAGTGGCGCTAAGGAAAAGACAGGAGGCAGAGCTGTTGCGGTTCTCTTTGGGAAAGATGAGAATGGATAAGTTTTGGAATACGTACAACAGAGAGGTAGCTCATGTTAGCTCAGCACATTTAAAACATAACACACCTCTTGCTTAAATAAATAATCTACTCTTAAATAATCTATAAAAACATGCCTACAAATTGGCTTTTGAACACGTTTCCTTTTAATAAGTATGTTTTAGGTCATAATATAACTGAACCATAACCTCGTCATCCAATTCCAGTGTACTGTTTCTCCTCAATATAACCTGCATGTATGAGATCCTATGATGTTGTAGCGATAAAATAAGACCCTTGCTGCTCTCAGTAGTTGGGAGTTGCTGGATGAGCCTGAAGGAAACTGGCGGAAGCAGCAGTAATCAATCAACGTGCTCCACAAACAGCGGAGTAGTGATGCTTAATTTCCATTTGCCACGGGCTTCCTCTTTCTATTAAACAAACTACTTACATGCATTATCAGGCACACTCAACATGTTCGAGATTATCTCAGGAAGGAGCTGAGGAATAATGGCTGTGGGCTTGTCCAATTGTTTTTGTATGCTCGTAATTGACATTTTATAGAGTAAAATAAAGAATAAATTAGCAGAATAAGTGCCATGCTTGTCAGTCTATAGGTTAAAGCCTGAGATGAATAATAAAAATGTGCAATGTAAAATATAGAGATGTTGCTCTTGAGGCTGAGTTCCAGTTGATTCTACAGTGCAAGTGCATGTCAGTAAATTAAAGCACAGACCTCTGCCAAGGCACTGGTGCTGTTGTGCAATGTTGCAGATAAAGTGACAAGACCTGGACTCAAACATGTTTTAGTTCAGGGGAAAATGCTCTTTCCATAAAGCTTCTAATTCCACACAATGGTAAAGAATCACATAAATCTAATCATTTATGCTTTTAATGAGTGAAGTGAGTATATTCGGTCTATATCTCTAAACTTTCCTGGCTCCTCACCAAAATCATCCCATTATCTAGAATTCCTGACGTACAAATTTTGCACAGTACTCTACAAGTTTTTCTTTTTCAATTGAACTATTAAAATAATGTCACTTTTCTACAATAATATGATTTAATGACAAGTGCCTGAGGATTGAGTTACAAGGCACTGGGCACATGTTGTTATTCTGCCAGTGGCTAATCTCTGCTGTTGAATTTTAAAGAGAAACTAACACAGATGCAATCATTACTTATTTAACAGATATCCTTTCACTGGATGTTTTTTTTTTCCTCTTCGTTCTCACCTTTCACCCACTGACCCTACCTTTTCCTGAGACTGGAGTTTTTGCACACCTGGCGTCCTGCCGCTGCTGAGGATGTACTTGAGCCTCTATTTTTCTTCTTCCTAAATGACGACGCCATACTTACTGCCCTATTTCTAGGCCCGAGCCCCCTCCATGCCCTTGTTGCACCTGTCCTGCCATACGTTACGCCTTTGTGCTGACTGTGCACAATCCAACTGCTTTATCACGTTTTTACAGCTAAACATATTAATCATTGACCGTAATGCTCCTCTAACACTCATGCATGTGTCCTTAGAGCTGCACACAGTGTCCTTAATTAGTAGCTGATAACTTGTGACTTTGGTCAAATTCAAAATCTTTGCCTTTAAGTTGTATTTTTATAAGATGTTAATGTTTCACACTCGCTCATGTTTACCTCCACCAAGAAGGTAGAGTTGATTAATTTGTTTGTCTGTTACTTACTTGTTAATTAAAATAGTGACTTTCAAGAAAGGTCAGTAATGGATCATGGTTGAAGCGAACGGTTTTTGGTCAGGAATTTACAGTTTTCATCATAAAGCCAGAATGGTGGTACCTTATTACCTTGCGCAGCAAACAGGATTCTTGCAAGATTTGTAGGTTCAGAAACTCACAAAATCCATATTCGTTGGAGCCTGAACCAGTGATGGTTTAACCAATGGCGTGGCAATACCATGGAGGGTTTTAGGTTTGACAATGGCAACAAGCCGCTTAACAATACTTGTCAACAATATAACATATGTCATTTCTATTGCATTGTTTTACTGTTGTATTGGTTTGTTATTTAGCTACATTATATGAGTCACTGTCATGATTGGCTACAACAAAATTTGGTAGATGGTCAGAAGTTGGTGGTTCATCTAATCCCCTCCAAAGATTGTATTCAAAGTCTCTCCTCTTTATACATGTTTTCAATGGTAGACAACCAAGTCAGTCAAAAAAAAAAATAAAGCGAAGGATCCACACAACAATACTATTTAGACAGCCAAGTTATACAGTATGTGTGGAACTGTTGTTGTTTTCTAGTAGTGCTGTATTGTACTGTATCATCATTACCTACTGCTCTAGCCGAAGGTTCCTGGCAAAATATCAGTTTTCAGAAAGACCTGTATATGTGTGGACATAGTATTCCCCAGGACACAGACATTTTTTTTCTCTCTGAAATAAATGTATACATAAAAAAATGGCGCAACATATTTTTGCTATATCACAAAAGGTTGTTGGTCTGATCATATAAAAGCTCAACCCCCCTGATAGGCCCAAGTTTGTGTCTCAGAATAAAGTTGATACAGAAAGTAGTTTAATTTAGATATCATGCTATTATAAACACCTGCGTTTGTAACATGCAATTCTCCCTGTATTGATTACTGGCAGAAGACATGTTGGAATACCCATAAGAAGCTGCCTGACTACATGCCACATCAGGCCGCAATCAGAACATATGTTGCTCACTTGTTTGCTTGTTTGGTGAGCCATCTGGCCGTTTCTTGTCAAGGTCACGTACTACATCGTCCGCATCACGCCACATCACCTGTTATTCCCACAGCTGAGACCAACAAACACTAATGATTCTCCATGTTTTTCCTGTGCACTCCCATAATTATTTGAGGTATTTCCCGCCTCAATTTTCCTTTTACAAAAACAAATACAAAGACTGGTTAAAGCAGGCTAAGGAGGTGAAAGCTTTTGAGTTAGATAAGAGACCTTTTGGAATTTGTCATTACATTATTGGAAAGCAAACTTTAATCATTTTATTTCTAAAGTGAGTCATTTTGAGTGCCTAGAATTTGTCATGTTTTTGGACGAATAGCTGCCATGCACTGATGTTGGTGGCCCAGATGAAACCTTGAAAAAGAAAACTGTGAGTGGTTATGATCAAAAGCATTCATTGTAATAGTTTCTTTCAATTTAAAAGTAGTGCAAAGGTACAAACAACCACCCAGAGAGCACAGACCTCTGCCAATACACTGGCCCTATCTCATAATGGTAAAGTTATAGTACCCAATCTAAGACCTGAACAAAGTATGTTCTAGTTCAGAGGTAAATGCAAGGTCCCCTATTAAGAGTATTATTATTTTGGGCCCTGTTGCAAAGGTAAAGCTATAATGGCCAGTAGAGCTGGGCGATTTAGCCAAAAAATTTCACAAAAAATTAGATTTACAATTTAAAAATGATTTTTTTCCCCCACTTATTTAAAATCAAACTGAAGACAACAGAGAAATTGTCCAAAACAAGTTTAGCTTTATTGCTTTGATTTCCTCTTGAGGTTAAAGTGCAATCAGACAAGTCAAATAGAAGAGAAGGCCCTGTGATTTTGCGGGGGATTTTCTTAAAAGTTGCACTAAAAGTTGCTTTTTTTTTTTTGTCTATAATTCTTAAAAATATTAGCTAGAAGTGTAAAAACTAACAAAATCTATTTTTAAACATATGTGAGGTGGTAATAATCTAATTAAAAATACCTATATTTGAACAGGCCAAGTGTACCTACTTTTGAAAATGATATTGCTGTGTTATTAGGCTGGTTTTTGGGGCTCCTGCAGCTGATTCTGATTCTGTTCCTCTCAGATCTTCTCTGGTGATTCCTGTTGTGTGCTGTAGAACATCCAGTCATTAAAAAACAGAGGAAGTTTGCTGTGCTAGGTTTTCAGGAAGGTTATTAGCCTGCAACATTAACGTTTAAAGAACAATGACCTCAAACTTCATTGTTGTCTAAATACGCTGCCCATTCAACTTTTTAGGCAACTATATCACCATGGCAACGCAGACAGCTTTTCAGAGTGACACCAGACAAAACTAGAAAGCACCGCGTTCGTCTCCTCCTTTAAGGCTGATTCATACTTCCGTGTCTTTGTGACGCCAAACTACAGCCGTTGGCTCGACGGCGTTGAAAACCCTTCATACTTTTGTGTTGCTCCTCTGCGTTGTTTCATGCAGTGCCAATTCACCGCGAGACCAAGCAACAAATCACAGCGCATGCAGTCTGCGTCGCCTTGACGCATAGTTAAATTTTTGACCAGATGCACGTCACGGCTACGCCGTAGGTATTGAGAAGACTCGCGGTGACGCAAAAGAGTCCGTCAATTTGACGCGGAAGTATAAATCAGCCTTTAGTCCCATCTACACCGCTGCTGCTGGTGAGCACCTGCGACCTCATGTGCGCTCGATCTCTATAGCTCCACGCTGCTCCGCATCGCACCTCCACACCGCTTTGTCTGTGGCTTAACTCGACCTCCGGTGCACTGCTGCTGAGAGAGTTGCAGAGTTTGGATAAAGTTGCAGGGTTGCGCTGAATTCGCGGGGTTTGCTTGAATTCACGGGGTTTGCTTGATTTTGCGTTGCAAAATTCTGTAGGGACTGACTTTGCAGCGGGGCACTGTTTGTGCTCCGTCTGACGCCGCAAACCCGAACCAATTCCACACAACTGACGACACTGTGCCTTTCTTAGGAACGAGTTCTTCCCTGCTCGCTGCCATGTTGTTTGTGTACCTCTAGCGCGGAGGGAGGGCGGGCCTACCCACTATGAACTATGGGAGCCCAGAGCGCCGGTGGTGGACGTTTTTTTTTAAATAAATTTTTATTTAAACAAGTCGACCTGCCCAACAAATTCAAATTAAACAAAAAAATCGATTTATCGCCCAGCCCTAATGGCCAGACCAAGAATAATCTAGTTCAGGGGTAAATGCTCTAGCCATTAGGTCACAAGGCCCTTTATCTAGTCCATGCAAAAACCAGAATCCATAAAGTGTTTTTCATCCTTGGCCTATTTATTACTGAACTTTCCGGAAAACATTACAAAGATCCTATATATTTTTTTAAATGTATTTTTTATTATGATAGAGATAAGTCAACTGACAGGAAATGGCATGAAGGAAACTGTCTAAGGCTGGAAATCGAGCCTGGGCTGCTCCTGTGTGTGATCTGGCTTCTATCTTTAAAAGCTATCCTGCTAATAGACTAACAAACCAACCAACAAGCCAATGTCAGCAAAAACAAAACTTTCTTGGCAAAGGTATATAATATACTGTAAAGAGTAAATGACATTAGTTTGCCTGGTTTGCAACTTGCTTCTATCTTAAAAGTAAATCAAGTTAAACAATGTGACTAATTTCAACTTAATTCTAGCAGTGTTTTCCCTGGGCCTGTAGGGAAATTACTGCTCTTATGACACATCATTTTAGCCCAGCACTCGGTTTTGCCAGAGCATCTTAATGTGGACATTAACTTTTGAACTTTAATGATTCTGTGCAGAATGTACTCATCACAACATGAGGCGCTGGGGAGAGCCCTCGGAGTAGCTGCCACTGCCACTTACTGTCATCTGTTGAATATTAGAGGAAGCAACTGAACAGAGCTTGCTGTAAAAGTCGTTGTGTAAGACCAGTGTCATAATTCTCTTGTGGTTGTTCCTTATCCAGCGCTTTGTTTACTTGGCTCAACCTCATCCTGCAGAAATTACACCCCAAGATACACTAAATAAAAAGTGTTTATTTCGTTATGTCTGGCCAATAGAGAAATGACTCAACTTTTCTTGGCAGTAGCACCATCATCTAAACTTTCCATGAATAGACAGGCACTCGCTACAGCATCAGCATAGCAAAGCATAATAGATTATGAACTCTTCCTATAATTGATCCTTCCTGTTGTGAAATAATTGTATCGATGCTGTAATAGCCACTGTGACGAGCAGATACTTAGCACCCACTATCTCACTGTTTGAGTTTGGCTTTGATGAATTTCAGTTGATTTGTGGATTAAGGGGGATCTCTATAGAGCATCACTGATAATTGTATTTCGTCAGGCCACGTCTCGGGCTCAAATCTTGTAGTAAATCAGGAGGTTTGTCATTAATATGTTACCTTTAGTAGTAGTACAGTAAAATTAGCTAATTTCCCTTCAATATAATACTGCACAATATGTGGGTGCAACAAGTAACTGACTTTTGATGCTTATTCATATTTATGAAACATTTAACATTGCAACCAGAAGCAGTCAGAGAGCTCAAACCTCTCTTGAGACATTAGCCATAGCTTGCAATGGTAAAGATATACTGCCCAGAGCTGGAACTGGCAGTAATTAAGGGGTAAATTCTATATCCATTGAGCCTCATTGCTGACATATCTTGCAATAGTAAACAGTCCACTAAAGCTGATAATTTGTCCCTTTTACTTACCCCTTGTGGCTGGAGTTAGTGTATTTGGCCATATCTGGCAATGGTACAGAATCACTGAAAAATCCTAACTACAGATGGTGTTCTGGATCCACACCACAACGTAATCATGTCTTCCTTGGTCCATTACTGACCTTTCAAAAACATCTGATCATAATCATTTGACTATTACTTTTGTAAAAAACACACACTAATGCCAGCAAAAACAAAAACATAACCTCCTTGGAAGAAGTAATTACAAAAGCTATGCAACCTGAACATTTGAGGCTGCAGCAGGAATGTTTGTATCCTTTAAAAAAACTAAAAGTTAATTTAATTTGAAGATTTTTATTGATCCTAGAGCAAAATAATTGGTCATTTTGGGGGTTATCTTCCTCAGTTTAATTGGTTGTTCATCCCCAGTGCCTCAGCCAAGTTGCACTCAAATCTGTGGAATAGTATTTCTGCAGCTCAATAGACAGTGGAGCTTTCAGCAAGTTTCTTGTTCAGCTTTGTAGCATTTTATTTTTCATAGGAATCATTAATTCAAAATATAGCACATCTGTCTTTCATTGTACATTTTTATACTAGTCATAAAGCAAAAATGTCACCTGCAAAGACAATCGCCCTTGGTGCCGCATCCCCTGCAGCGGACGTGTGATCGAAGCAGTCAACATCTTTTAGAGGATTTTTAAGACAACAATAATAAAGAGTGATAAAGAGTGACTGTGTATCATTGCACACAGATGGTCAGTCAAATCCAGCAGCCCCTCCGCACACCATAATACAGAGATTGTTGTTTCTGTAGTTGAACAAGCAGGCTCCAGGAGACGCAGCCATGCAGAACTTCACTTGGCATGACATCAGTTCATTTTTAACCATACCTGAGGCAGTCCCTGTGACAGATTAGCCAAAATTATTCACCTCTTTTATCTTCATGTTTAAATAACCCTTAACCTGTTGTCGATGATAAATTTCTTATTAGCTTGTATTTATTAATGTCTGCTGGGACATTATTTATGTTGGGCTCATTGGTCCTGCACGGACAGTTGAACCAAGTAATAATTTATGACTCAACTCCCCCTAATGGCATTTATATGAAATAAGTCACTTAGCGCAATACATTTAAAAATCATTTATGTCACTATGCCAGTCTAGACACCTTTTTTCTACACAGACATTAAAAGATGCTGAATTTTTAAAACACTTCACACATAAGCACTACCCAGGGATGCAAAATTTTTGATCTTAGAAATGTGTTTAATATACTTTAGAGTATTTCCTTTTATGCATTCATTCATCTTTCTTGTTTATTACTGCTAGGGGTTGCTGGTGACTATAAAAGCAACTAGGCATTAGGCGAGGTACACCCTAGACCCTGGCCAGTTATTCACAGGGCTGACACAGAGAAGCAGACAACCATTCACTTTTACATTCATTTACTACATGAAATTTACAATTATTAAATCACCAAACACATGCATATCTTTCGACAAAGGGAGGAAATCAGAGTACCTGGAGAGAACCCATGGTAACACAGGGACAACATGCAGACACAATGTTTTTACAAAGTGCAGGAACTTTCAGATGAATACTGGTGCAATGTAATTTTCAACTTATCAGTCAGCATTAGTAATGGCAACAAATGCATTACTGACCAATCTAAAATGCCCATAGCTGCAAGTACTGTCACCTAACTGATTCAAACCAGCCAGAGTTCAGTCAAAATCACAAAGCTTTGAAAAGTACCACATGGATATTACAGGTTGTGACCTCACAAATCTCTGAGAATCCAGCTCCTGTACAAAAGTAAGTCTAGTCTCACAAAGAAGCACACTGTACAGGACAGGCTAAAATGACCCACACCAAAAGAAATACTAGTCTTTGCAGCTTTCTATTTTTCCAATAAATCACTTGCAAAGAAAACCTAGATTATAGATCCCTTTTGCTCAGTCCTACAACAAATCATCTTATTTTTATGCCCTACGCAAACCCTCTTCATTTTATCTGTGCTTTGGACTGGCACAAAGTGTTGTGGGAGGTTTTGGCTCCATGTAAAGGGGATTCCTGATCTACTACATACATAATGGGGCACTAACAACTGACTTTATCAATTTTAGGCTGCATTTACACCTGGAATTAGAGTTGTTTTTATTAAATAAAAGTAGAAAAGACAACAGAGTGGTTGTGGGTATTGGAAATGCTAGGATTTTTGGTATTACACCGGGCAAGAGAGCAAGAGGAAAATTGGATAAGGATGTTTTATCTGATGAGTGATAATTAATTTGATTTTTAAACTAACCTTTGTATGTCCTCAAACAGGGAACAGCAAATATACCTGTAAACCCAGAGCTGTATTTATTTCCAGTATTGTGAACCAATGCTGTTACTGCTCTGACAGTTGGCTCTCTTACAATCCTGGCTATTTTCTTGTCAGTTGTCTTGTTGCCTTTTTTCCTTGCTCTCGGAAATCCCAAAATCTGCCACACAGCACATTTAAACCCTGACAAGATCTCAGTTTTACCTTCACCTCAGCTGCTGCAGTCTCCCCCAGGTTTGGCTACAATGTAATGAGTTCACCGTGGCTTCCTGCAAGTGTGATGACCCATTGCGCGACTTGCTAGCAAATAAGCCGACTTTGCTCAAGCATCAAATATGGTTAAGCAGCCAGAAAATTTAAGATGGTGATAAAAATGCAAGAGTTTCTGCAATAACGAAGGGAATGTAGGACACGTCACAGTTGTAAGAAGCCCGAGGTTAATCATCCACACGGTTTGAGAAAATCTAAATGCGTGATTGTTCATTGGTGTGTGTGTGTGTTTTGCTAGAGAGAAGTGCTGCCAGCTCCATACTGAGATACTGGCCCCAGGAGGACTCACGGGCCTCTGGCTTGTCTCTAGGATCCACTGCAGGAAATGCTCTGGGGAACACACATTCAACTCAAAGGTAACAGAAAAGGCAAAAGGAAGAAATTTGCAAATGCTATCTTAGAAATTTAATTTACAACTACTGACTTTTATAAAATAGTAAGCGTGTTAGTTTTAAATTAAATTACATGAATGGAAAAAAGTGTGAAAACATGCCTTTTTAAACATGCAACAGTTCTAACTAAATCCAGATTATTTCAATAGGTTAAAAACCACAAACATAAAATGCAACAAACAATTCCCGCTACTGGCATTTCTTATTGCTATTGTGTCCTTGGGCAAGGCATTTCACCCACCTTGCCTGTATGAATGTGTTAATGTGATTGTGTGTTTGATGGTGGTCGGAGGGGCCGTAGGCGCAGAATGACAGCCACACTTCTGTCAATCTGCACCAGGGCAGTAGCTTACCACCACCGAGTGTGACTGAGGAGTGAATGAATAATGCACCAAATTGTAGAACAACTATAAGACCAGCTCTATAATCCATTATTTATTATTATCTCTGTAGGAATTCCTGTTTAAAACTAATGCCATATCTAGACAGGAATCTATATACGGTAACCTGATATGTCCCATTTTTAACCATTTTTAAAACTCAAGGAGCATGCAGTTGTTTGTGTGTAGACTGTCCATGGATGCCATTCATGCAATTGCCAAGAAAATGGTGAACATCAAAAACGTCAACAATAATGCAAGTCTATAACTCAACACTGATTTGTGGGGTTATTGCCATGCTAGGCTTTTTCATAATTCACAGCTTGACATTATTCCTAAAAGAAAGTTATTAATCTCTAAAGAAATCCAGCTAAGACCTTACTCAGAACCCTACATGCTGATACATATGCAGCATTTTGCAAACTCTGTACATTTTTACATGCACTAGAAGCGACATGTATCGCAGAAATGCGTATCTATTAATGAAATCTGTTACCACTTTTATTGAGTGTAAGATACAAGCTTCACTGACCATTCTTTTCCTGATTATTTCTGCTTGCCCTTTTTGATGTTCACTGTATTTTTTGAAAGGCAAAATATAAAGCTTATGAAGTGAAATAATGTACTTTTTTTATCTCTGATTTAGCTCATTAAAAATATAATGTCCATATAATGTCCAGCACAAACTGTTCTTCCTCTTGAATAGAAACGTGGTGACACAACTTGCTCGAGATGTGAGATCAACTTAAAAAGGAACGCCATCTGGTCTTTGGCAGCTTGTGACTCTCCACCTCCTGGACAATTGCGCATGTAAAAAAAAAGTACAAAAAAATGACCTCTCCAAGTGTTAGCATCATCATTATATGTTACCTATACTCATCCCAAACTGCTAGTTTTTCTTTTTTTTCTTTCCCAGGTATGGAAATAGGGCTGCTCTGTTCTGCTGACTGCACCCTACATAGAAGGTAATTAATCACACATAATTCTCCATGTAACTAATGTTATGTTGTTACATCTTATGATCTGCCGCTAATCTCGCTAATTCAACATCCCTAATACGCCAACACGTTCCCCTATGTTAATGTGAGTAATGAAAACATCAATCAAATCTTTGTCTTGTACTTTTTATTGTACTGTGTGATTTGAATGTTGGACTTACAGTAAAAAACTATCTGATCGGATGTCAACAAAAAGCTTTCCTGTTGTTTGCTAAAAGGGGGCTCTTTGTGTGAACACATTGCAGCGTCCCCATTTTTGTAGACGTATGTCAAACTCTCCAAACCTGAGATTTCACACTGTTTTGGTCGCTGAATGACAGTGAGGCTGGTCTTATCTTATGTGAGCATGTGGGAAACAGGAAAAAGGGAAATTTGGCACACTGCAGAGTTGCCAGGTAACTATTTTTTGAAACCTTGATAGACAATAAGTGAAGCATGAAATATGAGGGCATCAATTCCTTTTTTCAATTTAGGCAAAAAAGTACTAATATCTTCAGCTCCGGTAGTATTGATTTACCTTGGACTTACAAAATGTAAAATAATCCACAGAGAATAGTAGAAATACTTAATAAAATGAACAGCATCAAGAGAGCATTGATTTTTAACTCACCAAAACTTACTGTATATTTAACAAATATACTTTCTTGCATGTTAGCAAGGCTACTGCATTAGCTAGTGTGTCTTATTTTCTTGTATGAATGTGTATGAATACTATTTAGCATGTTTAGCTGTCGCTTGTCCAGCAGAGTCTCACAATCCAGTGTGGTCTTTGTGTCCCAAGCCAGGAAGACAAAAACCTTTTTTCATACCTGATGAAAAAGTGGACAGTTTATCTCCTGACACTCTCTCCTGAAGCTGTCTAGTAAAATGTTAGCATCAGGGCTAATCATCATCCAGTTGATGAGCTGCAGAAGTGAGGAATCCATCTCTTACAATTATAGAGAAGCATTGGTGTTATGCAAATGTTTAAAATACAGGGTTTTATTGAAGTACTCATCTTCCAGCTCCTCTAGACTCTGAGGAGTTGGCCAAATACACCACCAGCCAGCTGGAGGCGATGGTCACTGTTTGAATCCACAGAGCAAGGAGTTAAAAGTGTGGACAAACTCACACTAGCCCATTATCTAGGATGGATTTGCATTACTATTTGAGAAGAATGAACCACTAATACATCATGTCTTTGTTTTGGTACAGAGTGACATGCAATAAAAACATGTATACAGTGTGTGTAGTATCTTTAACCACTATCTTGGTTAATCGAAACTGCTGATAAAGCTATCAAGTAATTTCCCAAGCATATATTTTGCCGTGCTATATTCCTTTCCATTCAAAATGCACTAATTTGGGGACTGGTTAACAAAATACTAAACCTACACCTTCAAATCTGATACTTTTCAAACACAAAGTTATTATGTTTTCAAACTTACTATTCATTGTAGTCAAAGTATACATTTTCATTTTGTTTCTTTACTCACCGTATTATTTCTTTAAGCATTCAGATCCTCCATGACATACTTGTCATATTTTTGATGTGGATATTATTATTATTCCTGTCTCCTGCCTTTGTTTCGGCAGATACACGTCTGCCTGTCTGTAGGCATTTCTAATCATACTCATTTTGACAATAAAATCACTTCACTACACTATACCGCCTTTAGGTCCATAACCCTGTGCTCTGTAATCCATCCATGAAAAGTGAAGAAAGGCTTGAGGAAAGAACTTGAAGGATTGTATTTGACTTTTGCTAGCATTTACACGACTGTGGTGAATGAATTTCGCTTTTGAATTTCTATGTAGAACATTCAGTATTCTTGCAAGTGATGTGCACAGATGGCATGTTATAAAGAAGAGCCCAAATGTTCTGGTCACACATTGAATTTTTTAAATAAAAGATATTGCTTGTACGCACACCGTAAGAGCCAGATATACTGTATATAATGACTCACAACCTGCCTCTCTTTCCTGTATAAAGATCTTTTTGTTTATCCGCAGCTCTCCCACTTACGATTGGTGTGATACCGAAGGCCAACAAAGAACAACTATCCTTGGTGTCGGAGGCAGAGCTGAACTGGAAACCATGGCAACACAGTGCTTGCCTCTCTAATCCCTTGGCCCTGCCGTGGACTAGACAAATACCTGCGCTCGCCCGGCCTTTTCAACACCTGCATAAAAGAAAACCTTCCCAATCTGCACAATATGGCTATACTCAGGGGAGGAGCTGTGCTGATGGACTGTTTGTTGTTCTCATGCAATATCTCCATATCTCTACACGGCTGTCACATAGGCCAGACCGTTGTTTCCCTTCTCTGTCATGTCAGCTCTTTTCATATAGGATCTACAGCCTGCACATAAAAAAAAGAAAGAAAACCTGATATAATCAAATATGCATAGTACTGTATGTAGCTTTCTCTACATTACAAAGATGTTAAGGAGATGTCTACTTTGAAAGAAAGGAAATATTTTTACATATAATTTCCCATATTTTAAAATAGCATGCAAGGCAAATAAACAAACATGACAAATTGATAAAATGCAATAGAAACAATAAACCCAACACTGAGCACAGGATAATCATAGAGATTATTGTGGCTATTATTGAATGAAATGCTACAGCACTTATACAGTATAAACACAGCTAAGTAAAATGTTTTTATGCTGGCTTAGGGATGTTAGTCTTTCTTAAAGGTCCCTGTTATGCTAAATTGCCTTTTTTTTAACCATGTTATAATGTTGTCCCCCCCTTAAAAACATGCCTGGAGTAGTACGAGTATCCTGTTTGCTGAGCCCGTCCTCTCCTAAAGAGCTGAAAATGCTTGTTCTCACAGCTCTACATAGACACTTGAAACCAGGAAGCGCTCTGGCTTGTTTCTAAAGCCCATTCTGATAATTTCAGCGCCTAAATTGAGGTCACTACAAATCTGTTAGTGTCATGCAGCGGTTTTATGATCTGTTCATTCTTCACATCTGCCAGCAGGGGGCGACAGTCACCTAATCCAAGCGTTTTCTGCAAAACAGTTCTGCAAAAGATGTTTTTCATACATATACATTATTTTAAGTTATAAAACATAAAATACTAATGCAAAGGTGTCCAGAACTATTTCTATTCTATTATATTATGCTGAAAAAGCATCATATATGACCTTTAATAGTTGGTTGCAATATTTACAATAGTACTAATGTTGGTTATTAATGAAGATGTGTTATCTGACAGTTAGTCAATTAGTTCTCTAAAAGTCCTAACCCATTTCCAAAATGTAAATGTAACATAATTCAATGGAATTTGAATTCCAAAAGCAAACAACATATCAGTTGTTAAAACTGAGATGTTGTACCATTTTATCTAAACACTATATCATTCTGAATTTGATGAAGGAACACATCTATTTGAGTTTATATAAGTATACCAGTAAACCAGAAAGCTCTAAGACTAAAATAACCCACTAATTACCAGTAAAGTCATTAAAAATTAATGAAAAAACAATATGCTATATTGTGTTGCAAAAGCTGTCAAACTGCTAACAACTGTTGCAAAATGTGTGAACAAACAGATTTTGTATCCTACTGAAATTAGCAAGGAGGAGAGGTGCTACCTTTTGAATAAATACCTCGTAAAAAGCCCTGTAGTCCTTCAAATGTATAGGCCATTTAAACATGAGCACCATCTGGGTACTCAAGGTGAATGTAGCACTAAAGAGTGACAGATTCAAGTTGACAAGCATCTTTTTAACACGTTTTAACCACTTAATTAAATGTTTTGAGTTCACTATATTGTAGTACAACGCTACAGAGAATCACTTAAAAGAGAAGTACAATTGAAATCATTAAAATACTGCTGTGTTATATCAAAGCAAAGAAAAAAGACTGTTTTGAACTGACAACCCTGAACTCTTTCAAAGTCAGATTTTGGAGACGGCTTAGATAATGTGACAGATTTGATAATTCATTCTGTGATAAATAATTACCTCAAAATGGCCCCGTAATCCAAATCTAATTAAAATTCAAATAGTCAAAAGATGAGATTGCCTTACACGACCCTTACAGTGTGCCATTGACCCACAGAGGCGCTCCTCCACCCAGGCATAAAAGAAAAGGTGTCACAACAAAACAACTCAACAATTTGCACAGAACAAAACACATTTGATGCACAAAGACTACCTATTTTTTGTGTGTCACTTCATGATTGTTATATTGCTGACAATGACAATGAAAAACTGTGAACATTTCCTGAACAATAATAGCACTGTAGCAGCCCACCTTTAGCCATGAAATTATAGAATTGAAACAGAACTCACAATATGACTGAATTGGAATTAAACAAAAGCAATTAATCATACAAGGTTGTCTGTTTTTGCCTTAGCAAAAGATGAGTCATACAGTAAGCTTACAAATTCAAAAATACAAATACAATTCTTTAATCCTAACTTGAGGCCACATCATTTTGTTTCCATTTGCTCTGTTGTATGTAAGCAACTTTTGCTGGTATAACTATTTTCCAAGTACATTTATTTTTTTACAAAGATTATTTCATTGTTGACAAGCTGTGTAGACCAACAAGCCAGCAAGCTCCTTGTATACAAGAATGTGACTGGCCACAGCTTGACATCACAATATTCTCATCTTTTTAAAATCCTTGCTCCTAAAGTCCAAATAATTATTTTTACAATATGCCACTAGTTAATTAAACTATTTTCCTTAATGAAAATAAGCATTTGGCCTGCTTTACTCCCCATTCTTCTGAACCTGTCTCCTTCACTCACTGCTCTGGATGTCTGTAGAAGAAGACAGCTGAAGCCTCTGGCGTCTGTAGTTTGGGCCAACAGACAGAGTGTACCATCTGCTGCAGGACTTGGCATGTTACCTGCAACATCTGCTGCTGGATCTCGACTGGGTGACCCATCAGCTAAACAGGGTGCCACCTCTGTTCGCCCCTGTTGTGTTCTATCCCATTGAAAAAAAAGGTACATCTGCAGGAATGTCAAACTCATACTGACCGTCACATTCAAACTAACTTCATTAGTTAGTGTGACCTTACTTTCACTTTCACACTCACTGCTGACAAACAAACTACATTTTACAGCATCCAAGCCATAGTTTACTTAGCATAGGCAGTCAGCACCATTCACTTTCTTCACTTTTCTCCCACTGATGCTGCCTATTACTGAAATCCTATCTGACCAATCATAACCTTTTATCTATAATGATGTGGGCAATGGTGCAATGACCCAGAAGGCTCAGGCTATTTAAACAATCCAGACATCAAAATTGTTTGAAACTGCTCTAACCTCTGTTGTGAAAGAAAATCATCCTAAAATAGTACTTTTTTTCTATTCTAGACAATAAATTAGTCCTTGAAATGTGAGTAGCATGGCAAAGCCCACCCATTTTGGGTTAACAATTATAATTGGTCTGTAGAAACAAGCTCAGGGTGAAGACAGCTTGAACTGTTGAGGTTCCGGCCCACTTAGTTTAGAGGGTTAGTGCACTACAAGTTAATCCTAAAGCCAGGCACTGTGGTGACCCACTGCTCCAGACAGGTTGACCAAGCGGCACATGAAGGATTGGTCAACTGCAGAGAACAAATATCCTTTTTAGGGACGCGCCAATCCCAATTCCAGTATCAGGTATGGGATGAATGAGATGTAGTATAGACCCTTCTTGTGTTTGTAAACAGAAAGTCTACATTCCAAAGACTGGGACCAGAAGTTAGAAAAAGACAGTAATATATATATATATATATATATATATATATATATATATATATATATATATATATATATATATAGTACAATGGAGCAATTAGCGCTAGCCACCAAACATCGCAAATTAGGAATAATCAAGACAGGTTTGGCAACTGACAACCACTCTGCCACATGTGAGTAATATCAGAGTCTGGTTTAATAACATTTACAAGTGTGTGAATGTTTAGATGTTTAATGTAACATTGTAATTAGTGTCTATAATTAGCATATAAGCTAAATGCTACTCTTAATTTCAATGTTATGCAGGACAAATAGTAACAGAAAAGTATTGGACCACAATAGTTTGTCACTGTTTGCTCAGATTTAATTCATCAATCACCACAAATCCTACTTTTATAAGGTAATTTTAGCAAATGGTACTGACAGTCAAATCGGGATTATATTGATTGAGAGTCATTTTTAATAAATATATAATTAACAACCTATCGGCCGTGCTGCCAAAAAACGTCTAAATTAATGTCTTTATTTTGCTCTCTCATACAAATGAATGGGATAGAACGTTATTCTCGGTACCAGGCTAAGTGCGCAACTTTTTTGAAACACATTATTCCTGGAAGGGTCTATAGGGTAACTATAAGTACTCGTAACAGTACTCGGTATCGGCATGTACTAATGGAAGTACTAAAAAAGTGGCATCAGTGCACCCTAATCCTTATAGGGTCAATAGAGTCTACCTTAACATTATTCTGCTTTCCTTGATTCTGCCTGCTAAAATTCAACTTGAATCAGGGGAAACCATGATAATTCTTTGTAAAGCACACTGTGGAAAAGGATTAGGATTACTGGCCCAGCCATGATATAGTGTCCCTGTTTTTTTGTTGAGGGCATTGATCATTTTACTCTTTCTTCTTCAATTTGGCACCAGCAAAACTAAAGGACCATGACAAATTAGGGAGACGCACAGGCAACATGTACTGGCCATGGGAAGAGCATGCCCGGAAAAGCATAAAACCCTAAATGGATGGAACAGTTGCAATTTGCTGAAGCAAAACTCTGTGTTTTTTGTCTTGATCTCTGTGGCAGCCATGGCCAACTCGAGCGCTGCCGCTTTTTGTTTGCCAGTATGGGCACAAGATGGTTTACAAGGGAAGCGCAACCACCACTAATGGAATGAATAAAATGATTTATTTAGTATGTGCTTTCAGGATATTTGATATGCTTGGCTACTCTTAGCCCATAGCCTCATCATAATGAAACAGCGAGCAGTCAGAGTTGCAGAAGAGGCATGTTACTGGAAGAGAAGAAAACTCTGCCTGGGGCCCTGTTAAATGATGCTCCCCGTCCGCAGTCACACCCTCATTTCTCTTCTTGTCAATACAGTTCACAGCCAAAGAGATGAGTGGAATACATCAAAATATGCCCCAATACTAATTTGAATTTTAAATAACAAAATCTATTTATACAAAACAGGGCACACTCAGATTTTTTTGTGTTATAAATCTATTCAGGTCATGGTGTACTAAGAATCTTGAGTCTTGTCTTTTTGCACAGGAAGGGCTGACAAAATTACTCATGTACTTTTTGACCATTTTCATCCCATTTTGGGTCCACATTTCACACACTACGTCAAAGACTTTTAGTGGTGGGAATTTTGTTGTGCTATGATGACATTGCACACACACACATTAAAACTGTTTACAACAATTATTTAAAAAATGTTCAATAACCAAATACTTGTAAATAAACAAAGTAAAGAGGAAATAATTATCTTACTCTTGCTGCATGACACCTAATCTCTTAAAACAATTACTTTAACCCAGCCATTCCCAAAGTCAATGAGGTCGCGGCCCCCTTAAAGTAAAAAAAAACACCACACGGACCCCTAACAATGAAACTTCACTCCGTTTAAAAGACTATGTGATGTTTTTCTCCATAGATTTCTTTAAAAACATTGACTCTTGGCTAAAATATGTTTTCAAGTAATTTTTTTGAACAAATATAACTGTTAGTGGTGGGACTCATCTAATTACTCACATTGATTTAGCAGAGTTTTTTACGCTGGATGCCCTTCCTGTTGCAACCAGCCACTTAAAGCAAATGCTTAACCTTCTGCTATCTATGATAATTGTGAACATAAGTGTTTAAAAAAATATCAACCTTTTAAAAACTTCATACATCAAATTGTTCAGGGAAAAGCTTCAGCAATTTATTTTTTCTACAATTTTAATGTTTCAAAAAAACGTGTACTGTGGTGACTTAGCATATGCTGGGTCTACAAACAGGTAATTTTTATAACAGGATTAAAAACACTGACACTGAATATGAAGTGTAGCTCCAATGCAATGTACGCTGGAGTAAATTTAGCTAATCTCTTCCCTGACCTATGGATTCCGGAAGGGTTTGGTAGTGGTAGTCACTGTCCTTGTATTGACATTAGAACTACAGGGATCACATTTGTTTGCTCTAAGGTCAAAACTAAGAACTACAGGCAGCCATTGCTGGTGACAGACTGAATTTTCAAATAACCTGCTTTGCAACATACTGCTTTTCAACCAGTCACAATGTTAGTATAAAAGTCTTTCTTAAAATCAAGACTATGAAAATCAGCAATTGTTTTCATAGGTTTTGACGGAGTAAAGGTGTCTACTTACTTTTCACCAAGGTATGCTTTTCCACATTTGGGGAATAGGGTTTATGGGACTTCTTGACAAACTAAATCAACATAGCTACCAGCGGCTGTGTGATTGGTTTTTGTTCAGAGTGAATAATGGCCTTGGTTGTGGATCAACAGCTAAGCTCTTGCGTCTCAACAGCAATCATAGGTAATGTAGGGAGCTTCACTGAGATCAGAGGGCTTTTGTTACTTGTAAGGGCAACAATATTCTGCATTTGTGCATTAGATGTGAAAGCTAAATTGTGTGTATTTAGCCAAAGTGCTTTTCAAATGGTGCCCCCCTTCACCCCCTTTCTCCTCAGGTACAGGTTCCATACAGAGTAATTGACTGCTTAGATTTTTAAACATCCAAACACCAATGTATTGAGTGAGAAAGCTGAAAACAAGTCAGTGTACTCTTTGTGCCACACCCAAGCCTGGATAAATGCATAATGAAGGGCATTTGACATAAAACCTACGCAAAATCTAAATGCAAATCATCATACTATATGTCTATAACCTGTCTGTGGCATACCCAGAAAGAAAAAGCTGAAAGTATATTTAATAAAAATGTATTTACGTTAGATTTTTAACTATATCAAATATTTGAATGGTTAACTGTAGGGTGTATTTCCTCAAAGATATCACAATGTCACTACTGGTTTAAAGATAAGACATGCACTTCTAATGATTAAATATTTAAGATGATAATCCTTGTTCTTGCTCTGATCTTCAGGCTCAACGTCATTCGCCAAATTCATTTGCAACAAGTGGTCGATGACTCTCGACTCTCCTGACAGAAAATCAGTGCACATTATAACATGTAGTGATCTCTTCAAATGTGGCAGGAAGATTATTCTGCTACAGAAAAAGCAAATGGGCTCATGCCTTCCTGTCGGTCTTCGTCATGGCATCAGTAAAAATAACACAAACAAATCAAAAGACAAAACACTGCAACAAAAACATTTTTAATGAGCACCGTCTGTTACTAATGGTGTGCACTGTCATTTATACAAGCTCAGTCAAACAGCAATTAAAATTTAAAATTGAGCCAAATTATGTGACAGTAAAATTTTCATTTTGTCTCTTTAATTGTCAAGTGTTTTGTTTTTTTAAGCAACACAATGCAACTTCTTACCTTATAATATAAAGCCCAATATGAAATACTGAAAATTAGCATTTAATGACAATGATTTCTAAAACCTTTCACACCAAGAACCACCTCAGAAAATATTTGGATTTCCAAGTACCATTATCTAACTAGAACTAAACTAGGATTAAACAAGAACAAAACCAGGACTAAATCAGAGGACTAAACCAGGACTAAACCAGACTAAACCAAGACAAACAGAAGACTAAACCAGGGATAACACAACACAAGGAAACACAAATAGGGCAAAAAAACCGACTCTTATTTTACAGTAAATCAGAACTCAGAACCTGCCACCATTGGGGCGATTGTAAAATGGTGTACCCCGCCTCATGCCCACAATAGCAGGAAAAAGTGCTAGCCACTCAGGATCAGTAGTAGAGAAATTGAATACATAAATAAAGAAAGACCATTGTCAATGAGTGACAAAGGACATAAAGTACATTGTTACTGGAACAGGAACTACCACAACTCAGGACATCTGTCATTGCTATAGTATTAGTATTATTCATACCCTGTATGTAGTCTGGTATTAAAACCTGGGTGTAGGGCTGGGTACCGCTTAGATTTTTTTTAATCCAGTACCTAAACAATACCTGGTTTTTGATACCAGTACCTGAGCGAGACTTTTTCTGATACCTTGGATGTGAAAATTCATCTGCTACAATCAATATATTTATATTGATAAATATTGAATAAAAGACCCATTTTTGGTGCAACATTCTCAGCTGTAAATTAAAACCAGTAGTTTCTATGATTTATTCTGTGTTATTTATTTGATTCATATATGCAAAGGAACAAGGTCCCACTAGGTATTGAAACTTGCTATTGAATAAAACATTTTTTCAATACCAGTAGTATCGTAACTTTTCTTTCGATAACACAAAGATATTGTTTAACGGTACCCATCCCTACCTGGGTGTTTCTGTTTTTTCTGAAGTACATGCTCTACACCAGATAAGCAACACAGTGGCTCTCAACAGGTCTGATTCTGGGACCCTATTCTGACAATTTATGAGGTGTATCTATTTAAAAAAAAATCATGAGTATGTAATTAAAACAATACCTAAACTTTATATAAGCTAAACACTGAAGCTACAGTACACTATAATGATATATATGTATACCATTAAGGAACTTTATACCACATCTAATCACCATTATGTATCTGTACTTGGAACCAAAATGTACTGGACATACAGAACTCTGGAAATAAAATAAGAGACCACTGCAATTTATTCTTAAATTAGCATCTCTCTAAGACAACCTTTGCAGCCCAGTGTCTGTTAAATTTCTTAGCACATCTCCCTCAGCTCACAGATGTCAAGCAAAGCTGCGAGTATAAAGTTACCCAACAGCAATGTGAAAAACTGGTGGAAAGCAAGGCACAGGAAAGCTGTGATTTGTTTTGAGTTCCCGACATTGCACCTAGAAAAAAATCAAACCTGATAAAGTGATTATTTTGCAATGGTCTCTTGTGCTTTTCCAGAACTGTATTGGGGTCTCAAACATATCACAGACACAAGACTATTAAAAATTTTGCATAATTTACAGATGCTGTAATGGTACACGCTACTTTTTGATGATTTGCATTTAACCGTGCCAGCTTTGAGATAAGCCATAATTGTTGATGCGAGCGCCAACACTCAAGAATTCTTCTGTTCATTAGGATAAAAAAACAGCATATACATCAAGTTGACACAAACAGAAGTCTTACAGTCTGGCATAATTAATCACTCGCTGACACAATCTCCGTCTAATGAGCTTCACCAAATTGTAAACAGTTTATCATGAAATGTGTTTCTGAACTGCTCTGAGCACATGAACGCTGCATGTGGGTTAGATGCAGTACGTGTGTGATTATAACCAAAAATGGAGTAACAAGGCTTTTCATGCAGCGATAATAGTCAGGAAGTAGCTCATAAATGAAAGACAAAAGCCATAAAGAAACTACTCTCATAAATGGTGACCTTGAAAAGTAAGACAATTGAAACTTATGGCCTTTTATGCTGAATGTACAAGCAATACATCAATGAATTAGGATTTTATGGAAAAGTCAATATAGTTTAATTTAAAATGAAATGCTTATGATACAGATTACATACACAGGGTGAAATATTTTAAGCATATATTTATTCTTATTGTAAAGATCACGGTTTACAATTAATGAAAAACACATGGTTAAAATAAGAAAAGAAAAGAAAGTTCCCCAAAAATACTGAATGTATATATATATATGTGTGTGTGTGTGTGTTTTTTACATTTTTAATCAAACTACTAAAATAACACATGTAATAAGTATTAAGTCTTAATAGAGGTTGTTGCTGCTCGACTGAGTAGAAAGTGATAGATGGATCAGTGCACTGTGAGATGACATTGTACCAGTGTTTACGGCGGGACGGTGTCCTGGCATGTTGCTTTCTTTAGGGGACACAAATCAGGCCTCTATTGTACGCTCGTCTGTCATCGGCGTGTTCTGGCAAACAGCTCTGCTCTCACAGTGGGACGCTGGCAGCAGCAGGTCTTGAGTCAAAATAATGATAGGACGCCGCAACATTTTACTCTCATTAGCAACTTTTTCTCCTGCGCTTATACAGTAAAACAGACTGCAGCAAAGTTACAACCTAAAAAACTTTAACATTAACATGCATTTGCAGTGTTGGAGGGTTGTTGGACCTCTACACCTAGTCAAGTAATCTAATCTAGTTAACTTAGGTATTGTGAATGAGTTGACCTAATATCTATTTGATTAATTAAATACTAACTAAGACTACATTGTATATAATTTGATAATTTTGCGTGATGAAAATTAACATTAAGACATTAGCTCAAATATACAAATATTTTGCACTGCATTTTGGCTTGCAGACATCTATCAAAGTCTAAGAAAACACCAAATAAGTTTTTGTTTTTGCATTTCTATTGTTTAGGCATTAACCTGACTGAATGAATGATTACCTACTCCTTTACCAGATTCAATACAGTGGCTTAACACTAGAATTTTACCTGCCGGATCTGCTGTATAAAATCTGCAGACTAATTTTACTTGTGGCCTTGCAGCATTGGCATTTGACACCACACATGAGTGGTGTGCTAATGCATATGTTACTAAAGAGAAATGTAACATCCCACAAAGTTTGTCTGAATAGGAAAGAAAATGATGGTACCTGTCAATTTGAGTTTGATTTCAACAATGTTAAACAAATGTACCAATCAGAAAACAGCAGACAGTACGATCATTATGCAAACTAAAAAACAATGTAAAAATGAATCAACCAATTGGAGAAACCATTCCTTGGCATCCTTTCCCATCTGTGCCCAAATCTGACTCAAACAAAAGTTATAAAGAGTTATAAAGAAGGCTGTATTAGGCTTTAAAAAAAAAAAACATGGTCTGATCCTAATTTCAGTATCAGACATGTTATCCAGGGTCATCTCTGTTGTTAGTTAAATATTTATATGTCCCAATTTTAATCACAAGCACACCCCTATGCAATTTGTGAGTGCCCCATGTTTGCAGTAAAACTCACCGGATCAGAAAAATAAGCCTCTAATTGGGAAGCGGCAGCAGTGGACTGTTGATTCCTTATTCAGAGCCTGTATATTTATTGTAAGGCCGTAGAGCACCGGCCCGGTGGTTGAGTCAATTTCTGCTCTCACAAATGAATTGGAGATGGTACTACCGGCCAATTTATATACCTATCTGTAGCCTAGAGAGCATGTGTGGATAAATCACAGCATGCATATAATTACACAGGCCACGCTGAAAGACATGTTGCCTCCTGGGAAAGTGAACATTTACTCTCGGCTGAAGTTTAATGCACGTTCTATTTCTCCTTGTCTTATAACTCTCTTAGCTGCAGCACACACCATTAATGAAGTACATCTATATGGCCACTAATATACATTTGTAGTAGTTTTCATAGTTTTATATACAACTAGAAGCACCTGGACCACGCAGACCTCTTCCAAGGCACAGACACGTACCAGAGGTACAAGCTGGTAAAGAATCCACTAAACTAAACATTTGTTCCTTTACTGATCCCTTGTGGCTGGTATTAGTAGCCCTATCTGTCCAACATACAGAATCAGACCTAGACAATGTTCTGGATCCACACCAGAAACTAAGCCTGTGTAGTGGTGGTATAGTGAAAATTTACTTTAGGCTGAAGTGTAACGCACCCCTCTGCATCTCCTCATGCTATTGCTCTGTTAACTGCAGAACACCCTATTTATGGACAATCTGTTATGCTACAATGCCTGAGCTTTCTACCATGTTAATATTGTTTTCTTGTCAAATACGTTACTGGAGTTGTATTTTGTTTCATTCAATCCTGTATGCTGTGGCACTGACCTTCTCAGGAGCTGAAAATGGTTGGTTTCAGCCCTTTTCATATACAACACCACCCTCAAATAAAGCAGAGAGAAAAGCAACAGCTCCCAAAAGAAGACAAATTTGAGATTTTTTTTTTATTTTATTTTTTTATACAATGTAAAATGCTAATATACTGGTCCAAAATTATTATGGGATCTTTAAGAAGTCCATCTATGGCCACTGACAGGAAATTCTCTTGGCGTAAAGAAAAAAAGTCCTAATTTGTGACTATGAACAAGCACTTCATTGAGAGACAACTTTTAAACCAGGGTTGCATTGCCAATTGTTTCCGCCCACACTTGAGTTTAATTTCATGTACATTTTCTAAATATAAAACAAAACAAAGCCTTATCCCAACGCTTTTTCCTTATGGGGACCAGCACTGTATACAGTCATCACTTCTTTGGTGTATGCAACAATAAACAACTGTTCCCACACCTACAGCTTTACAGAAATACAATTAGGGAAGATAGTGAAACATGCTTTACACATATTTTTAGATATTCCCTTTTGTATTTTCACTTCACAACAGCTCTTTCGACTGCAAGAGATAGGATAAGTGTTTCTTGGATGGAGCCCACATCGATGCGGCGCGGATACGGAGGCACTTGGGTCGCTTCATAGAGAGAGGGGAGTAATCAGTGCCAGCAATCACTGGAAATGTGCAGAGATACTACCGCGAAGAGGAAAATCCAAACACATAAATATACTGTTAAATGGACTCTTTCTGCCGGTTGCTGCCGTTAAAGTACAAATCACAATAGTATAGTGGGAAGACTGCACAGAGGAAGATGACATAGTTGCAAGCGAAGTAGTGTTTCGTAAGTTTTACTATGATCTATATATTGATGTATTTTGCTTCCCTTATTTCCTTCACTGTTTCTAAGGAAAGAAGAGTAGAGATTATGGATTTATGCCCCTATGGCTTTGAGAATAATAGTGAAGAAAGTCAACAACATACTGTAGTTCTTTGTATCATATTGCAAAGGACAAAGGTAGGTTAAATGCGTTGGTGGTGGACTGTTGAGTTTCGATTAAAGTTACAATGGTCAATAGAAGAATTTAATATTCTTACTTATATAACAATGTATGCTGTAAGTAATTATATCTTGTGACCATGACATTGTGTGAGGATTTACTGTAAATATTATGTAAAGATAAAGGGCTAGTTAAAGTAATATACTTTACAAAGATAAAAAAAAAAATATTACATAAAACTTTGCCCCTCAAAATTGTATACCCCAACTCCGAGATCATCAAAACGTCAAAGCAATGTTGGTATGATGTGAAAATTGCCATTAAACATGTATTTAGTTTCATATAAAGCAAGACCTGCACCGAGGCACTGGCCCTATTTTGCAATGGTAAAGATATAGCGCACAGACTTGTATCTTATTTCAAGGGTGACTGCTCTATATCTGTCCACAAGCTGTTATACTGTATCTCACAATGGTAAAGAATTCACTATGTTTAGTTCCTTTACTGACCCTTTTATGGCTGGAGTTATCTTTGCTGCTAGGTACAGCATCTTATAAAAAAAACATCCCAACGGTGCTTCAGATGCATACAAAAAGCTTTTTTTTTTTTTTTTTTTGGCCAATTGAGTTTTCTAAACAATAATCAAAATCTGTAGACATTTGTCCAGTCAGTGGTCAAAAATTCATTGGACCACACTCCAGTTCTAGTGGGAAAATCTGCAGCATAAAAGCTAGAATAATATAATCAGTAAAATGTTTTTTTCTTGTCGGCTAACCCTACTCTCAGAGGAGGGCACGAGCGCAGCGGTGTCTCTGGCCTCTCTCTTAAAGACGGTTATCTACTGTAAATCAATAAGCCTCCTCACTATTGGCACAACCAGGAGCTGACTCAGCCTAATTACCCTCAGGCGTGACCTTTAAATCAGACAAATGAGAACAAATAAATAATGACTGCTTAAAGTAGCGCTGTCTTAGGGCTTCGGTCAAAATCGGCATGCACAAATGAATTGTAAATTTATGGTAATGCAGCGAGCGTAAGGAGAGAGTGTCTTGCATTTTGGGTGACAAATTGAAGTGAGTGGATCACCCGAGAAGTGTCTGCCGGAGTGCCAAGTCAGACAGTTAATCTCTACGCTGTCCCGGGCCACTTAATTTTCACTAAAAACGTGCCACTCTTTCCGCCCCATGTTCCACTTTCTTTATCAGTGTAATCTAGATATGTGACAATAGGGAAATTTGACACAGCTATTGACGGTCGCTTCTCCACAGTAGGCTAATAACTTACAGATTTCTGACAACCAGAGCAATATTAAAAGATTGTACAGCTGGAATAAAATATAATGATATGGGCTGATAACATGAAATATTATGGAAGAGTAGCTCGGGAACTTCTCTAATAAAGTGGAGTCGTAATGTAATTTTATGTCATGAACAAGAATAAATGGTTTGAGTTGGAAAACGGTTGGACATACAGTAACTTAGTTGGCAGAGAATAGCTTTATTAAGATATGACTATTAATCTATGTGTTATATCATATTTTACTCCAGGCACAAGCAAGTGTATTCTTTGTGTTGGTCCTAAGTCCAGATAAACAGCGAGTGTTGGGCATTTGGTGTAAAATCCAACTGCACATCAATATTCAAATCACTGCAAGGTAGGAGGCAGTAGATGTTCTGTGATGACTTCTGAAAGGAAAAACTGAAAGGATAGAAAATAATGTATTTTACAGAACATACATAGACATAAATACATGAGTGATTTTAAGTCCTAGTCCTTACAAATCTGACAATTCAGAACAGTATTTTATTATTTTTCTATTATTTTGTTTTTCTTTGATGCATCGCCATCGCCAGAAATTTCTCAAACTCCTTTGTGCTCCACTTTAAATTCCAATCCACAAACTACAGCAGCCTTAGAGGGTCAAAACTCAATCTTCAAATTCCCAAATGTTCTATGGTGTTGCATTGTTTGTCTGAAGTCAGATGAGTTACAGCCTTTAAAATTCTCCAAAACAGTTTGTGGAGGTTAAAAAGGTTACTGTGTTTTGCTTTTAAGAGTCTTCTGTTGACATACAGTACACTGAAGAATTCAAACTTTTGAATTTCAGGGTTAACTAACACATGTAAGTAGTGTTTTCTTGAAGTCACAAAACTATTTCATATTTAAGCACAAGTTAAGAAATTGCTCCTTTAACTTTTCCAAATCTGGCTCTCATTAGGTGGCAATATACTGTACATTTGAATCAACACTTTTCAACTTTTTTTGTGCTGACCACTCACTTTCAAGGTTACCTACAAGAGCACTGCTGGCCTTGTTATTTTCCAGGTACGTGACTAGACTTAACTCAGGTGTTTATTCTTTTAACACAATGAACGTTTTATTATTTTCAATACAGTGTAAGCATTTTTTTTTTACCTTTGAGGAAAAACTCTGTACCTATCAAATGCACAGAAGATAAAATATGTTTGAAAAAGTCTTGGCTTTGACAGGTTTATTAAGTGATTGGGAGATTTTTCCTCTCTTGGTCTTGTTTGCTCAGGGCACAGTGAGTTGAAGCTAGTGGTATATGGCCTAATAAACATTGATCTGCGAGCAGGATGCGAACACTAACAAAGGCCAATCAAAGGCTGTTGTATTGTGGCGAGGATCTGTGGAGGAGATTTGACTCATGCAGTGGGCTAACAAGGATCTGGACTATACAAACTCACAGAGGACTTCACTATATCCAGCATCTATTAGAACAAGGCGAATCTCAGAGGAGTTATTGGATTCATGACAACTGCACCACACTACAACAGGCCAGGAGGGTCAGGTTTGAAGGAAAGTTTTGAAAAAAACGTGTATCTTAACATCTAACCAGCGCTTGTGTGTGCTTAACAAGGTTGCACTAATGGGTTCAAAATTTTAATCAGGCTTTTCTTGTTTATAATATTGCCAATGGCCATTTCAATGCAGTGTGGGTTTGTTCTGGCAACAGTTAGCATTTTATTATCATGTAATAAAGCTAGTTGTTGACTTGCAGTAAAGGAAACAAGAGGCACTTGGAAAAAGAAAAACACATCTTAGTTGCTGCAGAGTGGTTAACGCTCCTGCCTCTTATTGTGGCAGAACCTCCTGGTACTTCAGCTTCCCTCAACCGTCCAAAGTCATGCATGTGTAGGTCAGCTGGTCTTTCTAAACCCTCCCTAGTGAATGAACATGAGAGTAAAGGGTTGGCTGTCAGTTCCTCATGTTTGTGTCAACTCTGTGGCTAACTAGTCCATAGTTACTGGGATAGACTCCAGCCACCCATGACCCCTGACAAATAACAAAAGGATAAATGAATAAGCAAATTATGATCTGTTTCCTACACTTTGGGGACCCACTTTTTAATGTCAAGTATTGCTTGTGTTTATAAGCAGAAACACCTATTGTTAATAATAGCATTACAATGTTTCCCACAGAAAATTTGTCAGTGAAGGTGGTAGCCAACTCATAGTGCCTCCAAACTGTGAACGTACAAATTAATGTCCTTTATACATCCCACTTACAACTCCAAAATGCCACAAAAAGTTCATTTTAACATAAACACTGCATCATAAAAGCATTAAAATTGGGTTTTGGGGGAATAAAATAAATTTAAATATTACTTTATTTGACCTTTATAGAATGGTAGTCAAGGTGGTAGTTGCTTATAGCCAAGGTGGCCACCTTAACTATCAAGTGCTGAGGGAATCACTGCATTATTTTATTAATATGTTATCACCTGAACAAGTCAAGCTTCATCTTATAAACATACATTTTTTTTTTTCTATCCACTTCTTATTTTTTTCCAGGTTAATTAAAAAAAAAAAAAAAAAAAAAAAAAACTCTATTCTCTAATCAACGGTGCAACTGTGTTTAGTTCTACAATTCAGTCACCTTATGATGCTTCATACCAATTTTCAGTATGCAAACGCCTCTAAAAGCAACAGTGGTATAATTTTCCAAAGACCTGATGAATTAGAAAAACAGAAAATATTGAAGTTAGACTTTGGCTGAGGTAGGATATGACTTTAACAAGACAGCCAGGGTATAATAATCGTCTCCATTAAGTCTTGAATCTCATATTGCTGAAATATTTAGCAGGATGTGAACAGCAAGGGTAGCTTCAACAATTCACTAAAAGTACAGTTTTATTTGCACCAGGCAGAGTAATATAGTATAAAGACAAGGAAAGGGTGGTATAAATAATCATAACAACATAAACTGAATTATTAGCATTGCTTTTCTCCACTGTGTTAATTATCCCGGCCTGTAATATAGGGACTCCTGGTTTGTTGTTCTTGTTGTCACGGCGCGCCGACAGAACGTGTGCAGCTCTCATCCGCCCAGTGGGTCATTAATAGCTTCCAAGGAAATGCATCTGCCTCGCACTCATTTATCCACAAAACCTCTTTAATTAATTCTCTTTCATTTACCTTGCTTAGAAGAAATCAATAGAGCAGGTTTCACTTAATTTGACGAATGTTCTTCCTCGGCTCTATCCCTTGATACTGTGTGAGAGAGAATAATAACATAACTGTTGAGAGTGGTTTGCAGTTACCACATTGAGTCATTTAATGAAAACTTGGCCAAGGTGTGAATTATGTTTTCTCAGAAACGTCTCTTAAATGCTTATAATTTGTTACTCTAACTCCAGTTCCAACAAAGTCTGTTAAAAAAAAAAAGTTTATGTCTTACTAACGCTATTTGACTTTTTTTTCCTTAAAGGTGAACTTCCCGATTTTACTACTGACGCTCAGTATTGTTCAGTAACAATTAAATCTTTTACCTACAGTGTTTCCAACCCCACCTTCCCCAACAGTATAGCTACTTTTCTGGCTTTATTTATTTAAAAAATGTAAAACTCAACCAATTCGCCACTTCAAAACACAAATATACTTCTCTGTGTAAACTGATGTATCCAGCACTAAAATAGACTCTTTCCACTTCCCATCAGCCATTATTCCATGGCCAATCATTAGAGTATGCCAGCAGATTCAAATCCTTAATAACATAGCCAATATGCATAAAATAATATTCCATAGATATTCCTATTTTTTTTTTTTTTTTTTTACAATATTTGATATATTATTTCCATTACATTTAGTCTTCATCTTTTAATCATTCCAGATTAGTTAGGGGTTGCAGATGTCTGGAGCCTTTCCCAACCACTATGGGTCTTAGACAGGGTACAACTTGGAAAATGGCCAACTAGTCACAGGGTTGACAAAGTGACGTACACTGACAGACAGACACTCTCACATTCATTCACTAAGGCATTTTAGAATCACCAACATGCATTCATCCCTTTGGGCATTTAATACAAACTTAAATGTTGCCAATTTATTAATCTAATGCCAGTTCTAACAAAGTTTGTCCAAGGAAAAAATGTCTTACTAAAGCTGACATTTTTTTTCCTTCACTGTACATGTTTTTCAGCATGGAGGGCCGTAAATCCTTTGAGCTCTTTGTCTCTTCCCCAACATTTATACGCTTCTTCTGAACCTCAAAAAGTCTGTCCCATAGGTTTCAATTAGAAAAGTGTGGTGCATCGTACTGTATTCACTTTAATAGTGGAGAGCGATCTCCTGAGTGTTGTAGAAGGCTACCGCTGCAAGTGTTGCTCTGTCTCTAACTTGGGTTAATTGGGTTTCTTTCAGCCCCAGCCAACAGCTACTCTTTGCAAAAGGAAAGGAGTCTTTTATTTTAGCTGCAAATCTCAGCCAAGTTTATGGTATTTTTTCCCCTGTTGTTATTTTTTAAATCTACATTCAGAGATGACTCCTGTTTGGCAGATTGACAGCAAATTATTTACATTGTTAATGCTGCATACCTGGACAGAGAGTTTACACAAGGACAAAAAGAATGAGCTATATTTTTAATACTCTTGAGGTAAAGGGCAAGTTTTTTTTTGTTTTGTTTTTTAGTCACTCATTTGATGTGTCACAGACTGCCAGTGTCATGTTTTGTCTTGCACGTCAGGATGTTACCATGGCACTAGCAACACATTACACAAAATCTAGCCAAAGAAATAATGCACTATGCCTGCACTGTTTTAAGTCACACCAGTATACACTGTATACACTGTATTATGAGCAACTGTGTACTTATTTCTGAACGGGGACAGCAGCAAAAGCCAGTTGTACAGAACTGTTGAAAAAGTCGGTTTGTTTGAATATAGTTACAACAGTTGATAGGAGATCATCTTCCACATTTGTAACGCACATCAGATAATGGGCTTTGATGGGCCCGGTCCAAGTCAACTGAGTAGAAACGTCTCGATATGGGTAAGGAACCAGACTCTCCTGATTGTGAAAAAAACATAGGAGGGACTGGCTTGCCAGGCTATATTTAACCACCATGTTGCCCTAATGAGGACACCTAATGTTGGTTTAAACAAAGACAATTCAAGACTTTAAACCTTTAAACAAGTCTTTAAACCAGTCTTAAATCGAGGAAGGAATTCAGGAAGTCGTTTGGGGTACTTCTATAGTATATACTGTTATTTTATATATAAGCATTGAACTTTGAGTATGAGTGGACACCCAGGCTGCAGAGGCATGGCAGAGCTGTATTAATGGTCTCTGACCTTAGTAGACCATACCTTTGAATCCATACAATAGAGTAGTGTTTTGAAACACTATAGAAACAAAACAAAGCCTGTTACTGAATCACAAAGACAGAGGTCGGTCAGTTCTCCACAAATAAAACACAAGTCAAAGTTCTACCTAACTAAAAACCCTGACATATCAGTTTTGGGGTATAGTATTAACTACAGTATTTCCTTGCCTGATAACCCCACCTTGTCTTCTTCACAAATGCTTGTAGGCCTCCTGGGAGTTTTTCATTGGTCTGGCGAGCCTGGATTTTAGGATATTAATGTTGGTCTTGCTTGTGGTCATTGCTTTGGTCCTTGTAAGGTTTGACAGTGTTTTAAGGTCTTAAAGTCTTGCCATCTGGAGTTAGACCAGAGGAACACTATAACAGAGGCTTCTTAAAAACTGTATCCAAAATACTCAAACAGTTTCTAAACTCCCAAGGTGAAGCCACTGCAGTTTAGTTTTGAACATGGAAACAATAAATCACTATAGGCAGCACAATGCAGCTGCTTTGACACAGTTCTGTTAATTAGCCGGGACCTGCTGAAGTCTAGCTGTAAACTATTGGGCTTTTGACTACTGCTGGCTCCCTATTTGTTTTAACAATATAGGTTCACTCTCCATAAAGTTACTTTCATTAAGTTGAAGTTGCAGCATCGTACAGCCTAGGAAAAAAGCTTCATCCATATACCTGTCAGCTCACTGCATAAAGCTCCCCAATGGCCCATGTTAATTATCAGGTCCTGCCACCCGACCAGCGGCTGCCAAAGTGGAATATAAAAATGACATTGGATCAGTTCTGGTAGGACAACTTCATCAATAGCTCCCATCCATTTCTGATGATGGATTGGAAAATAAACTGCCCCAAATGGCCTTCATTTCTCCCTCTTCATCGCTCACTCATCAAGTCCAGACCATTTCTTGTTAGGATAGGAAGCAGAGAGGGAAGTACTACACTGATGATTCAGTATGACTACTGCATCTACTTCACAAGCGACAAAACAATGTCGTTTGATGATATTTGATGATTTTACCAGGGACTACGGACTCACCTTAAATTAGTTTCTTGTTAGGGAAAGGAACTGTATATTAAGAGGTGGAAAGTAACTACCTACTTTACTAAAATACTGTTTTTAAGGACATTTTCTAAAACATATTTTCACTTTTACTGGAGGAAATTTATTGACCTCAGTGGCAAAGTGGGTAGTGGGCTAACCTTGCAGTCAGAAGGTCCTGGTGTCAACCTAGTTTAGAGACAGCAGTAGTTGTAGAACTACTGGTATTTTTACTTCCACTTGAGTAATATAATTTTTCAAGAAGCAGTATTTTACTTGGGTACAGACTACTACTTCTTCTTTTTCTGTGCATATCATCATATAATACAATTTGAAATATTCTGTAGAATAATTTCTTCAGATTTTATTGAGATCTCAACCTGATTTTAGCTGTGTGCATGAAAATTTTGGCTTGCTAAATTATAAATTGTTTCCAATGTAACATTAGACTTTAAAACAGTGACTATTAAAATGTGGTCTACAGAACGTGTTCATATACTGTAAAAGCAATATATCTGAATGCACAAGACAATCATCTTATTTCAGATAAACCGATCTATTGCGAACCCCAAAAACAAAAACCTGTATCCAGTGATAAATATGTAGAAATCTCATTGTATTAGTTGGTTTCTCTTCTGGGTGTATAACAGTCAAGACGTTCATCTCGGTCCTCTCTGCTTTCTCCAACTGATCTCGTCTTGGTTCATCTTTTCACTGGCTGCCATTGCTCTATGCCTCACACTCTATCATAAATTCCTGGTCTGTTCTGGTTTCTCACTTGCTGGCCCTGTCTGTCTGAGTAAGCCTCTCCTACACGAACTCCAGCCTGGTTCATGAGCTCGGCTTTTCTGACCTCCAGATCAAGCCCCAAGCCCCATTTCTGTTTTATTATTCAAAGGAACCTGGTGCAACCTTTAAAATCCCTATTAAGCGAGAATCTAAAAAGTCCAATTTGATTTGTAATAGGAAGTTTAGAAAGTACAAAGTCCAAGAATTTGTTGTAGAACTTATTCCATCACCAGAATATATACATTCAGTATACACGTATTGAAATATTACAGATTATTTAATTAATTAGCATGGTGGCAGAGTTTCTGTCTCTCAGCAAGGAGATTCAGTCCTTGGGGCGGCCAATCTCTGAGTGGAGTCCCCATTACTGTGGTTTCTCTCCGGGTCCAACCACTGTCCAAAGACATGCATGTTTTATGAGAATTGGTGACTCTAAATTGCCCCTAGTGAATGAATGTGATTGTGAAAGGTTGTCTGAGTGTGTATATCTCTGTGTCAGCCCTGCAACTGTCAATTAATTGATTCTAATTGTAATGATTATGATACCTATGTAATATTTTTTATTATTCTAATTTGAGGTTTAAAAGGTTGTTTTCTTAATAACTGTAAACCAATTACCACAATTACAATAAAAGTTTGAATATTTTACTGTCTGTGTCCTGAAGCTTTATAATTATGTTTCTTTTTAAAAAATAAATTGGCTTTTCCACAATATTCTAATTTATAGACAAGAAGCATTTGACCCTGACAACACAATACATTTCACATGGTAAATTATTTATGTTGTTGGCTGTAAAACTGTAAACATGTGAGGTTGCACTGTTTAAATTACAGACAGCTGTTGCACCATCCACTCTGTCTTATTGATCAATGCAGATCTGTGAAAATTGCAGAGGTTTTTCATGTGCATGTCTTAGTTTTACAGAAGTGAGGTTTGTGTGAAAACACACAGAGCCTGGTGAACAGCTTGTTAACAAGGAGTCTGATTAAACTGTTTATAGCTCGGCCTATTTGGGGCTTTTACACTGTAATTTACCACCGTTTCCTAAGAGTTTGAATGCGTAAAAGTGCAATTACATTTTTAAGTAGCCTAATTGTAATCTGCAGCTCAGGTAGCATCTGTGAAGAATGGTTAGTTTCCCAAAGAGACTGTGCGCTACAGCAGGAGTAGTAGATATAGTAAAGGAAACTAGCTGCTCTGATGATGGCGACGCAATGCCCTTGATAGGGTCAAAGGTCATACACCAAAGTCTATTCATCAATGATATTCACAACAGTTTAAATGTAAAACACTTAATGTCAGATTTCTGACATTTTCATATAGTTAATCAAAACGCAGACTCTTAAGTATTTTAGTGGACAGTGTATTATTATCTAAGTAACAGGTTAAAATTTACAATATATACTGTATTGCTAATAGCTTTGTCATCACTTGTCAACATGGTGTCACTGCTAGGTTTGAATCTATAAAAATACACATTTTAAAGTAACCTAATTGTAATTTGTAGCTCAGGTAGCATCTGTGAAGAACGGTTAGTTTGCCAAAAGAGACTGAGAGTGCTACAGCAGAAGGAGTAGTTACAGTGGAGGAAACTCGCTCCCACACACGACAGAAGTTGAGAAACAATAGATGGCAGATCGGCGCCAGTGACTTCCCATGGCGCAATAAAACCACATGAGCAGAACTGAACACTGACAATAAAAAATAGAATCGATGGGAGTGCTCGGCGTTTCCTCTCCCATTGACAGATTATTTCATGGATCACAGCAAAACAAAACTGGGCTGCATTCAACAAAGGGAGTGTCAGCGGTGCCCATCTCCTATATGTGCTTTTGATTACTTTACAGATGAGGCTGTTTAAGCTTTTTGTCGGGAGCAGAAATTAGACAGACAGCGACGGTTTGGGAATGTCCCTGGTTGACATAGTGCGCATTCGGGAGAAGAGACAGGCAGACGGCGCCATTCACATAATCTAAGTCATTATCGGACCTAAATGAACAGAAAGTGCAACCATCTCAAACGAACAAAGTGATTTCACAGATCACTGATGCCCTTTTCTGGAGATGGCAAATTAATGGCAGCACTATATATTTTTTCCCGTCGAGTGCAAGTCCTCCTGAGTGCAATAACATTGAGTGCAAGAGTTTGTGAAACTGCTGCTTTCTGCCCAGGACTTAAGCGAATGGGTTATATTGATAATGGGATAGTGTTAATTGTAAATTAACATAAACCTTGTTAATAGGATTCTGTTAATCAGAGATTTATGTGCTATTGATTAATCCACTTTTCTCGCCATGTGTGTGTATAATGATGCTCGCAGATAATTGCTAGCAACCTTAAATTAACAAGACTTGGATCTTTAGAGCATCATCAATCAAGATCAGCAATACGAACGCACATTTACTGTATGCTCACAATTGCCGTCGGCAGCAAAATGTACAAATTAGTATTGATGCAGTTTTGTGAGCGTAATAAACCATGGCATTAATGTGTTTAGGTGGTTTTATGAAATGTGCATTGTTGATATACTGATAAATAAATGTATGTTACAGAGTGACAAAGATTTTCAAATGACGCTTGATAGATTGGTGTGGATTGTTCAATACACAGCTGTAAATTCACAAAACACTCCTCCAGGATGTTATTGAACAAGTAATTTGAACCTATAAATTCCTGCTGGAAAAGTAGGATTTATTGTCCTATTGAAGCTGACTGAGTGAGTCTGTGTCGATGCATTATGGGTAATATAGTGAAAAATTTTACTGTCTCACACTATCTAACAGAGGCCAATAAATTCAGATTTTATGCCAATCTGAGTTATGCTTTTAATTGTAATGTCTTGAATGAATTGGTGTAACTGTTATGACTTCAGTAGTTAAACACTTACAGTACTTGGAGAAATAGCTGTCACTCCCTGAAAAAACAAAAATAAAATAAATAAAAATGTGTAACCTCTTTCTGTCGCAGTCTATTTCACACTAACACCACTTACTGTTAGGTATAAGCTCAATGCCTGTGAAAATGTATGTTAATACTGGTAATAAAAGTGAGCAATTGCAGCAATGTAATGAAAACTTACAGATAAAAGACTCAACATCAATACTAGTTATTAAGGATTGCTTTGAGGTCAAAGGTCATACATCAAAACCTAACCATCAGTACCAGTATAGCACAAGTGATGTAAAATGTTATGTAAAAATGCTTAATAGAAAAGTCCAAAATTCAAATCAGACACTCAACAAAAGAAGCGTACTTAGTTTTAAAACTCTGACCAAATAGTACAATGTGCACTGTATTTTACTTTAGAAAGAAGAGTTTTGTCAGCACTTGTCAACATGGCATCAGTGTGACCAGTTGAAACGTCCCAATAGTGTTACGTCACAACATGTTACAGAAGACTTAAAAAGACACCACTGAGGACTGTAGGCTATGGGCTTCCTTTGGTTTTCCATCTTTGATACTGGTCCGCTGCAGTTCACTTTTGTCACTTGTTTCACTGTCAAACTGTCACTGAGTTGATCTCTTTACACACACTGTCAGAAATGTTCATGCTGAAATTCTGCAACAAGGGAATGTACACCGATCAGGCATAACATTATGATGACCTCTGCACAGTAAAATGCAGCTCCTTCACCAACAAAATGTGATGCACTGTGTATTTGGCACCTTTTTATCAAAGTCAGCAATAATTTCTTCAGCAATTTGAGCTACAGTAGTTGGATTGGACCACATGGGCTAGTCTATACGACCACTAAAGACTGGGAAAATCCCAAGAGATTTTTTTTGACACATTTTTTTTTGGAGATACTCTGACCGATCTAACCATCACAATATGGCCCCTGTCAAACTCACTCAATTCCTTACGCTTGCTATACTATATATATCCCACCCACTAACAGGTGCCATGTCAGCATACGTAAGTGGTCATAATGTTAAGCCTGATCTGTGGGAGCAATTTTAGTCAATATTAAATGAATAAGCTTTGAATGAGCAAAAACACACAAAGCATCTCCATTACAAAGAAGGGTATTATTTGCAAGCCAGAGCGTTTTTTTCCCAATAAAATAGTTTTTAGAAAAAGATCCCACCCGTCTGGGCAAAACACTGATTAATTCACTGAACCTTGTGGAGAAATTTGCCTGAGGGTCTTAAAATGACTTTAATCCTCTTCCTTTAGTCTCCTTGAAAAGCAAAACAAAGGGACTGATTTGCAGCCTTTGAGACGTGATCCTTCTAATCAGCGCCAAAGTCCAGTAAATATTCAGCCTTTTGATGGCATCCACTGGCCTGTTTCTCAGAACTACTGTTTGATCAAAATATTTATCAGCGTGCATCGACAATTATTCTGTTAACTTTTTTAAAGCGTCTTTTAAAGTCTTCGTTTTCACACTTTTCTAAACATCTGGGTTTTAAGATGATGTTTTTTATGTAATAGTCGGAATTAGGTCTAAGCATTTCTTCTGTTATATGGCATATGTAAACTGTTTGCACTGCCAGAAGAAATAAAACTTCTAAGACTTTTATGTAACATGGTGATAATACAGCCAACAAGAGGTAAAGCTTGTGTACTCTTTGTACTAGTCCCAAGCCTAGATGAATGCAGAGGGTTGTATCATGAAGGCCATCCCATATAAAATATATGCCAAAACAATGAGCGAACCACTGAACAATTAGGAAAAGAAAAGTATAAAGAAGCAGGTAACAGTATATTATAACAACACACTATTAAGCTTGTTTATATAAGCATTTAATTTGTCAAAAAAAGGGCATTGGTTATACCTAGAAGTGTAACAATACAGTTACTATATCAATGTATACTTTTTTTATTCCTACGATACAACTATATCGATATGCACTGCCTTGAATTGAATCGTATAATTTTCTGGGTAGTATGTATTGATAAACATGGAAAAAATTGATAACATCAGAAATAAAGGAATAAAACCAGCTACTTCTTTTTGGATGTAATTTTTGTGTTTTCTTCGCTCTGTCTGAGATAATTAACCCTGGCCGCTATGCTAGATTTAAATTATATTTTTTTAGGATTTTTGGCAAAAATTTGATGTATCAATCTGAAGGTGTTGAATGGCATTAAATCGTATTGTTCTAAATTAGCCAATATTGTTCTTGAATCGGATCAAAACCTTATATCATTACACCCTTAATCCTACCCTAAAAATCATGGGTTATACCAATTCCTATTAAAGTTTAAAATAATAAACAAATGGATTTAGTGTGTTTGTTGGTTTGCTGGCAAGATCACATGAAAAGTAATGCTCAAATTTTGTGAAAAAAGGTACGGGTCTTTTGGAACTAGAAGATCACTGGTTTGAGTCCAGGCCTGAACACTCATTAGAAATTAGGCAGAAGCCTGTGTTCTCTGAAAAGAGCTTCTAGTTAAGCTACTAACTAGAAAATTTTATCAAATTAATAACATTTTTAGATTGGATATTTAGTCCACTTGCCAAAAAGCAAGACAATTACTTACAAACCTAGAAACAGCACTTTAATTTTCAGACTATAGCTTTTCATGATGAAAATAACTGACAGAATTTACCACTCTGTGTACTTGATCTTATGCAGTAAAGTCAAAAGCCAATGTAGAAACTGACATTCATGGTTTACTCTCTCCTTCACAATTAATCTCTAGTATGTTTTGTACCATTTTTCTCATTTAAGAGACCCTTGGAAATAAGTGACTAGTGTCACCGCCATTGAAGATGTCCTTATCACCACATTCAAACCAGCTTAGACCCCGCACTTCTATAAAGTGTCACCCAAAATGAGAGAGGTCTCAACATCGCCCACAATTAGGATAAGACACTGAGCTGAGTTTAGCTCCTATTGCTTCAAGTTATTAACTTGTGGTAATTACATTTGCATTATTCTCTCTCTGCATCAGAATGGGTTTTTCTGGACTTTGCTGTCATTGTAGACTTGGCGTCATCAGTCTGCCTTGTGGAGATACTCATGATCCGACCCAAGAGAGTAAAGAGTGTCAGCACGAGGGAAGGGCACGACATCCGCACTGTCCTCAGCAAAGTTAAGCCCTGTCAATGACATCAAAGCACTGTCAAAGTCTTAGTTGGGCTTGGTTTTCAAAGCTTTCAAAGCAGGATGTCTGAATTAGCAAGATGACAGTAAAAAGTGTGCACTTTGACTTTTACTTAATTTTAAATTAAGTCAAACATTAGCATTTGTGGCACTATTGCAAACGCAACACCACCACATAATATTAGTGGACCTTAAACCTTATCAAAAACATTCAGCTAATTGGTAACACTTGGCAACCACAGATGTCTGCCATGGGATTGGCACTATCGTGCAATGGTAAAGATATGGTGCCCAGACTCAAACCAGGGATATTCTAGTTCAGGGGTTCAATCCATTGAAACACAAAGACCTTACTTTTGCAGTGGTAAAGAATTAACTAAAACTAATACTGACCCTTTGTGGCTGGAGTTGGTATCTTGGGCCTATTATTTCTCAATGGTACAGGATTCAAACAGAACAAAATCCCCGGATCCAGACGATATTCTGGACTGACACCAAAGATTACATTTTCTCTTTCTTGGTTCATGACTTTGTTCTTGAAATTTTCATCATCTATTACTTTTTGGGTTATCTCGCTAACAGGCGAACAAACATAACAACTGTGCCAAAAAGCCAACAGTAAAACCATAACACTAATACTCTACTTCTATCACAAACATGATCAGCTGTATAAAAGAAAGAATATTTTGCTTGAGAATTCAACTGAATGCAAAAAACAATTACAATCATGTTTTTGCTTCCAACATCCACAATGTGGGACATAAATATTAAAGTGCCAAAATATAAAATTGGTGAATTTCCTGTTGTTTTGGTAAGTGACAGGCTGAGAGTAAAAAGAAAAAAAAAGGCAGAACCTACAGCTTGGTATGCCATGGTATAATAACATGTTAACACAGAAAACAATTCTGTGATAACGACTTTCATGACCAGGCCATAAAAACTCCCAAAGGGAATATCACTAGCGCCATACAAAAATATATATTTATTTTATCTGATACTCCATATAGTTCAAACAATCTATAATTCAGACTTTACTGCATCTTTCTAGACCTTTTTACTGACAATGACAAAGGAATAAAATGCATATGTGCCTCTCAAAAACAAACAGGAACATATGTAGTGTAAAATGCGCTGGGTCCGCTCTGGGACTTGCCTGTACTGCTCTGTGCTGTCGGAGAGAAACCTGACTAAAACAAACACAAACCTCTTCTTCTCCTCACAGCTTCGGTAAAAGCTCATACGTCTTTATTAATTCAGCGGCCTTTACTGTGTTTGGAGATGACTCGGGCCTCTCCTGTCAGTTTGTCTCCCAGAATAAATAAATTAAAAGCAACTGGAACTCAAGATGGAGATGACTAACAATACGGTCTGAATCATAGACAGAAAAAAAAAAAAAATCTTGTGTTTATCTTCAGCAATAACTTCTTCACAAATGAATAAACATTGGCGAAGATGTATTTCAACTCGACAGCCGGTTCGGTGCACTTGGGGGCATGGCTACACGGCATGTTGTGAATTGTTATTGTGAATATAGCAGCTTCTTTTTTTTTTCCTTTCAGCTTTTCCCTTCTGCATTCACCACCGCAAATCATCTGCTCATTCAGTAATTCACATATTGATCTGGCAAAGGTTTTACACTGGATGCCCTTCCTGATGCAACCCTCTCCATGCTTGGAACTGGCACAAAGGGCACTTTGGACTGTGACCCTTGGTAGCTGGAATTGTAATTTTAGTAGTACGGTAAAATGGCAATATAAATAGCAAGCAAGCTCCTTATTTTCAGCTAATGCATACTGATTTAGCCTTAATGGATCAAAGTCTAGGTGGGTATAAAAGGCAGAGTCATACCTACATTATTGCTGGTAAAACCAATTGAGTCTGTCTGCCATGTCCACTTTGCATCCATCAACATCAAGTCTTTAACAAACAAAGCCAGTGCTGGTTCAGAGACAGGCTACGCAATAACAACAAACCAAGATGAACAAACATTACATTTGATTATGTGCAGTGGCTGGGAAAGAGACAGATGTGAGCTCAACAAGCCTATCTGGGATTAATGAGGCTATAAAAACTATTATGATGTCGCCATCTCTCTCTAATGCAGCACTGCTATGTTTTTACAAAGTAGCTTAACAATCTCGATAAATATGGATCAAGAAAAGACTTTCCTAAAAGCAACAGGGTTACAAATTGTTCTGAAAAATTGTGTGGTTTAGAAAAACTACACTGACACTGTTCATTTACTGAAGTCAAGGAGTGCTGATGACATTATCCGTTGATTAATGACCTTATTATGCAGTCATCAAACAGAAAATGTAGGGGCAAACATGCAAAGAAGAATATTATTTTTAATTGTTGCTTTTACAAAATACAAAATGTTTGAATTAATATTAAGTTTAAGAACCTGTCATTGGTTTTCTGTTGTGATGTTATTTGACAGACAAATAATAAATAGATAAAAATGAACCTTGTCCAGATGATCTTCTTGTTTAACCATTTTTATTGAATTTTCCTGGATGACTGAGCCTACGACCTACACAGACATTATTTGATAGAGTATTTTTTAGGTTTTCATTTCATGGTAAAAGACAATAAAACTTAATGTTAATATTATTTTATGCGTTCAGCGTTAGCAGACGGGTTAACGTTCCTTCACAGTAAGGTCATGAGTTCATGGGTATATACTGTAATTAGTGAACAGGGTCTGTGTCTCTAGGACAGGCCAGGCTTTTTATTAGAAGCTAAAGAAATAAATATGAAATAGAAAACGTATTTGAGGACAGGTAAAATAACAAACCATCTGCTTCCTAGCATTCAGTGATTTGCATTTATTTGGCAAATCTCTCTCCATTTATCCGGGTCTGGGATCAGCACAAAAAGTCTACTAGCTTCTGACCCCTTGTGGCTAGATTCGTTGCTGCCACTAAAATTTATGCTTTAGGCAGCATCATCTGCAGAGCATAAACAATAAGAATTATGCAAAACTAACATCATCAGCCAGTTGGTGACTTATATACCATTATGCAATTTCTAAGTACAGCAGTGTAACTAATATTTTGTTACTTTCAATCAATAACAATGTGACAACATGAAATACAAAACAATTCGGGATAAGAGAAATAATGGTGCTTGGTTAAGTGTGAGGTAGTTTGGGGCTTCTTGGGGATGACATACTCTTGGGCATCAAACTTGTTTTATTATTATATTTAATTTAATAATACAACACAGCTATCTTATGTGTTTTCAATTTAATGAAAATGTGAAACGGCACCAACTTGAGACTCATGCAAATCAGCTATTATTACATTTTGTACCTTTAAAAAAGTAGATATCAGAACATTTTTATAATATATAATAATTGTACAGTTGTTGTTTATGATAGAAGATGGAACATAGACTGCACAGAAGAATGATGCCTGTCCGATAATGAGCAACATTAATATTGACTGGTTAAATGCACAGTCCAGCAGCATTGTAACACAGCAGTCTCCAGTTTGTTTGTGTTTCCCTTTTAAACTCTTGCAGCTGGTGGGCCCTGTCGCTCTGGCTCACAGTGACTCGGCTAAATTAGAGAAATAAAGCAAGCAGACAGAGCGGCCGTCCCAGGCTTGTGTTGTTTGTAAAGTCTGTCTTTTGAAGCCATTGCTCTGCAGCCTCTGATGAAGGTTGCTCTAATCTCATCGACCAACACATTACACTTCTCTACAGGTCCTTTACCAACACGTCTGATAATATCCTGTAATAAAAACGACTTGACGCTGTTTAACTTCTGTGAATTAGTATAGATATCAAATCCAGCACTGTTTTCTATTTGTGCAGCATCTGATAAAGCCAGGCGAATGAATGCAATAACTCAATATCGTTGTTATCTGCTGAAATATGCTGGAGGAAAAAGGACTGAGGATAGCTAAAAGAACATTTGATATGGATGTAAAATACCATAACTCAAAGCTGGTATGTGAACTTTTACCTTAGCTGACATTGTCTCATTTCAAAGAGTGTGAAATGAGAAGATCTTTGAAGCGCCTGTCTGAATACTTGCAGAGGTGTGTGCTAAGTCTTCACATGCCACACATAAATCTGTACTCTTTCCAACTATTGACACAAGCTACTGATCGAGAACTTGACCTCCATTCATTCAATCACTTTGCAGTCGCTGCTGCCATTATTCTCCTGAAGCCTCCAAATGCAACAATGCCCTGTTTTAAGGGCAAAATGCTAATGGAAACATGTAGTTATTTGTGTGGTCTATGATAAGAGGCAAAGCAGAGCTATGTTGCTGTTGAAAGTGGCTTGCAGTGTGGAGACCACAGTGAGCAGAGTAACAGTTACTTAGGTAACTCTCATGTTTACAAAGTTTTTGATTTTTGCCATTTCTACCCCGTTATCACATTAGCCCTATCTCCCAGATGTTATACAAGGTAGAGAAGATAGTTAAAGTGAAGACAAAATTCCCTTTTTTTCAATATTAGGATTTAAAAGAATCTATTTTATGATAATAATAAAAATATTCATGTATAAATACAACATAGAAATATACTGTACACCATGTAGTATTTATTGCATATATTAATATAATGATTACTTATATATTAGGTTGATTTATGCATAATACTGAGGTATAGCGTACACATAATTACCATATTCATGGACCTTTGTGAGTGTTTTATTGAATGTGATTAACATGAGTTTAAATGCATTTACATGTTATTGTAGCATGCCCACTAGAGTCCTATTACATAAATTAGATTTAGATGCATTTTCGTAAACAAAGCCAGTTTACAGCAAACCAATAGACAGAAGATTTAGACAAAAAATGTATGTATTAATGCAATGTTTTTAGTAAATAAAGTTACATTTTGCCTAAACATTAAACAGTCAAGTAGATCAACATCTCAACCCATCAAATAAAGAGATTCTTTTTATCAAAAAAATTATTCTGAAAATCAAATTATTTTGCTCTACTTATGCATTATTACCAATTGTAATTATTAGTCGTCATTTTAAAGTAATGTACAGAAGAATATTTTTTTTAGCTCTATTTTAATAATATTAATTAATAATTAATAACAGCGTATATACTAGGACTACTAGTGCTACTTAAGGACATATTACATGTCAATCTTAGAAGGCCCACAGTCCAGATGAGGATAAAAATGTCCATAAAAACGTTCAGCCAACCTCTGAAAAATCTAACACCTCTTTTCATGCACACGTTTACTGATATGGGCTACCACAGGACTCCTCCTCAGATGATGATCCTGGCCTATTTGCACACCACTCGCTCCCTGATCCAGATCCCCTGAGCCCGCCGTGTGTGGAGTGGATCCAGGTTTAACCAGGAGACTGCAGAGGTGTGGACAGACATTTGTGTGACCTTCGTTGACGAGCGCCCAGTGTGTACATCACTCCTGGCGGCGCCGTCAAGCCCTGATACTTTGTCATCTTCTCATCATCAGCCTCTCCTCCGGCCCTCGCTCCCAGGACACACTCAGTCCATCTTAACTACCTGTGTGAGGGCTTTAGACAGCAGCACATTGTTTGGGCTAAGCATGGTCACAGTGATGGGAATAGGATGTGAACAAAGGGGCACACCTTGAACTGGCTGTCTTATAAACTGCTCAGTTGATCTGCTCGGGGCTGTGGAGCTGAGGCCAGCTGGAGCAAGCGGGCTCACCTTCAGCAATTGACTATAATACCAGGAATAACAGGCTGACAATGACAAAGGCTTTTGAATATTTTGATATACATTTAATTTGAGCAGCTTGACATAGTATATTACATAACTAGCATATTTTCTTCAATTACTTTATCCTTTAAGCAAGTGGAAAGTGAAGTAGCAAATATGGAAATGTTGCCATTTTGTAATAGTCTTTGCCAATTCCACCAGTTCACACTTCCACTGATGACAATGGAGCTTCCCATAGGTGAGAAAGTAGATCTAGTTACTTAGGGCAAGTCTGAATGACGACATGGACTCAGACTCAGCTATAACCTAGACCAATCTAACCCAGCTCCCAGCGAGCTACTAGTTTAGGAGTAAATACTCTATCCATAAGGCTAGGGATGCACATTAATGCATTTTTGGAACTGATACTGATAACTGATAATTTGAAGCTTCTTGCAGCTGATACCAATAATGAACCAATCATTTTTGTCATACTTAACTTGATTTTGAGGGAAGTACAAATTAATTTAAATTTTAATAACACCTGAACTACATTTTACAAATTCATGAATATAGAGTAAAATTATTTGATCTAACTCAGCATGGGGTTATCCAGCTTTCTCATAAGCACAATAACATATATTTAATTACACTGTAGGGTGTGTATGTCCCACTGTGACCTGGTAATGTCAGAATTCACACATTATCGATTTCTGTGCCCAATGCCTTTTTTGCTATTATTATTATTATTGTTGTCAATTATTTTTATATTAATATACAGATAAAGACATTTTCTAACAACTTTGTTGCAGGTCAGTCATTCTTTACCCCATGTGATCATGAATCTAACAGGGGGAAAGAGGCGGGGCTTACAGTAGAACATTCAATCATATGAGTTTGCCCACAGCATGCTCTGCTCTGTAAACATGAGACGCAGGCTGTAAACAAGGCGATCTGCTCTGTGTGAGAGAGGAAGGACGAGCTGAGCAGCAGTGGGGCTCGTATCCAGCCCCTCTTTACTCAATGAGAGGAATGCTGGAAAACTCCTCTCGCTCGACACACTGTCCGGGGCTATCGTTCTTTCATTTTGTCGAATATTATCAGACAACATGCCATTTTAAGACCGGACACTGTTTATGTGATAAACTTTTGAAGTGGCAAAATATGCTGTTCAGCGCCGTCTTTGTGTGTTTGAACTCAAGACAGGGTGTGGGCTGCTTCGTATTCTTCACACATCTTCGTCATGATAAAGTTTTAGGAGAGTTATAATATTTGATGTGAAAGGGTAGTAGTCCCCTTCACTACTCATATAAATGCAACAGAACATGCAGGAACTATCTTTCTTTGACGGACATCATACAGAAAGCCTTCTCTGGGGGACAGCTCCACTGTCCCAGGCTGTCAGCAGTCTGCAGTACAGGCAAGGCTAAGGGAAACTCACAGACTAAGAGCCGTTAATGAGAAAACCACAGGGCAAACACGGCAAAGTCAAAGCAATTTGGGCTTATTATTATTGGTCTTATTATTGGTTGAATTTTTAATTATCGGAATTATCTGTATGATGTCATAATTGCCAATTATCAGCCCGATAATTACTGGGTCCGATATTATCGTGCATCCCCACACAAGGCCAGAAAACCCTTAAATCTCACAATGGTAAAGAAACAAACCATTTGTTTCTTTGATTGGTTGACCCCTTGTGGCTAAAGGTAGTATCTTTGGCCCTATCTCTGTACTGAATGGTGCTCCAGATCCACACCAAAATCAAATACTATTTTTTTCATTGCCCCATTGCTAGCCTTTACTAAAACTCTTATCCAAATCCAACTATTACTTTTTGGATTTGGCAAAAGAAACAGTTAACATCTTCAACAAAATTACTTTAAAGTATCTCTCTGCCTTAGACAGGTTAGTAAGAAGCACTTGATGTTAAGAAATAACTTTTATTGAACACTTTCACTAACAAACAAACCGACATAACCTCTTTGGTTGAGTTAAAAATATATAGCTCATAATAATTACTGAGCATGAAGTAAGAGAGGAAAATTGTAGAAATTTGTGAAGTTTACTTGGAATATAAAATGAATTCATTAAACTGTAAACAAGCAGATGTTCATGCATACAATGCATACAGTAGAAAGCTAGTGCTTCTGACCCTTGCTGTGTATCGTAAGGTGAACCCCAGCTCCACAGTGTCTCACTGCTGGATTTCATGCCTCATTATTTGTACATTTCAATGAGGTCCAGTTTGTTTTGGTGTGGAAAGGCAAAGAAACATTTCACATCTTCAACAACATGACTTTTTATGAAGCACTTATCTTCCTGGGTCAACTTAGAAGTAGTAAAAAGAAACTCCTCAACTTTGACAACTTTTCATCAATGATTGCTTTCATGAACTTTACTGAAATTAGACTTATGTACTCCACTTTGTAAATTGCATTGTTTTGTATTTTGCTACTATCTCCAAATGTTGTGTTAAAAGATGTGCTCATACCCTCCAGCATTTATACACACAGTACAGTGGAGAAAAAACATCACACAGGTATAAATAATGCAATGTTTGGAGTTGTTGCAGAGCACTCAGCGCAAGCAGAGCAAAGCAAATGCGACGTATTAGAAACATTTGAGTTTGCTCCCCGTTCTTCCGTCGCTCCCTCACGACACCAAAACTATTTTCACACATCTGCCGTGAGCCTTCTGTCAGAGTTATGATAGCGACATTCCTGTGCAAACAAATTTAGGCGAGCCATTTGGAGATACAGTGGGATAAATTATGTCCAAAGATACTGCTCGGTATTCAAAAAGAGAGAGACATGGGGGATGTTAGCTCACTATTTCTCACCTCGTCTCAGTTGCAGACATCGTGCATCAAAGTGGGATTGTGTCACTGCGAAATCTTTAAAGCCCTCACCTGCTGCCTACGCTTCCTAATAGAGCTTTTGCTTTTTAAAATTGTTTACCTTTCTTAAATACACGTAAGTGCATATTTATTAGCACACATTTCACATGATGTATTGTTTTAAATATAAGTGGTGGTGAGGTCTTGCTAATCCATATTTCCCATGTTCCCCTTTATTATTTTCTGCCTGGCATCAACAGCGATGGCTGTGTTTGTGTGCTAAAACATTGTTTGGATTTCTTGTAGCAGAGCTTTGTGATCAGGCCAGGGAGCCACTGCAACAACAATTTATAATGAATGTGGTTAAAACTGCTCGCCATAAAAGCCGATCCTCTCTGCCCGTGTCTGGTTTATTGCGGCATTTGCAGCCATTTCAAAGGGTGAATGCAAGCAAGGCGCAGTGTGAGCTAGATTTACTCAGTGACCCTCTTCATAATACTAATGTTCATTACCGGCTAATGGGAAACTTTGAAGTTCCCCAGATGGTGTTGGTTGTTATTATTCATGCTCACTGTTCAGGCTTCATGACCTGTAAATATTTCTCTAAAGCGTTTTCAAAGCTGACGCTGCATATGGAAGTATCATTTTCACTGGATTTATAACAGCAATACTGAGCAACGATTATGTCAATACACACAGAACAGACAATATTTGAGCTTTTACTTGTAACCTACTATTCACAGCTTTGCCAAATATACAACAGACAGAATAGCACACAATTATTATTATTAGGGCTGGGCACGTTAACACGTTATTATCGTGTTATTGTTATTATTATAATTATTTTAATACACGTTAGCACAAGTGATGGGTCGGTTACAGAAGAGCCAGTTCACAGAGCCGGCTCCCATCAGAGAGCCTCTCTCTCTCTCACTCTCTCTCTCTCTCTCTCGATCTCCCTCTCTGTGCAGCTCAGCTGCTGTGAAACCAAGCAGGGATGCGTGTGTAAATGAGGGCAGGACAGAGGAAGAGTAGAGAGACCTGAGAGCCAATGGTCCTGGCAGAGAAGACTTTTAGCTTCCTTACAGAGTTTGTTTCATGTGGATAGACCCAAGCATCACTGAGATGCAAAACGCTAAAGTCTTACAACTGTTAATGATGTTAAATATACACACAGATAATTTTAGCTTCAGTTTTTATATCGGAACAATGAGGTTATGCTTAAAAAACAACCAAAAACGAGATATTTACTTCCCATAACTTTTTTGATAGTAATATAAATCAGAGAGAGAAGTGAGCTGGGGCAGAAGCAGACTCAGCAGCAGCAGGACAGATACAGGAGAGCCACAGGAGCACAGACTTTTGAATAGAAAAAAAAAAAAAAAAGTCAAGCTCCAAACGTTGAAAAAAAATTCCAATCACAAATGTCTATTTTGAACGGAGGCATTTCTTGAAAATGTAGCATTATCTGGTGTAGGGCTCGTATTGGTTGAATTCTAAAAGCTATAAATGATCAAATGAAGAGCCATTTAGGAGCCGAAAGAGCTGGAATGCATTACTGATTAAATTTTATAGCAAGACTGTGATTAATCGAGATTAAGAATTTTAATCGTTGTCCAGCTCTAATTAGATTACTTTTAACTGTAAATATATGGCAGTTGTTACCAATGTTCTATGTAGTTAGGACCGGATTTTTAGAGACAAGCCCAACTGAGGTGTGTATGATACATGCAACTTGTATCAGCCGAGCCAGATACTGGAAAAAAAACACCTAAAAGGTACTGAACATTTAAATACAAAAAGCATGAAAAAACGAGCAATGAAAACAGTAACAACTGTGTCAGCAGCAACAGCACTAATAGTGTAGCTAACCTGTGCTGCACAAAATCAGCCATCCATACAATTGTTTTTGAGTGACTGGCTTGGTCTTAAAAACACACTAATTTAAGACCTTCACCAACATTTTCAGCAAATTTAAAACCTTAAATTTGTAAAATCAAAGTTAAGACTCACTGCGTGAACCCTGTTGTTTAAATAATTAATTACTCCTTGGGTGCTCTCTGCAAGTGGGGAATTCCCTAGTGTAGAGGCATTCGTCATCTTCAGGTATATACGTGTGTAAACTCGAATTTAGATTTAGTATTGGATTTAGGATTGTAGTATTTAGTTTTAGTATTTAGATTAAGTTTTATTTTTATCATAAAATACCCTTGCATTTTTAAAATAATAAAGTTTAACCAATTTAAAATTTAAAACATTCTTAGATGTTGTAAAATCTATTATATAATTGTGTTTTCTGTATCGCTGCTAAGATGCTAACTCATTTCTCACAGCTCATCTCTCAAGCACTGAAGTCTCAAATGTCAGATATTAATCACAGACATTTCTAGATAAAATACAAACATATTTTAGGAGATATTAGTTCAGAGTAGGGCTGGGCAATAAACTGAATTCATTTGAGTAATCTATGTTTGGACAATTTTGGACAAAGCAAAATATATATATAAAATAGCGACATCCAAGTGCTGTGGAGCTCTTCTATTTAAAATGCCTGTGAAACACGAATAGTGCATGTCTGCATATTCTGTATTTTTTCAGAGCAGAAAGGTTAATGGTACGTTCACACCGAAATGCGAATTTGATGCCAGATTCGCGTCATTCGCATCTAGTTGGACGCGTGACCATTTTGAATTCACTCGCGTCATTCGCGCGAATTTCACGTGCAATTCACTCGCGCGAATGAGGCCAATTGTTCGCTTCATTCGCGTCAAATGAGGGGCATGGCCGCTAGGGCTCCTCCCAAATGAGCCTGTCTCAGTTTGGTCACCTGTGTCCCGTGTGGCTGCGAGGACCTCTCCCCAGGACACTACTGCTGTACAGCAGCATTAACCCCAGAGACAGAGCTGAGACAGTCTGGGGTTATTTCTTGTACATTAGCTCTCTCTAGTGGTTTTGGGGTCTGGTCTAGTCACAGGCTCTGTATTTTCTGTTGTTCTGGAGAGTGCAATAACTGCTAATATAACGAGCACATCTCAATAGGCTATTTTGGTAAAGTTAACCCCCCTTTATATTTAATTGTATTTATTTGTGTGTTCTTGATGTCACGATCATCAGAGTGAGCCTCTGTCACAGGCTTGTATCACAGATAATAGCTATAACCACTAGTTACAATAGCTATAATAACTAGTCACACAAAGCCTAAACAGCCATATTTATTTTATTTTTATAGTGTTTTCTATCAGGGCTGTTTTTGTTTCCTGTCTTCATAAAAGTAGAAGAGCTGCTGTAGGCTGCAGCTTTTAGCTCCCGGTTCACTCTGACAGCCTCGATGATTGTTTTGCTGGATCTCCGAGGCAGGGATCTCCTCCTGTTACGTCGTACGTAACCACGTCACTGCTACAGCAGGTCCCTGATTGGTTAACGCGCCGCGAATGTTCGCAGAAGTTCAAATTTTTCAACTTCTGCGACCAGAGCGTTGGACGCGAATCTGCGTTGTTCGCGTCTTCCGCCGATTCGCGTCTCCGCCTATTCGCGGGACTTGCACATCAAACGCTCAATTCACGTCATTCGCTTCGCGCCGCGCTATTTGCGCGATTCGCTTGATTCGCGTCGTGCCATTCGCGTCATTCGTGCCGCAGGACGCTTGTTCGCGCCTGATTGCGGCTTTCCATAGACTTAACATGGTAATCACTCATGCCTGATGCCTGATTCGCGTCCGGTGTGAACGTACCATAAGTCAGCACTCGTGTCTGCTGGAGGCTCGTTGTTCATGCCGCCTCTGTGTGGATCTTGTCTCACCTGTGAAAGAATTTCTAAAAATCTGTTATGTTTTGGATGACACATTTAACTTATCACTCATTGCAAATTGGAGCTGAGCAAGGAATATTTTAAGAATGCATTCCCCAGTCATTTGAATGAATAAAGGACTCTTTTTGCAGCTATAGTAATAGAGCTATTAGACTATCTTTACACTGCAGGAATCTAAAAGAGTGTGATCCTTACTGATCCTGTGCTTAGGGCAGCCATAACAACTCATCTAGCAAAAGACAGTTATGTAAAAGGGATAATTTTTAAAGATGTGAATCCACTGTCAACGCCTTAAATCGTCACTAGTGTATCTATTGATGATTATGTTTTATACAGGCACCACCGGTTTTTGAAGGACATATTCTGCTAATACAGGGTTATAGGACCCTTCTCAAAAAGCAAATTTACAAAACAAGATACGCTACATTTTTAACACTTTCATGACTAAACCTCTAAACAAGCAACAATTTATCCTAAATATATGACTTGTACAATTACACAAGAGAAAGTAAGAATAGTATGATATGGAAAATCCCCTCCCCGGTAGTGAAGTGGTCAGATTTTGTACAATATATTAGGCAATAAATTACCCAATATGGAGCCAAGAACTCCAGCCACAAACTGGTATGGTCTCAAACCCAGATTAATGGAGAGGGTTGTGTTAGGAAGGGCATCTGATCTGGTTTATAAAATGCATCTAAACCGGCTTAAAAAATGCCAAATTACTCACGTGAACACCTGAAATTCTTTATGATATAGGAGCAACAATAGTAAAAGTAAAAATAAATATATATTTTCTCACCTTATGGTTTATTTGTGTTTTGTACCAATTTTCTTCATAGTTACTTCATAGTTGCATAATAAACTACAAATAACTATGGGTCATCATCTGTCTTGTAATCATGTAGACAACATGACAGGTGAGAAGACACGGCACTGAAACTGTAAGTGACGCTGAGGCATGTTTGACGAACCACACCAGTGAGTCGGTGAGTTGGACTTGTTCAGTCGTTTCATTGTAAACCAAATGACTGTGTTTGCTTTCCAGCTCACAGACTCCTCATTCATTATGGCCCGCCATCTGCTGCGGGAAACATCACTGATTTCAATCTCCGCAGGTTTAACACAGTGCAAAGACACCAACAATTAGTGTCATAGCCCTTCATCCACCCGTTCATCTATCCATCCTTTGTCTACACCTGTCTCCTATTCATGCATCACAAAGTGTGCCTCATAATGCATCAGTGTAAAAACTTACTTCCAAAAAAGTTGGGACACAATCATTCCCTAATCCCATAAAACCATATCTAATTCCCAATAGAACACCAACAACTTATCTGGTGTTAAAACCAAGATATTTTCCCATTTCATGAAAAATAGAAAACTATTTAGAATTTGATGGCAACAACACATCTCAAAAAAGTTGGGATGAGACAACAACAGGCTGGAAAAAGAAGTGGCACTGTAGGGCTGCTCGATTATGGAAAAAATTGAAATCACGATTATTAAAACGATTATTCACTAACTTAACAAAACAATGTCAAATATATTTTTTGCACATAAATAAAAAAGTGCAAAATATTAAATCAACCAAGTTTGTTCTCTTTTGTAACCAAATGGAGTGAACTGCTATAGAACTGTTATAGCCTGTTATGAACATAGAACTAAAGCAATTATTTAACAAATAAAATTATTTCTCATTTTAAGTCTAGTAAGTAGCCTATATTATTTAAATTCCAGTTACATGTATTATTATTATTATTATTATTATTATTTTTATTATGTGTATTATTATTGTCAGTAACATAAATAAAACATGCTGGTCCACCTTCATAGCATAAAAGCTGAACATAGGCTAATGTTTTAAAGGTTTTTTTCCAGCGTTTAAGCTCACAGCATCGGGGCGCGTTGAACGGGTTGTCGGAGGTCGGAGACCAGCGCACGCAGTCCTGTTTTATTGCTCTGCCTGGGGACCACTGGCTGTGCTCCGCAGCCTCACCAGCCCAACGCCATAACAACAAAACCCAACTGTAAACAGTCACGGGGCATGGCTTAGCTATGAACTGGAGAATTAGACACACCCACAGCGCTCAGGTGCAAACTAGTAGCTGATAAAGAGAAGTGAGGGGCGGAGCATGAGCGCGCATTCAAAACACAAAGTTAGTGTTATTAATCGTTTTTTCTCGATTACATAATTTTTGTAATGGTAGGGTGTAATAATCGAAATTGTAATCGAAATTTGATTAATTGCACAGTCCTATGGCAGTGTATAAAATGTAACTAAAAACATAAAATAATAATTTGGAAACTCCACAAAACTACATATTATTTGCAATAGGGCTTAAACAATACATCAGGTGGTTAAATTTTTATATTTCACGTTTCATGAAAAATAAAAGTTCATTTTAAATTTGATGGCAGCAACACATCTCAAAGAAGTCGGGACAGCACAAACTATCACGATGGAAAAACAAAGTAACTCATAAAACAAAATCTTATTCGCTACTAAACTTTTATACCAAGATACTAAGTTACCAATTAGTTGCAAAACTCTCTGCCTGCTGATCAAACTACTCCCAGCGTTTTGTTGCCTTCATCCCAAATATTTAGATGTGTCAGTATAACAAATTCATGTAGATTAAACTACATTTGAATGCAGTTGGTGAAATACAGCCAATCACAAATCAGGAGGCAGTGCCAAAACAGAATAACCTGGTTTTGGACAGATGCAATTTAGAACCACTTTACTTTTCCAGTCCTTTACTGACTCTGTCCCGACTTCTTTGAGATGTGTTGCTGTGATCAGATTCAGAATGTGCTTTTACAAAACAATAAAATATATCATATGTCGTTTATGTTCTGTTGGTAATAAAACTATGTTCTTTGAGATTTGCAAACCAATGCCTTCTGTTATTCTTTAAATTTTACACAGGATTGTTGGAATTGGGTCTGTAGATTGAGTGAGCCTCACACTGCATTGGTATAAGACAGAGAAACAATAGACTACTTTCACACTTTGCGGCGAGTTGAGACAAAAGCGCCGAACCTGACCTGCATGTCTAGGATCACTGACGGAAAAACTGGAGCACCCACAGGAAAATCCTTGTGAAGTCAAGTCAAGTCAAGTTTATTTGTACGACTCAGTATCACATAAATGTCTCGACGGGCTTTGCAGGCTCACAGCAGCAACAATTCCTGACACAGTCCAAGCTCTCAAGCAAAATAGAACTTTGTAAAGGAAAAAAAAAGGATAAAGCCGGAGAAAAAGGGCAAACCTCAAGAGATACAATTCTGGGGAAGGTTCTTGTTCGTCTGACTGCCAGAGATGTAGTGTAAGCCATAGGTGAAGCACTAGAAATAAAAACATTGTGCACGGAAATAGAAACAGCATAGTCAAAAAAGAGAATAGTTTCAATTAGAGAAAAGTAGAGGTGCTTAAAATCTAAAATCAAAAAATACTAGAAATCTTGAGTAAAAGTTGTCTTCTGCGACTGTTACTATAACTATTGCTTCATCTACTGCAGGTAGCACAACTGCAACCACTACTATGGCTATTACTGTTGCTATTATAACTGCTACTACAACTACTACCAGTACAACTACTACTGCTGATGCTGCTATTACTGCTATGACTAGGACTACTACGATTACTCCTACTACTTTTATACTATTTCGACTAATGCTACTTCTCTTGTTGCTACTAGTACTACTACCACTACTACATCTAGTACTGCTACTAATACAACTACTACATACTTGCCTACCTACTAAGAATGCACTTAAGTTAATTACTTGAGTGAAAGTTGTTAGTTACTTTCGACCTCTATGTAAAACCATTTCACAATCTCTATTTTTCTTTGTCAAATTGTCCACCTACAGGCTGGACGCCGACAGTGTTAAAAGACAATAATCACTACCCCTATGCATTTTACTGTGTTATTATGTCTGTAAATGTCGTCTCAGTGAGACACTTTGGTTTATGCACCAACAAAATCTGCTGAATTAGATGAAATAAGCTTCTTTTATATAACAGACCTGAGCCCTTATGTATTAGTCAAAATCTGGTTTGAAGGGCTATGTCTGACTACATATATCTTTAATTCGAAGCATATGTTTGGCATGCCAAGCCATTTTAATACAAATTTCTTTTATAGCAAAATATTTAGTCTGCTTCACAGTGTTTCAGGCTGGATGTCTAGAGGGCAGAACAAATATATGCAGGTTAAACTATGTCTGAATGCAAGTGGCTAGACATACAACCAATCTAAAAAAAGAAAAAGAAAAAAATGGCGCAGGACTAACACACACAGAATAAACTGACTTGGGGAAAAAGAAATTTAAAAAAGCATACAAAAACCAATCAGGGATATGAATCAGCGGGAAAACTGTTGTCAATCAGATGGATAGTAAACCGATTTTACTTGGATTTCTGCTAGGCCAGGCTTGAACACTTTTAGCTGTCATATAGTCGCAGTAATAAAAAGATAGTACCCATAATTCACCACTAACATTATTTAATACTGTATTTTTAAAAGGAATTTTAGTTTTCTCAATCTATTAATTACAATTCAGATATTTGAAAACAATAGTCCACTTATCGTAAAGGCTGAATTGTTACAGACACAGCTGCAAGTATTAAATAATTTGATTAAGAAGATTAGGGCAATTAACTCTGAAGTGTGTTTTTTCTGCTTTTTTATGTTTTAAGTGTGCTGAGCCAAAGACTGCACACAGCAGCAAGGAAAACTTACCAGTGCACTAAATTGTGTGCTATTTATATTCATAATTACAGTATTATACTGTGCATTATACAGCAAGCTACATAAGCACATCAATAATACAGCTTCATCTCTCTCATTGTGTTTCCCAGTTCATTGTGGGATGCAGTATTCTATATGTATTGTACTAGTCAATTTTAAAATAAATGTTTAGAAAGAAAGTGCTCTAGGTTTTTGTTTACTGACCTATTTTACTGCTATAGGAAGGTTGGGGAAGAGTCACTCACACACTCATTATGGGTAATTTAGATTCACCAATTCACCCAACACTTTTAATGGTAGGAGGAATATGGGGACGACTCTAATAAACTGCATACTATAGAATTTACATTGTGAATAGTTTAATTTCTTTCTGAATCAAAAAGTAGTGTCTCGCAGGCCAACATATGTCTAGACATTTTAATTTGCTTAATATAGCTTTGAAATGCACACCAGTGGCATATGTATCATGCCTCGACTCGGATAATTTGTCTTTTTGTGTGAGCGCCCGTAAACAGCAGCTTGTGAGCATAAGCCTTATCAGAATTTGAATAAAATCCTGATGCTCCATGCAGCGATCAATGCTGTTATCACCAATTACAGCATACAGTCGCACAGCTGGATGCCTTAAACTATTTAAATTAGGGAATATGTGAACTTGTGCATGAGGAACATAGAGAGCGATTTGCTGTGTGTCCCGACGCAAGCAAATGCAAGCGGCATTGCTAATGATGCAAGGAAAAAACAAAATCATTTAACTAGGCATCTCTATCATGACAACGCAGCCGGCATAAGTTATTGATTTCAATACACTTCTCATTATGTGGAAGGAGCAGATGAAAACATAATGAACCTGGCCCAACTATACACCAGTCTCACGTCAACAAAAGGACACTACATGCATCATAATTTTAACAGCACCGTTCCCCATTATGTTAGCTTACATCTGCACCGTCCTTCATCCACTGACCTACAAAGCTTTGCACTTCTTGTCATATTTCTGAATGGAGACAAATCAATTAGGGATTTTAACATTGTGTCATATGCCCTTCTTGGCTGTGAAGTGGTCCTTCAAAGTAGTCATTAGAGGAAGTATTTATAAATGTTTCTTGTACAAGTTTGTGTTATTATGAGGTTTTAGCTGTAGCTGAACACCATTTTAAAGAGTAGCTCACACCTAAAACCACTTTCTTTAGCTTTGACAATTTAAATAAAAGATGTGTTGTGAAAAATGTGCTGCTCTCCTAGGGTTGAATGGTGGCTAATTCTGTTCAGCTGCTAATAGTTTAGAGAGATTTATACTTATAGTCTATTCTGTAAATTCACACAACTTAACACATTGTTTTTGTTCATATCTGTATATTTTATAAATTCAGATTAGTCAATTTGAAGCTTATTTTACTTTATTTTATTCTGCATGTTTATTATTATAGGTTTTTTGTGTCATATGATGTTTATATGTGAAACCTTTCCACTTACAATGGCAATAAACACAATTCTGATTCTGACCAGTGTTCTTTTTACGTTACCACATCTGTGCTCTTGCTGCAGTCCTCTCTTGTAGCTGTCAGTCAAAGTTTAATATTATTACTTGCAAACATTCTTATTTTTACATATTTATAGATATTATATTTTTGAAGCGATGCAATGATTGTCTGCACTTGTGTATTTTTAAATGAAATAATAATAATAATAATAATAATAATAATAATAATAATAATAATAATAATAATAATAAAATCTATAAATAAAATGTAATGTGCATTTAGAAAATTATTTACATTTTTATATGAATTCATAACCTATTACACCAGTAGTGCACACTTGACCCTACATGTTTCTTATGGAAATGCAGATCACTCTACTCTAGTTAGTACTGAAAAAAAAAAAAAAAAGAATCTGCAGCCAGTGGAAAAAAAAAAAAAAAAACATTTGTTGGCTTTTCTTCAGCAGTTGAGGCCCACAGGAGTCCTGCAATTATGCAGCCTGTCAGGTACAATTCAGGCCTCTTGGGAACACAAGTACAAAATGATTGAGATGGCCTCAAGTGGAGCTCTGCAAGTCAAATGCTCATGCAGCAATACAGGAGGGAGACTTTCTGCTATACAGCCAACAGTGCCACAGCAAGACATCTTATTTGAAATGAAGGTTCACTCAAGCATTTTGATGCAATTAAAAGTTTAAGTTGATTTTTTTATGCACCCTGTGGACCACTATGACTGACAGACACCAGACAAGAAGATAGGTTTGACGAACTACATAGTAAGTTTGTATATTTGCAGGAGCAGAAATAAGTGGCAGGCGAATCCATTAGCACAAATTACTTATTTTGAAAGAAGTGCAGCCCACCTTAGATAAAGGCAGGAGTATGCCAGTGCAGGCGCTATTGTTTTCGACTCTGCAAAAGATCTTCATCTCTCTTCTGTGAGGACGACCCTCTTCTAAAAAAGCATGTCTAATTTGAAAACGAATGGAGAGAGGAAGAGGAGAAAAGTGATTTCAATGAGCCAAGAAATGTAATGCATCCAGCCCAGCGGCTTTGATGGGAGTCTATCAAGTCGCAGATATTAGGGGCAGGATTTGCGTGGCCATTCAAGTGTCAGCCTCTTCACGCAGTTGTTCTATTATGTAGCTCCTAAACAGATCACCTGAGACCAGCCAGACATTTTCACTCCATATCCTCATTGTCACCGAGTGAAGTGGCGTCAAAAATAACACCTACAGTACATGCAGATGAGACACAAAATGCCCAATATGCTGTTTGTTATTTGATTTGCTTTAACAGCTTTTATGATGTCATCAACAGGCAAATTATGGGGCGCCTTCACTGCACAGAATAGGGGCTGATTTGACACAGCAAGGTTGATTTGACAAAATACAAGGACGTTTTCAGGATCACAAGAGTACAATAAAATGAGACAAATTAGAGCAATTCTTTGTATGAAAAAGCAAATAGTGTGCCCACAGAAAGAGTAAAGAGGTGGCGCGCAGCTTCTGAATCTGTTAACCTTTCTGTTCATTTCAGCGTATGACAAGTAAGATTTTAACTTGAAAGATTTATCAATAAAATATTCATGGAAGGCCCATTGCAAATCATAGTAATTGCTCAAGACTTAACCTTTTTAAGATGACTAAATGAGGGGTTTAGGATTAGACTTGTAAAATAGAGAAGGGAGCTCACAGACGACTATATCCAAAGAAAATCAAGTATTTTCTGAAGCATTTTGTATTGTGTCCCAGAGCATAAAAGGGGCCATTTTACAACTACAGTGATCCACTTCACATGTTGGCACAAACCTGCAGGCTAACCTCAATTATGAAGGAATATTACAGTTTGAGGTTTGAACAGTCTGAACTGGCATAGGTTATTGAGGATAGTTTTACAATTGCTCAGTGTAATGTACAACTGGGTGTGAACTAATGTGTCTGCAGTTGTTTAAAATACATTAAAATACATTTGTGTATATTGACACACACAATAATCTGTCTACAAGTAACTGGATGCATCCCTGCTTTAAAAACTAAGGTATAGCTCAGTTGGTAGAGCATGCGGTACATACAGTATGTAACATATATATATATAGCTTGCCACAGCAATTTGTGTTTGAGTGCAGTACCAAATGTCTCTCCCTGCTCTATTCTATGATTTCCTGTCACTACTCCACTGCCCTGTCCAATAAAGCCTAAAAGACCAAAAATATCTTAAAAAAAACTAACTTAAGAGTTACTTTTAACACCAATTATTGTTATCTGTGTTATGTGTAATATGGATATATGTGGAATGGACCTTTTTTTTTTAGCTATTTTTAGAACGCAGGGTAATTACTTATATGTATTTTTTTTATTATTAAAAGCCATGTATATAACCTGTATTGTTTTGGTGCACAGCTTAGCATCGTAAGTTCACCTCTGATACCAAAAGCCTATTAGTTAAAAGAGAAACCTTGAATGGTATGAAGTGATTAATAAAAAAGTTTGAGGTTACCTTGGCAGCACGGTGGCTTAGTGGTTAGCACTCTCACCTCACAGCATTCTCCACAGATTCCCGGGATGAGTGGGACTTTTCTGTGTTGAGTTTGCATGTTCTCCCTTTGTCTGGGCGGGTTTCCTCCGGGTGCTCCGGTTTCCCCTATCAACCTAAAACATGCAAAATAGGCTAATACTCCAGCTAGGTACTCCTGACTAGGGCCCTGGCTCGAGATCTGGAGAAGGGTTACCGGGCGTTGCATCGCAGCTGCCCACTAGTCCTGACAGGTTGCCCCAGCGGCCTTATGGGATTGGTCAAATGCAGAGAATGAATTTCCCTGCGGGGATCAATAAAGTATACCTTACCTCACTATGTTTTTCTGTATCACTTCAAATCTCTTTCATTTAATCCAATTACATGGTCCAAATTACCCTAATTTTGGTTCAAAATCAAGCAGGTGTAAGTATGCATCAAGAAGACAACAGAGTCTGTGTTTGCTGTTTGACAACTACCAGGTCATGTGTGTGTTGTATTAATATCTAACGGTTTTCATAATGACTTAGCTTCATAACGTTGTAATGACTCTACAAGCTAATGAATATCCTAATTAGCCACATTTGTTCATCCTTTATAAAGACGGTCTTGTAGCATCATCCTAGATTATTTTAATCACTATGACAGGAACGTGTTTGGGGTAGAACAAGCAGCAGAGGCGTTCTTAAGGAGTGCAAATGTCAGAGGGCATTCAGGTGCAGCAAGGAGCGTGTCGGGGTTACCGCGGCTCACCAGCGCTGGGAAAAGGCGGACATCTTGCCAGGGTTATGACTTCAAACATGTGAGCTCCGGGCCAAAGGAACAGATTGCTCCAATTACAACAAGCCTCACGCACCAGAGTCCCCCTGACACATGCAACGCTCTACTGGAGTGGACTTAGGCTAGTGGCATGTTGCGCCGGAGCATCCCACTTCCAATCAGTATTCTGTTTGAACCGCCAGACATCTCCTTTTAGCCGTAGCTTTCGTTACAGATTCTGTTCGGACCGTGTGTTTTTGGCTGCCAACGCAGGTGATTGGCACCTTCTCTGTGAATTTATAACAAAATCAATTCTCTAACAGCATCCCTGAACACATCAATCTAAGAGGCGCCGCTCACTACCCCCTCATTTCTGCCTCACAAGCCGACACGCAGCGGTTATAGATGAATCCCTGAGTATACTTACCTGCTATCGGACCTGGAAGCCGCATCGGAGCTCGGCTTTTAATTGGCAGCAGTCAAGTAAATGCACAACAAGTAAGAAGCCAGCAGCATTGGGAATCACCTTGTTAATTGAGGGGCCGCAGTTGAGAGATTGACTAATTGATCAGGGCCTTTTTACAGAGGTAGATAATTCGCAGCGGCAATGCCGTCAGGGGAGGGGCATTGTCAGCGATGATTCATGCGTCTCTAGGAGAGGAGAAGTCCCGCCGGTCTCTTTTGTTCAACAGGCTTCGAGTTAAGGGGATTGTATCATGAGCACCTCCCGATCCCCAAACCTCTCCGATCTAGGCCCTAAATCTGAATTAAAAAGGTGAGGCCGGTCTTGATAGCTTGCCACAAATGATACAGTGCTGTACCCGCACACACACTCCCCTTCCCCAGATGGTTTGCTGAGTTCCCACAGCAGCGTCAAAGATAGAGAAGGAAGATGTATGGCGCCGGCGTAATGAAAGTATGAAGGGACCCTGAGTCACTGAGGAAATGTCTCCATCAGGCAGGTAGAGAGGTAATCACGCCCTTGTGCACCGTACGCCCACAGAAAAAAAAAAAGAAATGTGCGGCAGCGAGAAAAAAAAAGCATATAAATTAAAGCAGAAGGTGAAATAGTTGGAGGAGGATTGTGGGTAGAGGTGATGCACTGAGAGCTGGTGCGGCTGTGTCTGCGGAGTTGTTTGGCGGCATCTTTATGTACAATTGGTTTGATGTGTTGGGCAAGTCGCCGGAGTAAGGAGGTCACACTGGAGGTACCATATAGGCAGGGGCAGTAGAAGTGTGCTGTATACAGAGAAATTTTGCAGCAGAAAAATATGGTTGAGGTTTTTTTCATATTGAGAAACATGACAATGGTTTGATTCATTTTGAGTTTTATGTTGACAAAAACTGCATTTTAACTTTCTTGTTGTGTTTTTTACACATGTGAATTCTTAAAATCTATAAAAGAGAATATAGTATAAGTATATTTTTGACTCTAGTATTGTAGTAGTAGTGGTCATGATAGTAATAGTGGGATACTAATGGTGGTATTAATAGTAGTAGCAGCAGCAATTATAATAATAGTATAGTAGTACAAGAAATAGTTACTGTTTTACCTCTGATAGTCACCTTAGCTGGTATAACGAATTATAAATCTTGTGTAAAAATCCTACTACAGGTATAATTCACTGTTGAATAGGCTTGTGGCATATGTAACTGACATGAAAACATCTGTCAGATCTATTAGATAATTACTGTAATGAATGAGTGCAAATAATTAGTCATCTAAACTACATTCTTAGCTTGCACATAAATCTATTATATGCCAATTACCTCCATCTTTCCCCTGGTTCTTTGAATTACATTATGAACATGCTACAGATTCAGAGAGTTCAAACAACAGACGGGACAGTAGGAAGCCCATATTTGCTCAGTAATCTCACTGTACCATACAGTTTGTGCCTTTGCCAGCTGCGCTTATTTACAAAGGCATATTAGCTGCAAATGGTAGCCCAGTGTTTGTTTTCATTCAGCGTTAGTTAGTCCAAACAAACAAAGCATATTCATAACGAACAGTGTCTAAAACACAAGGTTTTTACGAAAGAAGTAATTTTTTTCCGACCCTGTAGTGTAAGAAGAATCACAGGCCTCCACTGAGAAACGACTGGAGGTGAACAGCTTGACTTATTTTCATGTTTCTTCATGGGCTACTGCAGCTACATCATTAGCATAATAAATCAGTGTTTATAAGTTTTGCCAAGTAATAGCATCAAGATTACACAGCGCATGAGTGACAGACTGCAGACTGCTGTCTATAGGAGCTCAAATAAAAACCAGTGGGGCTAAGTTTGCCTGGAGTCAGTGAACTGCTAAATCTTCCACGTCCTACTAGTGAGGGATGCATCTCAGTGTGAGAGGAAATGATGGCAATGGGAAATGTTTTTGTGACCAGACAAATGGGTCTTCCCACTCAGATGCGTTTCTGTAACAGAGAAGCATTTGTGGCTCAATCAATTTTTCCTTTGCTGAAAATGAATGTCTGTTGTAAAGTAGCATATGTGATAACCTCGTTTGGCTTGAAATGCAAATTTTGTTAGAGGCAACATGACTACACTTTACATAAAAATAATGCAGCTATACAGTAGATCAGTACCAACATGAATGCAGAGAAAAAATGTGGTCATGGAAGAACTATTTCAGGCATTGATGTTACAAGGTCTAACCTGGAATGTACTGTATATTGATGTAGATGGGTGTGGATTTCTATGGGCAGGACCAACAGATGTAAATAATCTAGCTCTGGATTTTATTTGAAAAAATAATCTTAGAAACAAAACACTGCAAAAAACCTGTACCATTTATACTGACTGCTCCACACCCACTGCGCAAAAGCTTAACGAAGTAATCAGTTGGTTCCCCAAACCAACGCGATTGTCACAGTAGTGTGTGCTAGTGCCCATCTAATGTCCCCTAATGAATATAAAAATGTAAATGTACACTAACTTAATCTTGGTAAACTCTAATGTGTTGTCTGCTGCCAATGAAAGACAGATATTAATTACATAATGTATTTTTTCAATTTGATTTTCCCTTCTCTTTCTCAAGTTTATTTTGTAGGGCTGTGAATAAGATACAACTTATGAAAGAATCACACCAAGAAGCATTTATAGCATCTGTCTATGCAAACAGTACAATAAAATGTGCATAAATTCAAGCAAAGTGGTCGATAAAAAAAACATGGCAACCCACAAACTGTCTCTCTTTCTACAGTCAAAAAAACACAGTCACACTATGCCATTTATAATGAATATGAAACGCCTACACAACGAATACACAAACATCATAAAGCAAGGTCTAAGTCTTTACACATGTGCTCAGAAATGTTTCAAAAATGTTTTCAAGTGCACTAGTAAAAGTTAACTTTCAAAAATGCTTTGTCTTATTATTCCACTTTAACAATCATCATGATTTTCCACTTTCAACCTTACTGACAGAGACTTACATAATAGTCGAGGACAGTTAAACCAAATGTCCTGCAGCCATTTCGAACATGAGTGCTGTGTCCAAGGAAACAAAGAACTCCTCTGTGTATTGCCTTTAACAGGGCGTAACAGGGAGTAAAAAGGGTCCATCATCGCAGTTATAGTGGATACCTTCAAACATATACAGACACCTTTGGTCTATCAGTGGTTAATATCAAAGGAAAAAGCCTGCTTTTATCATATGGAAATGGCACGGCAGACAGTTCCAGCTCTGCCACAGTAAAAAGGCAGTTTATTCAGACATATTAAATATTTATTTGGTGGGGTCAAAATGTCAAAATGTGAACACAGAACTGGGATGATGGATCAGCGCCCGTGTGACAGCTGGATGTGATAATAGCCCTTAGGTATGTTCAGGGATGTGTCTCTGTTTGCTCACTGGAGAGGCAGGTGGGTGGAAGACTGGATGGCTTTGTTGCATTTTATTTTGTTTGTTTTGCTTCTCTTAAAAATAGCCTTTCCTGAAACAATATGAGGAATATATATGTATTTAATGGCAAATTCCTCAATCAGCTACTAAATCCATACAGTCTGGTGACAGCAACTACTCAAGACAAAAATAACACTGTGTGATAAGATTGTGTAACCCCGTAATTCCACTGCAGGCGGAAGCGCCGCGCCATGAAGCGCCAGCGCTGACCTGCACCCACTGGAAGCATTTTGTAATGGCAGCGCAGCGCCGTGGAGCTCTGAGCAGCTGGGGGGAGCATGTGCGGGAATTGCAAGATTGCGCGATAAAGGCCTCCAATAAAGACGGGAATGTGACCAAAACAATCTTCATTCACAGGAAGAAGGACAGAAAACAACAGTTTAACTCCTCATCCATGGCTCTTTGACTGTTGTACAAACTGAATCACTTGTGACCTGAACTGTCGGCCTCTGGTGCGACAGGATGTGACTTGATTTAAGAACATGTGCATGTGTATATATAACAGATTTTATTAACAATAAATTTATTGTACATTACAAATGTATTGTACATTTTTACAACCACATAAGCATATATATTAATACCGTAATTAAAAGTTATGTACTCAGTGTACGGTGTAGTTTTTTTTTTTTTTTTTTTTTTTTACATTTATTGTGAAAATCCGGAAGTTACACTCATTCAGTGTCCGGTTTGGTGCGATCTGATCTGTGTAGATTGACGCGGACCCATAGACAAAATAGAATTAGAAAATATAAAACTGGCCATGGTGAATGAATGTTACCCCCAATTCACACCAAAGCAGCAGCAGCGTGTAACAGCAGCGTCACATCAGACGCGAGTGAATTGCTTTCTGTTTTATTCAATCTGACAATTCACACCGGGGACGTCATACGCGCGTCTTACGACCGACTCGCCACTACGCTACGCTCAAATTAGGTTGGAGTTCTATTTTTCCAGCGTTCTCCGCGTCGACCGGCAGTGCTACAGCCAGAGAAACACAGGAAACAGGCACCAAGTGTCAAAATAAACTTCCGCTACACTTTCAAAATAAAGGCTTTCTAAATGTATGACTGACATAAATATTGTGCATTGCACCAAGGACTTCAGTGAATGTTGCACCATGGACGACGAGAAGTTAATTTTTGAGGTGGAGAACTTTAACATACTTTAAGACACAAAAAGATTGTAATTCTACTTCTAGCACAATAGTAGTACTGTTGTCTGATGGCCAAGTGAGCTCAATAAAAAAAAAAAGTATAATTGGTCATGTACTATAGATAAAAGTACATTTTATTCAAACAAAAATAGTTTGGTATAAATCAGTTCGTAATATTTCTGCTTAACCATCTGAAGAAGCAAGAATATCCACCAATTATAGGAATGAAGTTGGTAAAACAGGGAGCAGATCCACAGACGCCCGTGACGTTTTCGGTGTGAATTTGGGGTTAGAGTTGTCTGCTTATCTATGTTCCTGCGACAAACTAGTCACTGCCCAGAGTGTATCCCACTTAAGGTCCTGTAGTTGCTGGGATAGTCTTATTGAGAAAAAAAAAAAAAAGTGCATACTGCGCAATGGCCAAATCCTCAATGAGCTCCCTACTAAATCCATACAATCTGGTGACATTTTGGCAGCGCTCGGCAAGCACATCCTGGAGACAAAAATAAAAAGATTGTGCCCGGGAATATATGCCACGCTGCATCTTCCTCTCTCTGCCTCTTTATTTACCGCGGCAGTTGTTTGTGACAGAAACAGTGGCAGGTCACAGGTGCCAAGAAAATTAACCGCCGTCTTCACCGCGCCGCAAACAAGTGCCAACATTTACCCTGCCGTTCGGTGACACACACAACTCGACTGGACGCGTTCGCCTGCACCAACGGATTTCCACAAATAAAGAGTGGGTTTTTCTTTCACAACTTGTCTACTGACCAGTTATGTGTGGCAAGGTCAGACATCTACAGCTTTTATTTGTTCACAAAGAAAAAAGAAAAAGTAAGAACGGCCACTTTATGTGAATTGGCATAGGAGGGTTTTTGACCCTGGCTTCTCTACAATATAATAACATAATACATAAAGGAAAGGCTTGTTGCAAGGTTTTTTCCCTGTGGAAGCTGTTATTGCAATTGTGATGAGCAGACATGCTTTCTCATATTGATGAATTTTAGAGCTCTAAAGAGATACAAATCCCTCGAGACAAGACACGAAATTGGGCTCACGAGATCAAGATGAGATTTTTACTATATATTTGGTAAATCATTTTTTTGTTTGTTTTTTTTTCAATCAAACATTTTATCTTTTAACCCTCTGGGCTTGCTCCTTTTTATGATACACTCAGCTCTATCATGGCCATTTGTGGCCACAAACAAAGGGAGTCCATACATTTTAAAAAAAAAATTTATTAAATTTATTTAATGAAAATTAATGATTTTTTTTTTTTTTAGGGCTGGGAAAATTATCGCGTTAACGCAGTGCATTAATTTATTGATTTAATCACGTTAATTTCAGTTGACGCATCGATTAATTTGATCACAACCAAAATATTATGACGACACTGACAGAGGCAGCAACGTGCCACGGGTCTACCAGCGGGGCAGAAATGCACCGCGCGAGCGTAGAAGACGACACATTTCCATTTCCATCCATCAGGCGCGTTCGAGATGAGCCAGACTTGCACAGTTTCGATCAGTGTCGGTCTGTGCGCAGTGCACGCCGGTTAGATTTGTGTCTGACTTGTTCCCGACTTGCTCTGATGCCAAAAGTGCGACGGTCACCGTGAGATCCAAACGAGACCAGCGCCTGAGCCGCCGCAGTTCATCAGGAGCAACTGCGGAGGCTGCACAGCTCAGTGCATGATGGGAAAACGCACACCTCTCAGTGGTGAATGGACAAGTGATTGGATCTGAATTTATTGCTGATCAGAAACGTAACGCACGACACTTCACTGCCCTCCTCTCCTTCTTCCCCCGCCTCTTTTTAAAAAAAAAAATACAGACTAAAGTTACAGTTTTGACCTGGATAAACCAACACACGCGAGAAGTGGATTTCGGGCGTGATGGTGCGTGATCTGAGCCACAAACTGTCCGACTTTAGTACAGACATATTTCCCCTCCTCTCATTGCGAGGCGCAGTTCATCTGGAACGAGCCTAATGCAACAAGTGAACGAGCTAAAGCAACATGAGCGACCAAAAAGACACATTGCTAAATGGACAATTCTGCTTCAAATCATCACCAGACAGCAATATAGACAAAACAGAAGTTATATGCAGTCTATGCAAGGATGAGTTCAATTACCTCTGGAGGAACACAGTTCATAGTATTTACACTGTTGTGAACCACATCAATTGTTATTAACTGAAGAATTAAAGTTATTTTTGTTAAAGTTCTAAAAGAGATTACACATGCTTTTTAGGTAAGTTTTGTGTATTTGTTGGTTGTATTTTATTTAGGCAAACGTTGTAACGAGTTAAATAGTCTCAAAGAGACTATTTATTTTCTTTGCAAGTTTTGTTTGCATTGCACACGTTTACAGTAAAGTATGTGACGGTTAATTCAAAATAAATGTTCTAAATTTACAATTTTGTGTTTGTACGTGAATTCATAATACAATTAATTGCGATAAATTTTTTTCAGATTTGCGATTAATTTGTTAGTTGTTTTTTTTTTATGAATTCCCGGCTCAATTTGTTTTTGCTACTTTTACTGCATAACATTAAAGTAATATCTCTTCTTGTAATAAATATAAAAGATATTTTTCTTTAATTTTTTTTAACCCTTTAAATGCCAGTTAGTTTGCACACTTGCGCTGGTTGTCAAAAAAACTCAAAAACGAGTACAGTATATAATTGCATCACCAGTCATTTTAGATATGTTGCAAATAGTACAGCCTAGGATATGTAACTAACTACCAATACAACTTTTTAAAATCCATTGTTATTTTTGAGCTGGGAGGGTAAAACTTACACTCAGCTCTAGCGTGGCCATTTGTGGCCACCCTTTGTTTATATTCTAAAAATGCTATAAAAATAATGCATGTTAAAATATTTTTCCACTTTCAATGACTTGATTTGTTAAACCACACCATGTCTGTTATTACACAAGGGCCAAAAATATAAAATCACTATTTTTTATCAAATAATTTATGTCAATTAAATTATTTTATATTCAGCATTTGAGGTAAGTGTATGTCAATAAAAAAACAGTATCGGGGCAAAAAAACTTTAAAAAATCACACTCAGCTCTATCGTGGCCATTTGTGGCCCACTGACACCCATTATAACTACAGTTTTTGATCCCTCTTAATTGACACTTTAAAATCAAATCATCTATGTAAAATGGCTTTCATTGTAAAGAGAGTTTTTGAGTTTTTTTGCCAGCTCATATATTTTGTCTATTTTTGGTTAAGGGAGCAATTTCATGTAATATATGGGGTTTTCAGATCTTATTTACATTACTGAAATGTTGTACAAACACAACATACTGAACATTCTTGCTACATTCACTGCTTAATTTTGTGTATTTTGCACCAATCCTAATAATAAAATCCAAATTTGATATAAATTCATCATTTAACCCTCTGAATACCAGAGGCCTTACATATTACCACTAATATGTTAACCATTATATATAACTAACACTGTATGTTTCAGGCTATAAAAGACAAAGCTCAATATTTCACAATAGAGAGAAGTCATTAGCCATACAGTCCATCCATTTTTTACTGCTTTATCCAGGGACAGGTCACAGGGGGCAACAAACTAAATCTGGACCTCCCTCTTCCTGGACACTTCGCTCTCCGCTTCCTCCAGCTAACCCCAAGGCATTTTCATGTCAATCAAGAGACATATTCCCCCCAGCGTGTCCTAGGTTTTCCCTGGGGACTCCTGCCAGTCAGATATTCCCAGACCTCCCCAGGGAGGTGTCCAAAAGGTATCCAATGCACGGGCCTCAGCTGGCTCCTCTTGATGTGGAGGAGCAGCAGCTTGTACGAGCTCCCCCTAGGTGATCAAGCTCCTCACCTTGTCTCTAAGGGCATTTTAACACTGACACTGGCTAGGTTGGCACAAAAGAGCTTCTGACCCAAGTGTGGTGTGCTTGTGCAGCAGCCGCACTCAGGTGCACACTAAACGGCCGCTCCCAGACCGCTCTAAACAGGAGGTCTCGGAGCAGTACCAGAGGTTCTTGACGCACCCTGGAGCAGTGTCTGTGGAGGTGAAAGCTGCTTGCCTGGAAATTCCAGACTCACCGCTGTACCAGCGGATGAGTCTGGTCGCCTTAGAATCAATTCGATTTCTAGGGCGGAGCAAACCCGAGTTAACGGGCAGCGGAGTTAGCCAATCAGAAAATGGCGGACGTAACGTTAACAAAGCAACAATAACGTGAGAAAGTAAACAAACGGAGTAGTGAAGCCACGAGGGAGGAACGAGGGAGTTATTTCAACATTACCATACCATACCGCTGAATGAAACAAACTCTCGGCTCCTCGGTGCACCATCTTTATTGTTGTCGGGGAGGAGATGTGTACGAGTGACGCTGCTCGCGAAGAACACGTGACTTAAATAAACCAATCAAAATGCACGGTTGGGATTTGAGTAAACCACTGCGGACGGCGTGGTGACCAGACTGATATTTCTCTGTAGAATAACACAGAGACATATCAGTCTGGATTTTCCAGGCAAGAAAGCTGCTGACTTCAGACCAACCCACCAGTAGTTTTGCTAGAGATAATTACTGCCTGTCATTTTGCAGGATTAGTTGTCTGCTGTCCAGTAAGCGGTTCCTCTCACCGTGTATAAAAAAGTGCCAGCCAGAAACACATTGTGTATGAAGTAGTATCACCTGAGTGGTCTGGGCATTATGGCGAAGAGATGGAGAATCTTTCTACGTCCTGCACTGATTTCCACAGCGGAACACACAGAGCTAAACTCTTCTTTCCTTGAGAGCGCTGTTTTGCAAATACTACAGCCTCTGCATGTGTCCTCATAAACAGTTTGACAGACCTGGGAGAGGGGAAGCCACGCATTAAGCGTGTGATGGTGCGGAATAGTGCGTGATGGTGTGTTCAGGGGTGCTCCGGAACAATTAGAAATGTAGTGCTTGAGCCCAGTTGTCATGGGAAAAGTTCGTCAGTCAGCTGACGGTTATCACGTGGTTTATGTTGCGGTGTTTGATGCTAATGGTAAAAAACGCATGTGAGCAGAAACCGAACTAAAAGAAAAGTAAACACAACTACATTTAGTGCACCCTGAGGCTGCACCAAGGAGCACACCAACATGTGTGAATACAACCTAAGGGAGCCCAGATACCCTGCGGAGGAAACCTATTTCGCCTGCTTGTATCTGAGTTTTCGTCTTTATGGCCAAGCTCATGACAGGAGAGAGTAGGAACAGAGATAGACAGTAAATCGAGAGCATTGCCTTTCAACTCAGCTCATTCTTTACAACAGTCTGACTTACTGCCATGAACCAAGCTCCTGCTCCGGTCATACAGCCCTTAGCAAAGGGCCCCATACCACATACTCCAAAAGTACCCCCTACAGGACCCATGAGGGACATGGTCAAATGCCTGTAGACAGGTTGGGCAAACTCCCATGAACCCTCGAGCACCCTGTGAAGAGTATAGAGCTGCTCCAGTGCTGCATGACCAGGAACCAGAGTGTTGCTCTTTTATCTGAGGGAGATGTCATTACTCCCTATAATTGATGAAGCCTAATATTTTCTAATACTCATGGCAGTACAGTATCCATAACAGTAACAAAAATATGTTTTTTATTGTAATATTACTTATTTTGAGCATGGACAAACACTGCTACAAGGCATGTTAACTCTCTGTTAGCTCCCTCAGTTCCTCTCAGAGCACACCACAGAATCATGTGTATTCAAGCAATGAATACAAACTTTTTACCATCTTACCAGAGATACAAATGATCTGGAAGCTAGAATGACTTACTTTCTTAGATTAGGATTCACTTATAGCATTGGTAGCGGCTGCACCTGAATAAACTCCAGGCCAAATTTATAAACAGTGCCCGTGTTTGCTTTTGTTTACCTGCTGCTGCAGCTTTGATTCAAAGCTGCCCCTGCACTTTGACACTTTACCCCCTCAAAATCCCCTCCCCCCACTCTTTTTTTTTTCAAATGCACAAACAAAAAAGTATCTGACCCCCAGAGCACACCTATGTCAGAACTGACTGATTCATTGGAGAGCAGTAAGCCATCATTCTCCCCTATAGGAAACTTAGAATATTACCCAAAATTGCTCCCTTGACCAAAAATAGACAAAAGACATGAAATGACAAAAAAAAACTTAAAAACACATATTTTCATGTCGAGTTTATCATGAAAGCCATTTTACATGAATTATATGATTTTATACTGTTAATTGCAAGGGATCAAAAAATGAACTTATAATGGGTTTCAATGGGCCACAAATGGCCACGATAGAGCTGAGTGTGACTTTTGTGTGTAAACAGTTTATTATTGATATTTTTAAAGAACTGAAGTTGAAAATAAAAGGTCTTATAAAAGTCCAGATCCCTGGGAAGTTTCATGCCATTATCATTAACACAGCTCAAATGGTTATAGTGAAGTGGCCACTAATGGCCACCATAGAGCCCAGAGAGTTGAATAACTGAAAATTACAAAATGCTTAACATTTTTGGTGCATTGTGATAAAAGAACATAAATATGGTTTTGTTTTTTAATTCCACCATAAAAACAAAATGCCCTGGGGCCCCAGATTCAGGTTAAGGTGAAAGGTATACTTTACAGTTGGGAAATTTGTTCTCTGCATTTGACCCATCCTTCAATGTCGCTGGGGCAACCTGTCAGGAGCAGTGGGCAGCCACGGTGCAGCGCCCAGGGACTCGTGCAGATCTTGAGCCAAGATCCTGGTCAGGACAATCTGGCTGGAGGATTAGCCTGTTGTGCATGTTTTGAGGTTGATGGGGGAAACCATAGCACCCGGAGGAAACCCGCCCAGAAAACAGGGAGAACATACAAACTCAACACAGAAAGAAAGGTGAGGCAAGAGTGCTAACCACTAAGCCACTGTGCCACCAAATTACCAAGTTACGCCACTGTAGACTATAACTGATGGACTTTTCAAGAAATGTGTATGTTCAAAATATACATTTTTGCCCATTATGATTTTATGATTGGGGTTGTTTTTATATATTAAAGTCTAAATATGTCATTTCTGGTCGTTTTTGAGTAAAACATGAGAGATACAATCTGAAAAAGACGGCCGACATCACCGTTAAATGCACATGCAGCGCATCTTTTATTAAACCTCTTAACTTGTTTTAAAGATTTAACAAATGATATCTGTGTGATCCCTGCACCTAGATTCCTGAAACAAAAACTGTCAGAAAGCTTAAACTCTTCACTATCAGCTCAGTGCATATATCTATGTGTTGTGAGTTTTGTAAATACAGCTGCGCAAAGACACAAAGTCATTCCAGCAGTTGGTGCCCTACATGATGCGCGAAATTGGAGCGGCACACAGAGCTGATTTAAAAGTGGCAGGGGCATCTTGGATTTCACCCCTGCACTCCATCATGTTTGCTAACTCCTTCTTCTGATGTTTTCTGCTCTCTCCCCCAACTCAGTCTGTGGAAATAGTAACCTACAAAATGGTCTAAGATCCAACCCGGCGGTAAAAAAAAAAAAAAAAAGAAGGAAATTCACAAAATCGCATGCCATTTTGATCTCGTGTCACCCCTAATAAATGCTGAAATTTTCTCAAAATAATGAGTTTGAATCTAACATTACTTACCGAGTGAATATTGTATCTGTCTTTTAATATTAAACCCAGCCTTGTTCATTCATTCATCTTCTTTCGCTTATTCCCATTAAGTGTTGAGGGAAGTTGCAGCCTATGCCAGCAACTGTGGTTCTTAGGCAGGATACACTCTTTACAGTGGCCAGCTAGTCACAAGGCTGGCACAGAGACACACTGACAGAGAATCAATCATTTACTAGGGGCAATTCAGAGTCCCCAATTCCCCTATCCACGTCTTTGGAACGTGGGAGAATGCTGGAGTACCAGAGGAGTAACATGGGTGGGACATGCAGACCACACTCAAAGAGATCAGCCAGCCCATGGATCAAACCCATTACTACATATTGAGGTGCACGAACCACTCTGCCACTGTGCACCCCTACACCTAGCTTTCATACTTTTAATTTGATCTGACTGCCACAACATTTCAGCTTTTCTACACTGCAAATAACTATTTTGACTTCATTGGCTTTATTTTGATGTCTTAATCTCTGCCTTACAGCCTTTGTCACTATAATACCAGGGATGTCATTCAGAAATATGACCCAGAGCAAAAGCTCAAAAACACTGTCAACAATGGGAGGACCTGATCTGCGCTTCTTCTTTGCATTCTAAATGAATAACCCTGATGCCTGACTATTTTGCTGCCACAACACTGCACTCTGCTGGTAATTCAAAGTGGGAATGACCTTTTAATAAAGTAAGAGAGGCAGTAAGAAAGTGAGATTTTTACAGACATAATTCACTTTACATTTCTGAAGAATATATACTTTATATATATATATATATATATATACTCTATATTTAAATACATATATTTAGAGTTTAAATAAGTACAAAGCAAGAAAGTAAATTTGTGCTGAATTTCTTCAGACCTTCAGAATTTCTGAAATAAGTAAGTACTGTGTTTTTGACCTTGGTGGCAAAGTGGGTTGTGGTATTAGTAATAGTAATGTGGTGCAATGGTTCATATTAGTAGCTGTAGCACCATTAGTGGAAATAGGAGAAATAGTAATGTAGCAGTGGTAGAAATATTAATAATAGTGATGGTAGTAGTAGTAAGAGTAATAGTAGTATTAATTACAGTAGTAGAAGTAGCAGTACAAAAAGTAATAATGGTAGCTGTGGTGATAGTAGTACATAGTGTGTGTAACACTAGCAGTAAGAGTAGAAGTAGTAGTATGAATAGATGTTATTATAAAGTAGTACAGTAGCAGTAGTGGCAATAATAGAAGCTACTTAAGAAAATGTTGCACTACATACATTGCACTGTTTTACTTTCACTCAAGTAACAATTACAAGTATTTTTTCTTATACTTGAGTAATAATATTTTGAATAAGCAGTGCTTTTACTTACATTTGGAGCACTGTCATCTGGATTAACCTCCAGATTAATCTTCATACTTCCAGTATTATTATTATTTTTTTCCCCACTGTGCCCCAGACGTGCTCTGTGGAGGCGTTGGTATAATGTCAGATCTTAAGCAGGTTAATAGTATTACAGTCCTTTAGCTGTAGTGACGTGCATTTAGAGACTCGGAGGGAAGGTTTGAGTAATTACTCCTGGATCCTGGAGCTGAGGGGCCATTTTGAACATTTAGAGCAATAACACGATGTCTGACTTCTTCACTCACTTTGTCACAAGAGTTTCCCATGGCGCCCCTGGAGCTGACCACCCACCTCTTTTTTAGCCTTGTTAATGAACCAAAGGGAAATCATATCTCAAGATGGATACCCTTTCCCTTCATGTGCACTATACTTATTACTGCATCCCAGAAAGATCAAAGCTCTCTAAAACTAGCCTCCGAGCTCACAGGCCCCTAAAGATTCTTCACAGGACTAGAATAACGAGGTGGAGACTGGCTTCACTTTTATCTTCACCTTGCTTTGTGACTGACTCATATTTGTCAGAAGTCTTTTGGGAAGAGTAGAGGAGCTGTACTCTCCTCAAAAATGAAGTTGAAGACTGGGGATTATTCAGCTGGACAAAAAAAATCCACTTCTTCCTTTAAAATGTTGAGACCTCATATTCTCTGAGCATCTGATAGGAAGATGATTTGTATATTGAAAAATATGAGACAATGCTTTGTACAGATAGGAAATAAGGTCGAGGTGGTGGATGGGTGCAAAATCTAGAACTTTATGAGAATAGAGTTAGGTTTGAGAACATTATCTTAGTATTTTGGATATACTTTGGTTAAACCAATTAATTTTTTAGACTGGAGCAGCAATACAGCGACTAAACCAGATACTATGTAAAAAGGCCAGTGAAAATGTGATATTTAAAGCGGAACTCAGTAACTCTGCTTGTTTCTTCACTCTCTTTGCCTTATTTTCCCCTATAAAGCTGCCCCTACAGTTCAGAGTAAAGCACTATTATAAATACTCACAGCCCAGTTGACTCTGTGTGACCCCTCGCTTGTCTTTACTTTTGTTTTCCCCTTTGCGTATCTGTACAAAATTTTTTCTTCCATTTTGCGGCTCTGGTCACAAAAATCAAGAACTAAAGCCACCGTTAGCTTGTTGTTTTGCTAACTGGGATGTGCCGCTTACTGCCCGAGACTTATGTGACTCCGGGTCTGCGACACTCAGACTTGCAAGTGTCACTTACAGCCCAGAGACAACAGGGGGAGATGCCGCACGCTTCATTTACATCACAATAACTCATTTAATCATCACACGGACTCCTGTTTATTTAAGATTTTAAAAAAGTTACTGAGTTCTGCTTTAACACTTTGCATTCACAACACTGAACAACATAAAAGTTTTCTTCAAATATATAGACCATAAAAATGTTTCACAAAACTAGGCCTCACAATGTCCAACTAAAACAATTAAATTTCAGTCCAGACTGTCACAATGCGACAGTGTCTTTAACTGGGAAAGCCAAGTTATGGGGTTGTATATGAGGTAAAGGAGTAAAAGCCTATTACAAATATAAAGCCCTTCATACACAAATTAACACATTTAAAAAAGCCTTACCAGTTGTTATAATGTTGTTCTGATTTGAGCATATAAACATAATAATAAGTCATAATATTAACATAACAAAGATGGGTCATGTTCTCATCTGCTTCTCCAAATTGGGAATATGCTTCTATAAGTATCTCATAGACCACATTTTACAATACTGGGCTTCATTTAAAGCTTAGTCATGTACTGTGTGTTACTCATTACAAACTACTGAGTATCTGTAATACAGTTATCTGAATCCAACACAACAGTACCACAACTATTTAATGTGTGAGAAAGATTTGATTAGGTCGTGTCTCAGCATTTCCCAAAACTGCAGTGTAAAATGACACGTGACCAGTACCAAGCGGCGGCAGACTAACCTGGGGACCTGTGCCTCTGTCGATCCAGAAACAGCTGTTTGAGCTCTAATTAAAGGAAGTAGCAGGTGTCACCTGAGCCCCGAATGCAGGGGCACACCTGGCTGCATTCATTTGATCCAAAGTGCTTTTGACGGACTGCCGGCACTCCGCTGTCCCACATTAAGCCACAGCAACTGAGCACCTGCTGGGGACCGAGCACACTAACACTGTTTATGTGCAGCCTGGCCAACCCATAGAGACCGAATCCTCACACAGACCCAAGGGACCGCTCCACCATTCCTGCCTGAACATCTGTAAAGTGAGCAGACCTCTCCGACACTGACCTCTGAGCTTTAAGGGCTGCCCAAGATAATTGTCTGCAGAAGGCTCCCTGCGGCTGTAAAGGAGGCTTGTTGCAGATCTCCTGATGATTTCACAGGACATTTAACTTTACACCTCTCATTTGTTACCTCTTCAGGGTATTTCCAAATATCCATTACCAAGGGTAGCTGGGAACAAAGCAACCCTTAACCTCCACTGGCTTTTATGTATGTGTAAATTATCCAAGGATAATGTGACAGTGCATTTTGGGCAATAACCAAGTATCGACACGATGCAGCTGAAGCTGTTTAAACCAAAATGACCTTTGAAACTCAAGTCAAAAATAAGCATTAATATGTCTGGCACTTTATGAAATCACATTGCCAGTAATGGAGCTGCATTTGCGAGTCAGCCCTACTTCGGGTCATGCCACCCTCTCTGTTGCAGCCGTTTCTTTATGCCAATGACAATACATTAATTTCATGAGTCAACAGGCTACGACTGCCAGTTTGTCTTGAGCTAAACAGTGTTTAATTGGATTCTGATCCATGGCAACACCACTGGAGCCCTGTTCCCAGCCTTTATTTCAGCTGCACCTAGAGTTTAATGGCGATTATTACATCCCTCCTGCAGTGTCCCAGCGGTAGTGCGTTCGAGGCCCCTGGGACGACTGCAGAGACATGCACAGTCCCCTGCTTTCTCCCCACTGCCCGCCTGCCCTGCTCACTTCATTGTCGGCCCAGAGCTGCCACCGCGACTGCTGCGACGTTTTGTTACAGCACCACTGAGAGGAGTTCAGGTTCAAACTGAATTATGATAATACAGAGCTAATAAACGGCACGGATTCTGCCACAGATGAGAAAACAATGCACAGCGTGTGGGCCTCATTTGTACATGCATAAATTAGTGCATTGAAAAAAAAAGAAGAAAAATAGGAATGTGTTTGTAAAGCAACCTTGTTGTGACTTTCAATGCAAAATAAAGTCACAAGTCATGCATTATTTGCTGGTAATAAACTGTTTATTTCCAAAATTCAAAACATTTGCAGCAAATATGACCAAGCATGACAGGTGTGTCCTGAGCTGGTTACAATAAAAAGACACTAAACAACTTGCCTCTCCTCTCATAAGTCACTAAATAATTGTTTTATTTTCTTTATTTTGAGTTTATACTATTAATTGCCTAATAAAGATCAGTCTCTCTCCCCACATGCTGAACTGTAATTAATCACTATTAAAATGCATACCATTTCACAGAAGTGGGCCCTTAAAAAGTAATTTATAAATTTATAAAGTGCATACTGCCTATTATGAAGTTTATAACTATTACAAATGTACTTCAAAGGAGCTTATAGTTTCAGTGTTTTGCAGCCTTTATATTGTTTTAATTTAATCAAAAAGTGAAACAGATTTTAAAATTCATGTGCCATAAAGGTTGGACAATAATCAAGAAAAAATTGCTGCTGTAAAAAAATAGATCACATATGATCATGGAAAAAAATTGTCCCACGATCAGACCAGTTAAGGATTACTGTTCTAATGAGTCACGTCAACAGGAAGCCCAAAGTATGTGCCTCAGAGCCTGATTTTTCTTGATGGAGCTTTCAGGCATGCTGTTCAAATTGTATTTTGTAAAAAGCCTTTTTTTTTAACAACTGTTCAAAATAGGTTAAAGGAAAATAGGTGCTACATTAAAAACAGGATGAATTATTCACTTGTTAAAATAAACCTTTGGCAATTCCTGAGTGACACAAGCTAACAAGGTCCTTAGAGATGCTAGACCAAGCACCACAGACCAGTCAAAGGTCGCAACCCCGGCCAATCTAAATTTGTGAGGACCGGTCGGTGCAAGAGGTCAGCCCAGAGAACACAGGGCAGGAAATACACACTGATCATGGGCCTCTGACCTTCAGTGTAGCCCTGCGCTGTCTTGCAACCACAGAGTCAGAAACACAATACATAATACATCAGGCCTCTCCAGCTGGGACCACCACTCGCACAAGCCCTACATACAAACAAAGAACTCGCACCGTGGTGTGATGTCCGTCTCCCATCGATAATGAACACACCCAGCATGACCATTGTTTTCTTCAATACAGAGGTCAGAGGAGTAGTCAATATCTATATCAAGTACTCCAACACAGGGACTTGTGTAGAGGTACAGGCAACAAAAAAAAAAAAAAAATAAAATATAAAAAAAAAATAATATATATATATATATATATATATATATATATATATATATATATATATATATATATATATATATATATATATATATATATATATATAAAGTACAACAAATTGAAAGTAAACACAAGTACTGCAAGGTAGTCTGGCCAGAAAGCCCCAGTTACTTTCTTGGCAAAAGCTTGTGGGTCTGGAACAACTCCCAGTTCAAGCTGTCTTCTTCTTGACTTTGTTCATACAAGGCAATCATGAGTGTTTATCTACAATAGGCCAATGCCTTTCCAACACTATAGTGGAGCTAGTGTATAGTTCAGCTCAAAATGTCTAAGGTTAGGGTTATCAAAGGCTAGGTTTGATAAAAAAAAAATTCGTTATTACTACCTAATGTTAAACAGACTTACTGTATATGTTCCACCCTACAACTTAAAAATACTTACTTAAAAATAGTACTTGTAATTAAGGGTAATGTACAAAATGTCCATTGCATTCAGTAAATTAATTTACCAGCAAAAGCAACAATTCACATCGACAATTGTATGTATATGAATATTAATTACCAAAACTATTGAGTAATTGTCCAACGCATCTGAATAACCCAAGAAATTAGTAGCCCATACCTGGGATCTTGGAAAACTAAAGAAAAAAAAAGAAGGAGGATAAGTCTTACCATTCATTTGATATTAATTGTCCAAACCAAGGTGCCTAGGCATTGCATTGTAGTGGTGGTGAGTTGATGGAACCAAGGAATCAGGCATGGATGAACCAAGAAGATGGGAATGAATGAACGAGGACTGAGGATCCACAAGCCCAGATTTCTATGAAAAAAAAAACAATCACACAGTTATCAAAGGTTCATGCTAACTGTCCATTTAGAGGTGTCCAAACATTTTTCATTGAGGGCCACATACTGAAAATTATATGCGGAGGGTGCAGGGCGGGCCACTTAGTCTGGGTGACATATTTCGGCTTGCCATGGGCTACTCTCTTTCAGGGGTCTCCACAGTGAATCAATAGCATGAGCTCTTTGGCAGAGGTTTTACTTGGGATGCCTGTCTGCAGCCACACATTTGCTCTGCCTTGGGGCCAGCACATAGTACAGTATAACAATATAACAGAATTGATGTCAGGTCCATATCAAACAAATACAAAGCATTTTACCCATGCTACCTCTGGCAATTTGGGCTAATTAAGAAAGAAACTTGCCTCACAGTCCACTTACTGACTGTGTCACATACAACACAACCACCAATAATATATATATTTTGTTACTTGTATGTTCTAAATTTGATAAATTGCTGACGTGCTTATAGTTTACTGCAATTGACACAAACAACCTTCACAGTACCAACAAATAACACAAAATACAGCTAGCATATAGCCTACACACTGGCACTTCCTTGGCCAGCAACTCATTGTTAATGAGCATTTTCCAGGCAATGAAACTCAGAAAACAAAACAACACGTTCACTGTGAATAGTCACACTGCTTTTTATAGTTATCCCAACAGGGATGTGTACTTTGCTAAAATTGGGTTCACGTTTTCACAGTTTACGCCACTTTATCAGTAAATATAGCATGCTAGCGTAGCACAAAATGGCGGTCACAACTCACCAACATAACCACGTTTTTACACAGGTCAACAAGGTCCAACGAAGTTTTACATGGAGACACAGTTCCTTGAGGATATTTCGTTTGTCCAAGGTTAGTTTCTGCATCAGCTTTGTTCTAGTTTACCCAGGTCAAGGAAAAAACGCCTAAGACAGAGACTGACAAGAACAGGATGATCACTCCAAGCGCATTTTCACGCACAAAAATAATTTCATCTTCTTTTTTATTTCTTCTGGTGTTTAACACAAAAATGCAACGTATAAACAACTTGCTTAAAAAATAGCAATGTTCAGTCTTGTTTACAACCGCCAGTCGGTAAAAATATGAATTACACTTGCAATGGACTGTGACAAATAAAAGTGCTTAGGGAATAATCTGGGGGTTACACCTTGCTACTTCAATTGGTTGCACTTTTATAATTTCCATTTGTATGTAGGATACTGCTTCCTGTTTTCTGAATTGTAATCTGGTCTCAAACCTAAATTGACAGGCAGCCTACCAGACTATGCCTTTGTAAAGAATAAAAAACAATTATGATGAAGCAAGATGTAGGCTATAAAATTATGGTTATAAACTTATAGATAAAACTGAATAAAAGCAAAAACAGTGTAAGCACATAAAGGTACATTTCTTCAAGCATATAGACTTCTCAAGTGAAGATAAGGAAAATCTAACTAGCTTCAAGCTTCTTTTACAACACAGGATTTAGCCCACTGGGACCTCAGCATCCCTTATGGATCCTTGTTGTTTTTCTCTTTGCAGGTACTTTTGTTGAACTGATCAATAAGGTCTCTTATGAAAATCCTTACTGAATTGAGTTCCCCTACTCTTAGAGATACTACACTTTTAGTCTAGTAATTTTTTCCCTCCACGCTCAGAAAATGAACAACAGATCAAGCCTGGAGAGTTTTGCTGCTTAAGAGTGAGAATGAAGAGAAAACGCATGAAACATAAAATCCCCTGTGTTTTCAGGAAATGCAGACCGTCTCTCATTCTCTTTCTCTCCCTCTCTTCTTTCCATCTGCTTTACATAGGGGAACTGTTCTGAGGTTTGTGCTCACATTATTTGAATTTCATACAGTGTTTGACATTTGATAATGGTGCCATGTGTTTATAGATTTCAGACTTCCCATGCAGGAGGTTTCCTATCATGTTTGTTCAGAATAGCCTGCTTCCAAAAAAGCAATTAAATTCAAAAATCTTGGTATGATATTAAAAAGACAAACACAATTATTGTTTTAGCTTTGCATGAATAGATACATATCAATTTTGTTTTAAGAACTAGATCTCTATTATTTACATAAAATATTCAGAATGGGAGGAGAGGATGGGACGGCAACTGTCTCTTACTATAATAATTTCTTTCTTGAAAGAGGCTGACTCACTTCCTTGACAAATTTCTGCTATGGTCTATACATAGCTTTTCTTTGTCAGGTAAGTGCTGCTGTGTATGCAGGTGGACAATGAGAATAATTACTGAGAATAATGCATTCTGCCACTGTGCCCAGACTGAAACACAAAAGCAATGTCTAAAAAAATGTGTTTAGTTATAAGTGGGACTCCTAACAATTTTGTTTTTTAACATTCATTTTTTTCTAAAATTAATAAATAAATAATTAAAAAATATGCAAGCCTTACAAAAGTGGATGTAGGCTTGTATTGATAGGAAGAGAAGAGTACTTGCATTTGAGGTATGTTTACTACTTGTAAGTCATAAAACGGCTAAGGACAAAGAGTGTACTGTTCTTGAGTGAAGCCGTTTGCAGTTATAGGTATACAAGTTTTATGCTAGCGCCATCTACTGGACAAAGACGTCTACTTATATAAAGTTTCAGTCAAATTCAGAGTGAAAATATGCCATACAAACACCGTGCGAATATGTTGTGATTTTTTTATTTTATGCTCGAAAACAAAACGGAACCAAACTTTGTGGAGTGTTTGTTCCTCTTCGGGCTGTTTACGGTGGCACGGTGCTAACAGTTAGCAGAGGAACTTGTAGCAAAACATTGGAGTGACTGAAATATGTTATCTTGTTAGTGTAAATGAATGGTAAGTGCCGAATTTATCGTATTTAAATAAACTGCACTGGTTCCAGTAAAGAAGCTAATAATGTCTGTTAGCTAAATCGATTGTTTTACAAATAACATTTTCACACTATCTTTGCATGTGTAATAGAATATTTAAAAAGAACTGTTTGCATGTGTCCACAATAGCTGTAATGTTGCAATTTAGTGTGGTTTAAAGTAAAACTATTCTTAATTTACCTATTTAACTAGATCTTTACTAAATCAAGTCAAATGACAGGTCATAATATCAAGACCTATGCTTCCTTGAATGCGGCTGCATAATGTATCAAAAATAGCTTATACAGGTCATATTTTTGTTAATGTGAATGTCAGTCTGTAGTTAAAATGCTCCATCAGAGTGTAATTGCATTGCCTTGTTACAGATTACCGCCTGAGCCACTCACATGTGCTCTGACTACTTCACAGCTCATAAGATGTGTTTATGCACCCAAATGTATCAGGTGGTTAAAGTTGGCCCGCTCCTCTCTCTGGCAGCATCTCGCAGTGGCTGATAGCTTCCAAACACGGATGGACTGAGTTACATAGAAGCACTTTTGGCGGCTCCACCAACTCTGTGACAAAGTGGCGTCATTGTGCATGTGTCACACTCGCAGCTTTGGCTCTCGCTGTCCTCACCTGCCTTTCACTGTTGCCAGTTTGGAAATTAGGTGTGTACATCTGTTTTCTCTGCCGCAGTGAGCCTGTCTCAAGTGGGGAAAAATGAAATGTCCTGTTTATGTCTACCACACAAGTGGCAGTTTTAGCAAATTATGACATTGGTGTCCTTGTAATCTATTTACCAGCAAGCTCCCAAACTATCTTGAAGTAAATTTAGCAGAAAATTAAAGTAATCTGTCATTATGCCATGATGCTGAAGTGTTGTCCTCCTTCACCTTCACTCTCTGTCTAGCAGATTAATAGAGACCTTCTCGTCAATGGCGATGCTGTGGTCAAAACTCTCCGCCGTCCTGCCTCTTAATGAGGATGAGTTTCCCCTGCAATTCACTGACAAAGTGGACTCAAGTGTGGTGGAAATGCTCACATGCTCCAGACAACAGCTGTACAGTGACACTACAAGTGCCCAACGGATGCTTAGCGCGCAAATCATTTTGGACTTTTCCTGGGAAAAGCTCAACACTGGGACATGGAGGGATGTTGACAAAGAGTGGAGACGTGTTTATTCCTACGGCTGCCTGTTTAAAGTGGCTGCGCTGTGCCAAAGTGATCCAACAAAAGATGAGCTCCAGCAGGCAATCAGGACTTGTGACATGGGTCTACTGATGGGAGCAGCCATAATGGGTGATATACTGCAAAACATAGTCCAAATACTGGAGAGTGAAGTTAGGAGATCCAACAAGGAAGAGGATCAAGGTGAACAGGTTAAGGCCAAGGTTTGTGGTTTTACATTTGAAGATTTATTACACAAATCATTTGCTGTCAAAGGCTCAAACTTTCATGTATACAAACTAAGGCTGCATAAAATTATAGAAAACTTTACAATATTTTACTTTTCTTCATGCAATGAAAACATGGTGTTATTAATAGAACTATAGTATTAAAAGAAAATGCTGGGCTACATTTGGGCACCCCTCACATTAAAGTATACATAACATTATTGACGCTCTGTTGCTAAAGAATGGATTATTTATATATTTATGTTATAGTTAATAATTAATGCAACTGCTGCTGTACATATTGAGAACAGTTCTGTTCCAGAAAGCTACACTAGGACAAAGACAGGTAAGGTAATACAGCATAATAAAGCAGCACTGTGTCAAATAATGTAGTGCAGGAATTACAGGAATCATTTCACAGGTACAATAGGACTCTAGACTTGCACCACTGGGGAGTAATTTTCAAATGAGTTTATTTATTTTTCACACAAAATATTAGTTATGCACAGTGCATTGGGAGCCATAAAATGCAATTGGCCTATTTAAAACCTTTTACAAAATAAAAAAATACAGACACCAATGATATCATTGGCCAAGTGGGAATATTTGTTTTATAACTTGTGCCTAAATATATCTCAAAAAGAAAGATGCAGATTATAATGTCACTATGTCCCTGCATTAAAATTACCTTTAATTGCTAAGGTCTAGTTAGTAACGTAATATATGAAACCTGGAGAGGCTTAGAATTACATTCATACGTGTTATTTTGTGGGTATCAGGCAGCCATAACCCGTCTGTGTTTGCATGGCCTTTCTGTGTTACCTCCCACTGTCCAAACACATTCATGTATAGGCAAATTGGTAAATTAATATGAGAGTGACTGGTTGAATGTATCTCTCAAAATGTTAGCCCTGTAACTGGTGTTAGCACTATTCTACATTTTTACATTTTTAGAATAATACTGTTAATGCTAAAAAATAATACTACTTTCCTGGTCTCCTGAAGGCTTCTAAAGTATTGTATGTCACGATCCATAATTCCTCTCCTCTTTTTGCACCAGTTTATCTGAGCTGCATTGTTGGCCATGAGCATCAGGAGCCATTTGAGTGATGGAGTAGCATGTCCCCTTTTCGCTCTTTATCTTGTCACATTTAATCAAATGTCAGGCCAAATGAAAACCACTCAAATGTCACTTCTGCCTTTTTCAGTGCCACCAAAATTAAGGGGTAGCTTTAAGAGAAACAAAAAACAAACCCAAAGCTTCAATATTCCCTTGTTGTTGTCCTTTCAGCAGCTTTAAAATTTGGATAAGCTTTAACCAGTCTGAAAGCCTTTGTTGTCTTGGCATCATTAACAGAGAGTAAAGATTGAGCTGCCACGGTGCCCACACGTCCCTGTGATCAAAGACGACTTGGCAATTCCCAGGATAAAGTGTCTGTCGCTAGAGAGCTTCAAGTCGAACTACCTCCTCCCACTAAAACCTGTTATTTTGGAGGGAACCATTGACCACTGGCCTGCACTTAATGACCATCCCTGGAGGTGTGTGTTATCAACATTTTATCCTTTGCCAAATCAAAGCAGCAGCTACACACTTGTTAATTTACTGTATCTATTATCATAAGGTTCCTATCTTTTGTTAAATTTTCTTCTTGAAAATAATTTATACAAAAGTTGTTTATTCTCTACAGCGTAGTATAGTGAAGGACTGCCCTATTATGCACAACTCAGGGTTCATATATTTATTCTGGCCCTCTTCGCGAATAGCAATGCATGATTTACATTTCAAAAAGCTTGTTTATTTCATACTAGCCTGTTAAGCAGCACCTCATTTCAGCCTCACATTTGAAGCAGGCCATTTGAGCTGCTGCCCTCCCTTTACCAAAAGCCCTCACTGATCTGATTGGCCAGCATTCACCAACCACACACTCTGACTGTAATATATATTAGCCTATTCCATTGTTATTGCTTTATTTGGTAATAGCAGCATGCGCAGAGTTGAGCCCATTCCTCCGTTTAATTCTGACTCCCTAATTAAATCTTTGACACCAGAATCTTGCTACCTGTCCAAAGATATCCTTCACTGTCCTCCCAAGTCCTGACAACTGACTATTCGCTTTGACACCTGACATAAGCTCCTAGCTCCTGAGTCATGGGTCTGGTGGTGCAGGACTGCATCACAAGTTCACAAGTGTGCAAGGGGGCATTTTTTTTCTGCACCGTGTTTTTATGTAAATACTGTAGCCATGGGATTGTAGGAGATCCTAGTGGCGTGATAACCTTGAGCAAAAATATCATGATTATGCAATTACAGCAAAATTTTTAGGTCAAGGAGCAAAGCAAAAAAGGAAGTGTTTCAGTTGTCATAGTAGTGTCTCACTAATAGAAAACAAATGTGTAATCCTTGAAGGCATATCCTCCTTCTACTAGGAACAATTAGTTTAAATCTATGTCTTCAAGGCAGGGGTGTAACTGGCCTAATAATTCAACAATACATTTTTTTAGATAAGATATTTTTAGGCCTTTTCAGCTTCATTGGACAGTGCAGTCGAGAAGTGACAGGAAATCATGGGGGAGAGTTTCAGCAAACTGTCAGAGTTCAGATTCAAACCCACAACACCAAGGCAGTTTGTGCCATGTATATGGCCCTCTGCTTTACCAACTAAGCTATACCGCTATACCAACCTACAAAATAGAAGAAGCAATGACACCTTTGTTTTGAAAATACAACTTAGCATTATTACCTTTGTCCTGAGGTTTATGTGCTATGCTCTTTTATTTAATCCTTTATTTTGAGCAAAAATTATTTAATAGTTTAAAGAGTCATGCAATACTTTACCTCTGATTTTCTATATTAAAAAAAGTCAATTTATTTGTAGAGTACTTTTTGTGCTGATTCCAAGCCGGGATAAATGGGATGGTTGTATCAGGGAGGGCATTCATCGTAAAACCTATGCCAAATAAATATGTGAATCACTGCACACACAGGTGAAGCTTGATTTTCTGTTGTGACCTTTTAGGGGAAAAGTCGAAATTGTTTGTGTCTAATCTACTGTTTTTATCAAATGTTTACTTATTTTATTATTCCTTTTTGCAAAGCATAGAATACATCCGCAATGTTGCTGGCTGCCGGACAGTTCCCGTGGAGGTGGGATCCCGGTACACAGACGTGGAGTGGTCACAAACACTTCTCACTGTTAATGAATTCATTGATAAGTTTATTTTAAACAAAGTAAGTTCTTTCTCAAAAGTTTTTTCTCACTTAAGATGCATCTAGAAACATATTTTGTGACTGACTGTTTACTGTGCTCCTCCAGGATCAAGGGAAAGGTGTGGGTTATCTCGCTCAGCACCAGCTTTTTGATCAGGTAAAGTTCCCTCTCGTTTGATCCTTCTCCCTGTAAATGTATGAAGTCCTCACATTCCCCCAGTGCATCAGATCCTCTGCTCTTTAAATATCTACTTTTGAAATATTACAAACATAATCTGCCTATTAATAGATTTCCAGGTTGATATTTTTCAATGTATGAAGAATGAGTTTCTTTTTCTCCCCTCTGTCATCCTCACAATACATTGCTCTCAACATTGACTTTTTGTCCTAATTTTACCCTCCCAGTCGATACATTGTCTGCACTGAACTTTATGAGAAAGGGCACCTTGTCAAACTAGAAAAGTTAGGGCAGGGTATTATGGACTATGGACTACTTTATGTTTTGCCTCTAGAATGGATAAATCAAGCAGAAAACCTCAAAAGGTTCTTTGAAGACAGGGGAGCTATATTTTATCTCTGATTTTTGGAGAACAGTATAACAGTACAACGCTGCATAACAGTTAGATCTAACAATGTACTGTATGTATTGTAGTCTTTCAAGGGGCCATATCGACTTTCATATAGACTACAGAGTGCCATCTTTTGGATTCATGTTTTAGCTTTTTTTGCATTAACTTAAAGTAATTAAGCAGTGTCTCCGTTCTGCTCCCAATGCTCCCTCAGTTTTCTCCCCCCGGTCCAAACAAAGGCAAAAAGTATAGGCAAATTGGTGAATCTAAATGGCTCATATTGAAGTTAAAATAATTTTCTGTCAGTGTTGCGTTAACTGGCGATTGTCCCATGCCTAAAGCTGTTGGGATAGACTCCAGCTGCTGTCAGCCATAAAGGACAACAAGGAAAAGAAACCAAATAAGTCTTAGCACTCTGCTGCCAAAACATCACCTTATTATTATTATTATTATTATTTATTCATTTAAATTAGCCTGGACTACTGTCATTGCACATATTTTGTGGAATTTTAAAGGCAGACAGTAAATCAATGTAAACAAACCTGGCTATTTTTACTATTACTCAAAACAAGCCATACGCTGGCTTTGTGATGATTTAATCTGATTTGTTGTAATATTATATATAGTTTTCTGTTTGTGAGTAGTGATTGGCTGAAAACTCAGTGTTTAGTCTACGGTGGCCTGTTAACATAATTATTTATTTTCCATCATAGTCCAAAACCTGACTAAAAAAAAGGAAGTTTTTCAGTTGACTTACCAAAACTGTTCTCTTTTCCTTGTAATTATTTATACTTAATATTATTTATGGTTATCTTTACAGCAATTTCAGTTGTACAGTGAATCTAACTACCAATATACATATACTATAAGATAGAAGTCAAGATGCCATACTATAATTTTTAGGTGGTAATTAAAATGTTTTTAATTATTTCTTTCTATTTTTATTTTTAGTATTTATTTTATGTAGCTAAATATAAAAGCAAATACTATATTGTAAAAAAAATAAAAATCCAAAATCTTGCTAAAAATCACAATATAATCTGCACTGTGTTGATGTTAAAACATTATTACCCCCAATAGACCTACAGGCAGAAAGGAGTTCTGTCTATTGTCTAAGAACTAATTTCAGTTTGCATGAAAATCTCTTATACTTGTGCATGTAGTTATTTTAATTTACTGCTGTCATTTTATTGGCACACCTCTGAGAAATCGTGATTAATACAGTGTCGTTACTGAAATGAGTTGTCAGCGAGATGACTCTAAATGGCCCCATGATACATTCGCCTAATGTTTCCTCAGATACCAGAGCTGAAGGAGGATATCCGCATCCCTGATTATTGCTGCCTGGGAGATGGCGATGAGGACCACATCACAGTGAACGCCTGGTTTGGGCCCGAAGGCACCGTATCCCCCCTGCACCAAGATCCACAGCAGAACTTCCTGGCTCAGGTGAGAGCAGCTCTAATCGCCTGCCTTTGAGGGTTGAGTATCTAAAGGGCATACGTGACATTTTGGATGAAATTTTGTTATATTTAGTACTGTGCTAAAGTCTTAGGCAGGTTTTTAATTAAGAAAGGTTATGAACAAAGGAAGGTGTGTCAATGTACAAAAATACACAAATTATAAAAAATTTAATCTTGCAATGGTAAAGATTTAGTTTGCAGACCTGGACTCAGTCTTCTAGCTTCAAGGTAAATGCTAAGACTCTTGGATCTGAACAAAGATCTGGATCCACACCAAAATGAATGATTTTGCCCATGGTCCATTACTGACCTTTTCTGAAATTGTTATAACAAGAATAAAAAATATAAAATTCTGTATTTAATTAACAAAGGTTAGCCCCAATGTATTAAATTTGATATTGTCAAAATCAAGGCCTTAAAAGAATTAAATCTTAAGAGTGGGTAATGAAGTGTGTTCATCTAGGCCTTATATTTGTCAAATATTTATGTTAATATTACACAAGCCACCGACACCACAATAACAGTATCTATAATTTACTGAATTGAAGATACTTCATCATTGAAATGTATGTTTCAGATCTATTTTAATTAGTTAATGCAGCACTGGAATTTTTCATCTGTATTGGGCTTTTAAAGTAAACCCTTGGATTTCAGATATTAGTATATGTAAAATTCCTTTGTGTAAATTAAAAAGTCTTAAAAAGATCTTAAATTTCTCTTGGCAAAACCTGGAGCTATCGTGTAACAGCATTTTTCACACCTAAAACTTTTGTAGTAGTACTGAAGTACTGTACTTCAGTCAGTGCCAAAAGGGCATAAGTACATATTACTGCTGTACCCACTCTATTAACAAATGGCTTGGGGCCAAAAAAGATGTATGTAACTTCCAAATAAAAAAAAAAGTTTCAAATTGTGTGTTGTGTGGTTTTTTTTGCTTCTCCTATAAAGTTAGCTGAATATCACTGCCGGCCTTTAGATTATCAGCCCTCATTATGCAATCAGTTCATGTCAAAGATTCGTCATGTCATTGAAGTTTGTTTACCACAAGGGACTTCTGCATCTATACATCTAGGTGGTGGGAAGCAAATACATTCGGCTATACTCCCCAGAGGACACGGACAAGCTCTACCCTCATCAATCATCGCTCCTTCACAATACCAGTCAGGTGGGATTGACAGTGTTTAGAGATAATACATGTCGAGCCCGAGAAATAAATGCAGTATTTCCAATTTCTACCTCCGTTTTGCTGCAGGTGGATGTGGAAAACCCAGATACGGAGCGTTTCCCAGAGTTTGCCAAGGCGCCGTATCTCGAATGTGTGTTGCAGCCAGGAGACGTTCTGTACATCCCCGTCCAACACTGGCATTACATACGGTCTCTAGAACTCAGCTTTTCTGTCAGCTTCTGGTGGTCATAATTGTAAGCTTTTAATAAAAAAAAATGCATAAAGATAAATTAATTTCTCAGCATTTCTGGAGGAGAGCAGTTTTATTTGAGTCAAGTTGTTAATTCAAAGTGAAATGCATTAAAATATATAGATTCAGTACACACAGAGGGAAATATTTAAAGCATTTTTTAATAGTTATGGCTTGAGTCTCATAACAGTTTCAATAATTATATAAAATTGAATCTTTTTAGCTTTTACCTTAACTTTACACAATATTGTAATTGCATGCATCTTGTAAAGGCAAAAATACACAAATTCCATAAACAATAAGCCCACACAGCTAGAGAATTTAGTTTGTTCAGTTTGGGTTCACATGACTACAACAACAGCTATTGTTTAGAAGAGGAAAAGTGCATTCAAAACATCAGTAGGCATGTCAAAAGTGGTCTAATTCAATAACAGGCTGATGTGTTTCTACTCGATTAGCACTTCCTCTACTTTTATGATTTCTACTACTGCCACCACAAATACTACTACTGCTACTTCTGTCACTACGGTACAAAACTACATACAAATACACAAACTACAAAAATACATACTGTACATAAAATAGCTCCTTATATTAAAAAATGTTTTCTCTATCTTCTTATAAATGCTGTTGGATCTGTCACTTCCATAATTCATTCAAATGAGACATGTCATCATATTTTATCGCCTCGAAAGCTACAGGTACACTGAAGCAGCTAACAAACAAGCCTCGCTAACAATCTTAGACAATCAAACAAAATTAATGAATCACAACAATTAATCTCTCAGTGCAGGCTGACTCTGGCGCTCATTGGTTAAACACTGTTGACAGTTGCACAAAAGCGTTTCATTGTAGCCTGTCAGGCCCTCGACAAGCCCCGCTCCTGTGTCCCGTAGGTCTTTTTCAATCAAGCGTTCTAATTAGCAAGAAGTATCTGGCAATGTGACACAATTAAGTAGACAGGGGCCGATGTACACATTTGATCTGCTTTTCAGCCAAATTCACAGTGAGCTGCAAGTGGTGTTCAGGGAAATTAACACTGTGACGGAGGCCTGGTGTTACTTTGTTAAAAGTCTAACAAGAGGAGAGAATTAGCTCTGGTGGTATTTTCTTGTCCCTAAAAGAGGGACAACAGCTTTCACACTAGTTACTGTTGACGTGCTGATAAATGTTTACAATGAATATATAGTGTATACAGGTATAGTAATAATTTAGCTTCACAGTATCACAGTCAGAAGTGGAAGGACACAAAATCTGTACTTCAAATTATTACACAAGTAGAAGTACAAAATATGTAAAGAGTGTAAAGTTTACCTAAGTAGAAAGCACTTACTGCTACTACCACCGCTGCTGCTTACTACTACTATTAGTACTTAAAGGTGCTGTGAGCTGTACATATTTTTTTGTATTTCATAAAAATTACCCACGTGTCCCAAGATAAACATGTTTAAATCAAATATTAGTTTTACTAATAACAATGGCAAAGCTAATTTAGTCACAATAAAGAAAAAAAAAATTACATAAAGCCCAAGTTGTTTTTGTTTACATTTTTTGTTGCTTTGCCCACCGTCCAATCAGAAAAGCAGAAAGACAGACTGGCAAGCCACAGACCATTGTTTTTTTTCAGACAGCAGTACCGTTTTCAGATCAGTTGAGCTCGTATGCTACTTATAGTACCTTTTAAATAACATAACACAAGCTGTAAATTATCACTTGAGTAAAAGTAACAAAGTATTGAATGTAATGAAATGTACTTACTGCTACTACTACTATTAATACTGCGACTGCTGCTACTACTACAACTATAACTATTTCTACTGCTACCACCACTACTATTACCACTGCTAAAATACTTATTACTCATTTACTACGTACGTACATATTCTCCCTAAAAGCAGAAAAGAACAATGTTACTTCTGTCTGTGTTTACAAGAGTCTGTTTCTTATGAAAGCTGGTAGACTACAATGCTGAGTTAATGCTGCATTCTCCAATTTCCCGATCAGGGCTTTGTTTGTCATTTAAGTGGCACAATTGACTTAAGATCAAGCAAAAGTGCTTACTCTCATTATAATGTGATCAATATTCAATTACCAGTGAAGTAATGTGGGACCCCTGGGCCTATAACCTTTTCTCTCCCAACTAGAGCCCGACTTTTGATTAATGGCAGAGTGGCTTTTTGCATAAATCTGGTGACTACGCAGTAATGTACAGTCGCGTCGTGCAGTTTTGTACCGTTTTTGAAATCAAGACTTGACATTTCTCTTGAATAACGTATAATAGCAACAAACCAGAGTATAATTTGGTGATTGACAAATAATTTTACTTCTGATGTTACTTTTTGACAAGCCACACAAAAATGGAATAGTCAATTTCCTGGACCACATGCGGAGTTAATTGCTTTGCCTTTCGGTAACAAACACAATACAAAAATGTTTAAAAGCATATTTTATTAAAGAAGAAAACACCGCTATTTCAATAATATGCAAAAAAATCAGTCAAAAAAGTCAATAACAAAGATTGTCAAGCATTCTTTAGTTCACTTTCCTAAAAGTTAATGATAGGAGGCACAGTGTATTATTTTTTATCAAACCTTAAATTAGCTGCTAAGGAAACAATGTGAGAGTGGTTATTTTGATAAGCTTATACTCAGGCAGTCCGCAGTAGTGCAAAGAATAGAACTGTAATTATTAATGATCACTGCTTAGGCAAAAAAAAAAAACAGCTTTGTGCAAACTATATACCTGGCTTTGACAAGGATATTTACACCAATTAAGCATAACATTATGAACTCCTCCCTATTGTTGATGAACATATTATGTGTTCTGACTGCCTGCAGTGAGTATTCTGACACTTTTCTATCAGCTGCGTCACCATTTTTGATAGAAACTGACCTCTGCAGACCGGGATCTCCCCACAAGAGCTGCAATTTTGGAGATGCTCTGACCCAGTCGTCTAGTCATCACAACCTGGCCCTTGTCAAACACACTTTTAACACATCAACCAGGGTTTGTACAGTCAGGGAAAACCTGGAAAAGTCATGGAATTTTAAAATGCAATTTCCAGGCCCTGGAAAAGTTTTGGAATTTTATAATTTGGTGTAAAGTTTTGAAAAAGTTTTGGAAATGTAAACAGTCTGAGTGACATTTGGTAAATATAAGTGGTCAGTAGAAACGCTGTCTTCTTGGCCTGCCACATGCAAGTAATTTTTTAGGTCTTGGAAATTTTGTCAAAAGTTTTAGAAAAATCATGGAAAAGTCATTGAAAATTCTTTGTAAAAATGTGTACAAACCCTGGTCAACATTCAGCACAAAACTTGCTGCCCTCCGAATAACAGTTGCCATGATAAAGATTCACCTGCCAGTGGTCATAATGTTATGCCTGATTGCTGTATTACAATACTCAAAGGCAATATGAAAACTGGAGTGAAATGTATGACAGCAAGATTGAGATGGATTGTAAACACTTTTTTTTTAAGTCTATGTCTGATCCTAATACTCCTGTAAATCTGCCGTGAAGTTCTGCATCCTCTCGACCACAAAGAAGCAGAGCGTCCCGGAGAAGCCCAGGACGATCATGACGAGGAGCTGCCACATCAGCAGGAGGTGACCGCTGTAGAAGAACGCCACGGCCGCAAACACAGACTGCAGACAGAGAGGCATAAAAGTAATCAGTTATTGAATTTTAGGCATTTTAGTATTGCAAGAAATATCTGTTGTTGTTGTTTTTACTTTCTTTTCTGAGTCACCACAGCAAATCATCTCCCCCCCCAGCATGCCATGATCTGCATATTGATATGACATACAGTAGGTTTTATACCAGATGCCAGTCCTCTCCATTTATCCGGGCTTGGGACCAGCACACAGGCTCATGCAAAGTACTCACTTCAACCACAATAACACAACAGTACTCAGACACTTTAAAATAATTGGACAATTAAACAAATTGACAAATAAAAGTTGCCTTGTATTTCTTTTTATTTTGAATTCAAGTCACCTTTTGCTGTGCCTAAGGGTTTTAAATGTTGCCATATAATTATATAAATAATAAAAAATATTACCAATTTAAAAAATGTAAAGCATATCCCCTATTTGGATAAACATAGACACAAAAAGTATTATTACTTCAACAAAACTCATCCCTGTAAGATTGATGTGAGGGCCATTTATATTTTTATGACTTGTGTCTCAGACAAGGTTCACAGGTTATTGCACTGATTCACTGATTGAAGTGTAACTCTTATGTAACCTCTGATATTAATTCGAGACTGGAAACTGAAGCAGTCTTCCCCTTGAGCTTTACTGACTGTGTTGTGATTTTTCCTATTTCATGTTTTCTGCTTGAACTAGACTGGGGTTTGAAAGATTGCTTCTGTAATTTTCATAATTTCATTAAATGGCTTTGTGTACTGCGCAGTAGGTATACCTATTGTTACCCTGAATAATGACAAAAAAACACTTTATTTTTAGTACATAATTTGAGGTATACTGTGGAACTGTTATATAATGTTAGATAATACAACATACAAGGTCCATGTCAACAATTTAAATATAGTAAAGTCATTTTATTTCAGTAGTTGTAAGTAGTGATACTAATAGATTAGAATACATAACTTACAGGAATGAGTTTCAGTAAAGTATTGACACATTTTATCATCATCTATGTTCTAAATAAGCAAATGTTTTCCAATAAATGAGAGCAGCCATACGTCACTTCGTTGTCGCCAGAACCTTAACACCTCCTTTTGGGTGAGAACAAACCAGCCACGAACAGGAAGGTTAGTGGTATGAGGCCAAGTGCTGCTAAAATCAGTTTTGTACTTGCAATAATAAAAGAAAAACACAATTTGAGATTTTAAATACGTGCTCACAGACTAAAAGAAACCAAAAGAGGAGATTTGTGGCCTCAGGCGAGGCACAGAGCGAATAGGGAGGATAAAATGACCAGCTAAACCCAGTTTACTGTATAATTACAGTATAATGCGTGAGATGTACAAATTTAACTGTTCATGTTCATATCTGAATCAATATTCCTACCACATAAAACATTTATTTACTTCATTTTAGTTAGTTTCAAGATTAAAGATGGCTATTTGACACAATGGTTTTATAAGCGTTTTTGCTGTTAGGACACTGATCTTTTTAATTTAAATGTTAATGTTGTTTCAGTCCGGACCTAAATTAACACTAAACTCATTTAAGTATGCCAACATTTTACTGATATTGTATTTGTCATGAATTACTTTAAATTAAATATATTGTTGTTTTACTAAAATACGTCCACTACATGAGGTTGTTTACCTTTGACAGAGGCAAAGTTAGCGATCAGCTCCTGTCTCACTAAGTTTTTTCAAATAACAAGCCTGATCTTTCTTTGTTAGTGAGGGAATAGAACCGTCAACTGGGCATGTTTGGCTTAATTGGCCATGTTTGCTGTGCTTCTGGAGCATGTGTTTAGTTTTTTAAGTACCGAACAAAAAAAGATTTGACAATTTGTATTTGCCACCACTGAGCGATGTTTTCACCCAAAAGGGGACGGGGACTTGGTGCAACAGTAAAGTACCCGGATGGCTGCTCTCATCTTTAATGACGATATATTAATTTGTTTAGCATAACTTTCTTCTAGACTTTATTGATAGGACAGAGAACAGTAGGAAATCGGGAAAAGAGTGAGGAGAGATATTTGGCAAACTCTCGAAGTCTGGACTCAAACCCTCAACACCGAGGCAGGCTGTAGTTGCCCTGCATATACGCTGCAGCTCTATAACAGAGCCATAGAACACCACTTAAAACTTGCTTTTAAACCTCTATTATTAACACCAGATTTTGATTGAGATGATTATTATATGGCTTACAGTTAAGGAAATGCAAAATTCATAAAATTATACAATTAAATAGTAGTACACAATCAGTTAAAATTTATATAATGCTTGAAATATTTCACTGTGTGTACTGAATCTGAATGTTTTACTTTTTAAAATGAACTACTGAAATTAATTTACTTTTCCATGTTATTCTAACTTCTTTGATATGTGCCTGTACAAGCACCTCTAGTCTTTTTTCAATGGATCACCAGAACAAACAAAGAAATCTTAAGGGGCAGAGGTAGACCTTGTTTTTCCTGTTTTAATAGGATTTTGGGTTATTTATTTTTACACTTTGCAAAAAACAATGCTTTAACCTTGCTTTGCTTCAGCTCCACTAACAACGCCTGAGAATTGGCGACTCGGGGATTTACCTGGATGAATTTGAAGATGGCAAAGGCAGGTGTGCTCTGCTCGGCATAAACGCGGCCTAATATACTGTAGAGCTGCGTGTTGAAGCAACTGTCCCCGAGTCCGAGCAGGAAGCTACACAGCAGGGCTATGGATACACTGCAAAATATGAGCTCATTAAAACCCAAGCAAAGTCAGGAGTCCCCTCCCCCGCCGAATTCATAAATTTACAAATAGCTCCTGGAAACGATCAGAATCTACCTCGGAGAGAGATAGGGGCTCCTTTGTGTGGTGGTTTTAAAGACAATGGGAGCGTCACTGGGGATGTTCAGGAAGATCAAATAGAAAGCAACAAAATGCACCACCATTCCCAGGAAGACTACGGATGTCCGTCTGAAGCGATTGTTCTTGCAGAGCAGCCCGAAGAAACCTCCTCCTAAAGCACACAAACACCGTTATAGATTGTTACTGCAGTCTGTAAATCAAACTGCACACAGTCAAACAGGACGTACCCACTATTTCTCCAACGCCTATTACAATCCCGGAGATCCCGATCAAGCCTTTGGCAGCGTCTCCGAACTGCGCAGTCGCTCCGATACACGTCCCATATACTCCGCTGTAGAAAGATAGCTCCAGGCCTTGCACAACAACAGACTGTGTTGCTTCGAGAGCTCACTGCAGGCAACATTCATATGCTCATTACATTCAAAAATGTGTTGGACTTACCGCTGTACGCCATGCAGGGGCTCAGGAGCACGATGGTCTTAGTCTTCAGAAGCTGCAAGATGGTTTCTGAGGAGCAGATTTGAATTGCTAATTAATAACGATATATGCAGAAGTTAAAACCTCGGTATCCACTGAGAAGAACAACTCGCTGAGGACAGAAGATTTGGAAATATTTAGTCTCAAAAAGCAAAAACACTCTATCTCATCTTTGTAATCTTAAGTGTAGCCGATAGGGAAATACACAGAGGAGAAAAAATCCTTCTTTATCTCTTTATATATATCTGGTCGACACAGATCAAGCATAACATTATGACTACCTGCATTATTCGTTCCCAACTGTTGCTTCCAAAGTCCAACTCAGACGGATAGGATTTTAAAAATACTGAGGACCATCGTGTTAAAGGCCAGTTTAGCCCTGGTTTAGTCCTAATTTGGTCCTTGTTACATCCTTGTTTAGACCTGGTTTAGTCCTTGTTTTGACCTGGTTTAGTCCTGGTTTAGTCCTGGTTTAGTCCTGGTTTAGTACTGGTTTAGACCTGGTTTAGTCCTTGTTTAGTCCTGGTTTAGTCCCATTTTGATCCTTTTTTAGACCTGGTTTTGTCCTGGTTTAGTCCTGATTTAGTCCTTGTTTAGACCTTGTTTAGTCCGTGTTTGGTCCATGTTTAGACCTGGTTTAGACCTGGTTTAGTCCTGGTTTAGACCTGGTTTAGTCCTTGTTTAGACCTGGTTTAGACCTGGTTTAGTCCTGGTTTAGACCTGGTTTAGTCTAGTAGTAGAATGATACCAAGGTCCGGACCTCTGTGACCTCTATGATGCGTAGGGCCATGACTGCAGCTCGGGAACATCCCACAAGTACTGCAGTTTTGAAGAAGCTCTGACCCAGTCGCCATCACAATTTGGCTCTTATCCAACTGCATTTTTCTGCTTCTAACACATCAACTTTGAGGACCAAATGTTCACTTGCTGCCTATTTTATCCCACTCACTAACAGGTGCTGCAGTGAAGAGATAATCTGTGTTATTCACTTTGCCAGTCTGTGGTCATAATGTTATACTTGATCAGTGTAAATCAGCATGAACCCCTGAAAAGCCTCGTGCATATAAGGCAGGTGAACACGGGATGCTGCAGATACTAGAGAGAGACAAAGAGTGATGTGAGCATCCAAACAACCCCAGGCCGCTCTGAAAACAGGTGCAGGAGCAGGAGACTTTCTGCTTGACAAATATGGATAAAATCTCAAATAAACTCCACACAGCCAGTTTCTGTGTACTCTCTTGTAACGCTGGGAGATTTTATCCACATAAAAAAGCAATTTTAGTAAAAGGAAAACCAAAAAGCCTCTGAGAGATTGGTAGTTTTAGAAATAGACCGACAGACCGAAGACAACAGGTTACCAACTGAAGATATTAATGTGTTTTTGTTGAGTTTTAGTGAGAAAACTTTCCTTCAGTCTTAAGCAATATATCAGTGCAGTGGTTCTCAAACTGTGGTAAAGGTACCACTGGTGGTACACTGGTACATTTGAGATATTAATAATTCAGAAATATATTTTACATAAGGGCCAAGTTGTTTTTGTTTACATTTTTTGTTTTGGTTCTAAAACTGCATCGCCGATCGTCCAATCAGAAAAGAGACCATTGTTTTGATTTAGACTGCAATACTGTTTTAAAACCTGTTTGAGCGCATGTTAATGTTAATAACTCAAATGTATCATTGTTATCAGTAATGCTAATACTTGATTTAAGCATGTTTACCTCATATCATATCTACACGTGGGTAGATTTTATGAAATATAAAAAATATATACAGCTCATAGCAACTTTAAAGCGGAACTAAACCACCAGGTCCAAACTAGACCTAAACCAGGACTAAGCAGTCGTTCACACATCAAGCGCCTGACCAGAGCAGGACCAAAACAGGAATAAGTAAAACTAAATCATGAACTGCTAACGACTCTGGAGTACCACTAGAAAGAGCCAGTGTACCACCAGTGGTACACGTGTGGGTAACTTTTATGAAGTATAAAAAATATTTACTGCTCATTGCACCTTTTAATTTAGTTTAAATCTGGTTTAATCCTATGTAATTTAAACCTGGTTTAGTCCTGGTTTAGTCCTGGTTACGACCTGCTTTAGACCCTAATGCATTTCTCTGCATTAATCCCTATTTTGTTAAGACCTGGGTTAGTTTTGATTTAGTCTAATTTGAGTCTAATATAAAGCCAAATATTTCCTGAGAAGGTACTTTGTGTGAAAAGTCTGAGAAGCACTGTACTGGAGCTTTAGGGAGAAAAGATCCCTGTCCGACTTTAACTGCATACATTTCTGAACACATTAAGATTAATTACATGTGGATGCATAATTAATGCACTCAATGCATACTGATGCAGAGTTTAAATGAGTCTGTCCCACATAGGCTAAACAACATGGTGATTAAAACTTATGTGATACAGGAGAGAGAGAGACTTACTAAACTCGGTCTTGGCCTCTTGCATAGCAGTGTTGGCTCTGTGCTTATACCTGGACAACAATAAAGACCTGTGTTAGTTATTTTAATAAACCAGTAAGCACTTTTTCAATACAGCCTAATAAAAGTCGCATGGTGAAAACTGCCTGTGATTTCTATGTTAAATTCCTCTCGAAAACTGGTTTTATTTTCTGCCTCTGACTTTGATGGCAGCAGTTTGAACCTCTCATGAGTCAAAGTCATAAAAATGTAAATATTTCAGACATAATGTGGAAGAAGGCATGGAGGCTGAGAAGGTCCCAGCAGCTCCCAATGGCACTGATTGCAGACTACTTGCATGAAGTGCTATGATTAGGCCTGACTCCATCCAAATTGCAATGATCTGGAGAAAAACGCTCAGTGTCATTTTCACTGAAGGACAAGAGGGATTTTAAACTCCTGCGTCTTTGTGGTGGTCACCTCTCATTCCCCACAAAATGTTGGACTAAATTTAAGAGGTTATGTTTACACGGACAACAAGTGACAAGAGTTTTAGAGTTTATATTTTGTATGTTGTGTATGCTCACTGTCATGTTTCTTTGATAAATGTAATAACAGAGCATACACTATATTTCCAAAGTACAAGCTAATGCTTTTGGAAATATAGTGCAGTTAAAAAACATTAGCAAGTGCATTGATGTTTTTGGGACCACTGCACGCATTTAACACGCTTTTTTATTTTGTTTTTGCAAATGGAATGATTTTTGGTGAGATTCCCTTTTATATGATTGTGTTATTTCCAGCTCAGCTCCTGCAGAAAGTAAACAATACACTGTACCTATACACAAAATACTCACATTCAGAACGTTTGATTTTGTTGCTAAAAAAATTGTTATAAATTCCTTTTATCTTATACTTTCATTGACGTAATGTACGTTTCTGTTATGTTAGTTGCAATAGTAGTCGCAGCAGTAGTAGTTGTAATGATAGTAGTAGTAGTCATAGTTTATCAGTGAGTGCTTAAAGTACATTTTTACAGATATATCAACAATAACCATTCATTTTGGCGTCTAAAAAAATCTCATTGTTTTTAGATTATTCTCTCATAAAAATGAATGGGGAGTGCGGTGGTGGGGCTCGGCGCATGAACGGGGCAGCTGCAGCCTGCCTCGGCGTCATGTGTTCCAGTCCGGATTCCAACATTTGCTGATTGTGTCTTCCTGCTCTCTTCCTTGTGATTTCCTGTCACTTCCAAACTGTGTGTCCTGTCTAAAATATGAATGGGGAAAATGCTTCTCTTGTTACCAAACTAGGCGCAACTTATCTCCATATGTAAACTGTGGAAGGGTCTATAGTGTATAGGTAATTTCCAAGAATAAGTAGCTTATATTAATTTAATTGCTTTTTTAACCATTTATTAAGCACCTGTAAAAATCTACATGATCAGCCCAATAGATACAGTATATTTCATCATATCTCTAAAATGATCTGTATCATGTTCCTCTGTACTGTGAACATAAGAGTATTTTATTTTGTATTTTGTGTTGTATCTAGAGAGATTTTGTGAGTGCAGAGGGAAGCGTGTAATTGCTGTAAGGATATTTTTACATCATCCGCGTTGAGAGAAGCGCCTGGCCCTCCTCCTCTGAGAGCATCTCCTCCTCAGTGTGGCTCGTTCTCAAAACCAGAAAACTCAGCGTCCCCAGCACCGAGGCCACCAGCAGAGACAGGAAGATGTTCCTCCTGCTGCTTTCTGCAAGAATTAAAACAACATTTGTGGATTAAATCACAGCTTCAATTAAGACTTCTAGTCTAGATAGAGCGTTATTTGGAAAGCTACCATGTTTTAGTGATAAGGCTAGTGCTGGACGTACCTGATATTTCTGCTCTTCCGTTCCATTCAAGGTAAATGTAAAGGTTGCCAAAAATCATGCTGTAAACAAAACAGTAAAAATCAAATTAGACAAATGGATATATTTGTTGCACTCAAAATAAGAAATGTAAAAATGACATTAGTGCAGTGGTGTAAGGTGGTACTGAGGGGCCCCAGTGCAGGTTTTCCAAAGTGAATCAGATTCAGGAAGTCTATACGTCCATACATCATACTTTTAAGTTCTAATAATTTTTTAAAGTTGACTAATACTTTCTTCAAATGTTACATGTTTATTTTTGTTTATACCTAAACTTTGTAAACTTTAAGTAAAAATTGTGAAGGAATTATGTATATCTTACATTTTTAGGAAAGAAAAGCTTGTTTTTAAATGGAGTCATGGCTGCTGTGTACTGCCCAGACTGAAGCCACCAATATATAGGGCCCCTTTATGTTTTGGGCCCCAGTGCAGCTGCACTGCCTGATGTTATGCCCCTGCATTACTCTATCTGTTAACAAGATTTATAAATGTTTTATTATTCATATAGTGATTATCTTCTTTCACTTATTACTGTTATTGGTCACCTATTCCAGCAACTATGGGTCTTAGGCGGGACACACCCTGGACAGTGGCCTGATGCAGAGATGCACTGACAGACAACCATTCACTCTCATAACATGGCCTAAGAAAAAGTCTTTTTAGATCAGCTCAGCTATGGAATAAATTATCTAAAAAGTTAAGGGATTTAGCCAGTTTATACACTTTTAAAAAGCTGCAAGATCTCACCTCAGTCCTAATTCTGATTGATCGCTTCATGTAAATGTGTTTTAGAAAGGGTTTTGTGAGTATATGATATGTCTTTTATTCTATAATGATCTGATCCTGAATAATCTGTAAACAGTGCATTATATTGTAAATGTATTTTGTATTTAAATTATTGCATTTTTTAATCTGGACCCCAGGAAGACTAGCAACCACTGCGTTGGAAGCTAATGGTGATCCTAAACAAACAAATACATTAAGAAATAAACTCTCACTTTGATTCACTGTGGGAAATTTAAGGTTGTCAATTCACAAAACACCTGCATCTGCATCCACACCCCCCTCACTGAGTGCTTACCCCTCTACCCCCACGCACCCCGTCGATGACATTATTTATTGTTATTTTACACGCTTTTATGGTAACAATCTGTGACTGTTCTTTTTTATTCATGTTTCAGTGTTTTAATTAGAGTGCTGTTGTCTGACATTTTAAACTTTGGCAAAAGACTCTAGCGTTTAATTAAGATTCCCTCAGTGCACGTTGTGGTTAATGTGCACCAAGACACTTTGTAGTTTAAAATCCTGACCTTTAATTATAGCTCCTCCCCATTAGAGCTAACAACTGTATACTTTGGGAGCGCACCATGGGGACTTATAGAGTGGACTGGTGAATCCTTCTTCCACAACGGTTTGTTGCTGCGCCTCTATAAAATGATATTATCTCCTCCTGTTTTAATTAAAGACCTCTTCAACAAGAAACCACACTCTCCCAAGAAATCAATACCAAAATAACAGGGCTTATTCATAAAGATAACTGGGCTGTGTGTGTGAGAAAGCTGCAGCCTCGTAAGTTTACCGTGGCAGGGATCATCGCTGCAGAGTCAGATTAGCAGTGCCCTATTGTGAGCCCTGGCACAGGTGACGGAAAATGTAATTATTAAACTAATTCAATTTGCATATTTTAACAAATACAAACAGTTGCTGGAGCCAGAGAGAGAGACAGCGACGGGCCAAACGCAGGAGATGAAAAGGAACCGAGGCCAAAACTCTTAGCTCTAAGATCGCACTGTTATGACAAGCAAGGTTTGGTTTGTAGAGGCACGTGTCCAGAATTTATAATATTGTGGAAAAGTGAAATTATTTAAGTAGTTTAATTTGAAACTTGTACATATTTCAAGCATGTACACTATTTTAATTGCAATAATTGTGTAATATTTAATGAGAGATAACATTTTCTTCCCCAGCAGTAGCCACATCAGCTGAACACTTTTAAAATTTGAGGCAGCAGAGTTTGTGTTTTTATTTTTCAGATGAACTTTATTTAAGTAGTGGAATATAGTTTTTATTTTAATTGAAAAGTGTGTTTTTTTATTTTATTTTGTGACCTTTTTATTTTGAGGAGCACTTTGTATTTAGACAAGTTTGTTTTATTTTTATGAATGAGCTTTATTAAAGTTTTTTATTGAGACATGGCTTTACTTTAATGGAATGTTTTTTAGAGATGTCTTTATTTTCTGAGAAAACAAATTTAAAAATGTTCTGCTTTTATTTTTCTAGTGGACATAAACAGTTGTGATGCTCCTTTTTTAGTATAGACATGTATTTTAATTTTCCGTGTATTTTTTTCAATTTGAGAAATGGGTTTTCTTTTTTTTTTATTATTTTTTATTTTTATTTATATGGGACAGCGTGTATTAATGAACAGCAGCTAGTGCCGTAAATACACCAGATTATAGCTCAGAGCTAATTTCCATCCATAGTCCCCACTCACTCACTCACTCACATTCACATTCACACACATTTTTAGGCAAGATTTAAAAAAAAAAAATCTATCTCTGCTATTTATTTATAAACTTGCTCACAGATGATACAGATCAATCCAAGTCTTATCATTTATAACAAGTTTGTTAAATTTAACATGAATTAAAATGATTATAAGACAGAAAAGGGCCCCTTAAACCCCCTGGGCCCCAGTTCAGTTGCACTGGCTGCACTGCCTGAGGTTACACCCCTGCTGCCTAGTCTAATTTAGTTTATTCTGTTTATTAAAGTAGGTACTTTTGAGTATAGCTGAGATTAGAGTCCCTTCTTCTTTCAAATCTGTTGTTTTTATTTAGACTTTGCTGTAGCTGTCTGATTTTGTAGTATAACAGTGTAAGATAGAAATGACAGTGGCCAGTCCTGTGAGTTTGCTTTGTGCAGAGGCAGTATCGCAGCCTGTGAGGATTATTCAAGGCACTTTTATTGTCAGTCTCGTAGACATATGTTATTATTAATAACACACAGTCTGTGGTGGATACCTGCACTGCAGCAGAGCCCAGAACATCCCAGTGTTCCTGTTGATTGTGGAGGCCTCGGAGTTCTCCACCAGGAAGTGTCCTTGAGCCGTCCACAGCGCTGCGGGGAGAGGAGGCACAGGGTCACTTACGGGGGGGAAAAAATAGCCCGTCCGTTAATTGCCCGCATGAAGTGAAAAATTATCTTTCAGTGTTGGTAAATAATGCATCTAACCAGAGCAGCCCCGGGACATAATCAAAATTCATCACATCCAATGATTTCAGGACGCTTTTCCACTGAGTGCTCTCAGCGGTGGGTCCTTTGTGCATGTTTTCTATGAGCGCAAGGTGCAGCAGACTATTTGCAGTCACAGCCTCTAACCTATTTAAGGTCTAAATCGGGATATACTGTTTATACACATCATATAACCACAGTGGAGATAATCCTTGTATGCATGATTAGAGCCTATTTGATGTTTAACATAGAAATGAGCGTTTTAATGCAGTAGACATGGCCAGAGCAAGCCTGGGAATTTATTTATGCATGTGTCTGCTGAGCTAATCATTATTTTGCATGTAACAGGAGCAGGCTGGAGAGTGATTTTATACATGAGAAATGATTAAAAAAACAAACGTGAATGCAAATTTACTTGAGTACTATGCTTTAAGAACAATTTTTGAGAATCTGGACTTTACTTGAGTAGTGTTTTGGGGGATAACATTACTTATACTCATCTACATTTGAAAGATAAATAATACTTTTCACTCCACTACATTTCTATAAAGGCAAAGGTAAATTTCTTAAAACTGAAGGACAGATGACTGTGTTTATTTCTGGTTTGTCTCAATTATGGACCCTAAAGATTAACATTTACTCATTTCCACTGATACTTTAAGACTTGGCTTAAACCTGGTTAAGTCCTTTATTGCTACCTTCAGTTTGTGTTTAGATAATCCTGATTTAACATGGAGTCATCTCCTCTTCATCTAGACTTGGGTTCGACCTGTTTTAGACCTGTTTTACACCTGTTATAGGCTTTTAGTCCCTGTTTGTTTACACTTAATAAAGTTTCTTCAGTTTGTCATTGACTGATTCTGTACAAACATGCCTCTTGTTATTCTATCTCTGAGGTGGACTCCAGGATTAGACTAAAATGTCATCTTTAGCTTCATATTTTTCATATACTCATATTTTTGGAGCAGCAAATCACGAGACCTGAATTTTGCAGAAATGTTACCCAAAATTCTTCACTGCACTCCTTTGTAATGCATTGTAAAAAACAGATTTTTTTTTTTAAAAGTACTTTGAATATTTAAGTATTTCTGAGAGCAATTACTCCACCACTTTAACTCAAGTTAAATAGATTAGAATATAAATGGGGCAAGTTTAAGTGAAAAATGTTGCTTTTATAAATTAAACTGTGACACAAAAATCAAACACAGGCTAATTCTGCAGCAAAAATTTTAACTGATCTGAGATGTAGAGATGATTATATGGAGACAAACTTACTGGCCGCTCCAATGCCAATCAGCACTGAGGTCAAATAAAAGGACCATGTGAAAGGAAGGATGAACACAGCAATGTAACCACTGCACACAAAGACAGAAGGATTTAAGCATTTATACATAATAGGTTTATTACATATCACAGGCAACACTTACCTATAAAGAAGTCCACTCAAAAACATACTGAGTTTTGCACCAATGACAGCCACAACTGTTGGTGCGAGTAGGTTTGAGAAGGAGAAGATCCCATAAATGATGCCAAGGCTGGAAAACAAGCAGATATTTAGTGTATGTAACATAATCTAGAGGTTTGTCTTATGTAAAGGCTACTTACCTGTAGTATCCACTCCCAGAGAAAGTATGATTTCCCAGACTTTTCACCACTGTTTGCTGAAAAAGTTGAGGGAAATACTGAGGTCAGAAAAGGTCTAGAGTCATTCATCCGGTTTATTAAGGATCTCACTGACCACAGATGGAAATGAGAAACACGAGATGCATGAGATCTGACCACTGACCATCAGACAGACAGCTACAGAGGCTATTACATTTCATAACCAAACGCTATGCAACTTGGAAAGAAAAGGGACATTGTCAGAGTTTGTTGCTACTTACTTCTACGTTCCCACAGGTTGTAAAAGCTGTAAAAATAAACAAAAAGCCCACTCCTAAAATCGCAACGTTAAAGGTCCTTCTGTCCGCCATGATCTTCTAAAGTCGTCCTAAAAGCTCATTTTAATTAATTTGAGGAGGATTACTAAGACGCGCTCTTCAGAGAATCTTCTGCAGTGGAAACGCGCAGACAAGCATGCCACTAAATCTTTCTCGAAAAGTTGAGACTACTACAGTTTAGTTACGGCTTAATGCGCAGACTGCAGGGATAAAGGGCAGAATGGAGCTGCGGCAGACGCCAACAGTGCGCCTCTGTTATGGGGGCTCTTCCCTTGTCATGCCAAGTACGCATGACGACTTGTGACTTTGATTAAAAGCAATTTTCCTCTTCCTTTAGTATCTTTCTCTACTTCTCATGTCTGCCGTCACTCGTCCTTCTTCTCGCGCTTCAGTTTGGGTCACTGACTTGGATTTGCTGCCTTCCAGAGGTGACCAAGAGCAATTCCCACACAGTAGGCGAGAGATGACAATGATCCATATAGATAGTCCCACGTACAGCGTCTATACATCTATAAATACAGTTATTTATCAATTTCCACGTGCTTGAGTGCCATTTAGTGTTTAATTGCATGAGTTAAAGGCCAAATTAGACGCATTTGTTACGGACAGTTTCAAGAACCAATAAAAACAGAGCCCAACCATCTCACGCATTTTTATGATGGAGTAAATACTGCAATGTAATACGATAAGCTTTGGTACTTTACATGTTTAAAGTTATCTGGTGCTAGTTGTTTATTTAGGTTTCAGATCATTTGTTTTAGGGATGCAAACTTACAAACTACAAACTTAAACTGGTTAATTCACAAGAATAACTGTTTATTTTACATAAACCACGAGTATCATAATTGTATATTGTGTCATAAAATCCTGAGATTTACAGCACATATTGGAGTTTTACTGAGAAAGTGCCACCTCTCGGCAGAACTGCTGATCTCAGCTTCAACAACAAAGACGTTTAAGCGGCGAGAGCAAATATTTTTCTGCTTCCGTGTTTGCTAGTTTTCCGGAAGTGGCTGTTTTTTTTTAAGCTTTTCTTTACAATTAACGTGTATTTTTGTTTTAATAAAATTGTAACACTGTAAAATTAAGAAGTACACTATTGACTAACCCATAAAACACCTGTATTATCTAAAACAACATGTTAACCAGCAGTTTGCCCGTTGCTTGCTTTCACTCTGCGGTTTCATTCTTCTGTTTCAGTTACAAGACAGTTTAAGTTATTTTCGGTTGTTAAGATAAGTTGTCATATCGCTGCACAGAAAAAATAACTTTGTCATTCTTGCTATCGACACTTAAAAGTACTCAGAGATACGACTTCAGGTAAGTTACAGCAAACTTTTGGTTCCTTAATGTCATCACTCATCCTGCTCTGTGTCATCTCTTTGGCACAACGTACAACAGATTGTACACAATCATCATGGCGACCCAGGATGGTGGGTACTGACAAAATACTGCTGCATTTTCTTTTTATCTTTACACATAACACTACAGTTTTTAATGATTTCACCAGCGAACTTAACGGATTTGTTATTGTGCGATTTAATTCACCAGGTGTACTCTCATTTTACGCATCGCATGTAATTATTTTTTATCTGTAAATGTTCCCCAGTGTTGCTGCTAGCCTACGAGTGCTAACAGAGGAATCTAGAATACCGACAGTGTTCAAAATAATGTAACGACCAAAGTACTGCTTTGTGTTTAGCAATTTCATTTTCGCTTATGTTATTCTCGGCTTTTCTTAGCTGCGGGAGGCAAAAATAACTATAATAAAAACAACAAGCTTCTAGTTTTGTAACCATCCAGGCCATCACCCCTGAAAATGAAACTGCTTTTGCGTTTCAAAAACACGTTTTATTTTTCAGAATTCATCATGCGTAATTAACGCAACATTTAAACTTAAAATAACACGTTTACAAAACTGTCTTAATCCAAATGTGGTCATGGAAAGAGCCAGAAGTAAAGGCAGACTGGGCAGAGGTACAAAAATGTAATATAATACATTCATTTTATTCTGTGGCCTACCTATTTAGTTCCTGTTTAATGAGATCAATGCAGAGGCAGGAAGCACTTGCAGTACTTAAATGTTTATTATAGTGGTTCCAGTAACACCAGACTTGAGTAAGTATTGACTTCATTCAAGAATTTGGGTAAAATGAAAGTTAGTTTGACCTGGAGTTGCAGCCCCACATTTTTGTTTTAGGCTCTCATGGTCATAAAACTCCTCATCAAACTGGTTTTCAATACTACAGTTAAGAATTATTGCCAAAGACTGATAATTTGAGAACCAGGCATCAAATATAATGTAAGTCACAAGTATATAATGACCGTTTAGAGACAGAGTTAATGAGGTTTTGTTGCCTCTGACTGTTTGAAATTGCATGGTGTAAAAATGTTGAAACTGTAGGTGCACCTTATCAGACAAGGGTGACATATCTGTAGGTCCTGAACACCTATTTGTGAGACACGTCTAAATTTTGTTTATTTCATTTTCTTTAACAAAATATCTGCTTTTCTTTTGTTTGCCAGGAAGTGCAGAAGTCATAATGGAATCAGAGACGAGGCCAAGCGACGGCGAACCACTAGGTGAAAATGCTGAGAAGTGCGACACAGAAAATGTGTCTCAAACAGATGCGGGAAACGCCACAACTCAGGACTCTAGTATTAGCAATGGGGACGACACTGATGAACAGCAGGAGATGGTTGACTTGAAGATTATCTGGAACAAGAATAAGTATGATCTGAAAATTGGTATTGACAGCACCGGAGCCAAACTAAAAGAGAAAATCCATTCACTCACTGGTAAGAGAGTTGTGTGTGTTTCAAATCATACTCAATATGACTGGTGCAGATATTTATCTGTGGTTTAATATGAATTATGGCCTCCTTGATGTCATCAGGTCTTCCACCATCAATGCAGAAAGTGATGTATAAAGGATTGCTTCCCGAAGACAAGACGCTTCGTGAAATAAAGGTCACAAATGGTGCAAAAATAATGGTAGTAGGATCTACAATAAATGATGTTTTAGCTGTGAATACACCCAAAGAGGTCATTCAGCAGGAAGTCAAAGCTGAAGAAAACAAAAAAGAGCCTTTATGTAGGCAAAAGGTAAGTGAATGTATTATTTTAGAGTGGAGTGTTTATAGACATTTATTTTTTTATTTTGTTGATATTTCAGCAACACAGGAAAGTCTTGGACAAGGGTAAACCAGAAGACATAATGCCAGCTATTAAAGGAGCCAAGGTAGGCTGTTTTTCAAACCTCTTATACTAGTAAATAATGACTAGGCCTCCACTAACAGCTTTTTTGGCAGATTTTATTAAACTGAAGTCAACAGCACACACAATTATTTTTGAACAAGTAATACAAACTGCTGTAATACTAAAACATAAACTAAGAATATCCACTTAAACAACAGTTACTGTAAAAAAAAATACTGTTGATACAAATACAAGAGGAGCACTCACAGAGTGCAGATATCCACAAAGTCATTGGCCCTATTTTGCTATAGTAAAGAATAGATATAGTGACCAGAACTGGACTCAAACAAGGGATATGCTACTTCAGGGCAAAAAGCTACTGATATGCATTCAGTCACAAGGCTTTCTTTATCACACAATTATAATTAATCTACTAAAATTATTGTTTTAATCCTTGATTTCTTATGGGTGGTGTTAGTATCTCTGGCCTTATTTCATAATGGTAAAGAATTGTTTTAAAATCCTGGATTTAATCAGTATTCTTGATCCAAAATCTTGATCAAATTAATAATTTCTTAATTAGCCCATAATTCATCTTTCCTAAAACCTTGCAAGCAAGCCAAATTAGCTTGTTTTTTGTTTATTGAAACTTGAACATTTAAGTGTGATTAATGGTTTTCTAAATTACTGTTTCCTATGAGTGATTGGTGTATTTCTTTGCAAAACATGTAAAACAAAATGAACTGCCTTTTCCCTCTAACAGGAGCGATTACCAACAGTGCCTTTATCTGGGATGTTCAACAAATCTGGGGGAAAAGTTAGACTTACATTCAAACTGGAGCAGGATCAGTTGTGGATTGGAACCAAGGGTGAGTTTTAGGTCTCATTGAGCTGAATTCAAGGCATCTTAATTGTACCAATGTTACAGAAACACTTTCCCCTTTGTGTGTTCATGTCTGCAGAGAGAACAGAGAAAGTTCCAATGGGCTCCATTAAAAATGTAGTGTCTGAACCCATCGAAGGCCACGAGGACTATCACATGATGGTAACTGTACTATCGCTTGTCATCTTCTGTAATAAAATAAATGCTGTGGAGATTACATGCAGAGGTAGAAAAAGTACTTAAAATCTAAGTAAAAGTACTGCTACTGCAACAAAAGAAAATACTCAAGTAGAATTAAAAGTATGCTATCAATGTGTTTCTTGAGTAAAAGTAAGTGTAAAGGGTCTTAGTAGAAGTAGCTTACTGCTGCTACCACTGCCACCAATACTAATTCAGCTACTACTACTACCATCATTACTACTAGTTCTGCTCCTCCCACTAACTGTTTTTACTTCTAATAGTACCGGTACCTCAACTACTATTATTATTGCCTCTACTAAAACTTCTCCTCTTACTATTACTACCCACTTTACCATCAAGGTCAAAAATACTTTTACTCATTTAGAGATTTTTTTCAAGTGTTTAAGTAAATATCAGAAATTGTATATTAAAGTGTGTTTTAACAATTTAGTAGTATACAAATACAAAAATAAAGTTTCTCAGTATTGTTCATTGCTCTTACTGTCTACGGAGCAGGTCACTGAAGTTGAGTGTAGTTTGTGAGTATCAGAGTTATGCTGTTTGGTCTTCTTCAGCAGACCGGGAAATGTCAGTGACTTTTTTATATTAACCTTTAAAGGCACTTGTGTTCTGCACTGTGAAATTGAAGGCTGTATTTCTGATTTTAGAAGCTATTCTGATGGAGAGTAGAAAACCTTCAGAAACAAATATGATTTTACAACACTTAATATAATTAAATTTTGATGTACACTTTACTAAGCTTTGAATTCAATAGCTCTTACCCGAAGGTGGAAGGTAACTTGATACTTCAGCAAATTTTAGAGGAAAACTTCTTGGGTACATTGGTAGTAATACTGGTAGGAGTTATAGCAGTGTTAATAATAGTAATAGCAGCACTAGAAGTAATAGTTATAATAGGTAATAAAATACATTTTGGTAAACTTGAACCTCAGTACTTTTTATGTTAACTTGAGTAAATATTTCGATTACTTCCTCTGCTCTTAACTGTGAATGACAACTTTAAGATCACTTTTTATTATTTGCCTTCCAGAGATTTTCACAATCCAATATAGAGCTGTGCCGTACATAAAAGGGTTTATATGTTTGTTCCTGGGTTTGCAGTAAAATAAGATGCCAGACGCTTTTTCAGATGCCTTGTGTACTATTTATAAATTAAATGATTTGTGAAACACTTTTGAAGTTGGCTTTTTACTATGACCAGTTTCTCATTTCCACAGGCTTTTCAGCTGGGTCCAACAGAAGCCTCTCAATACTGGGTCTACTGGGTGCCTGCACAGTTTGTTGATGCAATCAAAGACACAGTCCTTGGAAAATGGCAGTATTTCTAATGTGCCTCTATTTTGACAATTATGAACTGGGATAAACAAAAACGAGCCAATGAAAAATAAAACTGGATTCAGCAGTGAGGCTTAAAGAACGTCTTGGATTATATTAAAAGGAAGTGGACAGACGCCTGTGGATTAATCATATTATTTTTAGGTTCAAAGTGCACTATGTGGCAGCATAACATTTCTCAGTCCTTGATGTTTATTCAAGATTTTCATCAAATTCAAGGGAAAACAATAAAACAATTGTACAGAAATTGCTAACACTTTTCTTCATTTATTCTTAAAGAAATAAAACTTATTTAATGAAATAAACAAACTGGGTCACTGTCATTTGTTTTGGTCTTATTCCCTTTTAAAATACACTTATTACTATACAGTTACCATAAAACATTACTGATCTGTTCACGGTCAGGGAAAGGTGCACAAGACAGTGGCGAGAGCAGCAGTGTGGGATTTAGAGACATGAGGCAAAGCTGGAGGTAGCAGAGCTGAAGATGTTGAGGTTCTCTCTGAGACTGATGATGGGGAGGATTAGGAATGAGTACATCAGAGGGATGGCATTTGTTAGATGTTTTGGAGATCAAGTCAAAAAGGCCAGACTGGTTTAGACATGTACAGAGGTAGAGCTGACAGGAGCCTAGAGAAAGACTAAAGATGAGATTTATGGATGTAGTGAAAGAGGACATTAAGTTAGTTGTGTGAGAGAAGAGAATATGTTAAATGAAGGCAGATGATTTGATGTAGCAGTTTCTGAGGGAACAGCTAAACAGAAGATAACATACTAGTGTACACTACTGGAGTTGGGTGGTACATATTAATGTAAACCCCCATTAAATTAAGCAGATCATTTCTAGTCCTAGCACATGGGTAGCATTTTTCTATAATTAATTAATAATCTTTTATGTCTTGCACATTTAAAACATCTCATGTCTCAACTAAGATTTCAGACAGTAGCTTAAATGAATAGTTAATAATGTAAAAAATAACTAAGGATATGTTAATAAAACAAATTATTGGCGTTTTTATTATTATTATTTTTTTTTTCATGTATTATATTTGTTTTATATTATATATTATTTATTAAATGTCAGATTGAATTTATTGTGAAAAGTTAGAAGCGGAACTAAAGTTGATGGAGGCGGAAGACTTTCTTCGCAACTTCCTACTTTTTGATTCGTTGGCGGGTTCTCGAGTCAGATTTTGACAATAAATAAGATAAATAAGGTTATTAGGTAGGTTAAGGTCTGTGGTTAAAGAGTGATGTTCAAGGCAGAGAGGACAGTAGTTGATAAGAAGCGTCCTCCTCCGGTGAAAGTGCTGTCGGGACAGCTGAGGGCGGCGGGCAGCAGGGGGCTCACTGACGGCGGGGACGGAGTTCAGATCAGGGTGGACCCAGGCCGGTCCCTGCAGGTCTCCCTGGTCTGGATGCAGGGCACTGTCCTGGAAGCGCAGCTGGACCGAAACACCGTGCTTTTGATGGACGAGACCGGGACGTTTACTGTCCAGGGCGTCAACAACATCCCCAAAGGCAAGCCGTGTTTGTTACAAGGTAAATATGCCCAGTATCCATTTAGACTGGTGATACAACTGAGGATACTACAGGTGCGGTTTGTGCTTAGATAACTTGTTTAGTTTACTATTATGACAAATAATTTACTTCTAATTAAACATTGGGTTTAAATGTTTTAAACTATCAGAATGAAATGCTTATGTCTGTCCTGTCCCTGTTTATACTGAAACTACTAAAATATTTTCACTTTTTATGCCAATCTGACTTATTGGGATGCATCTGTATTTACCTAACAATGACATTTGACAATTTTAAGCTTGCGCATTAGTGATTTAGGTAGTAAATTATTATTAGATATAAACCTATATTCCAGTAATAAATGTGCAACTATGCAAAATTGACTTTTTTATTTTTGACTGTGCTTTCTATCATGTTATAATGTTGTTCCCTCATCAGAAACAGACCTGGAGTTGTGTTTTTCTTTATTCATGCATGTTTAAGTAATTCTCTATTCACTGGCATGGCCATTCTGAGGCCTCAGAACGCTTGGTTGCACGAACCCCCGCCCACTCCAGGAAGCACTGATCAATCAATAAGCCCTCTATAAACAGTCTGCGCTCATTCATTTATCCCAAAAAAACTGTACAGCTCTGTTTCCACTGATTCCCCATAGCTAATTTTTTTATTTTGTAGTAAATTGGCATCATACAAAAAGTTTAAGGAAGTGAAGTGCTTTTTTTCTTTAAATTATGTTCAAAAGACTGCAATACTGCCCTTTGCTTGTCTCTTCACATGTTTTTTATGACACCAGTGGAGTATTTATCAAAAATGTTTCCTTTTAGTCAGATAATGTATTTAAAAGTTGTAAAATGTGCCGTGCTGTTCTAGAGGTGACCAAGACTGGATTCAAAATATAAATACAAGCATAATATAATATATTACCTTTATTTAATATAATAAAAAATATATAATATATTTACCTTTAACTCTTACAAACCAAGATATTGACAAATTTCATGCAGCAAATTATGCACTTTGCTGCATGAAATTCTACATCTACTTAACCTTGAGGGGGCTGTACTTCTTACTTGAATCCATTGCCACCAAACAATTGGCCACCTGCCGGTGTTTTTACAGGCAAATATGTCATGGTGATGGGTGTCATCCAGGCCATCTCCCCAGAGCCAGTCATCCGTGCGGTGAAAGTGGCAGACCTCTCGGAGCAGGCGGCGCTTCACAGACGCATGTGGAAGCTGGAGGTGGAGGACTTGCAGCAGGTGATGGCTTGAATGCAGAGCGGCTCACTCTGATGGGACTGACCCGCTCCTGTCACAGCTAGGGGGCGACGCGTTGCCAATGTGATTGATGTCGAACCCTACCTCATTGGACCAAACAGCATGAGTGAGATGATGTTTTGAAAGTGCTTGGGTATAGTGCAAGTTATTAGGCCTAGAAAAATGATGAAGACTTCAGCCGAGTGGATATATGAACTGACACAGGCCATCAGTCAGAGTTATAGGAGTATACTGGGTTTTATACTTTTTACACACTCTTTGAGACAATTTCTTTAAAGGTACAGGCTTAAGTATCATAAGAAAGCTTACAATAATATGAGCAACTTCCATTATTAAATAAAACATAAGGACATTGTGTGTGCACGGTGGCAGAGTGGTTAGCGATCCAGCCTTTCAGTAAGAGATTGTGGGTTTGTGGGATCTCTCTGAGTCGAGTGTGCATCTCCTCCCAGTGTTATGGTGTTTTCAAGTGGTGCCGGGTTTATTGTATATGCGAGTTTCTGACATGAAAGAGCACATGAACACCTCACCAAGTTGTTTGCTCAAGTCGGGTAAATCAGAATTGTAGAAGCAACGCGAACTGCCTGAGTTTTGACATAGTGTCATTGCTGGAAATTACCAGCAAGTTGTGAATGGTAAAAAAATATATTTTTGGGAGAGAACTAAAGCATATATTTTTTGAAGTGTGATGTTATGGAAATGTCTGTTTAGTGCTACACCAGACTTCATATTTGGTCAACTATAAGCTTCAACATTATCCTTAAGGTAATGGTAACAACCTCTAACATAAGCCACAAACAGAGAATGTGACTGAACTCTCTTATGACAGTTTCAGTTTCCCATCTTCCGACATACACTTGAAAGCATCATTATTCTGGTTTCCTCCCACTGTCCAAAGACGCGAGTGTTGGGAATCAATGTGAAAATAAATGGTCATCTCTTGACTGTCAGTGTATCGTTATATCAGCCCTGGCCATTGTTTAGGGTGTACCCCGCTTAAGGCCTGTAGTTGCTGGGATAGCCTCCAGCTGTCCGAGAAGTAAAAGAATGTAAAGACCACTTATGACAGATCTTTGAAAAAATGTTTTATTTTATGTTGTGCCCATTACAATGGTAACACTATTAGATAAAATGTAAATTGAAAATGATGTATACTGATGGATTAAAATAATGTCAAATGAACTGTCAATTGTAATTATACCTTACACATTCTCTTTATGGTAAGGTCATTAACATATAAACTTAAGAAATAAAATAATTACTTCAACTGTTAAGTACTTGAACACAACTCTGATCGATGTTTACATGCTTTTTCCACCACCGTTTTCAGATAACCTACTGAAATGGTGCTTAGTGAATCTTCGAGTGTCTATTGGTTGTTAATAATACCACACTTGTAGTTCAGATCAGAGAAAACCAACAACCAATCACAGGGCCGCTCCATGATGGCCCTTTAAAAAAAAAAAAAAAAAAAAAAAAAATCACTGGAGATCAGGCTTTTCCGCATGTACCTCAGAGGCCCTCAAGAATCACCTGATGTATAACTTGAATCCAAACATTTACTATATTCTTTGGACTTGAACATGGATATTGTTAATTATTTAATGTCTTTTAGGAGAAAACTGTATTTTCCAAAATCATTGTCATTCGGTGCTATAAGATGGTCTTTTCTGGCTTTGGCAAGTTTCATCAAAAGGAATTCCCTGCGCTCCTTCCACTCTCTTAGCTCCTGTTCCCCATGAGCCAATTTACACAACTCATCCTCGGTGCACGTGCCTTTGAGGAACCTGTAAATGTACAGAATTACAATGGTTACCAAATCAAATGAGAAAATAGTTAATACTTGAAAGGGCTGCAAAATATATAAAATTTGATATAATTTATTGTTATTGCATATTAAACGCAATATCTTTATCTGAAGAAAGTAAATGTATTGTAATACGGTCCTTCATCTGCAAAATCCTTGTCCTTATCCTGCCAAAGCCTTGAATTAATGTGGTTCAGTCATGTGTTTTATTATTGACTAGTAAATAGAGATTAAATTAAAATGAACTTACTAAGCCAAAGGATATCTAAAAATACAGTCTCGGTATATTGTTACGTAGCAATATTGAACGTTGTTACTGCCTATTATGTTTTTCCTATTTTGCGCAGCCCTATTCTATTCTACAATGTGTAACCTCACCTTTCACAAACTTTAAAAGTGCCAGTGGGAAATCGATACTGCCAGCAGTTCTGATCATCCTCTGAGTTAAAAACACGGTCTTTGTGTTTTTCTGAAGTGATGTGCTGCTGCCACTGCTTTTCACTATTGCAGTTTTTACCACAAAGCCAACAGTGATTACCAGCCTGTCAAACACAGCAACCTTTTTAGCACACAGTTATCACTTGTCATGTGTACTGGCAAAATTGAAAATGTCTGCCAGTTAAATTATTTTCCATGTTTGAACTCACCACTTCTTCAGCATAGTCTGTTGGCATGTGGATCTGCTTGCCATTCTCACGAACAGAGTTGTTAGAGGAGTCTTCACCCCATCCTGGCTTCTGAGACAGCAGCCACTGCTCATAAAGTTGTTCCATGTCTGGAACTAAACAAGGGGGATGTGTGTTAAAATCAGAGATTTATACTTTGACAAAGTTGCTGATAAGATAGTTCTTGTTTTAAACTCACTGTTGTTTTCCTTCATGTAGGTCCATAGATCTCTCTCTTCTACACTATGAGCAAATGTGCAATTGCCAATGTACTGGCATTTCTTGCCAGCTGTTACATGCATGCAAATCTGAGGAGGAAAATGTTTTTAATTTCAGCCAAGAACATTTATTTTAATTAGTACAGTTATAAAATATCAAACTGGGACATACCTCAAACTGGGCAGGAATTGGCTTTTTGGTTGGAAGAGGACGAACAGTTGTCCACTTTTTCCTCTCATTGGAGCTAACAAGTACCACCCTTCTATCTTTGGCCCACCTATATAAATAGTTACATATGAGGCAACTTTACCAACTTAAGCAGGCCTTTGTACAACATTGAGACACTCACGTGTGCCTGGCTTTTGCAGAACAATACTTTTTGTTTCTGTCAGCTTCACTTAGCTGACCATTTCTCCAGCACTGGCCACAAACAAACATCATTTTCAGATTTGGAGGGCCAAATCTCGGCTGTGTGTTAGGAAGCTGCCAAGGAAATTTAAAAATATAAGTTATGAAAGCTACGGTGAGGTGAATTTCAGGATGGACGTTACTTTTACCTGGGCTCCCTGTAACGAAGCTGTTGCATTCCAAAACTTCTTTGCTTCTTGAACAATACTTTCATGAGTAATACCTGCCACATAAAGAGAATCCCTCAATTACTTTACTACTTCTGGTGATTCATTTTGTAAATTACGTACAACATAAAGCAAGATTTTAACACCATTCACTGCCTATTCTAATTAATCTTACCAAGGTCACGCTGCATCATCCAGACCTTGAGCTCAATGAGACTGTGAGCATAAAAACAGTCGTCCTCCCTACTGCAGCCATACCGCACTTCATGTCGACAAAGATCCAACTGACAAAGGGGGGTCAAAGGTCGGATTTTGGAATATCGAACTGTATTTTCCTTCAAAATGTGGACCAGGCACCTACAAGACAAGTCATCAATGCAGTTTTTACTGTTCCTATACCAGAATGGGCTAAACATTTAACTATGAAGTATCTTACTTGTGAGACTCAAAGTCATGCTTTGTTACTGGATGAGAGCAAAGAGAGGGAATATCTTTATTGGTTTTGCTGATTATTCTTGGTTTGTGGTCAAAACATACCTGCAGATAAAATAACATGAACTGAATAACAGCAGCTGTCTTTTACTAAAAAATTTTCCATTCTAATTTGACTGTCAGTAAAACAGATTTAATAATACTTACTCCACAAAGGAACATGAATATCCCATGATGCTCCTGTAAGATTTTTGGGACAGTCAACCTGACATTGGAGTGGGGCCCAAAAGGATCGAAGAGCAGCTCCCTGGAGATAAACCCTTTTCGCTCCAGAGTCCAAACATCAATTTCTTCTTGACAGTATGCAAATGTGCAATGGCCCGGGTACAAGCAGTCCTGTCCAACAGCCACCTCTGAAACAACAGAGATGACATTTAAAATGTTGGCTCACATTCAGAAAATGGCTAAGCATGAAATGTGGCTGGCTGATATAACACAGACAGAAATAGGTGCATTACTAATAAATAGGACAAAGTAGGAAGAGTAATGAAGAAAGCACCTTTGCAAATGTAATAGGGCCCAACATATTGGGTTTTTGTTGGTCTTGGTCGAATTAGCTTCCATGTTTTGTCGGGCAAATGCTTGAGTCGGCCAAGTAAAGCATCTTTTTTGCATTTATGGTCTTCTGTGTGAAGTGTATAGTCTAACACCCCAGGGCCTGCAAATATAAAGAATGAAGCTTATAAATGTAACTTTTCTGCTACCAACTTTATGCAGAAAATGGCCACTAAAAGGAAACTCACCTGTTTTAACATAGCAGATCGAACATGCTTGTCTAAATTCATGAGTGTCTGCTAAAGGATTCTTAGCCAAATCTACTGCGGCAGGGATACCCTTTACCTCCGGCATCCCAAGAGGCATTCCCATGGGAGTGTCATGATTATTTAGCTGTAAAGAAAAACACAGGTGAGTTATCAAACGTAAAGGTGAAGTTTATTTATAAGACAACCCAAACCCTATGCTTGATATTTTATTATTTTTATATTCACGTATTGGTTAATGCCAGGTCACATCACGTGGGTGCATTTAGGGAAGTAAGTTTTCAGTGAGTGTTTAAGGGACATAGTCAGTGATCAGAGTCCCGAAAGCTCCAAATCACTTCACTTAGTCTCCAAACTCTGAAACCAATCCTGAGTGGTTTGGACACTCGCACCCTCTTTTTCTGTTGCAGTTAATCCTGTGTTGCTGGCGTATGTGGATAAAAAAGTTCGCTAAACTTCACTGACAAAGGGCTTCTGTAAATAAACTATTAGTGACCAGGGTATTTATAAATACATAAACAAAAATGTATTTATTAGATAAACAAAAACATGCTGTTTTAGGCTATTGACCTAACTCATTCCAAAATGGGCACTTAAACACTCAAAAACGTATTATCGACCGTCAATGTTATGACGATCAGTCTTTCCTTACCAAGACCAAAATGCTTTTTTGTCACAGATGGTCGCAATTAAACCTGGTGACCCTGTTTACGACTCAGCGTTTTGTGCACGGCGTGCTTATGAAATAGGTCTTCATTTTCTTCAACAATGGTCTTAAAAAGGTCCAAATAAAGTCTTAAATTCAACCCTGCAGAAACCCTGTATTTATAATATATTTTACATACTTCAAACGATCAAAACGCTCTGTATTAATGCAGCTGTTATTGCCTTAAGATGACCATTATATACTGTATAAGTTCATACAAGCTACAGTAAGTTACTTTATTCAGACTATTGACATTACAGGCTTTTAATGGCCCACAGAATACAGCGTGAACTGTGTAAATGGATTATTATCAAAGTGTGAAAAGCTGATGAAATCCCAAATGAAAAGCCTGCAGAGTGAGCGAGAATGGTTCATTTGCAACAGGATCACAGAGGCACAAGTACTCAAACCAGACAACTGATTTGAATACTAGAGAATACATTATCTCTTGTAGTCACTTCAGCTCTAACAGTAACGCTTGGAAATATAGGATATACAGTGTTTTAAACTGCTTTTCGTTGGGTTTGACAGGGGTTTACAGCTGCTACACCCTCAATACAGCAGTGGCGGCAATTTTGGTCACGTGACTGGCATTAAGCGATTGCACAAGTCAAACGAGACATAGACGACAAAAAGGAAATACCTGTGGGATGAATGGACAAGGAGCAAACGCTAAAAGACAAAGAAAGAAAATTATAATGACATTTTATGTGTAGCAGTTTAGATAAATATTTCATCATGAGTACAAACAATAATTTTCGCACCTGATTTATAGTCTGATATGGAGAGGCTATCTAAGGAGTCCAGTGGTTGGGGCATGGGATCAAAAGTAGACAAACCGAATAATGAACTAGTTCCAGACTGATGATACAAGGGGGGCAGGTTGACAGTGCATGTCTGAGTACTATTTGGGAGAAATGGGCTAATGTTAGATGGCATGAGGAATGGACTTGACAACGAACTACTTGAGGAAATACTGGTTGGCAATGGCAGAGGCCCCTTTACTGTGGGTATACTCTGAAAAAGAAGAGAACACGAGTCAACAATAAGTAATTAAATCTATGTGCCAAAAGGACTGTGTTAATAGCCACCTACCAGGTCTGATTCAGGGCCAGCTTGGTCGAGCAGATCGTCCAAGTCATCCCCAATAATGTCCGTGTCAAAATCCGAGCTAGATTCAAGTAACGAGCAGGGTTTACTAGATCTGCATCCATTCACAAAAGTGGGCACAGAGAGCGGAGCTGTTGTGGGGACAGACACTGGCAAGTGAACAGACTCGAAGCCCGGAGGTTTTGAGTCAGACGGTGTCCCAGATGAGAGACTGGCGCTGGGGGGACGTTCATCCACCACTCCATCAATTAGAGGCGAATGCACCGGGACAGGGATTTGGATTGGAGCCGGGACTGAAGCCAAAACACTGCTATCTTGATTTAAAGGAGGCACTTCTATAAAAGGTAAAATAAAAACAGATGAGATAATTTTGTCTCTTAATACACAATCTAAGGTAAAAGACAGAACCTTACCCATTTCTATATCTTCAACTGAAGCTGAGCCATTAGAAAACTGTATTTAAGAAAGACACTTCAGTTTAAAAGAACGCAGGCATTGTCACGTTACTGCTTAGAAATTATTTATGAAGTTACCTTTTCAGACGAGGCATCTTGATAAGATGATCCACGTAAAACATTCAAGGCAGGCTGTTAAAACGGCCAAAAACAAATATATTTCATAACATGAGAATGTAGGACTATTACACATGGCACGTTTTTAGTACTGCATGCTGTGTGGTTCCAGAACAAACAAAAAATGCGTAGTGTCATTTCTGTCTTATTGATGCCTTAAAGATGCATTTGTAAGACATACTTGCCTTATTCCTTACATAAGCTCTACGAATTTTTAATCCTAAAATTTTGGCGAGGTCCTGAGTCAGCTGTATGACACTGGGATCCTGGAGAAACACAAAAACAACACTTACTACGGTGGGGGCAGATAAGAGTTAAGATCAAAGAGTGAAATGCAACAAAATTTATTTCCTGAATAACACCAGTCATATCAAAAATCTAGAAATAAAACCTAAAATATAAAATAAAATCATGCTGAAACAGTAGTGTCAATGTGCAGTATATCCCATAAAGTTCTACATTTGTGCTCACTGACTATGTAAGAGTAAATACCACAGCGAACCCAAGCGCCTTACTGCATATACAGAGCCCGCAGGCAGCCTCTATGATGCTTTAATTTGCTTCAGTGTTTGTCATATTTATAAAAACAGGAGGTGAGGAGATTTTCTGCACTCGTGAATCAATTACTGAAAAGCTCACAGATCTCCATCTTACCTGAGGCACCACGAGAGAACATTTGGCAACAGCCTCATAGGCCTCTTGATGTCTCCCCAGTTCCTTTAAGGATTTTGCTTTTCTGTACAGTGCTTTGTGGTTGCCATCATTCAGTTGCAGAGCTTTTTCACAGTCTTCAAGTGCAGCGTCATAGAGTCCCTGGTTTAAAAAAAGCAACCAGAGTTAAGAAGACTGCACTTAAAAGGCAACAGCGAGGGAACGCACAACCGAGGAGCAGCTTTGATCATGAACTGACTACATGTTTTGTAACTCAGGCATGTGTTGTGTTTTTACTGCATTCAACCAGTAATTTTAATGTATGCATGCAAGTAATTTGTAAAGATTTAGCTTGATTAGGTACACCATTTGTACCTCATGTATTTACTCAGGGAATGTCCAAGTTTTTCCAGGTAAATTTGAATATTTTTAATATGTGTCCGACCTTTTTAATGCCACTCATGATAGAATTTACAGTAATACCAGATGTAACCAACTTGGAAATAATCTTTTTAGTATTGATTTCTTTTTGACAGCTGCAATTATACAAAGACCCTACTCCTAATTACGTATATATATTGTATAAAGATAACTAATATTTGAATGGTTTGAAAGGTTTGCGCGAGTATAATTATGTACATATGATCTGCAACATTTAAAAGATTATGTTGCAAACTGAATACTTAATTCCTGCCCATATAATATAAGATAAACTTTATTGTCCCTCAAAGGGAATTTGGCTTTAGCCATTTAGTGTAATATTGCTGCATTATAAGACACATATTGGCAGAGTGTTAAAAATAACTGGCATGGACCTGAGCCTTGTTTAATCAGTGCAGCTGCTAGGTCACTTGTTATTACAACATTCAAGTAAATCAAAATTACAATTAAAATAATGTCCTACAAGATAAACATCATACATACAGTAACACATTTAGGTCATGATTTTGACACCAGCAAGTTTAATACATTTTTAATACTTTTAATACTAAAAAGACTTTGGGTATGTCCGATTACTAATAAAAAAGGACAACACAATTGTTGAATTTGAAACAAGCATGTGACATTACAGGCGCAGTGCCATAGAAATAAGGTTAGGTTGAGTGTGGTCTATGCAAACCAGATTCAAAGTAGATAGTTTTCCTATAAATTAAGAGTTAGAACAACACAGAGGCCACATGTCATGGCTCTACTCATCTGCCTTTAGTCATGCTCATTGTACTTTTATCATGTCCAACATTAAGGCCATACAAAATAATATGACATCCAATGTGCTGTGCACATGTTTTACACAGGCGTGAAAAAAATGTGTTACATAAGAGTGCTTTAATGAATACAGATTGAATGAATGAATAATGAATGAATTTTTGTTACAAAATTTTCAGGTCCTAGTCAGTAATGGGGCAAATAATTAATTTTGTTGTGGGTCCAGTTCACTGTTTAGATCTGGTATGGACTGAAGAGAAGTGTTTTATGGCTCAATAGAAAGAGCATTTACACTTGAACTAAAAAGTCTTAGAGTTTAGGTTTACCATTGAGAGTCAGGACTGGTGCTTTGGCAGAAGTCTATGTTGATTTTTCTTTTTTTGGTAATTTTATGTATTTTGGAACATTAATACACCTTGTATGTGACTCTGTTTAAATGTAGTAAACGTTAAAATTACTCACTGTAATGTTAAGGTAAGCAGCAGCTCGGTTTGCGTACAGCTTTTCGAGTAGCCCAGTGGAAACACATATATCTTCAGAATCGGCGTAATCTGCTACACTTAGTGCTTCTGTATACATCTCTATGGATTTTGTCCATTCTCCTTCTTTGTACACATCGTTTCCTTCTCCAAAGAGGTTCCACACAAGATCCTTAATGAAGACCTGGGAAATAAAGAGATACAATAAACACACAGGGCAGACGTTTATTGTCATATGATGTAAAGTAACTTTTCAGGATTAGCGCTCTCTCTCTCTCAGGTCACTACACACTAAACTCAAAATTTCAGTGAGGTGTAAAAAAAAAATCTGGTAAATAAGCTTAATATGTACCAAAAAAAGCTTTTGTTGTTATGCAAACACCAGGAAAATGTCAGTAATAGACCAAAGACAAAATTAATAATTTGGTGCTGATCCAGATCAATGTTTAGATCAAGGAGTGTTATAAGGGATTCTATTCTATTTAAAGATACAGACTGTACATCAGGGCTATTCAACTTCATTTACAGGGGGACCAAATTAGAAAATTACAAGATTTGTGAGGGCTGGATAGACTGTCGACACATTACTGGGTAAATATTATTAATAATTCAAATGTCACATTAGACATAGAAAATAAGCTATTTCTTTTCCTGAATCATTTCTTGAAAAAAAAAAAGCCCCATAAAGCTGGCATAAGTGCAGGAGTAGAAGGCAAATGACACACTTAAATAAAAAAATAAAAATCATGTATGAAGCCTTATTTAGGGTGATATTAGCAGTCAGAAGTATAGTTCTTTTTTTTTTTTACTCAAAAACAATCTTTTTTTTTTTTTTTTTTTAATGCCAATGCACTACAAGCCCAACACATGTCAAGAGACTAAAGATTTTTTTTTTTTAATATAGATATATTTTTTCAAATGCGGGCCAGATAAAATTTTAGTCGGTCCAATCTTGCCGCAGGGCTGCTAGTTAAATAGGCCTGCTGTAGATACTAACTTCACTCACTAAAATAACACATTACCATTGTGAGTTGTAATGGTTTTGTAGCTCAATTAAAAGACCGTTTACTCATGAACTGGAAGATATCTGAGTTGGAGTCCAGGTCTGGGCACTATATCTTTATCACTGCGAGACAGGAACAGTGCCCTGGCAGAATCTACTCTCTCCAAGCTTCTAGTTTTAATTTAGCTTTTGTCATGTTTCTTTATTCAAAGCCTTTCTTAAAAGCCCGAGACTTTTGTGCAGTACGGTACATATATACATCCTCACAAAATGGCAACATGCCTCGTCACTTACAGTAACATAGTGAAGTTTCTGGTGAGAAGGATGCGCAATCTTTTATGAGAGAGGTGTAATTTTTCCTTTTCTTGTTGCACACTCATCAAAATAACTAAGGCTAGACATTCTTTTGCTTTCTATTTAGTGGTTAACAAATTGCACACTTAGCTTTAAACATACGAGCATACAAAAAAACAAGTGAAATAAAAACTGCAGAATGGAAAACCCCTATATTCAAATGCGCACAACATTACCTCATACTGGTCTTGATTTCCAGGATATGGCAAAGTTGATCTAGAAGAAAAAGAGAGGCACAAAATTAACCAGGAACTAATACAGGAAAATAAACACAGAGATATTCATGTTTAAATACACTGAAGATACTTTTAAATATTACAAGTCAGTGTAAGTTCACACAATGTAATTACAGTTTGTTCAGTTGACTGCAGAAGAACTAGGTTCTGGAAATACATGTGAACTTGTGATACAGCGTTATAAAGAGAATGACGTAAGAGAGAAACAGTGGTTTGAAGCAGCTGTGTGTGTAAATGCGCTTTAGCTGATAAATGCAAACATGACAGCAAAAGCACTGCTCTGCAAATAACCTTGACAAATGCTGCACCACATGTCTAAATATTTATAATATCATTAATTTTCAAGGTTACTGTATTAATATTAATACAGTATCATGAAGTTTTCTGTACAGTCTACCAATATACTAGACAACCAAGTTTACAGGTCAAGCCCTCTACATAATTAAGTAGCTACTGTACCAAAAACTATGTTAAGTGCTGTTTAAACAGCGTAAAACACTGCCTGGGCACTCTTTTATGGACATGTAGCAAATGTGAATAATAGATCATTCATGTATGGCATTATAGTATGATGCATTATGTTGCAGCCTTTGTTATAAAGCTTTCTGGAAAAAGCATAGCACTGAATCAGCTGTGGTATCCTGGATACTGTGCTGATTAACACAAAAACATGATGTAAGTCAACCACATCACTGTTGCATCATGCTATTGGGCTGGAAATGTTGATAAAAAGGACCTTTTAACAGAGCATACCTCATAAATACAAAAGATCTACAAACATTCTAGGTAAGCTAATCTTCACATCTAGGAGTCCCAACAATATTGATACTTACTCGATAAACTGCAGGCCTTTCTGAATCTCCTGCCAGCGGCTTCTTCGGTCCTGACACGCTCTGGACATGTTTGCGTGTTTCAGTATCCAACTCCCAGTCAATACCTGTAATTATCATAATAATTGATATTAACATAATGCCTTAAACAAGAAAGAAAACAAAAACTGTCACCAAAACAATGTTAAACAACAATGACTGCCAATAATTGTCAAACAAAAATGCAACTGTCATCTAAATTATTAGCTCGTGTGCCCTACCTATTACATGCAGTCATTTTCATTACCTGGAAGAATATGAACTTAGACTTCTTGAAGTCATGCAATGTACAAATACAGACTTTTATACCACATAAGCAGTGGGGATGTTGCTTGTTTTAATTTTACAGTTACGTACATTGCTATGAAATACATGGAAGTATAGGACAGTTATATCAGCCAATTACAACATTAAAAACTAACATTTATTTGTTGAATTTGACAAAATGCCTGACATGTCTAATATTTCATTTTGAGGAATGTGTGACAGATTGCACAAAACCAAGCAAAACGCAGCATTCATCGGTGTCTCTGAATTTAAATAGAGTATTATTATAATTATTAGGTATACAGGCTACTTTATAAGACCACATTATCAGTCTTTAAGAGGTCCCACACTAAGGATAGCGAGCGACATACGTCAATTCCCGGAAATAAAAGGTTCTTTCGACGTAATAGACCTAGGAAGTGTCTGGGTAAAACTAAATGTCTTAAACAGCCCACACGGGAAATCACCCCCGTTTCCCTTACAAAACTATAATAAAATATCACATTAACCACAACGCTCCATTATGAAGCTTATATTTGATCTATACGTTGATGTAATAGGGAGTGGGATGTCACTCCCACAAAAATGTCTGTTGTGTTTACGCGCTGGCAGCTACCTATATGTAGCCACATTGTACAGCTGGTAAACTTGTGTTCCTACATTATTATCCCAAACACGCGCTGAATTTACGCATTTTATTAGAAGAAAATGAACATGTCCGGTGTGTCCGATAATGGGAGCAGGACACTTAGCACACGTGTGTTACCCGCGGACCACCGAGAGCTAGCAGAAGGCACAGCAATTTCCATAGAACAATATAGCGGCGGTAGATTTACAAAAATGCATGAAAATGTAAAATAAAAGCATGTCTTAGACCGGCGTCAGTACGCGGACATGTCCTTGTATATGACGTGATCAAATACGTTTCTAGGAAGTGGAGTGAACCTAACAAAGCAGAGGTATGTCCAAGTTGAAGTAGTTCCCCAACGCAAACAATAGCGGACTGAAGATGTAGCTCTTCTCTCTGTGTCTTCACTGACACTGTACGTGTTTCACAGACAGGACAGCGTCGCTGCTGGTTGTACTTACATGAATGGATCTTTCACTCAAACAAACCTCACGTCGGTTTAATAAAAGGAGGGAAAGTGTTTTTCGTGTTAGCTAAAATCACTTGGCTAAATGCTGTTCCGCTGAAGGCCGCCCTTTGTGTCTTCTTCTCTTCCTATTTACAGGCAGGTGGCGTTTAACTGACAGGAGCCCTCTGCCATCTAGTGGTCAAACATGTCAATATAAAATAAATGGCATTTTTTTCAAGTATTGCATCCACGTAGTCCTATTAATTCCAGAGGTAGACAGAAACGAAGTACATTTACTTGAGTTCTGTACTTAAGTATACTTTTTATTTTTTACTCCAGTACATTAAAAAAAAGCAAAAGTAACTTCTGCTGAGAAATTGTCTTCAAATCGAAAAAAAAAACAAACAACTGACTTACTCCCTAAAGATAATCATTTACTAACTGTTATTTATAGTTAATACTTTAGATATAGATATAGATAGATAAGACTTTATGTAATGTTCCCAGGAACTAAAAAGAACCTCTGGACACAATCTGGAAGTGATTTATCTTTTGCCTTAAACATTATGTGCATGATTCTATAATAAACCAAATAAAAAAAAATGTATTAGTATGATCATAAAACCCAGCCTTATTTATAATACGTATGGCTCGTTTTTGCTGTAGAACAATCTTTTCTATTATGGTTTATACGTAGATCCCCACATTTCCTCACTGAAATGCGTCTCATGTCTCATCTTTAGGATTAAGAATGTATGAAAATGTATTTTGTTCATATTTTTGGCGCTGCAAATTTGTGACTTGAATGTAGTAGATATTTTACTAAAAATTCTTGACTGCATTAATTTGAATAAATGCAAATTTGAATAGTACTTTCAATACATAAGTATTTTTGAAAGTACATACTACAGTACTTTAATTCAAGTAAAAATCTGACTTAGCAACTTTTATGTATTAGAGTAATATTTGACCAGGAGGAACAATACTTTTACTCACTTAATGAAGTTGAGTTCTTTGTCCACCACTGATTAATTCATACAATAACTAGCATATACTACAACCCTCCTACCTAAATACATGCTTTTAATAATTCATATTTTTAAAGTAAAAAAAGCCTATACTTAGACTAAAATAGATTCACAATTCACATTACACTGGTTTCTCAATCATACAAAAAATCTTCATCTTCAGGATTATTTTTGTATCTGTATTTATAAGTAGTAAATAGTCTTCCTCATCATTTGAACACAACCAAGAGACAAACATTATTTAATGCATCAATAAAAGACAGATAATGTTTAAGTCAGTTTATGTAGATATTAACTGAGAGCATTTGGTTATTACAAGTGGTCAGAGACTTTTATACAGAACTGTATTAGGTATGAAACCTTTACTGTAACGCAGCAAATTCTTCAGCAGGGGGCGCCAACTCGTTATTTATATATTATTACTGTCAAAGAATGTGCAAAAACAAATGGGCTATGGTCCTCTCCAGCTGTATTTTATGATCTATGGGTTGTTTTGGCCACTATACAAATTAAATATAATAAAGTTGGGAGTGCCAACTACATGAAAACAAATACATGACACAATTATGGACATTTTTAGATCTTGGTCTGGAATTTGTCTGTCATCACCCTGTTGGACACATCAAGTAGTCCAAAGCAACACCCACTAACTCTACAGTGTTCAGTCTGTAGAGGTTTTTATTAATTTTTTTATTGGTAAATTGTTCTTTTCAAGTATCTGACTATACAATACTGCAATAAAAATGAATCTGTGTGTAAATACCATTACACTGGTACACTTTGAGCATAGTCTGTATTTGTATGTGTGTATGTATCAAAATATCTATATTCATATGTTTCTTAATTACACATATGCTGGTTATGCACCACGTTGATCTGGTTTGTGTTTTATCAAGTGCAAACCACGTCATTTTAGATACAGCCCTGCATGTGTTTTAGAAGTCGCCCGCTGACCTAAAAAGGAGATCTTTCAAGGCAACAAAAGTGAAATGTTTTTTTTGTTCACCTGTATGTAGAAAGTTTGGGTCTGTTCCCACTAGAGGGCGCTTCCATTTACAAACATTGGATTAGCGTGTAGCCAATGGTGATGCTCAAGAGATCATTCAAACAGCATCTAAAAAAAGCTGTCGTCCCTTTGCTACTCTCACAAGGGTTTTGACTGTCTTGGTGAGAGGTTCACTTCAGGTGGACTCCTTGTTTGCGTGTCATGAGTTCATTTCACCGGATACTGCTGTTGTTATGGGGTAGGTGCCTTTGTTTTTACATTTTTTAAACTGTCTAAGAAAAGTGTTTTTGTAAAGCAGTAAACACAGGCCAAACATAACTCAGACACAACTCAAATAATATCTAAAACTCATAGATTACTGCTTTTGTATTAGGCATGTGGCAGTGTTTTCCTTCAGAATCATGGCTCTATTTCCATTGCACCTAAGAAGTGCAGGTGTCTTGGGTGTGTCTGTACTTCTGTCTTGAGTAAATATTTAAAGTACAAATTTCATTTTAGAAGCAGAAGAGGACATAGTGTTTAATGTAAAACCTTTCTCCAGCAATTTATGCTATCTTGTTATCATAGTGTATGAATGAGTGGTATGTATGTGTTAGTTTATCCACCATCTACAAAGACAACTATACCCTAACCAGCAAAAACAACATGTCCAATATTTGTGAGTGTATGGATAAAAGCCGTACAGCAGTGGTTCTGAAACGTTTCACATGGAGTAACACCTTTGTACCATTTTAGGCTAAACTTAGCATTACTAAATAATAGACAGGAACTAAATTGGGACTAAACAAGGACTAAACCTGGTCAAAGTCAGGCAGACCAAACCAGGACTAAAGCACATCTAAACCAAGAAAAAAACAGGTCTAAATCAGGACTAAACCTGGTCAAAGTCAGGAGGACTAAACCAGCACTAATCCACATCTAAACCGGTACATAAACAGAACAAAACCAGGACTGATCTAGCACTAAACTACGTAGGTCTAAACCAATGATAAAACCAAGACTAATGTGGGACTAAACCAGGTCTAAACCAGAATTAAACTGTACCTAAACCAGGTTTTTGTGGTCTATACTTCAAATTTAATACCCAACCAGAGCATGACTTAAACAGGAATAAAACATGTAGTAAATATATTTATTTACTAGTTACTATATGAATAATTACTAAATTAAACTAAATCAAAACTGACTCCTAAGTACCTCCAGAAGAAGCACCACCAGCAGTACCCATACCCAGTGATGCACAGTATTTGTTCTTTCTTTGATGTTGTTTAATGCAGTTTCCACAGGGTCTGTGGCAACACACAAGTCCCATCGGAGCAGGAGAGGCCTGCTGGAGCTTGCTGGAGCCATCAAGTGCAGCACGGGGAGATCCGCCTTATCCTACATGGTGTATGGATGCTACTGCGGGCTGGGAGGACAGGGCTGGCCTAGGGACAAAGCAGACTGGTAAACCACTAATCATGGCTTTAATTACTAGAAAAACACTGTATCATAGCGGGAATCACGCCTCATAAGCGGATGTAAACATTCAGCATTGTACTTTTAGGACCCACCTATACATTATGAAGCATGTTATTTCATAATTCACAATTGAGGAAAAATATTACTTTTTACTCATATACATAATTAAAATACTTAATGAGTAAAGAGTATTTTTGACCATGGTGGTATAAAGTGTGTAGAGGTAGCAGCAGAAGCAGTAGTAGTAATAGTAGTAGTAGCAGTGGTAGTAACAGGAGTAGTAGTAGTGAATTAGTGAATTAGTGGGAGCAGGAGGAGTGGTAGTTGTAGTAATAGTAGTATTGGGTGTAGTAAAAGTAGTCGTAGTAACGGTAACTACTTCCCACTCAAGCAGACTCTGCACCCAATACCTTTTCTACTTGGGTAGTATTATTTTAAAGTTCAGTTCAGCTCAGACCAGTTTATTTGCCATTTGCAGCATAAAAAAAACACCTTGGAAAACAGTTACAAGGTGCTCAAAGTGCACTGTCAACATTTAAACAGACAAAACATAAAAACACAAGCCTAAAAAACAACATATGGATAGATCCTAAAAACACATAAATGCTAAGAAACAATAAAATCACTGAATAGTAATTCCTCCTCCTCTATCCACTGGTCACATAAACAGAATTACTAGAGTATTTTATGGCAGGAATCACACCTCATAAGCAGATGTAAACATTCAGTTAGCGCTTTTAAGACCCACCTACACATTATGAAGTAAAGCATGTCATTTCACGTGCTTATAGTAATGGTAACACCCCTTCACCCCCTTTTTTTGGACACACAAGATTTTCCTCCACAAGGTCCCTTTAACTCATACTACTTCTTTACACACACACAACTTTCCATTGAGCCGCAAATGTCCCACGGAAGTCTCAAATTTAACCTCGACTGGGATATTTTAAACCATTCCACACCCCGTTCCTAATTGCCGTCTCTTTCTTTTCCTGATCCGCCACAAGACAAACACCAAACCCTTTCCAAACCAACTGCTAAGTATGTGTTACAAAAAAGCTACTGCTGGTGATTCCTGCCCTGCCTTTAAAATAGCTGTGGTGCGACTTCAGGCACGGCAATGTGACTGTATATCCACCGACGGGTTTGTCTTTACCCCGCCTGGTGAAGGGTCGAGCTGCCGCTGTGTCAAAATAATAAGACGCTTGTGTTTCCTCTCGATGCTTAAATGCAGGTGTTGCCACAGACATGATTGCTGTTATGGAGAGGCTGAAGTACTCGGCTGCAGCACCAAAACAGGCTCGTATCACTGGACCTGTGAGGATAAGACAGCCGAATGCGGTAACTTATTTGAGTAAATTTTCTGAAATATACGTTTATTCATATATTTTTACTAGATTTTTTTTTATTTTTTATTTCTTATTGATATAAGGGATTTTTTTATATTTGTGATATTCTGGAAAGTAATAACAGCAATAATAATGGTAGCAGTAGTAGTAGTAATAACTATAATAATAGCCAAAGCAGTCGTAGTAGTGGTAGTAGCAGTATGTACTTTACACTCAGTACAATTTTACTTTTACTCAATAGTAGTAGTAGAAGCAGTGGCAGTTGTAGTCATAGTAGTGCTAGAAGCAGTAAGTACTTTCTACTCAAGTGAACTTTACACTGAATACTTTTTTACTTATACTCAGTAGTAGTACAAGTAGTGACAGTAGAAGTCATAGTAGGATCAGTGGTACTAGCTATAATAGTAGTAGTAGTAGCAGTAAGTACTTTCTACTCAAGTAAACTTTCCACGCTTTTTTTAAATTTTTACTCAGTAGTAGTAATAGTAGAAACAGTGACAGTAGAAGTCATGAGAACAGCAGTAGTAGCTAGAATATTAGTAGTAGCAGCAGCGGTAGTAGTACAAGTAGTGGTAGTAGCAGTAAATACTTTCTCCTCAAGTAAATTTACACCTTTTCCTTTTACTCAGGTAACTATTTTGTTGAGAACTTTGAACAGTACTTTTTTACTTGAGTACAGATTTGGAGTACTTCTTCCATCTCTGGCTGTGACATTATTTGGCTCTCAAAATGTTTTTTAGTTTGGAAACTTACACTATTTATCAAGCTTTCTAAGTATACCTAAATATATAGTATCTGATGAAAACACAGAAGGGGCTTTGAGTGTAATGTCCAAATATGTACATTGAAAACAGTTTGCTCACTAAAGGTGCCAGGACCAGGTTTAACAGTATTTTCAGTTCACTGACCTCTGTACATTGATTTATTCATTTCTCAACACAGAGGGGGTTACACAAATTTAATAGCTTATAACAAAGATGACGATTCACATTTGCAATCATTTCTATGAATTATTACATTCACACAACTAATAATACATTTCTTGGAAGAAGCCAAGAATGTGCCTCAGGTATTATGGGGAATCTAACCCACAACTTTCTTAACAAGCAGATTCCCAAACACAAATATTGTTGAATTAATATACAGATTGTAGAAACTGTTTTTTGTATTTCACTAAGACTAACCACCTAAGGCCCATAGTTGCTGGCATGGGCTCCAGTCATCCCCAACAATAACAAGTGGAAAAAAAACAGAAGACAATCTTTTTAGTCTCTGTTGTTATGTGTTTTCTGCTAAAACCATACTACTACACTTCATAGTAGCCTTGTTTTCATCTTGTCCTTGTCTGTGTTTTGTCTGTTGCAGAGGATTTAGAGGACAAATGTGAAAAGCTCCTGTGCAAGTGCGACAGAGACGCAGCGAAATGTTTAAGAAAAGCCCCTTTCATCAGGAAATACGCCTTATGGCCAGACTTCATGTGTGGAAGCAAACAACCCATGTGTAGTATTTACTGACGCCCCAAACCCACCCGAACACCATCTGTGCCTTTTGTACATTTAACAGCAATAAATGCATTGTTGTATATAGAGCTGTGTGCCATGTCTTTCTAAGCATGTCAGAAGTTAATCAGATTGAATATAATGAATAGTTAAACCTTACAAGGCTGCAGAGTGAAAAAGTCTGCCTGGCTAAAAACTGGCTCCAGATACTTGGAAATTCACTGACCTTGTGTTCACAGAAATTAAAAACAAGAAAGCTATGTTGCCTAAAAACGCCCAACTTAGCTGTAGTAAAACTAGAGCTGCTATATCCTTACATGGCTTTGAGGGTACATATTGTTTTGGGGCAGCAATGTAATAATGCAAAGTCTTAAAAGTATTACAAAGGTATTAAATTTGTTGGTGTCAAAATCAAGCTCTTAAAAGTATTATATTAAATGACCAGATATTAAAATGTTTTTGTCTATGTCTTGAATTTTCAAAAAGCAAAATAATTTTAATATGCATTTCATTTTATTTGTAGGCTGTAGTGTTTCTAAATTATGTTTAGACTCAGGAAGTTAGATAATATCAATCACTTAATGCATCACTTAATCCAAACTATATATAAGTTACATACAAGCTATCACTTAAGTCGTCATCACACAAGATATTGTTAGCAAAATGTATATAATAAAAACTACAGGCTGTATTTTTTGCAAGCTGGATGTGAATTCGGTATTACATTCTTTTATGAGTGTTATAGAAAGGTCTTAAAAACTCATTTTACCTGGAAAACCCTGGAGGTAACCCTGTGATACAGTGAATTCAACTTTCAAAAGATCAGATTACATGCCAGTCAGTGGACTTAACAGTTGTTACACAAAGCACTACTTGTTCATTTGACATTAAAACCTTTACTAAATGGGGAGAATAGGACCACCTCACATCGCAACCTGCAGATGGCGCTACATTCACAGCATCGTGTTAATAATCATAAGATATTGCTGAATAAATACTAGTGCTATATCATAAATCTTCACATCTATTATCATGAGATTTGGTACATCATGTCATTAGTGGCATTATGGTAAAATGATACTCCCAAATCTACTTACATGGCCACAGAGATCCTCTTCTAGCTAATGGGAGCTGTTTGCTGTCTGCCTGCTGTGACAGAGAGATAAGTGCAGTCTGTAATGAGGACATCATGGCTCACGGCTGCCATCCCAAGGGCAGGTGCCTGCACAGAGAAATATGGGAAAGTTTAGACATTGTCATTACATCATCAGTGTTTATAAATGTGACATTTACTATGAACAAAATAACAACTGGAAAAGCACAAAGAACAGGGTACCTCCAGGTTTTACCACTTCTTTACCACAGAAATCTGCATTTATCTAAGGACATTTACAAATGAATTTCTCTAATATATTTTGGGAAGCATCTTGCTGTTATATTTTGAATGAAGGTCCATTAAACAAAAGTGTGATGAATTAAATGACTTAAGCATGAATGGCAATGTTTACTGGATGTCTCTACTGATGTATATTTATATGATATGACTTTTAAGACCTTGGTGATACCCTGAAGAGAAGTGCGTGTGTACTGAAGGTTTATGGTGGGCCTTGGCTTACTGTATGTGAGAGTGGACTGTAATAGGAGACAGTGTCCTGGTCCAAAGTCCATCAGAGGAAATAAGTATCTGGGTCATGGCCCAAAGACACTTGTTTGATTGTGTCCAGCTCTCATGAGCTCTGAAAGTCTGGGCAGGTCATTTACTCTGTCTGCTCTGGACACAGTGGACATTTGTACTGAAGCAGTGGTGTTTTATTACCTACACTATATTTCCAAAAGTATTAGCTCATCTGAACTGATCACACAAACATCTTTCTTTATAAACAAAGACCAGTTTTCAAGAAAAAGGCTTAATTAAGTAAAATATTTAATTCTAATTCTGAAAATGTTGCAATGTTTAAAATTTACAACAACAAAGATGTGTTTCTGCCATCAAAGAAAGATAGGAAACTGAGTGCATTGTATTGTTAAAAACGTTGTATGGTGATGCACAGTGTTTTTACTCACACACAAACGCGTGGCGTGCGTGGTTTAGATTGGTTACAGTGTCCATATAATTATTGCAATAAGCTCCTTTGAATTGAGAACAGCGCACTGCCCACACAAAAATCAATGTGCGTGCGTGCCGCCCGCAGCAGACACTGACTTGCTGCCAATAAGCAGTGTGTTACTCATTCTATTGTCCTCCATACTGTGGTGCTTGCTTTGTTGAGGAAAAATAAAATGCATATAGTAAGCAAAAGTTGTGCAGTGACAAAAGTAAAAATATATTTGTATGAAATCCAATTTGCCTAAATGTCAGAGCAGGTGGGGACTGTACACAACATCTGCCTAATTAGTTCCACTCTTCACTGAGGGTGATGTGTGAGAAAATGCTGTATTAGCAAAAATATATGGCTGTGTGGAAAAGTGAGCAGAAGCTGTGAAAGTCAAAACTATGTAGTGGGAACCTGTTAGTTGCATTGTGAATTTTGTTGAAGGAAATTGTGACTCATTTCCACATATATGAGTAAAATTTAACATTCACACTCTCCACTAGTGACTAAACACACTCATATACTATACCTTTCCAAAGCGTTGATTCATATACTGCATTATAGAAGACCAAAACTGACAAATCAATCAATAAATAAATGCTCTCACTGACAAATAATTATTTAAACAGGACAACAAATGCTGAAATAAATGAAGATGTAAGCTTTGGTTAAAATAATAAATGCCTATAATATTCTCTTTCTGTATTTATTTGTATGTTTATTCATTTTTGCTTTCATTCATTTTTGGTTTATTTTATTATTTATTTTCACGGCAGCTTAAATTGTCAAAATTTATTTGCAGATATTGTAAAATACAGTTCACAAAGCACCGATAATGTATGATGATGATAAGTAATCCAGTGTTTTGATAATTTGGTCCCACTGGAAGCAAACTCCTTCCTCCGTCTATCAAGTTTGTGTAGGCTACAAAAATGAATTATTATTATTAACATATTTATATTGATGTATAAAAATAATAATGTCAGTGATTTTACTTCAAAACCATTTTAAATTTCTAATGCCTGTTGGAATCATATTTAATGCTTTTAATGTCATTTAAGGCCTTAATTTTCCCAAAATCAATTTAATGACTTTTAATGCTTTTTAATGCTTTGCAGGAACCCTGACAAATGAATACACATAGAAATAAATGCAGAAAGGAAATAATTATTTATTCCTTTATTTATTTATCTTAACCAAAACTTACATGTTCATTTAAATTTGTTTTATATATTTTCAGCATTAGTTGTCCTGTTTAAATAACTGTTTAATATTTGATTGATTGAATTGATTGATTTGTCAGTTTTGGTCCTCCATTCTACAAACATATTAATATATCATTCTTTCTCAAATGATGTGGCATCAGCTCTGCTGACTGCACAGAAAACAGACTGAGGGAGAGGTGCGTAACACAATACAGCTGTGTGAGAGTCATCCTCAGTCGTTTACCTACAAGGGATGTATCATTTCCGCTTCATCTTACACACTGACGATATCTTTCAGTGTTTCTTCTCTGTTGTTTGAATAAGCACTATATATTTCAAAAGGCACGGACGGGGTTCGAACCCGCGATCTTCGGTTTACGAGACCGACGCCTTACCACTTGGCCACCGCGCCTGCGCTATGCAGTCTCCGGTTAGCCTTTATAGCAGCTGAGCTAATCCACATGAATTAAAGCTGCTTATGTCATTTTACAATAAAACAGTGACCCCACAGTCTATGACACTCGACTCTATTCTTTGGTGTATTTTGTTAGCATTAGCATTTAACCGCGGAGAAGCTACAAAAGCAAACCTCGTTTGCCTCATGTTAGCCTGCACGTGCTGCTATGTTTCTGCCACAAGAGGATGCTAACTGCCTGAGAAGTTGTCACATAGCTAATGCTGTGTTGTTGTTAGTTGAATCCTGAAGCAAACCAAAGAAGTGGGAAAGCAATACCAGCGTTAGGGTAAGTCACTTTCGTAAAAATAATAAAATATATATATATATATAATAATCACTGTATTTTAACTCGAAAGCTTGGGTTTGAATCTTTCCCATTAAGTTACCTGCAGGTTGCGACTGTAAAGCTAGCTTCCAATCACGTGTCCTGTGCATTCTTGTAAATATTGCTAGTAGAGTTTCATAGGCCAATTTGTTAAACTTACCGAAATTATCCTGTTGTAATGTTTAGAGAGATATGCACTCAACGATCAGCTATCGTTAATCTTTGTACTAACTGTCTCTTCGAGCCAGTATCGAACCGGCTGACTTAAAGCAAACGTCCTCAACTCCAACCAGCAACAGCAGACTACTTCTAATATGCATGAAGCCAGACTTTCCCTGTTTCAGTGTTCAAAACATCAAAGGTACTCGCCTGGGGGAGCTGCTTTTTTCTTTGTGTTTTTTTTTTTTTTTTTTTTTTAAAGATCAGATATCCTTGAGGCCGTTTGAAAAATGAATAAGACTCATTTCCATTGGGAACGAGTTAGCACAGAAAATCACAGATGTGGAGAATTCACCTTGACCTGCTTATAACAAGTCTTATAGCAAGCAAGCAGACAGATGGATCACATAGTGTATAGGGAGATATACTCTCAGTCCAGCTTTGTTAGTAATTCTGCTCAACACTGTTGCTGTACCTATATAACTTTATCTACTGACCAAGAACATAGTCTCTCTCTTGTATTAAAAAGTGGTAGGCTATGTTGCTTCTGAGATTAACTTAATCTCTGTGAATGGGTGAAGTTAGTTGTTAAAGCAACTGTATGTAGCCTGCCGAACATTTTATTCTAAAATGAACAACCCTATAATAATTCAATTTATGTAGCCTAGCCTACAAGTAGTTTTGATGGTTCCCTGCAGCAGTGGAAAATAAATAAAAGCTTGAGTATTAGTACATTTTTGGAAGAAAATGTACAGATTTTAAGACACCCCCACCTGTAGTTTTCTGGTATAAAAAGAAAGAATGGCCCATCTTTTTATAGAGTCAGTTGACTTGGATCAGCAAACATTATTGTGAGTAATGATGCAGCATGTTACCACACATCTATCAAATATTGAAATGAACCAATGTGAGTTAGTTGTAGCAGTGTACAGATACTGAAAAGTTTAGTTTGCCATACAACATAGACACTATGTTTTTGAAACTCATTGAGCTCTTTTTAAATTGTCTTTAATATTCACTTTCACTCTTTTTATATAATACAACATCCCAGCAGATGTATGTGGCAGCCAGCGTTCAGCGTCCCGCTGGTGCTGTGTGAAGAGAAAAGTGGTCATTGTGAGAAGGGTTTGCTGGATGTGACCCTAGCTGCAACAAGACATGAAAGTGTGAAATCTGTTTGAAAGGTAGGCAGCTGATAAAGCTCCACAACAAAAGCAATATTATTTCTCCCTAGTTTTTGTCTGTCTGTCTATCTCTTCTTTTATTTGCATTCATCTGTTCTGAAATTACAACTTATGCAACAAGCAATGTTAAAAATATAAACATTCAAATATATCTCATAACAAATTAGAGATGAATCTGAACAACCTCAATGAAAGGTAAGCCATTTGAACTTTTGTTTTTGTTGACTATAAAACAATTAGTTACATCACTCATGTCTGTTGAGTCTGTTACTATAGCTACTGTGCGACAGCGCAGACAATCATCTGGTCCCTGTTTCCTCCAATAGTGTCGCACTGCTTGGGCTGCTTTACAAAGTAATGATGATCATATTTGGGCAATATACTGGTAAGACTCCAAAACAGCTCTGTGAGTACAAGAAAGTCCTGCAGAGTGCTAGACAGAGGACGGCGCCCATTCATGGCGGACCATGGGAACATGAGCCGACGAACGCACAGCAGGAGACAGAGGTGAGAGCATCAACCATTTTGAAATTCAACTCCAGCTATTGTTGTCCCCATTGAGTTTGGCAAGACAAACCAGTGACAGTAATCAGGATATGTCTTAGTACTGAGGCTTGGAATACAGATAGTAGACTTGCAAGAACAAAAAAGGGGTTGTCACTTTAAATGTAATGCATTATTTCAGGAGACGAAAGCAGAAGGAGTCTGTATAATTACTATTCTGAGCATGTTCTGAGGCTGCTCAGGTCAAGTCTTGTTTAAGTTGGTTGGATCAGAGAGCTTTGGCATTTGGAGTGCCGATCAAAAACTAGCATTTTGCACATAATGAATATTTTAGTAATTAAAAATACAGAAGAAAGCTGAATGCAATTTTACAGTATGGTCATATATTGTTAATGAGTTGCTTTCTTATAGTTCTAAATATGTGTCATGTAATCAAAAGTGTTATGATATCACTTATCACAATTTCCAAGATGTAATTGATTGAGCAAGTATCATGGAGTTGTTTCGAGGACAGGCTTCAAGAAAGCCAAGGCCTGAAAGCTAATTTTTGCGGACAATCCTTATCATTCTGAGATAAATAAATGTGGTCAGTTTGTCTGTGGTTGGAAAAGGACAAGAGCCAATGCAGCACGTCAAAGCTGCTCCCCTACTGGGCGGCCCGTGAGTCTGTCGATATGCGGGTTTGATGTTGGATGGAATATAAGAACCCCCCACAACAAACTGAGAGGGCTGGAACAGAGAAAGAGAGGCTAGAAAGGGAAGAACCATCGACAGATGGACTCTGTAGTGATTAAAGATGGCGGCAGTCTTTACTGCAGACTACGAAGGACTACACTCGATCCATAGAAAAGCGCTGGGAGTAGTCTTCCTTTCAGCACAACAAAACCGAGAAACAGACTGTAAGGTAAATCATGAGTTATGATGTCTACTTATGAGACTCCGATGATGAAAAACGCCGTTTCCAATAACTTTCTATTGTACTCTTTTGTAGCGCTCCTTTATGTCTGTTATCGTTTTTGTCTCAGTGCCATACTGGTTCTGTTGTGTCTTCTCTTTCATCAGATCCAAACCACATCATTTGATTTGACCAGTGGGTACGCATCCCAAGACCAAACTATTGAAAACCAGCTTTAAAAGAATTACAAAATGAATTTAAATTTCTCAAAAAACATCGAATACCAGACAGTGTACGAGGTTGGATATGTTTTATAGTCGTATTGTATCTTTAGGAGCATCTAATATAGGCCTTTTAGAAGGATTTTTCATTCTTTTTGGGAATATTGTCCTCAATGAGGCATAAAATCTTAAGAAAATAAACTTTTATGTGCAAATTGTTCAATCCACTGTGCATAATCCACTAACGCTTGTTAGTCATGATATATTCATTTGAACAAAGGACATCAGCAGGACTCCAGAATATATTTTCTGACAGTCTTGGTCATTTCTGTGGAGTATTTTCAATACCTAAAAGCATTCAGCGCCATGTTAGAACCATTTTTAACAACTGATTAGTTATCAAGAAATCTAGCCCATCTAGATGGTTGTTTTTTTCTTATTGTAAGTGCTCTGAGACTTAAGAATGACCCCTTTGTTGCTCATAGTCAAAACTGTGAATTATTTGAAGATGTTATGAAAGCGTTTTCTATAGTCCACTCAGAAAAGCAGCTTTCATTCAAACACCCTAATAGGCTTTTGTTCATCAGAGTCTCCTCAACAGAGATAAGCCTCTTTTGGCCAAGGCCTACAAGAAACTCTAAATCCACAGTGACAGGTGGAACAAAAGACCACTGAATACCCTGATTTTAGACACATAAAGTTGTCTTCTGGTAACACTTAATGCAATTTTGGTATTTTATCAAAAAATAATCTTTAATTTAATAGGCCTACTTAAATAATAATATAAATGTTGTTATACATTGTTATAATTTGGACAGGACAGGTATTTTAGTGAATAAACAATTTACTTACTTATATTAATGAATTATTAATTATTCTTCACCTAAAATACAGTAGCGGCAGAGGCTCCTTGAGAGCACCCGTAAGCCATTTGCTTAAGGCTTGTGGCTTAAGCAAAAGTCTAGACTTCCAATCATATGTTGAGATTTTCTAAAGACATGTTGTCATATTCACAGTTTAAGCTACAAGTCTCAATTTTGTGTTTTAAGTATATGTCTAAAGGCTGCAAACAGTGGTGTGGTTTGAAAAAATGCATTTTCCCCTTAAATATAGGGATTAGGCAGGAAAAGAAACATTACAAAAATAATGCCACATGTTATTATACAACACTTACATGTGTTATTTGATGACATTTTCCACTATGGTTGTTTTGCCATGTACATCTGTAGAGGCTTGTACTGTACCAATATTTTACAATCATATACTGTCCAGAGAAGCTGTCTGTGTATATCTTTGCCCTGTACTACAGTTATGTTCTTATTATTTAAATGAATTATCTTTCATTGCCTATATCTTTATGACACAGCCCACCATATAAGATTTGATGTTTAAAAAAAAAGAGCTGGTAGCTTTGACAGTTAAAGTAATGTTGGCTCAGTGTGTAACATTAGTCATGTACACCGATCATACATAACATTATGACCACCTGCCTAATATGCAGCCCCAAATGCATCAAACTAAGATGCACTGTGTATTCTGACACCTTTCTATCAGAACCAGAAATTATTTCTTCAGCAGTTTGAGCTACAGTAGCTCGTGGGTTGAATCGGACCAGACGAGTCAACCTTAGCCGCCCATGTGCGTCACCTGTCAGCAGTTCAACACTGTTCCTTTTTTGGACCACTTTTGATAGATTCTGACCACTGCAGACTGGGAACACCCAACAGGAGCTGCAGTTTTTTATATTGTGTAGTTGTGTAGCCATAACAATTTGGCCCTTGTCCAACATGCTCAAATCCTTAAATTTGTCTATTTTTCCTGCTTCTAACACATCAACTTCTGTTCATTTGCTGCCTAACATATCCCAACCACTAACAGGTGCCATGATGAAGAGATAATCTGTGTTATAAACCAGTCAATGGTCATAATGTTATTTCTGATTGATGCCTGATCGGTGTCAGATCTTATTGTTTGCTTTTATATCACATTATTTCATGCCAAGCTAGTACAAATAAAGCCATCATTTTTAGATTATGTTAATTCTTAGTTTGATCAATTAATATGCATAAACTAGACTTTTTTGTTTCTGTTTCAGCAACCAATGGACATGAAGACAAGTCTACGTTTCCACCTGGCTTTGGCCAAGCTTAACCTCTCGACAGGGATGAGTGAAACATTAGCAACACAGCAGCATGACATGCTAAATAAGTGTGCAATGGAGTTCCCAGTAATTGGATGCACTGCTGGAGGATGCATAAGGACACCACAGCAGTCCAAGGTAAGATGTGCTTATTTGCATGTAAATCAGACATATACATACTGAGCAAATGCAGGGAAATGTCATTCTGTTGTTAACAATGACATAGGCTTGATGGTATATTTTGATGCAAATTAAACCAGTGCTAACATATATATATATATATATATATATATATATATATATATATATATATATATATATATATATATATATATATATATATATATATATATATATATAAAACATATTTTATTCACAACAGAACATAGACAACATTTCAGTTGTAGAAAATGAGACATTTCCTCATTTCATAAAAAGTAATAATTTGTAGTACTTTGACGCAAAAAAAGTTGGGACAGGGCATCAAAAAGAAGAAGAAATAAAAAAGGAGCTGGAGTGAGCATTTTGCAACTAATACAGGTTTTAATTGGTGATATTTCAGTAAGATGACTGTGTATAAAAGGAGTATTTTAGAAAGGCAGAGTTTGTATTATTAGTATTGGATGTACAGTATTGGATGCTCATGATCTTCAGGCCCTCAAGTGGCACTGCATTAAAAACAGGTATGTTTCTGACCTGAAAATAAGACAATAGACATATTGCTGCCATCAAATTGAAAGGTAGTTATTATTTTAAGTGTAAAATATTAAACTCTTGCTATATTTTGTTTTGGTTTATTGGTCTGTTTGCTATCTAGTGCCATTTTGCCTGGTAGCTTGAAGCCGGTTGATTTTGATTCTATGCTATGAATATTATATGCAGTGTGCACCATTCACACGTTTCCGTTCTTGGTCTGAGCATGCAATTAAAATGACATAATGAGATGGTGTGTGAAATATATAGCCCTGGTAAATCTGGCACTCTCCGCAGTTGCCTTGTTACATAATTGAATTAGAAACTGTGCCAGGTATAAAACTGGTAGCATGCAATCTCATACTCAAGACTGAGACAAGGTTAAGTCAGCTGGGATTGATGTGTAAATGCCTTTTATTTAGTGTTAGTTAATATTTCCTCCCCTGAAAGAACATGCTCTCCATTGTTACATTACACTTCATGATCTGATAATGTCTGTTCCTTTTAGTACCTTTTATGTTGTTATCTTTTGGCTCCACTGTGATCTCGCTGAATGAAGCAAAGGCTATGTTAGATAAGCTTTAAACTTCCTCTTCCTTGTTCTTTGAAGAGTTGTGGTACCATGTGGCTTGCCAGAGCAGACTTGTCTGTGATCTAGTCGCTTTGGAAATTTTACCTTCCTCATTTTAATAGTTTAGTCTTTTTACGGTAGATATTGTTCATACAGTCTTTTTTAGTTACAAAATATCTCTATAAATATTGTAGATGACCTGTAGTATTAAAAAGGCATTAAATTTGAGGGTGCCCAAGAAATAAGTTCAAATTGTAACATAGCGTAAACTTAGCCCAGCTTTTCCAATATTGCAGGTAATATGTACATTTGTCAGTGTATACGGTACTAGCAAACTTTGACATTCATACTTTTTATGATTTTATCTATAATGCTTTTTTCCTCCCAAAACAAACAAGTTAAAAAAAAAATCAATGCCACAGTACAGACAGACATACAGACATGAAGCTATTACTGTTAATGTTATTCTTATACAAGATCCTTGTGATTAGAAGTAAGGTCCATGTACCGCTGCAGCAATAAGCTTTTCATAAAAAAAAAAAAAAGATTTGTTTATTACTTGGTTACTAATCATAACTAAAATGACAATATTAAAAGCATTTTACTTGCAACAAGTGCTATATGTAAGAGAATACAAACTTGGTAAAAACAGCCCTAATTTATAATCTTGTGTGTCATGAAATTGCCCCTGCTTACCACTGACTTGTATCACTTTGTTTACTGCTCAGGTTTCCTTCCTCTTGGTAAACTTGCCATTAAAATGTGCCACATAAAAGCACAAAGATGTGGGCCATGATAAGATGATGTTGAAGATTTGACAAAGCTCAGAAATAATCAGTGAATTCATCAGCAGTTTGGGACTGTTGGTATGAAAACCCACAGACATTGTGCCTCCAACAAACTTTGTTGCTTGCCCCTGCATTTTCTCACACTGTGCCCTCAAATAATACTTTTGGCAAATAGCAAATAGACAGTTTTTTACTCATTTTAAACAGAAATGAACCCTTCAGATTTTTCTGCTGCAGTAAAAGTGAATAAAATATGTCCAAATTTAATACATCCAGTGAGTCAAAAGGGCAGGAGCACTGGGTTAGACCTTTATTAAAAATATCAATAATAATTGACATCTCTGTATTGATGTTGTGTCACAGAGGCGGATGTAATTCCAACTCTATTGGTATTGATGTTTGGCCTCACCTTCCGGAAGATTCATCATTATTTATAGCATGGGACTCAACACACATTAAATATTCTTAGAGAGTTCATCTGAATTTTGATGCCAGTGGAGGTCATGGATATGTTAAAAGTAATTCTCAGAGGCAGGCTTTACTATTGGGCAATGGATGGTAATTATTGTGCCCCTACTACTGCTACTACTACTACTGCTACTACTACTACCACTACAACTACTACGACCAGAAAGCTGACCTACCCAACTTTTTTTTCTTGAATCTTAAGAAAACTGTTTTTATATATTGTCATTTAATAGCATATTTTATTTTAATTGATGTTTTTAATGCGCTGGCACACTCCCTTTAGAGGCGCTGTTGTGTTAGGACAGTCATTCCCAAAGTCGCAGCCCCCTTAAATTTCTGAAAATTCCATGCAGACCCCCAACTAAACAACTTACTAGTATTCAAAAAATATGTCATGTTTTTCTCCATATATTTCTATAAAAATGTTACAAAACACTGACTATTGGCTTAAAATGTTTTAAAGTAAGATTTTATACAAGTATATAACTGTAATTCAATTCAAATAAAATTATTTTTATTTACTTAAAGTTACACTGTGTAACTTTTCTCCTAAATATGTGGGGCATACTGACTTGTTTTTGTGATTTTTTTGAGCGATTATAAGGCCTGAGGCGCGATCTGTTGCTCCGAGCGGGGCTTCTATACTGAGAAACCACCCTCGCAACTTGGCCGGGAGCGCTCCGCTGTTCAGGAAAAGTCACGTGACAGGGAACGACTCGCTTTACGGCATTCCCTTCTGCTCTTATACCTGAGGTGCAGTATAACTATGAAGCTACTTTTAGCGTTGTTATTTTCGCCAGTTCGTCAGGGCCGAAGGACACAAGAAGATGAAGACAATGTCGGACGAGGCAAGAAAAAGAAAATGTGAAAGGGATCAGACCAGATCACAGACAAGAGTCAACATCGGACAGACTTTTGCTCGCTGGCGTCAGATGAGAGACAGAGAAGGCTGCAAATCGGATCACGTTTTTGCATCTTTATTGTTGGGCAGGTAAATTAGCCTATTTATTTTTTCTTTAGAACGTGCTTTTTCATACAGTTATTAGTTGTTTTTGTTGTACAAATTTTGACAGGAACGAGCCTTTTGGAGCTCACAGAAAAGCAGTGCCAGAGAATACAGGATTACTCAAACATGCATGCATGAAGCAAAACACAACTCTTAAGTGTGTTTTTGATGAGCGAACATTATAACATGGTTGAAAGCCTAAAAAAAGTCAAATTTGCATAATATAGTTCCTTTAAAGTAAAAGTGATAGCTCAACCAGAACTGCATAATTTACTGCATAATTAATAAACTGCATAACTAATGTGGTATTATGGATTTTGGGTGTATCAAAGTGTTCTACAAGCTGGACTACATGGGATTGTGGTCATGGCCGTACACACCACAGAGGCCACAGAGGTCCGGACCTTGGTATTTTTCTAATACTAGATTAAACAACATTTAAACCCAGACTTATTCAGGAAAAAGACAGCAGTTAACCAGGTCTAAACAAGGACTAAACCAGGACCATACCAGGGCTAAGCCAAGACCAAACCAGGTCTAAACCAGGACTAAACTAGGGCTAAACCAGAAAAAACAAGTGTAAATCCAGACTTATTTAGGACAAAGACACTAAACCAGGTCAAAGCAAGGACAAAAAAAGGTCCAAACAAGGACCAGACCAGGACTAAAAAAGGACAAAACCAGGACTAAACTAGGGCCAAACAAGGACAAAACCAGTCTAAACTAAAACTTATTTAGGAAAAAGACAGGACTAAGCCAAGTCTAAACAAGGACTAAACCTGGACCAACCCAGGACTAAACAAGGACAAAACCAGTCTAAACCAGGTCTAAACTAGGACCAAACCAGGTCTAAACAAGGACTAAACTGGTTCTGAACATGATAGATTTCAGTATTTCTAAAATCTGGTGTACGGCCCTGATTGTGGCTTTGTAAGTGTAATAATTAAGCAAAAAATTAAAAGATATGTAAAATAATTTGTTTGTATTCGGATCTACTGAATTAAATATAGTGAGATGTGTTATAACGTGTTTATTCTTGCGTATAGGCCGTGCGTTTTGAAGGTGATGCATCAGAGAGAGGGAGAGAGAGGATCACATGGACCAGGCTAAAAGCTGGTAATGTGTGTAGTGAACGGGCGAGGCGCTGTTTACCCGCTGCTCCTTTAGCCTTGGATTCACAGACAGTGAGAGACAGCAGACACAGCCATGGAGAGGTGGAGAGCGGACTGTTTTCTTTGTTATTTTTAAAGTGTCGCCGCTCGGAACTATGTCGCTGTTCGCCATGACTTGTGCGTCTTCAAACGTGTGGCGCACCGCAACGCATCAAGGATATTTCCACGGGTGAAGTATTTTGCACTTTTCTTCTATCATCTTGCTCAGGGATTGGGATTGCGGTATAGTGGGGAGATACTGTAGCCTATGTGCCATCGCTTTGGCTGTTTGTAAATGTATTTCGTGTGTACAGCTAAGGGATTCCCTGTGTCCCTTTTTTTTGGACTGCACGGGAAATGTCCGCGGTCGCGTGTTGTCCGCGGAGTGCAGCAGTTGTTAGCAGAGGTAGCGGCGATATTAATAGGTAAATACAGTGTGACAAAGTTGTGCACTTGTCGGTCGGCTGCTGAAAAGGCCTGGCTCCGTGTGTGTCAGTGTGTGTGTGCGCACGGAGTTTGTTTCTAGATCCCCTCCCCCATTCACTGTCGCTGTTCGGCTCGTTCTGCAAAAGGCCAAGACATGAATGTGATGAGAGGCTCACTTCAAAAAGCTTCAAAATGACCAAACCATGACCGCTGATGGTTTATTTTAATGCCATGTTTTGTGAGCGGCTTGTTACAATCACGACCCTAGCCTGTACCGCTAGCTGTCAGGGCGCACACCTGTGACTATTAATATTGACACAAGGCTAAATGAACATCACTGTGGTGCCAGGCATGGCCATGGACCAGGTTTTACTGAGGTCCAAAATGATTAGAGGATTTGATTTGATTCATTCATATATATTTTTACATGTACATAAAATGTTTGTACGGCCAAAATTATAACTGGGAGAATGGGTTTATCTAGAACAATGCAGTGGGGTATAGAAGCTGAAAGACAGTAGAAAATGTCACGAATTTGGCCCAAAAGGACAGTGGAAAAAGCTTTCTCCTGAGCTTCTCTATTCAAAAATAAAGCCAGGTTTTAATGTGACTCTGTATAATTATTATCTAAATGTTTCTATGTTAAAATATATGAATTGAAACACTGAAAATACTGGTCCATACATTGCTCTATAATGACCTACAGTCACATAGCTCTTGGTGTCACCCGCTCAATGCAGTGCATGACTAGGGGCTGACAGCTTCTGGATGTACTGTGGATATAATTATTGTGGCTAATCTATTTGAGTTTTATTATTTATAACAATATGCTTATAGAGGAATACGCTGCTGTACCTAGAGTTAGAAATATATTGACATATTGGCATATCTTTTTGACACACAAATACATTACATTACATGTACTGCCGTTGCAATTCTATGAATTTATGGCGAGATGGTTGTCTTGCAAATAATTACCACCACAGCACTGTGTGGGGATTGTATTTCTGTGGGTATGTGTGAATATCATTTTGAGATGGGCTTATCTGTGAATTCCTCTGTAATTGCACACAATAAAAAACATGTTTAAAGTCTTTCTTTGGTACTACACGCTTAAACACTATGATTATTTGATATAACCCACATATTATCTTACATTTCTTTTTTCACCTGCACCTCTTATCATAATATGATTGAAATACTAGATACACACATAATGTACCTTGCTATTGTATGCTGTGTGTTTCCTCATTTTCCAGGAATGAACACAAATTGCCTTATTGGCTGGTTGACAATTACATTATTATTTTTCTTGAGTATTGTTTATTAACTGTATTGAATAAGCCAGTGAGTGGGTGTATGCATGATGTGCCCTTAAGCAAAACTGATTGAGAGTTGCAACAACCATTCATTGCAACATAAGCAAGTGTAGGAAATATATTTAAAATTACAAAACATATTAAAAAATACCTCACTATTATATGTGTAGGTTAAAGGTAAGGTTATAGATTGTGCCACTAGTTGTTGTGACCATACTGTTGGTTTTGCCTATTGCACACATTAATAATGACATTGACTGCTGCATACAGGAGGTAATCTGTATTTTCCTCTACTGCAGTTACACTATGATATGAACACGGATACACCAGCTGATACAGTAACCCACATGTCTCAATATTGGCAGTGAGCGGGAAAACCCAGGAGGAGCACATTTATCCTTGAACAAGACATCCAACCCCATCTGACATACATACTGTAAAAGCAAGAAAGCACAGGATCAATACAGTATTAGTTCCATCATCATAGAAATTGCTAGCAAAACCAAAGATTTCTTTAGAAAAACCTTAAGCGAAATTTAATGAAAATAAAATAACAATGATTTAGTAAAGTGCTTAAATTAATGTCATTCTTAGTCATGAATATAAGCCACATAGCATGAAGAACACAGCACTGAAGCGCTGACTCTTGGCCAGGATTACTATGAAAAAATGGGACATAGAAAATCAGTGAATGCCTTATAATAATTCATGAAACCGCATTATACATGGAATACCATTAGATTATTGCTTTTTATGCATCCATTATGCATATTAACAATGTGGTGTTACTATTGAGATGGAAAGATTTGACAGATGCTGACATAGTTGGTCAGTATCTATGTTAGTCCATTTGGATTATTACTGTAGATGAAAAAAATAATGTAAACAAGTGGTATACAGTGATCTAGGCTTGCCACTTCAAAATCTGATGTTATTTGCTAGATAACTTTATGTAAGGACATCGGCTGATATTTTTGTTTTTTCTTTTTGCAGGAGTATATGTGCAGTGGCCTAAGTCGAGGTGTGGATCAGATTTTTATGCTCTGGTGGCTCTGTGGGGACGTGGATTTTGGATGCTGCGACTATGAACATAAGCGACAATCGGGACTACTCAGTGGACCTCGGAGGCAGCTTCACTGAGGATGCTCCCAGACCCCCAGTCCCAGGAGAGGAGGGCGAGCTGGTGTGCAGCAATGGCCGCCAGCAGAACAACCCTAGTTTTTCTTCGAAGAATGAGAGTCTTAAATGTGAGGCGTCTGTTGCTACGCCCCGGCGCCCAGACCTGGACCTGGGCTACGAGCCGGAGGGCAGCGCCTCACCAACACCACCGTACCTGAAGTGGGCGGAGTCTCTGCACTCCCTCTTAGATGATGAGGATGGTATTAACCTGTTTCGAATGTTTCTGAAGCAGGAGGCGTGTGCAGACATGTTGGATTTCTGGTTCGCGTGCAGTGGTTTCCGTAAACTTGAAACCAGTGAGGACTATGAGGAAAAGAAAGTCAAAATAGCAAAAGCTATTTATAAGAAATACATATTAGACAACAATGGAATAGTTTCCAAACAGATAAAACCAGCCACTAAGTCCTTCATCAAAGACTGTGTCCTGAAGCATCACATTGACCCTGCCATGTTTGACCAGGCCCAGACCGAGATACAGACTATAATCGAGGAGAACACATACCCCTTATTCCTTAAGTCAGACATATATTTGGAGTACACAAGGACAGGCGGGGAGAGCCCAAAACCATCCAGCGACCAAAAGCTGCTAATGGAGGAGACAGAGGCCCAGCGTGTTCAGAGACTCCAGGACGGACAGGAGTGCAGGTAAATCCTCTCAGCAGTCCACAGATACTTCACTTCAGCAGTATCTCAGCAGCTTTTCCCTGTGAACTGCTGAATTAGAAATAACCCTGAAACCCCCACACCAGCGTGAGTGCTGCCGAAAGTTTGAAATGAAAAGAGAGTGAATGTATGACTCTGGAGACCGCTCTGATAAAAGGGATGGGGTTGTGTGAAGTGTTTCTCTGTTTACACCTGTGTTGTTGAGGAGTGTCAGAGGCTTTTGGAGCAGCTTTACTTACTGTTTGAAGGTTGAGTTAAAGGGGTTTTGTGCTGCAGGTATTGTGCTAAACGCCTTTTATCTGGCAGGGATTGGTAGCATAGGAATGTAGCCTGGGATACCTGTCCTTATTTTTTTGTCTTTTATCACATTCATCCTGGCTTCACAATAATCAAATTTATTGAATAATGCACTTGGTGGGTTTATGCAGTTGGACAGCTAGACAACAACATACACCAATGCAGAAGACATATTTACATTAATTGTACAGATTAATTACAAAATGGACTGGATGTCAGGCTTTGGTTGTACTACCGTTTGGGCAGTCTGTTGTAAATTAAAAAGTTAGATGTGTACTGGCATTTTGTGTATCTTTTCTGCCACATTAACAGGATATTATGTGCAATTATCTGAGCTTTGATTTTTTTATTAGCTTGGTGGCATGTTTATTGATATGTGGTGGCGTGTTTATTGATATGTTTATTGATATGTCAACATTACTGAACACATCAATACCACAAACAAAATAAGTATTTATTACTCATATATTGTGACCTGTGTCTGCAGACCCACTGATGGTGACTCAGGACACATCAGCTGACAAAAGATAGCTTCTTGATAAATCACTGAGCAATGTGCTTTTGGGCAGTGAAAAACTGATCCTGATACCATTTAGGTTCAGACTGGGCTTCACTGTCATTATACCTTGGGGTATGATATATCTGAGCTTTTCTTGCTATCTCCACATCTGGGAAGATAAACTAAATTGTGCCTTTAAAACATCACCGATGGCGGTTTTGTTGGCTATTGATTGTTGCTTGTTATTTTACAAATCTTTCAGAGAAACAAAGCTTCATACTCACACTGTACCGTATCTGTGCAAATCCATAGAACTGAGCTCAGTGGTCCTTCATCTGAGAGACTTAATTAGTCAGAATAGCTTTGAGCTTGGATTTCCATCATTATTTCATTTATAATCAAGCATTTGGATTGAATTACAGAAAGACACCCTTCATTTTTAAAGAGCCTTTTGGTCGAACCCTGTGGGTTTGAGTGAAGTTTCAGTTTTCATCTTCTTTCTTTAGAGACATACCAGAAAGGACTTTAATCGTCCTTTAGATCATTTATGAGAAGAGTTAAAAAAGATAAAAGAAACTTATTGCAGCCAGAAGGTAGAAGTAAGAAGTTTTATTTTGTCTTGAATGGATTGGGAAGATCATTTTGCCCCTCATTAAAAGTATTATACACATTGAATGTTAACTAAAGAGTAGTTTATGTTTAAAAATCTGATATTGTTCATTTTACCTTACATTAAGTTGCAAATTAACTCAGAAATAACTTTCACCAGTTCCATTTCCTCATATTCCATTCCCGGCATGTTTTCCTCTTCATTAGAAGACAGGGAGGGCAGAGCGGCAGTGACATTACAGGTCCCTAAAGTGAAGCCTTAAACTGTAGACGATGCAGTTATGTGGCATTATGTCTCTCCAGCTTTCAGAGCAATACTTAAAGTCATTTTCCATACTCGGCAGATTATGCACTGCTGTTGAATTTAGATGCTAATGAAAATGTGTTGGTCACAAAGGTTGCATTTTGAACTCTGCTTGATTCTGCTTTCCCTAAAAATGGAGAAAGCATGCGATATAAACGCTTCAGGGATTTCTAATTTGAATATAAGAGTTGATGCCTTGCATCTATAATTCATGTGGACAATGGCTTGTAAGAAATATGTTTAGCCACATCATTGAGTGAGAATGTAAATGGTGTCAAATGAAGCCTGCTGCCTTCCTGGTGCCTCTCTCTGAAGGATAGGCAATGTAAGGACAGCAGTTTTATTTCAGTGCTCTGGGTATTTTTGTTTTTGTATCAAAGCCTGTCAATGCACAAGTACTTTATTATACAATTATACATTACCCAGAAGTGCAGTAAATGTAAATTTATCCATAAGAAATATGCACCTATTGTCTCAAATAGTTTTGTGTAGATATTGAGGATGGATGGTTAATCATAAGCAAACAATTAAAACGCATTATATCAATTACCATCATCATCATAGAGATAGTTGCTAGACAGAAATACAGTACAACCAAAAGAAATACATATTTTCTAATTAAATGTGATTGTTTATCCATCACATTGATATGATATTACATTGGACAACCTCATGATCTAGTTAGTAAAGAGTATCATACTACTTTTCTTAAGAATGTCACACATTGTTTGTCATGAAAAAAGCCTCTTTTTTATCAATACATCTTGTTGTTTTCTTGTCTTAGGCCTCCTCCATGTCGAGAGCCAGTCAATCTGTGCTATGTGAATCCTGGTCATGCACTGGCTCCAGCCACCAGTGCCAATGACAGTGAGCAACAGAGTATGTCCAGCGATGCAGACACGCTTTCCCTTACAGACAGCAGCCTGTAAGTATGATCTTATTGTACATGTGCTCTGCATGTGAAAATGCTGACAATGCACAGCAGCACTAGACAATACTAAAGTACATCAGGTCTTAGTGTGGTACTAACAGCTGACATAAAACCTGGACATTGTGCATAAAGGATACTGACTTGCAGACACCCTAAAAGAATTGTTTTAATAGCCTTCAATTAACTCAGCTGAAGAGGTTATGTTGGGAACAAATGGTTAGTGTTTGGTGTGGGATCTAATCTCCATCTGGATGCAGGTATTTTGCATAGATTTATTACCTTGTGGCTCAAAGAATAGAGCATTTACCCCTGAACTAGAAGCCCTCTAGTTCAATTTCATGTCTATACTTGTTCGATTGTGAGATAAGGCCTATGTAGTGGCAGGGGTCTGTGTTTGTTTGAGTGCTTTTAATTCTTCTACACAGTGTTTATTTATGATTGAACAGAAATTATTTCTCTATAACTTTATAAGGTAATCTCAAATATTGCACTAGAGAAAGGCTTTATACTGCTACCGCTCTTTTACAGCATCTAGCCCCTCTGATCGTGCAGACCAAGCGTGCAGTCTCTTTAAACAAACATTTTCCAGTTGTAGAGATGGCACTGGGGAATTCTGCCAGTGCATCTTCAAAGGCTCCATAACTGGACAAAAATAATGTGTTTGCGGCCGAATGGATTAGAGGCGGTTATCAGCTAATTAGTCCAGAGCTGCTAGCGTAGATGACTATGAAACTCGGCGTGACCAGTACCACATAGAAAAGAAAGCCTCATCAATGGAATAACATGTAATGGAAATCGCCTAGACCTCTTTTAGAGACAGAATGAGCTTTTGTTAATACCTGCCCATTCCTTTCATTCATCTTCTGCTGCTTATTCCCGAGAGGTTGTGGGATGGCTGGATCCTATCCCAGCAACTACAGCAATACACTGACAGACAACATTCATTCATTCACATGGGGCAATTAAGTTTCATCAACACACATACTTGTCTTTGGATGGAGAGAGGAACCCTTAGTACCCTGAAGGCGCTTTTTTCCACTAGGGGGAATGGTATGGGACACTTGCTTTTTGGGAACTCTTTGGAAAGTAGAAACACCCTCAAAACGACCCGTGTCACCCCATTCTGTCCTAGTGTAAAAGCGCCTAGAGAGAACCCACATTAACAAAGGGAGGGCATGCAGACTTCACTCAGAGACCCCTACTCGAGTGTTTAAGTGACATCAAGGCTTGGTTGGCTCAAAATGTTTTAAATCTAAATGAGGGGAAGGCTGAAATAATGTTGTTTGGCCCCATTAGTACTCTGATGGACTTGAGCCCCCTCAAAAATTGCTTGCGTCCCACAGCCACCAGCCTTGGCATCACTATAGACAAGGTTTTTAAACTGGGCAACTGGGCACTGTTGTGTTTGTTTTGTTTTGTTTTTTTCATTTTCAGCTTTTATTTAAGATCAAACTATCTTTTAAACAAATTGTCATGCCCACTTTTATTTCATCACGTCTGGACTACAGTAATGCACTTTACACTGGAATCACCCAAAACGCACTTTCTCACTTACTGTTAGTACAGAAATCTGCGGCACAGCTTTTAACAGGAAACAAAAAGCACAAACATATCACCCCCATCCTCGCCTCCCTGCACTGACTTTCTATTTGGTTAAGCATTGATTTTAAGATTTTATTGTTAGTTTTTAAAGCTTTGAATGGACTGGCCCCGCAGTACATCACAGATCTCATACATATTTACACACCAGCGCGTTCACTGAGGTCCAAGGGCCAGCTCCAGCTTGTGGCTCCTAAGACGAGACTTAAAACCAGGAGGGACCGGGCCTTTGGTTGGCCCCAAATTGTGGAACGCTTTCCCCACATCATAGCGGCCCCCACAGTCGAATGTTTCAAGTCTCATCTTAAGATGCACTTATAGTTTCTGGCTTTTAATTCGACGTGCGTTGTGTGGTCCTGTGTCTTTTATTGGTTTGTTTTATTTATTTGATTGTTTTTACTTATTTATTAATTTTTTTATTGTACTGCTCTTATTTGATTTTGCTAGTTTTTATTGTTTTAATGAAGGCTAGAAAGGTTAAATGGACCATTTATTCATTTATTGTTTTATAATCTTGTGCAGCACTTTGGAAACTGTGTTTGTAAAATGTGCAATAGAAATAAAGTGGAAAGAGATTATAGTCTGCCTGCCCGAGTATCGAACCCACAACCTTCTTGCTGTCACACTTACTTAAAAAAAAAATCACTGAGAGGCTTACAACTTCAAAGTGTTGCTTATTTATAAGGATTTGTTACTTAAAAGGTCTTTGTTAATTCCAGAGATGGAGTTCCACCCTACAGATACAGGAAGCAGCATCGGTGGGAGATGCAGGAGAGTGCCAAAGCCAACGGTCGTGTGCCACTACCTCACATCCCAGTGAGTTATTCCTGATCGTCCTACCACTTTCTCCCCGCTTCTCCCTCTCTCTCTCTTTCTCTCCTATTTAACTGCCTTCTCTGCCTCTTTTTTTTTTGCCACTGTTAGAGATGTGCATATTTAAGCCGCGTCGTGTGGTTGGCTCTGTGATGGAGTATAAGAATAGCTGATGGTGAAAGAGAAGGCTTGTCTAAATGTAGCTTGATGCTCTGCTAAGCTGTGTGTGTGCCGGAGCCTAGCAGACATGAATCCTCCCCTGTGACAAGCCTGATGCCTCCCTCTGCAGCTAGCCCTGTCTCTCGGTAGGAAAACCCCAGCCCTAATTAGGCCTCGGAGTAAAAAGTCAAATTAAAAAATCCACACGTAGCGTCCTATTAGAATGCATGGATTGACTGTATGGTGGAGCACAGATCCCCCAAGTATATCCACGCATTTCTCAGCTCCCAACAAATTAATCATGACTTGTTGGCAGGAAACGATTGACAGGGCTTCAAGGTCTCTATTTTTATACACTGTCACCATTGAAAAAAACATTGTTACCATTGTTACACTGACAATAACATCTTGCATATGTAATTAATAACACACATGATATAATATAATAGTATTATATCCTTTCAGCTTTTCCCATCTGGAGCTGCCACAGCAAATCATCTGCCTCCTAGTAATACTGTTTTGGCACAGGTTTTATGCAGGATGCCCTTACTGATGCAACTCCATTTATCCAGGCTTGGGACTGGCACAAAGGGTGCACTGTCTGGTGCCCCCCTGGAATAATTTAGCTTAGTATTTATAGTAACTCACAATAATTCAGATCCATCACTTTGTCGCCAGCCTTCATTTGTATTCAGGAGGCAAATCTTGTTGCAGGCTCATTTAAATTCATTAAATTCGCTCATGTTTTATTCCCTTCATATCGTTACCAAGAGGCCAGGTCAAAAGGTGTCAGTAAGTTGCTGTGACAAAACAACTGGCATTTTTACAGTGTGACTTTTTTATTTAACTTTTTTTTTTCCCTCAGCGCCCAAACCGGATTCCTAAGGATATCCACGTGGATCCAGAGCGGTTTGCAGCAGAGCTCATCAGCAAACTGGAGGGGGTACTGAAGGAGAGAGCGGCAGAGGAGAAGCTTGAGGAGTGGCTCAAGAGAGTAAGATTGGTATGTACTGTACAGTATATGCATGAGTACAGTTGGTTCAGTGGATCGGGCTGCTGGGTTATGTGCATTTAAATTAGCTTCACTTTGGAGGGCAGGGTTAACACAGTACTGAATATATGTATGAACACAGCAGTAACATATTAATCACGCAAAGTGGTTAAATAAGGTTAGAAGTCCTCTTTATATGTGGTTTGGATTTTACAGCTATCACTCTCGTAGTTGTGGTTGTGGCAGGCAGAATATTTGACACACACAAAGGAATTTAGAAATAATTTGCTGGTGCAGGGCATAGTGTGTATTAAAAACAATACTTACTCAGAGTATAGTGCCTAAACTGAACTGAAATAATAGCCTCAAATTATTGATTCTTGGCCTAAAACAAGAAGAATAACCCTTCTCTTGAAATAAGTGCTCACTTTAGGAGGCATGGTAGTAAAGTTCTGGCACTCCTGCCACTGTCACTGGGTGAACTTTACGTTATTGAGAGCCATCAGCAGAATAAGCAAAGAAAATTAACGATTGACCAATGTAACTCTGATGGGATGTACTACCATCAACATAATCCTTGTCAGATCCACATAAATGTACACGACAGCTTCTTTAAAAAGATATTTACTGTCATGTAACACTGTCATGTAACTATGTAGCTCTTATCTCTTAACTCTTATTTCTGGTGACCACACAAGCCATCAAGCCACAGAAGCTTTACCTCAACAAACATTTATTCATCATCTTCAGCTTATGTTAGGTAATATCTAAGTCTATCCCAGTGACTATGGGTATTAGGTAGTACACCCTGGATATTAGCCTGTTATTGCAGACATGCTCAGACTGACAACCCTTCCCTCTAACATTCATTGGATGGTAACACATGCAGGACATGCAGACTCCAACTCTCTCAACAAACAAAAAGAACAATCATTAAAAACTGTGCAAGCTACAGTGTCAAAAGAAAGTGGGGCATGTTGCTAATGTTATCAGTCTCATCATGAAAGTAACCTCTGTTTTAATTGGTCATGTTAGATTTTCAAATTTCCCAAAACGAGAAACATTTCATAGTAACAAGGACGGAACACAGAGTACTTTTTGTGGAGCAGTTTTTGAATCAAAAATGGGGACGTGTTTCTGGCTATCGGGCTAAAGTTTTCTCTAACAAAGGATACTTGAATTCATTTGGCCTTTATGAAAATAATGAGGCCAGCCTTTAAGTGTGTGATTAAAAACATGAGTGACTTGGAGAGGTCCATCTTTGGCCTGTGTGCGATCTGGCTTTGTCGATAAATCAGATGGAGCACCTGCACACTCTCCACTTGTGAGGCCCCATCAGTGGGCTGCTGGCTTGATGTCCCTTTAGCAGTGATTAAAAGCTTTCTGAAATATCCCTCAGCTCCAAGTCTCTAGTCCCAAAGCAGACAATTCATGTGTTTTTGGACCCACAAAAAGGGCTCCAGGTACATTTAAACCTTGAAGAAGCAATTATTTATATATGAGATTTGAGCTTACTGTTAGCTCTAATATCTGTATAAAAACTGTACAATGAAAGAATTGTATCATAATTGAGTCTTAAAATATTTGTCAACTAGTTTAATCATCGATTAACCACTATCTGAAGTATACATAGACTTTGAAACATGCCATTAGGCCACACAAACTGCAAAATAGTGTGTACATTTTGTGTTTTTGGTGAAAAAATATATATTTTTGTAAATATGCTCTACCCAAAAGTCTGCATACTTTATCATTTGTTTGGTTAAAAATTTGTAAAAAAAAAAAAAAAAAAAGAAAGAAAGAAAGAATAAGATATAAAATAAGATTGTGTATTTACTAAGCCCTTGTAATTTTTTTTTCACACCACCACTAAAACATTTGCACAGAAGGCCTACTTTATTTTTTTTATTTGCAACAGTCCTGCCTTTGACCACAGCATGCAAATTATTGTCATTTTCTTGAACCCACTGCTCAAGTTAATCCATGTCCAAAAGCTTGCCTCATTAAGATGCCTATTGTCTGCCTGAATTGATTTTTTACTACATAATGGACATTGCAAACATGTGCACTATTGTTACAAGAGAGGCAAGCTGTTGTGTCAGTGAGGTACTTAACCTTTAAAAAACCTCCATTAACTTCGCCAAAACTGAGCAATGGTCTATTTTGTAAGTGGTGGAAAAATTACTTCTGCAGTTTGCAAACAGTGTACTCATATCACCTACCAAGTGTTGTATTTTAAATGCAAGTTAAATATAGTTTTCAGTTTAAAAAACACTTAAAGATTGGGTTATTATTGTTAATTTGAGCTATCATGATGCATAGAGCCATTGACTTGTAATGAAAAGCAGCAAGTTTACAATTTACTGCTCAAATTTTTGGTGTTTAAAATTTTGAACACTGGCTTAAACCACATTTGGCAAACAAAACAAACGTGTGAGTTTTATCTCTTTTTATCCTTGTACTCTTATCTTTTCACTTTAAAGTGTAAGTTCAACTCCCGAGCAAATAAAACATGTTTCTTACATCACAGCAGGAATCAAACTGTTGTGTGAAGAAACTGCCATATCACATGAATATCTGTGTATGTCTCCAGCACCTCGCTTAACAATTCCCCAGAAGACTCTTCTGTCAAAATATGATTGATTTTTCGGTCATTCAGAGGTTTAACTTGTCAGTGTTAGAAACAACATACATTTATGCATGCACAGTATCCCCATCTGACTGTTAACTTCAATCCTCTGCAGTGAGAGACTGAAGACGGCACAAGCACATACAGAGTAGTACAACTGTAATAAGAGTGACTAAAATGCGCCCTCTACTGGTTATAGGAGAACTATGAAGCACTATATAACAGCATTAATAGGCAATAGCTGACATTACATATTGTAAAGTGTAAATTGTAGAGTTATCATTTTAAGTGTTGGTAATTTTAACATTTTCAGAATTATAATTGTACCTATACTACTCCACTAAATACCCAGACAGATGTAATCCTGTAACAAATGTGTATGTGACTTTGTTTTGCCTTGTGCAATGGTAGCAACAGTACAAAGTAGCAGCTCACGAAAGAAAGAAAATATGCAACAAAACTTTACCATACATTGCCCCAAAAAACAGAAATCATGTGTGGTGCAAATAAAAGAAAAGAATATGATCAAATTTTAAGTAAATAATCATAATAATAATGTGTCTTTGCATATATAATGTGACAGTCAAGTTTTATTAAATGTTTTTGTTATTTGTTTTTTCTATTGAAGGAGGATGATGGAGATGAAGCAAACCCATGCACAGCCACTTCCATGTCCAGTTATAGGCTTCCCCCTGGTGGTTACTCGCAGAGTTACAACTCCCGTTACATAGACCCCTACAGCGGCCCCTTCATGAGAGACGCTCATGAGGAGAACCCTGAGAGTATCCTGGATGACCATGTCCAGCGTGTCATGAAGAGTCCTGGTTGCCAGTCCCCTGGGACAGGCCGCCACTCCCCTAAATCCTACTCCCCGGACGGCTTCCCATCAGGCAAAAACGCTGGTTTGCCTGGGTGTACTGCTCAGGGTAAACATCCACAGAGGCACAGTGGGAAACATGCACACCACATCCATCACAGCTCCAGCGGGAAGTCTAGAGAGCAGCTGGAGGCGGAGGCAGCCATGCGAGTGCACGGCAGCCTCCACTGGGGCACGGATGGACATTATGGATCAAAACCTCGCACCTATGCAGACGGTATGGGATACAGCGCCGTGGAACATACAGGCTACAGGTATGGGTCAAAGCAGCAAAAGATTCTCAGCATTTCACCACAGATTTCTATTGAATTAGTGCTTAAGCCCCCCCTCGAATGATCCTAGGAGCTATGTTGTGCCCCTGGTAGGGTCTCCCATGGCAAACAGGTCCTAGGTGATGGGCCAGACTAACAGCAGTTCAGAAGCCCTTTATGAAGAATATAAAATCAAGACCAGTTGCACTGACCGGTACGCCACAGGCGGGGCTCCACCCTGGAGCCAGGCCTAGGGTTGGGGCTCAAAAGCAAGCGCCTGGTGGTCAGGTCTCTTCTCACAGGGCCTGGCCCGGGCTTAGCCCGAAAGGACAAAATGGGTCTGTCCTCCCGTGGACCCACCACCTGAGGGAGGAGCCATGAGGGGCTGATGCAGAGGGGATCAGGCAGTGGTCGAAGGCAGGGGCTTTGACAACCGGATCTCTGGGCGCAGAAACTAGCTCTGGGGACATGGACCACCTCGCTAGGGGGGGCAGAAGCCTGAGCTTGTGCGGGAGGTTGAGCGGTACCAAATAGAGATACTCAGGCTCACCTCCTTGCACAGTGTTGGCTCTGGAACCCAACTCCTTGAGAGGGGCTGGACTCTCTTCTACTCTGGAGTAGCCCACGATGAGAGGCAGCGGGCTGGTGTGGGCTTGCTTATAGCCCCTCAGATCAGCCACTATGTGTTCTGTTGTTTGACTTCTGTGATTGTCACAGTTTGTCTATAACAAACACCATGTTCAAGCAGAAGGATGTCCATCAGTGCATGTGGCACCAGGACACCCTAGGCCGTTGCCATGCTTGGACTTCCTCCTTGACCTGGTCCCAGATAAAGCGAAAGAAGATGGATAGTCCTTAAGCACTGTATCGTTGTATATGTCTATGATGACACTGTACAGTGTAAGAAGCCAAAAAATCCCCTGCCTAACCAATTTATTGTTATTTGTCCAGCTTGGTTTTAGACTAAGGTGGACAAAATTAGAATATAGCGGGCTGTCTTCTGAAATAATAGGATACAGTGCTATTAAAATACTTATTAGTAATACCTATTTTTTATACATTAGCAGAGGAGTTCCATGTAAAAGAGCTTGTAAGAAAGGCGAGGAAACGCGGCTATATGACGTGTCTGGGTCTGGAGAGGACATGGAGAAGAACCAGAAGATCCTGTTGTGGTTAATGGACGGCCAGAAAGATGTAGTTCGACACAAGAGAAGTCCATATGGGTATGAGTAAAATTGAGAGATTTTTGTTCACTATAATATCCTTAATGAACATGGTTACTTGTCAGGTCTATGGTAAATTAGCTGCTGATATTTTATTGTTTTATTCACTTAGATCTGTTGCAATAGCTGCACTTGAAAAATATTTTTTAGCCATTCAGTGCTAATTTCTAGTCATCTTCATTTGGCATTTACTAATCCAATTATGGCTGAGTCTAAGGCATGTTGTTCACTTGAAATTTTATTTCACATGCAACTATAAAAGTGATTCATTATTATTATTATATCAATTTTGTATAACATTTCAAAATACTTTTTTATTTTGTGTGGCAGGAGCATCACTGGGTGCAAGAAGGTTACAGGACATGAAGGATTGCATCTCTGTTCTAAAGATCGCTCCAGCTCAACGCATCCAACTCGAAACAACATTCAACCGTCCCACCCATTCATCCAGGACCCCACCATGCCCCCCAACCCTGCCCCAAACCCCCTCATCCAGCTGGAGGAGGTCTGCCGGAGGCTGGAGGAGGAGAACATCAAGTCTGGAGTGGTACAGCCCAAGCAGAGGTAAGGGGACATAAAGTAAAGATTGCCAGGACAGTCCCAAACCAGTCTGTAAGTGACGCTTTGGATGTTTGTTTTCTCAGGTATGTGATGGAGGTGATCCAGAGGGGACGCTCTGCAGTGAGGCCAACACAGTGTCCTCCTATCAGCGTGGTTCCAGCCGTTTCAGACAGCGAGCTTTCTGAGCCAGAGTATGTCCACTCTACATATACATTTTGATATCATGGGTATAAGTGACAAACTTTTCCTCAAATTTTGTCCTAAAAGCTAAAATATTCACAGACACAAATGCCAAAGCACTCATACAATAGTTGTTTGCTAAAGTGTATATTTTCACATGCACCTTTTTGGCTTAATTTTTTTATGTCATTTCTCAGTAGAACAGTATGTCATTTGCACTTACACCCTTTTAACACTGACAGAATCCTATGTTCAGAGATAGCTGTTTTTGATCATTAACTCTAAATTGACTGGCAATAACATTCAAACAAGGTTAAAGGTTTTGATTGAGACTGAGAGTCCTCACAGACATGCTGGTAGTATTGGAATATTTTAGCAGTAATAGAGTTTTATTTGATACACATATCTCAATTTCTTCAGATTCTCACCCCTTGGTATGGACTCAACTATATTAATGCTTTCTATTGATTATAGTAACAGTTAGCTGTCTCAAGATGATTGTTGTAATAAAAAAATGGTGCAATTGTTCTGCTTGAAAAACTGTCACATTGGGGTGGCAATAGCTCAGTCAGTAGAGACAGTGGCCCACTGACCTGTGTGAATGTGTCAGTATGATTTTGTGTTTGGTGGTGTGTGATGGTGGTCAGAGGGGCCGTAGGCACAACATGGCAGCCATGATTCAGTTACTGAGTGTGACTGTGTCTAGAAAATCGCTATATAAGACTAATGCATTATAAAACATGTTCTTGTATTAGTATAAACAGCAAACAAGTCCCCAGACTTGATGGAACAAGTATTAAATCCCCCCAGAGATATTTTAGTAGGAAAACTGAAGTGTGTACTGTGGAGTATTTGAGTAGTTGACATAAAACATAGAAAATGCTTGTTGTTATTTGATGTTTTGTCAGAGCAGGTTGTTTGATGTTGATTGTCTTCAGCCCAGAGCTAAATAGGCAGAAGAGCACATGTTAAGAGCTCGAGAGGTTGATGAAAGGCTGGTTACATAATGGATTTTATCTTTGGCTTTACCTGCCTTTGAAGACTCCTGTTTTGTACTTGATCTCTACATTCATCATTGCAATTACAATTACACTTATTTTTTTTTACATTAAAGTCATCACATCAGATGACCCAGGTCCCAAGACTAAACATGCCTGTTGACGATCATTATGAACCCACTTTTTAGATTGTATTTAATGGAAAATACAACTGTATTTGTTAGTAGTGTTATAACAATAACTTCTCAGTATGCTCAGCTTCTCTTGTTTTCTGTTTTACAAAGTACTTGCCCTGTTTAAAATAATCCAGGGGTCACAATCCAGTGTACTCTTTGTGCCAGTTCTAAGCTTGGATAAATGGAGAGGGTGGCGTCAGGGAGGGCATCCAGTGGAAAACTTATACCTAATTATTATGCCATTTATTGCATAGGAGGTAGATGATTAGCTTGCTCGAAAGGGAAAAGTCAAAGGAAAAAAGAGTTGCCAGGTTCAGAATTGGTCTTTTATTGACTTCCTTGCTGTGATTGTTCTGTGTTGCTGTTTTGTTAGTTTTATTTGACCTAATATGCCTTTGGAAAATGCTATTGTTCTGTGATATTATTATTATCACCTAATTGTGAAATGCGGTATTAGTATTATTCATACCAATCTTCTAAAAAGTTTCTTTTAAATACTGTATTTGCTATACTACATTATACACACATATTAAATGAGACTTTCTTGTTTTTATGTTTGATAAATTTGCCTTGTATTTTCAGGCAGTCTTCAGTGTTTGATGTTGGTCCTTCTTTTTCCTTGCAGACATAAAGCCACTAAAAAGCAGCAAAGTGAAAAAATGACTGTGGCTTATTACCTGTGTGAAGAGCCGATACCGTACACAACAAGCGTGGACAGAGGGAGGGTTGTCACGCTGGGCCAGTTTAAAGAGCTGCTCACAAAGAAAGGAAATTACAGGTGCGTTTTATGGTGAAAACGCCATTTGATTTGATTTGATCGCAACAAGCACATCGCTTAATATGTACAATAAAAGACATCAGAATAAATCACATTAAACTGGTCTATTATTGTTGCTGTTTTTAGGTATTATTTCAAGAAGGTCAGTGACGAGTTCGACTGCGGTGTGGTGTTTGAAGAGGTGCGAGAAGATGATGCTATTTTGCCCATTTTTGAAGAAAAGATCATTGGGAAAGTGGAGAAGATTTATTCAAGTGCAAGTTGATAGAGGAGATTACTTCATGATGCTGTTGGTGGTGAAGAGGAAGTGTGGAGACGAAGGCAGCAGCAGGTGAGACAGGTGGACATGTGGCTCAGAGCAGCACTGCATTTAAAGACTGGACTCTGTGTTTATAGTGTGAAGTAGTAGCATTGTACAGTTTACTAGTCAAATGAAGAGAGCTACATATTTTTATATGAAGCGCCAGATGGTGTTCTTTCTAAAGCGAGCACCACTTTTTACATGTATTGTTACCAGATGTGTACAGCTTGTGTTAAAAGAAGAAAATTTTATATCTATTTAAGTATTTAAATCTTTCATTTTACATTGTTTTAAAGCAGGAGTTTTGCTTCTGCTGAAGACGATCTCTAGGGCTGTTTTATGTTTGTCTAGTGTTTTCTAAAAGCCCCATTAACTTCAGTGTTGTAGCTTTTCTATGCGTTTAATACTTCACATACCACTACTTTATGCTGTGGCATTTAGCCAGGCTGCACTTAATGTCATAAACCACAGAGTACATTATGTTTTTGGCTGACCCACTGTAAAGAAATGTCAAGTGTAATGTCTAAAGTTCAAGTGGATCTTCACTTAATCTTTAGTTAAATGGACCCTGCCTTTTTTACTGTATTAAGCATTCTGTAAGATATTTTTTAATATAATTGGTAAGTTATTCCCCAGTGGATTTTGGCCACTCTAAATGCACGTTATGTAAATGTGGCTACATTTATACCCAGTCTTTCTGTTGTGTCTTTGTTGCTACTCATGCCATCTTTTTAAACAACTAATCACAATATTTTGAATTAAGTCTGTATATGTGCCAATTCAGACAGATTTCTTGAATAATTTTATGTAACAAGTTATGAAGTTTGGTGTCTAAATTCAAGTTTGTTCTCTAGTTTTTTTAAGCCGAACCTTGAAATAAGTCCATTGAATGCGCCCCTAAAAATACTAATACTTGAACAGAAGTGCCCGAAATGCTCAGCTTCCATATTATCTGTGAGATACAATGAGGGCTATACGCTGAAATGTGACAATCATGTTTACAGTTCATTGTAAGACACTGAAGTATGTTTTGTTTGTTATGAGTCCCTTACTAATCCAGGCTTGACTGATGTTACAATAATAATCTCGAAGTTAACCACGTCAATCTTAGCACATCATGAGTTGTTTTAGTATGGATGATGTGTTTTAAGGTAGACCATGTTACACCAAAGATATGATAAGAAGATGATTTGAAATCATGGAGGAACATAGTTTTTGTTACCACTGTTTATAAAAAAATCAAACCTGTACATTAACATTTCTATAATATCTTTACATTGTTACAAGAATCACAGGTAACACTTTAGAATAATTCACACTATTAGGCATTAGTTAAGTATTAGATAAGGCTTTGTAACCAGCTGATTTATCATTTACAAAGCATTCATTCAACATTAATAAACATCATTGAGGTATAAACAATGTTAGTAATGTTCATGTAAATCAGTGTAAACATCAGTATCGATACAGCACCTATAAACTCCTTAAAACACTGTTAATTACATATTTATAAGTGCTTTAATGCTGCTTAGGTATTCTAAAGTGTTACCAAATTACTGATAGAAGGGAAAAACTTTGTGGCTCCAGGCTTAGTTGTGTTGGAAAATAATGTACTAGATTTTAAGACATCTAAGAATATGTTCCTTCTGCATTTCTTGTTGTAAATACACAACACAATAATAGGCACAATATGGCATCGGTGAGTCTACAGCACATAATGACTCCACAGTTCAAGGCTGTAATCTTTTTTTTGCCTGCTACATTGTGGCTTAATAACGAACCCTGTGATAAAAGCCTCTTGAACAATGAGTGGACCTTGAACATTTTACATTGAAATCCTCATTCAGATTGAGCACCTTCTGATGATGCATTTATCTGCTGCGGCTGATGATTGATTTGACATTTATAAATTTAATATATTCCATGTAATTTTATTTTGATAATTTATGTTGAATTAATGTTGAAGTAAAGCAATGTAGCTTGTCATACTGCGTTTGAATGTCTTGTATCATGTTTGTCAGTTACTGCAAAAAGGTATTTAAGGTTAATGTATTGTATATAAAACATAAGAGTGCCTTTATCACTGTGTTCATGACTTGGAAACATTTGGGAACATATTAACTATCAAGACTAGCCTTACATTGCTTTGTTAAAACATTTTTTGGTGTTTTTGTTGACTGCTCTTTTGTGTTTTTTATGTAAATACTGTATGTACAACTTGAACTATCATCAACCTGCACATTTAAACTGGACCTGATTCAGCCCACAAACTTAGCATGGCTACCATCGAAAGGTACTGGACAATAAATACATGCAATAAACCAAGGACTGGGTCAGGGCTGTTTTTATTTTCATAACTGCAGTGTTTTGTTTTGGTCTGAGGAGGGCGCTGATGGGTAATGTGAGATATCAGATCCATCACATCCGCAGCCTCACTGATCTGCAAAATCAAGTTTAAATCTCCTGTCTTTGTCCAAATAGCAACAAGAGAAGGCAAATTTAATAACAGAAGGTTTTCACTCAAGGCTTCCTTTACAGCTATTTTTCAACTGCGGTGGCAGAGTGGTTATAGCTCCTGCCTCGCAGCAATGAGATACAAATACTGTGGATGGAATGTGTTCAATACTACTACTACTAGTACTGCTAGTAGTACTTTTACTACTACTACTACTGTTTCTACTACTATGACTGTTACTACAACTGAACCCAAACTTTATCAAACCTTTTACTAATTCAAAGACTTAAAAATTCCTTGAGCTAAATTGAATTGAATTAAATGTTTTACCCCAGTTAAAGTGCATACAAAAGTATCTTTCAGCCCCTAATGTATTCTATGATTTAGCTCCAGCTTCCTCCTCGCATCCAAAGATGTATGTAGGTGAATTGGTGACTCAATTGTCCACAGTGAAAGAATGGCTGTCCGCCTGCGTATGTCTCTAACCAATCGTTGAGCCTTGGGCTATTTTTTGGTTCTCAATTACAGTGTTTTGCTCTGTTCTGAGGAGGGCACTGCTACTTAATGTGGCAAATCATTGATTCATCACATCAAGATAAGCCAATAACAGTCTTGCTGCCTCACTGATCTGCAATGTAAAAAGTTTTACAGAAAAAGTCTCTTTCTATATCCAAATGGCTACAAGAGACTACTACTAATAACAAAGCTAGATTTCCCTCAAGGCTTCCTCTACGTTTATTCAAACTGAACTGAATCAGAGCTTATAACTGGACACACTGTCTGGAGAATAAAAAAAAACAAAACAGTGCAGACTTCTCTAAATCCCAAAGATTGCACTGAACTAATTTATCACTAGGTTTTAAAATGGCCCTTGTGCGTGATATTAATTACAAAAGGTTCAAACAATTACTCTAAATGTCTGAGGAATGAATAGTTATGTGTTATTGCACTTTACTTCCAAACCACTAAATGTCCTGGCGTTAGGTACAAACTTTACACCGATCAGGCATTAACCTCTTAGTAACTTGTCTGCTGGTTCAGATCACACAGACCAGCCTTTGTTTTTCCACATGCATCACCTGTCAACGGTTCACCACCACTGAAAATTGCCTTCCACATTTAAACTCCTGCCAACGATTCTCAGGAGATTTTGAAAAACAGAGCACTCCTCGGTAAATGCTTGGCACAACTGGTAAAGTCATAAAGTCACAGCTAACATCATAATTTGTGTTTTTCAATTTATCCTTCATATTTACTCTCTCCATTTTGACTGGTACTTATTGTTACACAACAAGGCTTGAGTGGTAAAAGCTGCTTGGAGTTCAAGACCTTCTTCCATTCAAAAGCCGTTTACTTCAAAGGACACACTTCACACACACCAAGTTTCTGAGGCCACTCATGCAACAATGACGTATTTAGATTTTTTTTTTTTATGTTTATATGGTTTACAGAACACTAAATTGTCTCTTTCTATCACAGTTCAATAGAGTGGTTTCGGTGACAGAGTGTAGTCCTTGGTACTGCTGCTCTAGTTACCAGTTTTAACAGAGACATCCACTGACCTTGCTTTGTTACAGACTGGCCTCTCCACATATACTTCAAGTGTCCCTAGTGCTGTCCATTGAAGTCCAGTCTTATGTAACATGATTGGCTTCTTCTTCTCAGGTGGTGTTAAGGTGTGGGCTGAAAATCCCCATACTGACAGCCATCTAAGACAGGCAGGCAAGGCAGAGACTCACACCTCACAATATGATTCAGTGAACATATGTATTTATAGCACCGGTTGTAACAGGGTCTAATTTACACCTTTCACTTCTATTAGTGGAAAGATATTTCAGCAGTACTGTGACCTGCAGTTAACACCTTGTATTTCAACACAATTTGAAGTTGTACGAGGTGGTCTTCATATCGTTCTGGAAGATAACAATTGGAAGCCATTCAGAGCCTGCGTGTTGACTCTTCAGGCACTATCCACACTGTCAAATGTTGTCCTTTCAAACCATTTTTATATGGCTTTGACATGTCACAAATATATTTTTTGTTTCACAGCAAACAGGCTGTGTTCATCGTCAAGTCCGCGTTGGCTTAGGTGAATAGGTGAATTGATTACTCCTGATTTCACATAGCAAGCATAGTGAATGATTCTGCCTGTATATGTTTCCAAGTGACTACTCTGCTCATAAAAAACACTGCGCTTTCATACAAATCAACGCTTAAGGCCGAGACTTGCCACTATTAAGAGATTTAATATTATTGGCTTTGGTGTTATTAGTCTTTTCATTTGCACACATCACCAAAGATGCAGAGGTGGAAACTAGATTTCTTCACTCTGATACTATACTGATTTACTGCAGCACAGTGGTTTCATTTCTTAGCACTCTCGCCTCACAGCAAGAAGGTCCCAGGTTTGATTCCCAGACTGTGTGGGGCCTTTCTGTGTAGAGTTTGCATGTTCTCCCTGTGTCTGGGTGAGTTTCCTCTGGGTGCTCCATCAACCTCAAAACATGCACAATAAGCTAATCCTCTGTGCAGATACTCCTGACCAGGACCCTGGCTCAAGATCTGGAGAAGGGTGTCCAGGAGCTGCCCTCTGCTCCTGACAGGTTGCCCCAGCGGCATTGAGGGATGGGTCAAATGCAGAGAATGAATTTCCCTATGGGGACAAAAAAGTATACCTTAACCTAACCTTAACCTACTGATTATAGAATATGTACTTTCTAGGTACACTTTCTTAAACCTTTTATTTTACTTGAGTAATTTTAGAGACTGAAATTAAATAAAAGTGCATATATTTTTACCTTTTAAGCAAAGTAGGTAGTAGTAGTAGTAGTAGTAGTAGCTGTTAGTGAACAAAATGGCTCCTGCACAGCTGAACAAAGGACACCTCCAGTTCAGTCCGTGTTTACATCTCTTTGTGGATAAATGACCTGCATCATCTAAGGTTAAAAAAAAAAACCTACAATGCAAGCATAGCCACACTGGAATGATCAATGCTACCACAATGTACACAGCGTTCACTGTTTATGGTAAATAATCTTCTCCTGCGTCAGACATCCAGAGTCTCTCCTTACAACTATAGGACAACACTAAATTCCCTCACAGTAGCAGTGGTAATAGTAGAGGTAAGAGTAGTAGCTGTAAGTATTTTAGAAGTAAACGTTACACTGATAACTTATTACTGAATTACTTATTTCAAATTTTGTTGAGTATTTTTTTTTTTTTTTGCAGTAACAGTACTATGACTTGAATACAGATACCTGCCAAGTTGTCAAAAGTACATGATCATGCTTGAAGTGCTGTAACTCTACCATAGACTTTACGCTTGTATTGATTGCTGTTTCCTGAAGGCCTTGGAGAGAAATATCTTTATGAATTGCCTCATAGGACACACTATGTTCTAGCTTTTATGCCACTCTGCATTATGTGACATTGAGTCTTTCAGTTTTCACACACTATATTCAAATATAAATATTATATAAGTCATTCAGTGTGTGATGTTCCTGTAGATGTAGAAAAAAGGTAAAATGAAAACTTTGTTACTTCTGCAAAATGTACTGTGTCATCTTGCAGCGGCGTGCCATTTTTAGAGTGCTATTAAAAACTATTTGGGATCCCGCCGTCCCGCTCCAAATGTTAATGCTGACAAGGTTTCCACGACAACCAGAGCACACTGTTATTCGGGTATGTCAGGGCTGTCACTGACGGTTTTCTGGTAGATATTTTCAGCAAGACAATCCCGACACAACAAACCTACTCCCACCGCAACATCACAGAAAAGCATTGCCCTTCAAAACAAAGGCACTTCAAGACACGCTCAGGCTCTAAGAGAAAGTAGCTTTGAGCCCTCAAATCCACCATAAATATGTACATTTATCATTATATACAAAATAACCCAGCCACAAGGAATAAAGCCAGTACATGTTTGTGTTGGTCCCAAGCCTGGATAAATGGTTGTGTCAGAAAGGGCATTCAGCATGAAGCCTAAATGCAAATTTGCAAAATGAACGCTCAGAAGCAGAAAAGAGGAGATCATTATCTATATAAAGATAGTTTATCATTAACTGTGAATAAATATTTTAATTAGGCCATAAAAAATGCACTGCAAAAGCAGTATTATGTTTAATTATGTTAATTTATGCATATACAATTGAAACACATGATTAATACATTTTACATTGCTTTTTCACAGTGGTGGAAGACGTACTTCATTTCTTTACTTCAGTAAAAGTACAGATAAAGGAGCAAAATTTATTCAAGTAAAAATAAAAGCATCTCTTAAAATTTCTACAAGTAGAAGAGACAGAATCTGTCAGTGAGGTTTTCTGTCTTTATTATTTTGATGTTTCTAAGTAGTACTACTTTATACTTTGCATTTTTATATTTAAGTACCTTGTGTCTACAATAAGGATACAACAAAAACAAATGATTTAAACAGAACCTCAAACTACTTTGTACTTTAAACCAACTCCAAAATTGTAATGGAGTAAAAAGTACAGATACTTGCTCTAAAATGTAGTGAAGTAAAAGTACTCCTTGTAAAATGTACTCAAGTAAAGTACAGATACATGAAAATTGTACTTAAGTAAAGTAACTAAGTACTTTTACTTTTCTAATACTAATTTCTGCATCCTCGAAATATGAATGAGGTTGCAAAACGTTTACAATTCTGATAATCAAGCTTTAGAAAAAAGCTCATCGTTTCTAATTTCTCTAATTACAAAGTCCCTCCAGCTCCTCCTTTACTTTCAGTACTTTGTGAATCATTCACATGGGTGACTTTGGCATAGTTTTAACACCGAATCCACTTTATGACATAATCCTTTGCACAAGAGTGGAACTTTTGGCTCCATATCAGGGATTTGAACCGTGATTAACTACTTCAACTCAGCAGGGAAGTCTCCTCAAATTGAATATGTTAATTTATGATTGACAAAATATTTTTTTATTAATTTACATTTACTTCTTCACTTACTGCCAGTTCAATATGACTAGTGAAGGAGGTGACTAGCGGCATTTAAAATCCATTCAAAGTTCATTTGCAAAGAAGTATGCTTTTGATTATGTTAATGTATGCATATACAATACTGAATTACATGATTAATGCATTTTAGATTGCTTTTACAAATTGCTGCATCCTAGTATGGATTTTTAAATGAGATTTAAACAATGCAAAACCTCTACAGCCCTTGTAATCAAGATTTAGAAAAACACTTCTTGTCTCTCGTCTAATTTCTGTAATTAAGAGATTAATTAGAAAGTCCCCTTCGACTGTGCCCTTACTTTCTGTACTTTGTGAATCATTTGCACAAGTTTTTTTTTTTTTTTTTGCCTGCATGGCCTTCCTGACTCAAGCCTCTCCATTTCTTCGGGCTTCAGAGTGACACAACATACTTACAACATACGCTGCTTGGGAAAAAAAAAAAAAAAAGTTACACACTTGGGATGGTTGGACCACTGCGCAAAGTCTTTTCCAGCACATCCCAAAGATTTTCAATGGGGTTAAGGTCTGGACTCTGCGGTAGCCAATCCATCAAACCCACAATCTCCTTGCTGTGGGGCAGGAGGACTAACCACTCCACCACCATGTATCTCTTATTATCATTATTATGTTGACAAAAATGTGTAATGTTAAAACTATGCCATGGTTTAAAGTAAAAACTGCATTTGATTGTGCATCTGTCAGCATTTCTCACCACATAAAAGCTTAAAAACTGAAAAAAAACCTTCTCCCTCTGTTCCGACATGACCTTTGCAGCACCAACCATTCACTTCAGTCTGACTCACTGGTCTCTTGGGGCTGTGGACCAGTCAGATCTCTGGACCCAGCTCTGTGCTTGCGTTTATAAAATATTAATGAACTGAGCTACTTGCAACCACTGAAAAGTGTCTTAACTTATATTTTGAAAAGTTGTTCTTGCTGCATTATGACACCAAAGGCCACAACCCTTGGACTGAAAGAATAGTGATTTGAGAGCTATAGACAAGACAAATAAATGCAGACAATTATTAATCAATCCAGAGACAAGGGTTCACGAGCAGGTGTACTTTTTGTGCTGGTCCCAAGCCTGGATAAATGGAGAGGGTTGCGTCAAAAAAACCATTGCCTTGCTCTAGGCCAGAAACTGCTCGTTTCTTTGCCATTTTGCCTTATTCTCCTTTATAGAGCTTCCCTTACAGTTTGGAGTACACACTCATAAGCCCAGTTGACTCCTGTGTGACCCCTCACTTGGCTTTATTTTAGTTTTTCCTTCCGCTTTCTTCTGCCATTTGACCACTCTGTCATGATGGAAATTAAGAAAAAAAAAGCCATTGCTAGCTTGTTGTTTGGCTATAACCGTGATGTGCTGCTTGTTCACATAACTCAAGATTTCCTTGACACCGGGTCAGCAACACTCAGACTTACAAGGAGCGTTTTTGGCCAAGAAGCAGAAGAGACGCTTCATTCACCCCACAACAACTCATTTAACCCTCACACTGACTCTGAAACAGTTTAAGGTTAAAAAGTAAAAGTGCAGCATCACCACTTCCTTGGTTTATGTTTAAATGTGTTGTTTTTTGTGTTGGCATACTATGAAATTCTGATATTATACTGTCACAGGTTCAGGTTTTATTCAATATATCTGGTAAGTTGAAATACCTCTTTTATTTGGATCGCAGCTTGTCATTATAGGGTGATGGTGGGTCCTGAAGCCAGACAGACCAGTTGACAATCACTGCTCTAGGCTATACAAAACAACAAAAAAACAAAACAAAAAAACAACAACAACAACAACTTGTGATTGAGAAGAGCAGTCACCAACAGAAATGAAAACCAACCATATTTTGTGTCGTTATATAAGCAGTCAGTTAAGCAGCTGCATTCACTATTTGTGGTTCTAGTTTCTACAGAAGCCTATGGTAGAAGTGGTAGCTACCTAATGGTCAAATGGAAACATGTGTCCTGTAAAGTTCAAACCAATTGTAAATGCATACAGTACTGTGATGTGAGGAGAAAATGATAAAAGCTTTTCCATCCCACAGGAACATGTAATACCACTGATTATACCCTCAATTATACAGCTGTTTACTGGAGAGATTTATGTAATTTCACAAAATAGTTCTGCTATGGAAAACCCTACTGATGTAACCACAGTACTACTGGGTTTACTGTGTGTACCCATGCACACCTGCTCCCAGATACTTTTTTAAATGAAATATTAGTTTTGCTGATAACGATGCAACAGCCTTGTATTGAAAGGCCTCATCCGCGTTGCCAGATGCGTATGTGTGAGCAATAGACATGATGAATAGCAGAACATATGGTCTGCATCGGTATGATTTGAGCTACTTTGCTTTTTGACAACATTGCTATTATATATTAGCACATTACAGATAATTTAGACAGCAGTATTATTTTAAAGGAGCCAACTTTGTGTTTTTGTTTACAGAGCTCCCCCTACATTTTGGAGTAAAGCACGATAAAAAAAAACTCATGAGTCTGGTTGACCCCTTGCCTGGCTTTACTCTCATTTTCTCCTGTAAGGTTTCTTCTGCTTTTTGGCCACATGACAAACATCTAAGAAATAAAGCCATGGTATGTTGTTATGGCTAACCAGGATATGTCGCTTTCTTGCAAGATCCGAGTCTTCAGGGACACTGATTTGGTACTCCCATTCTTGCAAGGCTGGCAATTTGCCAAGATATGTCATGGGGAGGAGCAAGGTTGAAGGTTCAAGGAGTCTTTTATTATTCCTGAGGGGCAAATTATAAATAAAGGGCACATCATTCACCCTGCAACCAACTCATTTAGCACACTGACTTGAAAGCTGTTTAATTAAAAAAAAAAAAAAAGTTGCATTGTTGCCTTAGAAACACTTCCACAAACCAGCTGCCTGGCATCTTAAGTCACGTGCATATTGGGGAATATTCATACACCTTTGTGGTTTTCTAAAAGGCAAAATGTTGTGTTTTGATATATGTGTGAATGACAGCCTAGCACATTTTTCTTCCATTCTTAGTGCTGCATGACTAGTCTTTGTGTTAGACAGGCTTTGGTCTTCTTACCACAGAGGCGGTGGTCTCCTGGGATCTGCTGCACTGTGCCATGCCACGCTTCTCAATATGATTTAATTTCTGCTGCACTCAAACCCGCAGTAAGCAACATACGCTGTAATGAGGACGAGCAAGTGAAGGCAAAGTGAGGAATTGATATTTTCCCTTTTAAAAGGTTTACAGAAATATTAATAATACAGTTAACTTGTGGGCAAATCTGTGCAGAATATCATTAACTCCAGGGTTAGCTAAATGGTAAATAATATATAGTGGTGGGACTCTGAGGATAGATGAGTCCAATGACAGCACATAGCAGGTGAAATATTACTGACGTTGCAGCTAGTACTGTCTCTGTAAAGGCTGCCTTAAACACTAGAGAGATAGATAATAATGCTAGCTAGCAAAAAAATAATTTTCAGCCATATTAGAAAAACAAAGGGCACATGGAGGCACTAGCTTCAAAATCAATAGTGTAATCATCCAGTTGGCTTTGTTCATACTCATAAGTAACATGAGCACACACTACAGAGGATACTGACTGTACCTGAACAAATGAACCTGCACAAGGCTTTACCTCTTTCTTGGTTGTGGGCTTTGTGATGTAGCTGTTAGCTACATCACAAAGTAGCTGCACTTCACTTGACCTCAGAAGCTGTGTGACATTACCTCAATGCAATGCCTTTCTCTACATACAGGTTGAAAAAAGCTAATTAATGTCTTACTCCGATTATAACAGGAGTTTTAAACTGCATGTAAACCCGGACTCTGACTGGGGGGCTAGTCATTTGAATTCCTCGTAATCGGAGTAGAGCAGCTGACATGGTGGTGAGCAGCACAGGGGTCCCCCAGGGGACGGTCCTCTCTCCCTTCCTGTTCACATTGTTCACAACTGACTTCAGACACTGCTCACAGTCCTGCCACCTACAGAAGTTTTTGGATGACTGTGCGATTGTGGGCTGTACCAGCAGGGGTCAAGACTGGTGTGGACTAAACCACCTGCCACTGAATGTCAAAAGACAAAGGAGCTGGTGGTGGATTTCAGGAGTATGAGGACCTCCCCTCGTCCAATAACAATCATGAGCACTGAGGTGGACATTGTGGGCTGCTACAAATGCCTCGGGGTCCACATCAGCAACAAACTGGACTGGACCAAACATACAGATGTTCTGTTCAAGAAGGGACAGAGCAGACGGTACAACTAAGGTCATTTAACATCTGCAGACAATTCTTCAGATGTTTTACCAATCTGTGGTGGCCAGTGCCATCTTTTATAGTTGTGTTTTGTGTGGGCCAGTGGGGTTAAAGAGGCTGAAACCAACAGGCTCAATAAGCTCATCAGAAAAGCTTGTTCTGTCCTGGGACTGAAGCTGGAGTCCATGGTTGAGGTGGCTGAGAGGAGGACACTGAGAAAATTGCTCAGTATCTGAACCAACCCATCTTACCCCCTGCATGAAACTCTGCTCTCCTACCAGAGTACTTTCAGCTGTAAACTCAGACTGCCAAGAAGCAGCACAGAACGCCACAGGAGGTATTTCCTACCTGTGGCCATCAGACTGTTTAACTCCTCCCCCTTCAGTAAAGGAGAGTGACTCGACCATCTACACAATGTGTAACTGTGCTGTGATGTCAGGCATACCTCATCTGACACTTGGTTTTCTATTTTATTTACTTATTTATTCATTATTTAACCTGCAATAGCTCCCCTTTACATTTACATTTGGAGGCACTTTAGATTGTACTTCTGTAAAATCGTACTTTTTAAAGATTTTTATACTATTTTACTACTGTCCTATTAATAGATATAATGTTATTTTATGTCTATGCTTTTTGTGTATGTTCATGTCTCTGCTCCTCTGGCACAAACATTTTCTTTGGGATTAATAAAATTATATCTTATCTTATCTTAGCTCAGAAGTAAGCAGTAGTAGTAGTATATTGTATATTAGAATCTATTTTCCTTGTACAGCAAACTGAAAATGTTGTTATTGTTATTTTGTGTTGTTATTGTTTTTTTATGCTCTACTGAAGATGATTTAAATTTGTGGTAACTCAAATGTGTTATGGCGTACTATCTGTTTTAACCAGGGGTGAAAGTAAGCCGGCACAGCCCATTACTACCAACATAAGATTTAGAGGGGGTACGCAGTACCGGGTAGAAGGAGATCAGCTGTCCAGCCGGTCTTTGCAGCTTTAACACACATTAGAAAGCAGCCGCAGACCGCGGTTGCTCATATGAGAGAAAAAAAAATCTGACGCTAAAGCATGTGAACCAGGCAGTGCTTTATCTCATCATATATGTGTCTGTGTGGTTTTTAGTGGCTTATGATCGCTCCGTGATGTGATTTAATGCACAGAATGTCCCTCTCCCCTCTCATCATTCACTGATTCTCTCGCTTCCTTAAACAAACGCATTGAGCATGCGCGTCTTAAGCCCAACGCACACCGGGAGCGCCGCGTCGGCACTTGAGAGGGCTTTAACATAAACAATGTGGAGTTTAAAATATGTGTTTTACCTGTTAATAACCAGACAAAGTGATAGAATTCGCACAGGCTGTGTGAGGACAGATTGGGCTGTTCAATTAGTGAGTTATTAGCGAGTTAGCAGCAGAAAGGAGTTTCCCTGTGCTCTGACGGTAGCAGGAGTCAGGAGCTGCTGCCTGTGTCCCCCCGAGCAGCAGCTACTGTCCCGCGGTGTTTACAGCTGTGTGTCTGTGTGACACGGAGCAGAGAACCATCTTTGTTACTGCAGAAGTACGGGGGGCCATGTGTTTTCAGCCACCGCCGTGCGCCCGGTGTGAGGGCTCTCATAGAAAACAATAGGGGCGTATTTTTTGATGTGTGTCTGTGCGTCTGGTGTGTATTGGGCCCCAAACACACTGGCTGCGTCAGTCGCAGCAGCGAGTGTACTGGCGTCAAACCTGCATCGTTGTAACACGAGGTTGTACCCGCTGACTGTGTGAGCAGCTCACTGCTGGCAGCTCCTTCTCTATAGAAAAGCCATTCAGAAGTCAATATGAGCGTACAACCACATATAACAGACCTATGGCGACTACATTTGAGTAAAGAGACGCCTGTTTACTATCTCTGTAGACTGGACATTCCCAGCGCAAGACTTTTTACAGTACAAGTGAAAGTTCTTGTTCACGGTCCATCAGAGCCAGAAATCCCCCAAACATTAAAAAAATGCATCAGGTATGGGTAATGCTCATTGCAGTAAAATATAACAATATATGCTTATTTTCTGTGTAGTTTGGATGAAAAACATGACCCAGCGCCAGCCGCCAGCGTCAAAATTCAGCAAGGGTTTGATTTTATAGGACAGGTGTGTCAAACTCAATCGGAGCTTGGTTGTAGGCCAAATAAGAGTATTGTATAAATAATAAAGGCAGCCTACTGTATTTTTGTTCTCAGTTAGGCTACAATAGGCTTTTTAACATAGAATAATACTTCCCCACAGAACTACAAATGTAGATTTGTGGTTTTAAGGGGCTTTGTAGTTTTGTTTTAAATCAGAACTTAGAACTCAACAAATAACAAATAGGCCACAGACTACTGACTAACACTGGCCAATTATTTATTTATTATTATTTACTGCCACAGTTACCTAACTCCTCACACAAGACAGGTGTTTTCATCAGGTCCACTCTGTTTTACTGTGACAGTGGGTGCTACCAGCAGATAAATATTTAGGTGCATGCCATGCCACTTATGTAAATAAGCCCAGCACAACTTTAAGCTGGCTCAGTCAGCACCTACACACAAACATGTATTATAGGCCTACTTTACTTTTATTGAGCAAACTACTGTCCACCTCTCTGTCCTTTGCAGGACACAGTGTGAGCAGGATTATACCTCTTTCTGGGCAGCTTTAGCTCGCTGTGTGTTAATGAGTGCATTAGAGCACAAGTAGCAACAGAGAGAAAGGAAAAAGAGCGACGGAGGGCAGTGCTGTGAATGAACTTAAACCACTCTCTGCTGATAACTTGGTTTTACTGACACAGTGTAACAGAGGCTGTGTTTAAACTGCTGCTGTCTGTAGCTTCTGTTTTTGGAGACGGGGTTTGTAAAGGTGATGTTCTTACAATGCTGTGCGGTTGGAGCCTATTTTTATTGCTGCCACATTAGCTCAACAAACAAAGTGTAGAGTGTTTACAGAGAGTCCCACCTGTTTAAGAAGCTCCTGCTTTCACTGACCCCTCTTTGTCCATTTATTTCGGGGAAGGTTAAAATTTCCTGTCGGAGAATCCTTCACTCTCTCTGCTCCTGCGACTCGTTAAATGCCGCTTGCCAAAACAGCAGGGGAGGGGCAGTGCCGGCGCGCAACGTGTCACAGCCCTGTTTGACGGGTCCGTCGAGCCTCGCGTCTCTCGTGGGCAGTGTGGCTGCTCTGATCTGCAGAGCTGAAGTGAAAACGGTTCCCTGACAGTGTCACCACGCTGCTGTTACGCATCCAATGTGTTTGGGGCCTTGGCCTTTATAGGGTATGTTTGATTTGTTGTCAAACCCCGAAAAGCCATGTCTATATTTTTCTTTTATAGTCAAGATTCATTCTCAACCGCGTATCTGCTTTTTCTGCTATTAAAAATATGTATGTAGGCGTAATTTGTTATAGTACCGGCATAAGCAAAAAACTTTCACCCCTGGTTTTAGCTAGGTTTTGTAATTTCTATTCTTTAAAGGAAGTTAAATCAGCCATGAGAAACTTAAATGTTCAATTCAATTCAGTTTTATTTGTATAGCCCAGTATCACAGCAAAAGTCGCCTCAAAGGGCATCACAACAGTTGATCAAACATAAACACACAATCAGACTTAACACACAATCAACACAAACAATAACTACACTAAACAGACCTAGGACACTCCTGTCCTTAGAACCTCCTTCTCGGTAAGGAAAAACTCCTAAAAAACCCAGCTGTGGGAAAAAAGAGGAAACCTTATGGAGCCCAACTGAAGGAGAGATCCTCTCCCAGGACGGACAGGCAATGCGTAGGACTGTTAGTTTATTAGCTCATCCATAGGATCATAGATCAGCTCTGTAAGGATTCATCCAGACGCGAGTGGGGTGAGGTAGGTTGAGGAAGTCCATAGGATGCAGCAGGTGGGCCTCATCCAGACAGGTGAGTGGGACGAGATATGTCCGGGAAATCCAGGATGCAGCAGGGGAGATATAGAATATTAGATAATATTAATTACAGTGATAGGAGAGGAGCAGCAGATGAAACCAGAGGACAGAGGCTCACTGCACCATACTTCCCCCAGCTTCTAGCTCCTAGAGCAGCCTATCTTCAGCTGTGGAGTTAACCCTGTTCCTATCTGGCCTGACCATAAGCTTTCTTGAAGAGGAACGTTTTAAGCCTAACCTTAAACGTAGAGACTGTGTCTGCCTCTCTAACATGAGCTTGAAGCTGATTCCATAAAACAGAAGCTTGGTAACTAAAGGCTCTACCTCCAACTATACTTTTAGAAACCCAGGGAACCACTAATAGCCCTGCATTTTGTGAGTGCAGTACTCTGCTTGGTTGGTACTATAACATCATTAATGTAGGATGGGGCTGTACTATTTACGGCCTTGTAAGTCAGGAGAAGGATTTTAAACCTAATTCTGAATTCAACTGGAAGCCAGTGAAGTGAAGCTAGCACAGGAGTAATATGTTCTCTCCTTTTAGTTCCTGTTAATAATCTTGCTGCTGCGTTTTGAACAAGCTGAAAACATTTTAATGAGTTTTTAGGGCACACTGCCAGCAGAGAGTTACAGTAATCCAACCTAGACGTAACAAATGCATGGGCAAGTTTTTCAGCGTCACTTTTAGATAAAATATTTCTAATCTTGGCTATGTTACGTAAGTGAAAGAATGCTGTTTTACAGGCTTGGTTTATATGAGCCTTGAATGATAAATCTTGGTCAAATAAAACTCCTAAGTTTCTCACAGTAGAACTTGAGGCTACACCGTCCAGGGAGACTATCTGGTCAGACAGAGCATCTCGCAGCTTTTTGGGGCCTAGTATTATGACCTCTGTTTTTTCTGGGTTTAGGAGGAGATAATTAATTGTCATGCAGGTTTTTATGTCTCTCACACAGGCGCTAAGTTTCTCAACGCGGTCATTCTGATCAGGTTTAAGTGATAAATATAATTGTGTATCGTCTGCGTAACACTGAAAATTAATGCCATGTTTTCTGATTATGTTTCCTAAAGGCAGCATGTAAAGCATGAACAGAATGGGTCCAAGTACTGAGCCTTGTGGCACTCCATAGCTAACTTTACTGCACTGTGAGTAATATTCATTTTCACTGACAAACTGGTACCTATCAGATAAGTAGGATTTAAACCAGCAGAGGGCGGCTCCTCTGACCCCTCTGTCACATTCTAATCTCTGGAGTAAAGGCCTCGATACACCAATGCGACTCCCAGCCACCAAAAATATGGAGCGACAGCTCGTCTCTTCCCATCTCCTTCCCATCTCGTTCCCTCCCGTTTCCTCACGTCAGATGACCTTTTTCCCTCTTCATACACCAAAGCGACAACCGACCTAAAGACCGTGTCTTGCGCATGCGCGTGATGTAAAGCGGCAGATGGCGCTAGCCAGTGAACAAAGATAAACGGAAGTGACACAATGTTTGCGGAGTACATATGCATGTAGCGCGCCTTGGTCTGCCACTGTTCTCAGCTTGTTTGAACATTACAGAAGCGTGATAATGGCCGGTTTGGACATTGTTTTGTGTGGATTAGGTGCCGCTGCTCTGTTACTTGAAGAAGATAACTTTCCGCACAGAATTGCGAAAAATGCATAACTGTTTAACTACAACTCTTTCTAGGATTTTTTAAATAAAAGGGAGATTTGATATTGGTCTATAGTTGGCTAAAATGGATCTAGACTGGGTTTTTTCAGAAGCGGTTTAATAAATGCATATTTAAAAGACTGTGGCACATAAACTGTTTCTAAGGAGGCGTTTATTATGTTCAGTATAGGTTCATTAATTAGGGGAAGAGTTTCTTTAAAAAGTTTGGTAGGTATTGGGTCTAAAAGACAAGTTGAGGTTTTGGAAGACATAATGACTGATGTTATCTCAGCTTGATCTACAGCGATGAAGCAGTCTAACGTTACAGATGGTTTTATAGTGGCCTCCATTTTTACAGCTTTGGCTTGCTTTGAGCTGATTGTAGGGAGAATTTTATTTAATTTGTCTCTAATACTTGTGATTTTGTTGTTAAAAAATTTAAGAAAGTTTTCACAGCTGAGAGTAACAGGGATACAGGGTTCTACTGAGCTGTGACTGGTGGTCAGTCTGGCTACAGTGCTGAACAGAAACCTAGGGTTGTTCCTGTTTTCTTCTATTAAAGTTGAATAGTATCTGGTTTTGGCCTCACGCAGAGATTTTTTATAATTTAAAAGACTATATTTCCAGGCATTCAGAGACTGCTCTGAGCTGGAGTGACGTCATAGCCTTTCTAATTTACGGGTTGCTTATTTAAGGGAACGTTTTTCAGCATTAAACCATGGTGCTACTCGATTCGGCCTAACAACCTTTTGTTTTAATGGAGCTACATTATCCAGAGCCGTCTTTAAAGACTGCATGGCCCTGTCAACAAATTGATCATTTTTACTTGGACTCGAGCTATGGGAGCTGTTCTCAACATACTCACTCAACATTGTACTAAATATTGGCTTTATTATGTGTTTAAACTTTGACACAGATTGGTCAGATAATGTTCTTCTAATCTGGGTTTTGTTCGTTGGAACAGTAAAGTCTTTGAGTATAAACTGAAAGGTAATTAGAAAGTGATCTGAGAGTATGGGGTTATGAGGAAGGACAGTGAGCTCACTAATCTCTATACCATAGATTATAACAAGGTCCAGGGCGTGCTTGTGACAATGAGTGGGTTCATTTACGTTTTGAGTAAAACCTACGCTGTCTAATAAGGCTGCAAATGCATTACCCAGACAGTCGCTGCTTTCATCAACATGAATATTAAAATCCCCTACAGTCACAATCCTATCTGAGTCCAACACTATACTGGATAGAAAGTCAGAGAACACAATTCAAAATTTGAAATAGATTATAAACATAACTGGTTTTTGTTTCTTACAGTTTGGGTGATTTATAGTTAGGGTGATTTACAGTGACACCCAACCTGTCAGAGGCTTGTTCACACATGCTTTATATTAGAATCTATTCCTGTGCTGTTATTGTACACAGTATGACATTTGGTACTAAAAGGAGCTGTTAATAACTTACGTGTTACTGCTTTTTCTGAGGCGATTGCTTCAACTGCACCTTGAACAGAATTCACTTATACCTCACAGCAAAAATATTTTATTCAGTTTAATGAATGGCACTGTAAAATTGCTATAAATGTGTAATATACCTCTTTATATACCTCCACCTATTCCTTTCAATAGTGTATGTATTATTTATGTTATATTGTATTTCATATTTGGAAATGATAAACAAATCAACACCTAAATAAGCAAAGCAGGAGCATCCACATTAAACACACTCAAATAAATGACCCATTGCAACAGGGAATGTTTTCATTTGCCTCTTAAAAGGACAATTGCACGTTACACAACAGAAAATAGCTGTAGATGTTATTTTTCCATCACTTTGAGGTAGACAACAGCTCACAGTCAAAGACATAGACATATTATAGTCTATGGTCTAAACAAAAAGAGATACACAGCATAAGTCTTACAAAAGAACAAGTCAGTTTCACAGCTTTAAAATCTACAGAGAATATACAACATTAACTTATGCATGTATTTAAGTGCCCATCCAAAAACATTTCAATACATAACATTGTACATCAAAGAAGATAAACATGCCATTGATGCAATCAATGCTAATTATGTGCAAAGCAAGTAATCAGCATTAGAGTGTGGTCTAAATTACCTAACTAATACTTATTTTTAATTATGCAGCACAAATTAACATAAATCCTTACTCTGCTGATTCTGATAGACTATATGTAATCTTGACAGAACAGAACTATCTTCTGCATGCAAGATACAACATTAGCAAACAACTTTTCTTTCTTGCATCAGAAAGAAATTGTCAGTCAAAAGCTGACTCTGATGTAGGTGTCAGGCAGCTTACATGAGCAAAATAACACAAGACTCAAAGCAACACGTTCACTGAGGAAAGTATAGCACCAATGTGATGCCTCTGCGTCAAAGCCAACTTTAATACTACATTAAAGACACATAGATTGGAGGCTCATTATGAACACTCACATCCCACAGCGTTTCAGTCCAAAAGAGATTGTAATTTAAAAGACACTTTTGTAAAATTACATATGATCACTGCAGAAACCTGTAGAAGAAATGTCAAAGTGCAAGCCGTGATTAAGGCAAACAGGTTTTTTAAAAGTGGTGACGGAATAGTTTGGTCAAATGAATAAAGCAATTTTCAGAACATGTTGCTACGCGACACCCTTTGCCATACATTTCTACAGGCGTAATATAGAAACCAAATGGTGTTTTTTGTAATTTTTAGTTATGGATGATAGAGATCGAAAGAGTCAAGCCTACTATACAAGCATTTAATATTTTTTATTTATATGGGACAGCGTGTATTAATGAACAGCAGCTAGTGCCGTAAATACACCGGATTATAGCTCAGAGCTAATTTCCATCCGTAGTCCCCACTCACTCACATTCACGCCGGCTTCCTGGTGTTCCCCAGCGGTCTCCCATCCAGGTACTGACCAGGCCCTACCCTGCTTAGCTTCTGAGGTCTGACGGGATCAGGCATCCACAAGGCGGTATGGCCTTGTGGATGCCCTTGTGGTCTTGGTTTAGTATATAGTGTTTTTATTATTGTATTTTGGGAGCTTAAAAAACAACTTTTGAATTAATACTAGAAATCATTTGCAGTCCAGCTTTCAGGAATTACCTGTACTAACACAAAATCTAAGGTGTAAAATATTTGGTTGACAGTGGTTTAGACCAGACCAAAAATGGTCAGGTTCAGCAGTGAGAACAATGATTTACAAGGTCATACCAAATGCACAGCAACAAAAATTATAATGTATTTGAAATCCATGCATCTGGAAATATAATATGGATAGTTCTTTCAGTAAAGTGACAGCACAATTGCAGACACACATATGTAAAAAAACAAAACAAAAACAAAACAACAACATGACTGACACTGACACAGAGGAGAGATGAAAAATGTAAACATTTGCCTTTGGTGTGGTCTTTTTGGACCAAAATATAAAATTAAGAACCAAACATTCATGCTTTGATTAAGACAAGAAAATAAACACAACCACTAACATTTTCTGGCAGCAGATTTCTGTCTCTACGCCTCCTGAACACTGACTTTACTCTATAATTAGGCTTGTCAATATGTCAACATGAATCATTTCTCACTACAATGAATAAACATATCGCAATGAGTAACTGGCACACCTTTAATAGTTAGCTGCTAATTGTTTTCACAAGGCATCCTTCCCGAGCCTTTCTGAGTCATTGGTCAAGTCGGTCTCTGAAAGGGCAGGTTGAGTGTCACCGTGGGCTCTCTCGGCTCCGGACGTGGCCTGTTCATCATTTCACATTCGTTCTGTCGTTCCTCGTTCATATGGGACACCTCCGTGGATCCTGCCTCAAATCCCGGCACCGTGTTGGCTACGTGGACCACATGGACCTTATTTCTGCCATTTTTACTGAGGATGCAGCTGAAGACTTTCTTGAAACCTTTGCGGAAATGCTTGGAGACGAGAGCATACACGATGGGGTTGACACAGGAGTTAGCGTAAGCCATGCAGTGTGACAGGAGCCTGAACGCATACGTGATTTGATTGAATGGAAAATCTCCGTAAAGATAGCACAAGATGACGACGTGATACGGCAGCCAGCAAATGCAGAAAAGAACAGTGACTATAATGATCATTTTAGTCACTTTGCGCTTGGCCCTCTTGGACTCGGACATCCCGTCTAGAGGATCCACGGCGGTCCACAGGTACTTGATGGTCCGGGTGTACGACATGCTGACTATAAGCACGGGGATCACGTAGCCAAACACAAAGGTGCATGTGTCCAGGACTTTGCGGTTCTGCTCCTCCCAGCCAGGGATGCACACCGTACTGTTGGCGAAGTCGATCAGGTCATAGTAGCTCAGGTAAGGACCGGCAAAGACCAGGGAGAGGCCCCAGATGATCACCATGGCGACCACAGCATTACACGGGGTTCGCAGCTCCCTGGACCGCAACGGGTAACGAATGGCGAGGTACCTGCAATAACAGAGAGATACAGTTACAAGCCTAGGAAAGGTCTAAAGATTGAAGTTTGGAGGTGATACGGCCCTGGCTTGGTGGGTCCTAAGCAAATGAATGGACGCCAAGCATGTCAGGGCTTCAGACCATCAACAGTAGCAACACATGAAAACCTATGAGACCTGTCACCTGCACACACTTGGGTAGTGTGCCACAAAGGCTAATCAGTAGTGATAGCAGCGAGGCCCAGAGGCTGCAACCTCAGATGCCACACGGGGAGCATCACAACAGGCAATCAAAAAATGACATAAAACTGCCTCAGTTTCATAGGTTCAAGTCCAGACTCTGACAGGTGACATTAGAGGATGGGGAGTTAGTCCAAATATGGGCCTTACTTTGGAGACAGACAACAGGGCACATGCTTTACTCAGCAACTCCCTGCATTTGGCTTTTCAACCACAGAGCATAGCCAGTCTCACAGGACAGAACACAACAAGAGCTATATTTTTTCAACACGATCTTCTTCCCAACCCTCTCAACAAAGGTTTGACTGGAAATTGACAATTTTCCTGCTAAGTTGGTAAAATGTTTTTTGATATAAATGTTAATTGTTATCTGGCACGGAGAGAAAAAAGGCAAATTTATTTACTTTCAAGTTCAAGTTAGGTCACACTAAAAATAAAACTACCTATTATTACTGACTCAGATCTGTTTGAAAGAACCAAAACAAGAAAACAGGTGTTCGGAAAAAATTATAGTGATTATGGGCAGGAAACGTGGTTTTGCTTTGGTGTGTGTGTGCATATAAATTAGGGACATTTTTCACCTTCACGTTAAAAGCAAGCTTTCAGTGTCCCAGTTTATCAGAGTAAGAGGTTGAAATCTGAAAAGCAGGAGTAGCAATGTCCTCAAGGTTTAAATATGACTCAAATCCAGGAAATGTAAACTTTCTAAAACTATTCTGAAAGAACTATCCATTGGAATCTATAGGAAAACAAGACTAATAATAATAATAATAATAATAATAATAATAATAATAATAATAATAATAATTAATGTGATCAAATGAAATATAGACATGTTAAAACTATTCCATATGAAGAACATTGCTTGCTAGTCATAGTAACAAGAAAAATACCATCCTCAAAACACTTCATCTTGCTAGGATTAATGATAAGCTCCGCAGCAGGTTGAAGGTAGCTACAGCTGAATAAAAGATTTTCAGTGCTGCAGTGAAACACTGGCCGACACAAAGGGCTTTGTGGCCTTAGAGTGGGATTTAGTCCTGCTTGCATCACAAGGTTAGCATGACAACACTAAAGTCTGGATCACTGTCTTGTGCGGGGCTTTTGATGTTACCAAGCAGGCTGTACAAATCTCACAGTGAAACACATTTTTATATACATACAACCTCATTTTTATACAGCAAAACATATCTTCATCATATTATTATTAATCTTTCAAGAACTTTTTGTAACCTGAGGAGATGTTCACAGAGGAATAGAGAGAGGCTGATATTGCAGGTCTTTTGCTCCTGGCACGGATAAGCTTCAAATCTGTGTTCTTTCACTGGTCACTTCAGCAGAGACACTCAAGAAACAAAGGGGAAAAACCTCTCATCTCTGAAAGCATGATGAAATGGGGCCAAAGCCACTCCAACATCACAGTGAAAGGGTAACTTCAGGTATGCATAGCACATGCTGCAGAGTCGTGTAAAACCATACTGGGCTGTATTGTACTGTACCTCGGACTACGATTTCTGCACAAAGAGCTACTTTTTCTAAACCAAATTCCAAAAAACGTTAGGACACAGTGTAAAATGTAAATATAAACAGAATGCAATGGTTTGCAAATCTCTAACATCTCCAACAGATATTTTACCATTTCATGGAAAGAAATTGCTAAATTTGAATTTTATGGCAGCAACACCTAAAGGTTGGGACAGGGGCAACAAAAGACTGGAAAAGTAAGGTTGTTCTAATCAAAATAGTCAAAGAAACATTTTGCAATTGAATACAGTTAAATGGCAAAATGTTTGCAACTCAAAGCAATCTGTGGTATTTGAAAATGTCAAGAAAGGTGCAATGCATGTCTGAAAAGTCCTTGTTTTTAGTTTTGAATGGACATGTTACTGACCTGTGTACAATTAACTAGTTCCAATACAAAACATAGCAAAACATGTTTTTTCAGCCTTTTGTTGTCCTCTTCCAACTCTTTTGAGATGAGTTGGTAATGGTTATATTTCTCAGTTTCAACACCAGATGTTTTTTATGTTCTGTTGTGGTTTTATGGGATTTTTATTTACATTTTACATAGTGTCCCAACTTTTTTGCAATATTCATGACAGAAACAGTGCTACACAAAAACAACAATACAATAAATTAATATGACTCATTTTGTGTCGCAGGATATTATTGCAAACAAAGTGTTTCCTTTGTGCAGGATGTTTGCCGCAGAGGGCACTCTCTGTCTATATTGACCTCCCCGATAATGTCGGCCAACAGCGGTAATGACAGCAGAGGATTCGAAGGCAGCTACAATAATCTGCTGGTAAGATATTCAATTACTCATGCAGAGACTTTGCAGATGTCTTCGCAGGGGGTTACTAAATCCATTATTGTGCACCTCTGGGCAGTTTCTGTCCTCAAAGTGATTAGTATTTTTGCATCGATTGTAGTTTCTAATGAGAGCCCATATTAAATACACTTGAAATGCACTATGTGAAGCTGGTCAAGTGTAATAGTAAATTAATTGGATGCATTAAAAGTGTGAAAAGTTTTGTCATTAAGGCTAGTTTTATACTGCTACATTACAACAAATGTATATATTTCACTTTACGTAGACATATACAGTGCAAAGGTTTAAGTGAAGTGTGAGCGTGCTTTATTAAAAACAAAATTTGTTTTGTTATGAACATTTCATGAAAGGTCAGTAATGGGCCAAGGACAGAATGATTATTGTTGGTGTGGACAGCTAACCCTAACCCTATCACTGTTAAGATCTGGGGTGCATTTCAAGGGATTCATAACCATTTTGAACAAATGTCTCATTTTAGTATTTTTTTTTTACATTGTAAGATATATGGGTTTTGTGGCTCAATGAAAAGAGCATTTACCCCTGAATTGGAGATCCAGGTCTAATAGGCACCATGTTTTTCATTGTAAAATAGGACCAGTGCCTTGGCAGAGTTCTACATGCCCCAAGTGGTTCTACTTTTTTTTCTTCTTCCTTGTAAGACACCTTTCTTTGCTCTTAGCCTTTCTTAAAAAAAAAACAGACTTTTACACAGTACTGTAAATGGCATTTCTTTTTCTTTTTTTATTTTATTTTCCCTTCCCAGATTGCATTTTCCAGCCTTTTGTTGCCCTGTCCTAACCACTTTAAGCTTCCCAGAGTACTACAGCAAGCCTTTGTTTTATAGTGTGCACTAATCTGTATATTGATTTGGCAAAGGTTTTAATTACGCCATACCCCTTGCTATTTATACAGGCTTGGGACTGGCACAAAGAGAACACCTGTGGTTGGATTATATATGTAAATGGCATTTCTGAAGTATGGATATAAACTCTTTCCCCTCATCAAAACAGTTATTATTCCGCAGCAAAGTCATTTTCATTTTCCTAATTAATCAATTTCCCTTGCAGATAATAGGAGCTTGTCTGCTGCAGCACTGTTATGTAACTTCTGCTAAATCATTAGAAAATCATTGTAGACATATAAAACTTGAAAGAGAAAAAAGTGAGATACAATAATGGTTGGGCTGCCCCTCGTATTTGGATTGATCAATAGAGCTGTAACTGTTGGACAAATGGGAAATGCTGCAAAAGAATAGATAAACCATGAATGCATATTGGGACTTTAATTTAATTAGTTTAGCTTAAATCAGCAGTCACATTCACGGAGAATAAAAAAGAAAAATATGAAGAAAAAAAAGTACCTTGGCCTGGTTTTTCAAAGTATAGAAGGTGCAGTCACACTATTTAACTCTATATTTTAAGGCAGTCCCTTTGCTTTTTGTTTACAGAGATGTTTTGATCATGATATGAAATGGTTTGTTTACTGCTGTTGTGGCCTTAGCTTATTTTATCTTATCATCTTGTTTTTTTTTCCATCAGGAAGTCTGTGCTTGGTAAGTAGCACTGCACAGCTACTAAACCCACACATGAGATACACAAGAGTCATTCTGTACAATCTGTGAAGCCCCTTAAGGCATGCTGTGTTTGAAATTGTTCTGTATAAACATTGGCAAGAGAAAACTTCAAGTAGATAGAAAAGTATTCACAGTCAGATACAGCTGTGGTTCTCAAACTGTGGTAAAGGTATCACTGGTGGCACGCAAGTACTCAATATGGTCTTTTTTTGGGATTTTTTGAAGATGAAAACCATTGATTAGATAATTACATGCTGGTTTAGTCTTGGCTTAAATTTCATAATTTTTTTGTTCCTGCTCTAGTTGTTTAGTCCTGGTTTAGGCCCAGTTTAGCTCAAGATTTAGCCTTCGAAGTTTAGTTCTTGTCTGTTTATTCCTGGTTTAGGCATGCTTTTTTTCTGGATTTGGCCCAGTTTAGTCCAGGTACAGTCAGGTTTAAGATTAAATCACAATTTTAATCCTGGGTCCTGATTTAGACCCAAGAAAAACATGGAAAAACATGGTGATAATCAGTTTGAGAGCCACTAACACGGGCTTCAGTGTTTACGTACCTGTCAACAGAGACTGCAGCCAGTGTGAAGCTGCTGGCGTACATGGTGAGGTTGATGAAGAAGTGGACCACTTTGCACATGAAGGAGCCAAAAACCCAGCCCTCCAGGGAGTAGATGGTGGCTTGGAACGGCACGCAGAAGATGATGAAGAAGAAATCAGCCACGCTCAGGTTGAGGATGAAGAGGTTGGTGGTGTTGTATCCCACTTGGCCGCTCCGCAGCAGCACAGCCAGAACCAGGCTGTTGCCGATGGTTCCCAGCAGGAAGATGAGGGAGAAAACCACGGACACAATAACACTGGTGGGGTTCAGCTGGTAACTATCGGACACATTTGTTTGGCCTTCGGGCTTGATGAAATCCTCAAAGTCCGACATTTTGTAGCTGCAGTATAAAAATAGAGAGAAGATACAGTTAATATCAGAAATGACTGTGTTCTCCCCATGCAGTCCTCATCAGACATGGCACTAGAAGCAGTAATTACCATGGATACTCAAGTCATTTAGAAAAATATGTATGTTCTGGTTCGATACTTTCCCTTTTGAGTACATTTAAGAGGAAAAAAATGTACATACTGTAAGTAAATATGAAAAATGTGTGGGTGTTTTTGACCTCAGTGGCTAAGTGGGTAGTAGCATTAGTAGTAGTAGTAGTAGTAGTAGTTCTAGTAGCAGTAGTAGTAGTAGTGGTGGTTTAGTAATTGTAATAGTAGCAGTGTTTGTAGTTGTAGCACAAGTATTTTTTTTTTTATTTCACTTTTAAAAGAGCAATATATACAACTGATTCATTTTCATTATTATTATTGTTAATAGTGGTAGTAGTAGAAAGAGTAGTTTTAGTAATAGTATTAGTATTATTGATAGTAGTAGTACATTAATTTCACACCTTTTAAGTAATAATTCAGTAATTTAAGTAATGATTTGGTTAAGTACTTTTACTTCCATTTCTTTAATATTTTTGCAGTAACAGCACTTAAGTAGTAGTAGTAGTAATAGTGAAAGTAGCAGTGATGGTATTCATAGTTTTAGTAGTTGTAGCACAATAATAATAATAATAATAATAATAATAATAATAATAATAATAATAAGAGAAGAAAAAAGAGTAGTACTAGTAACAGTAGTAGTAATAGTTTTCTATTTCTACTAATTACTTGAGTAATATTATTCTGCAGTATTTTTCACGAGTACATAATTATAAAAAGTACTTCTTCCACCTCTGGTCATTACCATAACGACAATAGCACAGCACAGTTTAATATTGAGCTGTCTGACCAGGCTCAATGCACCGGAAGACATCTTTTCCAATTAGTCAGGCTTGTGGCATTTTGTCAGACGTGTGCTGGGAATATTTTCAGTCTCGGGCTCAAGTAATAAGCCAATACACAGCCGAGGCAGAGCTGCAGTGTAATGGTTGACTTTTTTGATCACATTTTCACTGTATAACATGAAGGTGTTACAAAAGCACTGTTTACATGAGCCACTTCTCAAACCCACTCCAATCACAACATACTGTATTTCCTTTGTGAAAGCATGCCATTTTTTACCACATCATGCGGTACAGCAATCTGTTGGCCCCAACAAACAATATAATGTTTTTTGATTAAGTGGCGAGGTCCATTTACAGCAGATAATTCAGCCACTTTGCTCTCTGCTTTTAGAAAGGACCGTTTTCCTCTCGGCTCACATCAGAAGTCAATTTCAGACTAACTGTGTGTGCGGGCTCTGACGTTTTATGGAGTCCTGAGGCGCAATAGTGACGTCTGTTTATTCTGCGCTGGGTTGGAAAACTGTGCCAGTCAAGAGAAAGTGTTAAATGGCTGGTGAACAAGGTTGGCACCGAACTGGGAGTATTGATGCGAAGTTGATGACTCATGAAATATACACTCTTAACAGTTTTTACCTTCAGCCTTGCACATCAACCTTGAAGACAAAATGTTCACTTGCTCCCTCATAACTAACTTCTGCAATGATGACGAGGTAATCTGTGTTATTCACTTCACCTGTCAGTGGTCATAATGTTATGGCTGATCAGTGTACAGTTTATTTATTGTCTTTAACAGGAGCTCAGAACTTTTAGGGGCCCATGAGAGTGCCTGGATTTAAAATATGTATAATAAACAAGAGCAGCAGTTCATTGCAACTCTAGTTAAATTTGTCAAGTATGTCTGCTAAAAAATGTAAGATTAATAAAATAAAAGCTCAAATTGGAAAAAATAAAACAAAATAAATATAGTATAATTATTATAACACTGAAGCTTATGGCATAAACCTAAGAAAAGCACTCAATGTGTTTCATAACTTTAGGTAACCTTCTGAAACCGTGCACTGGGTCCCCTCATTGCCAAGTTACTCCACTGGATATACATCTATATCAAAGCACAAAGGTCAAGTTGGCTGCAGTTTAATTTATAGCACCAAAGATTGTAAGGATGAGGCATGAAGATCTGACTCTGACTCTCTCACTGGCATTTGGAGCAGCTTACAAAAAACCCACAAACCTCACATTTTATTGACAACAGTGTGACATCCTTTTAAGTGGCTATAAAAGCAACATCAAAGCGCATTTATTTACTAACACTGTCATTGCCTTTGTAATAATAAATCACACCAGGGCGTACTCGTGTTATCTCCCTAATTAATGTCAGGGTTTTGCAAAGTTTTGTTTTGTTTCAAAGCTTGGCTTGTTTGCTGATGGCTCAAATGTAATCCTACCACCTGTCTAGAAATATAAGGGGTCTATTAATGCCAATTACTGAGCGTCCCTGTGAACTGTAGTTGTTTTCCTTTTTTAGGATAATATTTAAGTCTCTAATCTGTCCATTTGTCAAGGGTAGATTTAACTATTAAAAAAAAAATGTTCAGAACAAACAATTTACTGTTACTTCTATAGATGTTCAGAAAGTCACTCATGTCACAGCAATGGCCAGATGTTCTAATTTTGTGGCACAGGAAAATAGCTTTTATTTTGGACAACTCATACAGCACTGGATGTCCACAGTGCAATGACTCTTTGGTCAGCAAATTATCTTGTATAACAAACAGCTTACTGTAAGACTGCAGTGTTATTTAGTGTCCCCTCTCTGCACCACCGATATACTAATGAGAGTATTTGCAGCAGTCAGACAGGGACTGTAAACTGCTGTGAATTATTTATGTCTAATCAATAAACCTGTTTTAAATATTTATTAAGCTGACACTATTTTGACTTGACTTTGACTTGTAAGCTACAGATAAATAACTACCACATCTATAAACAGCTGTCTCTTGCTAGATAATTTAAACATTTATGTGTCTTTTATAGATTTGATAAATTTTTTTATTTACTTATTGCTATTTTTATGTGTTGCTCTTGTTTAGTTTTATTTTAATGGGGACTAGTATGGCTAAATAGAACTTTTATTGTTTTTTTTTTTATCATTGTTAGTGCATCACTTTTTGGAAAACATGATATATCAACAAAGTTAATTGGATTTATACTTTATTAAATCTCTCTCTAGACACATGAATACAAATGTAAGTCTGATTTTGTATTGCACAAGGAAACTGGTAAAGAGCACTGCCATGGTTCACCACTTCATCTAGAATATATGAAGTACTACAAGAGACCACTAGCAATTCCTGTTTATCCTAAATAATATTTAAGTTCTCTCTATTTGCACACTGGGATATCTTACTTAAAACTACTGAATACTGCATATTGTATTGTACAGTACACCAATAATCTGTCTACTGTAATATTACTATACTATGTTGAGCCAAGGCAACATAATCTCATTGTATGTGTAATTTTGAGCACTGCTGTGTCTCACTACTCCATCTAGTGGTAATATAAAATGATGCATGAAACCACTTGGCTAGAAACCTGCATTATTTCATCACACAGTCATGTCAAGCATTCTGCAGACTGTCATTTTCAATCCTTCTCTTTCGAATCATTCTTTCAAAAGCATATGCGCTGTTTCCTGCTGTGGATAAGATTTCCAATGACAAAGACCACTGCCAGGCTTGTCTCATTAAAAAAAAAAAATGCTTTCCCTCTAAAGTCGAGCCCCCCTGAGGAATCCTGAATAACAACAGTAAACTCTCAACACCGAAGGGATCAGAAAGCATTATTTTTGTCTGACTATAATAATGAATGTCACAGCTTAGATCACACCATAATAATGGAGATGACATATCATAACACTGCAACAGAATTGGATTCCGATACTAGATTTAATTTTGGGTGGCAATCACAGCAAATAAATCAGACACTGCTTTTCAAATATTGTGAGCGCAAAGTATTCATATGCAAAGTATGATTCTGTCAGTGAGAAGCAGAACCTCGCTGCTATATGCTTATTATGAATTATTTAAAAACACTGTTTAAACTTTTAAAAGCTTATGAGTACTCATCTTCTGCACATCTTCTGTGTATAATGAGACTCATGACTCATAGAAAAGCTCTGCAAAGCCTTACATTGATGTCAGATCTAAAAAAAAAAAAATTGTCTTTTCTTTTGTCTTTTTCCTTGTGTAGTGATCACAGCATATTTATGAGTCATACACAGGTTGCTTTTCCTGAACTTTCTATGGGCTTGGGACTGGTACAAATAGTACACTGTTTGTGACCCTTTGTGGCTGGATTCTCAGATCTTAATACATGTTTAGGTTCAATAAGAGAATCAAGATAGCATTTTTAAAAACAGGGTTTATAGGGTTTTACACCAGATGCCTTTCCTGACGCAACCCTCTACATTTATCCTTGCTTGGGGCTGACACAACAGGTACACTGGGTTGTGGCTTTGTAGCTGGATTGTCAGACCCTAAACATCTATAAATAGATTGCCAGATGCTCCTCCTGACTCAAACCTTCTTGATTTATTCAGAACAGTGCCTTGTGACTTTTTGTAGCTGGATTGCCAGATCTTAAACACCCAAAGGTGAAATAAAACAATGAAGATAACCTTTAAAAAATTATATAGGATGAGATAGATTAGTTTCCCAAGGTATGTTCTGCATTTCTGCATCTCTATATTGAACTGTACCTATACTCGTGACGTTTTTTTCTACCTTTTTGCATTGGCAGCTGCATGGCAGGGATGTTAAAAGGTTGGAAGACTTTTTGGTTCAGTGTGCAAGCAGCGGGGAATCAGAGAAAACAGATAACAGATTGCAGACTTGACAGACTTTAGAGGGGCTCGCCATGAAGTGTGCAATCACGATCATCTGGTCAGTGCGACGAGTGTGGCAGAATGGAAAGGCAGGAGATAACAGGGATGTAGTCTAAATGAGTCTGGGATCAAATGCTTTGTGTTATATAACCAAGTTGTGCATTAAGATGGTCTGATTGATCACACAAACTTTTTCTTGTTTGCAAATGTCATTGTCCTAAACCTGTTGTTAAAGATACTACATTCTTATACGTTGCCAAATATTGCATAGCTCAACCACAGCAGCCAACCTAACAAGCAGCACCTACATCATGCAGATATAGACAATGATAAAAAAAACCTTACCAGGACAATGGTGCTGCTGATGGAAGTGAGTGGGCGGTTTCCAAAAATCTCAGATCAGGACTCCCCAGAAGCCAATATGCCCTGCGAAAACACTCATAGTTTTGCCTGTTTCTCTCTGAAGCTGTCTTTTCTGTCAGTGTTCATCGCTATCTGACCGTGTTGCCTCTCACGCTCCTCTCTCCTCTTCTCTGTCTCTCTCCCCCCAAGCCCACCGCTCTCTCACCAGTGCAGACTCCTCCTCCATATTCACTTTAATGTTCACACTTCACTGCAGAAAAGGGATTGCGGTGTAAAGATAAGGAGCCAAGTGGCAGCAGGAGCAGTGGCAACAATGGTCCATGATCCATTTGTACAAATGTGGGCACCTTGGCAAATGACATTTAAACAACACTGATCACGAAGCAGCAACACTCAAATGAGTCTCACTTTAAATTAGACACTTTACGTTTTCATTACACCAGTCATTGTCCGGAGCAGTGACTGAGAATGTGTCTGAAATAAGGGCGGAAGGAAACAGGGAGCGTAATTGAATTTACAATCAATCAGCCTAGAGAAGCAGTAATGGTCTCAGTGTACCCAATGTGATGGCTTTAATTAGTGGCTGATGTTTGTTCAGGGGATGCTTTTAAAAAATAAAGTCTCTAAGTCTCAGTGCTCAGAAAGTACTAACATTGTAGTCACTAAGTATGTTCAATAATACATTTAAAGTTTTTTTATTCATCCAGCCACAGTTCTCTTTGTGCCAGTCCCAAGCTCGGACAGATGCATGTGTCAGGAAGGAAGTCTTAAAAAAAAAAAATCAATAAACAAATCACTGCAAGAGACAGATGATTTGCTGTTGTGAAGTGGAGTTGGTGGAGTCCAAAAGAAAAGAAGAGAAAAATACTCTATATCACTGGTTCCCAAACTTTTTGGTCTTGTGTAACCCCAGGATGGACTTAGTCCTGGGGTTACAAACTAGCACTCTCACCTCACAGCAAGAAGGTCCCGGGTTTGATTCCCGGACCGTGTGGGGCCTTTCTGTGTGGAGTTTGCATGTTCTCCCCGTGTCTGGGTGGGTTTCCTCCGGGTGCTCCGGTTTCCCCCATCAACCTCAAAACATGCACAATAGGCTAAAACCTCCAGCCAGATCCTCCTGACCAGGATCCTGGCTTAAGATCTGGAGAAGGGTCCCTGGGTGCTGCACTGCGGCAGCCCTCTGCTCCTGACAGGTTGCCCCTGTGGCATTGAGGGAAGGGTCAAATGCAGAGAACGAATTTCCCCTACGGGGATCAAGAAAATAAATACATAAATAAATAAATAAATAAATAGGATAGTCCTGATTTACTTCTGGTTTGGACCCAGATTTAGTTTAACCCTGGTTTGACCTGGTTTAGACCCAGTTTATTTCTGGTTCAGACCTATTTTTTCTTGGTTAATTTTTGGTTTTAGATCTGGTTTATTTATTGTTGAGTTCTGGTTTGAGAACTGGTTTAGTCCTGGTTTAGTTCCAGTTTAGTCCCTGCTTCTTTAGCATTGCATTTTTCCATTAACCCCTGTTATATCCTTCAGCATAGTCCTGGGTTTGTCCAGACTTAGGTCCACTGTTGTATTTGACAGGCAAATACTTTCTAAAAAGGTCCTATATAAATGATCAAATAACTCCATGTACCCGCTGCAATGTGTTTGCATATCCCTAGGGGTCTGTGTACCCCTGGTTGGGAAACACTGCTTTATTTCACAGGTTTTCAAACTTTTCCCATCAAACAGCCTACCATCACAGAAAATATTTGGCTCTCCAAGAACCAGCTTAAATGGCCAAAACCATGGTTAACCCAAACCAAGGATGAAATACTGATTAACCCCCAAAATGGATTACCAAAGTACGACTGCAAATCCAGGACTCAGGAGGAGGTCTACACATCAAATTAAAGCAGGAGTAAAACATAAATAAAGTGTAATATATTTTTGTGTTTATTTCATCTAAAGAAACTCCTGAAACTCTAAAAAGAGCCTGTGTACCACTGCTAGTACCTTTACCACCATGCAAAATTTACTGCAAAAGTCTATCATCTAAATCTGTTTTTCTACAGCTCAAATACACAAAAAACATGAGGAACTAGAATAATAAAATAACAATAAAAACAGTATATATGATCTAAAATGCAAAAGCCCCCAGCAAAACTGCAACATAAAACACTCAAGAGAGTTACAGATAACTAAAGATGTATATACTGTATTTAGTTGTTGGTGCAAAACACAATGGAACTGATTATATTCAAATGTTGTTAATAAAGCTCTGGAAAACCAATTCACCATGAGGGAATTGTAAAGAAATGAGTCACTGCACTGGCAAAAGACTGCAGTGGTCAGGCAGACAATCCTAAGGCACTGAACTACTGAAATCTTCATGCAGCAAAAACAACAGAAGAAAAAACTGAATGATCAATGAAATGGATCAGCTGGTTCAAGGTCAATCAATCAAATATGGCAAAAAACAAACAAAAAATGTTATGCATGTTATTCTTGTCCCATATGTCTTGTCTAAAGCACATCTTCAAACAGTGAAATGTACATGCGCGTCCCTTCAGGCTACGGCTATTTATTGATTCCCTGCCCCCCTGTAAAATCCCAAGTGAGCAGGGGGTCATCATCATCCTGTGATTTGTAGCACCTCTAATGAAGGCGGTCCATGTTCTGAATTAAGGAAGGCACAGCACTTGTTATGCCCGAGCAACTTAGTTCTTCCCGCTGACGAATAGACTTCATTTATTTTCTCTATAGGATGAGTCATTTTGGGGCCCATGGGAGTTTACTGGCATCCCTATATCGTAGTCTACTGTTTTTATTTACACAGTACATCACAAACCCAGTTCTAAAAATGATGCAAATGTCCCATAAACATCACCTTATTCACATAAACAATATATCAGATGTTGAAACTGACATGTTTTACCATCTAATAGCTCATTTAGATTTTGATGGCAGCAACACATCTCCAAAAAGCTGGGACAATGCAACAAAAAAAACATGAAAAAAGGAAGTCACATGTAAACATGATCCCAAAACATTGCATTTTTTTGCTGTATATAAATGAGCTTTAACGCATACACTTGAAAAAAATGTTGCAAAAACTCAAATACTCAAGGCTTCAACATATTCAAGGCTTCAATATAATATATATTTTTGATCAATTTGACATTCATATGTCTAAAAACTTTAAATTTTAAGTTTTATTCACTGTCATTATTTTTTTCAACTCATCTTACAGCCATCTTATATCCATTGTTCAGAAAAAGTATGTATTATTATAGATAATAATAAAAACTTAGTATATCTAATTTAACAAAACAATTTTAACAGCAGTTTTTTCTGAACAATGGATAATAAGCTGGCTCTAAGATGAGTTAAAAAAATAATGATTGTGAGCAAAACGTAAAATTAAAACTTGAATGTTAAATGAGGTGAACAAAAAATTATATTTATATTTTATACCCAGCCATCTCACTAAAATGTTGCCAATTAATTAAATGAGCTGCACAATGCTCCTCCATTAACTCTCCAGCGTTAGATGTGTTGTCTGAAATTCTTGCAGCCTGACTTGGATTATGCCCTCACACTTCTGCTTCTGAGCACAGAGCCAGATGTGTCCTCTTGTTTACTGGACCAGACTTTGACACATCTGTCAGCCCCCATTCGTCAGCAAGGTCAGCTATTACAACAAAAGTGAGATAAATGTCCAGCAGAAACAACAGGTGAAAAAAACAAAAACAAAAAACAAACAAACAAAAAAGAAAAACAGCCCTTGTATCATCCTTACAGAGCCACCTTTGTTTAAATAAAAGGTGCAAATTACAACAGCTAAATATGGATACTGATGGATCCATAACATATGAGGTTAATTAGCATTCAGAAATACCCAGGAGTGTTGTTTATGGATACGTTGCCATAGGAACCAGGGCAAAAACATAGGATTGATTGAACCCCTATTAAAGGAGAGGGAACACAGGAAGTGAGTTATTGAAAGGGCAGCTCAAGGCTACAGCACTGTATCCAAATAAACTCTGCCCACTTGATTAGGTAAACGAGTTCTATTATTACAAAATGCAAATATCTAATCAGCCAATCACATGGCGGCAGCAGCACAGTGCATTTAGTCCTGAAGCTCAAACCAAGTATGAGAATGTGGAAAAAACAATGATTTAAATGACTTTGAATGTGGTCTACGTACAACCGCAATTGAAAAAAGTTGTGGAAAATGAAAATAAAAATGCGGCGATTTGCAAATCTCACACAGTATACACATTAGTTATTCACCAAACTCACTCATCCATGTCGTTATGGACCGTGCTCATGTTGGAACAGGAAGTGGCCATCCCCAAACTGTTACCATAAAGTTGGGACCATGGAATTGTCCAAAATCTCCTTAATTCCTTTCACTGGAACTAAGCGGCCAAGTCCAGCTCTTAAAAACATCCCCACACCATAATCTGAATTCAATTATTTGGGTGAGTGAGCAAATACTTTTGGAAATATAGTGTATGTAAATGGACAACTCTTCAGTAAGATGTATTTATATAAAAGAAGCATTTTAGAAAGGCAGTGTCTGTATTATTAGTATTAGCTGTATTGGATGCTCATAATCTTCAGTTCCTCATGCGACAGTGTATTAAAAACAGAAATGATTCTTGTTCATGTCAGAGGTCAGAGGAAAATAGCCAGACTGATGACAGAAAAGGAACAGTACCTCTAAAGATAGCTCTTTTCAACCTAGGTCTGCAAAAAAGTAGATGAACAGCTGAAGACCACACCATGGCCACCTTTTGTACAGGGTGTTCCCATCACAGTGTCCCTGAATATCCTTAGCCTATGAAATGACTAACTGACTTTTTTTGCCACAACCTCACTGCCCCCGCTGCATATAAACACTGCCGCTGTGGTGCCAAAGTCTGACTTAACCAGTATATAAAACTCCCTCTAAGTCTCTGGCAGCAAAGTTTCAATTTAGATGAACAAACATAGCACAAGCTCTCAGTGCAACACTTCAAATAAACGGTATATTACAAAGATGAGTCTATGAGAGTCACTGTTATCATATAAATGTGTTCCATGTAGAGGTACGCAAAGAGTACATTAGGATTATATTTAAACATAATGATGCTAAATTGGCTGTGCACTTACATAACCATCACAAAACAGAGCCTGCCATTTTGATTTAATGTCTGTACCACTGCGATAGATTCCCAGAATATACTAACTCCTGGCACAAGGGGCCAGTAAAGCAACATTTCATGAGTTTTTGTGTATTCTTTGCCTCTGTGAGAGCTTTGTGGCTCAGTTTTTACCATTGCGAAAATTAGACTCCTTGGTAGAGGTCTGTGCTTCTAGACAAAGATTTGATGTATTTTATTCTTCTTAACAAAGTGTTTTTTCTTTTTCTGTTTGTATATTTTATTTATTATTATGGACCAAAACCATGTGTCTGAAATAAAGAATGAATTGAAAAACTTATTTGTATATAATTAACACAATATTTAGTCTACAACCTTAATATATTTAACCTCCATGAGAGCCACTTTTGTGCATCCTGGCCCACGATTTGGAAACAACTGTTCTATAAGACCTTATGTGTCGACTAAGTGGGAAATTATATTAGGTCTCTGACATTGTTTCAGTACCAAGGAATTACATCAACATGGTGCCTGTCGGTGGAGATTTATTGATTGAATCTTCACAAGCTTCTCAAAGGACTCTATATTAAAAGACATAGACTTGTTATGACACTGCACTTGACATAATCGATATAAATCCGGAGGAAACCATCACAAGTGGCCTTTGTGAGCACTGACGCTTACAAGCATTTGAATGGTATTTATTAAGATGTGACAACAATACTAACCATAATAACTAGCTTATATATTACAAGAAGGAATTTGTCTTCTCGACCCCAAACCGTGACAGAATTCTGGGCAAACAACATTGATATCATACGGTAGAAATCAATGATGCTCTGATTGAATGGTTTGTATGCACCGCACAGTCTCGCTTATTGGCCACATTTAATATCCGAGTATAATTATAGCTCATGCTGAAGGAAATTAATGGATCGTACAGGATGAAGGATACACCATTTTATTGTGTTCCATACTGTGGCCTATAATTGCCTTACCCTTTACAGGTATAAACAGAAGTGCCTGTCCTGGATTGTAGGAGGCCACAGCAGAGGGCGGACAAATGCATCTGAAATCAAGGCGGACAGTTCGTGCAGCCGAGAACAGCGCAGAGTGCTCCGTTGGAAAGACAGATCTCACGTTTGTTTGAAGTATTTCCTTTTAAAATGTATTTTAAGAGTTTGTGAATGCACCCCTATTTCCTTCACACTCCACTGCCTGACACTTTTATTATCAAAGCAAAGAGATGAGGCTGCTTTTGTTGTTTGTCTAGGCCTATATCTATGACTATGAATCTATTCTCCAAAAATATGATTTATTATTGACGTAATCCACATCTGACAACACTCTGGACACTTTCAATCATATTTGAAAACGTTAGTCAAGATCAAAATAGAGCACTAGTTTATGTAAAGCTGGGAGAGAGGAGGCAGCCGAGCATCATGGTGTCACATTTCTGATCAAAACAGGACTCTGGCCAAATCAGCTGTCAGTGCACGTGTCGACAGGACACCCTTTCCCATCATGCATTAAGTGTTTGTTGTCCACGCAGGCGGTGTCTTTGCAATGGTTGTTGGTTTGTTAGATTGTTGGCATTAAGCAATTCTGTACAGTTGCGAGATAGGGCCAAAAATACTAACTCCAGCCTCAAGAGAACTGTAAAGAAACAAATGATTGGTTAGTGGATTTTTTACCATTGTGAGATAAAAGGGCTTTGTGATAGAACATTTACCCCTCTACCAGACCACAATTTCTGGTATCAGATTATAATACGTCTCTTTTAGAAGCTTGTGGAGCTCTCTGGGTGGACCAGGGACAGATGGTAAGGGGGAAAAAAAACAGTGTAGGTGGATGCGTAGGCAGCGTGCCGTCATGTTTATGCATCAGATAGTCAACCACTGCCAGTCATTTTGAAGTGCCTGATGCAAAATATTACCACAATTACCTCACACTACAAAAACAAATTTGGTGTGCTTAGTGTGTTAGTAACCTCTGACCAATGGAAAATGGAGTAATGACAAGCTATTTGCCCACAGATACAAACAGCTCTACTGCACTGTCCTTAGCTTCTGTCACACCAAGTGATTTTTACAGTCTCCTAAGATCAGCGACAACCTTCACTTTCTGATGATGCTCACATAGTGCAGTGAAAGATGCTGAGTGAGGCTACTTTGGCAACTGCTACTGCCAGTAATATAGACTGTCATTGAGTGAATGGTTACAGTGTTAGAAGAAAAATCTAAATAGGAATAGTGTTTTTGTTGCCTGGAAAATCCAGACTGATATGTCTCTGTATTATTATACAGAGAAATATCAGTCTGGTCACCACGCCGTCCGCCATGGTTGGATTCAAATCCCAACCATACCATGCATTTTGATTTGTTTATTTAAGTCACATGTTCTTCGCGAGCAGCGTCCGCAACAGCAGCAATCAAGATGGCGCACCGAGGAGCAGAGAGTTTGTTTCATTCAGCAGTAAATTCTGTTTTAAATGACCAAACACTACAGCACTAGAAGCTTTTATTAAAAAAAGAAAAAAAGTTTTTGCTTTGCTTACTTTCTTGTGGCTTCGTTAACGTCACGTCCGCCATTTTCTGATTGGCTAACTCCGCTGTCCGTTTACTGGGGTTTGCTCCACCCTAGAAATTAAATTGATTCCATGGCGACCAGACTCATCCTCTGGTACAGCCGTGAGTCTGGAATTTCCAGGCAAGTGTTTTTGGACGTATTTGTGGAAAAAAAGGTTACAGGTTAAGGAAAAAAGCAAAGTTGGCAGTGTTAGCATGGTTACATATTACAGGCAGTCAAGCATTTAAAAGTGCAATAGATAAGAGCAGAGTAACAATTTAGAAACACAAGCACAGTTGTAGTGTTCATAGGATTCTCGTTTTTTTAAGGTGACACAAAAAGCACTAAGGGGAATGAGATTTTTGAGTTTATAGAGTATTCCAGGCAGGAGAGGAGCATAACTAAAAGCTTATTTCCCCAAATCAGTCCTAACACAGGGAACAAACAAATTATTTTCTTAGACTAAAGAAGTTGTCTGGTGCTGAGCTAATTTCCTTTGCAATGGAGGTTGTGTTTTTGATGATGGTTTGTTTGTTTGATTGTCTGTGAACTAAACTAAAAACTGAACTAAAAAGTTAGGGTTGGATGAGCTATGAAATAAAAGATTAGTTTTTGGTGTGGAGCTGGATCACAGTCTGGATCCAGGAAGTTTTTAAAAAATTCCTATGGACGTTTGGTCTGTCAGCAACAAAACTTGTTACAGGTAGAGTTATATGAAACTTTTAGGAAAGGTCTCAAGTGACTTGTTTTTGGCTCCAGAATTGTATGTACAGTATGATTTTCAAATGCTAAGCTCTGTTGTCATTTTTATGAAAATTTTGTGGAACTTTTAGGTGAAACTGGATTACTGTAGTGCTTTGGCAGGAGTCTGCATCCCTAAACTCCTTGTAGTTATTGCATGCTGGTATTCTTTCAAGACACAACTACAAGATTTTTTTTCTTTAATCCTATCTCAGCACTAACTGAAAACCACCAGCAGTTTTGCCACAACTGTTTAATCTTTTCTTGGAGTCAAACAAAATTGCATAGTGTGACAGGAGCTTCAAGGACGGTGTGTGGTGTTACATTTTAAACAGCTCTGTTCTCAGTCTGTCTTTGTAGCTTTTTGGGTAAAATCTATAAACCTGTCATCCCAGTATTACATTTATTAAGCTCCTACATTAGAAAGGTGTCTGGGACCTTGCTAAACTAAAAAAACAAAAACAAACAAAACAGTACATTATTCTTTAGATCCACTTTTGAAAATATAGTTTATAATGGCAGTGAAGCTTTTGAATATAGCTGGTTACATGTAAAAACAGTGGAGACTATATACAATACTACAATAGCTTGTTGTTCATTCAAGGACTCAGCCATTTTCTACAGTAGCCCAGGAAGGACAAAATAGTAAGACAAGTCAAATATTCAACCTGCTCTCATTTCTCTTCATTTTGTGTGGGAGATGACGCCAAGGACTATGACAGCTGCTGAGTCATTGCTTTTGCAGTGTACAATGGGAAGTTAGGCTTCAAAGAATGGTGCATTGAAATTTTCAACATTGGCAACAAGATGATGAATAATTACAGCTTAACAAAACATGTACAGCAAAAAAAAAAAAAAAAAAAAAAAAATCTATGTTTAAAAAGATTAGTTTCATAAAATTTGCAGTGATTCCTACTCCCCATAATGTGTAGAATGAAGAGAGAGGAGTTATGGGCCCTTTCTGTAGCCAGCTCTCAGTTATTATATATTCACACATCAGATATGTGTGAGCCATGCTATGTGCCAGTCGCAAGTTATAAATGTGTTGTTGCAAAAAGGCATCTAGTGAAATAGCTGTGGCCCTCCCCTGCATATACTGTATTTTTCAGTATGTGGCCCTGGTGTCTTGGATTTGATTTGGACAGAAATGATGGACTCTACCTGAAGAATATAACTGAAAATACAATATACACAATATTTCCAAAAGTATCCCAGCTAAAGAAACTCTGAATGCTTCAGCACCAAGAGATTTTGAACAATTTCATGTTCCCAACTTTGTGGGAACAGTCTGGGGATGATCTGACAAAGGTTTTTGAGCTGAAATGTAATCATCATGAAATAAAACATCTTTGAGGTGGAATGGAAGAGCGTGTGTTGCTGTTTTTGAGTTTTTTTAAAACTCAACAGATGAAAGTAGTTACTGATCTGCAAGCAAGATTGTAGCTTCACTGAATGAGGCATAGCTGAACTACAGAAACAATAAGGATTATTAACCACAACTGAAGTGTAAACCAAAGCAAAAAACAAACAGAAATGAATGACCAATTACAGTGCAATCAGTGATCATTGGCTCTAAAAATAAAGTAGCACTATTTCAAACTTATGCAGATTAAACATTGCAGTCAATTTCCTGTCTGTTATGTTCTTTTTCTTTCTTTTTTTTTTTTTTTTTTTTTTTTTACAGATTTCACATTTTAAAGGGGGTATTGCTAGCTCTGTATTCAAAGTGCCAATTGCCAACATATCATATTTTTCATTTTTAAAAAGCAAACAGCCTGAACACAGATAAGGAAAAAAAATCTCTGTTTCCATGGATAAGAGGTGTGGGACTGTGAGGTACAGTTTACTGAAATGCTGTTAAGTTCACATCTAACTCCATCACAACACTGGACTCTGTGACTCTATGAGTTTTAGTGTACTATAGACATATCTCTCAGTTACTATTCACTACTGCATATTGTACATCATTATCACCGGGTTGTCATGGAAACCACTGCAGATGATGTTTTGGTACACGAGGAAGAGGCTGAGCTGAGGTATGCAAGATACTTGTTTGTGTTAGCAAGATAACTCAAAAAGTAAAGGTTCAGGAAATGTCAGTCAGAAAGAAAGGATTATGGCGTGTATCTAGATGAGGAATTTTTCTAAAAGATAGGTAAAGTAGATATATTTTGTGTGTGTTTTATAACTTTATAACTTTGCGTGAAACAGTCTAGTAGGACTGCATCAGTGTCCGTGGTTAGTTATGTTGGTTACTTCTCATTAGGATGACAACAGTGGTCTTGACCTTGATGCTCAGTAAAAACTTACCTGAAAAAAGTCTCACCATCTCAAACTTTAATTTGATGTGATACTGTATATAAGCATTTTAATGTGGCAAATTTTGTATTAAAATAAAAGCAGGAAGGAAATAGCTCAGCTGTTGTGATTGATGTTGTAAACATCCAAGAATTCTGGTATTAAACCCGATGGGACAGAAAGAAGAAAATGGAGTAATGTTGCTTTAAAGAGAAGATATTTATTTGAGATCTGAGAATCTTTTTCTCCTCAGCTCCCTGGAAATCACAGGTGCATTGCTGAGGGCCAGCTTCCTTCATCTGTGCTTCACAACAGGCATTATGTAGCCTCCAGCAATGCACCTGATATTACTTTATTTGTAGGAGGCAGGTCATACATAAGGCTAGTCATAGTGTACAAAGCTAGCTCTGTGGATTTAAAGCTGTCAAAAATGACAGTATAGTGTCTGAGATTAATAACATTTTTATGTAGGGGGTCAAGCTGAAAACATAACTCTCCCTCAGTTCCAAGTTCCAAGTTAGCGTATGATGCTAACAGGAAGTTAAAGTCGCCAAAGCAAATCATTTGCCTTCTCATGTGCAGTGATTTGCATATAGACTTGACTTTTACGTTGCACGCCCTTCTCGATGAAACCCTCTCCTTTTATCCAGGCTTAGGACTGACCTGGCATGTGGCCCCAGTGGCTGGATTGTCAACAAGAAGTTAACTAACCCATTGCATTAACTGACCAATGCAAAAGGTGGAGTCTGTCTCAAATATAAATGAAGTTGTTTTCAACATTGGTGTTTTTCCAGTTTGAATATTTCTTTTTAACCTAGTGTGGTAAGCCATAGATTAAAAATGACTCCTGCCCCCACATCTGAGGTGGTGACATCATCACCACATTATTAATAAGTGAGCTGTCGTTCTCATCACACTTTTGTGACAGTAACTGAATTAAATGAAAGGCAATTGGAGGCAGGCTTTGGAGCCAACCACTTTTGCATGACCTTCATTATAAGCTTTCTTCTACACCATTTATCTAGCATAAAATTCACAGTTCCAGCCTTTTCCTGTTCTTTCCAAGGTCTTATGCTCTACTGTTTGCTGTAGCACAATATTTGCAGCCATGATTGTGTGCCTTCTTAATTACCTACATAGCCACCAATAAGAGGGCCAGGGTTCGTTCTAGTGTTTGTTTTTAACCTTGTCAATATAAAGTTACACTCTGGCTGAGCAATGCCCAAATCCACTGAGAGTTCTCCAGCAGACACGGCCTGACTGATATAATTGATTGTCAGCGTGCATGCATTCATTATCCCTGGATGCGTCACTTCAACAAAAACATAATCAAAACACCAGATGGACAACGCTCTTAGTGGTGTTGACAAATGAATGCCCGTATAATTCACATGCAGCAAAGTATTTGGCAAATTGCAAAAAAGGTGGAACATGGTGTAAAGTTTAAATAAAAACAGATAATTGAATCATAAGATGTTTATTATTTTATGAAAAACTCTTATTGCGTTTGATGGCAGCAACTCTATCTAAACAGAACAAGATGTCACAAGCTATTCCCAGTCCCAAGCCTGGATAAATGGAGAGCGTTGCAATAGGAAGAGCATCTGGTGTACAATCTATATTTACATTTAACAGAGTGCCAACTTTTGGGATTTGGGGTTGTACACTTTCTCAGTTTATGGATCGGATCACAGTTTTCAGGTTTGTTTTTCACTTGTTCAAACCTGTGCTATGATTTTTCACAAGTTAGCAACAGCCAAGTTTGTGTTTGATGAATTACTCATTGGCTCAAAGCAGAACTGAACTGATTTTCCTTGGCAACTGTGGCAGTTTCAGACCCAAACCCCACAAGACACTGGAACCACTGAAGTAAGGCTTTTGGAGGCAGACAAACAAAGGCAAGAGGAAATCTGGTTTTTTTTTTTACATGGAAAATGAAAAAGCACACAGACAAGTACAAATCTTTTTATTGTAATATGAAGTCATGAATATGGTTATCAAGGTAGATGCTACTGTCATAAGAAAAATCCAAAACTCACAAATGTTAAACCTGATTTATATTAGTGACAAGGTCCATGATCTCTTATTTTTATCCTTACACACACACACACACACATACACACACACACACGCACACACGCAAAAAAAAATCAGCTTGTTAACAATAGTAATTTTGCCTGCCTCCATCCCAATTAAAAATACAGGACGTTGTGACATTATCTGAAGCCCAACAATAAAACTTTACTCTATCTATTAACCCTCTAAGCGCCAAAGTCGCAGAATTGCGACAAGCAACGTTGCTAAAAATAACAGCCCCTACGTCCTTTTAAAATGTTAAATCTTGTTTCTCTAGGTGTCAGACACCCAGGACTTAGTTTCTAGCCCAATATTGTCGTTCAAAATCTTTGAAAAAGACGTGCTCAAAGGTGTGCGAGTCTCACGGGGAGTGGCGCCGTCGGAGTGCCTTCTTGGAGGAGACAGTTTTGAGAGAGGAAAAGACGACAGTAGCTAATAAAATGTACAGCACTGATGAAGCAGTAGCTGATTCTGAGGGAGAACATCTACTTTTTGAACCGAGAGAGAGTGGGGAGAGCCGCGGCGCGCGAGCTATGCCCACAGTCACTGCACACGGCGTTTCCCCGTCACTCTGCACACTGTAGGTGACAGAGGCAGGCGTCCACTTAGTTACTCTGGCCTCGAGAGTGAACGTGAGCTCGGGAATAATGCAGTTTTGAGAGGGAGATGTACGTCGTCCCACTTTCTCCCGCGGAGGCGGGGCAGCACGGAGTCTCCGCAGCCGCAGTACAGAGAGTGAACTCGGCGGTTTTGAGTGAAATAAATGTACACCAAGCACACCCCGTTCATTCGTGAAGAGAAAGACGTGGGGAGAGGCAGGTGTTGCTGCAGGCGCGGTGGGAGCAGCGTGGCGAGTGTGAACAGGACTAGAAACAGCACTGATGAGGCTGGGATCACCTGAGAGAGGAGGAAGTTTATCAGGAGTGGTTACAACAGTTTTATGAACCTGCTGCCAGGCCATGACAAACTTGCAGATGCAATGCATTTCTCTTTCCTTACATTTTACTAGTTATGGGACATTAGAGGTTATAGTTATAGTTTACTCATGTTGGTTTAGAGTTTACCTGGTTTCTACTCATTTATTAATTGGAGAAAAAGACAAAAATACATAATACAGCACGTCCGCCTGATAATGACGTCACAATATGCAAAATATGTGCAGATTAGATGCCTATAATTACTACATTCATAAACTTTGGTTCGTAACTGACATTTTTCTCGCAGTAAGACCCTATCTCTAATTATTTTTAAGCCACAGCCTTTTGAATTTTGGATGTCAAAAAAATGTATTTTAGGGTTAAAGGGTTAACAATACTCTGTCACCTTTTCCCTATCCCTCCTACACAACTTTTGTCTTAAGGCACAAAATAATGCACCAATAAAATTATCTAATAGAAAATAATTAAATTTTTTTCATGGATTGATTAACTTCAGTCCTCACCATAGATAGCAAAAATTCATTTTGTTTATTAATTTAACCCCTTAAATTCAGTTTTTTGTGGTGCATACACACATCCAGCACACACAGAAGCCTCTGCGCAGTCAGGGCACAGTTTCTACACTGCACTAATGCATGATCTCAGTAAAGACTACATTTTAGATTTGTGCTCACTGCAAACACAAATAAACTCATTTCTCAACAAACACTTTCACGTCAATTTAGGACAACCTTAAAACACACCCAAATCATTTTAGTTCAAAATTTTTGTTCTTTTTAATTGACCTTGCAGGCTCAATAATTTATACAAACACTAATGAGGTCATTTATACCTCTCTCTGGCACATATCGGGAAATGGTGCCATCTAGCAGAAAACAATACAAACTAAAATTCCAATTCCTCACTATCATGAATCCATGAAATAGTTGATAAAAATGTGAAATTATAGTGCAGTGACAGTGTATTATAAAAATGTTGTTTGAATGGCAATAGCACAAAAAACTCTTAGGGTAAAGATGTGACTATTTTTTTAGACACCTTTTTAAGAGAATCTTTCTAAAAAAGAAATCCTGAAATCTGAAAATTCATCCAAAAATACACACCTGAGGCAAAATCTATGCCAAATGAATCAAGACAGCAAAAGTTATCCACAAAAAACAGCTGCAAAACAACAAGAAATGCCTTGTGGTGTAGGAAGGGTTAATAGTATACAACCTCTGGAGCCCCCCCTTTATAATATGTATAAGATTTTCAGTTTAAATGAAAAGAAACTGAATTTTAAGACAAGACAAACTTGTTCACAACCTTCAGACAAACTTCCCGCCATAGTTTTGCTGTATATTTTATTTTAAAATGTCCTGTAAAGTGTTATCAGCCTTGCATGTAAGATGTACAAACAAAATGATTAAAAAAAGGCAGGGCCAAGGATTTTAAAACCACCTCTGTCTTGTTACAGATGTGTGGGATAAAAGAGAGTTCCACTTTGTGAGGAAAGAGGATTAATGTAATTTCAATAAAAAATAAAACTTTTTTTAAGCCTTAATAGAATAATTGTCATTATACAATATCATGATATATGAATAAATGGAGAATGTCAGAGAAGAAAATGTATTTTCTAATCAGTGCAAAATCCCTTTTTTGTTGTGATTCTTTGCTTGAACCAAACCCAAGGTCTGTCTCAAACTGCACTTCCGTGGGAAGAGCATTCAAAGGTCAGAAGACATTCAAAACAATTACGAAAAGTCTATTATACAACATCTGAGTCAGAAGCTTTCTCTGTGGTTGCAAGGCCAAAAAACCCCAAACACATTATATATTTTTTGTAGCAATGTTTTCTAAAAAGCCAGTTTATTTAACACCAAACTGCAGCAGATCACCATGGAATCTGAGTTATTATAACCAGTGTAAATATTTTATCTATTTTAATTGATTAGATGATCAGAGCATATTTAATGTTAATTTATTTATTTGATACACCTATGCTTGTTTTCAGTTATGTGCTGAACTTTCCCACTAACATGTAAAATGTACTTTGTTTTAAAAGTCTGACACTCAGGGCAGATTCTCTGAGTGATATTAATGCTCAAAATTAGACCTAAACTGTATCTTACTCTTTGACTCATACAGAATGGATAGATTGCATCTTTCTGTGTGGAAATCACGTTCAGCCACTCAAAGCAAATGGACCATATGTCTTGCCTTATTCAAGAGTTAATCTCAAAATTCCCTCAACAAATTGAAATCTGGAGCATAATGATGGTGGACTTATTTTGTACGTAGATGTTTCCCCTGAGGGCACTGTGCAAAATGTTTATCAAACCAAATATAAACTCACATAAAGACATCACTCATTAGATAGCTCTGTCTTGGAAAAACATGTACAGAATCTAATAAAACTTTTATTACATCTTGTTCATACAAATGCCCTGAACAGACAATCTGAGCACTGCTGGGGTAGAAGCACACTCAAGTTTCCTTTTGGACCTTAAGGTTTTATTAAGTTAAATATATTTTCTTGTAAAAACGAAATCACCATCAGACTATAATCCACTATATAGATGACAGCATGTCCCTGCAGGGCTACCATAGCTGTCCACATGCTCTAAAAAGGACAGTGTGGTATGTGGAATTGCAGGTTGCACTTTTATTCAGATTCACATTCAGATGACTTTGTTTATCCCTCAAGGGGCAATTCATATGAGCAGCAAAATAAAACAAACACTCAAACACAAACAATCACTAAACACACAACAAATACAGTGAAGCTCAATTAATAAATACAAAATATAAGCCGGAAAATCATTTAGGTGAATAGAAATGAAAACATTAGGAGATTACAAAGAGTTTAAAAGACTTATAGCCGTTGGGATAAAGGATTTAGAGTATAGGTTTGTTTTATAGTAGGGTAAAACATAGCGACGACCTGAAGGCAACAACTAAAATTCACATTTTATTTGCTCTGATAAAGTAAGAATTGTACTGTGCTTTCTTGATGATTTGCTGGTTGCAGAGAGAAGCCAAGTTCCTTTAAGGCACTCCAGTCATTTTAACAATATGATTACAATTGTTTCTGCCTTTGAGTGTGAGGCACTTAAACCAACAAATAAAAGAAAAGCACAAGGGGCTCTCAATAAAAGCCTGACAAAGCCGAGGATTGTGGGACTGACTGAGACAGAATTGAATTTAAGCCGAAGATAAATTCATTTGCTGTCCTCATTTCACAGCAGCAGCAGTGTTTACATCAAATTTCAAATGATTAAACAGTGCCAAAGTTCGAAAACAGTGCCAAGGTTTATCACTGCATATATTTGTTGAAATAAGCAAATACAAATCTTATCTATATGCACCATTTTGGAAATACAATTATTTATTCATTCTGGGTTGTTGAAGCCTAGCAACTATGGGCCTTAGGTGAGGTACATCCTGGATAATGACCCTTTAGTTGCAGGGCCAAGACTTAAAAACATGCACTGACAGTCAACATTTCACTCTCACAGTCATTCACCCTGGGCATTTAAGCGAGAGCCCACAGTAGAATTTAACCTATTGCTGAGAGACAGAAACACTAACCACTCTGCCACTGTGCACCCTCTGGAAATAAAATCACTTTCACCTGTGAGAAAATAAAGTATGGCGCAACATTTGTCTTTATATATGAAACACGTGACAAGATATCACTTTTTACCCATCTTAATTAATTGAATACGGCTTAGGAGAGTAGCATGTGTTAACCCTGAGAGAACCAGTAATCATTCCTAACAAATCTGATTGTTCTCAGCCTAATAGAAAGACCTCTATGTCCTCTGGAGCCTGACTGAGCAGCACACTGCCTTATTAGAAGCAGACCTGTTCACCTGAGTCCTCTGGTTGGAATCAGGTGTACTCGCTAAGCTTACAATCAGAAGCGCAGACCCAGATGGGAGTGAACAACATGCACAAACAACGGCTGTTGCTCGGCAAATCCCTCGACTCAACAAGTGCCGTGTGAAAAATCATCGCCGAGAGAAATTGTACCTCCAAAACAAACCTTGAACTGAATATTAAACATTTTGTGGAGATGAATAGTTATTTTGTGTCTGTTGGGTTGGTTTATTGGCAGAAGAAAATAGAGCTTTGTTTGGCAGAGGACACTTTCTACTGGCATTAGTGGTGTGTGTTGTTGTTGTTGATAGATGAGCTAAGCTAGTGTGGTTGTAACAGCTGTAAATGATCACTAGAACTGCAAAGGGGGTTATGTTTTTGCAAGCATCGGTTTGTTTGCTGGTTTGTAAGTCTATTTGCAAGATAACTCGAGAAGTAATAGTTATTGGGAGATAAGTGCAGTGTTGCTAAATCCGTCCATAAGGGGTCAGTAAATAAACAAATGGTGTTGACTGTTGTAATGCTGTGGCTTACTGGTCAGACATACTGGTGGAGTACAACTTCTGTGTAGAAGTCTGTGGTCATGGTTGGCCACTTATAGAAAATGGACCATATGTCTCAAAGTTCTTCTCTAAATTCCCACAACAACAAATTGAAGTACAGAGCACCTGGTGATGGTGGTGGACATGGATGGAAGTTTAGAGGTGCATTTTGTAAAATGTTGTATGCAGCCAAACATTGGATTTGCCTGTCTTTAAATTGTCATCGAATAATATAGATCAAGGATCAGCAAACCTACACACTGCCACTGCATGCTAAAGCATAATCTGTAGCACTTGAACAATCATTAGGCCTACATGAGCTGCATTCATGAATGTATTAACTACAGTGCATGCACTACTGCCCAATCTAGGGCAGCACACCCTCATTTCAATTGTGTGTTTAGCGTTAACTTAAGTCTGTGTCATCTACTAAAAGCAAAGGTCAGGGCATCCAACATTTGTGTACTATACTCTATGAAAATGTTATCGAGTTAATTAAACAAGCAGTGTTAAGGATTTATTGTGGTTGTCAGTAGTGGAAGCTGTCAGTAGTGGCACACTCAGACACATGAGACTTTTAAAGTGGCACACAAAGTTTGCTGACCTCTGCTATAAAAAAAATATTATTTATCCAAAGCAGACAAACTGAAGCACAGTTATGTTTCCTTTTAGATGTATAGGCCCTTTCCGAAACGGCTTCCTACTCCCTCATCACGCTATGCACTTCCACTCAGTTTTCGCCTTCACGTGAAGGGTCAGCCACATTAAGGGCTGTCCAAAATTAATCGTGCATCGAGGGAAAGGGGCTCATTAGCTCCTCCACAGCGAGTGTGGTCCGGTGCAGACTCAGTAGCTGTAACACCGCACTTCAGCTCCACATGCAAAACCCTCCACACAAGTTTAGTTCCACATTCATCTTAAAGCCAAACGTGTCAACCTAGATATTTAACACTGTCGTGATACATTTATAAATTAAACAGAAAATGTTACTAAGCCCAAATATAACTTTATTGGTTCTGGATAAACCTTATGTGCAAGTTTGCTGCATTTGACACACCGCATTATTCACCTGTAAACTGTGAAATGAGCCCAGGTGGATCAACACTAATAAAACACCCATTATTCACCTTTGTCCTCTCATATGTTCAGTACTGATTTTAAAGAAAACTTGTGACAATTGCTGTGTTTGGAGCGTACCCACAGTAAAGGGGTGTTCCTGGTTCTGTCAGAGCGAGGGGAGTGTGTCTGAAAGCTGAGCGTCTCCTGCTGTGATCAAGGGAACTCCTTTCAGCTGCGAGTGTGACTTCACAGAGAAGGTAGATGAAGTGAGTAGGGCGAGGGAGTAGGGAATGATTTCGGAAAGGGCCCACAGGCTTTGTGACTCATGAGATACAGCATTTACCCCTGAACCAGTAGATCTCCAGCATGAGTCCTAGACTGGGCATGACATATACAACCAATATTCTTGAAGTCTACCCTCTCCAAGTGCTTCAAGTTGCTGTTGTTTGTTATCAGTCTTCACACAACAGATCCAGGTATGTCCATATACATTTTAATCTCACGCACCAGTGTTGGGGAAGACTGTCAGTGTGCATTTTGGCAGCTACGTAATGAGACTCTTGACTAGTGACGCATTCGGCTGCCGCTTCTTTTGTTTTGCACTGACAATCCTATCGCCAGCACTTTAATTCAAGTGTTACCTCGTGCAATGTAAGAGGATAAGCCACGTGCTGGTCGCTATTATCCAGATGTGGCTGCTCTCATTCATTATCTCCCACAACAAAAACACTTCACTGTCCATTGTGTGCAGCATATACGTACAATGAGACGTACATTTCCCTAACTGTACAACATTTTTCTAGCAAATGTTTCATGAGCATATTGTATTTTGCCATCATAAACTATAAACAAAAAAGCAGTTTTTTAAATGTGTATAGATTTATCATAGCTTAGTATATGGGGTTTGTTTACTTACAATATATTGTGTTTGTTCTGTTCATGGAGGAGCATGGAGGAAAAAGGACCCAAAGAGCAGGATTGGTAAGTGTACAATTTATTACAGTAACAAAGAGAAAGAAAAAAAAAAAAAGGCAGTACAAAACAACAATACAAAAGGGGTCAAAAAATGAGGAATAACAAAATGCAAAAGTCCAAAATAAGAAACTTACAGAAAATTGGAATCATGACACGGAACTCAGGGAACTCTGGAGACACAAACTTGACATGGACTAGGCAAGACAATGACATAAAGAACTGAGGAGAACACAGAGACTAATGCTGCGTTCATGATACATCGGAATCTTGGAAATCCCGACTTAAAAAAGCCAACTTCCGAAAAGTGTCTGTTCACAAGTTCAGCTTGGAAAACACTTGTGGATCAGCACAATAACAACAAAACCATATTTGCATTTTCATGTTGTTTTATAGGAAACAAATAAATACCTTGATGAAACTTGGTGTTGCACTGATTTATATCAGGGGATGTTTCTATTTCTACTTTAGTCATTTACTGATAAATGAACACTCAGAGATGTTTTTGCAGAGCTGTAGCACTGAGAACTTCATTCATTATATAAAGATGAGTACCGTATTTTCCGGACTATAAGTAGCACTTTTTTTCATAGCCTGGCTAGGGGTGCGACATATACTCAGATGCGACTTATATGTCAAAATATTTCACGTGTTTCGTTACTTTCACACTGACAGCCGCGACAGGGCACTCTAGGCTTGCATGCCACTGACAATTTAAAATGTAAATGTGGCATGCCGCAGCAAGAAAGGAAAAGTGGGAGAGGCTATATAATCAGGCCTGTCCAACAACGCCACCCCAGGTGCAAACCCAGGGAAATAAATATCTAAATTTCACCTGCACTATAAAGGCCGGGACACTACTGGGGCGATCATCAGCAGTTTGACGCGGTCGGTGACGTGAGTCTGTTTGGTGAGTTCCGCACCATCGGACGTAGTAGGAGACAGTTGGACGTAGTTCTGGCCGATTACACGTTGAATCAGCATCGGGCTGTCGTGGTCAACGAGTGCTCTGATTGGCTGTGTATCCCGTTCACAATTTGTCAAACAGCTCGAGTTTAACATCAAAATATAAGGAACTTTCTGTTCTACAGCTACTTCATTATGTTTCCCACATCTGATGCTAATGTGCTGAAGTTAGCTTATCTTAGCTTGTAGCCTCGTGCAGATAAAAATATAATCCTCCGACGTATAGTCCGGAAAATACGGTACATTTTTGCAGAAGTATGAGATCTCCTGTTTTAAAAAAAAACAATTATTTCCCCGTCAGTAACCACACTGTTTCACCTCTCATAGAGGGAGTCCCTATGATTGTGATGTCAACTCAGGAAGTGCAACACTTCCGCACGAGTTTCCGAGCAAAAATTCTGACCTGAGACGGTGTTCAAGGCCGTTTTTCTGACTCAGAGGTCGGAATTTCTGATTCCGATGTATCATGAACCTAAATCCCTATCTCTGATTGGACAATTGCTATAAACATTGCCACTCATGCATTTTATATAGCATTTTTAAGATTTCATAAAGATCCCATTGATGACAGACATGTACAGTAAGTGTTCTTGTCAAAGTTCCCTGTCTCTGAACATCACATCACTGTTAAAAGATCTAATTAAAAATCATCAGGTAAATTCTGATGATTTCTATGTCTTTTCTTTCTGACAGTCATTCACGTTAAGGCTTTTAACTACACGCACGCAGGCACACACGCACACACACACGCACACACGCACACACACACACACACACACACCACTAGTATACTTATGGTAGCACTTAAGTTTCAATTTCTCTGCTCAGAAAAGGAAAAATTACTTACATGTCGCTTGCTCTTTGTGGTCCCACTTTTGTAAAGCCATGGTCAAGTATACTTAGCTGCCAAGTTGTAAAAGCTCTTACTCCACAACCTTAAGAACCATAATTAAATTTCCCATTGTGCTTTAAATTGGCTCTTGTTTATGGGATATCCTCAGATAACACCAGTAACACCAAGGGGTATAGTGTCTCTGTCTGGTGGGAGGTAAAAATGTTTTTCATTCATTAGTTAAAAACACTGAGTCACCAAAGCATAGCGACTGAGCACAAAATCCCAATACAAACATGTGCCAGTGCAGTTTTAGTGCCAAGTGAAACTGGGGTGTTTCATGCTCAGGAAGTCCTAATTTGCTAAGCACCTGGACTGGGCTGAAGTTAATAAAAATGCTTTTTAATTTTGTAAAATTATCCTAAAAGGCCATCACAGAAAATGCCATGGATTAACACTTCTAAAACATTGAAATTTAGGGCATCTGGCATTGGTAACAAATTACCCATGCTATGATTCACTGTGGCGGGCCCTGAAGGAAAGGAAGCAGCCAGAATGACTTCCTTTTTTCCTGTAGGAGGTATAGTGGTGTCATTGCTCTATTAAAGAAGCCATATTATGGTTTTTGAAAAAGTTTTGTACACCTTTGCGTTAGTATGTCACATTTTATAACTTAAAATAATGTATATGTGCGGAAAATGTCTTCTTTTGGGGAGCTGTTGCTTAGACTTTGCAAAGATCGCTCAAGGCTCTTGAAAACAGGGACGACTTCAGCATACAGGATTACTCAAACATGCTCAAAATACTACTCCAGGTATGTTTTTGAGGTGCAAACAACATTATAATATGGTTAAAAGCTCATACTTTCAATATTTCATGCTGGCCACCATTTGATAAAACATGTAGGACGTAGTGTGAAATCCTTATAGAAACATATATGAAAGCCATCATGGTGCTAAACCAAACTCAAGTGTCTCGCGCTGTCCAAATCTGCAAACCATCTGGCCTGGACTGAAGTGGACATGGTTCCTTTTGTTGCCTATGGCAATATTTGAATATTTCAGTTCTGCAAAATTACCTTAAATGGTGATTCCAGGAAAATATTGATCTCAAACATGGCATTTTAGCAGAACAAATGCGGTGTTCACTCTTCCATTTGCCTGCTGCGATGACACTTGATGACAGGAAATGGAAATGTTGGTCAGAGAGCAATGTTTTTCCTCTTCACTCTCAAGGTCCTGAGTCTCCAGCTGGGTATCAAACACCTCCATTGCTATAGAGAAGACACCTGTGGCGATCCATGTGACAAAGGAAGTCTAGGTGATGTTGCAGCGGAAATTGGAAAATGAAAACAATTTGCAATCATGTCTGAGAGGCTTGATAATGTGACACTGAGTATGTTTTCCAACCTTCCACTCTATGTGACTCACATGCTTCAAAATGTACTGTGCATTTCATCAATCACTGCTTACTCAACATACATTTCTGTGCTGATTAATATAATGCAAAATTATTACTCCTCACTGTATGCCTACAAGACTAATCATTGCATGAGAAAGGGCTTCCGGTTTAAGACTAATGACAAATTAATATGCGAATCACTTCATGCTAAGAGGTTTGCTGAGGTGACCCTGAAAGAGAAATACTGAAAGGAGATTACATTTCTACAAGAACAGTATAATATAGATTATCAATTAACATGTCTTTCAATTGTTAGTCCTTGGCTCTTTATCTTTCATATGACGTAATTGTCTTGAAAGAAGTAAATGGGAAAAATATATGGCTGAATAAAAAGAGCACAGAGATGTGGTGTGAATTTACACCAACCAAAAACTTCCTGCTGTGAAAACATTCACTGGGTCCATGATCAACAAACACAAGTCATTTTAGTTTGCAAAATCAATGAGGCCTATTCACACACTGGAACTCAATTCATCTCAAATTCAAAAGCTTCAATAATAGACAAAAAAGGAACAAAAACAAGCAGAGGTTATTGGATGTATATTGCTCAGAGGTGGAAAGTAACTACATACTTTTACTCAGGAAATGTACTTGAGTATAATGTAAGTAAATTTAGATTTGCCTCAGTATTTAAGTTTATAGTACCAGCAGTAGTAATGCAGTTGGAATAGTAAAAGTAGTAGCAGTGTTAGTGGCAGTAGTTTCAATAAAAGTAGTAATAGTAGTGGTAGTAGTAAGAGTAGCAGTGGTATTAGTAAAACCCTGGAATAAATACAGTGATAGCAGTAAATACATTGTACTGAAGTAAACTTTAAACTTTTATTTTACTGGGGACATACTGTATGATGCTGTTGTCACATTCATGTCTATCCTCCTAACTTTATTCCTTTCTGCATGCAAAGCTGATGATCGGGAGGCTGCACTTTCTGTAGAGGGCTTTAGTCAGAGAAAGGCTCTTTGCATCAGAAGACTTTTTTTCACCATAACGTACTTTCCAGTTTTTGGATTCCAGTTTTTGGATTAGTTGTCTGTCCCTTCAAAGGAGACAACTAATCCGAGCTCTTTCAGGGAGAAAGCAACAGCTTCCCAAAAGAAGACATTTTCAGTAATTATAGATTATTTTTAGTTATAAAACGTGAAGTGCTAATGCAAAAGTGCCAGATTAATTTTTAAAAGCTTAAAAACAGCATAATAGTTATTTTTTTATTAAACTTTAAACCTTCCATGCCTTTTTTATTGTTACTCAAGTAATGACCTATTGATTAATTTTACTTCTACATGATTCTACTTTATTTTGCAATAACAGTATTTTTACTTACTGATTTGGAGTACTCCTTCCAGTGCTGATAGACAGTAGGAGCAGTGTACACATGCCTGAGTGAATTTAAACTCTCCTAAATCCTCAGAGACAGCTGAGCCAAGTGCTTTTGTCCAACACCTATCCAATGTAAATGTTAGATCCGTTCAGATAACCTTTCGCAAAATGCACAGGGATTTTTCACTTTTTATATCCTTTTTGAGTTTGGCTGACTGCTTCTAGCCAGGTACAGCTGCAGTGGCCTAAAATGATTTGCCCCAGCAAAAATCAAGCATGTTTCTGTAAGTATTATCAATATATTTTGCAGAATTCAAATTCAGTTCAACTTTACAAATTAATCCCCAAAGAAAGAAATTGTAAAATAAAATAATTGTTGTTAGGACTTTTCAAATAAACTGATTCAGACTTGACCTGGATCATTGTGGTGAAGCAGTACTCCCTCCTGCTGCTCTCTGATCTCAGATGTCCCTTGGGTGCTCTTTGTTGCCAAATGCAGGGGATGGTCCAAGTTATTCAGTATAGCGTGTGTCCTGTTGTGCGGCTTAGCTCACATGGATTGTAACAGTAGGGCTGATAGCATAAAGAGGATTACAGCTGTTATTGCCATGGCAACACTATAAGGACCTCTAGTACAAGCCCTTTTGGTGATTCACCTTGGCCCTGACCAGATGGTTAGCAAATTTGAACTTAACCATTAGGTCTGCTGAGGATCACTTTCACTATCACACAAATATATCAGCTCAGATTGGAAACAACATAGCATTACATTATTTTAATATAATATTTATAGTTCTGTCCTGAACTACTGTATATATTTTTTGCAAAAGGCATGGAAAATAAGGAAGTAAAAGAGTTTTACTTGAAGTAGAAATAGTAGTAACACCTTCAGTAGTACCTTCAGTAATACCAGCAGTAGTAGATGAAATTGAAGTATTAGCAGTGGTAATAATAAGTACTCTCTGTTTTAATGAACTTCAATACTACATTTGTTATGCAGGCTACTACTAAACCTCAAGTACTGAACTTCCTGAACGTGAAGTCTGATTTATGTTTTAGTATTGAGGTAATCAGACAAAATGTATAATGGTATTTCATTAAGCAAGAAACAATATAAAATATTTTTAAAAGTCTTACAGCATTTGAAACTAATACATAAGTAATGTATAGATGTGAGTAGAGCAGCCAAAAATTGCACTCAGGTAATATTAGTGTTCAGTCTTTATTAGTGTGTCTTCAAAATAATATTATGCAAGTGAGAGTAAAAATTGTGTTGCAACAAAACCACTTTAGGTACAATTTATTCAAAATGTTACTCAATAAATATAACTCATCACTACCCACCTCTGTTAATTGTAAATTTATTTTAAAACACTACAATTCACCGGACAACCTTTACCAGTTCAAATGAATACTAATACCAAAAGGTTAGCTGTATTCACCTAAACTCCTCTGTTAACGACGCTACTGTGCAGCAAATACGTGAGTTTAATTCAGTAGAGCTCTCCAGCATTGGCCTCATTATAACTTTGATTATGTGGTTTATTTCTCTCTACTTATAATGAGTCATTTCTCAGGAACCACTGGTGCATAGAAACAGATGTTAATGGAAACTCTAGAGACGTAATGCATATTGTTCTAAATCAGAAGTTAACTAAACCTTTTTTAAAGATGCACTTAAACAAAAGGAAATAATTTTAAGTGTTCTCCATTATAGAAAAAAGGCACACTATGATTAGGCATTTGATACATGGTCTTTATGGTGCAGTTGTGTGCTGGTTTAGACTTAGTTTAGTCCTAGATGTGTCCTAGTTTAGTGTAGGTTTAGTCCGGTTTTAGTCCTCGATTATTCCAGGTTTAGTCCTGCTTTTGTCCCTTGTTAAGTCTTTAAAAGCCCATTTTGTCTTGAGGTTGTATGTGGTGTGAAAACCTTGAGAACCACTCGTCTAAACAACACATTAATGCCTTGTCTTTTGCCTTTTTAGTGACAACACTTGGAGATGCTAATACAGTTTCAGATAAGATGATTCAAACTTTATCTGCCATAGACAATTGCAAAGATTGATTGCACAGTTTTATGGCATTCGGTTTGAGTGACTGCAGTATTGTACAGTATTGCCAACATTCATGCATGTTTGACTTTGCCTGTCTCTTTCATCAATAAGTCAAGACTGCATTAAACTATATACTGTTAGTTAAAGTTATTTCAAAACACTCCACAACTCCGTGCTTATTACACACTTTAGCACCAAAGAATGGCTTTGTTTTCACACTACATTGTTAATGAAACTTCTACGCAGCAAATATGAGTTTAATTCAAGACCTCTTGACAGTAGAGCTCTTGAAGATTGGCCTCATTATAACTGATTGGCTGTAACTTCACGTATATATTACTCCATACTTATTATAATGAGTCATTTCTACCAGTGGTGCATAGAAACAGATATTATTGTAAACTCTACTGCGGTAATGCATACTGTTCAAAATGAGCATGAGACTAAACTTCTTCAAACTTGCACTAAAATGAAAGTCAATAATTTAGACTGATATCAAAGACAAGCAGACTATGATAAGGCTGTCAATGGAGGAGTAATGGTCCCAACTTCATACAGAACACCCAGTGCTTCTGGTACTTCTCTCATTGATATGGAAATCTGTGCAGACGGATGGTGCAATTAATCAGATTATACTGCATAATTTTGTCAGAAGGAAGATGTGCGCTGCATCACATACATCTCAAAGACTCCTGGATCAAAGTCTCTTTATTTTCTCACCCCTGAAACACTGAGTGTGTGTTCTTGGCATTAGATCATGATAATTAGGGCCTTAATGACACAAGGTAATTGCAACAGGTTGAAGAAGTCTTGTGCTACAGCTCGGCTCTCTTTAGCGATGCTTATTAAATATCATTATGGAAATGAGCTCGGACAGCTGTCACAACAGTTTCCCTTTTAAACACGGTGCTTAAGGCTTGGCTTTTGTTGGTCAGATCAAACACTTGAATGGACTTCTATAACCTCCATTCATCCAAATTACAGAGAAGGCAAAACACTATATTTGTGCACAACAACTGAACAGGAAAATGTAGTAAAATAAACATTCACTAACATTTAATGTGCAGTAATCTTTATGTCACCCTACTGCCCCCTGCTGGACAAAGCTATTAACTTTCATCTTCTGCTACAGTCTCTATAGTCATTGCCATTCTCAGAATCTCAAAAGCTGTTTGGATTTTAGAGGAGACAATGTTAATTTTAGTTTATTTTTATATACATTTATTTGCCTAATACCACAAAATAGATGGAAGCAAACACTGCAATGTTACTATAGACCAGGGGTCACCAACTAAAATTCACCGAGGTCCAATTGGTGAAAATTTTCTCGCGCGAAGGTCCGGAGCATCACAATGTTGATTTGTACCTCAAAAATAAATAAATAAAATCATTGTAGTCACATCAGTGTCTACATTATGGCAATAGCATTATGGTCCTTGGCTCAGAACACAGGAGACACAGGAGTTTAGAGCTGACCTCTGTTCCTTTCTACATCTGTCTCTCTCATTTCTCCGCTGTCTGTCTCACAGTCACCGCTCCATATGTTTCCAAATCCTCAGATCTGATTGGTTGATAGCGTCACACGCAAGATTTTCTGTCGGCTTTTACGCAGGAGACGATGCACCCATTAAAACTAAAGTGGAACGTACTGCGCCTCAAAACCAGGGGTGAAAGTAGATTTTTGCTTATGCCGGTACTATAACAAATTATGCCTACATATATATATATATATATATATATATATATATATATATATATATATTAATAGCAGAAAAAAGCAGATATACGAGGTTAAGAATGAATCTTGACTATAAATGAAAAATATAGACATGGCTTATACAGGGTTTAACAGGGTTTGAAAACAAATCAAACGCACCCTATAAAGGCCAACACACACCGGACGCACGTCAAAAAATATGCCCCTATTGTTTTCTATGAGGCGCACACATGGCCCCCGTACTTCTGCAGTAACAAAAACAAAGCAAACAGGTGACATACATCAGGCTCTGACACCTTCCTCACCTGTCTCCTCCCTGATACCGCTGCCTCTCCTCGTGTGTGTGTGCGTGTGTGCGTCAGCCCCATGGCAGTGTTCAGAGCGGCCGCGGAGCGCGAGCCGCCCGCAGCCTCCAGAACTGAAGTGAAAGCGGCCAGAATTCTGATTGTTATTAAGTTGCTTGTATTCTGTTTAGTTTGTAGCTCGTGCGGTTTCCTCGCGCTTCCGCGGTGTCTCGTGTTTTAGAAAGAATCTCAGACTGATCCATCTGCGGGGCGTTCAAATGCCATAGGCAAATGACTTTATTTGGAAAGACATGGCTCCGCGATCTACCCACACTGCTTTTACGATCGACGGTAGATCGCGATCGCCGGGTTGAGGACCACTGATTAAATCCTTCTCAAGCGTTTGGTGTAATTTTAGGCGGCACTCCAGGTGTGGTTTGGGCTTAAGACGCGCACGCTCAATGCGTTTGTTTAAGGAAGTGAGACAATCAGTGAATGATGAGAGGGGAGAGGGACATTCTGTGCATTAAATCACATCACAAGCCACTAAAAAACACACAGACACAGATATGATGAAATAAAGCACTGCCTGGTTCACATGCTTTAGCCAGATTTTTTTTTTCCTCATAAAAGCGTCCGCGGTCCGCCTGCTTTCTAATGTGTGTAAAAGCTGCAAAGACCTGTCGGACAGCTGATCTCTTTCTACCCGGTACTGCGTACCCCCTCTAAATCTTATGCAGGTACGTAGTACCGGGCCGTACCGGCTTACTTTCAGCCCTGCTCAAAACACAGGTTTCCTCTTAATTCTCTGGTGAATATGAGGCAGTTCTGTCCTCTGTGGGACAGAGGGACAGACACCGAGAGGAGAGGGGTGAGCCTCGACAGAGAGACACCGAGAGGAGAGGGGTGAGCCTTGACAGAGAGACACCGAGAGGGCAGAGCCGCTCACAGCCTGTGTGGCGTCCTCTCTCGCCGTTCCGTAAAAACGAAACTTAAGTGTGTTGTAAACGGAACAGTCCTGTCCCTCCGCACTCAGTCTGGACCTACTCCTCTCATTTTGTTGGACAGTAACAGAAAACACAGCTGATTTAACCCTGCACTGTTCATGTTAAAGTTTTAAAGCTCCAGGATACGATGCTGTTGACGCGCCGCAGCGCTCCCGGGGAGTGAACAGGCTGAACGGGTTCGGGTCCGCGGAGTGGGACAGAGGTTCGGGTCCGGATGGGAGGGCATCTGGGTCCGGATTCGGACCGCGGTCCACCTGTTAACGACCTCTGCTATAGACAGTGCACTAGCTCTATTATGCTAACAGGCTTCATTGTGGTGCTTGTACTTCATTGTAAATTGCTGTTTTACGTTATGCTACCACTAGATGAAGTCACAATTACCCACACCAATTATCCCCATTTGCCCTCAGTGCAGCCTTAATGTGAGGTTTATGAGCCTTTAAAAGCCAATATTAAATGTGTAAAAGGAGAAATTGTAATATTGCACACTATGGAGGCAAAACAGGAAAATCTTTTTCAATAGCTAATAAAACGATTTCTATTTCTGAAATAATGACAACCCTTGTAGAGGCAGAAGATTAGTTTTCTTAGAAAGCACACTGACCTTGATATTAATACGAGGAATTTCATTAACTGCTATCAGGTGTGTTTTGCAGAAAGCTCTCAGAATTTCTCAAAAATAAGCATTGTCAAATCTTGGTCTGGTTCTTCAGTATACGACAGTACAGTATTTTGGTAACAGAAGGTTTATGAGATACTGTACAAAATAGTATAGATAGTATTTTTTCATTAACAAGATTATTGGAAGAAATCTGCCCCAGACAGGAACAACAAAACAGACTCCGGGTGTGTTAACTCTGCTAATGGGGTGAAAGCATTGTCAAACTTCCAAAACAACTTTTACTACATGTAAAGTGAACTATAGAACATATTTGCTTGCATCCATTTTGACAAATGGTTGCTTGTAATTGTGTTTATTTATATAAACCCAGAACTTGGCACTCAGAGTGGTTTTCTGAAGCAAATCTGGACCATTTTCTCAGCAACAGATGAAGGATTTAGGCAGTGAAAAAGTTCAGTGTTTCAAATATAATTCATAATTTGATTTCCACTGGCCAAGTTACAGCAGCGCAGTAGCCTCTTGGGAATTACTCCTGTTTCTCCAAACTCTCCACTGTCTACAATTAATCAGCCAACTAAATGCATTTAACCACCCTTACAGGTACAAATTACCAACCTATATCTTTGTCTAGATTGTAAGCTTTAAGCATCACTGCAAAATTATTATATTCAATTTAGATATTTTTTTGCAAAAATGTAAGCAGCATGTTACGAAAAACCTTTGCCCCATTTTAAAACACACAACATGGATCTGCTCATTTCCCCTAATACCAGCCTCTGCGTCTCAAGTGTGTCATCAAATAAGAGTGGACCGAGGACGTCAGTTTGCAACTTTGAAATAATTTATTCAATGTTCATATGTGGTCAGGAAATGGGTCCATGATCAGCTTATAAAATATGTACAAAGCAAATCAGTACTGCTGAAAATATGTGCTTATATTGTAAAAGGCGATAAAATCTCTGCATCTTTAATTAAAACAATCTTTGATGATCAGTGTCGATCTCCCAGACGTGCGGTTTCTAGTGGGTAGTCGGCACAGCTTGTAGACAAGATGGTGGTCCAGGTCTAAGAAAGGCTGCAGTTAGACTGTTTGGACTCCCTACCCTGAAAGCAAATTGAAGTCTATTAAGGACAAGGCCTCATCTCCTCCTGTGTATTATTCGACAATATTAGGAAGTAGCTCATGAGTCTCAAAAGCATATTAGAGGAGTTTGATCAAAGCCTAAAAAAAAAGAGAGTTCAAGGAGTGCGAGTTTCTATGACAACTGTGTACCTACATGTTGTTCTTTAATCATGCTACTGACGGCTAATCTTTCCCGGTACCTGTTGTCTCTGCTGCTGACGCCGGTATTCTTCTTCACTGGCAGCAAGAGCCTGAGCTAGAGCCAGATCCTCCTGCTCCTGAGGGCTAGGTGACAGAAGAAAAATATATATATCGAGGGCTTGGAACCAGAGGGGCGTAAGTGGCATTTTGGGCGAAAATGAGTTCTATATATCAAATTAAAGGTCTTGATGAGCTCTATCTAGTGGTGCCAAAAAGACACATCAGAAATCAACCTGTATTGAATAAAGCAACAAAACAACAAAGACATAACACAAAAGTTTGAGCATTGTTTGGAGCCAGAGGGGCGTATGTCCACTTACGCCCTTCTGGCTCTGAACAATACAAGAGTCTACAGTATTTTTCAGAGCCAGAAGGGCGTAAGTGTAGGTGGTGCCCCTAAACAGTCTGAGGCAGAAGAGATTTTGATTAATATTATGAAGCAAACTGATGAATCTTGTGAAGAAGTTGAAGATGAAGAGATGTTTTTGAATGCTGTTCCTCACTTGAGTGATGGAGGTAAGACACCATGGGTGTTTCTCAAAGCCCAGGTACCTTGCCTTGATTACATCACAGGAAGCATCCACGTAATCTCCTGTCGCCCAAGGTGTGTTCCAATGTTCATGTCCTTCACCAAGCAGGTGTCCTCCGTTTGGCTAACTGTGGCTAATTCACCAAGGAAACACCAATGGATTCTTCGTTGCCTTGCATCAGACAAAATCACCCATAATGCACTGCAGCCTTTTTGAGAAAAACGGCAGGACTTTGACGTGTGATACTTTCAAAAGCTTAATAAGGAAGGCAAGGCAAGGCACCTGGGCTTTGAGAAACACCCCATGCCTTGATAGTCTAGCCTTGTTAGCCTAGCCTGGCATGGCTACCTTTGTCTTGGTCTAATCTGGCACACAGGCAGACAATGGACAGGAGGGGGATGCCAACACACAAAGAGTAAGAAAAAGACAGAGAAATGTTGACAAGTGGAAAAAGAACAGATGTAAGAGGTTAAGAAATTCTGGCCAAAGCTACATGAATTCACATGGCAGGAAGGAGGATGAAGGCGAAGAACTGCACTTTCTGTCGCTACAAATGCAATGACAAATTCCTTGAGGAAGTGAGGGAAAAAATATTTGAATATTATTGGGAGATGGGAGATGCAGTGAGACTGAAAGACTTCATTGTCAATCATGTTGTCAAAAGAGATAAAAGAAATGGAAAAAAAAAATTCAAGAAGAAATCATACATTTGAGTAATGTTTAACCTCAGATGGAAGACAGTGTAGGGTATGCAAGGCTTGTTTTTTCTGAAGACCCTTGATGTGTCAGAGAAATTTGCAAGGTCGGCAGACAGCCATACCTCAACCTTCCAAAAACTGATGCTGGCACAACAGGCAACCAGAGGCACCTGAACCACATACCCCAGCTCAATGTATGAAAGTCCTCCAGGGATCAGTGCCTTAAACTAAAAAGACCTACTCACCCTGTGCACCAACGGGACTAGGGCTGCACGATATGGAGAAAACATGCGATATTCAATAACCATGTTGAAAATTGCGATAACGATATTATTGCGATATTTGAAAACAGAGCCTACTTTTCGAACATAGTAAGTTAAATTCACTACATTTCACAAAAATGTAAGTTCCTGTATTTACAAGTCAAAACAGCCACAAAATCCAAACTTAACACAGACTAAACCAGGAATAAAACAAGGCTAAGCTGTGACTAAATTAATTAAATTACCACTAAAACTGGACTTAATGATTAGATAGATAGATAGTTTATTGTCACATGCACAAAAAGTACAGTGAAATTCTGTTTGGAGCAAGCCTCCAGGCTGCAGCTACTGTGAGCGCGATTCTTCAGTGTAAATCTCTGTCAGATAGAAGACCACAGCATTATTGCCATATATTTAGATTCTTGCGATACGGATATTGTGTTTGCTGATTTTGCGATATATTGTGCAGCCCTAAATGGGAGTATTCCTTACTATTATGCAGAGTTCTATAACACACTGACAGTGGGCAGTGAGTGAACAGAGAGCCTAAGTGAACTGAAAAGTACAATGCATAAAAAGCAAGAGAACTGAAATTAAACTGTTTGAAATGAAATGTTAAACAGTTTTAAATGACATACATGAATGTGAACTCATGAATGAGAATTGAAATTTAACTGTTTGAAATTGCATAGGAAGGCAATGGCCAGGCTAAATTGGAATGGAACTAAATAGAAAAGTGAAAAGAGTAACAAAGCAGAATGTGTCTATTGTATACAGTATTTTAAATAATATGAAAAATGAGTTACTTATGAAGTTAGAGTGTTTTTAACCAATAATTTCTGCACTGATCAGCAGATACGCCCTATTTGTCTTTAGAAGAATTGGAAATGTTTGGTGCCAAAAAGGCGTATCTGATGTTTTTGCCATATTTTTAAGATTTTACAAGGTTTTAGAATATGTTCATTGTGTTAATATGCCATAATATTTTTACTTAAGTACTAACTCATATAAGAATGTATGTGGTTGCAATGTTGTGGTTCAAGGTTAATAAATACAGTTGATTGAAGTGTGGTCAAAATTTTGTTTTGGCTCTCCTGTAAAGTTTGTCAAATGCCACTTACGCCCCTCTGGTTCCAAGCCCTCGATATATTCAATATAGGCAGAATGAACAGAATTATTTATTGATGTACAAAGACAGGGCATCAGACAGTGTTAATACCAAACCACCAAATCATTTGTATATGCTATTTGCTGAAGCTATACACACAAGTTTCTAAAAAACAAGATTCTACTTTGTTTTAACAGATTATATTGGAAGGCCCAAAAATTCATCACTTTATTTAATTGTAATTTAGAGAAATCCAATAATAGTTAATGTAATTTTAATTTACATAGCACTTTATACATCCTGGTTACAAAGTCTGTATAGATCATGAATAAATAGGTCACTGAACTTAAAACTAAACCCAAGCTAAAAATACAAACTTTCACTTATACCAAGGCTAGCGTGTAAAAGTGTCTCCTCTGCAGACTCTTAACACACTGCAGTATAGCAGTACTGCATTATTGCGAATGGACCAATCAATATGCTCATTAGGCACTTGAATCTTAAGTTTTGTTCATCTAACGGTGATGGTATAGGCCTAATAGTTACATGCTGCAAAGATGAAATATGTATTATGTAGGTATTGTATGGACAATACTCTATAGTAAAGTAAAGGGAAAAACATTTAAGTCTTTCACATAGCAATATCAAGTACATTTGGATGATATCAGGGAACTTGAACCTGTACCCTGCAATACATGTTTCCCACTGTATTATTTTCCTTGAACCTATTTCAGCCTCTTATTTGGTATTCATCCATTAAAGTTGCATATTGTTGATTTAAAGTATAGTGTTATGTGTGTTTACCTGAGAGTGGGCTGAACAGGCGGTCTTGACTCTGCCAAAGACATCTCTAGGGCCCTTTGTAAAGCCTGCTCTTCTGTCTGTAATCATGGCACAAGAGTGAGGACACTTAGGCATTCATCTCACATGAGAACATCAATTGACCCACACTACTCTTAAAATGCATACCATGCCAGCTTGGAAAGACACTGAAGGAGGTATTACACTGTGTGCTGAAACTGATGTTGGGATTCGCTGGGTTGTGCTAAAAGTAAAGAAATAAAGAAGATCAGTGCAGCTGATGTACATTTACAAGTGCACTAAAGTATTCTATAGTAGAAATTTAACATGATATAATACAAATATTAATAATAATATAAGTGCTTACCTACTAGTGCTGCTTCTGTTACTTGTGCTCACTCCGTTAGATACAGGTCTAGAATTCCCTGAAGTGGATGAACTAGACCCAGAGGTAGAGGAAGCACCTTGGGACCTCATTACTGCAGCATGTCTGAAAATGAATAAACAATACAAGTCAAGTAATCCCAATAACAAACTTAAAATAATAATTTAATTTGTTGTTGCACATACCCTGCTTTGGACAGAGGTTTCCCATCCGTCTTACAATCATGGTCTAATGGGTGACGATGTTTAAGACAGTAATTTAAATGACATTGATCACATGTCACTCGTATCATTTCCTTCTGCTTACAGCCTCCTTTTGAACATTTATTTGTAAAAATCTGCATAAAGTGGACATGATTTTTAAACAGGTTTGGTTGCTGAGCTACAGTAAACTACTGACTGTAATTAGATAAAAAAAATTACCTTTCTTTTCCGTTGTGCTGGATCTGATTTACAATCTCGATCAATATGTTCACCGACTTTAATGTCAGGCATCTCTCCTCTTTTTACAGGGATAGGGGTGTTGCACAATGGACACACAGGCACCTGGACATCCTAGATTATAACGTAAACACAAAATGTTCAATATATCAGCTTATTTCTGCTCAAAATATATGACCAAGAATAAACTTTTCTATTTGATTTTAGAGTATTTAATACAGTTTTGGTATGATTATGATATAACTATGCCAACTGAGCACAGACTAAAAAAAACAGTATAATATAGTACACTGTACCACTAGTACAATGAATTAAATACCTTTTTGTAGGATGAGGTGCATTTATGATTCGCATAGGTGATATGGTCTTTACAGAAAATTTCTTGGCAGGCATCACATTTCATGGGAAGAAAATCTAAAGGAGAAATCTAAGGTTTAATAAGAAATAGAAAATAGAAAAAAATAAAAAACAAAATATTATGGCACTTGGTTGAACTCACCTAAACGTTTACATGATTTCTCTGAGCAGTGCTCCCCCAGATCCGGGAACTCCATCGCAAAAAACGCCTCTTCGGAGATGAGAAAGACCTAAAGAGGTAGTATTTTGAGTACAAATGACCACTGACTGTTCGGTGTATGCTACATGGTACATGTTATTAGCAATATAAAATGTTAAAGGGTAAAAACGTTGAGTTATAAATGTGTATTTGGTCTCAAGATGTCAATTAGGAAATGACTTGCAGAAATCACGTTCACTTTGGCTGTCATCTAGTAGGGCTTTAGCTTGGTAGCCAGGCCCTGCTAACTGTAAAAGATTAGCTAGTATAGTTACATAACAAGCTCCAGCTCACAGTCTTGATGAGGGCACAACAAAGCCTTACAGCAAGGCTTCGATGACTGGACTCGTAGCTAAACTAAATAAAATATGATTTTTACCTCAAAATCTAGCAGCTAGCCTGGCTGTTGCTAAGTAAGACGGCTAACATTTCAATTAAGTTTGTTAAAAATGAATTTATTTGAGTATAGCGAATGATTTTCAGACTATTCTGCGTTTTTCCAACGCACCCTCTCAAGTCAAAGGATAACACTACAGCCTTTCCTTTGACAAACTATTGAGCAACACAAAGATAACTCAGCTAGCTTTAGCTCTCGGTAAATGTTTACTTACTCACCAGAATCTGTCTCCTCTTCGACTTGTTGCCTTATAACACAAGGCAGCGTTGTTGTCTTAGATAAAACAGGCTGGTTTGTCGACAGACCTTGTTTTAAATCTATACTCTTTTATATCCCTGAGAAAGACGGTCCTTTTATCCACTGACAGAGCGTCTGTTTTCATTAAGTTTTGATGTGTCACACACGCTCCGCCCCTTAAACGCAGCATTACGTCAAGAGGACACGTCATGGGGGCGTGGCTACAAATGGAGCCCTGGGAAAGCTCAGGTACACTCCAGAAACATCCACAGCACACAGCTAAACTACAGTGAGTAGTGTTTACAATGATTATGAACTACTTAGAAAAATGATGTTTATGTTTACTCTTTGTCACTGGTTTATGGGGCATCCTCTGTAGTAGCCCAGCATTTGTGTTGCTACATCATGTGTTTAATGCATTGACTTCCTCAGCTCCTAAGATCATTTTGCCATGTCATGGTAGCAGAAGGTTGTAGGTGGAGAATATGACATGACTAAGCACTTTTATTACACAACAACAAACCATCCACAGCAGCTATTGGACTGGGCCACACGGGCCAGCCTTTGCTCCCCATGGGTATCACCTGTTGACGATTTACCTCTGTTCCACTGTAACTTTTGATAAATAATGACCACTGCAGACTCGCTCAAATCCTTATCCTTGCCCATTTTTTCCTCTTCCAATACACTGAGGACAAAATGTGTGTGTTAGAAGCCAGAAAACTGGGATAGAGTGCATGAATGAGGTGGGATGAATGCATGGTGAATATGGATAAAGTGGGACAACTGCAAAAGTGGGACAGTTAAGTTTTTTAATAATAATGTTTTAATGTATATTTTTGATTTAGACTACTAAGAAACAGTGAGCTGATAATAAAAATGTGCAGAATTAAAAATAGTAGGTTCTGTGTGTACTGGCATCACTTCCTGAGGTGTGGCAAATCAAAATCTACAAGATAGCAGTAGAAAAGTGAAGTCGTGTACAATGACATGGCAAATTTGGATGAAAAATCTTAAGATTATAACTTTTAAAAACCAAAACATAATTAGTTTTTTGTAAAATTATTATTTATTAGAATATATTTATGAATAAAAAAATCTAAAATGTACATGTTTTTTTTTTTTTTTTAATTCTCTTGATATAAGTAATTTTGACACTGTCCCACTTTGCCAAATGGGACAGTGTGCTTTTCTTAAACCTTTTCAGCCATTTAAATTATTGTCGAGTTTCTTTTGATAGTTCCCTCAAATGTGAGCAATTTAACTATATTTTTAAAATTAGAATATCAAGCTTTTCTATAGACTCTTCTGTTGAGTTTTTCAGTGAGTTTTTATATTTGTCGTTCCCCATGAGCTGTCATATATTGCTGTTTATCCATATTGTTCATATTCATAAAATTATTATATTACATGTTTTGTTCCTAATTGATTGGTTGTTATTTGCAGCTTATTTAAAATGTATAATTGTTGTTGTTTATATTTGAGTGTGTTTTCATACCAAATTTTCCATATGCTTAGGTGTCCCACTTTATCAGTACTGCCCCTAAAAATTATGTTTATGGTTACTTTGCATTTGAGGAAGAATCTTCAGTTCTGTGTTAAAAAATTCACTTTATTTCCATCTGTATCCATGTGTAGTTGAGTTTGCTGTTTAAAAATGTATTACATTAAAGGATCTAGCATTCAAATCAATTTTGCATAACACAGAAACTGCATTTTCAAAAAGTGTCCCACTTTACCCATATTCACCCTTGAACCTGCAGTGCCAACAACATCACTCTTTCCTGACTTGATGTCAAATAACACAAAAACAATTCTAAATATATAGGTACTATGAAGAAACAAGAAATATTAGTGTATGAATATTTAAGCAAATTCAGTATAGTCAGCGTGGTAGATCTGTAAAGTAAAATATATTTTAATTACACCATTCTGTGTAGCCATATGCACACATGTCTAATTCACTAATTGTTCAAAGTTGATTCACAGTTAACCAGTTATGATTTGTCATTGTTGTAATGTTGAAACCAGAGACCTTTCTCTGGCATGACTAAGCACTTCCCAAATCAAATGAGCCAAATCAATCAAGCCTTTTTGATTGATTGCATAAAGGATTTTAATTCAGTTAGTCATTAAACGTTTTGGTCAAGTGTGAAATTACTTATTATTAAAAAAAAAAAAAAAAAAAATCCCAATGTAACTACAGAGGCTATTAATTAATTTCATTCAAGGTATTCCCTGTCTTCCATTGACAGAGGCTATGTGGTGTATAGTGCATGCATTGGAATAGTTTTTCAGTATAAGTATTACAAGTAAAAGCAGTAATATTAGTAAAGGAGTAATATTTTGGCACATACATATGTTAAGTGTAACGGACTTGTCATGTTGAGTGTATGGCAGTAAGTTACCGTAATGACTACAGTGGCATTACTGGAATATTTTTACTGTAACTCTGCTGTACTGTAAACTAGTTTTACAGTACAATAAGGTTCCAGACTGCATTCACACAGATTGTAATTCATTAAAAGCAAGATACTAACTACATATATGTGAATAGAAGGCTTTATTTATCCTATTTAACTGGCTTGCAGCAAATTTCACATGGCTGGCTCCACAACATTAACACAAGACAACAAAGAAAAAAAGAATAATAAGAACAATACAGGAGCAAAGGAGATGTACCAGTCCGGCTGGGCAGCATGGATATTAAAAAAATGTGTAGCTTGTGAAATAAATGTCAACTTTAATCTGTTTTTCTTAAATAATGGGAGACGGAAGCGGCGACCGGAGAGCAGGGTGAACAAAGGAAGAAAGGAGGATGTCTTTGGTCAGAGAGAATGATTTTGGACTTACATAGTGTTCTCTCTGAGCAGATTTCCTCCATGCTGGACAGCTTGATGCCCAACAGTTTAGAGGCCACAGTCACCACCTTCCTGAGGCCCTTTTTCTGAGCTTCTGCTGCATTTCCAAACCAGCACACAATACAGAAGGTTAAAACACTCTCGATAAAACTATACATGTTGAGCTTTTTTTTTCTCTAACACTAAAATATTTAGTTGCTTTAAAAATACAGCCTCTGTTGTGCTTTAGTTGTTACACGTGTCCATACAAACATGCTTCAGAAAAACAGTACTGATCAGACATTTTATTCATGGTATTTGAGTATTTATTATGCACAGAACTTGAATTTGTTGCCAGTAAGTTACCTTAATGATGACATACAGTAGTGTTTCTGCAATATTCTTTATGTTTAGTCTGTAAATTACTGTTTTATGGTACGGTAATTTATCTACACTGCATTCAAACCCACACTGTAATCTTTTTAAGGTAAGATACCAACTACTGTATGTACAAATATTAAATACAGTACATCTATACTTAAAAAAAACCCGACAAACATTATTGTAAAACACCAAATGCCAGATGCCTCAGCACAGATTTGGTTTGAAGCCCAATGATGACTGCCATCTTGTACCAAAGCACCCCTTCACGTCTCTCCAGCATCTTCATTTCAAATGCAAATGGCCCTGTTCTGACTACAATCAAGATCTCTCAGCTTGTCGTGGTTTTCCTGAGCCTATCATTTGTAGCCTTTAGCCTCTCTGCCAGCTGACTGCCTCCTGAAAGGGACTTTTTAATTAATTTGTCACTACTGCTCATTTCTGCTCATTACGCTCCACAATGTGTTTCCTTCACATTCTTCGGTTGGGATTATTATGGACACAGTCATTTTTGACAAGTAATTACATCATGTCAAATTTACATTTCTCCCACTTAAAAGTAATTGGCTCGGGTCACATGTTTTATTTTAATAAGGTTTTGGAATTATTACCAACCAATTAGTGAGCATGCGTGTTTTTAAGTGGTACATTCATTTCACTTCACGTTAGCTCTTTTAGTTTTGCATGAGTCAAATATTCAGACATTTTGTGCATGCTCTACTACTGACTAATTAAAAATGCATATTAATTCAAAAGACAATAAAATAGGACAAAACAAATTTAAACCATATAGTGATTTTTCCTTGGAAATTGTTTATGGAAAAGTAAAACAGTGTTGGTCAGAGGGCACCTAGTATATTGCTGCCCTGATTCTGCACTTCTTTTGCCAAAATAAAAGTTTGAGCTTTACACAACTGCAGTTTATTTATTTACTTGAGATGACAGTAGCTTGTCTAAATATATGAAGATGTTAATTTGGAAAATATAAAAACTTTGTTGCAATCTGTAATATTTTGCCTCACAATCAATGATGTCATGCAGTGGTTCTCAATTGGTCTGGCTTCGGGACCCACTATCGCTCCAAAATGACAAGCCATGGCCCAAAAGAGAGCGATTTCAACATTAATAAAGACATTAAATAAACACATTGTGCAGTTTGAACCTGACATAGTTTAATATCAGAATGTCACAGAAAAAAAGAAGATATTTAAGGATAAACCAAGCAAGTGGTAATGCCAGAGAGGGAACTGTTCCCTTCTACATTCACTTACCTACATTTTAATTTAAAACCTTAACTCTTACCATCAGTAAAGTCAACCTCTTCAACCTTAGAGCTGTAACAGTGACGTTACAGAACTGGATTTTTATTTTGTGCTTTTGTTGGAGTTCCTCTATACGCCTTATGTGCCATCCTGCCACCTTTTATGTGTTTATTTTATTTTATTTTTTTATTTAGCCTGGCATAGACCCACGACCCACTGAAAACAGTTGTGCGATCCACCAGTTGAGAATCACTAATGTAATGTATTACTCTTTGAAAATAAGCATAGATTTGATGATGAATTTTATAAAAAAGCACACAGTCATATCATTTCTTGTCCTATACATACATTACCCAAAGCCAATTCCATGGCACATTTGTTGTCAGATTAAAACTAAACACACTCAAAACTATATATGTGGTCAATAACTTTCCTCAACACAATACAAACTAATTGTAATGCTCTTGTTTCGCCAGGATTCGCCAGCTGGGGGCAGCAGAGGAATAATGCAGAGAGAGCTTTGAATGACTTGTGCAAAGGTATGGATGTCACAGGTAGTGAAGTATTTTCTGTAATAAATACACAACACAAACCTTTATGTCATATTGTATATTTTCACTGCACTCTGATGAATTTATACCACTAGTCCGCCAAGCCCTACAAAAGAAGCGAAATAATTTATACTTTATAGACCTGCCTAGGTATTGTACATTTATGAATATAGGAGACGCTTACTGAATAGAAACTTATGGGAAAAGTCTAATTGATTTTAATGCTTGGGCACATTACTCTTCAATAGTTCTGCATATAATGTAATGTGTGACTCCAGGGAAGCAGCGGCGGCACTTACGGAGCGAATAAATGCCTCTGTGGCTCTAAACACCTGCAGATAAAGAGGCAGCAGATGGCCCCACTGTGAAAACACCTGCCCCGCTTCACATCCAACCACTGCCTGAGCCAAACGTCGAGCAACATTATCTTATTATGTTCTTTTTGACTCATACATGTAGTACAAAGGTGGAAAGTACTGCAGTTAGACACCTTTACTCAAGTCATTTACTACATTGTTCAAGAATATTTTATAATTTAACTACTACTTGAGGAAAAATGTCTACCCAAGTCAATTTTAAAGTATTTTTGACCATATTGGGTACTAATAGTTGTAGTAGTAAAGTAACAGTAGCAGTAGTAGCAGCAATAGTAGTAGTAGCAGTGTCAGTAGTAATACTAATCTGTGTTTGCTAAGGTAATTTCTGGGAATAAATGTGTAAGCACGTTCACGATGGAGAGTAAATGTCAGCATTTAGCCACTAGAGGGCACCACAGGACTTTTTATCAGCAGTTTTTGGCTCTTGGCATAAATTCTTTTTTTTTTTTTTTTCCTGCTCTATGGACCAGTACAGGACCCAGACTGTGACAAAGTAGTGACTTTCTCCGTATCATCAAACTTGAAATTCTAGCACCCTAACAATATTCTATAGCTGTGATCCAGTGGTAATACCTAATGTTAGACGTTAAGGCTTGAAACATGTTGTTAGTATTTCTTTTATACTGAATAATCCCATGGGTTTGTTGTTTCATTTTGTGTTGCAGCAGATGGCTTGTGACTACAGTTCCTGTTTGTAATCTGTGGAAATAGCCAGGGACCGTTTGTTATCTCACTTCCAATTTGGAAACAACCATTTTCAAGACTCAAGTCTCGGGAAGAGCTTTTCTCTAATGCTAAGTTTGTGTCTTGTTTGCTAGTTCAACATTAACTCTAACAAACACAGAAGAAATGAATTCAGATGAGGAAAAAAAGGTCCATGGTGCTGAAAGGACACAGGTGTAAATCCATAGACATAAAAGTGGACAGTGGGATCTGCTGCTGTAAGGAAGTTGCCATTGGCTCCAACTAAAACAGCCGTTAACTGAATTTTGTTGGTCTCAGGTTGAGGGCAAATACTAGTACTACTACACTGTAGTACATGGCTAAACGTGTGTGATGGGCAGCTTTTACTTGCCTTTGGGTTAAAAAATGTATACTCTTAATCTTAAAACGTTATACCATGTCTTTGATATTTGGCTATTTACGAACGGCTTCAGTAACACTTTGTGAAATTGATCTATGTTGTAGTAGCCATTAGCATCACTAGCTATCAGCAGCTAACATGACCTTGTTTTCTTCCCAAATTCTGCCCAAATCACTTCTAAACCTATCAATTCCACTTTTACCATTTCAATGACCTTTTATGGTCTATTAGCCCAGTAGGCTACTCTTCTACTGGCTATGTGTATACAAAATATTTATACCAAAGCTGTTTTAAAGACAGCACAATGACACTCAAAATATGCACCTTTCATCCTTAACAAATCATCTGGGATTAAATAGAGGTGGTTTAAAATTTGGACTTTAAAATTTCCACCCTTATATCCCCCCTATTATTAGATTGAAGTTGAATAATAAGCAGTGCTGCCTTCATCTTGTGGAGCTGTAATTAACGTGGGGCCAAAAAAAAAAAAAAAAAAAAAAAAAAAAAATACAGGCGATGGCGAAGACGGATCGAGTGAGAGAAAGTGAGAGAGAGAGAGAAAAAAAATGCAAATTATTCCCCGCACAAAGGCTCCTCACAAATTGGCGTCACCATTTCTCAAATTATATCATTACTATATTTTGAAAATGTTAATCTGTTGAGCGGATTTCCCGGGGGAGTTGAGTAAATTAGTTCTATTTCCGAGGCTGGCTCTGCGTAAAAAGGCGCGCCGACGACAAGCACCTCTGATTTGCTGATTACAATTAGACTCCCCAGTTTGGGCTCCTTCAAGCATTGATAATTTTCGGCATATTAAGCACGTTTTAGCAAAGGTGATAAGTCAGTTTTAATTGAAATGAAATTATTATTCTAATGGAAGTTTGGTTATTATTATTAGGAGGCACTAGTCATTCTGGCTTCATTTTGCATGTGGAAAATGCTCGGCAGTGGAGAGAGGGGAGAGGGGAAGAAAGATTTTGAAGGGCATTAGGGTGTCAGGATTGAATGAGGTAATTTGAAGGGAATTACTTTCTCTTCTATCAGAAATGAACTGAATTAAAAGTCCAAATCAATCGCTCCTTTCACTTCTCCATTCTACTTTGACAGCGGCACAATTACAGATAATTAGATGGGAGGAAACTTTTAATTGTGGGATTAGAGAGGAGAGGCAGAGGAGAAGACGAAGAAGGAGCTGGGATGGGGGGCTAGTTCCATTTTTTTTCTTCCACGGCAGGAGTTTTCTTGCTTAAAATCGAATCAAAGGATTTGCAAGCTTAAAATGGCAACCAGTCCTCTCTCCCTAACACTGTACACTTTAATTGGAACTGCATCTCCAAATCATCCAAAACAATTAATTTAGATTTAATTCTATAATTATCATCAAATCGAATAATGTGCAACCTAATTTAGATAGTTAAAAATTAACGTGCGTGAAGTTAATTGAGTAATTAAACTCCTAAACTGCCGCCTATTAATTTGGCTGCCTAATTAAAAATGAATGTGATTTTGTGGAGTTAAACCAGGCATCAGTGTTGGATGGTGCTGCTGATAAAGGCCTGTGTTGTTTCGGAGATGTATCACTGAACACCTTTATGGAGTGACTTTCACAACACTATTTATCAGTTTATCTGGATGAGTGCAATCCTCTTAGATCTGCAACAGAGAGGAGGCAGCCAAGCAGCGAGGAGACACTGGGATGTTGCCATTAGTGGGACTTATTTAGGAAAATACTTGAGCTTGTTGTTTGCTCTTGTGGATAAGAGCCAATCACGTGTGAAGAATGCCACTGACTTTTAAACCTATAAACTTAAACTCTAAATGATTCAGTAACTTCTATATTGTTATGACTTTGCAGATTCTCCTCACACAACTTTGTCACAGTGAGTAAACTTTTTCCAACTGCAAATATATAGCATCACAACACAGCAAATTTCATATTTTTGGTGTTTTGTGTCTTCATGTACAATAACTTTTATACCAAAGGACTGTGATTACCCAATAAAACAATACTTAACAATCTGGCCCTAAAGCTGAGCTGCACAACTGCAAACACTGTTATAATCTATATAATGTGGCAAGCACTGATGCTGGTCAATAAAAGAAATACTTAAAGCATTAAGGAAAAAGTATTTTTATGTGGTGCAAGGTCATCACTTATTTGAAGCTTATCAGCTTTACTCTATGAGCCAATGATAAAATGTGTCCTGTGATCTTCAAATACAGCATTTAAAGCATAATAAAAATATTTTACAACAAGCAAGCTCAAAAAAGATGTGTGAGAAGTGATTGTTTCAAAGGGATTGGTGCAAAGAAGAAGAAGAAGGAGTTTTCCTGTAGAAGTCGAGTGATGAAAAGCAACAGCTAATCATATGTATATTTTGTGCAGATGTGATTATTTTACTGTGTATTTAAAAGGTTACAATATGGCAAAGTACAATGTAAAGTTTTAATCTCAGTGTTATAATTTATGGCTTTTAATTTTATTGATTTGAAAACAGTGCATGTTGTCATTCAGCCTCCTCATTGTTGTAGCCTATGTTATAGGATCAATAAACAAATTATTCAGTGATTATATATATATATATATATATATATATATATATATATATATATATATATATATATATATATATATATATATATATATATATATAATAATTTTATACACTGAATCGGATGGATTTGGGATGCACAATACTTTAACTTGCATCCATAACATATTATATAACTGTATTTATTTAATTATTTATTTGACCTTTATTTACCCATGAAAGTCCCATTGAGATTTGGAATCTCTTTTGCAGGGGAGTTCTGGCCCCCTGCAAAAGAGTTAAGAAAAATAAGACTGGAAAAATGACCATAATATGAGCAAATGAACATTTACTTGCAACTACCTAAGAGCTTACAGGCTACTGGTTATTTTGAGGACTGAGCTCTTAAGTTATTGGTATATAAATGGCAAGTTAATGAAAAAGACAGATTGAGAAACCCCCCGCTGTGGATAGCCCCTGTCAGCCCCTGCTCTATTCTCTGGACCTCATCTCTGTGTAATCAATTAGTCTATAGGCCTCGTGCTCTTATTGACTCGGATCAACAATATATAAACGCAATAAAGACGAGCTGTCCGCGCTTTGACGCACGACTCCAAAACCTCTCCTTCTTCTCAAATACGAAAAGACGAACCATTTCTCCCTCTTTTCTTCTTTTAAGACATGCCAAAGAGTTGTTAAAAAAAAAAAAAAGGTAACGAAGCAGGGGCACCAGAGCGACTGAACACCGGCCTTGTCCGCCTTATTATCGGGTTAATTAAAGCCCGGATCTGACAGTGTCACCCGGTTGTAGAAAAACGGATTTAAATGCAGCGTCTCTGGAGACTGTGTCAAGAAGGAGGGCTGTGTTTTCCCCACTGAGCCGAGGGACCCAAACCTATACATGCAAACCTCCCTCCTATGTGTGTGTAGTCAGAAGTGACAAAAAGCAATTATTGAATTTTTAGATGTCCAAAAATAAAGCGAGGAATTATTCATAAGAAGTGCTCGTCGTGGCGCGTAAAAAATAAAACCATAAAGCGAGGAAGTTCATTAAAATGGAAGGCCCGTGCGCACTGGAAAATACGCGGGGTTGTTATTTGGGCTTGGGGGTCAAGTGACGAGCGGATTATATACTTCCTCATAATAATATTAATTAAACAATTTGCATGCTAATAGGGTAACAATTATCGCAGCTTCTGTTGAGAGATTCAGGTTATTACAACATGCCAATCCGGGGTGCCAAGGGTCAGGGAATGAGTGGGGTGCGAAATTTCAACTCTGATTAACATTATGACAGCGCTAGACTTGGGATAAATAAAGTCGAATTAATTATTTGAAAAAAGCTAATGAGGAGATCTAAGACTGAAGCTGGCCACATATTGAAGAGAAGAGGATTTTTTTGTGTGTGTTAATTTTCACACAAGTAGGGACGTGTCTGTTTCACGCTCACGCTCTTGTCCCATTGTCTTTTTAACACTTCACAAAACCGACCTTTATTTGACCTGCGTCCGGTTTAAACACGTTTTGAGACTGGTCTCCGGTGTTAAACCATTTTAATTTCGCTTTTAATGAAATAGAGATAAGAAAATGAAAGTTAACGTGATATACAGTGTTTGCTTTTCCCCCTCGTGGGTTTACCTTAAGTTACCATGGAAACACTCAGTTAAACGGACCAGCTGGTAAACCAATTGATTATTGTGGGGCTCTTGTTTTCTCTTACAGTCACTTAAAAATACATTTCAACAGAAGTTTGATCTAGAAAAATCCAATATTTTTGCTTGCAATCAGAGAAAAGACAAGACAGTATTTGACCAGAGTGGATCCAGACCTATATTTGTCCATTATATTGACACTTATAGACAAAATAAATGTTGCTTGACAGTTTAAGAACAATTTTTATTCTGGTGTTTGTGCCATGATTACTCAGTCTATATTTACTAAAATGTATGCAGGGATTATAATTAACATATCCGTATTTGTGCTTTGCATTTTTATGGGCTGTTTATCTAGTTCATAGTTTGGTGGTACAATGCTAATGAGTTAGCTGTTCTGAAAGAAAAGATAGCATAAACATAAACATATTATTTTTATTTATTTATTTTTTTAGACTGAGTTTGTTTTAGTTAAAGTTATTTATACATACAATGTTCAAAATTAAACTATAGCTATTTTTGTTTCATTTTGTTTGGGATCATTAATACTTTCTAAATATAGTGTGGAATATTTCACCCTTGGAGACCCTGTACCCTATGGGGGCACCATACATTTTGTTTCATGCTCTATATATTTTAAAATGTTAAAATTCACTTATACTCAGATGTTTAGTTTTTAATTGGAAAAAAATCTGAAACAGTTAAAGTGTTATATTTCTGGATTGTATTATTGGCTCAACCTTGTTCTGACATTAAAATAAATGCTTACAGCTTACTTTATGACATGGTGACATTTTATGAGGGTCAAATGGTCCCACATTTTGTTTAAAATGGTTTCTCATTCAAAATAATAATTTAAAGTATATGTTTTATACACTTATTGTTTTAGAAAATGCACCCAATAAAATCAATGCTCATGTCTTAAAAGATTAAAATGTAACACAACAGTGCGTAAAAGTGCACCCAAGTGACAAAGTGTACGTCATTTTCTGTCCGCAAAGCTTCTGTCCCTCTAAACAGATAAAGCATTAATAACCCTCTTTGACTTTCACTTTAATAAAACATAAGCCTAATCAATGTGTGTCCGCGGTCTATAATGTCTTGTATTCGCTGCTCTGTGAACAAAAACTGTCCTCGTGCAGCCTTTTTCTTCGCTACACGATCCCCTTTCCTCTCCTCGCATCCTTCCTGCTGCCTCCCTTCCCCTTCGCTTCCTCTGGCGGGCTCCCCCGTGTAGTCCGCGATGTAGTTCTTATCAAAGCCCTCCTGTCTTGTTGTGACAGCTCTGATATTGTTTATTGAGGTGGATGTCAGCTTTAATTAGCAATCGATACGGGGGAGCGTTTGCAGCGAGCGGAGAGACGGAGCGAGCGCGCCTCTGACGTCAGCGCCCCATTACCGCTTCTCATTGGGTCCCGTATTCCCACAGCCTTGGACCGCTAATTATTGGGAGGTTCATGTGGATAAAGTAGAGCTCATCCCTCCCGCTCGCATCATGTCCCCCGCTCGTTGGCCGCTGCGTGCTCTTTAACGCGCCGCGCCGTCGACTGCGTCCGGCCTTTTTTTCCCCCCCTCGCACGTCGGTTTCCCCCTCTTTTCCTCGCCCGCGGGATGATGGACAGCCGGATACTGGATCCACCTCACGCCCAGTTCGGGATGGTGGGCTTCCCGTACCATCTGAGCCACCACCACGTTTACGAATTAGCCGGCCATCAACTTCAATCTGCGTCCGCGGTCCCCTTCTCAATAGACGGATTACTTAATGGATCGTGCACGGCGTCTGTGGGCAATTCCAACCCCCTCTTGTCTTCGGGCTGCGGGATGAATGGAGATAATCAGCAGTACAAACTGACAGGTAAGACACTGCCAACACTGTACACTACTCCTGTATACGCTGCACAATAACCTTGGCTGCTGCGATGCAAAACAGAAACAAAGCCACGCAATTGCAACTTATCCTCTTTGTGGCGTTTAAAGGGACACGCACAATCAGGTTTAGGGGTATCGTCATCATTGTTTGAATAAGTCAAGCTCAAGCCAAAACAATACAGTCATAGAGAGAGTCTGTTACATGTAATCCTTTTTTCTGACTCAGAGGAGGGTCACGTTGGCTGTGCGTAAAATGTATCAATCATCCTTAAAGTTTTCAAAGCGTAATGGTTTCCAGTCATACCAGGCCAGTCCAAATGCTGGTTAATTGTGGTACATTTTTTAGACACCTTTTTTTTTTTTCCATTGTTGACATTTGTGATGTGTTGGTTGCTGTGCTCAGACTCGGGGGACCCAGACAAAGATAGCCCCGGCTGCAAGAGAAGGAGAACGCGCACAAATTTCACCGGTTGGCAGCTGGAGGAGTTAGAAAAGGCGTTTAATGAGAGCCACTACCCGGACGTGTTCATGAGGGAGGCTCTGGCGCTGCGTCTGGACCTCATCGAATCCAGAGTGCAGGTAAATACGACAATTCATGTGGATTGGATACGTTTACTATTATGACTTGAAAAAAAGGCTTGTTTGTGGCTCTGGGAATTTTTTAAATGGTTAGTATGAATCGGTAATTATTTAAGACAATACGAGGGAATTTATAATTAAATTATTGATTTTCTGTCATTTATAGTTTATGTTTATCAGTTTAATAACATCAGAATTATGTAAAATATGAAAAAGGGAGAATAATTTAATAACCTATAATTTTAAAAATTGTAATATACAGTTTGTGTAGTTGTTGTTTAATTTGTCTTACAAAATATAGCCCATATTATAGTTTGGTAATATTTATCAAAATTGTAAACATATATTTAATGTTGTCCATTAAATATCTGAATTTATAAGGCATTAAAAATGTAGTTTATTTATGCATAAATGTTTCTATTTTTGGTGATGGTTTTGTTTAACATTTATTACAAAATTCTAACACTATTTTGTCCCAAACCAAAAGTTCTTTCTTCTTCTTCTTTTTTTTTTTTTTTTTTTTTTTTTTTAATGTGTGTGTGAGTATGTGTTTATAATATTATATTATTATTAACTTTTAGCTGAACATTTTGGGTTTGACCGGATTAATTAATGACCAGACAGCTCCAAGGGAAGACTTTTAGATTGTTCACCTCCCAGACTTGAGTGTTTATATCGTCTTACGTTTCCTAAAGTGATGTTTTTGTGTTTAGGTTTGGTTCCAGAACCGACGAGCCAAGTGGCGGAAAAAGGAGAACACGAAGAAAGGCCCGGGTCGACCAGCCCACAACGCGCACCCCACCACTTGCAGTGGGGAGCCCATGGACCCTGAGGAGATCGCGCGCCGTGAGCTGGACCGCCTGGAGAAGAAGAAGCGCAAACAGGAGCGGCGCCTGCTCAAGGCCCAGAACAAAGGTTCTGGGGATCTGTTCCACACTCCCGGCTCGGACAGCGACAGCGGGGTGTCCCACGTGACCGACAGCGACCACAACACGGGCCTCTCTTTTGACAGCAACAGCAACCACCACTCGAGCTGCGATCCTCTCCAAAACCAAAGACACCCGGAGCGGGACATTGGCGGAGGCGACAACAGCGCCCTGAACCCCGGCAGCGTGAACAAACTCAACCCGTTTAGTGTGGAGAGCCTTCTGTCGGACTCCAGACCCAGACGCACCCCCGCGGCCTTACCCCCCTCACGGCCTTTGATAGGAAAGGGCCACTTCCTGCTCTATCCCATTACGCAGCCACTAGGATTCATTGTTCCACAAACTGCTCTCAAAACCAACTCGGCCTCGGGACACGGCGAGGGCCCGTCCAGTGGATGTAGGGCGGACTGTGCGGACTCCTCAGCCACAGCGGAGGACCATCCCGCTGGCTCCAGCCCGTCCAGATCCGCCTTCCAGACTCACAACCCTGGCGTCTGCAGCGACGCCTCGTACGAACACAACACGAGCCCCGCTGCACCTGTCGACGCGGACAGGAAAGAGCTTTTAGAGCATTTAGAAAACAAGGACGAGAACACCGCGTCTGTACCACGTGACAGTCCCGTAGACAGCACTAAGGACATGGAATAAGATCCTTGGGGTAAAGAGAAACAAGCAGATCTATTTCTCATTAGGCCAAAGCTTCTCTGCTGATATTTTTGACAATGTGTGTGAGCCAGGAGTCTAGATTTTACCTTTAAGTGATAGCTTGTGGTCATGTGGGGTTGTATTGGGTAGACCTTTGGGTTGCTTGTGGACAGTTTGCTACCACTATTAAACAACTACACAGGAATTACTAAATTAACTAGCTTATTGCTAACAGGGCTATCTAAACACACAAAGTCTTACCAAAACAAATTTCAGTTTTGAGAACCATTTTTAAAACTATTTCCTATACCCATGTGTTATATTTTGTACTGTTGACACTGTAATATATAGTGTAGCAATATGCTGTTAAAAAAAGGCCCAAAAGCACTTGATGTAAATCAAATCAATCCTTACACAATATTTTTTACAAAGGCCCAGTGTTAGCATTAGCTCATATAGTTTTGTTGTGGCTTCTCTGTGTGCATCATTAGTGGTAATGGACTCTCCACAAGTTGCACTTACTCCATACAACCCCTGATCCAAAAACCACACAATATCCTTTTAGTGTCTTGTTAAAAAAAAAAAAAAAAAAAAAAAAAGTGACGAGACCAACAAAAATCCTCAAGAGCTGTAAAAAGGTATTATACTATTTATATATGTAAGGTTTTTCTTAAATAAATCTATTGTATACAAGCACCTGGCACGTGTGGGACCTTAACTAGACCATTACTGCAGCACTGTGGAGTCTATGGTACAGTAGGAAGGGCTTTCTTAAGAAATCTCATGTTGTACTTTGTATATTGCCTTAACAAATTTATTCATCTATAAGCCCCCTCTGAAATGAGGTTACGAGCCTGAGGCGAAAAGGACCCGCTCGACTCCTGCAGAGTTTTGATATGAAAGTAATTATTTTCCCGGTGGCTACTGCAAGGGGGATTCAGTTTATTTTAGCTCAAAGGGGGTTATAATACATTACCGATTTCTAGTGATATGAAATCACATAAACTTCCAAGAATAATAGAATTAGCATGAAAAGGCCTGGGTGTCAAATTGAAATAGGAAAATAATAGCCCCGGCAGCTGCAGTGTGTGTTTGTGCATATTGGATAGGAGATGGGCGTTCGTGGGGAGGCATTTTCATGAGTTTTTTTTCTCTTCTCTCTCCTCCTGTGCCTCTCTCTCCACTTTGTCAGGGCCCCTTGTAGCAGGGCTATATTAAGATAGATGTTCGATGATATCCCTCATTGTTCTGTCGCTTTACATTGATGTTTCGGTGTTATCAGCCTATTGATCATGCGTCGGCTGTAATAGGACGGGCTGGCAAACGTGCCTATTTACAATAGCAGAACACATTTGTTCTAATAGGGTTGGTGGTCCCACGGGATGCCACGCAGGATCTGGGACATCTGCTCCCTTTTGCAATATTAGCAGCGTTGACCACAATATCACCCAATGTAGAAGCAGAAATGTCACACCCTAAAACAAGACAAAAAAAAAAAAAAATCTTGTTATAAACCACACAAGCCCCCTTTAGTGTTCGTCTCGTAGGGGTCTTGATTTGCAAATAAATTGAAAATAATCAGAGAGGGGTGAGCTTTACGTCTGAGCCGACGCAAATGAATTTCTGAGCCAGTGTCCCTTTCAAAATATTTACATAAATTTCAAGCCATGCAGCTGTTTGCTCTAGGAAGCAATGTCTTATTAGGTTTGGTGGGGGCAGGGGCGAGCCTACAAGCCCCGACATAACGCACATGCACCAGATTATAGGCCCAGGATGTTAGGTTAGAGGTGCGTCCACTGAGCCTGGCTCTGCTCTCAAACTCCTAATGTACCTTTTTAATTTTCTTTTTAGGAATGTCTATGGTGGCACAAGTTTAAGTCAGTCCTCAGATAAAAATAACTAACTGTGATTTAACGCCTGGAATTTTCTGCTAATAGTGTTTATTTTTTAGACATTTGGACAGTGTGGAGGTGGTTGACTATTTCTCTATATTCTATATTTTATAATTAACTAAAAGGTCATTAACACAGCATTTTGAAGTGACAATTAATGCATGATTTTTTAGTTTGCTATGGACTGAAGCTAACATGATGACACAAGGTTAAGATTAATAACGCTGTGAAGTTATACAATATTTCAACAGAGTTCACTTCATAATGATGACCCTTTGTTAATGTTGATCTGTTAAAATGCATTAAGATGAGGACTCCTTATATAGTTAGCTGATAGCTTTTGGTTTGTGTTTTTTTCTTAGCTGTGACAGTGGGAATGCTTGTGTTCAAGGCTTCTCTGGGACTGCTACTAAAGGGATGCAATGTTTCTCATTTTTAAAGTCTACAAATTGTGGGATATATCAGGGGCCGTTTTGAAATAACCCCTAAGATTCATGGGTGTGTATTTTCCATGCTACTCTGAGGCTATTTGGGACGTATGCCCAGTTCATCCATAATTCATTAGCAGACTGAATAGGAGTATCGCTGGCTGCACATTGGTGGCCTTAAGGTGAAATTAGCGATTTGCTTAAGTAGTTAAGCTTTTCTTGCCTGAGAGCTGCACGCTGCATGATTCAAGACAAACTATCAATCGATATGCCCAGGCAGCCTCCAGGAGATGTGTCGTCCATGAATCATACTTTATGAATTCAATTTATACCCGGAGAAATTTTCAATTTGAACGGCGGATCATTATGGGAGAGTGTAAATTGTTTTTGCTCTATTATGCATCGGACGCCATCATTTTTCTTTCTAATTACGGAGGTGTCAGGTCGGGCTGTCATGCAGACGCTGATTTTCAATTTAACTGATCATCATGCATTCATTTTCCCATTTGATAAATCTGCTATCTGGAAGCGCCTCCATGCCCGGAATGCTAAAAGAGAGGCACAGATTGGCAAAGTAATAGGGGCCTGTATGCGGCAATAAGAGCAGATCAGGCAGCTAATTTAGCACCTCCTGGTATTTCCATTTCCATTTCTCATTTCCAAGTCTCAGAGGAGGAAAAGCAGCCCAAAGGCAGAGAGCTGGTAGGCTTTTCACTATCGGAGAAAGACAGGGGGAAAATCTACCAAAACGCCTTGTTTTCAACCACACATTTCCTAAATTAGGATATCAAGCTTAATTAAGGCTAATAGAGTTTTCTCAGTATGTGTTAGTTTTATTTAATAGAAACAAATTTGCGCAATTAATTACGGCCGTGATATTAGAGTCTCATTTGCAGCGAGCATTGCTCTGGAATTTCCGCAGCTACCAGTATCTGCAGGACAGAAAGAAAACTGAACCAATTGTATAATGTTTGTTTAGTTTTCATAAATTGTAGAAATAATACATTTAAAATGTTATCACATAATTTATATGTGTTTAGTTATAAAATATCAACTCCATGCATTTTACGCTGCGTAAAATTCACAAATATCCTTAAATTAAATACATTTTTAACCTTATTTTCACCCTAAATTTAAATAAAGCTTAGATAAAAAAGTAAAACAATAAAGGAGTGAATGGAGTGGTTTAGTCCCCAGCTCAAACCGACACGCGGACAATATGCCCTCGCCTTAAATCCCTCTGCGCGTTGTGCGTCTGAACAGGCGACTTTAGCTCGCTTTGTGTCGCTCTGTGATATGTTACACTCTGACTTAAGGCTCCGTTTGGATAAGAAAGAAGCGTGTCCCTTAAAAAACAGGAAAAGGGGGATCCATTATAAAATAAAATGCCACTTGACATTTTGGCTTGTGGTTGGAGCCTCACGGTGCCATGCCTTTTAGGATTATTTTACATCTCGCACTCATTAATGCGAGGCTGGATTGAATCAGTCTTATCTGGACGGAGCATACCTGGGATAAGCCTCACATTACCATCTGCATTGATTTCCGCGCCGTCCTGGAAATAATTTTAATTATCTGCCGAAAAATCCCCCTCATCAAAATGTAGTTAATGACACTTCCCGAGGTCCCAGCTTCGTTACCGCGAGAAGACGAAATATAGGCGTCACGTGAAGATTCAATAAAGACGTAGCCCGTGGTATTTACTACTTGACCTTATGACCTATTTAATAATCCATAGTGACAAAGGGACAATACATCTTATTTTTAAAGAGACATTTTTTCTTTTATGACAAATAAAGCAGAGTAGCCTATAACATTTTGTAGAACAAAATTATTTACAAAGCCTAGTCTAATTCTGAGGACAAAATAGTCTTTTTTTAAATTTCAAAAGCAGAGATAATTTAAAGTAAAAAAATATGTTTTTTTCATTTATTATTATTATTATTATTATTATTATTATTATTATTATTATTATTATTATTATTATTATTATTATACAGTTTTTGCAAAGGTTGTATAAAAGATACAAAATACATAACAAAACCAAAATAAATAGCAGTAAAAATCATAAGCAATTTTTTTTTATTTTTAATTTTTAATTTTTATTTTTTGTATTTTGGCAACATTGCATACTTTAAAATCAGTCATACTTTTGCAAATAAAAGCAGAATGCAAAATACAAAACAAAAATAAACACACCATCTCCTAGCAAACAATCAAAACAATTAACCAAAACAATCCACTTAAAAAGGACAATTATTAAGTGAAATATCTCTCCCCAGCTTCTCAATATCTCTGTAAATGTGTCTTTCTTATTAAATATTGCACGTCCTTGCATTATGCAGGCTTCATATTGTGGAGTAACAGCTGCAGGGGGCCATTAGATATTAGTCTCCTCTTCACTCTCACAGCTCTGTGTCTGTGTCTAATCTCACGTGCTGTGCTGATCTGAACTTAAATGCACTTTTCTTTAGGACTACACAAGGTTGAGGTCAATATTGGAGCAAGAAAATAAATAAAAAAAGCAGTTGAGCAAATAAGTATAGGGGATGTTTTAAGGACAGGAGAGCAACAAATGCAGGAGACTGTCAAACTAAATATTTGTCTAAGTTCATGCACTGACTACACTGTTTAGGAGGTATTACTGCACAAATGCCACAATGTAGTTGACCCCTGAGTTGTATTGGAAATGGGTAGGATAGAAATGTATAATAAAAAGGGGTCTATCTGATTTCAAAAACACATTTAGTTGCATGTATAGGGTGAGATTCTACTTTGAATGAGGTTTAAAGTAAAAAGCAGTAACAGTATTTAATTTACAGGAAGGAAACTTGGATTTTAACAAGAAATTCTGTTCCCTATTTTGGACAAGATAGGTAAGACACAATGCCTAAACATAACCAGACAGTTTTTATTGCCATAACAGGATTTTACATGTATAAACAAACCCATGCATTGACCTTAACCACTGGATTTGAAGCCTAATTCAAACCCTCATCACCCAAAACAAGATTTCTAGGTATAATTTAATAGTTGGGGGGATAAAAATGCAAGGATTTTTATTTACGATGGGCCTTTACTCTGAAATATAGGGGGCGCTCCAGAGAGGAAAATGAGGCAAAAACAGCAAAGAAAAAAATGCTTTAAAATGTTGGTGTGGTATCAATCTACAAGCAAAAACTGAAATATTGCTGATTTTCTTCCAACCTGAACATTCCTTTCAGCTTTTTTCCTTCTAGTATAATTCATATAGTAATTTAACATAGGTTTTTAAGTCAGATGCCCCTCCTGACTGACGGTAATCTAAAAATCTAAAAGTCTTAATAATCATGAAAACTACCGACTTCATGCAAAACTGAAAAAACACAGTGAAAAATCTAACTTTTTCACTTTTTTTTTTTTTTTCCTGGTTCTGGGACATCCTCAGCAAAGTGAAATCAGATCTGTTGTGTTGAGCTGAGTTAGCAGCAACATTCAATTGCTCTGAAAACATTACACATAGGATTACATAGGAGCACTTGCCTGTAGTTTTTCTTATACACTGTTCCAAGCTACTAATGAGTCTATAGATGCCACATGTTAACAGTACCAATTATCACCTTTTTCTCCTTTAATTTATAATAGGACACCATGTTTACAGCTGAATACTGTCCAATATCTGGCTTTGGTGCTGTTAGTGTGTAGGTTCTTTGGCAGACTATAGCCCCCTATGTAGATTCATGTACTTCAAATACTTCAACTATATTTGGATAGTCATGATATAACAATGCCTATTGTAGGTTAAGTCTCGAGATTTCATATTTTTCTGAAAGCATTGCACGAGGTTGAAAGTCAAAATTTGAGGAGGGGCTTGCTTAAAAAATTAGTCAGTGTCAACATCTACAGGACCATGATAGCAGCTTGGGGGCCTTGAATGAAAAATTAAATGGTTTAAGTGGCTTGGATATGAATTAAGAAGTGGTAAAATGAAAAGTAAATGTATTATGAAGTATTATTTGAAGATGAAGCAGCAAAAATGGCATAGGAAGACGTATAAAGAGCAGGTTATATTGGACAATTAGAGACCAATGTGGGTAATTTCAGTCTCAACAGAGCTAAGTGCTTTACAAATTTGTCATAGGCAAATCTACAACTTTAAAATAAATATGAAAATTACAAAATTACTAGAAGGATTTGGCGCAGCATCAAGTGTAGAGATAGGTCTGGCTGAGCGACACAAAGCTAAGTATAAATTAGCACAGACACCTCTGAGCTTGAGGTCCCACTGTAGAATTTCATAGCTCAATAAGCCCATAATTTCTTTGACTCTTTCTCACTGGATCAATGTGAACTGGCAGCGGGATGGTTGAGGTTGGTCCAAGAAGAATGCATGAACATCTTCAAAGTTCTGGGGAAAAGATGTTTGATGTTCAGTTCAATAACCAGGTCCCCAAGGCTCCAAGAAAAATAATTCTAGTACAAAACCCATTGTTGAGTTGCTCAGAGGGACTCACAACAGGCAGTAGGTGGTTAGAGAGAGAAAAGATATGTTATTTGGGTTTGGTGAGACATTAGCTGGGTTTCCATCACCTTATTTGTATCCATGTTTTGAAATATGGCATCAGAAACGAATAATCGAAACGCCAATAGATTTTACACTTGCGTTAGGTAATTTTTGGTTTATGCAAAAGCAGTCAAAGTAAATAATAAAAGGAGGATGGAAAACATCAAATAAAGTCTGACATATCAAATATAATACCCATATGGACAGATGAGGAAGTTGTGTTGAAAGGTTGTGAGTAAAATGTCTGAACACTAAGACTTTCAAAAATTTCTTCTGGTGTTGTCTTTCCTAAAGAATATGCCTGGGGCTCAACATTATAACACATTAACTGTGTTTGCATCAACACTACACTTCTTCTTCTAATTGCACTCCGGTCCCCAATATTAGATGCTTCTTGGTTGTAAGTTATCAAACATCTTCCTGGTTGTTCCATGACTATCCCATGGATGTATTATAGAACTGGATAATGAATGACATCACGACGTCGTTGTTTTCAATAGCTGTGCTCATTGCCGCGTGATGCCAAAAAAGTTTTTTACTTCTGCATTACTTCCACGTTGTGTGGCCCATAGAGCAGGCGCACTGCAGCCCTTGAACAGGTCTGGTCTTGCTCTGCATACCATGTGACTGGCTCTGACCAATGACCACAATGGTGGGCTACAGTGGTGACGTCACAAACCATAAAAAGTTTTTTTTTAAAATCAAATTAAAGATTTCAAAGAGGGAAAAGTCTATGGTGTGAAAATAGATAATAAACACTACAAAATCCAACCATTTTCTCAGCTGTAGGTGTCCTGTCAGCAGAACACCAGCCGTTTCTTTTTACATTGCGCTCTATGGGAAAAATCCTTAGATTTTTTTTTGCTGCAGTTCCATGAAGCGGCCACCAGGGGAGAGGGGGCGGTGCCCTATCCAGGTCTTATACATCCATGAACTATTCCTGCAAAGACCCAGTCACCTTATTATGATGTCATAAGTTTGCACCTTAGAGAAAAGACAAGTGAATTTTAAGAGGTTTTGGCTGTAAAAAAAACAAAACAAAAAAACCTAGTCAATTATGAAATTTTAGAATCCTTGTTTTGGGAGATTGGGATTAAGTATAGGCTTCAAATCCAATGGTTAAGGTTGGGGTCAGTGCGTAAGTTAGTATATATTCTTAATTTTAATCTAGAAGTCTTTTCTGATTATGTTTAGGCAATTTCCAATTTAGGAAACCGAATCCCTCATGAGATTCTCAGTATTTTACCAATATGATAAGGTTAGGGTTAGAGCTATGTTTTTAGTGTAAAACCATTTAAATGGTACATCCTCCAACATGTTTTTGAGTTTAAATCAGCCAGACCCTTCTTGGCACAGACTTAAAACATCAGTATAAGGTGACATGGGTATTTGTGAGGATGGTCCTGGAACAACAACAAGAAGAAAGATTTTCCTGGACATCAGTGACACAGAGAAATCAAGGTCTGGTGTTGGTAAACTTTGCTGCATGACCTCCCTATATATATGGCTTAATCAGACGGAGGGAGGACAATTGAAATTTGGTGGGGTCAAAGTGCGGGACCTGGGTCAGACAGGAAAAGAGATTTTAATATTGTCCATGGAAGCTGAGCCCGCCTGCAGCCAAGCATCAGGGCAATAAAGCCAGAGCCAATCAATAGGATCGCTGCGGGTTATTGTTTTGTAGGACTTAGTGAAACTGAAATTGCTGCCGATGAAAGAAAGACCTGGCCTCTCAGAGTCTCGCAGAAATTAATTAAAGGTGTTTATTTTTAAGCAAGCATCATTATAAATGCCACTATTTTGGTCAAATATGAGAAACAATACAATTATGAAGGTGGAGTGCATGGATTATAATTTGTTTGTTTTGATTCATTCGATAACTACACCTGCATCTTTGAACCTTTCATTTAAAAGCACATTATTATCAATGCTAATACCTTTCAGCTTATCCCTTAGGCTGCCACAGCAAGTCGCACTAACTTGAAAAATGATGTAGCATAAGTTTTTATACCTTATCTATTTATCTGAACTTGCAACTGGCATAAAAGACAAACACTGGCTTGTGACTGCTTGTAGTTGGACGAAGGACATAAATAGGACATAAATAGATAAATTTTTTCTATTAAAGGTCAGTAAAGATAACCACGTGTTTAACATATGCTCAGGTGTTTTATTTAGTCAAACAGAAGGCAATAAAACATGAATTCATAGACATCAACTGTACACGTGGGCAAAAATCCAAAGTTATAATAAAATGTTGGCAAAGTGTTGGTATTTTTCATCTGTTTTTTTTTTTTTTTTTTTTTTTTTGGACATATTCACAGTAACTTCAAGTACATTTCTGCCCTTTATGATGTATGTGGCAGACAGGAGAGTTGTGCACCCAGCTCTCACATTCACTTCATCAAATCTGTGCTTAGTGCCTACTTAAGGCCTGATTTATTAATTTTCCTGGCTGCTGTGATTATGTAAATATGTATACAGTATAAACACCAGTGGTGCTTTGGACTAATTAGGTGGAGGAGTCTTCATCCACTTAGCACTAACTTTTCATAATTATCTTAAACCGGCGCAAATGTTTGAATGATTCAATTACTACAGAGTCATAAACAATTTTCTGTTTTTAGTTTTTTTTTTTATATCCAAGCAAACAGTCCCTAACTTCACTTAACTCAATATTAATGGTTTAAAAATATAATCTATTTTATTGTTGTAGTTCAATACAGAAAGTTAAAAATTTATTTATGAGCACACACAAAGTAAAACATTTCAAGCACTAACTTATAATTATGTAATATTTTCATTGTATGACATTGTGAATTGTTTGTTTTTGATATATCTTCTTTCCTTTTGGCTTTTTTCTTCTAGGATTGTCACAGCAAATTCTCTGCCTCCTAGGATGCATTCATTTCTGTATTCTTTTGGTATAGCTTTTACAATAGATGCCCTTCCGAATTTATCCAGGCTTGGGACTGGCTTGTGACTCCTTGTGTGGCTAGATTTTGGACTATACATATCAAATCTTTCAGTATACAGGCTATGTATTCTCTCAAAGATGCTTGAAATCCAGACAGTCTTTTGAATTGGGGGAAAAAAAAGTAACTTAATCAAATAATTGATCAAATCTAACATAAAATTCACCTCATTAGATAGAAAAATTAGATTTAATTGCTGCAAATGTGAGTTACTCGGATTATAAACCCCTTTTTGATCTTTAAAGGGGCATCATCTAACTTCTTTGCTGTTTTGGTCTTATTTCTTTCTACAGAGCTCCCTCTACATTTCGGAGTGAAGCACTGTTGTAAAAACTCCTGAGTCCAGTTGACTCCTGTGGGATCCCTCACCACCACGACTCTCGTTTTCTCCTCCTCATTTCTGTACAAAGGTTTCCTCTGCCTTTTAGCTGCTCTTTTGCCTTGACAAAAATCACAGAAATATAGCCACTGCTTGCTTGACAGAGACTAAGGGTTGGTGCTCCCACTCTTGCAAGGGTAGTTTTTCGCCAAGATACACCAGTAAGGAGGTGCGGGAGGATTTATTCACTCTGTAGCAACTCATTTGGCCGTCATGCTGTAAAAAAAGCTGCATTGTTCTCTTTTAACTGGAAATAACATCAAATTAAAAGTATTCAACCCAAAATTTGTGAGAATAAATATCGATTGCTTGGAGGCAAAGGGGCGTAAGTGGCATTTTGTGCGAATATGAGTATTATATATCAAATAAAAGCTCTCAGTGAGATCTTTTCAATGGCAAAAGGACAGAGCTGAAATGATGACCTGTAAGATTGTAATTTAAGAAAAACTAAAAGGCATAATGGTAAAAGTGAGGTTTTATTCAGAAATAAAATAGTTAAAACAAGATATAAATGGACTAAGTTCTAAGTTCTGTCTGTTTTTTCCATACCATTATTGAAAAAACTTTAGTGTCAAAAAGGATAAAAAAATTTCCAACTTAAACTTTGGTAGTATGAAATTCAAAAATATTCTCAGTTTAAAAATGTTTGTTTTTGTGTTTAGTTTGAGGCAGCAGCATCAATTTCAATTCGATTCAATTTTGGTGAAAATTTGTTTTGGCTTTCCTGTAAAATCTGTAAAATCGCACTGTTTTTGTAAGCATTAGAAAAAAATAGCTATGTTTTATTTTGTACTGGTAAAAAATACTTCTCTCCTATACACATACAGTCAAATAGGAGATGGTTTACATATTGTAGTAGAGTGGTTACTGCATATATCCAGCTTAAGAGGCAGCGGGCATCCCTTTAATTACGTCTTTCTATTCTTAATCACTTATTTTGAAAGCCTGGGCCGCTCGTCGATAGCACAGAAATGAATGTTATGTCTTTAGCGGTTCCTTCCTCAGGTCTTGCAGCAGTTGTCAATAACCGTGTGTAAAGGAGGAGGAGGAGGAGGAGGGGGGAGAGATGGGGGTCCGGGGCCATCCTGTGTGTTGATAGATACGCTCACACTCACACACAGGTAAACACCATCGATTGTGTCCCACTATCATCTCTAATTTGCTCCCAGCCTCAGCCCAATAAGCTCCTTTATGAGTAATCACACCCATTTACACTGCACATACAACGCCAGTGCAAAAAAAAACAAAACAAAAAAACAACAAAAAAACAAAAAACAAAAAAAAAACTAAACAAAAGAAGAAAAAAAAAAGAAAAAAAAGTGTTGGGACGCTGTGTGAAATGTAAATAAAAACAGAATGTGATGATCTGCAGAGCTCATAAAACCATATACTGCTCATGGAGAGAATCAAAACAACATAAAGGCTTTGAAACTTAAATATTTGACCATTTCATGAAAAATAATAGCTCATTTTAAGATTAATGGCAGCAACACATCTCAAAAAAGTAAAGATGGGGGCGACAAAAGGCTGGAGAAAAAATTCAAAGTGCATTTGGCAACTAATTAAGTGTTTGTGCCACTTGTCTCTTAACATAATTAGTTACAAAATTGTCCTCTAGCTGTTTTTTTTATACTAAAACCTTCTTGTCCAGCCTTTTTGTTGCCCTGTCCCAACGTGTTTGAGATGTGCTGCTGTCATCAAATTCAAAATGAGCTACTGTTTGTCATGAAATGGTAAAATATCTGAGCTACAACACCTGAAATGTTCTATTATGAATAAAATCAGTTTTTGTTTTTTATTTGCATGGTACACAATACCCCCTTTTTTTCTGGAATTGACATTGTACAAGGCATTTTATTTTATTTTCTCTCTGGAAGATGGCATCCATATTGAAATGTGTTTGTCTGTCACCTCCTAACACTTCCTTTGTCCCTATATACAGTATTTAATGTCATCGATTTAAGTTCCCTCACACTTCGGAGCCATTAAGGAAAAACCTGTACCTCAAAAGTCCATCTTATGGGGCTTACAGAGGCGTTAATGACAGAAATTGTACATGTCAGTACTACCAGGGAGCTCAAGGATTAAATAATGTGCATGTAATAGCGAGATCTGGAGGTCTTGGCCTTGATGTGCTAAGAACATTTGCCGAACCACTTTAATGGCGAAAGGAAGAGGAGACGTGTCAGGCCTTTTCAGAGAAACCAGCTCTAATTGCTCACCAAAAATGTCTATTAGTCAAAGTGTCCCGAGGGCTGCTATTGTATCCATTATAGAGGTCAGACTGTTAAGTTAAAAGATATATGCTCGCAATTCATCAATATAATATTCAATAGAAAATGCTGCAAGGTTAGCATTGTGGCATAAGAAAATTTATCACTCAGGTACTTATGGTAATGCAGGCCATTGTAGTCTTTGTGGCAGTCCCAAGCCTGGATAAATGGTTAGGTTAGGTTAAAAGATATATGCTAAGCTTTTATTGATAGAATATTAAAGAGTTACAGGGTTAGTGTTTGTATTATCGCATAAAGAAATGTATCACAAGCCACTCTTTAGTCTTTGTGGCAGTCCCAAGCCTGGATAAATGATCAGAAGTTTAGGTTAAAGGATATGCTGTATGCCAGTGGTTCCCAAAGTGGGGTCTGGGGCCCCCTGGTGGGCTGTGAAGATGCTGCAGGGGGGCTGCCAGGGTCATCAGTCTGGGATTCTTGTAGTATTATTTGTAGTATTTTGGTAGTAATATTTGCAGTTGTATTTAAAGTATTTTTGTACTATTATTTCTGGTAGTTGTAGTAGTGTTTGTAATATTTTTGTATTATTATCTGAATTAATTTCGTAATATCATTTGTAGTATTTTAGTAGTCTTATTTTTAGTTGTATTCAAAGTGTTTTGTACTATAATTTTTAGTATCTATAGTAGTGTTTGTGATATTTTTGTTGTTGCATTTGAAGCATTTGTCATTGTAGTTGTATTCATAGTATTTCTGTGCTATTATTTTTAGTAGTTGTAGTAGCGTTTGTAGCATTTTTGTATTATTATCTGAATTAATTTTGTAGTATTATTTATAGTATTTTGGTAGTATTATCTGTTGTATTCATAGTATTTTTTAGTCATATTTGTAGTATTTTTTAAGTATTTTTGTGGTTGTATTTGAAGCAGTGGAGTCTTCATAACCTTAGCATTTTTAGAGAAATCTATGGAGGAAAACATTACACAGACTTTTGAATATAGTAACGTTTTATTATCATTTTATTGCTATAAAATTAAAGAGTTGCAGGGTTAGTGTTTGTATTATGGCATAAGTAAATGTATCACTCTGCTACTCACATTTATCCAGCCACGAGTTGTCACAAGCCAGTGTAGTCTTTGTGTTGGTCCCAAGCCCTGGTAAATGGAGAAATGTTGTGTCAGGAAGGGCATCCAGCATAAAAACCTTTGCTAAATCAATATGCAAATCACTCCACACTGGGAGGCACTGATGCAGATGATTTGCAGCCAAAAGTGGAGAAGAAAAAGACCTGCTGTAAAGCAATTTGTGGCTGTGAATATTGGTATTATTCAATGCAAATATAGATTTTACAGTCTCTAACCATTGTTTATAAATATTTATTTTGTCTAGAGCCACGTGGCATTGGTGTATATTGTGTTAAGATTTTCTTGCCGTGGATTTGTGCTCATTTCCAACATATTGTTATTCTTTTTCCATGACATTTAACAGTATACTTAATGCTGTGAAAACAAATGTCAGTAAACTCCATGACTTCCCATTGCAGTCGCAGTCAGATGTTATTATTACACTCATTTATATGGACGGGTGGAACACACAGGGTGACGTTGGTCCATGGGGTAGATTTAAGACTTGTAAAGCATCGACACACACAAATAAATTTGGACAGTGTTGCTTTTACATCTGAGAACACTATTTAACTCGTCCCATCTCTGCAACTTTTCACACTTCACACTTCATTAACCTCTGGGGCGCACACTCCCTGGTGAAGTCAGGGAGGCAAAATGCTTGTCTTTTTTATATAAACCAGCAGTGAGCGGTATAAGCCCCCAATGACAACATTTACATGCACACGGGAGTCCCGATAATAGCTGAGATCTGAGTTCAGACGCGCCTGTTTGTATGCACTTTCACGTCTCTGTCACAAATATTCGTGCACACGTGAGGAGGATTGGGAAAGCCGCCATGCGCTAAGCACCAAAAACAACAATCATTAGGATAAGGAACTGACACATGCTAAAGCTACAGGGAGTACTTAAGGAAAGTACTATAACACTGTTACATATCCAGAGGTGGAAGAAGTACTCAGAATGTGTACTAAAGTAAAAGTATTCAACACAATCAGTACTTGTGTAAAAGTCAATAAGCACTTAGTGTAAAAGTAGAAAGTACTGTTACTACCACTACAACTATGACTACTAGTAGTGCTATTAATACTATACTATACAATACTGTTACAACTACCTTTTTTACTATTACTACAACAACCATTGCTACTACAAATCATGTTACTTCTACAGTTACCCACTTTGTCCACAACTGTAAATATATATTCACCCATTTACAGATTTTACAAAGTAACTTTTTTCTCTAAAATGACTAAAGTAAAAGTATGTATTAGAAAATATACAAAGACTTTTTTTTTCTTTAAAAAATGCACTTGAGTAAAAGTATCCAGTTTTTGACCTTTGTCCAGCATGTGTGCTCCTTACAAAGTACAAAGCATTAACCATAGTGTATTTTGGATTCTTTGAATAACCCAGCCACAGAGAGTCACAAGCCAGTTTATTCTTTGTGCCAGTCCCAAGCTCAGATAAACAGAGAAAGCAGATAGAAAGCAGATGATTTGCTGTGGCAAAAGATAAGAAGGTTTTTTGGGTACTTTCCATGATAGTATACTATTAATTGTCCACCAACTTTATTAGCTGTCAGCTTCAGTAGTAATACTTAAATATTTTATGTTAACAGTCTATAATGTATATTGAGTACTGAGTAGCATTACACTTCAGTTTTAAGGCCTAGTAGTGTCAGCTCTGACTTGATAACCCTTATTATTCATAAGCAGTGGTAATATTTTCAGCTGAGCAATTGAATGCAGTAACAATCATATACTTTAAATATAAACATATTTATGTGGACATAGCACACGACTATCTTAGAATATTGTGTGAAGGATAGTTGGAGCATTAAATAAGACTGCACCTTTAACAAGCTGAGTGGTAGCATTATTATCTGTTTTTATGTATACATAGGTAAACGCCAACATTTGTGCTCTAATAACCAGAGTTCATTTTTAGGAGCATTTCAAAACCTGGAGCAAATTGACTCAAACAAATTGTATTTTTTCCAAGTCCAATATCCCAAATTTGCCTCGAGGGAATTATAGCGTGCAGTCTATAGATGAAACCACTGTCACTCCACACTACGGGCGAGCCGGAGTAATAGGTGTCAAGAGTACGACACAATGCAATTCTTTGCCTTACGCTGAGCCAGACCAGCAGGAGCTACCTGTGAATGCTGACTTGAAATAAGCTTTAAAACTGTAAGAATAAAAGGAAATGTTGATCGATAATGCTTGATTTTGTGACGAACCAAAGTTAGAAGTATTGCTGTTGGTTAATCCAGCCACCAGGGGCCAGTTTTGTGCCAGTCCCAAGCCCTGGATAAATGGAAAGGAAAGTCACCTGGAGTAAAACCTTAATGTGCAGCATCACTACAGGCTAAGAGGCTTTGCTGTGTTTATGTTGTTATTGGCACTCAGAAAGGAGGTTGAGGGTTCAATCCTGATCTTTCTCTTTCTTGGCTTCTTCACACCACCCAAAGACATCCCTGTGTTAGGTTAATTGGCGTTTTTTTTAAATTGCCCCTAGAGCAGTGTTTCCCAACCAGTGGTACAGGGACCCCGAGGGGTACGCAAGCACTTTTTATAATATATTTCCAAGATGAAAAACACTTGCCATCTTTTTATATTGAACAATTGAAACTTATGAAAGACAAGCTCAAATGATGAAAAGGAGGTGAAACTGCTTTAAAGTATTATTAGAATATTATATTTTGTTACATGTTTTTTTTTTATAGATTTAATAATCTTGTTTCACAGAGGGAGTTATCACAGTTATGTACTTTTCTGTGTACTAAATTTGTTGTAGAGTTTTAAGAGGCGGTTGGGGACAGTGCCTCTGGACTGGCAGACCGGGGTGGTGGTCCCTCTCTTTAAGAAGGGGGACCGGAGGGTGTGTTCCAACTACAGGGGGATCACACTTCTCAGCCTCCCCGGGAAAGTCTATTCCAGGGTACTGGAGAGGAGAATTCGGCCGATAGTCGAACCTCGGATTCAGGAGGAACAATGCGGTTTTCGTCCTGGCCGTGGAACAGTGGACCAGCTCTACACCCTCTATCGAGTGCTCGAGGGTTCGTGGGAGTTCGCCCATCCAGTCCACATGTGTTTTGTGGATTTGGAGAAAGCGTTCGACCGTGTCCCTCGTAGCGTCCTGTGGGGGGTGCTCTGGGAGTATGGGGTCCGGGGCCCTTTGCTAAGGGCTGTCCGGTCCCTGTATGACCGGAGCAGGAGCTTGGTCCGCATTGCCGGTTGTAAGTCGGACCTGTTCCCAGTGCATGTTGGACTCCGGCAGGGCTGCCCTTTGTCACCGGTTCTGTTCATAATTTTTATGGACAGAATTTCTAGGTGCAGCCAAGGGCCGGAGGGTGTCAGGTTTGGGGACCACAGGATTTCATCTCTGCTTTTTGCGGATGATGTTGTCCTGTTGGCTTCCTCAAGCCAGGACCTTCAGCGTGCACTGGGGCGGTTTGCAGCCGAGTGTGAAGCGGCTGGGATGAGAATCAGCACCTCCAAGTCCGAGGCCATGGTTCTCGACCGGAAAAGGGTGGTTTGCCCTCTCCAGGTTGGGGGGGAGTTTCTGCCTCAAGTGGAGGAGTTCAAGTATCTTGGGGTCTTGTTCACGAGTGAGGGAAGGATGGAGCGTGAGATCGACAGGCGGATCGGTGCGGCGTCTGCAGTAATGCGGTCATTGTATTGGTCTGTTGTGGTGAAGAAGGAGCTGAGCCGAAAGGCGAAGCTCTCGATTTACCGGTCGATCTACATTCCTACTCTCACCTATGGTCATGAGCTTTGGGTCATGACCGAAAGGACAAGATCCCGGATACAAGTGGCCGAAATGAGTTTCCTCCGCAGGGTGGCTGGGCGCTCCCTTAGAGATAGGGTGAGGAGCTCTGTCACCCGTGAGGAGCTCGGAGTAGAGCCGCTGCTCCTCCACATTGAGAGGAGTCAGTTGAGGTGGCTCGGGCATCTGTTCCAGATGCCTCCTGGTCGCCTCCCTGGGGAGGTGTTCCGGGCATGTCCCACTGGGCGGAGGCCCCGGGGAAGACCTAGGACACGCTGGAGGGACTATGTCTCTCGGCTGGCCTGGGAACACCTTGGGGTCCCCCCGGTAGAGCTGGAGGAAGTGTCTGTGGAGAGGGAAGTCTGGGCATCTTTGCTTAGACTGCTGCCTCCGCGACCCGGTCCCGGATAAGCGGAAGAAGATGGATGGATGGATGGAGTTTTAAGATTTTTTTAATTAAGATAATTTAGAACATAAAAATATATTATAAAATAAATGTAATAGGAGTTAATATTGTTTTCACCAAACACTGCAGGAAAATTAGCTTTTACAATAAATTAAGTATAAAAAGTCTTTGTACTAATTAACACTGATGTTTTTTTATGACAATTTTGAAGAAGTATAAACAGGTATGAGTGGGGGGCCCTGCAACTAATGGGCCATTGTCCAGGGTCCAGGGTGTATCCTGCCTAAAGCCCATAGTTGGTGGGTTAGGCTCCAGGCACTGACGACCTCTAAGAGAAATAAGCCAAAGAAGATGGATAAACAAATACAATTTAATGTCTTATGTTTAGTTACCTGTTCATACGTTAAAACGTAATAAAAAATGCCTACCTGTGTTTCTTTGTCTGACTGATTCTTGGTTGAGAGAGTGCGCTGTGTCACTGATGTTTTTTCAGGCCCGGTTTTGTCAGTGGCGGCCCAGAGAATACACCAAACAAGTCAATCACAAGCAAAGTCACACACTGGGAGCCAGATGACATTAAGGAAATAATAGTTTAACTCGCAGTGAAAAGGTGAGTGACCCAGTTCTGGCGCCGCGGCAAACTCAGAGCCACAGCCGTCTCCCAGGACTCCGCTCCAGAGGAAGGAGACTCTGTCCTTGATAGAAGCCAGTCAGTGGCCTCTCCGCGAAATACTTTCTGTCTCGTAATGGGAAGATGGTGGTCAGTTAAAGAAGGGGGTTTTATGTTCTTAAGTGTTTTTGGAAGAAATAAAGTGGCAAAGTGTGGTACTGCAGCTTCAAGATTATTTAAATACAACGCTTTTCACTTTTTGCTTTTTATACATATTTCCAAAATACATAGAGGTAATGGGTGCAGAATGACAGTTGCTAGTGCTCCTGCCTTTTAGCAAGGAGGTTGTGGGTTCAATCCCTGGGCCGGCTCACAGATGATCTCTCTGGAGTGAAATGTGAGAATGTTCTTACCAAGTCCCGCTGATGAAAGCCATAAATGTGTTTGGTGAATTGGTGACTCTATATTTTTCCCAGTAAATGAATGTGAGAGAGAATGGTTGTCTGTCAGTGTGTGTCTTTGTGTGTGTCCTGCAACTGTCTGGATTATATCCTGCTTAGGACCCAAAAAACACTAAGATTAGAAGATGTTTTGGAGGAGATGTCCACTTTTTTTGATCAATACTCAATACTCAACAGCTGCTTGACCATATCCATATAAAAGCATCTGATCAGTGTTCTCATTTTGGCCCCTGAGACTGGATTTCCACACAGTGTAAAAAGTGTTGCAACTGTGCCAACAACTGCCAAATTTGTCATGTATATTTTTTGGTTTATACAGATGTAGTCATATATTTATGTTAAATATCCCAATGGTCCAATCACATGAGTGAAAAAAAAGCTATAAACGTGGGACTGGGAGACTTGGTAAAGGGCCCACTGCAGGAAGGGGCCCTCAAAAATCCTAGGATATGCATGGGAGATATTGATCAAGTGAGCATGAGGGGGCCCACCAAGATGGATTATACAAAGGGCCCAGAATTTTGTGCTACACCCCTGTTGTCACCTTCAACAACTTTCCATAGAAAATAAAGCCATACTCGAATACTGTCATGAACAAACGCTTGGTTTTTCTACTCAATATTATTTAAAGAAAGAAAATCCTGCCAATGCAATTCCCAGGCCCCTCTCTGTCTGTTTTAATAATTGACCAGACAACACACAACTCCCTGACAGAAGCCTGCTCTGCCTCAGATCTTTAAGGATGTCTGCAAATTCAACACATCCGCCTTGTACAAAAGTGCTTTTCCCCCATTAATGAATAGAACATGAGCTGGGGAAATTATGCCTTGAATTCTCTGGGCAGATAATGATTCCCATCTTTATCAGTGGTTTATCTTCTAAGGTCAAGATTAAAGTGAAAAGTGATGTGAACCCCCAGCGTCTCCAATTAAGAGGAGCGAGATAGAGTCGGTGTGAGCAGAGTGAAGCCGGCGGACTGCATTAGTCTGCCGGCCCGGGTCCCTAAAGCAGCTCCAAGAAGAAATAGAAAACAACACAATTAAATTATGACACCTGACACCTAGACCTCACATCAGTGCGAATCATAATGGACTAACCGCTGCAAGTGAGAGGCTGTCAGACGATTAATGTGATCGCACGCATTAGCACCTCTCAACTTGACATTTTGGGGGATTTTTTTTTTTTTTTTTTGTTCCTTTTCCTTGTCTGTGATGCTTTTTGGTACGATTGATCCTTCAAAACCTTCACTATCTACAGGAACAGTGTGTATTTAACCAAAGCTAAAATAAGACAAGTCCTCTCATTAGACCCTGCTGTTTGTCTGGGAAATCACTGCTGAGCTGTGGACACAGTTTGAAGTCAATTGCCGACAAACAGGTGCAGCAGGAGTAGTTGCGTTTTACTTCAAAACAACTAATACTGTGGCATTTGAACAAAAGGTGTCGTGTTTTTGTGCTGGGTAATTCTTAAGGTATTGGTAAACCATCGCCAAATTGATTTAGCTGTATGTGGAGTGGTACAAAGCAGGATCCAAAATCAGCCAGATTTGTTTCTTGGAAATCCCAAATCAAGCCTAGTCTTGATTTTGTCTATTTTGTTTAAAGGTCAAATATTATGCTTTTTAAGGCTTTCTGAAATAATTTTGGACACCTTTTCATTAGTATTTCATGTTATACCTTAAAATGTTTGTCAGTTTTTACTTTGACTTTGCAGAAAACGCTTGAAGTAGAAATCAACTGCATGCTGCTGGCAACAATGGGAACTGGACCCAGCACAAAATGGCTATTTAACATGGATAAAAGCAACATGACACTAACAAATAGATAAATGAGCTGACTGCTTCATAGTGACAGCAGTTTAAGCGCTGAAATGATCAGCATGAGTCCGGTGACGGTGTATGGGCTTTAGGCGCAGGTGCACTTTCAAATCTTTATAAGGGACTGCCTCAGCAAACAGGATTACTCAAACATGCATGAATAAAACAAAATACTACTCCAGGTATGTTTTTTCAGGTGGGAACATTATACAGATTATGACATGGTTAAAGTTGATTTAGCATAATAGGTATTGTAAAGTTGATATAATGCACAAGACGTTTACCCAAAGGTTGTAGAAGTGGTAGTAGAAATGTTTGTTTTTTTTCATTTCTTTGTTCATATGTAAAATATACAACCGCCTTTTATTAATTAGTGATCTTTTTTCCTTTCAGCTTCTCCCTTCTGGGGTCATCACACGAATGATCTGCCTCCTATAGCACATGATGTGTTGCATATTAATTTAGTAATTTTTTTTTTTTTTTTTTTGTTGGATGCCGTTCCTAACACACATCGGCCACATTAAAGGGGCTATATTATGCAAAATCAACTTTTCTGAGCTTTCTACCATGTTATAATGTTGTTTCCTCATCAAAAACATATCCGGAGTTGTGTTTTTGTTTCATTCGTACATGTTTGAGTAATCCTCTATTCTTTAACATTGAGTTTATGAGAGGCCAAAAACGGCTCATTTCACCGGTGTCTGCCTTTTCCACCTGACCACACCCCTCCCCCCTCATGGTCCTGCCCTGTTCAGGAAGCACTGCTACAGCTCACACCTCCCCTGCAGCAACCAAACAAATCATGTGAACTCCACAATCTTCGAAGCGCTGAAGGGCCGTGACAGCAGTGGGACAGCAGGGAGGGAGGGATCTTAAAGTGACAGGGGCCTAATCTGTCCGTTTCTCACAATGTCAAATGATGAGTTTCTTCAAATAAGGTTTTTACAATAATTATTGCCTTTTCTGACCAACAAAACGTAAAATGCTGATCTAGATGTGTCCTAAATTAATTTAAAAGACACACAAAAAGCATAATATAGGCCCTTTAGTAATTTAAAATAATATACACTGCTAAAAAATAAAGGGAACACTAAAATAACACATCCTAGATCTGGATGAATGAAATGTTCTTATTAAATACTTTGTTCTTTACATAGTTGAATGTGCTGACAACAAAATCACACAAAAATTATCAATGAAAATCATATTTATTAACCCATGGAGGTCTGGATTTGGAGTCACACTTAACATTAAATTGGACAAACACACTACAGGTTGATCCAACTTTGATGTAATGTTTTTAAAACAAGTCAAATGAGGCTCAGTAGTGTGTGTGGCCTCCACGCCTGTATGACCTCCCTACAACGCCTGGGCATGCTCCTGATGAGGTGGCGGATGGTCTCCTGAGGGATCTCCTCCCAGACCTGGACTAAAGCATCCATCAACTCCTGGACAGTCTGTGGTGCAACGTGATAAGTTTCTAGTTACTAGTTAAAAATCTTTCAAACTGCCAAAAAGACAACGTGAGAACAACTTGTTGACAGTTCAACTTTAACACATTTTGACAGATGACAGTGGGACAAATTATTAGCCAAATGGAAATTAATGTGAATTATTTAAGACTATTTTGATTTAGTTTGCATAAAAGCATTACACTACTCTAAAGCATATATGATTACTATTATAGGTTTTTTTCTGGTTTTCATCTGCCCATGGGTTTACAATTAACTAATACAGATTTAATTATAAAGCATAATTTGATAAAAGTTAAAAAAAACATTTTCCAGTGTCTACCTTTTTTGCTCTTAATATCTTAAATGGTGCAGGTGTTTGGGTGCACCCCCAGCGGCTGCCTGCACACTGGGCTGAACACTATCTAAGCCCTAACTGCACTCCTTTTCTCTTAAGCATGCTGTGGCCGGTAATGAATTTTCTTTTATGGCCGCGGCTAAAGAAGCTTACAAGGTTTAACAAGCAGGGGTGCTACTAGAAATTCTGCCACCTCCGACAAGATGTCACACTGGACCCCCCTCTTCAACAGCCCAGCCTGTTAGCATGTAACAGTGGAGCGTCACCCCAGTGGTGCCCTCCTCCACCTCCGAGTCCGATTAAGAAATGCTACGTGCGTTTTTACTCAGACCAAATGAAGAGAGTTTGAGGCTGGGACCTCCCCCCATCGAGCACGTCAAGGGGCTCTCAATCAAGCCCCGGAGAGGAGCTGTGACCATGTATATTTTACCGTGTAAGCAGCCCAATACTGCATTAGACTCTGGCTAATAGACGCTGGTGGACAAAGGGCTTCACCAGCTGAGCTCAGTCCACAGCAAGGAAGGAAAATAATTTTGGACATTTGTTAATTGTGCATTTTATATTTGATTTAATAAAAATGCTACAAGCTAAAAGACCAAGCAATGCATAATACGCCCCCTTAGAATTATAGGATTCTAGCTGACATTTTTGTTCATTGTTGTTTTGTTATATATGTTCTTGTTCCTTGATATGTTATTTACACCATATCAAGGTTTTTACAGTTTTATTACTATTTTTGGACTTTTTAAATATGTTATAGTGTACTGCATTTGAATTTCAAATGTGTAAAGTATTTTTAAAAACAGTTGATATGATAAAAAAATAAAAACAAAACAAAAAAACAAGTTGACTGCTGAAGTATAACTTATTGATTTCTTTGTGTTTTGTAAGTTAGAACCTTGTAATTCCAGCTGAATTTTGGGCTGTCAGAATTAAAAAGTTCTATGTGCGAATGTCCAGTTCCCAATAGTCCCACATCAAAAGTTTAAAAGATTTTGAAATTGGGATCTGGCACAAAATCTATGTCAAATTATCTATTTTAAGTATTAAAACAAGCAACAGTATTACATAACCTCTGTGTAATGAACTTTTTCTTTCTTTTTTTTTCTTCTTTTGCCTATTTTTAGGCTTTATTGATAGAACAGAGTAGTAAGAAATCGAGGAGAGACATTTGGTAAATTGTCAGACTCCGAACTCAAACCCACGATGCCCCTGCTTGTTAACCATGCTGCAGCTCTACCAATTAACCTATACCGCAGCACACTGACCCACTTTATAAACAAGGTAAAAAATAAGTTACCTGAACATACTCAAAGAAAAAGATCATCTTCAAACTTTAACCTTGTTTTGATGACAACCTGGATTACTAATAATGTTCATTTTCCTGTGTGACCTCACAGTTTTGGCTTTAGAGACACTGACATCAACCTATTTCCAATTATTTCAGAGCTGCAATAATCTCCTAAAGCAATTACACATAAATCAAAATAATAATCTTAATTTTATTGTGCTATATGTTCTAAACTATAAGAGGCATGTACTTCAGCAGTAATTTTAAACTCTCTAAATCCATCCTCAAGCTCTAAACAAACAGCCCTCATAACACCTACACATTAAGCCCACATTATAACAGTGGGCACTTTGTTATCCACACAAGCTTTGTTTCAGCCAGTAACTCTTTGAACGGCAGCTCAAAACAAGTGCAACACATTTAATTGCTGTATAGTGGCCTCACAATGTAAAAACTCCAATAATTCTTCTGTGTATATACTGTAGATCCTTCTCCAAGATGAAAATATCTCAGTAAACAATGACAATGTGTAAACAGCGTATGGTGTTGACAGTTCGACTTTAGCACACTGTCGAGGAAGACTCACTTGACAACACGTTCTTGGACAATTTATTAGCTGAATAATAATCAAGAAAGAAAATCAAAGTGGGTAAATAGAGCTTTGTCCACACTATTACTTTTCAAGGGAGATATGTGAACATTGGCTATTGTAGTTTGTAAACTCTTGCTTGTGTGGTAGCGTGGATAAACAGGAAATGAGACTTTTTAATTGCCTTACACAGAAATTCACAATTGTGTTTCCTTTTCCCTTCTGGAGTCGCCACAGCAAATCATCTGGCTCCTAGCGTGCAGTGGTTTGACAAATGTTCATGCTGGATTTCTTCCTTAAAAGGGGAACATTAGGCAAAATTTACTTTTTTTTAAAGCTTTCTACCATGTTATAATGTTGTTTCCTCATCAAAAACATACTTGGAGTTGTTTTTTGCTTCATTCACGCTTCTTTAAGTTTTTGAGGCCTCAGAACATGAACCCCCACTCACTCCAGGAAGCACTGACCAATCACCAAGCCCTCTACATCCAGTCTGCTCTCATTCAGTTATCCAAAAAAACTGTGTGCAGCTCTGTTTTCACTGATTCCTCACAGCTATTTTTCATTTTGCAGTAATATGACATCATACAAAAAGTTTCTGAAAATAAAAAGCTCCTTTTCTATGGTTCTGTTATAAAAGGTAACTGATCTGCCCTCTGCTGCCATCTGCTGGTTTTTTTAAGGCAGTAGCTTTGTAATTATTGTAAACACTTTCTTTTAGTCAGATACTGTTTTAAAGGTTGTCAAACACATATTCAAACATGACTGGTTTAAAAATAGTAAAATAAAAGCATAATAATGCATCCCTTTCATTATATCCAGGCTTGGGACAGGCACAAAAGGTGCACTGGCCTGTGACCTGTTGTGGCCGGATTACGATCACCACTGCTCATTCGTCTTCTACCGCTTAGGTGTCGCAGGTGGTTGGAGTCTATCCCAGCAACTATGGGCCTTAGGCGGGGTACACTCTAGACCAGTGGTTCCCAACCTTTTTGGTTTTGTGTACCCCCAGGGGCTAATTTAGTCCCGGTTTTGGCTCGATTAAGTCTTGATTTGGACCTAACTGAGTCCTGGTTTAGTCTATGTTTAGTTCTGGTTTAGACTTGGTTTAGTCCTGGTTTAGACCTAACTTTATCCTGGTTTAGTCCTTGTTTTGTCCCTCTTTAGAGTCCCATTCTTTGCTACAGTCCTGAGTTAGTCCTGATTTAGGTTTTTTTTTAATCTTTGAAAGCCAAGGTTCTATAACTGATCATAACTCCACATACCCTCTGCAATCTGCTCATGTACCCCTAGGGGTCCCTGTACCCCTGGGTGGGAAACACTGATATAGAAAGAGGCCAGTTGATCGCATGGGTGACACATTGCACAGACAGACAACTCTTCACTCTCAGAAATATTCATTAGGGGCAGTTTAGAGTCACTACTTCACCAAACACATGCATGGATTTGGAAGGTAAGAGGAGGCCAGAGGATCCAGAGACAACAGTGTGGATGTAGCATATAACTTAAAGCCTAATTGCTGCAAAGGAGATCATATGTAAAAGAGAGAACTTTATTTCTTTGTGTGTTACTTACATAAAATGCTCAAGTGTGCAACAATGGCTTTATTTGCAGTTTTACCAGAAATGCATTGATCTGGATGCCGCCTTTGCGTCCTTTTAGCTTCTCACTTCTGGACGTCGGTACTTGGGACAGACCTCAGTTGTCACCTCTTTTACGACATGACCCACTCTCTCTAAACACTTAAAAGGCTTGTCCAGTTCTGTGACATATGGCAGTGCTCCTCTGACTGTGCATTGTTGTGATGGCAGCATGAGGGACATCTGTGTTGTTTTTTTGTTTTTTTTACGCCACTGAAACTGCTCTCATTGACAATCAATTAGAAGACTTCAACGCGTTAAAGAGTCTCATTTTATTATGTACAAACAACAGGAGGAGACGCGGGGACATGGAGGCAGAAAAAACAATCCTTTTGCTCCACTGATCCATGTCAGACAGATGATTCCTCCAGGTAGATGTTTCACTCGGGCCGAAGCCGCATTGATTTGGCGGCATCAGTCGGATGTCACACATGCACTGAACAATGCTCGATGACTCCGCTATCCTATTCCCATTTAAATTGCCTCTATGTTTCCTTTTCTGACACCTGTTTAAATCAATGCCTTCCTCTGCAGGTCATGGGCTGGATGTACTGCGGCGCACACAGCAGCCGCCTCTCAAATCCACTAAAATCAACACAATAATTGAAATATTTTCAAGCTGATTACACCGAAGCCCTGGGACCGGCTGGTTGCTAAGAGTACGCTCCCTGGTTGCTAGGGGGAGTAAATCATCTTGCATTATTTGATTTTTGTTACTGATATGAAACTGCTAGTCCCTCGATTAAATGTCTCGCAGTCAAACACCTCGGGGATGGACAGAGAAGGAAAAAAAATAAAGGGAACCTGTAAAATAGCATCTCTAACTTGGCTTTTCCATAGGGCTTCAGCACAAATCTGTCCGCTTGTTTATGTTTGTTCCTGCCCAAATAAACAAGACGTGGGTCTCGACTTTCATTGAAGGAAAATAGAAAAGACAGCAAACCGTCCACAAATCCCACATCACGCCCAGGGTTCGGTATAAGATCATGAGTAATCTGCCTGTCCCTCTGATCAAAACAGATTGCATAGTCAAAAGCGTGATTTTCTCTTGCGCCGCGTTTCCGAGTGACAATTTTATAAACACAAATCAAAGCATGGGTCAGAAACAACAAGGGGGGGACATTGGTGGCATAATACTCTGTCAAAGTAGATCCACGTCAAATTGACTTTGAAAGAGTTTCTGGGCGACCTATGGGAAACTTAAAACTATATTGTTTGGTAACATACTTTGTGCACATAAGCAATCTACTGGAGCCTATAGTCAAAGATGGCTACCAAATATTCAATGGAAAGATAAACATCAAAGTCTGGGCGCTGGTTTTGTTTTATATTTAGCCCATAGAGCGTGATAATTTTTTGGTACATGTTGTCACAGTCTTGCCTGATATTTTAGATAAAAATACATGACACTGATAATACACATTTAATACAAGACACACCAAGACATTAGCCCTAACCCTGGACTCTGACATCTTCTAGTTGAAGTGTAAACACACATACACTGAGAACAGTATATGTAAAAGTTGTATCCTTCTTAAGCATATAATAAATACAACTAGAAACACTCGGAGAGCACAGACCTCCACCAAGCCATGAGGTCACTCACCTGAGAAAAACTCCTAAAGGCCCGGATCTAGCTCAGTAAATAATAAAGGTACACCAAATCTGTGAACATACTACTGAAAGAGAAAAGCCTCACCTTTCATTTGGTGTTATTTGTAAGTGTGTAGCTACATTTGATTCTGTGCACTATCCAATTCCATATGTACCCTCTATATTTAGAATCATCTGGATCAACATGACCCGGGTTCAACTATGTCAGATTATAAAATCTACCATGATGTGATCTTATAATAATTATTTGCCAAGTTCTAATGGCAAAATTAACCTCATCTCAAAATAGTAAAGAATCCTTTAAAAAAATTCCTGGATCCAGATGGTGATCTGGATCACTCCTAAAATGTAATCAATTGTTCCTTATTCCATTTCTGACATTTTCTGAAAAAATCATCCAAATCCATCCATAAGTTTTTGATTTATGTTGCTAACAAACAAACAGACAAACCAATGCCATCGAAAACATAACAAGGCGGAGTTAAGCAAAAAAAAAAAAAAAAAAAAAAAAAAAAATCTATATCTAACAGTGGTAAAGCATATTTTTAAAAAGCATGGATCACTTATTTATTTATTTCTAAACAACAATTTAAAACTCATCAGACAACTTGGCAAATTTGTGTAGTTTTGTTGCAGTTCCATAAATGTCCAGTAGTGGAATATCCAGCAGAGCAGTCAGCAGCAGTACAATATCTATTCCTCATGATAGATACATGGCTGCCTGACACTTCAGTGCTGATGTGATGCCCGCTGATTACAATGGACTGCACTTCTCCTCCGTCTCATATTAATACTGCATTGAGGAGGATTTTCTCCAAAGACTTGTCAGACATCGAGGGCTGCTCTGGCTCTGGCCTTGTCAAATCAGATCAGTGCTCGCCATAATGGTGAGGTCAAGTGGAGGGGCAAGCTCTTAACTCCATAACAACCTGACAGCCAGCATTATAGTACGATCTGGAAATATAACATGCACCACACATTTATATAAGACGACAGTATGAACTATACAAGCCAGGGTGATTTATCATTAAAAAGCCCACAGTCCTCCTAATGGGTGTCATTTAAAATCGACTGCTGCCTATTAGATTCAGTCAAGTCCCATGAAGATGATACTACACTGTAAAACCCAGTAGTGCATCTGACTAAAATAAGTAATGCTTAAATTAACTCAATAATAAATGTCACACACTTGCTTTTTTTTATAAATGTATATTATTCTTTATTTTAAAGGTACTGTAGGCAGCGTATGTGCTCCTACTGGTTTAAAAAAGGTACCGCAGTGTAAATCAAAACAATGGTCTGTGGGTTGCCAGGCTTTCTGCTTTTCTGATTGGACAATCAGCAATGCAGGGTTTTAGAACCAAAACAAAAATGTAAACATAAATAATTTGGACAATACGGTCAATCTTTTTTTATTGTGAATAAATCAGCTGTGCCTTTGTTATCAGTAAAACTATTTTTTAATTCAAACATGTTTACCTCATATCTTGGGACAGATGGGGTTATTTTTATGAAATATAATAAATATATACTGCTCATAGTACCTTTAAGTAATGTTTGTTGTACTGCCTAAATAATTTCTTTAAGTTCTTATTTTTGTTATGATAAATACAGTAAAAGAAAAAAAAAAAAAAAAAAAAAAAAAAAAACATGTCCTTATGTCAAAGAACCTTGCTATCTACAGAATTACCAACAAAAATAAATTTAATTTAAATTTTAAATGATAAATAAATAAGTTTTCAAGATATACAAAAAGGAAACTTTTTTTTTTCCATAGACTCTATTAAAATAATTTAATTTCCCTAAATAGTAGTGTTAATGAACTTAAATGATTGCAGGCATTTATTTCCATGTATACTTGAGGTGAATTAACTTGTTGGGTTTTACTGTGAGGCCATTTAACAGTATTGTTGACCTTGCTCAGATTTTTTCCCCCACCCAATTGAAAAAAAGAGAGGTTGCCTGACAGTTCGGCTAAACGCTGGGTGAGTGGTGATCACGGCTAAATAAAACCAGTCATTATCTGGATGTCAGCTCTGGCCTGTGGTAGTTGGATCGATATAGCAATCCTATTTTTTTTTCTTTTTTTTGTATTTACCAAGCAGCCCCTTGTAGCCTGAGTTGTCTTTTTAAACTGTGGTTTGTGTTTAACTGCTTTATTCGCTGTGTACCATCTGGTCTAAGTCTCCTCCTAAAGCCCCGGCCTGACAAGCAAGAGATATGTCAATGCAGTCCCGAGCACAAAGCAACATCTGCCATGCCTTGACGCCCACCATTGTCCGACCATTTAATCTGTCCCCCTCCTCCCCTTTAACACCCCACAACAGTTCCTTGGTATTATGTTTTGCCACTCAATTAGCATTATCATCCCCGCTGAAATAGAAGCCAATTTACCTTTAATGATTGTTAGATGAGTGACAGGAGTCGACCGCCGCCACTATCGCTAGATAAACTGTCTTCCTGACTGGTCGCAGGCCGGGGCGGGGGGGGGGAGGAAGTCACCAGCAGCCAATCAGGACGTCCCGATTTCAACCCCTTCAAACACCAACATTGTTCTTCATAGAGGCAGTGTGCTGGAAAATTGAGTCCAGATTCATTAGGTTTCCAGTGTGGCGCTCGAGTCGGTTAAATTGATACATTTCCTAACAAAATTGAAGTGCTTTTGTGGTGCCTGCGGATGGCTGGTGACCCCACTCGGCCCGCTGAGCAGCCCAAGCAAGCTGGATGGATCCATTAGGCCGCTTATAGACTGCTTATTCCTCCTCTCCCCATCTCTGACTGACACTGTAAATCTGAACCAATTTCAGACTCTAATCACCATTACAAACCCCTTTCCACTGTCCATTTGTTACTCCGCAATTCGTATACACTACCTAGATTGGTTCGGAAATACCAGTTTAGAGGAAGCCCTCCTGCTTTCCCCCATGGTTAAATGGCTCATGACTGGTCCCTATTCGCAGCTGAAGCGGAAAAAAAAAAAAAAAAAAACGACGGCGGCCACAGGAGGAAGTGGCAAATAACGCAGAGTAAAAACAACAGGCCTTCAAGCATTCTCCAAAAGATAAAGTTCAAATGAGGAGAAATGATTGTACTTTACCTTTTCAACATGGATATAAACACACATACTCACATTTTTAATAAAACTAATCCAGCCACAGTGTATGCTTTGAGCCAGCCCCAAGCCCAGATAAATGGGGAGCCAAAAAATAAGACAATACATGTGACTATCCGCAAACATTTTTTTTTTTGTGATTGTATGCTGGATCAGAAATGAGCCAGTCAAAAAGTACCAAAGTGTATGATCCACACAACAATGCTTTTTAGCTCCAATTTTAATAATTGCTTCACTTTTATCAGTGAGGTCACCTGATAAGTGTCATGTGATACATTCTTTACACAATGACAATCACATAATATCACAGTGAAAAGCTATGACAGAACATTATTCATTTTAAGAGGGAAGAATATTGATCACATAAAAACAAATCTAGACTGTTGTAATGAAATGTTACTCAAAGAAACAAGTTTAAAGTGCAGAAAACACTTGAATATTCCATGACAGGACCATCATCATGAAATGTAATATCAAGGGAAAATATTTCTGTTCTATTTGTTTGTACGCAGTCGTACTGCTTTGTGCCGGTCCCAAGCCCAAATAAATTGAGAAGGTTGCGTCATAAAAGGCATCTGGTGTTTAATAATCTTAAATTGACATGATTTGATATAAACTGTCCAACCTGGAGATAATCATGTCCATACATTACATAAGCATGTTTTTAATAAAACCAATCCAGCCACAGGGCGTCACAAGCCAGTGCGCCCTTTGTGCCAGTCCCAAGCCTGGCTGCACGCACCATAGAGGTCACAGAGGACCTCGGTATTTTTCTATTACTAGAATGAACCAGATATAAACCAGGACAAGACCAGGGTTAAACCAAGGAACAAATCAGGTCTAAGCCAGAAAAAAGTCTAAACCCGGACTTATTTAGGAAAAAGACAGGACTAAGTCAAGCCTAAACAAGGTCTAAACCAGGTCTAAACCAGGCCTAAACCAAGACCAAATCAGGTCTAAACCAGGACAAAAAACAGGACTTAATTACGAAAAAGACAGGACTAAATCAAGTTAAAGCAAGGTCTAAACAAGGACCAAACCAGGTCTAAACCAGGTCTAAACCAGGACCTCAGTATTTCTAAAATCCTGTGTACAGCCCTGGTTTTAAGCGTAAATGGAAAAAAGTCAGGTGTAAAACCTATGAAGGGAAAAGCCATAAAAAGTGATTGCAAGAAAAAACTGTGTTTGCTGTCAGTGAATGGGTAGGGAACATTAGTCATGGACTTTATATTTCAGAAATACAAGTTTAGAAGAAGCCATGGGAGGAGGAGGGGGAGGGCAAATAAAACGGTGAAAACAAAAGGCCTTGTACAATCCCTCAAAAGATAAAGGCCAAATTAGGAGGAGTGATAGATAATGATAGATGAATAAAGTGGAAAAAAAAGTCAGTGTGAAATTCGGCGGGATGACAGACAGGCCTCGGGGCCACACTGCCGGCTGTAGTATCGTCAGGCTGTCCCTTGAATAACAATCACGGTTACACCTCCAAAACATTTTCCTCATCCACTAGCCATTTTTACCCGAGCTTTTATCTGCTCAGTCAACCGCACAGCCCTACCACAGCAGCAGCAGCAGCAGCGAGCGGTGGCGACGGCGGCTCGAGGATATTATTTCCCCGTTGGCCCTAGTCATATAAGTCTGCTTAATATGCACTCTATAATTTACGAATTATAACCCGGAATATGGCTTTTTTTCCCCCCGAATTATCTATCTAACCTTCAACTTTGTTCAACTTTGAATTAGTGACTGTGAACACTTGAAAATAACAGGTAAAAAAAAAAAAAGAAAAAAGCTAAGTAAAGTCTCCCATGCATTATTTATGGCCTTAAATGATAGGAGTTCAATTGGAGGGCTTATATTGAAAAGCGGTGAGCTCACCCGTCAGTCTCTACATCTAATTAACTGCGGCACCTCGTATCCTCTAAGTGCAGTGGAAACACATTTTAATTGATATTGAGATGTTTATGCCCTTAGAAAGTAATTAAGATTTTCAATTAATCCTGTCTTATTTCTGGACATCTTGGTTCACTGTCCTTGAGCATCCCGGCGATTAATTCCCCAAACCTACAGTCCAAACGAGGGAACTTCAATTACTCTGCACCAAATCACAACCCTGCGAGTGACCTCATCCAAGGCTGCGTTGTCATTTAAATGAAAGCCAATACAAACCCAATTAAATCATAGAAAGATGGAGGAAATCACCGGTGTGGAGCTGTTTTTGTCTCTGTACTGTATATAGGCTTGTAAACTGGGAATTGCACTGTCTGTGGTATATTTTACATTTTAATGAGGCTTTCGAAAACAATCTCACCTCACAGAAAATAACAATAACAATATAATTTTATATTTTTAATTTTATATTCACTCACTGTTGTCAGTGAGTGAATAGAGAACATTAGCTTGTGACTTGATCTTTAGTTGCGCTTATGCTACAGCAGCTAAATGTAAAGAGCTTTGTCGTTGTATAGCTTAGTGGTAGATCTACGGAAACTACAGCCTGCCCTGGCGTTGTGGGTTTGAGTCCGGACTCCGACAGTTTTGCTGAATGTCTCTTAGCTCTCTCTATGCTTTGAACAATACTCTATCCTGTCAAAAAAGCCTAAAATGGCCACAAAATATCTTTAAAAATCACCAAAGGCTGCTAACTAAAACTAGATTTTGTGCAAATGCATTGTAAAGTAGCCAGTGCCGGTCCTTTACATTTGGGGGCCCTAAGCAGGATAGGTTTTTGTGACTATTTAAATTTGACCATATAACATTTTTATTTAATTTGAAGAAAATATTGACAGATTTTTCTAAGGGGATGAATGCTTTGAGACTTTTTTTTTGACAAAATCAGCAAGGGGGGCCCAGGTAAACAGGAATTAATATACAGAGCACACTGGACCCCACTTTCAGATAGACCATCCAGTAAAAATGGCCGGCTATTGCGAGCAGAATATTAATCAAATAATGACTAAGCCTTGGGGCCCTCTGCAGCTGCTTAGTTTGCCTATAGGAAGGCACTATAGAAGTATATATCAATCCATTCATCTTCTTCCACTTATTTCCACTAGGAGTCGTGGGTACTGGAGCCTAAAACTTTGGGCCTTATGTGGGGTGCACCCTTGATAGCGGCCAGCAAGTCGCAGGAGAGAGGACATGCAGACGCCACCCAGAGAGTTTGTGTGTTGGTTCGAGAATCAAACCCACGATCTTCTTGCTAGGAGGCCAGAACACTAACCACTCTGCCCCTGTGCCCCCTATAGAAATATATTTAATAGAAAACTCACTGGTACTGCTCTTTTGATGGCACAACTTTAATATGAAGTTTGATTTAAAGTACTACACAATTTGTAATTAATTTTAACATTTCCCCTGTCCCTTTATCTCTCCATGGCACCGAGATACAAACAAGATGTAGCTCAATAAATAAATAAATAGAACATAGTTAAAGGCTATATTATTTTCTATACACTTTTGCTGTTTTGTTATGTCTCTGGTTTAGTCCTTGTTCCTTAAATGCCAAAATGAGGTTTGCAGTGTTTTCAGGTCTTGTAGCCACAGATGTTAGAAAACTGGAACAGCTCAAAATGCATTAGATGTCATGTGTTTTAAAAGAAAATGTATGTTTGTGATGTACGGCTCCCCTGAGAGTTAGAGGATGGGGTATTGTGCAACAAAACATTGCTTTTAGGATATCAATACTTCTATAGTGGTCAATTAAAGCAAACTTTTCACACATAGTTGTTTTCCTGTGGGAATAACAGCCAGCATCTTACAGAACAGGACTTCTTACCCGCCCCCCACTGTGTGTCTATTTGCTTGTTTACACATAACACTACAACTGCTTACATATAAAACTGTCTGCTTCTTGATAGAACACTGCTTTTATCAATCAACTCCTGAAAAGTATTTCCATTTTCCAGATATACAAGCCCTTATATGAAAACATAATCCTTCTTATACAGCCGTTTTATACCTTTTGGAATTACATCTCCGCCAAACCTCAAACGTCTTCGTACAATATGACAACACTTCTTCAACTGTCCAAAAACCTACTATTGTCACGTTGAGAATAAATCATCGTTGCTGCTCGCTGCCCTTGCCGCTCGCTGTTTTGCTAACACATAGAGAATCACCTGTCCATCTCGGGCCACAAAAAGCATGCTTGGGGGATTATGGTGACATAATCTTAGCGGTGGCCTGCGAATTCGGGGAGCTGAATGGGCTCGAACCCTCTATGCCACGCTGAGATAACATTTGTCACCGGGGGTTGCTGGGTGTCCTATTCATAGATTAGTGGACTGTCGCCTTTTCAGTTCGTTGAAATGGCTTTGGCACCGCATGCATGTTTATTTTTCAAAAAGCTGGGCTCTCAGAGGACCAACAGGAGCGTCTCGGTCTCTCTCCTGAGGACGTCACTGGCCTCTGCGGCTCATGTCAGTCTGAGGGATACTGACTAATGCTTTACATGCACAGGTTCACAAGCACTGATATGGGTTTTGTGTTGTACAGTAGTTGTCAAGGCTTCTTAATCATAAGTAAACATGCACATTTGGGCATATTTCTTCTTTTATAGAGTCAAAAGCCTGTAATGTAGGCGAGTTTGGGTTTTTAAATAACTCAGATTATAACATTATTGAGAATTCCAAGAGACGTGAGCACATAACACCAGTTTTAGCATCACTTCATAGGCAACCAGTTAGTTATAGAATTGATTTAGAAATGTTATTAATTACTTTTAAAGCTCTTTGTGGTTTTGCCCCCTCATATATGTGTGACCTACTCTCCCCCTGTGTCCCAGGTCGCTGCTTTTACCGTAAAAAAAAAAAAAAAAGGTAAAACTTTACAATAAATTACCTTAATTTTTCCATTACAGTAATATTAAACAATGTTTTTTTTATGCAGATCAGGGACAGTGAGTCATAGACAAGGCAGAAGAAGTGCTTCGTTTAATATAAAAGTCACCAGATTTTTTTACGGTAAAAGTCTGGCAACAACAGCTGCTAATATTTTACCTACAGATTTTTTTTTTATTTTTTTTTTTTTATAGTGTATGCTTATAAAACCCCATAATTTAAAACCTATGGGCTAGTAAATCAAAATTGGACAGACAAAATTAACTTTGTTAGAGGATCTTAATTAGAAACATGTAAACATACAAACAAACAAGCAAGCAAAAATACAGCAAAAGTAAAAATATACAGGTTTTCTGAGTTTAAAAAAGAAAAAAAAAATCTGGATGATGATAAATTACCATTTTCAAAAGCACCGTGTGGTAATTTTCAAAAGAATGATAAAAACAACAGATAATTGTCTTATATACTACACATGAATCAACGTTTTAACATCTAAACTATGGCTCGTGAAAAACCCAAATGGATGGTAACCTTTAAAGAGCACTTAGCCAAAATGGCCAGTGAACTAAAAAGTTCATGTCTAGCCCTGGTTATTTATCATTCAGATGGTGACCAATACTTTTATTAAATGTTTAACCAGCATAACAAGTTTGCCACATGTCACAGTACACATATGTTCATATTACTGTGTCATTTTGGTCAGAGTTATATTGCATAATTACTCTAAACCAAAAACAGAAAAAACAATGTTTACCTGTGACCCGTGACACAAGCTGGGTATTTATAGTTTGTTTTTCGTCAGATTGTAGCCACCTTATTTTCAATTCTGACAACAGCTATAGGCCTTTATATTAGTTGCCATTGCCACAAAAATTGGCAGCAAAATCTTATGTGCTATACCTTTTTATTATTTATTGATTTATGTATTTATTTATTTATTTATATTTTTGCACATGAATAATGTGCAAAAATAATAATGAAATAATTTTTCATTAATAATAATGAAAAATGAATATAAAAAAGAGCAGTTTAGGGGAAATATTATTATTTATATTATTATTTATTTTATTATTTATTTACTAATTCATTTATTTAATTAGTTAGTTAGTAAGTAAATAAGTTAGTGCCATAACTAGCTGTGTTGTCATATTGTGCTGTTCCCCAATACTCTGCCATCTAAGGAAAAACAATAAAGCTATGCATAAACCAAAAAATAAACAAAAACACTCATACTGCCTAAACATAACAAATGTCCCTTGGTGAAATCCTACATCTTGTAGACCCACTGCAGCTCCAGCTTACCTCCAGTCTATTAAAGAGAAAGGTCAAACAGGAGGAGAATCCATGGGAGAATAAAATAACATTTTATATTATTGGGCCAATAAGAAAGCATGATAAGACGTATAGGTAAAACAGCACCATTTATTTTAGCACTTGGTTTAATAAGATAATATACTACAACCTATTGAGCAATATATGTCCATCTACCAATTATTTATTCATTGTTTATGATTTATATTTATCCATAACAGTGATTTGGAGACATCCCCCCTTCCCCCCCCCCCCACACACACACACACACACACACTTCATGTCTAAAGCCACTCTTTGCATCACAAAAGAGTGGGACGTGTTTAAACGAGATGTGACATTTGTATTTGTGCAGTAGGGGGATAAATAAATAAATATGGCCGGCCCTGTGATGACAGACAGAACGCAGCGGGAAGATCTTCTCCCTGACACCGCGCTCGCTGGTTAACTGTCACACCATTAAATTGTCTTTTGGCGTTGACACGTCGCTCTCTACGATTGGTTAGCAGATGTAAAAAGACGGAGGGGCGAGCACTCAGCAAACACACTTTTTTTTTTTTTTTCCAAGAGCATGAAATTGATATAGTGAATCATATGTGACAGTGACTCCTCCTGCCCTATAATTGATCTACATTAGGACTACAAGACTCCCAGACTGTGATTGCAAAGCCAGGCACATCGCTGGGGCTCTCTGTGTGTATCCCCAGCTGGCAGCCACTGCAGTTTATTCTTGCACTCTAGAAAAGATTACATCTTCAATTTTACCTGGGGTGTGAAGACCTCAGCGGGCCGGCCAGATATCTCTCTATAAGTGGGACCTTACTTATTGCTCTTTCAAGTGCTAGATCTATCCATTCACTGTAATTAAATTGAGCGTTTTAATCTGGTTCTTCTAATCCCGAGTCAAGTGTGTTGGGACTCGGATGATGTGATTTGAAAGGGAATACTCCTGATTCGCCGAAACACTGTTATCTCTGACGGCACTATTGAAATAAATTTGAAAATGAGGTTTGTGCACTTAAGAGCCCCACACACAGTCACATGACCTGAGCCGGTGCTTAAATGCTTTTGGAGGAGAGCAAGAGGGATTGTGGGAAAAGTTCAATCCGGGCTGTTTTTTTTTTCATTCTTTCTTTTTTTTACCAACTTAAAGGAGAAGTAAGTGATATGTTTGGGAAAAAAATACACTAAATAGAGTAGATTTAGTGTTCAGTCAGCATCAATGGTGTCACAGTCCTTTTGCTTTTTAGTAAATGGTAAAGAATTTCTAGTATAAAAAATCTATTCTAAAAAGTACAGATACTTTAAAATAGTATTACTCAGTAGTATTCAAAAAGTAAAAAAAGGGTTTACGTAAGTAGAAAGTACTGCAAGCTACAACAAGCACCACTACTACTACTGCTATCACTATTACTATTACCACTCCTACTATCACAGATATTGCTACTACTACTACTACTACTACTACTACTACTACTACTACTACCACTTCTCACTTTGCCACCAAGATAAAAAAAAACCTTGAGTATAATTAATTTGTTATTTTCCACCTTTAGTTTTATAGCCCATTCCATATGATCACATGATTATATCTATACATTTGCACTGTGACCTGGATGAATGAGAACATTAACAGACAATAATAGGTTTATTGTCAGTGTTTGATTTTATTTCGGGTGTTGTTTGAGGTAAATAAAGTACTCCTTCCCTGTACTGATCTGGCTATTGCGATGCTAACTACCGTCGACAGAACATTCGCCAAAAAGACTGAGTCACACTTTATTTTTAATTAGCGGCAGTATTTTTTGCCACACAAATAGTAAAACGTATTGTAGGTGCCAGATTTTGGTAATAAATAAGTGCTAGCCAAATGGTTCTGTTCTGAGCCAAAAACTTGTGAGGACGTCTTCACCAAATACGTCTGTGAGACAGAAGCGCCATGACCTCTGTATAAAGGCTCTGTGTAAAGGCTCAATGTATATTTTTAATCAAGTTGGAGAAAAAATACCTAAGACTGTATTGTTTCATATATAGCACAATCTTTAAGAAAATGTGGGAAACACTTTAGAATAACTCACGCTATAAAGCCGTGTTTGATAAAATATGCAACTAATTAAATGTAAAAGTGAATGGTTCCATTACTTCAACATTAATAAAAACTTTTGAGTGTTATGAGAGTTATGAACATTGTTATTAATGGTTCATTCATAAGTAATAGGCTCATGTAAATCAATGCAACTGTGTTAATTACATATCTGTTAACGCTTTATAGTGGTTAATCATTCTAAAGTGTTACTCAAATGAATTTGTGTGTATTTTGATGGTAATGGAGTATTTTCGATGGTGGTAAAGTTGGTAGTACAAGTACCAGTAGTAACCTGGTACCTCTCTGTGTAGATGTGATGTTTGTGATGCTCTGTTGTTGTTTGTGTGTCTCTTGTTGTGAGTTTTTCCTTTGTGTGCTGCAGGACAGGAACCTGCTGTAAACCAGAGTCAGGCCCAGTTAATTGTAACACAACTGCTTTTAATTCTTTCCTGGTAATAAATTAAATGAAATGAAACAATAGTAATAGTAATCAGTGGTAGTATTAGTAGTTGCAGTAGTAGAAGTAATAGTAATAAGTGGTAATAGTAGTAGTAGTCCTAATAGAGGCAGTACTTTCTAGGTAAATTTTACATTCCGTGCTTATTTACTTTTACTCCAGTTATAACTTTTTTGGATTACCTTCACTTCTACATAATATTACTTTGAGGTACTTTTACTTGAATACATATGTTGAGTATACTTCTCCCACTTCTTGCATATATCCCAGGATGCATCTGGCACTTCTCTTTCTATCAGATCTAGAAGAACTCATGCAGTTTGCTCTTTAAGCTCCAGATCGGGACAAGCCCCAGATAAACCTTGTTCTAGCCACTGTCCCGCAGATATAGGACCTCTACCTGGGAATCATTTTGGACATGATCAGGGTTATCTCTTTTCACTTGAGTTCCCCTGACCAACCAGGCACTCCCCCCAACAAACACAAACCTCACTCCCCAGCCAAAGAAGCTTGTTTGTCTCGGATTATAGGCACCCCCCTCCCCATTTCTGTCAGTGCATCCTTATTTGGCAACACCAGCGCCTCTCTCTCCGATTCGGGCCTTCATTTCAGTCAACAGTCCACTTGGCTCGTGTAAAAATCTGACAAACATGTCGTCTGCCAACTGCTCGAGTGAAAAACTAACATAGATTATAGATATTCCAAAATCACCAGATATAAAACATGTGGGAGAGTAAGTGCGAGAGAAAAAGAAGTAATGGGACAATGAATATATTCCAGGCAATTACCTCAAAGAGCGCAGTGCCATAATTTACGAGATAAAAGTAATCCACAACACAGAAACTAAAGAGCCGATCTCATAATGGATATTTTAATCAAGTCCTTCAAAGAGAGGAGAGGAGCCTATTAAATTCCTATTTTAATTTATGAATGAAGAAATGATTTGGCGTCTCTGTGAAATGAACAGACGCAGCGGTTAAGATGTTGTGGATAAGAGCTTAAAAATAGTCAAATCGCTTTGTAAATGCAGGGTTTCTCTTGTTTTGTACTTTTAACATGGTATCAGTTTTAACTTTGTGGTAAAAGAGTATGGTTGGTGACATGACAGAATGAATTTTACAAAATAGGATGAGTTTTCCTAAGTGTAACTCAATTAATTAAAGGATTTAATTAAAGATTACTAGAATAAAAATTGAAATGAACCCCCCACCTTTAAAATGACTACACAGTGCATGTGTGTACACTAATTAGACAAGGGGTCACAAGTGGGGTGTACTCTTTGTGCTGGTCCCAAGCCTGGATAAGTGGAGAGGGTTGCTTTGGAAAGGGAGTAAGAGCTCTGTGTACTACAGTGTGTAAAACCAAAGCCAAATCAATATGTGAATATTGAATATGAATATAACATAAATAACTGCATAATAGGAGGGAAATTATTGGGCAACCACAGATGAATACGCTCTAGACCAGTGTTTCCCAACCAGGGGTGCGAGGATCCCTAAGAGTACACAAGAAACATGGAGTTATTTAATAATTTCTTGTACCATCTCAGGCTTTCATAGACTAAAATAAACTCAAGTCAGGACTAACCAGGGGTGGTTCTAGACCACTTTTAACTGGGGGAGCCACACTGGGGCCTACTTTTTTGCCGGGTTGGGAACAGGAGACATCTTGATTTAAACTGACGGGGACTTATTTTAGAAATAACACTTAAAAATACCCCTGATATTATCTTTGTAAACATGATAAACATATCTTTCCCCAAATTTATAATGCTGGAAAAACCCTTGAAACAAATTTACAAAAACAATGTGCGAGTTTCATATGACATTTAGGACACGTCAGAGGGGTGGCCACTAGGGGCCACAGACTCACAGTTACAGGGGCACTAGTCACCCCTGGCCACCCCTATACAGAGGAATAAAAACAAGGATTAACAAAAAAAGGCATTACTAAAGAAGGACAAAACCGGGACTAAACCAGAACTAAACCAGGATTAAACTAAGTCCCAAACGAAGACTAAACCAGGTCTAAACCAGGTTCTGGGGGTACACAAAACTAAAAATTTGGGAACCACTGCTCTAGACAACTCTACACAACCCAAGCTCATAGACAACAACTCACTGATACAGAGCAAACCTGGATTTGAATTATGATCTTGATGTGGATCTATTTTATTTGTAGACTTCTGCATATTCAAATCTTACAATTAGGCTTATTCTTATGTGTTATTTATTTGTAGTTATTTACCACCTTTGCGTGTGCTTTTAAAAGTGCTAAAAAATAAACAATTTCCAAATCTTTTTTAGACTAAGTTGATAATCAGTTCCTTTTTATTTGAAATTGTTGTTGCATTATAACAATTTTTTGTCTGAGATCTTAGGGTTAGCTTAAATATGATTCATGTTAAGTTGTTGCATGATGAGAGCCAATTTTTGACACACTAAATAACAATAATAAAATTTCACTTCTCTCCTTTTTGTTGTATCTGCTGTTAGTGTCACAATCATTGACAAAAAAAAAAAAAAAAAAAGGATGCTTCCAGAAAAGACTGTCATCAATATTTCAGTGTGGTTTAAGAGGCTCAATAAAGCCGTCTATAGATTTAAGTGTTGTCTCTATGGTGACGATATATGTGGTATATTTACATCAGCGCCTCGGGGGAGGGGGGGTGCGTGCATGTGTTGTGTCCCCAAAAGGATCACAACACTAAACTAATCATGAAGCTTTGACACCAAGCATCTCTCACTTGTACATTTCCCAAAGTGGGCCTCTCCTTGCTTAGCACTAATTGCCGACGTTAGCGGCTCTGCGGACATCCTCGGAGACATCACTCAATATGTCTTTGCCACTTTATTAACATTTATGATGGAGAAAGACGATCTAGTAGGTACTTCGACAGGGGAGCTCATCTAAAGGCCTCCATTTGGGTAGGAAATAGAAACACCAATTCACTTCGCTGTGATTCTCTCTATTTGGGCTAACAGCACAAATGGTCCTAAATGGATGTCTAAACGGCAGCTTGTAAACAAACAGACAGCGGGGCGGGAATGGTCTGGGGCTACGGTGCAAGGAGGGACACTCTGGGGGGTTACCAGTGGGAGCGCTCCATAGTGACAGGATGTGATCACAGGCGTCCCAGCTGAAATCTATCCAGGTTACACGATACCCAAGGAGGAGGTTGAATTTAAAAATACAAATAAAAGAAATGACAAGGAGTATAAAGATAATGTAAGTAGAATGTGCTTTCTGCTAATACAACTGTGTTACTAATACAAAATAACATTATATGATATACTACTACTACTTATGCTACCAATACTACTCTTACTACTACTACCATTACTCTAAATACGGTATTATACTGCTACTACAACAATTGCTGCTTATACTACCAATACTACCCTACTACTACTGCTGATTATTACCTTTATGGCCACTACTGCTTTATGTACCACTGCTACTAAAACTGCTACTATCACTGTTTCCACTGCCACACAAACTTTGCCACAAAGGTCAAAAGACTAAGAAAACTTGAGTAAATGTACATAAAATACATATTCGGCTTTCCCCTGTCTCCCATCATGCACCAATTTATCCCTTCCTGAAACGACCCTCAACCTTAATCTGGGCTTGGGACTGGCACAAAAAGCACATTTCCAGTGGGCCGGGATGACGCAGGTTAGGTCGGTAAATAGCTGCTTCCACTTCCAAGAGGTGCTAAGCATTCCCAGAAAGAGTACCGCACCAGGCTATTTTTGGGATATTTTTGCCAGCTTTGGGATCAGTTTGGACCGCTTTGGGAAAGGTGGAGCTCCTTCACACTGCTGCGAGCTGATTGGACGAATCCTCACTCCAGTGAAAGCGAGAAGCAGGATAACAAAAAAAGGCTCTATGTTATTTTTAATCAAACTGTTCTTGTGATAAACAGCGATATTCACAGAAAAAAAATGTGCAAACAAAGGTAGCATATTAGCAACAGCTGTTCCCAGTTTAGTGTAGTGCAGATCTCACTTCGTAAATCAAAATATTGCATTTATAGTTTAGATTGAATTCAACACAAGTTAAACTCTTGATACTTTATGTTGAGTTGTTAAAATGTGGTTAAGTGGCACCGAGACTTGAGTTTAATGCACAGAAAGCCAGCACCTCACACTGCCACACACCAGGATTTATTTTGTCAATTGGCAATCATGTTTTAAAGTCAGTTTATACTCAGAAAGTACATATTTTTGAAAAAAATTACATAGCATTACAAAAGTCAAAACTTGTAGTTACTGTCCGCCTCTGTAACAATGCAAAAAAAAAAAAAAAACCTGAACCACAGAGGAAACAAGACAATCTAGGTATTTGTCCAAAGGGGTATAAATGACAGTGTGGGGGGTTAAAAGGTAGGAGATGACATAAAGTATGGCAGGTATTGGGGTCACGGCGATGGCCACTGAATTGTGCTGTGAATTGAATGAACCTCTCTTTAAAGGACTAGCATTTTATTGAGACAATCGCCGTATTAACATCCTGTTTTTCTGTGTGCGGTCCGAGCCATATCCGACCATGATTGGTTTTGGGGGTAAAAATGCGCCAGTCGTAACAGAAATGGAGCTCATTGTATGTGAATGGCCATCTCACACCACACACTGGCATACGCGCCTCACTGCCTCCCACTTTTGGCCCTGAATTGAAGACGGCCTAGCACTGAGGAAAATAAATAGATGGTTGAATAGCAATGGCCTCTGCCTCCGAAACCTTTTATCAGTGGGAATCTAACAGGCGTGCCGTTTCCGAATTTCAGTTTAGCCGCCGATTACGGTATGTCCCGGCATTTTATTCCCTACATCTCTATGCTTCATAGCCTTCAAACACTTCTCGGTAACTGCCTATTATCCAACAGTTCCACTCCACTGACCCTGCCAATAAAACTTTTCATATCCTTATAAATGAACTCGATGGCGGCGTCCTAAACATTTACACCGCGCTAACGGATCATCTCCACACCTCGGAATTGGCTAAATTCCCTTTTCCTTATGAATATATAGGAGGAGATTAGAGATTATGATAGCTTTTCAGATTGCTGCACCCGTTGAAATTAGTTTAGTGAGCGTTTACAGACCAAATTGGAACCATTAAATAGCGGATTGAATTGATGGCACATTCATTGTCTCTCCATCGGTATCACTGTAAAATCAATTAGCCGTCACTTTTCCATTCTCAATAAAGTATGATTGTCAGCTACGGATGAATAAAGAAGATCCCGACAGCCACTCAGAGACCAGAACGCCATGTGAAAACAAATGTGCGGCGAGGCCAGGGGCTGCCAAATGTGATCTGTAATTGTGCATAAAAGTGCGATTGTCTTCATCAAAGGGCCACTGTGCATAGGACGGGCCATTAGGTTAAAAATGTACCACGTCAAAGTGATATTCAGCATGAGAAATGATGCTACAATCGTCTCAGTGCAAGGGAAAATAAAGAGCACTTATTGATTTTTATCATTCATCAAAAGATCATTATTCTTGTAAATACACTGATAATGCAGAGGTCAAATGGAGGCAATAATGTGTTCACAGAGACTGTGTTAAAATATTCATGCAAACAATATTACAGAGACATTTATGTGTTTTATGAACCTCATGCAGCAGTGTATATGTTGTGAGTGGGTGTGGCCTGGTCCTGTGATGTTTGGCTTTTTTCTTATCAATAAGCCCAGTATCATTTGTTTAATCAAATCTTGTGTTTGTAAATGCTTTCAGCAGCATTCAGCTGTTCAGTTTTGGTTGCAAATCAAGCAGCATTATGTCTGTCAATTTGCCAGAGGCAGTGCTAAGTGTCCTCTGAGATCAGGACTTTCATCTAATTTTGTGTCTAATGAAATCAAATAGGGCCTCCCAATATCCCTCATCACACGGCTTTGTGCAATATCTGCAGCGAGAGCCGGGGCCCGCAGCTCAAGTCCCCTCTTTATTTTCTCTGTATAGAGTAACATATGAGCATGCATATGAAAATTACCACAGGCAGCAGCACCGCATATGCTATTATGCCATAGATGGCACAATGAAACAATGCCAGTTTTTCATTAAGCCATTTAGTCGAAGTGATAGACCAGCTGAAGCCTTCTCCTCCCCAGTATGCCAACAACAGTGTGGCCAAACAGCCTGATGGACCGAGGCCTGCGTCTTCACTCTGCCAACAGGGCTATGAACACTAACACAATGATGTCCACAATCGGCACGTTTATGGCAAAGTTGTCCTTTCAGTGCACAATTACCACTCCATTATATCACACAAAAGAATGTGGGGCAGCCATGGCGTTCAGATTTAAAAGTCAAATGTCTCATCATAGGGACATTTAAATACACAGCCTCCACACTCTCTGGTTTAATTTCTGCATTTGATTGCAAATAAATATACTTTAGAAATGTGTTTGATGAAAGCCAGCACCTTTTCATTCTCCTCTGAAAGAACTGGCTCTAAGCAGCTAAAGGGAGGCTGTGTGGAGCATATGATTAAAAAAGAGATGTGCCGTAGCATTTACAGGTATGGTATTAAATTCACTGTCAAGGCCACATTGGTCTAATTTCTCACAAAATTAATGAATCCTCGCCATCCCTGCTGCAATTACAGAGCTGTACATTGTACTGGTGGAGGAGGGTTATCTGTGCACAGAGTAAAGGGCTTTAGGATCCACAGATGAAAGCCCAGATGGAAATATGATCGGGTATTACTGCCTCATGTTATCAGCACTTCAGACTGCACTATATGTACAGATACATAGATGCTCATCTCGCAGGTAAATACTTAGATTTCATGAATACAAATGGTTGTTCACAATAGGCAGCCTAAGAATTCAATCTATATCAATCTGATTGTGCCACTATTCCCGGCCCTTGGAGAAGAATGAAGGGATCCGTCAGCCGCCTTCAGATATGAGCTCCGTGTTTGGCTAAAGCAACTGGGGAAGTCATAATAAACCTCTGTGTGTTTTGTAGTGGGCCAATAGCAGCGGAGCACTGAGCCGCGCCGTGAGATTGACAGTGTTTAAGGAGGCAGGCCGAGCAGCGCCGGGGTCAGCTGGTGTCCCAGGTAGAGGCTCAACCTTGGAGCGAACCAGGAGCTCTTTAATGTAGAGGAGCGAGCACGAGGTGAGAAAGGCTTAGAGGGGGTTTTCTCATGAACCGTGCCGATGTGGTTCAGGCTGAGGCAGAGGCTGCGGAGGAGACAGCTGATGTTTTGGGAGCAGGTGGGGCGCTCTGTCCACAGGTGCTGCACAGATGCCTGGGGAAGCACCAGTCATCCAGGGACGACTGGGACCAGAGCATCCCGGGCCTCTCTCTCTCTCACCCACAGCCATCGCATCTGCTCAGCCATCCTCCAGCAGTAATTACACGTGGCGCCGGGTGGGCTCCTGATGCATGCTGGGAAACAAGGACAGACGAGTGACATGATGTTTGTGAAAGGTTCAATGACAACAAATGAGTGAAAGTGTTGCTTTTTTTAAATGATGCCTCGCACACACAAGTAGGGTCAAGCACAGCCGCTCCTTTCCCGAGGAGAATTTCCAAGATGTTTGATATTTCAAAGCCATAATAGAGAATAAATGAAATGTATGAGGAAATGCGGCCCAATCGGTGTCATAATTGCTATTTGGAGGATTCATAATTACAGCCGTCAGATAAAGGAGCGCAGATAAAACGGACTCGAGCTGGTAATGGAAATCTGTTTGGAGAGGAATACTTTCTAATAACTCATTTTGCCTAATAAACTATAACCGATTTAATCTCCACCTTATCAGGCCAAGATTTCACCACTTTCCTTTTTAATTGGCTATTTTGTAATCCCGATTCCCAACAGAGAGGCTGGTCTGTCGAGCTCTCTGGAGAGTTAGCGTGAAATCAGTTTGAAACACTGTGTCAATCTCATTCTGAAGTGTCCATCTGGCCAGTGTACAGGAGCCAGGGACAGCACACTGAACCGCGGGGGCTCTGCGAAGGCAATCAACGGCAGATTTACACAATGTGTTAATGCAAATTTAATAGAGACTTCCTATCGCCTACTTTAATCTTCCATGTGTTCACAGCGTTAGCCCAAATCCTACTCTACAACACAAAAACATCTCCGGCAAATAACCCTCCTCAGCTGCCGGGCTTATATTGATTTCTTTAAATTGTATATTTTTATTTCCCTCTTTGTTTTAATTAAGGGAGAAGAGATGGCAGCTCAATAGATTTTTCACTTGGCAGGATTGCAATTAAAGCCGGGATAGGCAATCTTTGTCATTGCGCTTGACGTGACCAATTGCCCTATGCAAATAGCCACTACGGCAGCTGAGAGGGTCCAAAATTGTATTTATTTACTTAGTGCAACTGTTCAAACAATACTGACATAATAAACGCCTTGAGCAGATTACAAAAGACACTACAGGTGAACGGAGGAACATTTTAACATTTTAACAAACAGATATCATTCTCAGATATTATAACTGGCATCAACACAAAAAACATGTGCTGCAAGTTTCGTTCTTAAATATATATCATCTAAATAAATGTGTGGGTAACACTTTACAATAACTCACCACTATTTATCAGTAATAAATCATAAATAAATATGTAATTAGTAATATTTCAATTAATACATAGTTTATACATACCTTATTGACTGTGCCATTAATAATTTTGCATTGATTCATGTGAGCTTATAACTCATACAGAAATAACAATGTTTATAACTCAGTGGTGTTTATAAATGTTATAGTGTTGTGTAAGAAATGTAAGTAATGATTTGTAAACAATTATTATCTGGTTACAAATGCTTAACTAATACACAACTAATGCTTCATAGTACTGTGTGAGTTATTCTAAAGTATTACCAATGTGGGCTAACATGCACAATTTAAAGCCAGGCTTAAAATATTTGGCTCCTTTTTTTGACATATTGGCAAATGTTGTGGCAGTATTGCTGTGAGTGCGCGGGTTATAGTTTTGCCGACCGCAACAAGCACTTTTAGCAATACTTGTTAACAACTTGGCGATGCGGAAAAACTTAAGGTTTTCTGCTCCACATTTACAAAAACGGCAACAATCTTCTAACAAAGTGTTTATTGTGTTATTTTACTGCTGTAGTGGTTTGTTATTTTGCTATGGAGCTGGCACTTTATCCAATCACCTCCACGTATTTTACTAAAAGTCCCGCCCATTCACAAAATTTTTCCAGATTGATATAACATTAGCAACTTTTTGTCAGGCTTCCACTACTAAAGTAGAGATATCTGACTCAAAATGTGAGGAAAAAAATGGTATTTGAAGTTGTATTTTGGGTGGAACTCTTTAGACGCTAGTGGATAATAATAAATGTAATAAAATAAACATCTTAATATGTTTTTGGCTGGTCCAAAATTTCAAATCCGACCACTGCAAAATCTTCTTAGCAAATTCTTTCCATTGCCCTTTTAAGCTGATAATCAATAAAATTATTCCATGGTACCAGAAGACTTGATTTTCAATTTGAGACAATAAAACGGCGGTAATTTCCTTGTGTTGTGATAATGTATAATCACTCAGTAAGATTTTAAATTGATTTTTGTGTTGTAAACAGTTTTTTTTTTGGCAATCAGTAGACAAAATCAATCACTTTCCATGCAGCGCACACAAAAGCATCTCTCCAGAACTAATTATATAGCTTTATTTCTAATGTTGCACTGATGAATACATGTTATTATTATTATTAATAAGTGTATTTTCTATCGCCGCTTTAGTAACTTCTCCTGTGTCTATTCCCTCTATTCATTAAAGGTGGATCTATCACGCAGAGCTGCAGAAATACTGGGATCCTTCAAAGAATATTGCTTTGGGCCCTGCTTAATTAATTCATACACCCTGCCATGAGTTTTATGGCCCTGCTCCAGCTGTGGACTCCCCAAAATGCTCCCCACCTTTCACCCCGCCGCACGTCTACTGGCCATATACCAATGTTTAATTTCAATTAGGGAACGATTTGGTGAAGCATTATCTGGACGTAATAAAAACACACTTTATAAAATGAGTAAAATGTTCACAGTAGATTCCTCATCTGTGTAATCTTTCTCATTTTCTGTTTATTTGTGTGTCTCTTTAATTAAGGAGATGCACAGGGCAACTATTTACTTCTCTTCAGTGTGATATTTAACACACACTGGACACACAACAGCAATACTCATCATTTTGTACAAAGAACAATGAAGAATCTGTTAATGCTAGAGTTACTTTCAAGTATTTTAAACCTGTGATTCTCAACTAGTGGGTCAGGGCATAAAACTGAGCCACGAGGAGGTTAAATGTAGTTTTAATGTTTAACATTGTCACAACAGTTGTATTACAATAATATATACATTTAAGTGTGTGAAATTATTACAGATATAACTAGGTCTCACTATTTTGGACCATACAAAATAATACCCATAATGCACTGCAACCATTCAGAGATTGCAATGGATATGTGTTTTCATGGGACTGTGCAGTGTAAGCATTATAGCATGCAATGTAATACCCAAATATATGTTGGACTAAAAACTAATGCCTTTGAGTTTTCAGATGTGTTTTGGTTACAAAATGACAAAATTATGAGTTGTAGTGTATGCAGTGATGTATGTATGTATGTATGTATGTATGTATGTATGTATGTGTGTGGATGTGTGTGTGTATGTATGTATGTGTGTATGTATGTATGTATGTATGTATGTATGTATGTATGTATGTATGTACGTATGTATGTACGTGTGCATGTATGTATGTATGTGTGTGTCTGTATGTATATGTATGTATGTATGCATGTGTGTATGTATGTGTGTGTGTCTATGTATGTAAGTATGTATGTATGTATGTATGTATGTGTCTATGTATGTATGTATGTATGTATGTATGTATGTATGTATGTATGTGTGTGTGTGTGTATGTATGTGTGTATGTGTGTATGCATGTATGTATGTGTGTGTGTGTGTCTATGTATGTAAGTATGTATGTATGTATATATGTATGTATGTGTGCATGTATGTATGTATGTGTGTATGTATGCATGTGTGTATGTATGTGTGTGTGTCTATGTATGTATGTATGTATGTATGTATGTATGTATGTGTGTGTGTGTATGTATGTATGTATGTATAAGTATGTATGTATGTATGTATGTATGTATGCATGTGTGTATGTATGTGTGTGTGTGTATGTATGTATGTATGTATGTATGTATGTATGTATGTATGTATGTATGTATGTGTGTGTATGTATGTATGTATGTATGTATGTGTTGTGTCTGTATGTATATGTATGTATGTATGTGTGTATGCATGTATGTGTGTGTGTGTCTATGTATGTAAGTATGTATGTATGTATGTACGTATTATACTACGGTCAGATTTTGGTTTTGTCTGCAAAGCCTAGGGTTAGAAGTCAGTGAGTGTTGTGTCCTGTCTGATTTTAAATATAAATTTGTACTTCATTTTTGTAGAGCAGATAATCTGTCTGTAGTCATCTTCTTTTGTGTGGTGAGTGTCTTGTAAGGCCATGCAGGCTGAGCACTGGAGGTGCATATCACTTAAATAATTGCAATCAATCAAAATTGATGAATATTTAAACTCTTAAACTGAGACATTATTCAACCATTCTGTGACCTACTTTTGGATACTGACCCAGCATTTGGGCTGAAAGATACACACTAAAAATATCCCTCCTATGTAAACAAAGGGGTAACTGGTCAAATACAGACTTAATGTAGTTGGTTTATAGTTTTTTCTTTTTTAATGCTGAATTTAGCATCCTTGTACCTCCAGTTGCTGCCTCGTGGCCATTTCAAGCCACATATGTCCATTACCTACTTGTGCAGTAGTAGACACTTGTGACAGTAAATGCCTTTCATGTGTTTTATGTGCTTTGGCTCATTGTGTCTTTGTTGTCTTTGCTCTGCACTGCACCACTCCTGTCACCTACAGCATCAGGAACCTCCAGTGGGACCATTCTTATGTAAATCTATATGAAGGAAAAACAAGTGCACTGCTGCTGCTGGTGAGTGTCATCAGGGCAACAATCAGCCACATCATGCTTCTTCATTAAATGTGTGTGGGTACTTAACATACACACATGATACTTTTACTCTGAAGTATTTTAGTACGTTTCTCTGTGTTTTACCTTTACTTGAGTTTCTTTCTGGTAGTACACTGGCCTTGCAATCAGAAGGTCCTTGGTTCAGGCTATGTTTGGGGCAGTACTAGTGGTGGTAGTAGTAGTATTTACTAACTTTTTCATGACCTTTCCAAAGTAGTTTATATTTAAGTAAACTTTATAATACAAGCACCGTGTAGAGTCTGCATGTGGTACCCAGCCACAATGTGCATAGTAGGTGGATAGTAATTACTTAAATGACAAAAATGTGATATATTTTAACAAGTACTGTACCAATATTTGCCTATTTACTAGAAAATACAAAATAAAGCTATAAATATTTCAAATTCTCATCTATGTAACTTTTTCAAATCTTTCAAATCCACTTCATACTTTTTTACTTTTAATCAAATAATAAGTTTGAGTATTTCACTTCTACTTAGATTATTTTGAAGTAACATACTTTCCAGCTTTGTCTCTCTCACTTATATTCACTATAGAATTTTCAAACTTTAATCCAAGACTTCTTCTGATATCCAAATAAATTGTCCCAAATTGTCACTTTTGCCAATTAAGTTAATACTGAAAGCAGTAAATTGTTCTGTTTGAACTGAAAGACACTTGTTGGGGATCTTAGCTTTAAGAAATGGTCATGGGCATTGTGAAGTAATTAACAGAGTGCGGGGCAGAATAGTTTAGTGTCTTATCTGTATGACACACGAGGCCGCAATTTAAACAGGCCAAGGCTAAGAACAGGTAAATAAAACACTTTGATTTCATTTTGTGTCTAACAAAAGACAAGACAGTTAAAGGAAGAAAATGGATTTTATTATGGAAATGCTTTTGAGGTTTTAATTGGATGGACACTTCTCTTATCTTTGGACACAAACTTGTCCAAAAAAGTTACCCACTTCCAATTAAATCTTTTTATGTACTGAAGGGGTTTTTATTTTGAAGTGGACTGTATAGGCTACTAACAACAGAGGACATGAAGTTTGTGGGTGTGAGTGAAGAAGATGCAGGGGGCTCATGTAGGAGATCATTTGTGAGAAGATACTTTTGTAACGGGAGAAACTGTTCTATAATAATACACATTTCACAAATACTTATTTTAGGATGAGATAACCTACAACATCGCTTTTTGTATTTAGATATATTAATCTCTGCACCTGAAGATCCTCCTCATCCCCACCACCGCCAGTGTCTAGGCTGGTTCTCTCTCTGCGCCGACATCTTTCCTGCCTGGGTCTAAGCGCCAAAGTTATTTCAATAAATTCAACATTTGTCTCTCCAGGTTGAACTGTCTCTGTACTCCAGCCTCCTTCCACATGCATGTATACAATAGGTTAAAAAATGAATTAATGTGACAGTGAATGGTTGTCTGTCTGTGTGTCAGCCTTGCATATAACAGGGATATAGCCTAAAACAGATGGAATAGTAAATACAATGTACAGCACATCTTTACACCTTTTGCTTTTTGACTTGGAAATACATAGTTGCCAGGGGTTGACCTTAACACTAGCCAACCAGCCAAATGCAGGTACAAAAACAAAAACTCCCACTAGCCACTTTGGCTGGTTGTATTTCATGAATACCTATTGTATATCTTAACTTTAAAAGTTAAGCCTGAATTTATGTTGCTCTGCTTGAGTGTACACTATTTAGTAGAGACGATATCCAAATTTTACAGTACAGTATTATCACAATATTAATCTCGCTATACAATATTTACTGCAATATTTTGGCGTGGCTCACGGTTTTGTAGAAAAGCTCACAATAAGAAAAAGTATTCTGTAAAAATGCCCTTATGAGCCTTTAGGGATTTAGTTATTGTGATATTTCTTTTTAAATTTAATTTCTTTTAATTTTCTATTTTTATTTTTTTATTTTATTTCGTTTGTGTTTAATTTGAGATTAAAACTGAAAACATGTTTAATAACAATAATTTTATCATATTAGCTGCACTGAAATGGAGCAAGGGATCATGGTCTATGTAGTTCCCACTGCTTTTTTACCATTCTCCTGCAAATAGTGGGAGACTTTTAGTTGTCAGTATTGTTACATCAATTTATTCTGCCGAGGTAAATCGGTTTGTTTTTTATCCTGTCCATACGTTTACATTTCTTTAACAAAGTCTGGCTAGTAGAGACACTAACTGGCTAGCAACTTTTGACAAATACTAACCACGGTGGTCAGTGAGCAAAAAAGTAAATGTCAAGCCCTGATAGCCTCAGAATTAGATGGAAAAACATCATAGGAGCCCAGCTCATAGCCTACTGTCTACTCCACTATGTAACTACTGTATGAGGGATGAGGCAGAGCACCTTGTGAAGATCACAGCCCGAAGAAATGACAATAAATACAAAATCAGTGTCAAACACATGCTCATTAACGTCTCACAAAGTTGCAATCCCAGTGAAAATCAACTCTGTGTCAGTACGGCTTAGATCATGATGAACAACTCTTCAAAAATGGCCACGTGTTACAACGCTAACAACATTACAAACCGAGTTAAGAGCAAATGATTTCATTGTGTCTCACCGCAGACTAATGGAAAAGGCTGTTGCATTATTGCCCGTTTCTCCTGGAAGCTATAGGATCTGACATTAATCCCAACTGTGTGTAAAATTGAGGCAATAAAAATCCAGAAGTAGTGGCATCACATTTCAGCCCCTCAAAAATATAGATCGGTGGACAAACAGTGATATAGGTCTCTGTAAAGATTCAAGGAGGTTTCTCTGCTTTGCCTTTTGTTGTACAAGAGAGAGACATTACACCAATAGTGGAATATGACCTCATTTGCCGCAAAGAGGAAATTTAATTAACAGAGCAAACAGCGTCTGCCAACATGCCTCCACAGAGACTGCAGCGGCGAAGAAATACCTTCCACTAGAACCTGCAATACTGCCTTAAGACTGGACTAACATTTGGACACAGGGAGCCCTCATCCACAGCCTTACAAAGGATATTAATTGAGGCCATTTTGGAAAAGCACACTACACTGTTCAGAATACCAAAGCAAAGATCACAGGGCTGTTCCCGCACAAAAGGGGCACGAGCAAAAGTGAAACCAAGTCGTGACTGAGACCAGAGGCTAAAAGATCAAGAGAAGGTCAGTCGTTCAGAGGTTTAACGTGCAGATTAAAAAGGTGCTTTCCTTCTCAAACAGGACCTGACACATCCCAAGTTAGTTTAGTATTTAGTTTATTACGATAAGTTGTTTTAGCTTTTAAAGTTATGGTGCTTTTCCTTTCATTGCAATTTAGTCTCAACATAAAGTCGTACTATAACAAATTTGTACAAATAATATTTAATGAAACCATTTGTTTAAAACTACACTATTCTCAGCCCACTCGGTCTTAAACTGCTCACTTGACTTCACCACAGTTCTTCTTCACTACTACATACAGCATTTGGTGCCAAAGTAAACTGAATATCCTCAGAGGAACCAATATGTTTCTTTTGTTTATAACCCAGTGCAGTTCATGTTGTGGCCAAACTTACTTTAACACAAAGGGAAATGACAGAAGCTTAAGCAAATGTTTTCCTTAAACTCACTTGAGAAACAGATATCCAATTATTTTACTTCACTTTGAGAATGTCCTAAAGATACAATCTGTTAGACAAATATAAAAGAGCAGTCCAGTCACCAAAGTTTTATAAGTAGTAATTGTGTAACACGTTAGGAGCCAAGTTATGGCAACAAGCAAACTAGTTTTTGAAAGTTAGTTAGTTTCTGGACGTGCGTGTTGTAGTCCAATCATTAGTTTTTGAGTCCATGTCACGCTGCAGTCCTCAGTGTTCAAAAGTGGGAGTCTGACTCCAAGACAAGCCATTTTAGTTGAGACACGAGAATTTGAGTCAGAGTCGAATCTGAGTCAAGTCCTAATGAACTGAAGGAAAGTCCAAATCTGAGTTGAGCCACCAAAATGTGTATATTCCTGATGGTGCAACAGTATTTATAGATCTAACCACACATAATAGCTGCCTTCTGTAACTTATTAATGTATAAGGATAGTTAAAGAACTTCTTGTCAAAATGTACGTGTTCTCACTTGAACTAACAGCTTTCCCAGTTTTGCTCACGCTCTTCCTCCATCGCCTGCCGACAAATTAAAACAAAATGTAGTGGCCGGGAAGAATAAGGGTGTTTGATTGAATTAATACTTCACCTTTGAGCTTTACTAATGAATCTAGGTGTGGCGTTGACCTTTTCTGTGCCTTCACGACGTGCTAACATCTCAGCGGTGTGTGAAAACAGCACCTTCTCATGACGGCGGACGCGGTGCTCCATTACACATGAGGCCATTCACGGTGATGATGATGATTATTCTTCTGCTCTGTGCTCTGCTCTAACGCTGGCATCGCTACTGCTCTGATGGTTCAGTGGACAAAAACACTAAACACTTAGAAAAACAGAGATGGAAGAAATACTGCATGTCTGTACTTAAGAAAAAGTACTGTTGGTTCGAAACAATAATACTCAAGTAGAAGTACTCAACTAAATTGTTACTTGAATAAAAGCAAAATTGTATTGAGTGTAAACTACTGCTACTAAAATGACTACTACTACAACAACAATTCATTCTACTACTACTATTAATACTACTAGGGCTCCTATTTTCACTGCTACTACTCACTACTACTACTACTACTATTACTATCTGCTTTTGTACTAAGGTCAAATAAATACATTGGCAACACTTTAGAATAACTCACACTCTTAAGCATTAACTACATATTAGTTAAGGATGAGTAAGCAGTTAATTAAGCATTTATTACTTTACTACCTACACCACAGAGTTATAAACATTGTTATTAATGTTTAGTCTTTGAGTAATAACCTCATGTAAATCAGCGCAAAATTATAAACATCAGCGGTAATTCAGATTCTACAAAGTGTTTATTTATTACATTATTCTTAATTACATAGTTATCAATGCTTTATTACTGCTTAATATTGTTAAAGTGTTACCAATTTGTTTAGAGCTTAAAAAAAACTTGTGCAAAAGTAACATTATTCATATAGCAGTATAAAATTAGCACAAGTAAATTCAAAGGTATGTTATAAGACGTATCTAGAAGTAGTATCTAATAATAGAAGTATCTATTTTTTCCACTATTCGACATACATTAGGTGACATACTAATTCTGATTACTGCACAGGCCTTTGTCTCTATACGTCTCTGTAAAATGGTTTATTGTTCTTCTAAATTCAAAGTAAAAAGTGAGCATCCCCCCAAACTTGAGTAAACAATTTTAAGCCCTAATTTGGTGAGAGATGTGTCTGGCCCAGTGGCAATGTGCGACTCCAATTATGATAAGAATTAAGCACATGCAATCAAAAGATAGAACAAGATAATGTGCAAAGATACATCTGGCAGGCGAGCAATTAATTGGAGGAGCATAACACCCTGCCTGTGAAAGATGATGTTTCAACACTTGGGCATTATTAATGGCAAAGTCTACTCATTGCTCTGTGTTTCTGTGAATTGGAAAAAAAAAAGAAAAAAAAGAGAAAAGGATGTGACGGTGGGGAGAAGGCAGACGGGGCTGTCAGGAAGTCCACCCGGGAGGCACCAAATGACCAAGTTCACAAGTTGATTAATGAGCGCGCTGCCACCACCACTGTCAAACCCTGACACTGATTGTGAAGCGTTTTCATGTGTCAAAAATAATAAAAAAAAAAGTATAGCTGACGATTAATCAATTTAAAAGTGGGAATGGCTCATGATTCGAACCATACATGATAGAAATATGTGCTCTGACCTGCTAAATGACACACTTTGACGAAGTGTTAACAGTCTGATACAGGATTGTCTTCTTTGTATATTTCTGACATCAAGCACAAAGCATTTACTCTGTGACTCTGAAACACTATAAACAATAGGGCTACTAGCAAGTGGATGTTCAAGCGTCACAATACAATACACAGTATATAGATATCACAGTGCTGTAGTACTTGCAATTTTGTAAACAATATAATTTTGGAAAAACTCGCCTGTATACAAGTACACCACCAAATGCATGTGCTAGTGATGAGAACATGTTTAATGCGAGCAGTTGGACTATTTTTTTTACAAGAATAAGATGAACTGTGGGTCTAAGGGAACACTCTGGTACTGGGCTGACCTAAAGACCTGCTCTGACAGATCTTTCTCATTCACTATGGGCTATTTATAGTCACAAATTCACCTAACCTATGTTTTTGGACAATGGGAGGAAGTTGGAGTACCCAGCAAGAGATCCAACAGTAACACAGGGAGGATGTGCAGAGTCTACTTCAAAGATCGTGACAAGGATCGAACCCACAACCTCCTTGCTAATGATTGTGAGGTGTTTTTGTATGTCAAAAGTTAAATACTATAGCTGATTTGTGGGATTGTCTCTCAGTGTAAACCATCTTTTTTCCTTTTGGCTTTTCTCTTCAGGGGTCATCACAATAAATGCTCTGCTCCTAGTGTGCAGGGATTTGCATATTCATTTGGCCTAAGTTTTATCCCAAATGTCCTTCCTGACCTAACCCTCTCCATTTATCCAGCCTTGGGACTGACACAAGAGTATGCTGGTTAGTGATTCAAACCATACTAATACTAATATGTGCTTTGTGCAGCTAAATCACACGCTTGGGCGAAAAGGCTTGTTTTGAACAGACTGCACTCTGATCTTGACAGACAGGCTTGTCTTTCTGAGCAGTCTTCACTTCAGAAGAGAAATGGTGCTAGTGATGATAACATATGTTGAATGTGTTTGGCTGCTGACTGGCCAACTGTTAGGAGAGATGATGAGATTAATTAGGAGGAGGATGGCTACTGAGGGAGAAATGAAGCTGTCATTATACAGTATGTGTTGAGTAATGATAACCGCCTTGTCTCCGCTCTTTTTTTTTTAAAGCAACACAATGTAACTTTTGATTTGTATCAGGCTTCCTCTTTGATTCATAAGACTCCAGACCTAATTTTGACAACAAAAAGGACACGCCCTCTGTTGGTGTGGTATTTGTTCTGCTGTTTTTGGCGCTTAAGGTCAGGTTTGAATCTACCACATGGTGCCAAACTCTTCAGACATGCTGGTTGCGCCAAGAAAGGAATCCAGCGAAAAAATTCCCTAAATTACCCATGCAAATATTTCGCTATGGCCAAGGTTGTATGAAAAAAAAAATGCAGTCAAAAGGGACAACAACAGTGACAAAAGAAAAATAATGTTTCAGTGCATTAGCGTTACCATTTCCAGTTTGTATATGAGACTGTACATTGTTTGCAAAAGGTGGATTGTGTATGATTTATCAGACTGTGTATTTTTTTAATTCAATTTTTAGCTACTTACTTACCTTAGCAGCAGCTTGTAGAGTGACCTATGTTGTAGAGGACGAGCGCGAGAAGCACTCAGGGGTTAGGGAAGGGGCAGTTCGTCATGTTAAGAGCTGACCTACCACTAAGATAATTTTAGAAACATTATTTTGAGGTCCAATTACGACATAGTGTTGCTTTAACTCTGTCTGACCCAATTAAAACCGCAGGTAAACATACTGCCGCTGTGGTCGTGGAGGCCCCCTGCCCCTCGAGACGCTCTCTGAAATGAAGCTGTACATTTTATCTGTGCATCACGGTCGGGAAAGTCAACTTGACAGAACGCGGGTTCACTTGATAAACAGTCTATCTAGGGCATGCGGCGCGGAGCAGGTCTCTCCAGGGGGGCGCAGCCAAAACCCAAGACATTACACAGAAACCCAAAGCAAATTATCCTGACATGGATGAAACAATAGCAAATTGGACAAATGATATAATTTGAGTCGTATAGGCCCCAGCAGAGTCTAGTTGTTTCTTGCACTCGGAGGGATTTGGAAACAAGAATAGTGTGTGATGGTAAAGGTCAAGCAACAAAGGTAGCTGCTTGTGCAGTTTCCATTGGAAGACATGCTGTCCCTGAGAAACACGCGCCTCACCAAATGTATTCATCATTATTGTGTTCCTGTTTTTGTAATGCGCCTTATACATGTATAAGAGGAACACAGCTTTCATTATTCACAAGTGTTTCTGTCCCTGGAAAAACAGAGATTTGAGGGATTGTCGAAAGGTGCCAACCACAAAGCAGGTCTGTCTCATCTTTCCCCACATATAATAAATCATTTTTTCAATATTTCCGACAGCAAGCCTCCACGCTGCTTTTGATACTGTCAGTAAAGTATAAACACTCAGACTGTGTACTGGCAAGAACCTGATGGTATACAGTAAATGCCATGATACAATACATATTATCTATATATCAATGTAGCTCAATGAAATATTGCAAAATTTTCCAGATTTTTTTTTTTATTTCCTTACATGGTTGTAAGTGGATGGTTTGCTGCTGCGACCCTGTAAAAGAAAAAGCCGAAAGAAAAGAAGTAAGTACAAACCCAAAAAAGAAAATCAATTGTCTCGTTCCAAATCTGTCGTGTCCGGCTAATTAGACTTGATTAGAATGAGAAGTGACTTCCTTGACTTCCAACTTGAAAAAATCAATTACGTCTTTTTCTTTTTAGGTCAGACGAACAAACGTGTTAAATAAGTTCAATGGGACAAGGGCCTCCGTGGGGATTCCTCAAACGCAGTAAGGATGTGTCCCTTATAAAGATGCCGGTGTAGCTTGGGGAAATCTTAGTCCGGACTGAGTATGCACTTTTCAGCAGGAGGCAGGCGCGGCAAGTCATTAATCACTTGGCACTCTGACACCGAAAACCTTCTGCCCCTCGTAAGGGCAAAATAACCTCCGACAATGAGAGGAACTAAGTGGCCGGAGACAATGGGATATTGCATTATAGTTTATGTTGCTCTCATAAGCAGTCGGCCCGAGAAGATGGAGGGAACCATTGGGGCGACTGGACAGAGCAGCAGGGGAGGACATTACACGCTCAGTCTCAGGCTAAAGATTCAAAGAAGTGCAGAGTGGAACATGGCTCGTTTCTCAATATGAAAGTAGGCCTCAGTGTTGTTGTTACCTGCACATTTAGGGCTGAAAAACAAACAGCGAAAGAAAAAATGGCCACATTCAAACAGCTCAGTTTATGGACGATTACCACAAAAATGATACACAGCCATTAAAAAAACATTGTATCACCTTGGTACAGATATGTCCAAAGTGCACCTGACAGTATTTCATGTAGTCCTTTTTAGATAAAGTGTATTACCCATGGCTCTCTAACATTGTTAAGAAGTATTTCAGTAGAGTTGTCATTTGCCTACACAATATTTTAATCGAATAAATAAACAGCTGCCAGTATTTTACCGTTAACTGTTTTTTTACAGTGTATCTGACAATTGTAAAGATATTGCGCCCAGACCTGGACTCAAACTTAAAGATCTCCTAGTTCAGGGGTAAATGCTGTTATCATTGAGTCACAAAACTCTTGTATGTAAAAATCTACTACTAATAATACTTTGTTCTTTTAGTGAGTAAAATCTTGGTGCGTATCTCAAATCACCAAAATTAATGTTTTACTTTGCCCATTACTGACCTTTCCTGAAATTTTCATGAAACTAAACTGAAATAAAATCCTGTATATATTTAGCACACTTAACAGCATTTTTTCAGAGAAGTAGAAAACCACAGTATTATTGAAAGATAAAGTTATAAAGACTTGCTCCTGGGATTGCACTTCCCTTTTTAAAGATGCAATTGTTTTTTGTTTTTTTTAAACTGTGCATGTAAATGTTTTAAAGGTCACATCCTTATGATTCTGACAATATCTAGAAGTATTGTCGGCCCTCGGAAATGTTCACAATTTAAAATCTAGCTCTCAAAAAACAAAAACAAAACAACAACAACATCTGTGTTCTTGTCAAACCTTCAAAAAGGGAAAAGATATTGGATTTGAACACTTATCATGCACCTGCAGTTATTGCATGTATTGGTGAGTGCAGGCATCGCTGTCACTGCAAAACAAAAAGGCTGAGTCTGCTCCTAAATTGTGTTGTCAGAATCATCACAGAGCTCCTCTCCAGTGAGAATAAAGTGAGTGGGAAGCAAAAGTGACAGATCTGACAAGTTGAAATGCTCTCAAAGAAGTCAAAACAGAGAAAACGACATATGATTTTGCATCACCAATAACAGTAACACAAGTAATGTTGCTTACTGACACATGACAAGCTGCAGTGACACGGCGCCCTTAAGGGTCTGTGATGCTGCTGTACTACGTTTCCCACAAACCCACTTTGCTACGAGTTTTATTGCTAACAAACCATAACCTGCTTGGCGGAGCAATGAAAGCTTTTAGATTAAAATCACAATTGGAACTTATGCAGCTTGTGTTTTTTGTTTAAATGTTATTTTAATAATTTTTTAGTTTGATACATTAGGAAAGTATTTTATCTTTGCAGTGCAATTACTACTTACCTATCACTATAGACCCTGCTCGTGTTTGTAAACAAAATGTTTGCCAAAAACTGGTACTGGAAGTTAAAAAAAGTGGAGTTAGCCACCAAACATCGCAAATTATGAATAATCCAGACAGGTTTGGCAACTGATAACCACTCTGCCAGAGTAATATCAGAGCCTGGTTTGATAACATTAGCGAGTGTGTGAATGTTTAGCCGTTTTATTTAACGTCTGCAATTAGCATACAGTAAGCTAACGTCTATGTAATTTACATTTCTTAATTTCAATGTTATGCAGAACAGTTACAGAAATGTGGTGGAACACAATAGCTCAGATTTTTTTCATCAAACACCACAAATCTTACTTTTAGTTAACTTTAGCAAATGGTACAGATTCAGATCTAGGTCAATTCAGAGCAATTTTAAATAAATATTATAATATATAAACTATAACCATTTGTCCCTGCTGCCCAAAAATGTCAAAATTAATATTTTTACTTCGCTCCCTCATAGAAATGAATTTGACAGAACGTTAATCTTGACACCAGGCTGCGTGTGCAACTTTTTTGTCATCACGTCATTCCTGGAAGGGTCTATACTATGTTGTTATAATGTATATGAGCTACAAGTAAACCATTTGAAAATACTGAAACTCTTTGTATCTGTCTCAGTAGAAAACACAAAGCCCACTGGCCATGCAATACTAGGAAACCTCGGAAACTGCTACCAATAAATACATCACATTAGTTCAGTGGAAAATTGTGTTTGGAAATATTTTATAAAACACAAAGTTATGTTTATTACTGATACTGATGTTGCATTATATTGATCACAAACATTTGGAAACCTGAACTGATAAGAAAAAAAAAAAAAAAAAAAGCAAGTAAGACATGCTTCTAACTCACATTTGCATGGCGGATCTCCCGAAGGCCAGCAGCTGATTGATTAATAGAGACAGAGCATGCCAAGCCATATCAGGGCTGGTGCACAGGTTAAGTGGTGCTTAGATTGTTTTATACAGGCCTTGATTAGGAGATGAAGCAGGAGAGTTTGATCTCTCAGACTCACCGACCTCTAATCACAGGGGGTCTGTCGATCCAACCTGCCCAACAACTTCAATCAGACACACTCGAGTTGGGAACTGTTAGCGGACAAAGGGAGGCAAATGGGAAAAGGAAATGTGAGAACAAGAGATATAATTGTTTATAAAGTGTTTAATCAAATAACAGACAAAGTGATTGTCACACATTGGTAACTAAATCTTGAACAAATTAGTCTTTACATTTAATTTTTGAATGTTGAGGCAAAACGCAATAGCATGTCTGCCTCTACATAAAATGTAGTCCTATTGAAAGCTAATTTTATTGAGGAGGCTGATAATGTTGGAACAATAAACAAGTCAAGTGATGTTAAGGTGAGAGACATCATTATGGAATATGACTTAAAGTGGCTATATTATGCATTATTCATGTATTTTAAATCAATCTCGGTCCCCTCTAGAGCAGCATTGTGTGTTTTACAACCTTTAAAAACATTATCTGAAACATTATCTAAAAGGAAACATTGTTAATAAGTACTCTAATGGTGCCATAAAGAAACAGATGAAGAGACCAGCAGAGGGCAGCAGAGCGCAGCAGAGAGTGTTAAATATATAATCAAATAAAAAGAGCATTTCACTTACTTAAAATTTTCACATTTTACAACACATTCCATTTTACAACAAAATGAAGCGAGGATTCAGTGGAAACAGAGCAGTACATCATTTTTTGGATAAATGAATGAGAGCAGACTGGATGTAGAGGACATGCTGATTGGTCAGTGCTTCCTGGAGTGAGTGGAGGCTTGTGGAACCGAGCGTTTTGAAGCCTCCGAACATCTGTGCCAGAAATTAGAGGATTACTCAAACATGCGTGAATGAAGCAAAACTCCAGGTGTGTTTTTGATGTGGGGAACAACATTATAATGTGTAAGATAGCTCAGAAAAGTCCAGTTTGCATATTATAGCCTTTTTAAATAAACCATTACTATTGACAGTGTTTTCCAGTTGGTAAAGGCGAAAGTAGCCCACTCCCACTGTTACTGTCATTGTGTCCTTGGGCAAGACACTTAACCCACCTTGCCTTCAGTGTCTGCCTACTGTGGTGTGTGAGTGAATGGGTGAATGGTTCCTTGATGTTAAGCGCTGTATAAAAATGTGACCATTTAAATTGGTCATGAAGTTGAATATATACTGTAGTTTTAATGTATGGTTTATTTTAAGTAACTTAGTTTTTATCTAGGTGAAATTAAGGTTGCTGTAAAAATAACTTGATAGAGTTGACAGAGCAGTTAGCATCCCTGCCTCAAAAGTATAAAAGTACTTTTAAATGCACTTGTGAGTAAAAAAGTAAAAGTTTTCTGCACAGACTTGACAACTCATGAATGTGTTAAATATAAGGGATTTTGCTAAAATTGTGCTGAAATTAACAAATCAGAGCAACAGAAGAGACTGAATCTGTCGCTGAGGTCTTCTGTCTTTATTATTCTGATGTTTCTAAAGGAGTACTACTGTACTGCATCTTTCATGGTAAAATATTGCATATCTACAACGAGTGCAGAGCAAAACTTTGTACTTCAAAAAAAGTCCATAAATGTAGTGGAGTAAAAAATACAGATACTTGCTCTAAAATTTTGTGAAGTAAAAGTAAAACTACCCCGTGTAAAATGTACTTATGTAAAGTACAAATACATGAAAATTGTACTTAAGTAAAGTAACAAAGTACTTTTACTTCATTACATTTCACCACTTAGTTGGGGGTATGAGATCCACTCTGGCCGCCAAAATAGGGTACATTTGTGACTCTAAGTTGCCCACAGTGAATGAATGTGAGCGTGAATGGTTGTCTCTGTCTCTGCCTTGTGACTAGCCGACCATTGTCCAGAGTGTGCCCCACCTAAGGCCCAAAGGTGCTGTGTTAGGCTCCAGCCACAGGCAGCCCCTGACGGTAACAGGCAAGATGATAGATGACTGAATGACCTTTGGTTCTGTTAAAAAGTGGGCTGCAGGGAAAAAACTGGGTTCCACAATCAGGCGAGTTGAAAACGACTGTTCTATGGGATTAACAGAAGTTTGGTTGAGTCCACGGAAAAGCTACTCTGATATGTTCATAACAAAGTACATCCAGAATTATGTACATTGTCCGGCTGATGAGAAAACACAAAGGTTTGGAGGTTTTCACTAATTTGCCCCAGCGCTGAAGTCTGCACACTGCTATATAATTATCTACTTCATCAAAGGCAATTATGGATGCATAAATTGAATGCATGTCTCCATCCCCATTGTCCCCTTGCATATTTGTCCCTTGCACAGATAACACACTATTACCATCACAATGGGGCTGGAATAATGAAGTTGGCCAGCTGGGGTTAAGGGGACATGACAATAAGTGTGACAAGCCTCAGTCAGGCACAGAGGAGCAGAGAAAGAGGGAAGGACACCTATTGACTTGTGGGCGTGTGGAGTTAAATGAATCACAGACGCCGTGGCTTCAGTGATGCTCTGTCATGCTAATCACAATGTAAACAGTAAATAAAAAGAGCAAAGTAGTACATTAAAGTCAGTTCAAGCACTGTCATGTGTCAGGGACTGTGATAAGTCGAGTAGAAGCAAGTGCTCAGAGGTTACAGTGCAAAAAGACAAAGGCACAACTAAATTTACATTGCTGATACACTTTTTAACACTTTTGTAAACACACACTGAGACAAAAATACTGTATAGTACATGAACTGGCTACTTAAAACAGATAATCGTTTTACTTACCTCATTTTAGGCCCCTCCCTTGAACCCTTTGTCAGTCCTGGTTGGTGACTCTTGTGTGATTGTTGGTAAGATACAGTTCGCCCAAAATAATAAAAGAAAAAACAACCCAGCAGCTTTCTTACAGCAAAAATGTGCTACCTGACAAGACCAAGGAGGTGTTTCAGGAAGTAATGTCTAACTAAAGTCTACACAACGCAAATGTGACCAACACTGGTAAAGTACTGTGAAGCTGTGCTATTTCTTACAGTGCCCCTACTGGCCTGAGAGACATACAACAGTTTTCACAAATGTCATGCAGACTGTCAATAAGAAAAATGCGTTTTTAGCACAAAAAACACATCCAAATTACTTCTTTTTAACATTGATTTGAGCTTTCTCAGATATAAGTGTATCTGTGAAGTATATTGTTTTGATTGTGCTATTGGATGTATTTATTTTACCTCTCTGTTAGAGCCATTATGGGTTGCTTAACTATCTTAGTTTGTAAAAGGGTACACAAATGAACTGTGGCATTATTTATCTAATATATAATACAAAATATCACTATTTATTATTGGTTGAGTGTTCTTTTGTAACAGATGGTTGCACAACAGATTACTCAGTCATTTAGAAATCATCAAGAATAAAATAGTTTTTCTTTAAAAATTATAATCAGCACTTTTATTTTCTCAGTATTTAGATAACAGTGAAGCAATTTCATTATTTGCTATTAAAAAGTTGAATTGTATTTTGCCTCTTGAGAGTCTCTGAAATGTTTTTACTTTTATCAGCGCAGCAGGATCCCTCCATGGATCTTCAAAATAAAAAGTCCCAAACTGACAATTTCCATGTGATTTGGTTGCAAATATTAGACACACTCCAGTAACCTCAACTCAAATTTCTCATCAGCCTCTAATATGTTATTGGTTCTTCATTCGCTGCCGATTGAAAATGCAATAATCAACAGAACAGCAAAGATGTGTAAATATTCAAATAATGTCTCATATTTGAGTTTCTAAAAGTTGGCATTTGTCAGACAGTCACAGTGCTGTGTGAATGATGGCTTTTTAAACAACTATTAATCCTCCCATCTAGCAGCCTTATCCTCAGTCAACGCAAAAACTCATATACTAAATCTACATTATTAGCCCAGGCGTTTTCCTTTTTTTAGGGGTGTTTTTCCCAAAGTTACATTGAGCCCACCAGGTCTTCATCTCTCTGTGCGAATCCCTGGCAGCTCATATATCAAGAGAGATCCTCACAGCGGTCCTCTTCCTTCGCTTTCAATGCACAGGGTAAGTATTTTAATTAGTTGGCTAATTGTCTAAGTAATTGGAAGACAACTTAGCTCAAAGAGTAATCAATCTCTACAGGGCTGTGTGCTATCACATCAAAGGATCTGTAATTAACACTGCAAACCATGGGACGATCTTTGAGCAAGCTTGGGTTAGCGTATACGGGGGGTGTAACGATCACTCAGATAGGGATGGAGAGGTGCACGAGACGGATCTGGGCGGCCTCCAGTGAGAGTGAAGAGGTGTTATCACTCAGATACAAGCGGAGTCAGATACAGTACATGAAAGGCACAAACAGTCTCCGGTGGATGTGATGCAAGAGCGGGTAAACAAAGGGGAGGCAAATCCATAGAATCTAAGAGTCTAAAGTCTATTCATTTGGTTTAATTAATAAAGGAGCACGAGTGACTTATTGCAACATTAGAAGCACTGTCCTGATACTCGATACAAACAGGAAAGTGATAAAGCCATAACACTATTCATATGTACAGAGAGCATACAGTATTAGTCTTCTAGACCAGTTACCAACCTTTTTGGTTTTGTGTACCTCCAGTCCTGATTTAGTCTTGGTTTGGACCCAACTTAGTCCTGGTTTAGTCTATGTTTAGTCTTAGTTCAGTTCTGGTTTCAGGCATAGTTTAGTCCTGGTTTAGTCTTGATTTAGTCCTGGTTTAGACCTGGCTTAATTCTGGTTTTAGTTCTGGTTTAGTCCTGGTTTAGGACCTGGTTTAGTTACTGTTTTAGACCTGGTTTAATTCTGGTTTTAGGCCTGGTTTAAACCAGGTTTAGTCCTGGGTTAGTCCTGGTTTAGATCTGGTTTAGTTCTGGTTTAGGTTTATTTCAGTCTTTGAAAGCCAACTATATAAAGGTTCTATATATGATCTTATAACTCCATGTACCCCCCACAATGTGCTCATGTACCTCTAAGGGTCCCCGGACCCATGGTTGGGAAACACTGCTCTAGAAGACTTCTATTATATTATTTCTAACCTAGTTCCTGTCAATTTAAGTTGTTTTAATTAAAACTACGTTGGAATGCAGTTGGATGAACAAAACTAATAACTTTTTGTCCTTGGCTCATTACTGACCATTTCTGACATTTTCATCAAAATCTTAGTGAATTATATTGCAGACAAACTTACCATTGCTCAGTGAGGATTTATTATGAGCACTATTAGTACATTAAATCAATAACAGGAGCTAAAACGCTTAAAGTATAATGTTTGTTGTAAAGCTGAGATATTGGGACAACACTACAAGCATACAACTATTTTACTTTCTTATTTTATCAAAACTATATCTCTTATGTCTGTTTTATTGCCAATAAAAATTAAACAAAGGCTCACTGTTCGCATGTGCCGCTCCTTAAATTTCCCCCAAGAATATTTGTTAGCTTGATTTTGACAACAAAATCACCAATTCATTAAATGTTTTCATATAGTGAGTATCAATTTCACTTTGCAGCAAAAGCCTCGCGCCAGGCATTAAAAAAATTGTACATTTGGGATGAACAAGACTAATCATGTCTCAGATTCATCCGTTTGAGGCTCCTTAATTTCCCCATTGTAGAAAACAAGACGTATAATGAACAATTATATATAAAGTCAATTTCACTGTTGTGCAGAAGACTTAATTAAAATCACTAATGAAAAAAGGACCTTCGTACAGTGGGGTAGTTTACTCATCAATTTCCAAATGACTAAATGCTTTGTCTTCATGGACTGAAATGAAAATGACCCGAGTGGCAACAGGCTCCGTTTTTGTTTACAAACAATGATTAGGAATAAAATTAGTGAGCTACAACTGGACTCACTGTGGAAAGAATTTGACATAATTGACCAAACTGTGTAAGAAAACGGCTGCTAAACATCAATACCATTACATTATTCTGGGCCACATATTGTAATATCAATTAACAAATGTATTCAAAATGCAGAAATGAATGTCATGCTTGTGGCGGCGGCCTAAAATGGATAATTATGATAAAGCATGGGGAGGAGAGCAGACACTGGAAGACACCATATTCCCTAAAGTGACCCCCCTCCCCCACAGACCCCCCTGCTCCTCGCCGCAAGGCACAATCTGCACACTGGCACTGACAGATTGACAAATAAGGTTAATAAGTACTTTCCACCCCTCCTAAAGGCTAATCAAATATTAATCCTTGAGGTGTGGTCAGCAGAAAAAAACAACAAACAATTGGTGGAAGGGAATTGATCGGATTGATTCAGCCTCGTAATGCTCCGGGCCGAGGGAGACTGGAGAAGAGGTGGCGAGGAGAAGGGGGCGCGTGTGTGTGGGGGGCGGCACGGTGGACTTGGAACTGTAGGAATTCATTTCGGCTGGAAATTAATGGACAAATATTTGGACGTTGGCGCTTAAAGCAATTTCAATTTTTAATCCGTCTCCACTCTCTGCTGGGCTAACAGTGGTGTGGGCGGGAGTGTGGCTCCTGACCCCCTCCCACTTCCTAAACCTAACACATCCTACCACAACCTTTCACTAAAAGGCAACAATGTTTATGGACAGATTTGCATAATTAAACCAAATTATCTTAAATGGTCTACTGTGTAACTTTTGGATTATTACTAAAATTATTATAAAAATTACTGCTATATTATATTATGTTAATCCAAGCCAGTGTATTCTTTGTGCTGGAGTCCCAAGCCCAAATAAATGTAGATGGTTTTGTCAAAAAGGGTTTTGATGTAAAACCTATGCTAAATAAATTTGCAAATCACTGGGTGCTAGTCTAGGGCAGATGATCTGCTGTGGCGCCCTCTAAAGAAGAAGCTGTATATCAGTATATCAGAGTTGGGCGGTATTACAATTTTACTGTATACCAGGGTATGTAAAAATCCCAATACTGCAGTTTAAATCCCCTGCTGTGTAGTGTTATATTAAGGCATTTATTAAATGCCTGAAATGTGAAAAATCTTTGAAAATCTTTTTGTATAATAAAGGTATAATATACACTCGAGCCAACGTCATGTTACAGGCCTGAAAAAACATTTGCAGGCAGTTTCTTGTTAGAGCAGTCAACCTGGCAGCAGTCTGAGTTGGTCCCCAAAATATGCATTGTTGTTTAAATCATTGGCCTTAAAGTTGACTAAATAAGTAGTCTGTAAGAGCTGAAAGCATTACAAAAAATGCTGAGCATTCCCTCTCATGTGATCTGTCAGACTATTCATGGGGACGTCTGTGTAGGTTCTCAGTTATCCATAAAACATAAAAAAGTTGAACAAGAAGATCATCTGGACAAGGTTTGTTTAAAGAAGACGCTTCGTCCTTACTCTGAAGAGATTAGTCATTTCTGAGGAAAACTGCTGTTAGAGTTGTGTATACAGTAAATCTCCACTCTAACAGCAGTTTTCCTAGGAAATGACTAAGCTCTTCAGAATAAGGGTGAAACGTCTTCTTTAAACAAACCTTGTCCAGATGACCTTCTTGTTCAACCTTTTTTACCTATTCATGGAGATGCTCACAAAGTACGTCTTTTGCAAAAAGAAGGCCACGCTCTCTCAAAAAACAAGGTATTTATTTTTGTGTTTTGCTTGAATCACTGTGCAGGACGTGGAAAGTTTCCCGAACTCTGCGCCATGGCACACAGACCGCTCCTGGATACTGTAGGCCTACTTCTGTGACTTCCTTTTATACTCACTGAGCCACAAGAAGAATCACATACTGGACAGTACTAATCCAGGTGGGTGAACCAAGCAAATTAAAATTAATAAACTGCAGAAATGAGCTATGTGATGTGTATCTCCTTGTCAATATTAAGTTATAGTTAAAAAAGACAGGCTGCCGTATACTCCACTTTAATTAGGGAACAGTTTGATGTATGAAAAAAATTATATTGACCATCTGTAATAAATATAAAAATCCAACAATAAAAATTGCAAATAAATACATCTGCAAAGAAGTCTTATGTATTTCGCATGGAGTAATGGGCCTACCTAATTTTTCAGCACTCTACTCCCCCTGCTGGTAATTGCTTTGTGTCACAACTACATATAGCTCCTTTAAATTCATGGGAAAAAAAACACTGAACCAAGTCTTTACATTATTATTTTTTTTATTAATCCACCCAACTGTATATGTTTAGAGGAATTATTGGTGACAAATTTGAATTTCCTAAATCTCTTCTCTCCTCGACAGTTTTCACTAATCGGAAGCAGCCCCGGGACGTCTCAGGGCCTAGTGGACCATGTGAGCGCAGCCACACTCTTATGTACTGATAGGGCAAAATTGGATCCAGGGAGAATGCAAAGAAGCTTATCACCCAACACTTCCAGGCAGTGCTCTCCGCCAGAGCATATGTCAACATCATTTATTAGATGTGGCCCGGGACTAAATTATGTATGATCACAAAACGAAAAAAGGGGGGAAAAATAGGATCGCGCGCAGCAGGTGGATAGAATAATATTTGTTGAGAGAATGAAATTATTAATAGAGGCCCTTAAGGGAGAATATTTGTTAGCATTAACTGGCCAGTCATTTGTAATGTTGGAAACCTGTAATTAATCACACTGGACGTTTTGGAGTCACATATAGAGTTAAGTGAATGTTTTATTTGCTTTTGAAAATCTATATTAGAGCTGTCGCATTTTTCAACATTATGTTTACAGATACACACTGAATTATAAAAAGCCATGAGCCATCAACTCTGTCCAAAGAAGCATACATTAAACAGGAACCAATGTAGTCATCTAATAGTATATTGTAAAAGGAATCATCTGAGAAAAAATTTGACTTTATATAGTGGTATAGGCTGTTTTATTAAGGATTTTACATCTGCTGGCACAGTCCAATAAGAGTTGCGTTGATTGACTGCTAGGGGAAGTTAGCACTGCATGGTATTTTTGTTTACACTGAGAAACAGCACCAAAAGAAAGAAAACAAAGAGGCAAGCAGAGTAAAACACATCAATATAAAAACTGATGATGGATAATGTGATGTTTAATGAGGGGCAGTTCATTACTAGTGTGCATTAATCTAAAGCTAAACACAGCGCTAAAAGGTTAAAGGTTTTGAAATAATTTGAGACCTTTGCATTACTTAAAATAATGTAAATGTATACAAAACATTTTCTTTTGGGAAGCTGTTAACTTTGCCATTGGAGAGAAAGCTTGGATTATGTGTCTTTGGCCCCCTGCTGGACAGAGCATTAAATTTCTATTTAGCACGGCTATTATCAATATGGTGCTAACAGCTCACTGCTTTGTAGTGACAGTAATCTAAGTTTTGAAATGATCAGAATGAGTCCGGTGATGGTGTGGGTACAAAATCTACTCTGGTTGCAAAATTGGCTCGGGTAGCGCTGCTTGATGATGTTACACATTGTGATTGGACGAGACTTCGAGCAAACAGTGTGATTGGCTGCTGGTCCTCGCTAACACGGAAACGTCAGCCCAAGCAGATTTAGCAGCTCTGATCAGACGGTGCTCGTTATGAACTACTTAATAGAAAAATACATATTCTTACTTATTGACTGGGAGATTGTCATTTAAGCTTTTAGCTGCTGTTACAGATGAAATAATCAGATTATGTGGTGGTTAAAAAAAGTACATTATTGTGCTTTTCTCATATTTATTGATGTTTCTGTAAGCTACCTTGCTCTCTTTATTATATTAAAATGACAAGTTGAAAAAGAATGTATATAAATGTGTACAGCTGTCAGTCTGTTAAATAATAACTAATGAGAAAGACACATGAAATGTTCCAAAAAAAACCTTCATAATAACCCTAAACACTTATTGATGGTGTGTTTTATTTACAGTGGGGCAAAAAAGTATTTAGTCAGCCACCAATTGTGCAAGTTCTCCCACATAAAAAGATGAGAGAGGCCTGCAATTTTCATCATAGGTATACCTCAACTATGAAAGACAAAATGAGAAAAAAAAGTCCGGAAAATCACATTGTCTGATTTTTAAATAATTTATTTGCAAATTATGGTGGAAAATAAGTATTTGGTCAATAACAAAAGTTCATGTCAATACTTTGTTATATACTCTTTGTTGGCAATGACAGAGGTCAAACATTTTCTGTAAGTCTTCACAAGGTTTTCACAAACTGTTGCTGGTATTTTGGACCATTCCTCCATGCAGATCTCCTCTAGAGCAGTGATGTTTTGGGGCTGTCGCTGGGCAACACGGACTTTCAACTCCCTCCAAAGATTTTCTATGGGGTTGAGATCTGGAGACTGGCTAGGCCACTCCAGGACCTTGAAATGCTTCTTACAAAGCCACTCCTTCAGTTACCCGGGCAGTGTGTTTGGGATCATTGTCATGCTGAAAGACCCAGCCACATTTCATCTTCAATGCCCTTGCTGATGAAAGGAGGTTTTCACTCAAAATCTGACGATACATGGCCCTATTCATTCTTTCCTTTACACGGATCAGTCGTCCTGGTCCCTTTGCTGAAAAACAGCCCCAAAGCATGATGTTCCCACCCCCATGCTTTACAGTAGGTATGGTGTTCTTTGGATGCAACTCAGCATTCTTTCTCCTCCAAACACGACGAGTAGAGTTTTTACCAAAAAGTTCTATTTTGGTTTCATCTGACCATATGACATTCTCCCAATCCTCTTCTGGATCATCCAAATGCTCTCTAGCAAACTTCACATGGCCTGCACATGTACTGGCTTTAGCAGAGGGACACGTCTGGCACTGCAGGATTTGAGTCCCTGGCGGCGTAGTGTGTTACTGATGGTAGCCTTTGTTACTTTGGTCCCAGCTCTCTGCAGGTCATTCACTAGGTCCCACCGTGTGGTTCTGAGATTTTTGCTCACCGTTCTTGTGATCATTTTGACCCCACTGGGTGAGATCTTGCGGGGAGCCCCAGATCGAGGGAGATTATCAGTGGTCTTGTATGTCTTCCATTTCCTAATAATTTCTCCCACATTTGATTTCTTCACACCAAGCTGCTTATCCTATTGCAGATTCAGTCTTCCCAGCCTGGTGCAGGTCTACTTTTTTGTTTCTGGTGCCCTTTGACAGCTCTTTGGTCTTGGCCGTAGTGGAGTTTGGAGTGGGACTGTTTGAGGTTGTGCACAGGTGTCTTTTATATAGATAACCAGTTCAAACAGGTGCCATTAATACAGGTAACGAGTGGAGGACAGAGGAGCCTCTTACAGAAGAAGTTACAGCTCTGTGAGAGACACAAATCTTGCTTGTTTGTAGGCGACCAAATACTTATTTTCCATCATAATTTGCAAATACATTCTTTAAAAATCAGACAATGTGATTTTCTCTCATCTTTTTAAGTGGGAGAACTTGAACAATTGGTGGCTGACTAAATACTTTTTTGCTGCGTACTTTTCAAAAGGCATTTGTGAATAATAAGAAAGAATAAAGCACTTATAAACATATACTTTTAAACAGAAAACACCATTAACATGCAATGGTTCTAACCCGAGCAGATTTTGTGCCTTCAGTGGTGTATGAGCTTTAGGAGCACTTCCTGTTTTCACGAGTCTACGTAGAAAGGTGAGCTCGAGCGTTAACTCTGCTCACTCTTGTTGTGTCCTTGGGCAAGACACTTCACTCACCTTGCCTCCAGTGTCTGTATACACTGGTGTATGAATGTGTGTGAGTCTGAATGGTTCCTTCATGTAAAGTGCTTTGAGGAAAGAAAAGTGCTGTATAAATGTGACCTTTTATTCAACATTTACAAATCTATACTCTACTCTATATCAGTGGTTCCCAACCTTTTTGGTCTTGTCCAGGACCTGGTTTAGTCATGGTTTGGACCTGACTTAATCCTGGTTTAGTGCTGGTTCAGTCGCGGTTTGGGCGAAGCTTAGTCCTGGTTTAGACCTGGTTTGTTTCTAGATTTGTCCTGATTCATTCTGTTTAGTTCTACTTTTTAAAACCTTTTTTTTTTTTTTTGGTTGATTTCTGGTTTTAGTCCTGGTTTCAGAAATGGTTTAGTCCTGGTTTTAGACCTTATTTAATCCTGGTTTAGTCCTTCTTTATTTTTGCATTCCATTGATTTAGGTTAATTTTAGTCTTTTCAAAATGAGTTAATTGAGTGTTAAAGCTAATAAAGAGCTTACAGGATTACTCAAACATGCAATGAAAGAAATAAAATAATATTCCAGGTATGTTTTTGAGGTGAAAACAACAATGACATGGTTAAAAGCTCCAAAAAGACAATTTAACATAGATTTGATGTGATATATTAGTTTTTTGAAGAGGCAAATTGGTTGGGTTTTACATTTATTAATAAAGTAAAAAAGCACAAAAGTGGATATACTGTTGTTGTTGGTGAGTGATGGGGTTAGAAACTCTGTTTCATTGTTACGACAGTAGTAAAATTTAGTAGAACATTTATTAAATCGTCAGCATTAATTGTCAAGTTATTTATGTTTGAAGCCTATAATTAATCACACTGGATGTTTTGGAGTTACACATAAAGTTAAGTGAATGTTTTCTTTGCTTCATGAAAATCTATATTAGAGCTGTCACATTTTTCCACATTATGTTTACAGATACACACATTGAATTTTAAGAAGCCGTACCCCGTCAACTCTGTCCAAACATATATTAAGTAGCTTTAATATTGCCAGATGAAGCAATCTCTCAAGTAAAATACTCTTTGGAGATACTGTGTAATTGACTCCACATCTAACAGTATGGAACAAATCCCACTAGCAGAGGGAGTTGACAAATTGCATTAAAAAACACTCAATTGGGCCAGGATTGGATAGAAGCTCATGTTCGGTCCTTATCCCATTAAACATGAAACAGTTTAATCTCTAAAAGTTGCTGACATACGGAGAAACGCTTAAGCACGCAAGCTCCATAGAAAAATAAATAAAGAAACTCAAGGTACAACAACGCTGCTCCTAAAAACTACTGTACGGATAACGCGTGTAGACAAGAGTGAGATTTGCACTTAAAATAGCATTATTTTAATCAACGGTAATTACAAGAAGGTTTAATAGTAAAAAGAAAAAGAAAAAGGTAAACATGGTAAGCCCGCAGACACCCGTAGCGTTTGTTTCAGAAGCCGATCCGATCCTAAAGCGACTCAAACTTGTCAAATCATCCAAGTTTTTACGTGAATGGCTTACCCCGATTTGAACATGTTACGCTTCTTTTCATGACATGTAAACAGGTTTTGACATGGCTCTAGTTAAATGTGTAAGACATGCTGAAGAAAAAAAAAAAAAAAGAAAGCAGGAAAAGCGCAACGCCGTACGGTTAAGAAAAAAAATCCAACCCAACCTGTCAACACACAGTACCTGCTTTAAATCTGTTCCCCATTTCAGGCAATCTGTGGGAACCAGGCCTGTGGAGCCTAATCCTGTTTTCATCCGTAACCCTCCCAACATCACCCCCCACCCTCCCCCTCGTACTTCTCGTCTGTATCACACTTTCAATTCCACTTGCTACTGCCTTTGTGCGATTTTCATTTGATCTCGCTTTTAAAATTCAAAATCTATTCAAGTTTTTCTTTTTTTTTTTTCCAGATTCACGCTGTTGCTGTGAAGCGCCCAATTTATACGTGCATCTAGATTTGCAAATCAGAAGTGCGCGTGATTTAGACGGGAATGAAAGTCTAAAATTCTCCCCCCGACATCACCTTTTTATAATTGTGTGGGTTTAAAAATGTTAACAGGGGTGTTTTAGTAACCTGGTTTGTGCAGGATCTGCCTGTGTGTTAGCGCTCTCTGATAGTGGTGCACACTTAAATTGTTTTTGAGATGTGTTTATTGAGTCTATGGCATCTTTTACAAAAAATAATATTCATATTCTGCACAAATAGTATTATTTATAGTGTGAATCGCTGAATATACATATTTTATTTCATACATAAATGTCTGGTTTACCTTATATCAGAATGAAACCACATCTACTGCTAACTTCTGTTGTTGTAACATAAATTGCTTATCAAATATTTATTTCTTGTTACATATAGTGATCTAAGAAAACTAACCATAACCCATAACAAAATAGGAATGCATGAGGAAAAAAGAACAAACGCCATGGTCTAACCTGGAAACAAGACCAAAAAGACCTTGAAAACAAAGACAGATAGAAATTTTATGGAGTTTACCTGAATCATCTAAAGAGATACAGTACTTCTCCTTGTTCAGGAAGATTGGGAACACCATCATAAAAGTAAACTCTTTTCTAAAACAACACCTGACGCTTTCTGGTTTTACATCTAGCTTTGTGTTATTATTGTTATTCTACTTTGTTTTAAAGACTTGGAAACCTTGGGACTCTGAAAGGTAGAGGAGCAGTTTTTTGAACGAGCAGAGATAGCTACAACACCATGAGCTAAGCAGAAGCTCTGAGGGTAGAGCCGTTTGTCCACTAATCAGAAGGTTGGTGGTTCAAACCCTGCTCACTCTTGTTGTGTCCTTGGGCAAGACACTTCACTCACCTTACCTCCAGTGTCTGTGTACACTGTATGCGTGAATGTATGAATGTGTGTGAGTCTGAACGGTTCCTTCATGTAAAGTGCTTTGAGGAAAGAAAAGTGCTGTATAAATGTGACCTTTTTTTCAATATTTATAAAATTTTGTCTTTTAGATTTGTATAAAAAAGTATTTTTGGTGCTCTGTATCACTGGTTCCCTACCTTTTTGGTCTTGTGTACCCCCAGGACCTGGTTTAGTCCTGGTTGATTTCTGGTTTTAGACCTTGTTTAGTCCTGGTTTAGTGTTGGTTTTAGACATAGTTTAGACCTGGTTTGGTGCAGGAGGTTAGGAGTTGGATTTCTTCAAAGGGGTTCAAAAACCCTATGTGCTGATCCTAAGCTCGTATATATTCTCTTGGCATTTAATACATTTTTCAAAGTTCTTCTTTCACTCCGTTCTTTGCAATTAAGAAAGTTTTTTTTTCCTGTTCATCTCAGTGCACCCCAGAGAGTCTGTAACTCTTTATACTGTACCAATATGGTTGATTTACTCTGTGATAAAGCCCAGACTTCCTTACTGTACAAAAGCTGCCAATTTCCTTAAAAAAATATCACAAAACATATTCAGTTGTTTTGTCTGCAGATTTACTCGACATGCTTGAACACTCAGGAAGGCATTTTTACATTCATTTGAAGCCCAAAAAATGAGGTGGAAAGCGTCTTTTAACTGTTTTCTTTGGTATACATGGACAGAGTTATGTCAGGAAGGGCATCAGGCAGTAATAACCTGCCATGTGACCATCCATGTGAATAGTTTTCTGGGGTGACCCCTAAAGAAAGGAAGACCTTCAATTCCTTTGCTTCATTACTAAACAATATTGTTATTTCATTATGGATATGAATGTTATTTTCTACTTTTCATCAAACAAATCCACTCCAATAAATCCATATTTGCAGATGCAATTGAATAACATTTAAGTGCATCAATATTTCTAACATATATATATATATATATATATATACACATATATATATAAGAATATAGCTAAAAGCACTTTCTATAGATTATATTTCATAACGACACTGACAGAACAATATCAATCTCAACCAAATTAATACCTCCAGTGAGCGATCTCCATGGTGCCACCTGTGTCTCTCCCTTTGAATATATTCACAGAACAAACTTCAGATCTATTCAATAGTTTCCTAAGAGCAATTTATGCAATGAAATTTAATATTGCAGCTCAGCCAGGCGCCCTGCAAATAAATGGCCACTTCTTCTTCTCAGATATGACTGTAAAAGAGCACATCACAGCGCGCCGCCTCATATTCCCGAATTACTGATGTTCAAAAAAAAAAAAAAAGACACACTTGTTTTTTTTTAAATGTCAAGCCTTAATAAACAACTGCATCTTTCTTTATTTGTGCCGTGCATTGTATCTAAGGCTTCTCTCCAACTATACGTGAGCCGTTTGAAGTCATATTCGTTTTGGAGTGATAAAAGTGTTATAAAGAAATTGTGAATCTGCTTATCAGGGAATATTATTGACATGTGTGATGCCCAGTGGAGGGATTTGTGTGAGAACCCAGGCCACACTTCACGTGATTATGCTGACAAGACGCACACTGTTGACATTTCTGTTGATATTGGCAGAGAAAAGGACAGCGACGGTGCACACTTAATACAGGACTTACGGGGGATGGCTGTTGTCCTCTTTAGTCGCCCCATGTTGTAGCGGATCCAGGACAAACCCATCTGGGATCATGCTTCGAAGCTGTTTTTTTTTTTTTTTTTTTTTTTTTTTGGGCCGCTGTTGTGTGTGGTCCAGACCTTAACACCTTAAAACAGCTGAAACATCACAAATGCAAAACGTTAAGAGCCCCATTGTGTGTCAAAAAGTAGCACGTGTAATGGATACCGGGTCAAAATGTCGATGTTTTTCCGTGTTGCTAACCTGATTGGTTTCTGTTCGAAGTTATTATTAGAGTAACACGGGACCCTACTTACCATAAAATAACTGGGGAAGGTTAATGGCACATGATTTGTTGCATTAAATCCACAGTTTTTGCATCACTTTACTGCCCTAATGGATTTTATTTTAGTGAATATTCTGCGGAAGCATCCATAATTCTCTGAAAGCAAATCTATTTTTCATGAATACAAAACAATATTAAAAGCGCGGCTTAAGAGTCTATGAATTAATAATTTTTCATTACCAAACATATCAAATGTAGAAATGAGAGTGTTTTCTGCTGTTTTACACATAAAAAACCTAACAAATGAACTTCTGCATTGGTTGCCTGGATATATTTTTGAATGTACACTGACATTTTCTTCTATATAAAGTCCATTTAATTGGCTAGTCAGAAAAATATAGGGTTTTAGTTCAAAGTAAGGAGGTTCAGATATGACTTTTACATTTACAGTTGATGAGTAGCCTACATTTGAGTATCTATTAACGCTAAGTAGACATAAGTACTGATAAGTTAATATAAAAGTATTGAACATTTATAAACTCGACAGATTTCAGAGCTTGTTTATGAACGTTTTGCTTATTTTGAATGAGCATTTACAGTCTGCTTTTTATTTATCTTTCTTTAACAATTCTTTAATTAATATACAGTAGCATCTGCCTATGCCATTATTACAGTGACATGTCTTTATTAAAACAAAGTAGGTCGTCTCCATCTATAACACTGGCAGTGAGAGAGGTCTCATATGTTGCTTGACAGGAAGTACGCTGTTTTTTTATCACATTTGAGGAAAACTGTCTGATCACACAATAAGCTATCATCACAGATTTCAGTGTTTATTAGAAGCTTTTGTCCATCGCTTGAAATAAAGATGTTTCTAGACACTGCTAGGAGTCTACTCAGCTTGTAAACAATGAAATATTGGCTCCTGATAATACAGAAAATATCATTTTAATGCTGGCTATCTAGGATTACACAGCTGAAAAAGTGAGAAAAGGTAATTTTAAAGATTATACATGACGCTTTATCGTTTTAATAAAAAATGTTTTCACCACAAATAATTAACCTATTATTGTACTGATTTTAACTAAAGGTTGCAGTGCATTTTCATTTTAACACAAGCCAAAGTGTTAATATATGTTTGATTTACCTGCAGCCCATACAGTAATGGCTGTGGCAGTGGCTTTTCCCATGACATTCAGAGGTTAATTTGCACTGCTTTCATGGTCATTTATTGACGGAGGCTTCTCAAAATTAGCATTCACCACGCTTTTTATTGACAGAAGTGTTTAATAACCCATCAAATCAAACGGGACGGGCTAGACAGGAAGTAGATCCGTGCAGAGGAAACATGGATATATCATTCTATAATGCTAAGTATATTGTGACAGATTTATGCCATGGGAAGCTTTATGGTAAATATTCAGGAGGAAGTGAGGGATTTGCAGATAAGACGTGGACGCCAAACCTGGACGAGGGCTTTTGATCCATGCAGATGTGGTCAGTGAGACGACAGAGGCAGGACAGGTGCATGTGGTTCTAGTGCTTTGCTTTTCATTTTGACATACACTGCGAAATACTCCTCACCTTTGTAGCTCGAAGTCAACGCAACCGCTCACCCTTTTCTCTACACTATCCTTCAGGCAAAAGAAGAGAAGAAGAAATTGTTTACTTTGCCCATATAATACACATGTGCATGTAAATTAAAATCTGTGATAATAGTTTAATCAGGTAAGAATTCAAGAGTTCTCAACAAAAATGATACTTGAATTAGTAAAAATGAATCTAAAATTGGCTTAAGTACTGTACCTACTACTGCTACTACTACTACTGCTACTATTACTGTTACCAGGGCTTGACACTAACTTTTTTGCTTTCTGGCCTCCATAGCAAGTGTTTTTCAAAAGTTACTAGCCACAATAAAGATGCTAAAAAGTTGTTTAATGTGTAGTATAGGTGCGATAAGACAATGATGCTAGAATTTGATTTTGCAGTCATTTTCTTGATGACCACTGGAAAGGCACTTTTAAAATTATAATTTATTATTATTGCAATATCTCTTAATTCCCCTTTTTATATGATTTCAAGTAAAGGTCCACTAGTAGCACACTTTTTGCTCCACTGATGAGTTAGTACAGGTTAGGTTAATTAGGGGTGCATTTATAAACAAAGCAGCAGAAAGTCAGGCCTAAAGTAATTAAAATTTATGAATAAAATCCAACTGGACAAAGTGGCCAGTGGGACTAAATGTGTTACCAGCCAAAATTGAAATCTATTTGGCCGTATATTGACTGCTACTACTAATACTACAACTATTACTACCACCACTGTTAAAAATACTTATACCCATAGCATGAACTCGGCCTGTCCTTTGAGCAAAAGAAGAGAAGAAAAAATAGTTTACTTTGCCCATAAAAAACACATTTACATGCAGTTCAAAACCAGTTATATATACTGTATAATCAAAACCAGCTACAGCAATAATTCAGACGTCTCTGTCTGCATGTAAAAGTACTGACCCACACCTGAATGCAGTGCCAAAAAGGATTTTGTGAGTCAAAATGTATATGATTTCCAAATAAAGTGCAGTTCAATGTATCTGTGGTGAGTCATCCAGGTCCTAATAAAATCCAGGAAAAGAAGTTAGCGGAAGAAGAAAGAAGAACTATTGATGTAAAAATGGATCTAAGGTAGAAAGTACTTGCTGCTACTGCTATTACTACTAATACTACTACTGCTACCACAACTACCACTACTACTGGATTACTACTACCCAGGTCAAAAATACTTTAACTCATGTAGAGGGCATGTGAGTCAAAGTAACTGTTTTGGTGCCTTGATATTCTGACACATTTACAACTGCAAAATATTCTTTGAGTCAAAACCTCCTTTCACCGCTTTTCTTTTCTCTGCGTGAACTCGCTCTGTCCTTTGAGCTAAAAGAGGAGAAGACCAAATTGTTTACTTTTCAATCTGAATGAGAAATCATGTTTTGAGGAAGAATTCAAAAAAACACATGTATACAGAGCGAGTTGAAAAAGCCTCCCCAAAAAACGATGCACATTTCTTCTTTTTTTTTTTTTTTTTGTCTAGGAAATGACTTCAAGCCCATAAAATACACACTGCACATAATTTTTTGTGATCTCTTTTATAAGGCCACCACTGTTGTGCCTCCAATGTGTCTAATTTCACATCCAAAGATCCACACACGGCATGTCACCGGCTCCGCAGCGCAAAAATACTTATGTTCAAAGCACTTCTAATGTGGAGTGATGGCTGGGCCTACTGTAGCCCGGGCTGCCTCTGACACACAGCTGTCTGCGCCGTAAATCTTACAAATCCCCATTTATAAAAAAAAAAAAAAAAAAAAAAAGAAAAGAAAAGAAAGAAAAACTATCTCTAGAGGGCTCTTTGAGTGGTAAATTGCTTCAGCTCTGAAAGTAAGTGTAGTTAAAATATTCCTGTGTGCACAAGCATTTGAGGAAGTCGAAGCTACAATTGGAGTTTTAATAAGACGCCTTTTGTGTGAGAGTGTGACCGAATGTAAATAAGTAAACAAATCTGACTTCTAACGTATAGTACCAGACAAGGTTAATCCCGCAGGTTAATAAATACAATGCATTTGACTCTTAATAGCATTTGTGGCCTTGTCAAAGTTCCTTTATCTACAAGCTTTCTCTGTTATTATATAATTATATCATTGTCATTTAGGGTTCGGCCTCTGGGGTGAAGAGCAAATTAAAGTACTCAGTGTGTTAGCTTTATAACCAGAGTACACGTGACACAAACCATAACAAAAGTTCATATTTCCTGTGTAATGAATGTTACATTATTTATACCATGAATTATGGATGGACCCCGGACCTGCTCGGGCCTGAATGGGAGGGCTCATAATCAATCCTTGTCTGATGGACCTCTCTCACAAACACTTAATAGGGCTGTCCCACAAAATAACTGGTCCTTGTAACGGCAACTGGCTTAGATAAACTGGGTGCAAGGTTATAGTACTTATTTAGGAGTTAATGCACTAAGTAAAAGGACAACAAAACATGGTATGGTCAGAAAATGTAAGATTCAAGTGGTTCTCAAGCTGTGGCAGAGGTCTCACTGGTGGTGCGCCGCCTCTGTCTGTGGTAGTGGAGAGTTTTTATTTTTTTCTTAATACCAAACAACGTTAATTTATATTTATATTTTTATATTTTTTTTATATTTTAATAATAATAATAATAATAGATTGGATTTATATTGTGCTTTACAAGCTTGTCAGGCTCCTCAAAGCGCTGGGGCAGAATGACAGAAGCGTGGCTGCCATTTTGTGCCTATGGCCCCCCCGACCACCACCAAACACAGTCACACTGACACATTCATACATAGGCAAGGTGGGTGAAGTGCCTTGCCCAAGGACACAATGACAGTATGCAGGTAGTGAGTGTGGGAGGAAGGTTCGGGTTAGTGGGCATGCGTCTCTACCGACTCAGCTGCCACTCCACTGATGTCTGATGACTGGGTGATTTGTAGTAATACCACAGCACATATATATTTTATGTCCTTGTATTAAAGGTACTGTAAGCATCATGTGCTCCTACTGGTTTGAAAATGGTACTGCAGTCTAAATCAAAACAATGGTCTCTTTTCTGATTGGACGATTGGTGATTTTAGAACCAAAACAAAATATGTAAACAAATAAAACTTGGCCTTTATGTAAAACATATTTTTAATTGTTAATAACTCAGTGGGACCATTGTTATCAGTAAAACTAATATTTTATAGGATGAACAAATTTTTAGGCCCAAAAACTCGGACACATATTTGCACTATGATATTTCACTAATCACGGTGCATTTGAAATCAAAGTGACAAAAAAGCTTTCAGAGTTCATACAAGATTCTGTCCTTTCATTAAAGTACATGTTTGGGCTTTAAGTTTTAAATTCTAATGGCAATATGTTAATAAAAAAATGGAATTGATAATGATAATAATTTTTGTGACAAACATCTTTAGATAGATGTGTTTTTAGTTTCATGTGCTTTTTTATTGGTTAAAATGGGAACAACTGGGACATGGTTTGTTGAAAACTGGGACATATGAGCGTTTTTAAAGATGTGTCTTGGGACATGGGACAAGGAGCCGAAAACTGGGACTGTCCCCGAACGTCTGGTCGCCCTAATTTAAACATGTTTACCTCACATCTTGATCTTGGCACAAATATACAAAATATACACTTCTCATAGCACCTTTAGACAATATAAACAGCTGTATATATTTTAAAAGGCCAATAAAATTCTACTTTGAGAGAAAGTTTTTTTTTTTTTTTTTTTTTTTTTTTTGAAGTGGCATCCAAAACATGAAACTAAACCTGACAATGTGGTTAGGATTTTGTTTAGAGCAGGGGTGTACAAACATTTTTCTAAGAGAGCCAGATTTGAGTAAGCAAAAATGTCCAAGGGCAGTTGTATTATATTTATAAAACACATTATAAATGTTTTATATTAATCTTGTTTTCAATACCAGACAATCATTTTTAATGGCATTGTAAGACACTTTTTTCGGTAATTTTGTTTAGGTTAGGTTATTTTTTAATAGTCATGATATCACCTAATACCATATAGTCGGTCATAAATTCAGATTGAAGTTGATTTCAGACTAACCAATAAAAAGGTGCTGGAGGGCCATAAATAAAACATTTTATGGTGAAAGCAGAGGGCCATATGAAAACACACTCTGTGCCACAAATGGCCTCCGGGCTGCACTTTGGACATGTCTGGTTCAGCGTGTACAAATGTAAAAATATAGCTCAGTTGGTAAAGCGTGCTGCACATTTACAGAGCAGCGAAAACTCACCTCAGTGCTGTAGGTTCAAGTCTAGACCTGGACAATTTACCAAATGTCTCTCTCTCTGCTGTCTCCCACATTACTTCCTGTCACGTCTCTCTACTGTCTTCTCCAATAAAGCCATAAAAGCCCAAAAAATATCTTTGTGAACATTGACAGGAAACGAGGTCAGAGAGAGGGAGGTGAAATGACACTGAGCGCCTCAACCCGAGCCGGAATCGTACTCAGGTCATTCAGGTGTGTGGCACGTGCACTGCCTGGCTCACCAACCGTTTATCTTTAATGGACAAAAACGCTTATTCTGTCTGATTCGATTACGTGTCTGCAGTGAACAAACTCCCCCTCTGTGTGGCGACGTCAGGCCCTAACCCAGACACCGCTAACAAACCTCTTCATCCAAACACTAAAGAGGGACGCACTTTAACTCATCTTTTGACTTAATACACTTTGTAACTTCACACAGCGCTGAGCCAGGCCTGTTTTTCATCCGTATAACTCTACTTTATTAGCTTATTTGATTCCCCGTTCTCCTCATAGTTGATTCAATACATCCCGGCCTATTTGCATAAAACTGTCCGGTAAGATTATCTTCACTTATTCCATCTATCCTAAGAGTCACCTTGTTCAGGATCTTATATGAATAATGAGATTTTAAATTGGAAGACACTCGCACAGAGAATGAGGCATTTACAGTTAATTCATCTCATTGAGTTACATTGCTTAGAGGTATTGGAGGGTTTAGATTTTCATTCAAGCATCATATTTAACAGTGTCTGCCTCTCCCTCCTCCTCACACACACTTTAGTGGCATTGAAATTTAAATGGCCCAAGCCTGACAGATCCAATATTGTGACCCACTGTTGCTTTCTTCCTGCGAGCAAATATAGCGTCACGTGTGGATTCACAGAATGAAAAAGCACAACAACAAAAAAAAAGATAGGAGTTTATGTATTAAAATGGTTTTATCATTTAAAATATATGCCAGTTTGTCCACCAAAGAGGGATTTGTTTGCATAAAGCACAGAGTTTCAGCACAGTTGTGTCGTTCATTGTCATGTTGGCTTTTTTCATTAGCCTTGCTGTTGTTAGCCTCACTGCCACTCACTTTTAGTCACGATGTACTGTGCTCTGTGTTGGTGCGACTTCTTCTTTTGCCAATGTTTTTTGTGGCAGATGACTCAGGTAGTTTACTTTTTCTCATCTACAATTTAAAGAAGTCATTAGTCATTTAGGCCTACTAACTAAAGGTGAAGTTGTATAGCTTAACATAACTTTAAGAGGCTAAAACCGTGGTTCTCAGCTGGTCTGGCTTTGGGACCACCATCACCCTAAAATGACAACCCATGACCCAAGTAAAAGAGACTGATCAAATGTATTGAACGTGAGAGAGAATAATGTCAGAATATCACAGTGCACCAACACAAAAGAACGCATTTAACAATAAGTGGTGACACTAGAGAGACATTCTCTTAGAAGCAGTTTAATTTAAAACTAAAATTCATGAAATAAAAAAGTGCATTTTAAAAGTATTCAAATTTACAAAATGTACTTTTCTGCTCATGACCTTTTCAGAGGTAAACACTGAAAGACATTGCGCTTTGAGGAGAATTAAGCAGCACTCACTTCAACCTTAGGTGTAACAGTAACATAACTTTTTTATTCATCTTTGGACCCACTGTAAATGGTTCCATGACCCACCCTCGGGTCCTGACCCACCAGTTGAGAATCACTGGCCTAAAGTTTAATTGTGAGTGAGTTAAGCTGATATTCCTTACAAATAATATTTTAAAGCATTTCAAAGCAAATTTGTGACAATAACATTTAGTAAAGTGGTTAGTGGGCACTCATAGTAAAACCTGTTTGTCAGGTACACTGTAAAAAAATCTGTAAAATTTACAGGAAAATATTGGCAGCTATGATAGATGAAAAATCTGGTGACAGTTTAAAACTTTTACATTAAATTAAACACTTTTTCTACCTAGTCTATATGACTTACTGTCTCTGATCTACATTTAAAAATTATTTTCTTTTTATTGTACTGTATAATAAAAAATAAAGGTAATTTACATTTTTTTACAGAAAAATTCTGGTAACCACAGTTGCCAATATTTTACTGTCAGTCTTAACTTTTTTTTATTTTTACAGCATATGCATTCTGTCTTTTAACTTTCATGTAGGCCTGCACAATGTATCGAAATCGAATTAAAATTGCAACTTAAATTGATGCAATTTGCTAATTGTGTCAATTTAAGTTGCAATTTCAATTCGATTTCGAGCTCTACAGACATGATCTAAAGTCCTGTGATTGCTTGTTTTATTTCAGCAGTGAATATTTCAGTCTTCTCTCAAGTGGAAATGCTCCATAACAAGTTTAAAAAGTAAAGTATGAACTGAACATCAAAATTGTTCAGCCCTACTTCATGTCTATTCATTTAAAGAAATTTTACTTTTAACACATTTTGTGTACCAGCTTTAAGCGCTGCTGTGTTCACAACTCAGCCTAGTGGTGCAAAGTAATATTTGTGATTGTGTTACTTTTGATTCCTAAATAATCCAGCCACATGAGCTCACAATCCAGCATACTTTGAGTGCCAGTCTCAGAGTTGTGTTAGGAAGGGCATCCAGTGTAAAACATACGCCAAATTATTTCGCCAATCATACGAGGCAGGGGAAAAGCAGAAGAGAAAGCTTATTTTTGCTTTCTCTGTTGACGTTAGTGCTATAACAATAACTTTTGCATATCAGATAGCTACAGAGTGATATTTTTACATATTTGTTTATTTTCTCCTACTTATTTTTACAAGCACACAGCGTTGCATAAAGATCTGGATGTGGATATTTTCCTCTAAAAACGCACATTTGTGTCAGTGATTTTTAAAGAGTGGGCAAAGGAGAGGAAAGAGAGTGGGAGGGGGTTAATTGGCTTTTTATGACTCCAATTAAATAACATTATGCATATACTGGCTTAACGGCTTATATGTGGCCCCCATTAACAATGTCCTCTTGATTGGTTCTCGGGCTTAAGGTCTCCTCCAAAACCACCGCTTGTCACAAAACCAAACGAAAAAGAAAGAAAGAAAAAAAAGAGAGTGCTTGTGAATAATTTAACAAGGGATCGTATACTGTAGTAGTAGTAGTAGTAGTAGTAGTAGTAGTAGTAGTAGTAGTAGTAGTGCGACCCTCAAAGATCAATGACCCGGCATGTATTGCAGGGTTTGATACTAAGATTGAAAATGTCTTGAAAATGTGGAAAGGGAAAAACAAGCATGTGCCTGTCCTGAAGCGCAGAGGTGTTAACTAATCTCTTGTGGCCAGTCTATGCAGTGCCTTCCTCTAATTGCTCCCTGTATTTCAGTCTTGGTGTGAGAGCAGCCATTGTAGCAAGCGCCCAGTCGGCCCCCAGAGGTCTCGCACCTTCATTATCACTCTTTATTGCAGAACCTTATACGGGCACTCGGCACCAACCAGCCTGCCCGTTAAAAATAGACCCTTCTCCACTACTCCTCTCCTTTTGGTGGTTTCAGTTTTAATTACTAACATGGAGCCAAAGCCAGAGTCCTCATAGGCTTGGGTAGATTTTTTTTTCCTTTTTTTTTTTTTTTTTTTTTTGTTCACTAATTAAAGCGCGGATGGAGTTTATTGAAGGCACCCTGACTCGGCTCTCTCATCTATTATTAAGAGGGCAGGACAAATCATTTTCAAATTTATATGCTGAAACTGGTCCGGGGACAGGCCTGGGCGGTAGAGGTTGAGGCGGGGGCAGATCGGGGGGAGGGGAGGGGGGCGGTGTTAAGGAGGTGGGGGGTAGTGAGAGAGGATCGCTGCTTAACACAACTAAAGGTGCTTGTATGTTTGGATAGTACAGGAGATCCAATAAAAAAAAAAGGTACAGCTAAGCGCTCATATCATAGTGCACAATTGTTTAATAAATGACCTTTTATAATAATTAATCATAGAAAAAATGTAAGGCAACCAAGAAGTATACACCAAGACACTGTATTTTTAACATTATTGCAAAATTTAAATGCAGATGAAAGTCACTTGCAATGTTTTCCTAAATTACAGCAATGTACTGTAAACATTTAAATAACAGTATTGTTCAGTATTGTAAAGATAAATCCATTATTTTCCCCAAAAGTTAAAATACATAAAAGGAAGAGTCAAGTAAGAAGCAAATGTGCTTTCACTTTTCTGAAGCATGAGAGAATACAGAATTTTGTTGTAAAATAAACAAAATCATGTTTTGAAACTAGTGGCTGTCTTTTCACACAACTGTAATATTTTAATAGACTTTTTACTGTCAACCAACAACCAACATTGAAGCAGTGTTTTTATTTTATTTTTTGTTACAGATTTATTTGTTTATTTACATTTAGCCTAATTTTTTTACTTTATGTCCTTTTATCTCCTTTTAATAATGCTTATTAGATTAGGACATTTTATACATCCCACTTTTAAATTGTAGGTTTAGCAGAATATAACAAAGATTTAAATATAATCAGGAAAGAAATTCATATTCACATTAAAAAGATAAAGACAGATGTTTTTTTTTTTTTTTTTTTTTTTTGGGGGGGTGGGGTGGGGGTGGGGGGTGGGGGGGTAAAGACAAAAACCAAACTAAAAGTCTAAAAGTTGTCTCTGTCACCAGGCAGTGGCGCAAACCCTGCTGAACGTGTGACGCAGTGTTTTCTAATAAAGCCTATAGCAGAGCCACATTGGCCGCATTAGCAAAGATAATGGCATTGATTGGAGGACCCCCTTCTGTGTGCTCTGTGTAAACAGTGTGCGTAAATACCCAAACAGCAGGGCGGTAATGTGAGAGCGCTCCGTCCAGCCAGATTGATGTGCTTTAGTGATTGGCTCACCCCCGCCGTCCAACATCCTTAATTGTCTAAACAGGCGCGACCCTGACAGATGCACAGGTAGATCAGTGGAGAAACAAAAAAAGAGAGACACAGAACATGGACAGACAGCTGGCAACACAACAGCAAATGTACTTTCACTTTTCTGAAGCGTGAGAGAGAAAAGTTTGTTTAGTGGCGACTGTCAAAAAAAAATTCAACCCCAGTGCCCTTATTGTTTTGAGTAAAGTTTAATTTGCTTATAAGGCTAATTACTTCCCATTCAACCACTTCTGCAAACTCTTTAAGGATTATTTTTAATGCATTTCTTTGGAAAGAGAATCTATATCGCACTAATTTGCACCAAAATGCATCTCATCAAAATACACCCACTGATCGCAGTTTGTTTTACAATTGACCAAAACCAAACTATGAAAAAAAATACCCACACAACACCAGCCCTACTTTATAATGTACAAATGAAAGCCTTGTCAAATAGCTGCTATACAATAAATTGGTTTCTAAGTGTTACAGTATGAGATTCTCGAAAAACACAACTGGGAGCAAGTCCACAAGGAAAATTAGCAACATACAATTAGAGCAAGAAAATCTTCCTATCTGGTCTCTAACCTTTATGAGACGAGGTACAGTGGAGTGAATTGAAAAGGAGAAATAATGAATTTAGCCGGCTGAAGTGCAAGAGGATCTTCCCTTAGCCTAACAAGCAGCTCGCATCCTCAGGGCAATTAGTCACTGTCATATGAGGGCAAATGTAGAACCCTTTGCATGCTTGTTAAGTAAAAACTTACACAGAGGTCAGTGACATGAAGAGAAATGCACTGTAACCACTGAGCTATAGAGAAATCCAGGCTAAAATAAGTCAAACAAAACTCTGCCATTACACTGAATCTGTAGTGATTTAAAAGTGAATGTAAAGCTGTATATTGTCTGGTGAAGACAGTGTAACAAACTTGACAGTCCTGTTTTACTCAACAGTTCACAGAGCTGCCTTTTCCATTTTCCTGGCTAATAGCATTTCATTTAGTGTTTGCATAGGATTGTACTGATTTCCACTCAGCCCTGTATGCAGTGCATTTGCATGGCACACGTTCCCTGGACAAATTGGCCTGATGCATCACCCTGCTAACACAGACTAAATCCACATGTACAGCAAACCCACAATAAAGTGAATTTCACAGCCTTTTGAAATGTGATTGTTTAATTCTTCTATTTCTATGCATTATAAATGTACATTTCTTTCAGGGTGGATTTTCCAATCCATACAGGAGGGGATATATAGGTCAGGGACCTCAGTGCCTTATCAGTGATTCGCCATTGCCTGGTTATTAAGGACAGCTTAGGTGGAGAGGGCTGGAGTACAGGAGGGGTTAAGGTGAATTGATTGCCTGTGGACATGTTAAACATGACCCTGTCAGGCCTCCACTCCAGTGCTAAAATGCACCAACCTGTGCACCTCACTCCAAGTAATCAGCTGTAGAGGCTTTAATAAAATTCAGAAAGCCCCGAGAACCTGCCCCTGGGGACTACACCAAGTTGGAAATAATCGAAACCTGCGGCAAGACACATTTGCTCTGTGTTACCGAAGGAAGCATAACAAAATGCTCATGCTTCTGAAGGCTTCAGAATGTTTTCAAAGGGGACAAAGTTGTAGTCTGGGCCTAATGGGCACACATAGGTTGTTGTTGTTCACTGTTAAACAGATTGGAAAGTAATGACTTAAGTGTGTGTTGGTTTAGATGCGGCAGCTTGCAGCAGAGGCCGGTGGCAGGGTAATTATGGGGTAACGTGGGCTCAATCTGTCTGGAGACGCCCTCCCTCTTGGAAGGGGGTGTTTCCCTTGATTAGCCCAGCGCAGGGTGAAGCCCCCTCTGCAAACGGCAGATTGAAGTTCAGCACAGGGGTCTCAGCTGCCAGTATGTTGCAATGAATTGCTCGCTGTAAGAAGGTGTTGACAGGAGCAGCTGGACATCAGAGAGAGATGAAAAGAAAGGGAAATTCATGGAGAAAGCCAGACAGAATGGTCCACTGGGGAAAAGTGCAGGAATGGTCATCTGCTGGTGGGGAGCAGAACTGCAGCTATTGTCCTCTGGCCTCAGGCTGTGGGCTTTTATTTATGTAAAGAACTAGATCAAGCTTAGTCCGACTGATTGATCTGACACTAACAATCATAACCTTTTAAGTGAAATCATATGTAGGAGATATATGCCTGCAGCCAATCATAAAAAGACAATAAGAGAGAGCCTACTGCATAAATCTACTTCCTTTGTCAGTGGCTGTGTTAAGCGTGCTTGTTTGAGACACAAATCACTGGGACTTATTAGCATTCACACTATAAATCAGGGCCTTTCTGCGCGGCTGGACATTGCACACGTCCCGGCCTATTGTCTGCAGCTCCTTAACTCAGCGCTGGTGACTAATGCCAGTGAAAATGAGACAAGTGTGTGTGTGTGTTTTGATGAATAGCGATGGTTGCCCTAAGGTGAGGACAGACGATATTGGTGTGATTCTACTATTCACTATATTAATGAACTGCCTTAAGGTGCAAATTAGCTTTTAATGGGTGTTACTTTAGTAGCTTGGTACCACCGCACACAAAGCCTCCAATGTTCCTTCAGCACCTTTGCGGCAAAAGATAAGTATTTTACTCATGCCGGAATAAAACACAAACATTAGCTGCTTGAAATACTCTTTTTAATAATGCTATAGACACTAGTGACAGCAGACATCACTCAGATAAGTTGTGCACACAGTTTGGAGACAAGAGTTGCATTCTTTCCCGTTTATGTGAGCAAACTAAAATGAATAAGACATTTTTCGACAAATGGTAGTTGTTAATCTATTTGTTAAAGGTTCTATATTAATCTTGTTATAATTTTCCTCCTCAAAAACATACCTGGAGTAGTATTTTGTTTCATTCATGCATGTTTGAGTAACCCTGATTAGTAATCTCTGCTCTGCATAGACTCCTGAAACCAGGAAGTGCTCCTGTGCATTTGTAAAGCCTGTACACCATCACCAGACTCATTTGCTTAAATTGCCGTCACCAAGAAGCAGTCAGCTCATTTATCTATCTGTTACCGTCATGTTGCTAATAGCCATGCTAAATAGCCATTTTATGCTCTGTCCAGTACCCACCGGTGACAGCAGGGGGCGACAGACACCTAATCCAAGCATTCTCTGCAGTCAACGCTTCCCCAAAAAAGACCTTTTCCATACATATCCATTATTTTATGTGATAAAACATGACATACAAATCCAAAGGTGTCCAAAACTATAAAAAAAAAAAACTAAAAAAAGCATAATATATGACCTTTAAAATGTGCTTAATTTACTTCTTCAGCCATTCCCAAAGTCAAGACTGTTGTGGCCCCTTTACATTTCCAAAAATCCCCCGCAGACCCCAATTATAGAACTTCCCTCTATTAAAAAAACTATCATGTTTTTCTCCACAAACTTTTATAAAAACGTTACAAAAAACACTGATTATTGGCCAAAAACTAGGGCTGCACAATATGGAAAAAACATGCGATATTCAATAACTATGTTGAAAATTGTGATAACAATATTATTGTGATATTTTAAAACAGAGCCTACTTTTCTGACATTAGGTTAAATTCACTTAAAACAAAAACTCTGTATTCACAAGTCAAAACAGCGTCAAAATCAGAACTTAACACAAACTAAACCAGGAATAAAACAAGGCTACATTTGTACTAAATTACCAACAAAACTGGACTTTTTAAAACATTTCTATTAACATTCACAGTTTAACATTTCTACAGTTGCAGCACACTTTCTTTAAAGGCTCTGGTAGGAAAATGATTCTTCTGAGTAGATCTCTGACCACAGCGTTATCAATATATTTAGCGATATGAATATTGCATTTGCCAATATTGTGATAACGATAATTTTGTGATATATTGCGCATTTCTACAAAAAGCAATTCATTTAAAACTCAATTTCTTTTTCATGTACCGTATTTTTCGGACTATAAGTCGCTGTTTTTTTCATAGTTTGGCCATGGGTGCGACTTATAATCCAGAGCGACTTATGTGTGAAAAATTATATGTGAAATGATAGTATTATATCATTTCACATGTTATTTTCACACTAAACCGCAAGATGGCGCTCTAGGCCTGTGTTGATAATTTCAACACTGCCGTTCTAAATACAACTGAGAAGGGCTAAACAAAAATGGCACTGAAAAGAAAGTCATATTCTGCAGATTACAAGCTGCAAATAGTGAAATATGCAGCCGAAAACAGTAATCGAGCAGCAGAAAGAAAGTTTGGAGTTAGCGAGAAACTTGTAAGGGACTGGCGAAAAGCGGAGGTTACTCTTACTGAAATGAAGAAAACAAAAAAAGCTAATCGCGGGTTAAAAGCTAGGTGGCCGCAGTTAGAGGAACGAGTTCGCGCATGGGTGCTTGAACAACGTGCTGCTGGGAGAGGATTGTCAACAGTGCAGTTGCGTCTCCACGCCCAGGTAGTTGCCAAGGAGATGAATATAAATGACTTTGCGGGAGGACCTTCTTGGTGTTACCGCTTCATGCAACGCAGTCACCTCTCTATCAGAGCAAGGACAACAATGTCCCAAAAACTGCCAGCAGACTTCCAAAATGCGACTTATACTCCAGTGCGACTTATATATGTTTTTTCTTCTTAATTATGCATTTTTTGGCTGGTGCGACTTATACTCCGGAGCGACTTATAGTCCGAAAAATACGGTACTTAATATAGACAGCATCTGGGGGCCCCGAACCCCACTTTAGGAACCACTGTACTACTTAATAGCGCCTTAGATCATATAGTCCATTCTATTTGTTTCCAAGTTTAAGTTAAAGTAGGATTTGTGATTAGCGCAAACTTTCAGGGCACCACTCTCTGGAAAGCAGCCGTCTAAAATGGTATATAGACAAAGTATCCAAGTTAACAAAGAACAAAGCCAAATGTTTTTATTTTGAAGCTAACGCAAACAACAAAAAAGACGTCTAAAGATAAGGCGATAGGGAAACAAAGGGCTTTTAAGAGAGCAATTTGGTGCCTAACATCTCTTAGCGTATACTTGACACCAGCCACTACTTAATTAGCTGCCATCATCTCTTCTGCAGAGCTCTGGAGAAAGGGGGACACGCTAATGATTAATGATAAAAAAAATAGGAAAAAAAACATGTCATCGTGCTATGTCCTCTACAGACACAAACCGCTGGTGCGATTTGCCTATTATTCATGCAACCTCCATGATTAGGCTTGTTCATTTGGTAAGGATTGTTTTTGTTTTTTTAAAAGAAACTGATGATGTTTTTTTGACACGTATAACGACCGGCGGTGCCTACAGGGAAATCTGCAGTGTCATGTTTCCGTCTGTGCGTAATGGTCGCCTCATATTGCCCTCATTCGCACGTTAACTCCTGCACTGAATCTCAGAGCATACTGCAAAATCAATTGCCGTATTGATCTATAACTAATTAGGGGAAGATAAATGGTTTGGCTAAACAAATTCTCCCGCTATAATGAGCTGATACATAGTACAACACAGAAATCGAGCCCCATTCTTCCATATTAGCTCACGTGTTTGCATTAGGCCATAACATTGATATTTTGCTGACAAATTATTTCTATTGTCCAGCATATTTTGAGGGAAGTATAGTACCGTCCCGTTGTGTAGTAGCCCCTCTGGTGTGACTCCTGTTGTGTGCCGAGAGCGTTCAAAGGCTAATTAGTTTGAGCTGACACAGGGTACGGCCCTGAGGTCAAAGGTCAGGAGTGATGTGGTGGAGATGATGGCGAGGGAAGAGAGAGACAGAAGCCGAGGTGTAATGCTCATTAAGCAGGAAATTGTTGTTGTTTTGTGGACAAACTTAAGGCAACACGTTTTCCTATAGTGATCGACAGAGCTTTGACACACTGAAATCTATAGTGCAATATCAAATCTTATATATATTTTTACATTGAGTCAGGCTAAGCAACTATGTACTTTTTCTATTAGAGGCAGAAGTAGGGGTGGTCAGTGGTATATTGTTCATTTAGCCCCCCCCCCAAAAAAAAAAAAGAAAAAAAAAAAAAGCATATTTTATTGACAATGTTACTGGTCTCATTGTGGGACCCAATTTTACCTCTGATCCTTATACTGGGATTTTTTCCAGAACAAATGTTATTTTAAAAATATATATTTTAATCAATAATTCTCACAAAACAAACAAAATAAACAGATTTACAAGAAAAAGAAAATAATAATATTACAATGAATAAATAATCCAAACAAGTTAACAAATAGGGTTAGTGGTAGGTTTATATAACATGTCTTATCTTTGTGTATGTAGCCTTAAACGTGAGCAGAAAATGTTTTTCATATTCCATAAAAACCACCCGCACCCGTGCCTAGACCTGGTGCAAACATGTTCAAATCAAATATCGGCCCCACTGACAACAATGTTACAGCCGATACACCAACAACCAAAAATAAATGTTATTTTGTAAAGTATTTTACTACAACCTTTAGGCACATCATTTTAAGTAAATTTGATGTATTTTATGTAACAAACTATATATAGCTAAACATTTAAACAATATTCAACCCTCCCAAAGTCAGCTTAAGGGCCCTGACCCACCAGTTGGGAATCATGATGCAAAACATTTTTAAGTTGCTTATTTTTACAAGAACAAAAATGTTGTGTTGTAAAAATACTCAGAGGATGTTGCTGTATATGAGACCTTAACTGTATTTAGGATTATGCTTTTCAAAAAGCGTAAAATGTTTTTAAGTCCATTTAAAAATCCAAACACAAACTCTCTTCATGCATTAAAGTGGTGTTCAGAGACAGACAGATAACCGGGGGCGCCCTCTACAGGCCGAGCTCTGACTCCTGCCACAGTCTCCACTCCTCTGACAACACAACTCCCTCGCAATGCTCCGTTTGTCAGAGCAGATGTTCCAAAACTATTTTCCCTGGAAGCCCTTTAAAAATCTGAAGAAGTAAATTAATATCCCCTCCCCTTTGCATTTTCAGTCCCGCAGACTCAGTTCATAGCCCGCTCTAAGTGCCCTTGTTGACTCAATTGGATTAGCACTAATATGTAAACACAGGAGGTATAAGAGCAGTAATCCTCTAATGAGAGCAGAAGAAAAAGTGAAATAAATAAGTTGAAATGCCAGGCCTTTAGCGCGTTAGCATCTGTCAGGTACACGCCGGATCTGCGTCGATAAAACCTGGTATTACATTTGGACCGGGGGAGGCGGAGAGGTAAACAGTTGTGACCATTCAGTGACAGCGTAATTACTCGTTTGTAACTTAGTTGGATAATAGGAGGAGAGCCTCTGGGGGCTGAGACAAAGACTTGTTAATTATTAAAGCTTACATCAGCCCAGGCACTAGAGAGTTGCAATTATTAATGTTGTTGTTCTTGTTTGTTGCTTAAACACTACCTCTGCTGTTAATATGCTCATTAACCAAAATGAGTGATTTTATTACTCTTGATTTGGTTTGGGGTTTGTTAAAGCTATCAGGGCTCAGCTGTCAGTGTGCACTCGAGGAGAAATACTGGTGACAGGTGGCTCCTCCTAACAAGCAGGCGCTTCTGTTTTATACAAACAAAATGTTACTTTGACTCAAGTATATTTTTAAATCTGTGGATCAGTAAAATTTACCTAAAGTGGGTAGAAGAAACAGTAGAGCTACTCAAAGTGTGCTATTACAAAAAATCATAGTCAACATTTATTTGCACTTAACCTTCACATTCAAAACTGTAATCATGCTGTAGACTACTTTGACTTTGGATTATTATTTTGAAATAGCAGTAATCATAGTTTAGTGTCACTTATGGCTTTTTTCAAAATCTCACAATGTGTTAAAGATAATTTTTGACCTCAGTGGCGAAGAAAAGTAGTTTAAGTAGAAAAGTTATTACATAGAAATTTAATTTGTACATAAATAGACTTTACATTAAATATTTTTTACTTTAAATAACATAATCTATTTGAGTACTTTTACTTCAGCAATATTATTTTGAAGCAACAGTTATTTTAGGTTTTTAATTTCTTTTTTTCATTTCACTTTAGTTTAATCCACACATACTAAAGTCTCTTTGACTCAAGAACACTCACTCACAAATCTCTTTTAGAGTAAGAAAGAGTAAGAAAAAGCCATTTTCAGTAGTAGTATCACAAGTATACTGTAGCTAGTAATAGTACTAGTTGTAAATTTTACTGTGCAATTACAGAAAATCCTAGTAACACTTTAGAGCAGTGGTTCTCAACTGTTCTGGCTTCAGGACCCACCATCACTCTACGATGACAAGCCGCCACCCAAATAAAAGAAATATTGAGAAAAATAAGAGCTATTTCCGGAAAATTAGAAGATATTGAGGAAAATGAAGCAGTACTCAGGTGACCCTTAGGTATAACAGTAACGCTATAAAACTTGATTTTTTTATATTATTATATTCCAGATGTCTCACACTGCCACCTACTGGTAAGGATAGTAAATTGATGATTTATTAAAAAAAAAAATTTAACTTTCTTTTGTTGCCTTGGCAAAGGCATGTGACTCAATGGAAACTGTTCTGCGACCCACTTTTGGGTCCCAACCCACCAGTTGAGAACCACTGCTTTAGAATAACTCACACTATTAAGCATTAGTTAGATGTTAGTTAAGGGTTAGTAACCAGTTTATAAAGCATTACTTTAACATTTATAAGCACCATTTAGTTATAACCATTATTATTATTATGTTTAACTCTTTGTAAATTAGTGCAAAATTATAAACATCAGTGGTAATTCTGGATTTATAAACTGTTAATGGTAATTACTTATTTATTATTGCTTAACAGTTATTTTAAAGTGTAAATCACACCTTTACTTTTACTCAAGTAATACATTTGTTCTGTACTTAACTTCAGTTTTAATATTTTAAAGAAACAACACTTTTCCTTGAGTGCTTCTTCCACCTCTGTTCTTTATTAATCATCATTAGTTTTTAACCACATTTAATCTTTTCACAACACGGACTGGAGTCTAGTGTCACTCATTATCACTCCGCCAAATGAATCACTTCTAGTTTAAACATAATATCACTCCACACTCAAAATTAAACAACTAGTGTCTAATTAAGCAAATGTTCTCAGTCTTTCCCCTTTGAGATTCTCATTAAAACGGGTGTCCTATAACATAACACCCACCTGTAAATTAAAAAAAAAAAAAACTATATTAATATCAGGTGAACAGACAAAGTGGAGATTAAAGGACGGTTTTCTAATTCGTGGCTAACGTTTCCTTCAAATCGCATTGGCCCCTCAAATGATTTCTTAGTGAAAGTCCTATGTCTTGCCGATAAATACACCTTTTAAGCTTGCCAATAGTGATTTCAGGTGTGTGCACTGTTGGGGCAGCTTGTGAGGACAAATCTAATTGGATCTGTCTCGTTGATTTCTGGAGTGAGCCGAGACGGGAAACAGCCACAATCTCAGCCGTGGCACACTTGAGGAACTAATGCATGTTTATTTGCTTAATACAACGAAATAAAGGTTTACAAACAACAATAAAAAACAAACACAATTATGTAAATGTGTTTACTGTCAACTTTGAGCTAAAAGCAGCCAACTGAAGTTCATCATTTGAGAATTTCAACTCAAAATTGATTCAAGGTAGACATAAAACAAAAATTAAAGTAACTTTAACTCAAATTACTCCTGTCAAGCTTTATGTTTTTCTTTTACTAAATATTGTGGGCTATTTGTATCAACTTTATAAACATTTTTTGAGCTTATAGAAACTTAAAAATGTAGTAAATTTAACCTAAAATTCAATGGTGGTAGATTTAAACAGTTAAATGATAAATAAGTAAGCATAATTCAAAATCTTCCAAATGGGGAACTAATGCACTTTTATTTGATTAATACAAAAAGAAAAGATGTACAGACAACAATAAAAAACAAACACAATTACATGTGTTTACTGTCAACTGTGAAGTAAAAGCAGATATTTTTACCAATTAGTAACAAGTTGAGTTTATAATTTGAGTAATTTCAACTCAAAATTGAATCAAGGTGAACTTAAAACTAAAATTAAGTAACACTCCTGTCAAGCTTTAGGTTTTCCTTTTACTAAATATTGTGGGCTATTTGTATCAACTTGACAAAGTTGTTTTTTTAAGTTAATAGAAACTTAAAAATGTAGTAAATTCAACTTAAAATTGAATGGTGGTAGATTTAAACAGTTAAATGATAAATAGGTAACTAAAACTCAAAATCGTCAAAATGGGGAACTAATGCACATTTATATGATTAATACAAGAAGAAAAGATGTACAGACAACAATAAAAAACAAACATACAATTATATGCATCTAAAATTAGCTTCTTTTTTTTTTTCTTTTTTTTTTTACCAAGTAGTAATAACCTAAGTAAATAATTTGAGTAATTTCAACTCAAAATTGAGTGAAGGTAGACTTACAAAACAAATTAAGTAACTTTAACTCTAGATTACACCTGTCAGGCTTTAGGTTTGTTTTTATTAAATATTGTAGGCTATTTGTATCAACTTCATAAAGTTGCTTTTTTAAGTTAATAATTTTTTTTAAATGTAGTAAATTCAACTTAAAATTTAATGGTGGTTGATTTAAACAGTTAATGATAAATAAGTAACTATAACTCAAAATCTTCCAAATAAAAGCAGCTATTAATACTAAGAATAGCAAACCTTATTTTGAGTCAACTTTTTTACATTCTGACATTTTGCAAGCTTATAGCAAACGAATGCTAAAGTAATGTCAACTCAGAATTAAATACTGTTGCTAAGTTAAGTATCTTTAATTCAAAATACATCAATACATCCCTGGCGGCAGCACTACTTAGCCCAAACGGAACTAATGCACGTTTATTTGCTTAATACAAGGCAAAAATATGCACAAACAACAAAAAGCAAAAAGCAAACACACAATTATATGTGTTCACTGTCTACACTGAGCTAAAAGCAGCTCTAAAGGGTGTTCCTCTTCCTAATGGGCCCCGGGGGGACGAAGGGGTTAATTGATGCAGATGTTGATCGCTTTTACACACGATACAGGGAGCGTCTCCCCAGTGGCTCCTATTAGAGGCAGTTTTAATGAAGTGCTAAACAGAAGGCTTTCCTACAGTGGGGCCTGTCCTTAGGAAGAGGGCTGCAAAAAAAAAAAAAAAAAAGAAGAAGCACTTCACAGGAAAAAAACAAGGTCCGGCTATTGATCGTCGACACCAAATAACTGAATCCTGTCCCGATCAATGCTTATTTCTCAACTTATGGAAGCTAATGGACGACAATGTGAGAGGAAGTCAATCACAGAGGTGTTATGTTGTTTAACGCTCGAGTGAGTTTAGGGTTGTCATGTGGAGGAAGACGACTTAAAGAGACAGTTCAGCTCTGTCCAAGTGAGAGTCTGTGAGCTGTAATGGAAAGGTTAGAGTAAAATCAAACCTCAGTATAAGCAAAGGCACAACAAAGGCACAAAAGGCATACACTCACTCAGGTAATGTGATAAATATGGCCAGCCTGTGATCTTTAACAGTTATACTTAAGGACAGGCAATGTTTTGGTGTAGAATACAATAAAGACAAGACATGTAACTGGGGAATATATGTGGTTATAAAAAATATAGTAGGCCTACAGAAAAACAAAAATGTTGGTGTGGAGAACCAAATGTCTTAATGTGCCATATAACTTCCCTATAAGGACAGTTACCTGATATTATTGTAAATGTTGAATTTAGTACATTTTGATGACGTTTATTTAAGCCTATTGCTGGTTAAGGACCTAAGCCACTTGCAACATAGTTTTATAGAGTTTCATAGAGTATCAATGAATCAAACTTTATTTCTTTAGCACCTTCCAACAACCAAAGCTGACCAAAGTGCCGTACAACGTTAAAAACAAGATAAAAATCAATAAATATCATGCATATAGGTCAGCAAAGCACATTACAACATTGAAATAAAGAAAAGTGCCAAAAGCCATTCGGAATAAGTAGGTCTTTAGTTTGGCTTTGAACAGAGGCAGGTCAGTGATGGAGTAAAGACCTCCCACATTGCAAAACAATAAATAAATGTATTCTAATATTCTAATATATCTCTATATATGTTTGGTTTTGAGTACATGGCTGGCTATCGCTTCCTTCTTGGTTGTGTCTATTTTTTAAAACAAACAAGTGCACAGAACCACCCATAATTTAATGTTTGTATATAAAACTGTCATGTCTCACTCCTCCCTATCTAAACCAGTTGCTACAGTGAGAAATCCCCTTATGTCTTATGTCTTTTCGTTTTTTGCTGCAAACAATTGGAACTTGTATCAAAATACACTTCATATGGAATCCATGATCTCACTTTCTGCCTTTAAAAGCAGATTAAAGAACATTTTTAAGGACTCATGTAAATGTTTTACAAATGCACAATAGTTTACTGTCTTCTTGTATTTGTGTAAATTTTATGTTTGCTTCTCTGTTCCCTTTCCCTTCAGTTCTTCTCTGACACTTCCAGGTCAACACTGTAAATAAGAATTAGTTCTTAAAGTCCTACCTGGTAAAATAAAGGTTAAATGACAACTGATCCCATAAAGTTATACAAATGAATTTTCTACACTATGAAGTGTTATTTGAAGTAGCTATTTGAAGTAGCCAATTTTCTGTTTTCGTACTTGAAATTACACAGAGAAAATGATGGTACATAATGCATACTGGTGAGTGGAGGTTGGTTAAAGTGATGGTAATGTAATGGGGCTTCTCATGCGGCGTTACCAGCCCATAGTCACTAAATTCTGCTCATTAAAATGACAAACCCAAACACACAGTTACTCAGGCGTGATCTTCAGCTGTGTATGGCATCTGGCCCTGGTGCACCTCCGCCCCCCGGCTCCCCAGAGGCCCCCATACACTCGCATATGCACACACAGTAACCCCAATCAAATCTGAAAACAATCAGCATCGCTTTCATTTCCAATTTAGTCACCTGCCACAGCCTCCTATTAGTGCCCACTATGATACAAGTATTTATAAATGAAATCGCCGCTTTGAGTCCGAAGGCGCTTTTCTCTCCCTCCCCAGCCGGCTCCTGCACCATATCCGTCAGCCCTCTTCCATCCTGATTATCAGGAGACACCAATTTCAAAGAGACATCTTAATAGTGATGTCAACGTATTAATTAGAAGTGTTAATGAGCTAAAAGCAACCCAAATTAAATTAATGCAGCAATAGACAGAGAGCGAAATTAGCTTCAATTTCTGTAAATGATTCTGAAGTGTGCGCAACATATCAGGCTGTCTGAACATTCCCATCCCCCAAAGCTAATCAAGAGCTACATTGCAATTAGCTGCTTAATTAAAGCAACACTCTGCTCGGAAAATCCGGCACAATTAAGTAATGGCTGTTATAGCATGAAGACAGACTGTATTTTTCTTGTGGAGGAGAGAGAGAGAGAGAAAGAGGAGAAAAAAAAAAGAAAAAAAAAAGCAAACAACATATTCTATCCCTAATGGCCTGCAGGGGATTGAGCCAGCCAAGAAGTGCCAAGATGGAGAGCTTCTATCTCACGCTTCAATGGGGGCTCCAGCTGGAAGCCTTGTGAATCAATGACAGAGCGACACATCAAACCGCGGTGCCCAGGGTTAGCCAGACATCTGAACTGGCACCGACAGGGGTGACTGTGTGTCCTAATAGCCCGTTTTGTTTTTTGTTTTTTTATTTTAGCAGCATTGGCAGCTTCCAGTTGGACAGTGGTGGAGCTCCAGACTATTGACACTCAGCACATATTTCAGCGGGCGGACTTGTTACTAAACCTCAGTGTCCTCCTGGCTCTGTTGGTGTGGCCACAATAAAAAGCAGCGTAAACAAGGAGGGGGTCAGCCCTAAATGGCTGTTCTTACTTTACTGGATTAGCATGGCATTATTTAAATTCACAAATAAATTAGTGGGACTAAGTTTGTGTTAAAGCCAGCTTCTACAACAGTGTAAGAAGTATGATGACAGTAAAAAGGCAAAAGTTTACCCTAACACTAATTGATATTGATCACATAATTAAGTCATTCATTTTGCATTTTGCACTTATGTCAGCTCTGGCTTTGTTGGTGCAGCCTCAGTAAAACCAGAATACAAGGAGTGGCTAAAGCTACGTACTACATTTAAATGGGTCAATGTAAATATTATTTCTACAAAATGGAGGGCTAATTATCACCCCAGGAGCCAAATGGTGCTACAGAATTGAAATTTCCATAATGGTGTAGAGTTAAGATTTAATTTTTCAGGATCTTATGTGAAAAGGTTAAAAGGTCATTTGAATTTACTTCCTAATGATGAGTTGCAAATTACATTTCAGCCGCTCAAAGGGAGGGGAGATGGGAGATTTGAATTTGCCAAGAGCTCATCCAGCCGCTTCTGTGAGCCAATCAGAAGGTCTTAAAAGTTTCATCAGAGCTAAAATACAGTGGTAACATGAAGAAATGTGCTAAAAATAAAACTGGTATAAGCTAGCCACATGTCTGTCTCACCAAGTAAAGTAACATTTATTTTTCTTTTATTAAAGGTTTTATGTTTTGAACATTTTCGAGGTTTCTGCTTTACATGAAATTTATTTCAAAGTGTCATTTATTTGGTAAGTTTTCAATACATGTTACATGAATAACTATTACTTCTTGTAATAAAAATGACTTATTTGTAACCTTTTACATTCTGAAATGTTGCAAGCGTTTAACTTTCAATAAAAATTTACCATATTTAACTCATAATGAAAGGCATTGAACTTGCAAACAACACTGTTAAAAAATGTAATAACTTGAATTCAAAATAGTTAGACAGTTGCAGGTACTTATAACATTTAACAGGTGTGAAGCAACATTTTAAACTTTAGAGAGGCCCAGAAATGGTCCCTCTTCTTATATTTTCTATTATAAGGGGGCCCATGTGAAGCCTTCTTGCCCCGGGCCCCAGCAAACCTGTTTACGGGCCTGCCTGGGACAGTCTACTTGCTTGTTTATTTGTTTGTTTATGTCTGTTGTTTATGTAAAACCCTTTGTGGCAGCTGTTGTGATGTTGGGCTTTACAGTATAAATACAACTGAACTTAAAATCTTAGGGCAGAGAAAATAACCCCAAAAATCCACAAAAAAGTTATGTATTATTGCAATTAATTTAACTTAAAATTGACTGACTTTGTTCTTGTATGATATATTTCACTTTAGCATACAGACAAATTCAGGCTGCTTTTCCTCACATCATACTCATCAGTAAATATGTGTGAAACCATTATTCTGCCATAGTGCAACTGTCCTTACCTCTGGTCTGGTACAGCACATTTGTTTGTTCATTTGTCTTTTGTCTTACTTTCCTGTAAAGCCTTAGAGACAACTGTTGCTGTGATAATGAATAAAACTGAATTAATTGAGGATGATGATGATGATGAATTATTATTATCATTGGTATTTTTTGAGTCATCACAATCCATTTTCCATACTAAACCTTAACTACAGTGTTTTCCAGTGTAAGGTCCCCCGCCTGGTCCTGGGCTATTTTATGTTTTTGCAAAGTGGCTGATGGAGCGGTGAGCTGTGATTAACAGTCTTGTGGAGGCGGAGTCCGGGGAGCGTGGTGTAAACGGCCTCCTTCAGCAGGTGCATATGCCGTCAGGTAACCAGGCACTGCTCCGCTCCGCTGAGACGGCTGCTGCGCGAGCGTTTCCCTGGGCTTCTGCCTCTGCTGGGAACCGGTGTCACTCACAACCACCATCTGCCACCAACAGCTCTCCCCGCTAAGAGCATTTATCAGCGGGTCAAGCAGTGGCGTCTCCAAATATACACACCTGCTGGAGAAAACAAAAGGTGCTTCTCACAGCTTTCATTCCCCTAATTTCTTCTTTTGTGGTAAACATATAAGAGCAGCGGCAGAGCCCGGAGTGCTGCAGGATACCTTTCTCTTTGCTGGAGAGAGGGGAAAAGACACCTGAAGTGTTTGACGCTAAATTAGCTTTTCAAAGACAATAATTAGACTTCTCCCCCTAAAGGTAAATTACCTGCTAACCAACTGAACTGTGTTTCTAATTATAGAATCTTGCCTCTAAGCCATTGTCAAGGATCCTCGTTTCCTACCAAGAAGATGTAAAACACGGTTGGGGAAGAAAAAAAAGGGGAAAAAAAGCAGCTTGTTGAAGTGATAAAGCCTGCAGAACAAAGAGGAGCAACATGTTACGTGCTTGTGTTTCTCTTAACACAAACACGACTCGACTGCTGTAACCTTTAGAGGATCATCTGTAGAATCAAGGACGGCACCTGCACAGAAAATTTGTACTCAACTGAAGGAGAAGATTTGTGAGACAGAAAAGCAGAAAATACAGTTAACATTAAGTTACATCTACAAACAAAAATGCATACTATATAATTATTACTTTAAGTTGTAGGGCAGTCATTATTGTTTAGGGTTCTTTTCCATTTCCAACCTTTGTACTGAAAAGGCAGGATTACTTTATTATGAATGTACAATCTGCATTTTATAAATCTCATCATTCTCCTGTTTATTGATTGATTTCTCAGTTACAGTTCATTCAAAAATAGCAAGAGACAAAAAAAAAAAAAAAAAACATAGAGCTAAACATAAGTGAGGACTCTTCACTCTACTCTGGCACGATTGCAATAACCTTTAGAGGATAATTTGGAGCAGAGGATGGCAGCTATCGCCATGTGAATTTTTGACAAAGGTGGCTGGAAACACTGTGTGACAACTGAGCACATTATCTGCGTTTTGCATATTTTGCTGCGGAAGTCACGACTCGGCAAATTGATTTGTACGGCACACAGTGGGGGGAAAGGATATTGAATATTTACACTGGCCAGGTAATAAAATGAGACGGGGAGCTTAGCTGGCCTGTAGGTCCAGCTAATTTCTCTCACTCAGCGCCAATCTCCCGCAAGGAGGCACTGTGACTGCGACAAGACCACACATCTGAATTCACCAGCCGTTTCCTGACAGCACCGCCGCTAATTAATATGTAAATTTAACATTGTTTGTTTGCCGCCGTGTCAAACTTTGATGTGAGGAGAAGCTTCCAGGTTAACAGAGATTTAGCGCAGATTGAAGGCTCGAGACCTGCTGCTGCCACGTATCACAAAGCAGCCACGTTATATTTTATTTAAGTACACTGACACTATACTGTACGTACCGGGAGACAGCCTAATGATATTTTATTAAGTCACAGTAATTGAGGATCCCATCAAAATATGTAATTAAACACTTAAGCGTAATTATCCAACACAGTAGGAAGCCCCGATGAATTAATTAAAAAACGTCAATACATCAATTATTTGAATTCCTTTGTCCCTTTTCAACTTGTAATAATTAACATTTTAATTGCCTTAATTCGTGATGAGTATTAGAAATTCACACTCGACTCAATGGCACGCACAAATCCAAGCTCTCTCTCTCTCTGGAAATGATGATGAATGCTGGTCACATGCAGCTGGTCTCAAACCAGGGCTGGGTTAAGTTTATATCAGTATTTTTCAAAATTATGAAGAAAAAAATGTGTTGTTGCTGTTTTTTTGTTCTTGAAATATGGTGCAGCATTTTGTCTCTTTTCTAAGCCAGATTATAGTTTTTATTTTTAGTGTTTTCAGTAGTAATTTATTTTTGTATGCTCATGGGTTTATGTTGTAAAAATATAAGAAAACATTACAGTTGTTTTCAAACTTTAAATAAAATAAAAAAAATGCATTATAAAAACAGTAAAATACAGTTTGTTTGCTTTTTCTTTTGGCTGCACTTCAGCAAAAGTTTATATGCTAGGTGCCCCTCCAACCAGGTGTCGCTAAAGTGTCTTGCCCAAGGACACAAAAACAGAATGCACTGGGCCAGAGTGGGAATCAAACCGTTAACCACCTGTGGTTTGTGGGCAACCCATCTAACTTCCAGCGCCACTGTAAAATACTGTATACAGGAATGCACATTTAGTAATTTTCTGTAATCGATTCATTGCTGTCATGAATCTGTCTGTGTTTTTGTTCTGTCTTTTGTTTCCCTTGTGTTTTATTTTGTAGTCTAAGTTAGTCCTCGTGCTTTTCTGTTTTACTTCCTGCCCTCCTGTGATTGGCTGCCCCGCCCTATCGGTGTTTGACCTGGGCCTTGTTCCTCGTGTGTATAATCCTTGTGTTCTGCCTCAGTGTCTTGCTGTGTTCTGTCTCTGTCCCCGAGTCTCCTGAGTTTTTTGTATTTTTGCCTTGTTCCCATTGCCTTTGGATTCTACTTTAGTTTTTTGTTATTTCTCAGTTTTTTGGGTTTGGGCTTTTTGGACTTTGTGTTTCTCTTTTTATTAAAGTTATTTCATTCGTGGTTCCTTTTTTCCCCCGTGCTTCCTCACACCCCTCCTGACAACCTGTAGTCTTAAAAAAACATTATCGATTTAAAACTAAAGACAAGTTATAAGCTTGTATACCTTAGGAAACAGTTGCTTAATTTGTTTTATTTGCATCAACTCTCCAATGGTACTGTACCTTTACTCTACTCTGTGATTAATTGTTGGTATTTCTTTCTATTGATTATTGCAGACATGTCCAAAGTGCAGCCCGGGGGCCATTTGTGGCACATGTTGAGATTTCATATGGCCCTCAGCTTCTATGACAAAATGCATTACTTATGGCCCATCAGCACTTTTGTACAGTGTTTCCATAGCTTTGTCTGTACCTTTGTGCATCTCATCTACAAAAAAAATCTATATTGTTACGACTTTCAGATTGTCAAATATTCAAAGAGGTAAATGTGAAAGGTTGTATAGCAGATGAATAAACAAAAAAGGAAAAAAAATTCTTTGACGCCGGTATCGCAGTATCGACTTGTTTTACTGCAGCGTCATTTCAAACCAGTGTCTCGAACTTGATGTGTGCTCTCTTGCTTACACTTCCTCGCTCGCCGCTGTGTTCATTATGAGCCGGCTGTGTGGGTTTTTGATGCATACCTGGAGAGCAACTTCATATCCTCAGGCCACTACTACATGTCAAAGATATGCGTACGACACACAAGAACATCTCGGGCCCCACTGGAGCCATTTACCTTTCTCCAAGTAGGTTCGAGATATTAATTAAGATAAATCTAGCTCGATTCACACGTTCTGCCATCTGCCTATTTATCAGAATTATGTTAATCATTTCTGTAGGGCATGAGAATTATTACCCGTTTTGTTGGTAATTTGTATTAACATCCCCCCGACTAAATGATTTTTGCTTCCGTATTCAGTGTTTATTCTTAAAGTACATTTATGACACAAGACAGAGCCCTCCCCACAGCCAGAGGTGGTCAGAGCAGCACAACACTGTACTCAAGAAACAGTATTGTTACTTCAAAATAATGTTACTCAAGTAAAAGTAAAAAGTAATCATAAAAAAACAACCTTGTACTGAGTAACTGAGTAAAAAAAAGAGTAAAAAAGTTCCACTAACCGTTGAATTTTTTTTTAATATTGATATAATCAGACAGTCACTTTAAAATTACTTTTAAAATAATATTCAAGTAGAAGTAAAAAGCAAGTCATCAAAAAAACAGCAACCTTGTACTGAATAACTGTTTGAATGAAGAATTTTTAAATAATAATATTATCAGACAAAGAGAAGTATTAACTAAAAAATCTGCAAATTCTGCGATTTCTAAACAATAAACCAAAAAATATAAAAACCAACGCAAAGTGACACAGGTAGAAGTAAAACGTAATCATATATAAAAAAACAAACAAAAAAAAAAAAAACAACAACAACAACCTGGTACTGAGTAGTAAAAAAAAAAGTTAAAAAAGTAAAAAAAAAAAAAAAAGAGTACAAACTAAAATAGTAAAAAAGAGTAAAAAAAGCTTTTTTTTAAAATATTGATATAATCAGACAAAGAATAAATAAACAGATAAATAAAATTACTTTAAAATAATGTTATTCAAGTAAAAAAAACAAAAAACTGTCTTGAATAACTGTTTGAATGAAGTTTTTTTTATGTAATCAGACAGACACAAATATTTAAAAAAATTGCAAATTCTGCTATTTCTGAACAATAAACTAAAAAATATAAAAACAGTATTACTGAAACAACACATAAGTAACATAGGTGGGTAGAGTAGTCAATTGTACTAAAGTAAGAGTATTGTTACTTTAAAATAATATTACTCAAATAGAAGTGGTGCAGTAAAGCTACTTTTAGAAGTCAAATGTATTCTGAAGTAAATGTAACCTCCTCTGCCCACAGCTCTAAAGCTAAAGCCTTCTTCAATGCTTCACTCACACAAACAATATGTAACCTTTATAATCATATTCACCGCCATCTTGCTTTTAAACAAAATAATCTGGGTCTGATCTGACGCTGAGAGAGAGAGAGATGCTCTGGTCTGCGGTGTAGTGTGTGTGTGTGTGTGTACGTCTGTTTTATTCACGGCCAATAGATGAGCGAGTTAATTAAACTCTGAGGAGATAATTAAGATGAGGCGCCGGCTTGGATGGCTGCGGTCGCTGTGGCAGTATGTGGGGCGGACCGACAGGTGGCTCAGGTCTGGGTCAGGTGACCAGGAGACAGAGCGTGTGCTGTATACGATGCTATGGTAAATATTATAGCATCCCTGGGTAGAGTCGATAGAGTGAAAACAATCATTTTCTTTCACCCTTGTTGCAAACACAAACGGGATATTTTAATATAATTTTTCTGATGTGAAAGAGCAACGCTTTGACTGAAAATGTACAGATTACATTCAAACACATTCATTCATGGGTTGTTGAATAAATTAATTTAATCATAATTTAAAAATATAATGGGCTGCAATGCTTTATTCCCAACTTCTTTTCAAATTGCATTGTTTTATTTAGAAAATGTTGGTACTATCTCGTTATCTGTTTGGTATTTCCAGTCTATATTATTGTAAAGATCATAAAAGTATTCCAATGTTCCAGAGTTTAACCCATTACTGAGGCAAAGTAGTCTGCCCTTGTGTTTGGTGAATGTCTAACACCTTTAAAATCGACTTCCCTGCAGCCAGCAGGTGTGCCGCTTAAATCACTGAACTTCTTCAGAACCTTTCAGCTGTAAAATCTTATGGTTTCTGCTTTTATCTTTTTGCTTTTCCACAGGTACATGATATAACAAGTGGTAATAAAATAAAAATCTCTGCGTACTTTCTCCAATTAGATTTTTTCCCTGTGAGTAATTAAAATAGTCTTACAGGAATAAAATAAACCTGTTGTGTTATTCTATTCTATAAAGCCATTTCTATAAAGGCTGTGTTGCAGATTATAAACTTTGAATGCTTTTGTTTGTGAATTTGTGAGTTACAGTGTGTCCCAAACTGAGAGAGGCGAGTCAACGTGGAGGAAGAAGACCCAAGTCAGGAGTTAAAGCTAAAATACAAGAAAAAAAAAAAAAAAAAAAAGCTTTCTGACAGCAGCTTTCCAACAGTACACAAGGCAGATGTCCTTCGCACTTCCTGTATTCCCTCACTCAAGTCCGTCTGAAGTCTGCGATGAAGTTTGGTTGCATCTGGCTCATGGCACGTTCGTGTCGCGGTGGCAGCAGAGGTGGCGCGGAGAGTGCCAGGGCTAAAGCGGGGCACACGGCTCACTCCCGCACAAGCCAAGGACTAATGAGGGTGAGCACGAGGCCAGCCGAATGCTGTGTGATTAAATTTAGATCTGGAGGGAGATCTTGACCCATGGTGGCCCACGTCTAAGTGACATTTACCCAGGAGAAACACACTGCAGCTGAGGCTTATTAACCTTTTATAGATCTAAGCACCGCCGTCCCTCTTAATTGGCAATTGGATTATTAAATACAACCAAAATCAGAGTGATTTGATCTACGAGGGCCAGCCTCTGACAATATGTGCATCTGCTCCCGTTTAGAAAGTAAAGTCCTGTCAGTTACAGACCTGCAGGAGGAGGTAAGTCCCCAGGGTAACTGCAGAAAGTACTAAATACTTTTACACAAGCAATTTATGAGTAATTTAGTGCCTCCTAAATACATTAATCTGAAGACTTTTTATGAACTTTTTAAGACCATTGTTGGAAAAAAATTAAGACTTATTCATGAACAGGCGGTGTCAAAATAGCTAAAAAGCAGACATGGCCATGTCATTTAATACACCTCAAGTGAAGTAAATTTCCTATTCATTTTTCCCATGGACTTTTTGGAAAATGCGTATATTAAAAGTTTAAAAGCTCGGCAGAGGCTAATCAGCTCTGTGGTAACTCATGATGATAACATGATTAATTTCTATCAAAAAGATTAACCAAAACTTTAAAATTCAGCAAAATGTGTGTAACTTTTCCTTTTGACAAGTTTCAGATCTGTGTTTATAGCAAAATGAATCGTTTTATGGCCATGAGTTACCACAGAGCTGATTGGCCTCCCAGCTGTTGAACTTTTAATATATGGATTTTTCTAAAAGTCAATAGGAAAAATGAATGGGAATTTTACTTCCAGTCACTGTTGAGCTCTATTGCAACCATTGGTGACAGTGAGTGATCTGAGTTCTCATATTAGCTACGGTAATAACATATTTAAGCATTTAAGTGGACATTTTAGAATAAGCTGTGAGCGCAGGTATTTACATTAAATGTACGTTGCATAGTAAAGTTTAAACAGATTTAAAACCTAGTACTCTATCTATCTTGGTAAATTTAAGACTTTTTAAGGCTTTAAATTTAGATTTTTAAATTTAAGACTTTTTCAGACCCCATGAAAACCCTGCTTTTAGTAAATATGTGAGGAAAAAAATGCTACTTTTACTAACTTTGACATGAGTAAAAGTATTTTGTAAAGTAGGTAAAAATATTGGTTCAATCTCCACTACTGGCATCATTGTGTCCTTGGGCAAGACACTTCACCCACCTTGTGTATGAATATGTCAGTGTGACTGTGTTTGGTGGTGGTCACAGGGGCCGTAGGCAAAGATTGGCAGCCACGCTTCTGTCAGTCTGCCCCAGGACAGGCAAGGCCACAGGAGTAACTCTGAGTGTGACTGAGGAGTGAATGAATAATAAACCAAATTGTACAGCGACTTTGAATGTCCAGAAGATCCCTGTGTAAGACTGATGTATTATTATTATTAGTAGTAGTAGAAGTAGTAGTAGTAGCTTTATTATTATTATTATTATTATTATTATTATTATTATTATTGTTATTATTATTATTAGAGAGTAACAATGAGTGGTAGTTGTAAAAGTAGTAGTAATAGTGGGAGCAGGAACACTCAGTATTTACTTTCACTTAAGTTTTAGGTTTTAAATTACTCTTCTACTTGAGTAATAATATTTTGAAGTACTTATACTTACAAGGCAGTATTTGGAGTTGTTCTTCCACCTTTGGTTAACCGTGAATTACAACAGAGGAGGGAGCTTAAAGCAGTTCTTAAGAAACGCCAGAGAGATTACTTTAGAGACAAACACACTTGTTATTCAGATCATACTGCACCAATTACAGTGCATTAGACAAGGTGAAACTATATCTTTTAATCCGCTTTGTAATCAAGAGCTAGGAAAATGTTTTGTGCTTTTCGCAAATCATTTTAATTATGTACAGAATTGTTTACTGATTTAAGTGATTCATGTTAGGGGTAAATCACAAAGAAACTTGCAACAAAAGCATAGGTTGGTGTGACCCAAGTAAAAAAAAAAAGAAAAAAAAAGAAAACAGGCTGTACGCAACAGTTTTTACCATCTGCTCGTGTCTAATTATTATTTGCAATTGCAGTTTGTTTACAATGTGTTAAAATAAAGACGGGGAAGTGACTAAGCCCGAAATAATTATGAGCGCAACAGATTTTCCCAGCAGTTTTGAAGGATCTCGTCAGTCGGTCGTCATGTTGATTGCGAGAGACACTTTCATGGACTTCTTACAGTCCGTTAAAAGATGACCGACAAGTGCTGGGAACATTGCCTCAGCGCCACATACATCACACAACTGTCTGGTGGCAAGTCAGGCAAGGGGATCAACATATTCTAAATGAGCAGACATAATCCCACTGAATGTGGAGTTAAGCCATTTCATAATTAGCAGATTTTCTAATGTATGCCAGGCTTTAATGACCTTTGCAAATGAGAATGGTTGTTTGAATTTCCATCCTTCACATGGTTTTATCCCCCACCATATCTGCGCCAGTTGATGATATGCAAGAAGCTTAATGAACAAGTGCTTCTGAATGGAAAAGTGATGGGCTCAAGCCAGGGGAAGATTGGAAACGCATTTCCACACCTTGCATATCATCATCGCCGCCATAAGTGGTGTCCCTCTGACCCGTTAACAATGCATTTCAAGCCTTTTGCTTCAATTAGGTACACTTTTCACTCGGGTTTCTCTCATCAGCCAGCTATTAGCGTTTTATAGCACGGCAATACGTTGTGCTTTCAGAAGCTCCTGCAACCTTTAACTACTGTAAATGACTGAATTATCGTTCATTGTAAAGTAAAGATGACTATTACAGGGAGTGATGTGGTGTTGGGAGACAGCTGATTGTCTCAAAGTTTATTAAACAAGCTTAGATGGAAGGCAGTGAAAAGGTTTTACCAAGTCAGGACCGGTGTGCGCATCATTATATAGGGAGGGGACATAGAGAAACTTCCACTGCATTGAAATATTTTATGTGTGTTGTTTACAAATAAACACCAGTGTTAAGTAGTAAATGTGAAAAAGAAAAATTAAATGATACCAATGACAACTAAACCATAAGAAATACATGCAGACCAGAAAAATATATTATTCTTTTTTATGTGTAATATTATTTCTGCAGTTCATTATTGTATGCAGACAAATATAGGCCCATTCTTTATGTTTAGTTGTCATTAGTATCATTTATTTTTCTTTATCACATTTACTACTTTGGTGTTTACTTGTAAACAGCACACATACAAAAAAAATTTCAATGGAGAGGGTGTTCTCTATGCCCCTCTGAACACACCTGCGTCCTGAGCTGGGCTGTGCACCCTGAGGAAGGCCTTTGAGCTGAAAAATGTTGATGCGTCTTTAATCCATTAGCCATGTTTTAATAAAGGCTTTTTAACAGAGAAACTGTCAGAGTGCCTTGGATTTGTTTGTTTTTCACTCAAACAATATTGTGTCCATAGTGTCCATGTAAATCATATCCAATAAACAATATTTAAGTTTTAATAAGATTTAAGTTTACTCACAGGAAGCGATGTAATGGTATTTGGTGTTATCACAGTGTAACAATAGTAGAAGTGTCTCAGTATATCATGGAGTATCCTGCAGTAAGCTCCCTGGGAGAATAATGCATAATAATCTTTTAGTTGCAGCATAGTGTAACCAAGCTGTAGAAAACTAAAACGAATTACAAAGACCATCATTCTTTGCACTCAGACTCAGACAATATTGGTGTGTAATTGCTGATAGTGAAATGAGCATAAATACAAAAAGAGAGAACCAACTTGTTACCCTAAAAAGTTTTGAGAGGTTTCAGGAAAGAAGTCCAGTGGTACGCAGCAGTTTTTGCAGTTTAAGTCTTGATTTAGCTTAATTTATATATAATATATTTGTTGACCACAGCTTAGTCCTTAGACCTGGTTTAGACTTTCTTTAGTTCATTAATGATTGTTCTTCAGAAGCCAAACATTTTCTGAGGTGATACTTGATGTGAAAGTTTGAGAATCACTGCATTAGAGGATTAGTTACTTACTTACAGCCAGCTATGCTCCTGGTGTGCAGAGCAGCAAGGTTAGTAGCTAATAGACCAAGAGCTCACATTTAAAAATACTTTAGCCTCGCTCATGATATACTGACTACTGTTTTTCTGCTCAGTAACTCATGCGGCATTAGCTTTTGACTTATAACAACGATACAACAGACTGTCAAACATGTAACATTAGCTCTGAAATAACACCTCCAGAGATTACTAGTCCATCAGATTACTGTCTTAGTGCTTTTACTTTTAAGCATTCACTGTTCAACACAGCCATTAAATGATAGATCAGGACGCATACACCTCTCATGTACAGAATTTGTTATTCACTCCTTTTTAGCTCTGTTCAACTAGGCTGCTGTAACCATGTGATACAAATGCATACAGTGGATGTAGGGGTGTAGCTATATTGATTTTCTATCCCTACGATGCACATTACCTTGTTTGGAATTGTATCATTTTTAGGTAGTGTCTATTGATATACATGGGAGAAAATACAATAATTATCATACATCTGGCAACACTGTAGCTTAGTAACTAGCATGGTTAGATATTGTATGTTCACACATGCAGGCTACACTTTAGCTTAGCTTTACACTTCACACAAGAAGCTCATGTTTATTCTGTTCAATGAAACATGTTATAAACACATTCTGCTGCTGTTATCCTGTGAATCTCTCAGCATTTAGCTCACTTAATTTTAGCTTATGCAGAGGCTAACTCACTTTAGCTTCTCACATCTTAATCATCTTAATAACAAAGCAGGGCTCACTCTTGCTGTTACTTTTTAGATAGCTATATGTTGCATTTAAAATAACTCATGAAACATTTTGTCTATCATTTGTGTGATTAATGACCAGCTTACCTGCAAAATGATATAGTTATATCATTCATTAACATCATCAGTCATTAAGGATTAAGGAGCGCTAGGTGCTTGCATGGTGAGTGTACTCTGCAGACTTGCTCCTCTTCATGGATGGATTATAGAACTCAGCTGACAACTCTTGTTCTGCTGCCATCAGCTGCTGATGCTTAAGGCACCAAGCACGTCCTACTGGTGGAGCTAGCAATTAAATCACAGGAATCAAAGGTATCAATACTTTTGGTATCGATTTGTACATCTCTAGCTGGCAAAAACTCTCCTGCAACACACATAAAGTCTTATAATACAGGTTGTTTGACAAGCTTACAAAGTATAAAATTCAAACAGGGCAACTATTTCAAAGCTTTAATAACAGAATTGTTCTCTCTCTCTTTTCTTCTCTATCAATGTTATTTTTTAATGATTATAGCTGGCTATCTAATGTGCAGGCTGATGTAGTTTTGTGTAAATGTAAATGTTAAATCACAGCAATGCCTCTCATGAAAACTACTCTCCAGCAGGTTTCACTTGAATGTTTCAGTTCACTGCTTCTCAAACTGTGGTACAGGTACCACTGGTGGTACTCAGGAGCCTTTTGCAGTTCTAATTTAGTTTCATTTAGAGCCAGTTTTATTTCTGTTTTAATCCTGTTCTAGCTGGAGATTAAATTTGATGTTTAGACCACTGCCTAGTCCTGGATTATACAAACTTGAGTTCTGGTTTAGACCTGATTTAGTCCTGGTTTAAACCTTGTTTAGACCTGGTTTAGTCCCCGTTTTGTCCTTTAATAGACATGCTTTTTATTCTGTGTTAATCCCTATTTTATCCCTTGGTTTAGACCTGGGTTAGTCCAGATTTAGGCTAATTTTAGCTTATTAAACATGGTACTAGGAAAGCCAAATATTTGAGATGATGAGAAATGTTTGAGAATCATGGTTTAGTTAACTTTATCCTTTCAACTTCCTGGTTCCTTCCCTGGTCTCTGCACCAGCAGCTTCTGATATCTTGTTTACAAAAGTCTTTGATCATGTACTCAGACATTTAAAAATTACATGATATTAGCATTATTTGTAATTTGTGTCAGTCTCTGGACTAAAAATGAAGTTATATCCTTGTGGTTTTACAGTAAGTAGCCTACTCAGTGATGTCCGACAGTAACCGTGCAGTTTCTTGTGGACATAAGTTTAGGATATTCGACTGACTGGCTCACTCAGTGAAAGCTGCACTAAATGACACGATTGATGTATTAAAGGTTTCTCAGTCACGCTGCCTAACTCCAGCCTCATCAAACGCTCGCTCTAAGACGCTATGTGGCGGGTTTCTGCTACAAGCCACCAACATTCAGCGTGGCTTTAACTCTATCAGACTCTAATCTGTCTGGGATTTCATGTGTGTTAACACAGGCACCAATGCAGAGAGCAAACACTTCAACAGCACTACATAAATGTCTCAATATATTAACTAGACAATAAACAACCTATTCACTTCGGGGGATTTGCATTGGAAACGTGAGCATTAGCGCACAGAGACAAGCCCTGAGCCCTGCTGCCGTGGGGAAGGATGGCTTCAAACATGATCCTTTGTCAGACGGATACGGGAGACACTCACAAGCCGCTCGCTTTTTGGCAGATCTGAGCTCACAATGCTGTAGATTAGCTTTAGCCTGACCAGAGAGCTGCAGTGAGCTAATTGCTTAATTAGCTGACCCAATTCTATAAGCTTCTTTTAGCATATTAGCACAAGCTATGGAACAAATAGATGGTGTTTGTTTATGGAATTACAATAATGAGGATCAAATGCAACACATACGGTCAATGGCGCTGCTTTAACAACAACGTGCTTAAGTAAAATCAAAGTTATATTCAATATGGGTGTAGCCCTTTTAGATTCACATGCAAATTATTTGCAGCTCAATCTTCATTTTTTTCTTAATGAAACAATTAAGCTGCTTTGGGGGAACTGTTTGACCGCCCTCTCAATATTTCTGGACATTCGAGCAACCAGGGACAAATGAGAACAGGGAGAAAAAAATGTATTAGATTGAGTGAGTGATGATTGAAATGGATTAATTTACATTTCCTGCATGCATACTTTACATACATGATCTCTGCAGCACAGGGAGTTCTGGGCAAAAGAGCACTATTTGTACGAGATGAACTCATCTATATGCTAATTCATTGGCATGTAGACCTGCTTCATTTCTCCCATTCAGGACTGTTTACCTATTAGTTCTTATAGATGCAAAGGGAATTGGAATATTAAAACCAAAAAGCTAAAGGAATACAGGGCATTAGTAGTACATCACTTGTTATTATATTTATATTAGCGATTCTAGCTTTGGCCTTTGTTTAAATCTGAGCTGTGACCCAATTTTCAAAACACTTATTACAAATAAATTTGTTTTCACTTAAAGGTGCAGTACGCAGAGTTTGAACAAAGCTATAATAGCTATAGAAACCTTCAATGTTTGACCTCAGTCCAGTTATTGTCGGACTATTTCAATTTAGGGCACTATCCTTGTTGCTAAAGATTACAACAGTGTTTTATTAAGTTTTTTTACATGGGATGCACATAAATTAGTTCAGACATAGTGTTTAGTGTTTAATGTCTATGCCACCACATACACAAACATACTGTAAATGTAACTGTAACTAAGATTTTATTTTAAATTATTGTCATAAAAGTAACAAGTTTTGATTGATATTTTTGGGGCACTAACCCTTTCTGTTTAAACCCAACTATTTTGAAATGAAAGGGGCACGGGGCAGTACCTAACGCTCTTGTCTCCAAGCAAGAAGGTTGTGGGTTCAATTCTCAGGCCGGCGGACTCAAGTGTTATTATAGGTACTCCAGCTTCATCCAACCATCTAAGACACTGTTTCCCAACCAGGGGTACGGGGACCCCTAGGGGTACACGAGCACATTGCAGGGGGTACATGGAGTTACTTTATCATTTATAGAACCTTTATATATTTGGCTTTAGGACTATAGCAAGGGATGTGACACTAAACCAGGACTAAATCAGGTCTAAGCCAGGACTAAACCAGGAAAAGAAATCTGTCCTAAAACAAGGAATAAATCAGAACTAAACTCAATCTCAACCAAGACTAAACCAGGTCAAAGCAAGACTAAACCATGCCTAAAACCAGGTCTAAACAAAGACTAAACCAGGACAAGACATGCATGTGTCAAATGAATTAGTGAATCTACTGTAAATTGCCCCTACTGAATGAACGTAAGAGTGAATGGCTAACAGATTTTACCTGCCTAAGGCCCATAGTTGTTAGGCTTCAGACACCTGCGACCCCTAACAGCAATATGTGGAAGACGCTAAATGAATTAGTGGAAACTCTGTGTTGTAATGCCTTTGAGTTATTAATAATTTCTACATGGTAATGCAAAATGCCCACCTAATCTTCAAGCAAGAGTACATATGTGTATTCTTTCAAAAACTAGCTCAAAACTATCTAAGCTGAATCAAATTAACAAGATCTGCTGTAGAGAAAGATGAAAAACAAATTCAGCATTTTATAAGCCCAGGTTTAAAGATTTTTCCTTGTACCCATCAACATTTAAAACTGCCCAGAGTGACGGCTATAAGATCATTTCACAAGTGAAGGCTAAATGCTAATGTAATTTAACATGAGCTGAGCTGAAAGAGATGAAATCGGCCCGCCCCGATTCGGACCACTGTTGTGTTTAAGGGGATGACAACCCTCTTTTCTTATTGTCTATGTAATTCTCCAAAATTGCCACTTACAGCCGCTAAGAGCCGGGACGTTTCATCTCCAAGAGCTTCCTCTGGTCTCCGCTACTCATCCCATTTCGACTTCCCTCCAAAAGTGCCACCACTTCATTAACCTTGCCAGGCGTGAGATAAGAGAGGCAGTGCATCAAAGTGGACGGTCCGGCAGAGAGAGCCACACAAACCCCGTCTGACTTGAAGGAGAAAAAAAAAAAAAACCTTTTGTGTTCCCAACTGTCATTCACTGTGTTTTTTCTACTCATTATCCTTTAAATGGGACAAAACACTGGCTTTTCTTTGGGAGGAATACACTGCAGAGACATTTGCCGTAGTGGAAAGTAACTAGATACTTTTATGCATTTTCAGAGTATATACTTTTTAAAACATTAACATTAGATTTTAGAAGTATAAATGTCAGAATATCTAATAGTATTTTGCCCTTGACAGCAGAGTAAAGAAATAGTAGCATGTGGAAGTATTAGTAGTAAAGGAAGTAGTTGCACTGGTAGTAGTCATAATAGTAATAGCAGTACTAGTAGTGGTAGTATCAGTTGCAGTATTAGTAGCTAGTAGTAGTAGTCGGAATTGTAGTAATAGCAGTAGTGGTAGATTTTTTTTAGCAATAGTCACATTGGTAGTCGCAGTAATAGTGGTAGCAGTAACAATATATATATAATAGTAGTAGTAGTAGTATAAGTTATAGTAGTAGTAGTATTAGAAGTTGCAGTATTTTCTGCATAAGTAAACTTTACAATGCATATCTTTTACCTTCACTTGTGAAACAATTCTGTCGAGAACTACTACCTGAGTAATAGTATTTTGAAGTAGCAGTACTATAACCTGTACATGTTCAAATGGAATAAAAGCATCAAAGCCAACTTCACCCTCAAACAAGCTATAAATCCTAACTTCCCCCGAATAACCATGAAAGCTCCTGGTATAAAATGTATTAACGGGAGTCACAATATTGTTTTACTTGCACCACATACAAATCTCTCTCTCGCTGCATTTAATCCCTCTACCCACAGTTTCCTCAGAAAGTAGGATATAAATTATTTTCCTTTGGTGGAAACTGCAAATCCCTGTCTGGATTCTGTTAAAAGGCTTAAAATGTCACTAAATGCCAGGGCTGAGACTCCTGCTAACACGTAGGTCTCTAAGACAAGATGTTCAAGCGTTGAAACTTACCTGAAATTGATGAGGTTAATATTCTTATCACCAAACCGGAGCTCCTGTGAAAGTGGATATTGAAAAATAGCCAGGTAACCCTTCATATTAGGGGCTATCACGCGGATTAGCAGCATAAACACCAATTAATTGTTTATTGTCAGTGGCTTTGAGAAAACATGCTATAATGCATAAATTAAGAGGATTTGGCGTGGAAGGAATTCACTGTAAGAAGACTGGTAAATACACAGTGGGGGATCTAGACTCAGCTTTTACTGGAGCAGGGGAGTGAGGCAGAGGGACAAATGGACTCAGGACAAACTGGACAGATATGGTTTGACCTTACTGTATTTGTTGTAACAACCAATACACTTTTTTCATAATTCACATTATGTTTCCTTTTACTGTTGATGTATTCATTTAACAGTGGCCTTTTATTGTGGCCAGCCTAAAGCACACCTGTGCAGTATTCATGCTGTCTAATCAGTATCTTGATATACCACACCTGTGAGGTGGATGGATTATCTAACAGATTTCAACAGATCTTTGAGTTCAGCTGATAAAAAAGTGTTGCATTTCTATTTTTGATCAGTATAATTAAGTTATGTATTCAGTAGTGTAGGAGTTCAAAAAATAAGCTTTTAGTTCAATTAAAAGTGACATTAGCCACATTTGTTAAACCTAAAAAGCATCCAAACTCAAATATGGCTATTGATGTTGATATTTTATTACCAATATGAAGTTTGAGCTATATATATATATATATATATATATATATATATATATATATATATATATATATATATATATATATATATATATATATATATATAAAAAACAGCAAAATGCACTCTTACATCTGACACCTTATTTCTTTTCTGTATGTAAGCCTTGCAAGGTCATTGACTATTATTGAAAGAAATTTAATTTGCTTTTAAGGGGCTGTATTATGCAAAATGTACTTTTCTGAACTTTCTACCATGTTATAATGTTGTTCCCTCACCAAAAACATAACTGGACTTTTGCTTCATTCACGCAAGTTTAAGTAGTCTTCTAGTCTCTGGCAGGGCTGTTGTGAGGCATCAAAATGCTCAATTCCACAAACCTCCACCTCTCCCATGAACTCCCGCCCCCTCCAGGAAGCACTGACCAATCAACAAGCCCTCTACATCCAGTCTGCTCTCATTCATTTATACAAAAAACAGTGTACAGCTCTGTTTCCACTGATTCCTCACAGATATTTTTCATTTAGTAAAATAACAATGTTTTCTTTTAGGCAGAGAATGTTTTTAACAACGTGTAATGCTGTTCTAGAGGTGACCAAGATTGGTTTGAAAATATGAAGTAATTTTTAGTTTGTTTGTTTGTTTATGTATTTTTAAATGAGCTATATTATGCTTTTATTCTGTCCTAGGAGTCCATGTTAGGTTGAGAAAGAAACATGAATTTGCTTCTCCTCTGGCATAGCTCATTTTGTCCACTCAAGTTTTAGGAGCAGAATCAGGAAGGCCCATGGAGATTTAAAGGTCTATTTAATGGACAAATGCCAGCACGTTATCATTTTTTATTTTTTAATTAGCCAATATAAGGGAGGCAAGGGGTATTGTTATGTTACCCCACCTGTCCGCCCCTGACAGATCCGTCCCTGTGTGAAAAGTGAACCCCAAAAATAAGTCAAAAAGCCGAACACTGTGGTGTAAATGAGTAATTTACCGTGAATACCGGCCTCCGTCCCTCTATATCCAGATGAATTTCCGAAGCGTGTTATAGCAGCATGGAAAGGTCTGTCAGTGAAATTTGAAATGGAGGACAAAGGGGCCACAGAGCAAATAGGTTTTCAGACACCATCCTGGGAGCTGTGTGCCAGTGTGAATTTAGAGCTAAAATACAGTGCATGAAGCCGACCTCTGAGGCAGCACAGTGGAGCCCAGAGTGAGACATTCTGCTATCTATTAAGACCGGCGTTATGTATATATTGTGTTTTGAAGGAATTTCACTGATCCACAAAACCAGCAGGAAAGGATAAGAGCGGGTCCCCTATAAGAGCGTATGGTAAGCAAGTACAGCCAAGTCGGAAGTTGCTGAGAAAAAGTCTGGCAAAATCCTGCATGCCCGCTGATAACATGCCCGGATTAAGGATGTTTAAGGCAAGTGAAAATTATTCATTTGAGATGGATGAAAGCCGCACTTGTCAAGTCTACCAGTCATGCACTTTATACATTTCATTTCCACTCGCCGGCATGCATAATTTCTCCTCAATGCAAATTTCTACACAGTGGAAATCGTGAGCATATTTACTTACCCCCGCTAACACATTCTCTGTCACAGAAAATGGATCATCTCTATTGAACTGGGAACAAAACAATGCACTTTTGTTTTGGTTGTTTGTTTGGTTTTTTGTTGTTGTTTTTGTGTGTGTGTGTGAATCTAATTTTGTGCAGCGGAGATCGTCAAGTAAAGGTGTAGGATACAAACAATTTGAGTTGTTTTTTATCTATAAAAAGTCTCTTTCTGTCTTTCTTCTGGGGTCACCACAACACATCACCTGCCTACTTGCAAGCAGTGATGTTTGCATATTGATTTGGTATAGGTTTTATGCCAGATGCCCTTCCTGAAACAACCCTCTCAATTTATCCAGGCTTGGGACTGGTACAAGAAGTACTGTCTTATTGAGTAACAGTAGGTTTTGACCTATATGGGGAGCAATAGTGGAAGCATGAATAGCAGTAATAGCAGAAGTAATAATGGCAGTAGAAGTGGTAGTAGTAGTCAATAAAGTAATAGAGGTAATAGTAGTAGTAGTAGTTGTTGTAGTAGTAGTTGTAGTAGCAGCAGTAGTAGTAGTAGCAGTGGCAGTTTTTACTTTGATTGCAAAGTGAGTAGTTTAGAATAATGACAGTAAAGCGCTGAGTAGTAGTAATAATTATAATAGTGGTAGCAGTAGTAGAGGTAATAGTATTATTATTAGTAGTAGTAGAAGTAGTAGTAGATGTAGCAGTAGTAGCAGTGGCAGTTTTGACCTTGGTTGCAAAGTGAGTAGTTAAAATTGTAGCAGTAACAGTAGTAATAGCAGAAGTAATACTGTAATGGCAATTGAAGAGGTGGTAGTAGTCATATTAGTAATAGTGGTAGCAGTATTTTAAGTAAAAGTAATAGTGGTGGTAGTAGTAACAATAGTAGTAGTCGTGGTAGTTTTGTTAATAGCAGAAACAGTACTGTAATAGGAACTGGAGAGATGGTGGTAGTGATAATAGTAATAATGGTAGCAGTAGTAATAGTAATAGTACTAGTACATTAATAGAGGTAGCAGTAACAGTTGTAACAGCAGAAGTAATGACATTAAAAGCAATGGAAGTAGTCATACTAGTAATAGTGGCAGCAGTGGTAGCAGCAGTGGTAGTAGTAGTAGTAGTGGTCGTCATAATACTAGTAGGATGTTCTTAGTACAGTAATAGAGCGAGCAGTAATAGTAGTAACACCAGAAATAATAGTAGTAGTAGCAGTGGTAGTGGTATAAGTAGTAGAAATGGAAGCAGTATTAGAATAGTAGTAGTAGTAGTATTAGTAGTAGTAGCAGTGGTAATGGTTGTAATAGTAGTATGTTGGGAGTAGTAATAGTAGTAACAGCAGAAGTAATAGTAATAGCAGTAGGAGCAGAGGTAGTATAAGTAGTAGTAATGGTAGCAGTAACAGTAATAGATTTTTTTATAAGAATCAAAACCATCATTACATGGCCGCTCTAAAAATAATTTGAGCCCAATTATCCAAACGGACTTGTGAGTGTAATTACTGGTTTTAAGTCACAGAGTCTCACCTTGAGTGTGAAGCCCTGTAGCACACACTGTATATCAGTCTCTCTCTATACAAATATTATGATCTCTCTGATGAGAATTAAGTCTCCCGTCTGGATGGCCAATAAATTAGAGGCACGCTTCTCGTTTACTCATCAGAGCTAATGAGCCTGATAAAATTACCACGAGGATCATAATTACAGGCTAGTGGCAGAGGCGCTGGCAGTGACTGGAGGAAGACGACACACACAATTAGAAGACACCATTTAGATATAGACAAACTAGAAATATCACAAAGCACTTATTAATAGACTCTAAAGGCTATACATTATAAACAATTTAACGAATGCCACGTGTGCAAACCTGAATTATAACTAGGGCTGCAGGATATAGTAAAAAACATATGGTTTCTGTGTTGAATATTGCAACAGAGATATAGTAACTGCCAATATTAGGAATACATTTTGATAATAGAACTTCAATTAAATGTATGCTGTGTTCACTTCTCAAAACTGGGTCAAAATTAGCACTAAGCCAGGACTTAAATGAGCCTAAACCAGGGTTAAACTGAGAACTCAACTCTTGTTCTCAATGCAGTTTCATAGTAGGCTCTGATAAAATTGCTGACATTGAAATGACAATCAATTTTTGATCTATTGAGCAACCATAATTATAGTGTTACCTATTAATAAAACACATATGGCAGCCTTTCTTTTATACTAAAGCTGGATTTAAAACCAGTGTACTGTTTGCACCAGTCACAAACCTGGATAAATCCATCAGAAAGGGCATCTATGGGGCGGCAGTAGCAGAAGTGACGTTCACCCACTAACCCGAAGGTTGACGGTACAATCCCTACTACGAGCACTGCATATTGTTGTTGTGTCTTTAGGCAAGAAGACACTTCACCCACCTTGCCTGTGTATGAATGAATTATTATTATAGAAAACCTAAGCCAAATCAATAAGCAAACCACTGCATACTAAATCTATAAAGTAAAGCTATAAAGTTTATGCAAAACATCAGTTGCATTACATACACATCAACTTATCTGAACCCTAATGTATAATAATGTGCATATTGATTTGGTAAAGATTTTACACCAGATGCCCTTCCTGATGCAACCCTTTAAATCCCAACTTTTATCCAAGCTTGGGACTGACAGAACACCTCCCTTCAAACAAATGAAAAAAATAAATAAATACATTAAGCCAATGTTTTTGGATTATGCTTACAACAATATAAGCACAATTTCCCTCTTTTCTGTCACAGACTGACTTTCCAGCCCCTTTTCATAAAGATTAAGCACTTCACGGGTAATGGCATATTTTAATGAACGGTGGCAGCCCGGACACGAGAGCTCACCTCAGAGGGATCCCATCTCCTCACACATTCACGCCATGAATTGTTTTACTTATGAATATTAATGTCCCTCTAATTTGAGGCTGTTGTTAATGCTTGTCGCTAGGAGCTCGGCAAATCAGGTCCCAGTCCTGTTAAAACCACGTATTAGACAACCCACCCCCCTGACACTAAGCCCTCGCCTTTGATTCTTAATTGCAGAAGTGCGAGCATTTGCAGTAGATGGGCCGCAAAGCTTTAATTAACTCTAATATCACACATTGAGTCTCGACTGTCAGACGCATCACGCATGGCATTTTGTACCAGTATCATCCCCAACTCTGCTCGAAAGATCCAAGTTTATGATCACGATTTCATGTGTCTCAAATTGAGGAATATGCACTTGCTAAAGCGTAAAGTGACGCCATTGAATCAGTCTTTAAAAGCCCTTATTAAAAGAGTACATTGATGTGTTTTTGATCACAAGTGGCATTAGGGAGCATTATGATGCATATACTGCATAGATTCAGTACACACAAAGTGAAACATGTTAAGCATTGATTGTAATTCTGTTTTTTTTCTCCCACCAAAAGACTAAATTGAGTGCTTGCCTGTTTGTATGTCTATAAGCAGCCCTGCAACTAACTGGCCACTGTCTAGTGCAGCAGACCGCTTAAATATCAGAAAATCCCATGCGGATCTCCAACAATAAAAATTCACTCTATTCAAAATATTATGTCATGTATTTCTCCATAGATTTCTATAAAAACACTGACTCATGGCTAAAAATGCTTACCCCCCCCTAAGGCCCATAGTTGCAGGGACAGGCTCCAGTTGAATGAATGATTAAAGTTTTAACATAAAAACGAGAAAACCAAATTCTTATACAATTAGAATATATCTCATCATAATAATCATAATTAAAAGAAATTAATGCTTTAAATATTTCTTTCTGTGCCGCCACACTTTTCAAATTTAACTTGAATTAGTTTGCAAAGCTTCCATTAACTCTAATATCACACTGCTTGACTTAAAAGATCGTCTTCCAAGTTTATGATTTCATGCATCTCAAATTGAGGGATATGCACTCGCTAACTCGTACACTGACGCCATTGAATCGGTCCTTAAAAGCCCTTATTAAAAGCATACATGGATGCGTTTTTGATCACTTCTCGCAGCATTAAGAAGCATTGTTGGTTTGTTACTCCAAAGTGGGTCTCTCGTATTTTTTTTTTTTCCGAAGCTTGTGGGATGGGGAAAAAGTTCACGGCTGCTTTTTTTTTTTTTTTTTTAAATGGAAAGATGTGCACCCCAAAGAAGCTCCTATTAAGGAAGTAATTCAACCTCTCTTACACAGCTAATCTTCAAAGGGTTTTAATGGACAACAAGTTAAGAATATCATAAATATATCATTCAAATGCACTATTACAGTACTGCATAGGCCCGTGTTGTTGGAGCGTTTTAATAGCTCAGGTAGGAGAGACGTCCTGATGCACATATTAGCAAAAAAGAGTAGTGTTAATTAAACCTGGTTTGAAGATAACAAGCTCAATACGAACCTATAGTTTATAAGCCGTTCCCGGGCCATAAGCTACAGCCCGACCTAATCCTCTTTCACATAACATTATTGCATCAGCGCAGGCCAACATTTCTGTAGCATTTATAAAATTAGCAAAGAAATTAACTGTCTGTACTGTGGCAAATTGGATTTTCCAAGTTTGGTTGGGGTGCAGTGCGATAGAGCATACCCAGGCTGCCACCTACAGTACAGAGAGGAGACAGGAGCAGTGCCTCTGTGTGTGGCTCTGAACACAACAGTTTAGACCTGGCTGTCACTATTATACCTAATTGTCATTTGTTAAAAGCCCATTTTTCTATAAATATATGACTAATTTAATTATGTGTTATGACAATTGAAGAACGTTGCATATATTTAACTCATAATTGACATTTTTACAATCCTATGTCAATGAATTATGAATGGTAGAAAAGTGTAGTATGTCAGAGTGAAATTTTACAAGCATTTTTTTATGGTAATTGTGACAAACAAGGTGATTATTTAATTTTATTTATATTAAAATGTTATGAGATACTGAATTTCAGTTTTCTGTAGGTATAAGTCTAATCATCCCAATTAAAATAAGTAAATGTTTGAAATATTTCACTCTGGGTGCACTAAATTGATCAAATATAGGCCTACAATGGGTTTTAATTTTTTGATACAGGACTTTACCAGCCTTGTATTTAAACATTTTTCATTGCATATAGTTAACTCATTATACACATTTGTCCAAACTAAAATGACCAATCACATAAATATCATCATCTTCTCAAAATACTTCATTACATAACACACTTGAGCAAAGACAGATACTATGAGCTTACATTTAAAACTAAAGCCAGACAAACATTTAGTAATCCAGCGTCGCTTGTTCAAAATATCTTTCTATTAGTTTTTCATAAGAACGCTGGGCACTGTTGGAAATTTTAGCTCAATAAAAATCTGAATATGTTACAATGAGCGAGTCTAGAAAATAATCATTCGACTCGCCTTTTACTTCTCCGCCTGAACAGTTTGGAGATGGAAGACTTCCTCTTATTTTTGGCTTTCTTTAGTCCTGTACAGCAGACATATTAGAGGGAATTAAAATATGAAAAAAACTCATCTAAAAGCAGTTCATTTCAGACAGTACTTACCCAGATTTTTCATCATTTCATTTAACTGCTGGTCCTCTTCAAATTCCCTGAATGCAAAAAACAAAACAAAAAAACAACAACAACGCGGCTTAGGATTTTTTGTAGTTTTGTTTGAATTAGTGATGCAAAGATTTACCTGAGTCTGTCTTCATCCAAACCGTCTACGATTGCGTTTCGTCCGTCCACAATCTCCACAAGTCTCTGCATTAAGTGTTGTTCACGCTGCTGTTCCTCAAAGGACTTCAGATGGTCTGTCAGAAGAAAGTGGACTACAGCAGACATCCTCAAACCTTCACACCAACAACCATCACAGAAACTATTTGGCTTTCTCAGTATCACTAACTAACTTTATTTGTATAGGACATTTTACATTTTAACAAGACTTTCCAGTTTCCAAAGTGCTGCACATAAACAATAAATAACAATAAATGACTCTGTTTAGCTCCCCATTAAAATAATAAGAACCAGTAAAACCAAATAAAAGCAATACAATACAATAAAATAACAATAAATATGTATAAAAACTATAAAGTTAATACAATACAAAACAATAGAAGAGACACACTATAAAAGACACTAAGATGAGCAAAACCAGGACTAAACCAGAAGTGAACCAGAACTAATTTAGCACTAAACCAAGTCTAAACCAGGACTAAACCAGGAGTGAACCAGGACTATTTTAGAACTAAATCAGGTCTTAACTAGGACAAATCTAATTTAGTCCTGTCTAAACCAGGACTAAACAATGTCTAATTTAGGACTAATCCAGGTCTAAACCAGAACTAAACCAGGAGTGAACCAGGGCTAATTTAGGACTAAACCAGGTCTAAACCAAGACTAAAACAGGAATGAACCAGGACTAATTTAGGACTAAATCAGGTCTTAACTAGGACAAAACTGTGTCTAAACCAGGACAAAACAATGTCTAATTTAGGACTAAACCAGGACTAAACCAGGAGTGAACCAGGACTAATTTAGAACTAAACCAAGTCTAAACCAGGACTAACCCAGGGCAAATTTAGAACTAAATCGGGTCTAAACTAGGAAAAAACTATGCCTAAACCAGGACAAAGCAATGGTCTACACTTCCAATGTAATCCCCAACCAGAGCAGGATTAGAAACTGAATAAATCAGGCTTTCAATTAAACTAAATCAAAACTGACTCTTGAGTACCACCAGAGGAAGCCTGTATACCACAGGTGGCACCACAGTTTGAGAACCACTAGTATGAAGTAAACACTAAGCAGAGATTTAGTGATGTCTTACCTGGTTTTTCCAGTAACGTGCGCAGTTCTCCCTCCACACCTGGCTGCTGCTGCTCCAGCTCTAGCGTTCGCGCTCTGAAGCCAGCGTTTATTAATCACACACAAAATGACAGGCAACATTAATATGCACATCTCACACCTCTCCCAAAATCTCACAGTAACCAGCTTTACAATATTTGAACAAAATTTACAGGCTGTAGAGTAAAAATGTAAAGATAAGGCTTCTATTTGCCAGGGTTAAATAGGTACAAGTGTCTTACATGTAAACCAGCTCTGACTCCTTCCTGATGAACATCTGCTTCTCCCGGATGAGGTTAAACCAGTCGACCATCAGCGGGTCCATCAGGATGTCTCCTTTTCCCTCTGAAACGGAAAATGTTAAAATAAATACTAAAATAAATGAAAGAGTTGAGATTTACAGAGAAATAAGCTGTGCATTGTGCGGCCGTGAAGTTCTTCCTAAACTACATACAGTGGTGGAATGTAACAAAGTAAAAGTGCTTAGTTACTTTACTTAAGTACAATTTTCATGAATCTGTACTTTACTTGAGTACATTTTTTCACCTTTATCTGTCCTATTACTTAAGTAAACAAATTGAGCACTTCTTCCACCACTGACTACATAACATACACCATCACATTAGTACTTGTACATAGTCAAGAAACTTCAAAACGCTTTACAAAACAAAATGAGCAATATAATAACCCATATATGCGTATAATAAGGCGCTATGTGCCATATGTGGATCATCAGCGCGTAATATTAAATAAAAACATGAAGGTAATGTAATGCAATACAGAGAGAAGGATCATTACAGAAACTACAGCTACCATGTCATTCCTGTGGTATGATTTATTACATTTATTTATTAAATCACTTTTCCTTTCGTGACAGGTTCAGAGTGAAAACCTGAGTAGGTGGATGGATTGATTTCAGACTGAACATTTGTCCAGTGCCAATTAGTGACCTCCCAATCACAGCTCATCCATCACTGCGTGTTTTAAAGGTACAGTATGTGGACATGGACACAGGAGAACCCCGCACACACACCTCCTGCCTGCCATAACAACCAAAACAAAATCCTAACACCACACAGGTCTTTACAACAATACACTCCAGCAGTGAAGCAGATGAGCTCCAGTGTGGTGAGAATACATGTTATATTTCTGCATATTTTTATATTGATGCAAAAAAAAAAAAGAAGAAAAATTACAAAATATAATAGTGTCCTGTAGGTGGGTTAAAAACTGTACTGTATTAATATTAAAAACATCTGCAATGATTTTATTTCATGAATGATTTCAATGTAGAGAATAGAGGGTTTTTGTCATTGTCTAGTAGGAAAACAATGAAATACAGTTTAACAGAAACAATATCATTTGTCTCCAGCAAAAAATACAGCAAGCACTTTAATTTTGTTTAGAAAAAGGCAACTAGCTTGGTAAAGACAGTTTATTCTTATAGTTAAATAAAACATATTTCATAAACTGTTGTTCATGTGGTGTACAGGTGAGGTTTTACCATATCATATTGTTAAAAATGTAAATATTGTCTTTGTTATGGTATTATATCAATGTATTTTGTATCGAGACACTTTAATCATGACTAAGGATGTCACAATGTTAAATTTTAGTGTCACGAGTATTGAGATAAAATATTGCGATTTTATAATTTTCACAATTATTGGAAACACAGAGCATTTTTTGATTAAATGCTTGATTCACACTTTTGAGCATGACCAGGTTTTTACTTTTTCCTTAACTATTGACCTGCCTAACCCCGTTTTTGACATTTTTATTCCTTTTTAATATATATATTTTTTTTATTAGCCTGAAGGACCTTATAAACTGTACTATGTACTATGGACTGGAGAAAAACATTAGCTTCAAAAATGTTTACGATTATTTTACCATGAGATTTATAATCACGAATAATTGTAAAATCAGTTAATCCTGACTTTCTGACACTGATATTTGAGTTTGCCTAAGTCGCACAGACCTAAAGCAGAGCAATATGATCTTAAACTCCCTTTACCTCAGGAGAGAGCCTCTACCTCTACGGCCCCCATCCTTATTTGAAAGAAGGAACAGTTTTTCAGTAAAAATATAACTTCAGCACTTTCAGCAAATTGAATAAAATACCAGAGTTTGTGTGTTTAACTCCTTGAAACAGCAGCCTTGGAGAGATCCAAGGAAAGGAAAAGTGTTTCTATCTATCCACTAGATTTGATTTTCGCCTGTACAAAATGATGGCGTACCTTCCTCACAGCTTCGGAGCCTCTTCTCCAGCTCCACTCCATCCCGCTCCAGCTGGGCCAAGTTTGTCTCAATATCCTTCAGCTCTGTCTCAATCTGCTGCAGCGGGACGGCGTAGGACTGCACCTGATAAAACACACACAAACCACTGTCCCGTTATGATCACTCCAATGTCTGACTTTGGACTTTAAAGGCAGGGCACTACAGGTGAATAGGGTCACACAGATATCACTGTCAAACCTCTCCAGTACATTATTGGTATTAACATCAGAAAATGCATGCTATATTTTATATAAATTAAAAATCATAATATTGGATGAAGCCAGATTTAAAATTCATTGGTTATTTTGTTGAAAATGTAGATGAACATTGGTTGCATAGAGAATAAAGGTAGGAGATCAGTAGGAGAAACAGTCATTTTGCAAAAACAGCCTTTTAAGTTAATATTTTAGCCATAAATCATGTGTAATTGGGACATTTTTATTTTATTTTAGTGTGCAAGCGTATGGGAACAAACTGGTTCACAATCCCAAAGTTTACCACTTTAAACCTGTAGTATGTCGCCTTAAACCTAAAGAAGGTCGCCTGATTTTAACCGCAAATGTAATGAAAGCGTATTTGTCGAGCTGTTAATTAATCTCATAAGAGTCTTAATGGAGGGAACTTACAGGCGGTGACCTCATTTCGGTCTCGGAGGCGTTGGTGGATGACAAATACTTTCCCTTTTTAGCACCTAAGAGGTAGATAAAATAGGATTAGATAGACCTTTCATGCCGGCTTTTCAAAAAATCATTGTCAAATATGACTTCACCTGATTTATATTTCCACTGAAAATGAGCGCTCAGAGACTACATCAACAAAATGACTGTGTGTGGCTTTGATGATGACATTTAAATTAAAAGAAAAATCAGGAAAACCGACCTGAAGGATTTCCGTGATGGGTTGGAGCTAAAGAGCTAATAGATTCCACAGCTGGCCGTCTGGGTGGGGATTTCACAGGCGGGTGGTTCCCGAGTTTAACACCTAAAATAGGAACAGCAAGGTTTTCAGGCAGTGGGTCTAAATTAGTCATTTGCTAAAAAAAATGTATGAAACATCAGACTGAAACATATACGATTCAGTGAATTCAAAGAGGGCCTGTATATGTAAGGCTGTGTTCACACTAGGGCTGGATACCTTGGTGATATTGAAATAAAAGTTACAATACTACTGGTATCATTTACTCAATACCAAGTTTTAATACCTATTAGGAACTTTAATGTTACTCTGCATGTATGAACCAAATAAATAACACAGAAAAAAATCATACAAAATACTGGTTTTAACTTGCAGCTAAATATTTTGCTCCAAAAAATAGTCTTTTATACACTATTATTGTGTTTTATGATGAGAAGATAAATTACCACATAATAGGTAACAGAAAAAGTATACAGGGTTCATACACTTTTCCAAATCTTGTAAACTAAATTTCCAAGACCCGAATGACTGAAATGACATAAATACTATTTAAAACGTCCAGTGTAGTGCATTAGAAACTTTTGCTGCAATTTAATTTGTTAAAATTGGAAATTAGTCAGTTGGGAAAAAAATACATTTGGGGCTCTTCCCTCAGAAATATATTATTTCACATATTATTTTTACTGACTTATAGCCTACACAGCACTGATTAAAAGATAATTATGCTTGGTAAATTGGTTTTTATTTCATTTTTAATTATATTTAATTTTAAACAGTAAATTAAAATATAAAGTAATCATCTAATCATTTTCCACAACTTTACACCAAAATATAAAATTCACAAACTTTTCCAGGGCCTGGAAGTTGCATTTTAAAATCCCATGACATTTTCAGGTTTTCCATGAGTGTACAAACCCTGAGTATCGCTCAGGTACCGGTATCAAAAAACAGGTATCATTTAAGTACTGGTATTAAAAAAATCTGAGCAGTACCCAGCCCTAGTTCACACTAATGCAATTTGATAATTATTCCACTTCTCTAAACCTAAAGTTATTAATTAAGTTATTGATTACACTTACTGTCCATCCACAGAGCAACACAGTTATGGTTTTCTCCCAAGCACTTTTAATTACTCTTGGGTCCAAAACCATATTTTAAAAACATTTAGTGGTTTTCAAAGTGCTTTTTAAGTTACACACTACACAGTATATTGTATTAAGAAGTTGTTTTGTGGTGTGGTCATATAGACAACTTTCCATTTGTCACTGATGAGTATCTCCCCAGCTGACCCAGAAATAATGCTCTAAAGCTAAATGGCCTCAATAAAAGAGGCTGCTAAACACAATACAATTACATTTTTCCAAACTGGGGACAACAAAATGCCAGCCTTTCCCTTACAGTATCTATTAACTTTAGTCAGTCAGAGCTCCTACCCAGGTTTGTGGATCCAGGCTGAGGTCTGAGTGGAGAGACAGGTGCAGGGATAAACAGGGGGGTGGTCACTGAGGGGCGCCACAGGTGCAGAGGCTGAGGGAGGCTTTGGGGTGTGGATGCTGACGGGATAAGTGGATGGGAAACCAGAGTTAACATGTTCGGGAAAAGTTGTAGCACCTCTGAAAAACATAACAACCATAACTTTAATATCGGCTGTATGGGGCGATAAACGCTGCATTATCAAAATACTCCCTCTGTCAGTGTCCCACCCTGTCCCCTGATCATGTTTTCTTAAATAGCATTAAGTAAAACTAACCAATGTCCCATTAGATCAATTTTCAAAAAAAATGTGCCTGAAAGAATTTCTTAAAGGGCTCTTACTTTGGTCCTGGATCACTTGTCACAGGTTCGGTTGGTACATGCCACTCATTGATGGAACCTATAGGTAAAAGATAAGAACAGAAGAAAACCCTGAGATTTATTATGATGTAAAAAAAAACAAAAAAAAAACCATGAGAAATGAAGACATCAGCATCTGTCAGCCCGTGTAGTGGTGCCTTTAAGCTGTTCAAGCTCCAGTACAATAATAAACAGCACAGTCCCCTGACTCTTTATGTCACAATTACCTGCTGTTTGTTCTGCAGAGACTGTTCATTATCCAGTCTGTCACAACAACGCTCTAAAGTACCTCATTCTCACCTGCACAGCTGGGCTAATCGCCTCAATGAAAACTGTGCAACACACGCACACACCTGTAAATTAGTATTAATGTAAAAAATAAAGAAAAGTAATTAATGTCTGATACCTGTCAATTCTATTTATGTTTAAGTGATATAACTGTTGCTATTCTATTGGGAGGGGAAAAGACTTGTAAATAACATTTAATAGGCATGGGTTATATGAGATTTCTATGGTACAACGGTGGAAAATGATGGTGTGATGGAAAAATATCACAGCTGTATCAAAATATTGTAAATTTACCTCTAAACATTTATAATTTATAGGTAAACAGATTTTTATGGTCATCAGCCAGTGACTTTGTATGCTGTACCCAAGCCCAGATAAATGGAGAGAGTTAAAAATATGTCATTATGCTAATCAGTACACACTATGAGGCAGATGATTTACTGTGTTGACTCCAGAAGGAAAAAGCCCCCAAAAAAGGAGGAAAAAATTATGTTTTAAGATAAAAAAAAAAAAAAAAAAGACTAAAATGATGGCAATGTCTTGAGGCCCATTTCAATTTCTTGCATTGTTGGTAACTTTTTATTTATTTGGCCTCACCAATAAGTGATTTGACAGAAAGTAGGAAGTTTTGTGTGAGATACAGCAGCAGCCCATTCCACCTTTATTTCAGTATACACTGTAAACAGGATGTAAAATTCAAATGAGGAAGCTGCAAATATGTTGTTTTGTACTTTCTGGTATAGTCTTAGAGCTTGCATTACAAAAACATCGTGCCAGTTTCAGCGGTTTGTATCATGGCTACCTTGAATAATCACTTAAGTAGTTTATTTCCTATATTCAAAGTAGGGATGTAACGATATAGTAACTGAAGCCATGTATCAATTTTTTTTATTCCTACGATACAAATACATCGATACGCATCACCTTGTATCGAATCATAAGGTTTTCTTGGTGTATACTGATACATACATACATACAAACATACATACATGGAAAATTGATTGTTAATATCATAAACATCAAAATTAGAATCTGCATGATAAAATAAAACGTGTTTTTGGATGTCATTTTTTGGGTTTTTAAAGAATTAAAATTTTCTATTCAGCTGTGAATCACTCTCTGTCTGCTGAACATAATCAACCCTGGCCATGATGCTAGATTTGAGAGAATACTTTTATGATTTTTGTCAAAAAGTTGCTGTATCAATGGCATAAATATGAAAGTGTTGAATCGTATCATTCCAAATTAGCCAGTATTGTTCTTGAATTGAATCAAAACAATTGTAATCGATAAGTATCGTATCGCGCAAAAACGTATCGTTACCCTCCTATTGAATAATCAGTAAAGTTGTGTATTTCCTATATTCAAAGTAAATCCACCACAGCAAATCATCTGCTTCTTGGTGCGCAATGATTTGCATTTTGCTTTATTATAGGCCTTACACCTGATGCCCTACCTGATGTAATCCCATGTGTCTGGATTCCTATATTCCATGTAAATATGTTTTTAGTATTGATAGTATCTTGTCTGAAAGGATGACTTCTCAAACCTCCCGTCTTATGGTTAGTACTTTAAGTTTTATGAAGGTTTGTCCTGTCACTAATCAGGCAATAACAAAGCAACAGTATGCAATTGGGCTATTCTGATGTAAAATTAGGCACGCCTGCCCAACCACCCACAAACGCCTTTCTAATTAGAGAATTTCTATTTAAAAAGTTGCCTGTCCAATTAAACTGCATGCAATAATACCCATGTCATAAAAATTAGAGATTCATTTTGCACCTGTCCTGAGAGAATGACAGTTCAACTACAAAAGTTTATTAAGCACGGTGGGACAGAAATGGAAATGTCAGAAACGTCATGGTAGATTCACCAACTGTGTAAATGGGCCACTAACAACAAAAGGGCTTTGTTGTCTGGGCCTGAGACAGACAAAGAGCGGGGCCGGTGGATGTTGGCTCAGTTTCAAATCACAAATCAAACAGAAGTGAGTTTGGTTGCGCTCACGTTTGGCATCGCTGTTTACACTGGTTGGCCTTGTGTTGTTTTTGTCAATGGCCTCACGACATGGTGGTTGCTTATTGTTTGTCGGGCTGGTGCAGAGCGGGGCAGTCCAGGTTCCTGCTGGGCCCTGGCTGCCGTGGTTCCATCTCAGACTGGGGTCTTCACTGGGATTTGGCTCCTCTCCAAATCTGTGAAATAAAAGTCAACCCACTTCATAATGACAAACATTAATTTAACTTACACAGTACAGTACTTACAGTAGTAGTAGTATTTAACACACAAAAAGTTGGGGCATGTGTAATATAGGAGAAGTCAGAGGGGCTTCAGGATTGTGTGCACTTAACTTCTTCACTGAAATGTTGTCAATTAACTAGAGGTCGGCCGCTATGGGTTTTTCTATGGCCGAAGTCAATTTTTAAAATTCAGAGCAGCCGATGGTCGATAAACAGTCGTTTTTTTATTTTATTTTATTTTATGAACGAAATTATTATTATATAGCCATTTGTCTTAGTAATACTTAAACACATTAAAACACAAACAAATGTGTTAGAATTGGACAGTGAGAACAGTTAAAGATGAGTGACAGAAGAGGAATCCTTTAGTCCTTTATTGTATGCAGGGGTATGTCCCGCATACAATAAAGGATGTTTAATAATGTCAGAGTGTCTTGGATTCCTCTTCTGTTCTTCAAATGTTGTCTGTTCCACTGATCCTTTGCACCTGGTTTTAACTATTCAGCTCCTTTTTTGACCCATTGATGCACTCAGTTCGTTATTCAAGTTAAAGATGAGTTTTTGACAAGCTTGGGGAGAGCTACAAAATGCTTTTTAAATGTTTGTTTTACAAGGTTCTATGTCAGAGAAATGAGCAAAATCTTTTTATTGCCATTTTGAGCTTTTCAGGCAGAGTTAAAAACGATTTTGGATGTTTCCTATGAACTGCAGAGTAAGAGTCCAAACTGCTACCAGATGGGCAGAGAAGCTGTGGTTCCCTGGACATGTGCCTGACCAAAAATCTGCATTAAAGGGCAAGATTGCAGATTAACTCCAAAAGGCAAAAATCGGCTTGATATATATCGGTCGGCCTCTACATTTAACACAATTAATTAAAAAATGCTCACTCTAACTATTTTTTAAAGATATATTTTGGGTCTTTTTGCCTTTATTAGATAATGACAGGTTGTCAGACAGGTCATCAGGGAAATGACATGAAGCAATTTCGCCAAAGTCAGGAACTGAACCCAAGTGGTGTATGCACTACTAGGTGAGCCACTGAGGAACCCATCCAGCTGTTTATTAATAAAAAAAAATCCTGCTTTCTGTGGTCTCATCCCTACTTTTTTGAGATGTGTTGCTACCCTAAAATTTAAAATAAGCTATTATTTTTCAAAAAATGGTAAATTATCACATGTTCAACACCTGATATATTGTTCTGTTTTTATATTTACATTGTCAACATTTTCCCAACTGTTTTTCCAGCTTTTTTTGGCTTTGTAATAAACTCCTGCATCTCACCGTCTTTCTGCTGACCGAATGGTAAATGGCCTCTTGTTGTTATTGTTGCAGTTTTGCTCCGCCAGTTTTCTCCCAACCACAAGTCTGGCTTTGCTCTTGTCCTCATCAGGACTGGACGGGACTTTCACTCTTTCTGAGAAACTTGATGCTCCTGTTGTCGTTTTACTGTTGCTCACTGAGGTCTCTGTGTTCGTGGCTGGATTTTGAAAAAACCTCTGTCTTGCTGCCTGGGTCTTCTGAGCTGAGGTGGTCCAGGATGGTGAGGGTGGAGCGGGACTGGCCGCCTTCGGGACACTGTTGACCGGGACGGGGACAGACAACACAGTTGATGGGCGCGGAGGTGTGGGGGGCTTCTGGCTGGGTTGGCCAGGTGGAATGGCAGGTCCAGTTTTAGTCCCGGACTTAGATGAGGGCGGTGTGCAACTGCTCTGATGGGACTTACAGATAAAGGAGTCCGGGTCCTTTCCAGGTCTGTAGCCACCAGCGTGAAGGACACTGGAGCATTCACTGCACCTAAGGAACATTTAGAATAAAACATTACTATATCAGCATGTTTCACTCAAGGTTTTCATAAAACTTAACACTGCAAAAATGTACCATGTCCCAAGAACTAAAGCTTTTGTCAAAATATTTAGAAAATAAATATTTTGTAAAAAACTGGCAGCTGTGGTTGCCAGAATCCTACTGTAAAAAATACAGATCTACAGATTTAATATTACGGTAAAATATTATCTCAGCTGTTGTTTTTACAGTTTTTTACTTAAGTTTTAATCAGGATTTGCTATAAAATGTATTATCTTTAAAAAAAAAAAAAAATTAACTGTATATTTTACAGTTTATGATGTTTTATAGCATGTGTCTGTTATAAACACATACCCCACTTTCCGTAAATGTAACAGCAAAAATTATATATTTATTAAGAAAATTACAATGTCGACTGTTATATAACAAAACAGGATATTTCTGTAATAAATACGGTACTTATATATTTTACAGTGTTATACTGTTTAAATTACAAAATACAAAAGTAAAAAATACAATTTTGCCTTATTTTTAATATTATGGTTAATTGCTGTAACCAAAACAGTACGTTACTGATATATTATTTACGGTTATTTATTGTTGAGATTCTGTTGAGTGAAATCTACATATATTTTTACAGTGATGCATTTCTCAAAAAAAAAAAAAAAAAAAAAAGGCAACTTTCACAAAATAATTTTTTAAAAATTGTAAAGATATAGCTAAATTATTCTACAGTAGAGCTGAATTATTGCAAATAAATTATGTTATAAGTTGGAGGATTGCAATTCCTGTAATTTTAATGAAATGTGTTGAAATGTTTTAATGTTTTATTTTCCTGTGCCTGAATAAGATATAATTATTTTAAAAACTGGAGCTAAACCTTTTTTTTTTTAGTTTGTGAATTGTTGCCATGATAATTGCACATTTACAAGACGCTAGTACTGTGATTTAAATGGATAAATAAAATGTAATCAAGGCAAATAACTGTTCTTAATGACATACATAAAACTGGTCTTATCTTGCCTAATATCCTGTTGATATAACAATACTGCTATAGAGTCCATAAATATATACAGTGCAAAGAAAATCCTTCAGACTCAGTAAAACAAATATAGGTGATTTAATGCGTACTTGAAACAGCTCCTGTGGTAAAGTTTGCCTTCCACAAAGTGTCTCTGGACCAGATGAACGTGGCTCTTGCAGGCAACACATTTACTGTTCAGAGTCCCAGTTTTGTTGGCATTTTCTGTCAGAACCAACTTCTGCAAAAGAAGAAAATAACATTATTTGTGTACATCATATTTAATGCTTTTCCACAGCTCTGGTCTTCAGCACAAACTCACCTGCGCTGTATCACTGGGCGTCTTTGGTGAACTTTGACCTGGATGTTTAGGAGGTGTTCGATTCTCAATGGCATTTTTTGACACAAAGTTTTTGGCAACCACTGGAAGATTTTTTTTGGACGGCTCTTCCTTGGAGCCCTCTGCTGGTCTTTTTACACCTCCGCCTCAAAAGAAAAACATAAATTAGACATTACCAAGAAAAAAATCTACAGACAACAAAGTAAGGATAGGCTTTAACACTCAATCTTCAACTGTCTGGACAAAAAACTCACATTCTTCCTCTTAAAGCCCTTTTTGGTCCCATTGACTTACATTAAGATCACTTATTTTCACTTTACTGCCATGGCAACACAGAAATCTTAAATCATGTTATATCCTCTGTAACTCTGTCAGCCAGAGGATAAACAATACACACACACACAAAAAAAAATCTCCACCAGATCCACCTTTTTCTTAGCGTGGCCAGACTCACCTACTTGCTTTTTGCAAGCAGGACAGTCTGGTTCTGCACTTGGAGCAAAGTGTTTTTCAGGTTCGATTTGGAACTGGCCAATCACAGTCATTTATCTGCAGGCATCTTACGAAAGCGGAATAGCTAACCAAGGTAGCACTAGCTACCGAGCTAATTTAACAACTTCTCTAACCTGATTATCGGCGTTTATAGCTTTTCTTCGTCACCTATTGGTTCTGCTGAAGTCCTCATTGTTGTCCAGTCCTCTGTGAATTTTTTTCCTTCATCTTCCTCCAACAGTTAAGTCCAGTTGACATGCAATGTAACAAATGCATTAAAAACAACTTTTTCCTTAAGTCTTTGTACAGCTGGCTTCTGCTGCTGTCCCTGTTCAGAAATAAGTACAGAGCTGCTCATAATATACCGTATTCTGGTGTTTTATAAAAAATAAAAAAAATGACAAGAGTCCATGTTTGTTTGGGTCAGAGGTGCGCTGCTTATGTCCCACTCTTTGTTTCTGATTGGTTACTCTGCCTGTCATTGTTCCACCACAGAAACAAAACTTAAGGGAAGAGGTACCAGTCTAACTTCTTTGTACAGAATAGACAAAGAGTTTGTCTGGCAGGCCAGGCTACCATTTTCTCATTGCATTGTGGGAAATATTTGCCTTATATTTCTAATAAGATAAAAGTGACTGTAGACCAGAACGTGAGTTTTAGAACTTTTTTGTATGATTTTCTTCCATTTTTTTTTTTTTTTTAATGGCACAAAAAGTAAATATGTATTAAATTAGTGTCAGGACTAATCAGTGATCTATCTGGGGCCGGTAACCCCTGCACAAACAAAAATCACTTTGGATTGTTAAATAGTAAATAATTCATTTTTTATTTACAAACTTGTGGAAATTATGTAAACAAAGTGGTTTTTAGAGGGTTAAACTGTAAAAATGTATTCACTTTTGCTCTGTATGATGAGGACAGGGGTTAATGATAAAAAAACAATAAAAAAGTTTTTTTCTTCATGTTTATATGTGTATATTTTTAAATGTGACCCAGTGACCTAAAGGGGCTTAAAGAGGAAGAACGTGATTTTTTTTAAAAGAGGGCCTGAGGGCTGATTAATTATTAGTGACCACTTACTTTACAGACCATTACTTTACAATTCATAAACACTATTAAGTTATAAACAGTGTCATGCATGACTAATTTTTGAGTAATATGCTCACTGCAATAATAAAATGATTGCAGAACTATAAACATCAGTGTTAATGCAGTCTCTATAAATGGTTTATTCATCACTTTATTGTTAATGATGACTGCTGGAACTTATTCTAAAGTGATAGCAATAATTAACATATAACAACAACAATAGAAAACTCACTAGGAGGCCGCCCTTTGAAGTAGTTGTAATACTGTGAGACATAGGTCAGGATGCTGAGCCTGTCTGGGATCCTCAAAGCCACCATGTCCTCTGCGTCTAACAGGGCAGGGATCCCCAACTTCTCCTCTGCAATCTGAAAAGCCTTTGGACAAAATCACACACAGCTTTACCCGAAAGTCAGTATTTAATAACAATCAGTGGTGGACAAAGTACTCAACTTCATTACTTGAGTAAAAGTATAGCTACTCCTGGTCAAATTATTATATTTATCTTTTGGATGCAGTGGTGTAAAAGTAGTAAGTTACCTTTAAAAATACTACTCAAGTAAAGTATAAATTAAAAAAACTATATTTAAGTACAGTACTCAAGTAAATTTACTTTGTTACTGCCTCTGATAATAGTGTAACATTAAGTACAGTACAACAACTTTTAGCTGTGTACGTAATGGTCAGAGGGGACAGTAAATTACACACGTACACAATACAGAGTGCTTTAAATAGAGATGCTGTGTTTGTGAGTCAGTCTTTAGAGGTCTGAAAAGGGCAGAGTAATGAATGGCACACTTCCCGTCCGACCAATGAGGGCAAGAAATAGCGCTACAGGATACCAGGGCATTGTTTGGGATCAGCCTAGACACGCTCATTAAATTTACAGCAATGCTCACTGAATGCCCCGCTCTAAAAAAGCTTGGGAGAGTAACATTAAAGCTGTACTATGATGATTTTGAAAGGAAATAAGAAAAATTGACAAACAGACCATTTCTAATTTAGGCTACACTGACGTAAGCAAGAAATCTGACACTATTCATAAAATATAGAACAGTCTAAGTAACCCAAGTCTCACATTTCTTCTACTGTGAGCATCTTCAGCATTTGACCAAACCTGAACCTGACCACAGGCCGGGTTCTAAAGTTCGTTTTGTACTTGGAGTAGTTTATAATAGAGTGGCTTCCAGTGCGACGTGAGGATTGTGTGGCCAGTGACAACACGCCTCATTCAAAATAAATGGCCCAGAGTGAGACAGCAGTGAAGGAAGTGCTGCTGCTGATACTGTTTGAATTGTCTAAAACAACAGGGAAGTCGTATACATACAAAAATTGGCTAAATAATAAAAATGTCCCAACTGGGGAGTGTGGGTCATGTAAGGGTTAACCAAATAAATGAGGTCACATAGACAGAGGCAGGAAATATTAACTTTTAGAGACTGTTGCCAGATAGTTTGTCTCATTTAATCAGTCCCTGTGCCATGAGGAGAACAAATTAGTATGTTTAAGATTATAACGATGATAGTGTTTGCTCTATAAAATTTGTAAATAGAGATGTTCACTAAAACAAAAGGTTAAAAAAAAAAAAAAAAGTTGACATCTTACCAGTCTGTTGTTCTCAAACACATCCTCCTTTTTGAGTGCGTCATAGTCTCTGGGAAAAGTACCGACAAAATCATTCATTATTACTACCAAAGAAGGTTATCAACAACTTAATCTTGACCCAGTCTATTTTTCTTACTTTCCTACTTACTGACCTTTCAACTCAACTTTTGTTACATTATTCAAGTAAGTAGCCCTAAATACATGCTGATGGTTTCTGGGCAGGAAACACACACAGGCTCCATCAGCTATGAAACAATGAGTTACAGGACACTCTATATTCTTAGGAAAACACATTCCCTGCCAATTTCTTTATTGAAAGATAACAAACCTAAGTAGGGGATGAAAACATATTGGCAACAATATTATTATGGACTTCTACAACAGGCTAAAATGCATTGTTTTTTTGGAGTGGAATGGTAAAAAAGCAAAGGGAACTACATAGACCATGATCCTTTGCTCCATTTCAGTGTAGCCAACATGGCAAAGTTATTGTTATTTAACAGTTTTATTCATTCATCTTCTTCTGCTTATTCCTGTTAGAGGTCGAGGGTGACTGTACCAGGGCCAGCTTGTCGCAGGGCTGACACAGAGACACACACTGACAGACAACCATTCACTCTCACATTCATTCACTAGGGGCAATTTAAAGTCAATTCACCTAACACATGCATGTCTTTGGATGGTAGGATGAAGCCAGGATGAAGGGCGGTTGGGCAGGCAGACTTTAGTTATTTAGTCTTAATCTTTTGAAATATCACAATAGTCAACGCACTGAAGCAGGGCTTGACATTAACACTAGCCAAGTGCAGGTAGATTTTTATTTTGGTTGGTGACACATTGATTTCCACAGCCACTTTAGATGGTTGAATTTTATCCATATGTTTACGACAAATAGGCCCTAATTTCTGTGGTTATGCTTAAATGTTCCCATAATTAAATATATATTATATTTATGATAATTGAAAGATTTGCCTTAAGCGACATAAAAATAAAACAGGATTTGTTACAAGACATACAAAAATACACTATAGCTAGTAGTATTAGTAGTAGTAGCACTAGTACTACTACTAGTTTCACATTTCTTTTAGGTTATCATACACTATACAATGAACACATCAACATTTCAAAACATTTCAACTAAACTATGGCTGGTGTAACTTTAGATTGGACTGGGCACAGTGGGTGAAAAAGTTCATGTCAAGCCCTGCACTAAAGGCTCGTAAGGACATTTTTATAGAATAGTTTTTTATTGTGAGGATTTCTACAATACTGTCCCACAAAAACAAAATAAATATCATATTTTGAAGTTAATACCGTTATAATACCATACCCAGAGCCGGATCTGGATATCGTTACATGCCTAGTCCCAAGCAAGATTGCAGGGAAAGAAAAGTCTAATTTTGGGCATTATTGTGTGTTTACATCCTGAAAAGTGACCCTATTGCTTCAAAACATGAAACTATGGATTATTCTTGTCTTTGCAAATCAGTAACTTTAATTTTGAAATGAATAAAGAATACTGATATATAACAGGCATCAGATGAAGTTACTGAGCCTAATTCTGTGAGATAACCTTAGTAAGTTGAAAATATGCCCCAATTAGAGTGAATGTGTCCGTGTTACAGTCTGTTTTCTTATTAATGGGACTAAGTTGAGTATTCAAAGTTATACAAATATAAACTTTTATTTTGATGCCAACTTTAGCATCCAGTTAAAGCAATCAACCAATCACCACACGACTTCACCTTGCACACTTTACGCAGCAATTTCTTTGGGATAAACTTACATCAAATCCGGTCTGTACTTGTGTATCAACGCGCAGAAAGCCATCCCGTTCCTAAAAGAAGTCGTCATGTTAGTTATAGCCACATCTCTGTATCCATCACACTGACTTTTACACCACTGCTCCAGAGCCTTGATGGCGGCCATTGTCCAGTCCCGTGTCAGCGCGCCACAAAGAAAACTGAGGTGGGGAGAGTTGGAGGAGAAGTGGAGCAGCAGCAACAGGCGGCGCTGAAAAGTCCCGAAGAAGACGGAGTGCAGGAGGAGGTCCAGGAAGGAGAGAGGATAAAACCGGACAGGACAGGAGCGGGGATGTGGTCAGGCTCCGGGGGTCTGAACGTGAACTGCGCCGCGCTGCAGCTGCGTCCGGTTTCCGCCTGGCACCAAGTGAACGACCGCGGGCTGTGGAGCGACGTTGGTGCTGGTGTGAGTTTCTGAGCTCATTTACAACTCATTTTACAACTCATTAACTCAAGGATACTAATCTGAAGAAGACACAAGAAACACCTACGTGACCAATGAATGGGCAGTGTGGGGTTTATTACAAAAGTATCCGACCTATGGCTTTACAAACGAAGCACTGCCTACTGTCCTACATAAAAATAAACAAAAATAATAATATGAAAAAGTCTGTAGTATCATGAAAAGGTCAGTTTGTTGCAGTAGTAAGGTTAAAGTGAAACCTATATATATATTATAAACAGTAAGTACGCGGAAATATTTCAAGCATTTGTTAATTTAATGTGATGATTAGGCCTACAGGTAATAAAAAACAAAATTAGAATAGCTTTTATACATTAGGCCAGAGGTATTACATAATAATCACTATAAAAGTAAATATATAACTGAAACATTTCACTCTGTGTGTACTATAGATCAATAGGTCTATATTTATTATGGTTTGGACCAATTTATAGGAATATGATTGTGTACCATTTTGTTTATTTACATCTAAAGGGCTATAGTTTAGTTATGAGAGTTTATTTAAAGACAACAGTATTTATAAATATTTTAAAATAACAGTATCTACATCAACAGCCCATACTCTCACATCATTCAGAAAAAAAATATTTCTGGAGACTAAAACATATCAATAGTAGTCTATGTACAGATGTATTTATAATTAATAAATGAAACAAAATCCCCAGACATAAATTGGCTCTGGTCTTTGCTGAACCTACAGAAAAGTGTGGGTCAGGATTTGACCCCCAGTTTTCAGCTGTGTTCCAGGTTAGGGACTCACAAAGACCTCTTGATTGTCACAAGACCCAGTATAATATATAAACCAGTCCTGATGCTCGTGTTGTTTTATTGACGTTTTCATAAATTGACGCCCAGTAGGGGGCAGCCTCGCACTGACCTGACCGCACCACCTCTTCCTCCACTACAGTGCCTCACACTGCTACACTGGTACACAAGAAGGTTATCTGGCTGAAATGTATTTATAGTTTAAACAGATAGGGTTAATGAAGTTTTTCTTATTTAATTATGTAGAATTTCTGTAGAATTTCAAGGGTTATTAAAAAGGTCGTCTGTTTACTACATATCTTTACTTCACAGTACATTGAAATGATTATTATTCAATTTGTTAATATTGTTTACTATGTTAGTTATAAACTATTAAGGACAAAAATATTAATTTAATAGTAATGAGACTGTTTATGATTCCATTTTGCAGTTATTTCCAGTGTTTCCTGTGAGGACGTGTGGCTGCGTGAGGACGTCCGGTTCATCAGAGGAGGTCAGGCTGAGCCTGTCACAGCTCTCACCACTTTCAATTAAAGCATTTCTCTAACTCTACACTGGTAAAGCATACCAAATACATATAGGACTATAATGTTTCGACCCCCACACGTATGGGAAAGGTACTCTTTGACTGTCACATAAAACAATAACAAGATACAATCTCATTCAGCAGTGCTTAATGGTTTAAAGATGTGACATAAAACATTTCATAATAGAGGCTACAAGAACAAGAAAATCATCATTAAAAATACCTGTACTCTATAAAAATAGATGTGTTTATATTGCAGCAATCGTCTGTAGTCTGAGAAAAATAATCTGATTCCTCAACAGGGGTAAACTGTTTACCCAGCATTTTATTTTGTTGTCTGTCCAAACCGGATGAAGGAGGACAATCATTCACTGTGCATGGCCTCAGTGTCCTGTGTTTTCGGCTGTATGTCACCTCTTGACATGTTTACAGTGCTCTGGATCTCCGCCTGGTGCTCTCTAGCCTTGGCCCGCAGCTGAGCGATGCTGCAGCAGCGCAGCTCCTCTGAACTGGGCCCCTCTGCCCTCTCCCACTTCCCTGAGTGTCCCGGGACAGACTGCAAACACAGGCTCAGAGCAGCATTCGAGACTTTGGTCCATGGACAGTGTCCTTCCTGTCGTCTGTCCCAGAGCTCACTGTCACAAACCTCTGTTTGCTCTGGGACACTCTGGGCTGCTTTCTCTAACGTTGCATCAGTGTCTCTCTTTGTATTCACATAGGGCCCTGAGAGCTGGCCCTGCAGTTTCATCTGACGCCGCATCTTCGCACGACGGTTCTGAAACCAAACCTGAAATTAAGAATCAACTAATTATTCAATGCAGAATACTATAAATACACATTAATACACAGCATAAGCTTTCAAACGAAGTGCTCTCTGTAAATGTTGCATCAGTTTTTGGAAAGAATAACTGCATTTAAAACAACATTTATGTGTATTTATGTGTATGAATAGCCTGCTTTTAAAAATACTGTGTTTTGTAGTTGAACTTTAGCGTTAGTATTTTTTTATTTATTGTCTTTAGCATTACTCTAAATGCTACAATAAAATGTTGCATTCGGACTTATTCAATTAAACTTTAAATATAGGCCTAATTATTTCATCCGTTCTTTATTGCAAATTTCACAATGTTTTAGAAGAATATTTTAAACCCTACTAAACCTATAATGAAGCTTAGCTACATCATTTGATTAGCTAATTAACTATTTAATTGGAATTAAACTGGTATGAAACGGGCATTTCCCCGTGAAGTCAATTACCTGTACTCGCGCCTCGATGAGGTCCAGTCTGAGGGCTAGGGCTTCCCTCATGAAGATGTCTGGGTAGTGGGTGGTCTCGAAGGCCTTCTCCAGCTCCTCCAGCTGCCAGCTGCTGTAGTTGGCCCGGGCACGACGCTGCTTCACTGGCCTCTGTTCATCTGGAAAGAGCCGCACAAGCACCAATTACACCATCGCCAACGGGTGACAAGCAACTAATGTCTCTAGATTGGATAATTAGCACGGCGATCATTAGGCACACTTTAACACTGCCTGATAATTGATTGTTAGTTACGAGCTGTTAGCCAATCTTTTGTAAACATTTAGTCTGCAGTCAGATGGTGACGCTCACTGTCTAAGCATCAGCACAAAGCCACTGCCAGATTGGCTTTTGCAGCTTGTCCCTGTATCTCATGCTCAGACTCTGTTTTGGCCCTGTGCAGACTCACCTATGGTCTCTGTGAGCTGGCCCAGTCCGACCGTCTGTGTGGCCAGCAGCAGGGCCTCTTTGCATGGCTCTGGCTGAAGATAGCTCCTCAAAGATTCGTAGCTGATAAAAGGTCCAGGGATCAGGATTTGAGGTTGGGCGCCCAGTCTGGTTGGAAAAGCAGGAAAGAAGTGAGCTGAAGGTGAATGGAAAACCGCCGGCAGAAGAGCAGACACCAGTTGCCCCGGACCGAACATGTCTATGAGCAGTGTGCTGTTCAGCATCAGAGCATGGACCAGCCTATAGGGTCGAAGGTGGATGGTAGAAAGGCATGGCTAAGTCCTGTAAATAGGAAAAAGTGAATTGTCTGTTATGGCAGTTTGGTTCCCTTTAAGCCACTGTTGCAGCAGCTCCACTAATTATAAAGCCCAGGGTGGAGAGTAAAGGTGCACACAGAGAGGTGGAGGTGGTCTCACCTGAACACTCAGTGTGTCTCCTCCCTCTGGTGAGTCATGTGACCAAACAGCACGGTCTGGTTTAGGCAAAGGTGAGAAATGTTGTGTAGAAACAATCTCCTTTAGTGACTATTATTGAGAAAAGGTTTGTAGTGTTTTAAAAGGCAATATAAATGAATGAAGGATTTTTTTTGTTCTTCACTTCACTCTCAGTGTGGTCTTGACTCTAACCCTAATGTCAATAATGTGAAGATGAAGAGATACTGTATGTTTACTTAAAACATCTCTTCCCTCTTTGCATGACCAATTCTCACAGTAGTTTTTGAAACATTTTTAACTCATTTGACTTTATCTCAGATAAAAAGATGGATGTGAGTTGGATGTATAGTTAATTTGTACATTATGTTTATACTGTAGGGCAACAGGAGCACAGAAAACACAAGTAGTTATTTGAGACGGAGAGATAAAAACAGCACAAAGCAGCCGACCCTGAACAGCAGGTTCCTGGATAAACAGTCTTTAAAACTTACTTCCTTACTGAGTGGTTTCAATTCTTCTACTTATGATTTACTTTTTGTCAGGGGTTTCTAGTGTTTTGTTTTGCACACTAACATAACAGGGTGTGAAAATGATCCTGTTTACAGACTCTAAGCTCTTCTCTCAACAAGTAGCCGAGCATAAAGTACACAAACAAATCCTCTTTAACACCACTGTGAAAGTAGTTAATGGATTGTAAAATCCTAATTGATTACACATACGCAGGTACACAGGTACAAAAATACAACTGCACTTGCAAATAATGACTGTGCATGTGTACCTTCAGTCATTTCACAAGTGTAGTTACATTAGTTCAACCTAAATAGCTTATGTTTTATTGTGAAAGTCTGTGTATAAAGTGTATTTATTAACATGTTTGGCGAGTTAAAAGCACTGGAAGCAGCATTTGTGCTCGTACTGGTTTGAAAAAACAATACTGCAGTCGAAATCAAAACAATGGTCTGTGGGCTGCCAGTCTTTCTGCTTTTCTGAATGGACGATCGGCAATGCAGGGCTTTAGAACTGAAACAAATATCAAAAATATATATACTGCTCATAGCACCTTTAATATTAGTAAATTAAATTGTTTCTATTATTTCTCAATCAACTAAATAGGATTGCCTTAATATAATGTGGCATAAATGGCCAACAAAATAATATCCTAATATTTATCCCTCACCCCGCTGCTAAATATCTGCACACAAGGCCACAAATCTCAGTTGGAGCCCTTTAAAAATCTGATGTAATTCTGTTGCCACTCTGTTTAATGCTATATAGACATTTTAGGAAATTATGAATAAAATGTAGAACATTTTGATAATAGCAACATTATTTCTGTTCTCAGTAGAAGCAGTCATTGGCATTTCTTTGGATTTAATTTTTTCATGTTATGGGAATAAAATGTTTAGGTTACCCATGTTATTTTCTGTCAGCCTAATAATTTAGTTAAGACTGTGGAGTTACGAGCTGTGACCGGAGAGAGAGAGAATGAAAGAGTAACTACAATTAACATAATTTTCAAAAGACTCAACATGCTTTTTTTTTTTTAAACAGGATAAATAATTTAGTTTGAAGCCCATCACTAAGGTAAACAAGTATTAAAGACTTGTCCCGTGTAGCTGTGCTCTTCAGCAGCTGTGCACCTCTGTGAGTGATGCAGGTGTGCCTCAGCGCTGACAGATGTCTGTGAGAATTAAACACATGTGCGTCAATTAATCCAAAAACAGATCAGCTCACCTCACGATCATCATCGGTTGGAGACAGCGGTGAAACGCCCCGTCAGAGGTGTCACTGGCTTTGATCTTGCCGAAGCCGGGACGGGAGGCAGCTGGCCGGAGCTCAGGTGAGTCACGGGATGGTCATTCCTCCACGATCTGCTCCTCACCTGTGGCCCTTTCATCTGCACCTGTCTAAACACCCAATTAATGCTCTGTTGATGTTAGTAATGGAGGGCCCGGGAACAAGTTTGACCAAGAATGTTAAACGGGACGGGCTGTGGAGAATTAGGGTTGAGTTTCCTGATGAGTAATGGACAAATAAGCTTAGGGTGACCAGATTTTTATTTTTTTTCACTAATCACAGTGCATTTGAACTCATCAAGTGATAAAAAAAAAGCTTCCAGAGTCCATTCAATTTTCTGTCCTGTTATTTAAGTACATGACGCTTGGACTTAAGTGTTGAATTTTAATGGCAATTTATTAATAAAAAAAATAATAATAATTTAAATTGATAATGATAATAACTTCATCTTTAGACAAATTTTGTTTTTAGTTTCCTGTGCTTATCTATTGGTTAAAATGGGAACAACTGGGACCTGGTTTGTTGAAAAAAGGACATATGAGTGTTTTTACAGATCTGTCTTGGGACATGGGACAAGGAGCCTAAAACTGTGACTGTCCTGGTTAGTTAGGGACGTCTGGTCACCCTATATAAGCTCTAACTATTTTCACAACAGATTTTTTGGGGAGGTGTTCAGTGATTTAATGCCCTAGCCCAGCTACTTAACAAAAAATTGAGAATAGCATCATCCAGTCAGGAGGAGCATTTAGCAGGGGGTCAGCCCAATGTTCCCCGGTACCTATGTTCCCCAAAGAACATTAAAATTAGGGATAGGGCTAAGGTTAGGGAACATCAGGATTTACTAGAATGCAAAAGCACCTACATTCTTTTGGTTTCTATGGACCAGGGGAACATAGGTACTGGGGACCATAGGCACAGATATGTTCCCAGTACCAATGTTCCCGGTCTATAGGTGCTGGAGACTGTAGACTGGAGGTATTTTATGTAATTTTTGTTTTTCCTAACTTCTAATGTTGCTGTTGTTTTTGTCTCTTGCTGGCATCTTGCCCAGGAAACTAAAACTAGCTCTGTAGCTAATACTGGCTCTATTTACACAAATGTTTATTAATCTATACTGCTCCTGTTCAAGTAAACAAGTAAATAAAAAAAATAAAAAAAAAACTACTGTGGTGAAGGAACTGGCAAAAATGTACACAAATGACTACAGCAAACTTTCCTCTCAAAGTTTAGCTAACTATAGAGTGACCAAATTGTTCCAGGTCCCAACACAAAAATGTGTAAAAAATAAAATACATTAAAATAAACTGTCCCAGGTGTATCCATTTTTATCAATAGAAAATCAAAGGAAACTTAAAATTATTGATTTAAAGACTACATTTATTCACCATGCCTTTTTTTTTAATAAACTTCATCAAATTCAAAAGCCCTAACCCTTGAATTCTGCTTCGATTTAAAGTGCATCCTGGTATTAAAAAAAGATACAATTGCTACTATTACTTTACAAATTCATCATGTCAGTTAGCTGTGGGGATGTGAGGATGAGGAAAACAAATTGAAGGAGATGATTTCTTGAGTTTGCCGGTTCTGCAGGAGAAGAGGGGGGAAATAGATTAGAAGTGTCTGGTTTGAGCCGTGGCTAAATAAACACTGTGTGAGGTGGGACTGACGCCTGAATAGCCATCTGAGTTTGTCACTGGCACACAGGTAGTTACAGGGATTTCTGCTCTGTCGAAAAGCTGCCCCCCTTCCTTACCCTACATCCCCAAACTATAGAGTGTTTGTCTGCGCCCCGCTCTTTTAATGCCCATTGATCCAGATAATCAGCGACCAAATTGGTGAAAAAAAAAAGCGGCGGAGGAGGGGAGGACAGCCTGACAGACAGTGGTTGTTCAAAAGATCTGCTGGAGGATAATTGAAGGAGGAATTAGAGCAACAATAGTGATGCCTAATGCCAGGTGTTATTGGTCTCCCAGGTATTTTTCCAGCTCGGGGGGATGACAAGGTAACACCAAGGATCCACGGCTAAAACGGCAATCATTGTATCATTAGCAAGTCCTTCAGCTGAAGCGACAGGCCGCGTGATTATGTGTGGGTTTAAAGAGACACCAATGGGACGCTGCTTCGGCTGCTTCGGCTTGAAAAAGACTTGTTTGAGCGTGCTTTGATTTGTTACAAAGTCACGGAAAGGGGAGAAGGTGCATTCACTTCCAAAATTGTATATTGTTCAAAAATGGTCCACGTTAAATTATATTAGGAAATAAAATAAAGAACAAACAAAAAGTCATGAGGCAGTGTTTTGTGGCTGGAGAAATGGAGTGGGACGCATCAGGGAGGGCATCTGGCGTAAAAACCTGTGTCAAATTAATATCAGGGTCGTGAAAAACCTGGAAAAGTCATGGAATTTTATTATTTTGGTGTATTATTTTGGAAAAGTTTTGGAAATTTAAACAGTCTGAGTGATTCTGACTAATTTAACAAATGAAATTGCAGCAAAAGTATGTTTCTGAGGCATCACATTACCAACACGTGTAAGTCATTTTTCAGATATTGGAATTTTAGTCAGAAGTTTTGGAAAAGTCATGGTAAAAAAGTGTATGAACCCTGTAAAATGTGAATTACTGCAAAGTGGGAGACAGATGATTTGCTGTGGTGACCCCAGAAGGAAAAAGCCAAAAGGAAAGTAGAAGATTAGAAAATACAGAGCTGTACAAGCTGTACAATTGCGAGATAGGTCTATAGATAATAACTGGAACAAATAATTAGTTTTAGTGGGTTGTTTACACTGCAATAGCACAAGGAACAGTTGCATGGCCTTGGCACTTTTCAAGTAGTTTAAAGTTTAAAAAATGTATTTTGGACCTACACTGTAAAAAAAAAATAAAAAAATCTGGTGACTTACATTAAACTAAGCACTTTTTCTGCCTTGTCTATCACTCACTGTCCCAGATCTGAAAAAAAAAAAAAAAAAAATTCTGGTAACCACAGCTGCAAATAATTTACCGTAAATTTTACAGATTTTTTAAAAAGTGGTAGCTACAACTGCATATTTTATGATATGGCACAAAAGCACAGTCACTTTTTTCATACCATAACAAAATCATTATATAAGCAAATATATAGCTTATAAATACGAGGGACTTAAGTGTAGATCATTCGTACAGTAAGGTGGCCACGAAGTTTACAAATTAATATTTAATTTCCGCTTTCATAACCTGTATCTCAAAAACTTAAAAACATAAATCACAACACCATAAAGGCATCATAATTAAGGGATATGGCCAATAAACCCACAGTATTTTTACATAATATTACTGTAGATTATATTAAATGGTAGTCAAGGTGGTGCTTGTTCGAGTGCAGTAGGAAATACTAAAATTACTACTAACACAAACTCTTTTTTTTTATTTTTTTTTATAGGACACTGGGTTAAAATTAACTTGCAGAAAAGCACTTGATATAAAACACTTGAAACAAAATTGAAATCAAATTAGGCAGTGAGTTTTTGCCCTTTTCCGTGACAGACATGGCTGAAGTGGATTAACTCTCCCACTCTGGCCCCGGCGTGATAAGATACTCTTTTGACATAATGGAGATGGTGAACAGTGCACATTATTATTCGTTCTCATCCACTACAATGGCACTTTAGCTCATAAAACAAGAGTTCTGCCAAATGTCACGGAAAAGAAAGATGATTATCGCCATCTCTGCCGTCACGGGAATATATCTTATGTGGTATAATTTGCAGACTGCAACGACAATGGCCCGAGATAAGATCAATATTTAATGAAAGTGTAAGTGAGGCTTAAGGGTTGTCACTTATGGCTCTGCTGTTAATGACATGTCACATTATTATACTTATCAGACTGGGCCCATCTCTGACTACAGTAACGTGCCACTGCTGCTTTAAAAATATGCAGGACTAAAACGTTTCTGTTTTTTTTAGGAGTTTTTCCTTACAGAGAAGGAGGGTCTAAAGACAGGGGATGTCCTGTTTAGTTGATATTGTTTATGTTTGATTGTGTGGCTAATTGTTTGTTAAGCCCTTTGAGGTGACTGCGGTTGTGATATTGGGCTATTTAAATAAAATTGAAGTGAATTAAATTAGGCATAAACTGACAATGACTAAATCAGTCTGTGATTATCTATTTAATGGTTTTCATCTTCACAAATACCACTAGAAAGAGCCAGCTTACCACCAGTAACGGACTGAGAACCACTGCAATAGACCATAAACAAAGTATCAGGTGTTGAAATTGATATATTTCATCATCTCATCAAAAAATAATAGCTTATTTTGAATTTGATGGCAGCAACAGATATCAAAACAATTGGGACGTGCCAACAAAAGGCTGAAAAAGCAGGTGATCGAAGATTTTGTACTAGAAATCACTGTTTGCTCAAAATCCTCCTTTAGCTTTTTTATTTTTATCAAAGCCACTTTTCCAGCCTTTTGTTGCCCTTGTCTCAATTCCTTTGGAATGTATTGCTGCCATAAGATTCAAAATGAGCTATTATTTTTCTTAAAATTGTAAAAATATTTCAGTTTCTACACCTGTATTTTATTGTAAATAAATATAGTTTTATGGAGTTTGGAAACCATTGCCTTCAGTTGTTTATTTACAATTTACAGTGTTTCAGCTTTTATTTTAGAGCTGGGTTTGTATTTTAGTGTCATGTCCTACACTTAAAGCCAAGTTGGAATCACTAATTCAAGCTTGGATTGGTGTAATTGAGTCAATGCCCCAAAAATCAGTTTGGAACTTAAAGTGGATTTCACGGCTGAGGAAGCCCCTATGCCCGGTGCCTCACTCTCCACAGTAATAGTATCCCACATTGAGCGGGCTGATTGTTTTAGTCCTGGATCACTGGACTTGGGGTAAACCTGAGAGGCCCATCCTGGTTTTCATGTCAATGCCTTCAAGGGGAAAGCGGCCACAATCCAAGAGCAATCACACTTGAGACATCAAAGTGCCAAAGAGAAGAAGAGAGGCGAGAGACGGACCAGGTTTTTTTTTTTTTTTTTTTTGACACGCGAGCCAAGTGCAACTGAAGCGTGGAGCTGCAGGAGATGATCTAAGACGGAGGTGCCACTGAGAGGAAGACGGAGAGTAGACAGATGTGCACAGGCAGGTACTGGCACATCTGGGCCTCTCCCGTAGCAGACAGTGACACCCAGAACACATTCCTGCTCGCTGATCACTCACTGTCCACTTTTACATCAGGACGAGCCACTGGGATCCATGCGCTGACGTAGTCAAGATCACACTTACCACAGGGATGGGCTAGGGTTCCCAAGTCCAACTGATGCGATAATGAGATGACAATGAGAAGAATCTAGAAAACAACGTCCAGTCTTACCACAGCACCACATTATTTGCCTCCCATTTGAACAGTGATTTGCATTTTGATTTGGCATTGTTTTTTAAGCCTGATTTAAGCCTTTCCTGACTCAACCCTCTCCACTTATCTTGGCTTGGAGCTGTCCTAAAGAGAGTACACTGGCCTATGACCTCTGCCCTTTGGCTGGATTACAGAGGATCGCTATCCTAAAAAACTAAAACTAAACTACTCAGTGTTTGAAGAAGTTTGACAGAGTCACAATAATGCTGTGGGGGATGAAGTACTCAATTTCTTTACTCAAGTAAAAGTACAGCTAAAGGAGCAAAAGTTTACTCAAGTAAAAATATCAACTTAAAATTTCTACTTAAGTAGAAGTATAAAAGTACTTACTTTTAAATGTACTTCGCAACAGCTCACTAATGTGTTAAATATAGAGGGATTTTGCTGAAAAATTGTGCTGATTCCAGATGAAATGAATAAGCTGGTACAGTAGGAGAGACTGAATCTGTCGATGAGGTCTTTATTATTTTGATGTTTCTAAGGAGTTCTACTTTACTGCATCTTTTATATTTAAGTACTGTGAGTCTACAATGAGGGTACAACAAAAACATGATTTTAAACCAAAACTCAAAATACTTTCCATTTCAAAGTAACTCAGAAATGCAGTGGAGTAAAAAGTACAGATACTTGCTCTAAAATGTAGTGAAGTAAAAGTACCCCTTGTAAAATTTACTCAAGTAAAGTACAGATACATGAAATTTGTAGTTAAAGTAACTAAGTACTTTTACTTCATTATATTCCACAACTGCAGAAACAACATGACAGACCAAATAAATCAGTTGTGATCCAATGGCTCCAAACGCTGAAACTGAGATGAAAAAAAATGTAAATTCACTTGATTCTGGCCTCAGACTTTTAAAAAATTGTCATTAAGCACTACAATACCACGCTACAACTTTAAAATAAAACCTAACTTAGAGTAAGGACACATATGAGGTTGTTTGGCAGCAGCTATGATAAATAAAGACGGTTAACTTGTCAGTGCCTCATCAACATCACTCCTTCACCCCACCCCTTTGCTCCTTGTTAGGTGTCACTCATCCCTGTCACGCCTCGCTGCTGCTCAACCAATAAGATGCTGGCGCCGCACCAAGGGCCCGGGCTGCAGAGGCTTGTGCGCAAAGTTGATTGATAAACCATAAACAGAGCTTTCGGGGCTAGTTATAGGATACCATACAGGTGCAACTAACTCAGGAACTGCAGTGGGGGACAAGGTGGAAAGATGATATAGGATTTTATTTGAAGTATATGAAGTTCTACGAAAAAACTTTATTGTACGATGTGGTGTGAATTATTTTGCCCTAAAATATTAAAAAAAATCTGTAACTACAGCAAAATCTAGTATCACTGCAGTAAATACAATCGATCATTCCTTCATCTTTTACTCTCCATTTCCATTGGCGGTCGCTGGTGCCTATCCCAGCTACTTTGGGTCTGAGGTGGGGTACACCCTGGACACTGACACATTGTCCACTCTCACAGACAGTAGGGAGGTGGTAGGAAACTGGAGAGAACCTATGGTAAGATAAGAAGGACAAACGGCCCTGAAACCAACTGCTTGCTGTGACACAACCACTCTGCCACAACGCACCCAGCATCAACCAGTGCAGTATATTGCCAATTCTAGTTTTGTAGGTACAGTTTGATAAAGGTTTTATATTTGCTACTGTGTGCCTTTCAAATTCTGATTGAACAATACACCCATTACGGGACAATCAATACAAACATTAGATTACTGACTGTAAAGATATTAAATAATTTTTCCAGTACTTTGCATCAGGGTTGTTCCCAATTTAGCCTTTGATCTTGAGTCTTTTGTGCTGCTTTAAATTACAAAGAAGCTCCTGAAATGTGGTTTGAAATATGCTTTTACTGTTCAGCTAATGGATCTTACTCTTAAACGGCAGATTTCACTGACCTGCTGGTGTGGACATGTCCCGTCGTCAGCCACAGGCTTCCTCCCTCTGTTCTACTATGTAACAAAATACCTGCAACTCTTCATATTTAAAAGTCAAACCCACATCACATCTTCAAAGCAGCCTTTAGTCTGTGATTGAACAATTACTGGCATGCTTAATTTACCATAAATAGAGACATCCACTTTCCTAGTTTGCCGGCATGCCTTGACATTGTTTAACTTCTCCCTTTGACTCCATCAAGAGGGTTTCAGATGAAGTCAGTGGCACTGGGCAAAACAACTCGCACTTTCACGCCGAAATGGTTTCCATTCCAGCGTGCACATTGTGCCTTTAATTTGTCTGCAACACCCCAGTGAAGAGCTAGCGTACCGATGACAGCCGCTTCCCCTTTTATCAGGATCCACAAATTATTGGAATAAAATGAAAGTCCATAAACCTTGCACCATTTATTTTTCTCTCCTATCTATGAATTGCATAAAAGTGAAAGGTAATAATTGGTTTGTGTAGAAAATGTAGTTTCTTACAACTGAAAGAACCTCTCCAAATTTAGTAACAATAAAAACTGTGTCCCTACTCTACACAGATTAATTGTTATAGTTTGTAACCAGTATTTTCAATTAATTAAGAAAACAAATAGGATTTTCAACAATCATATTCATTTATTTCATCCTGGCGACTTACTGGTATGTAAAGTTAGGAATTTACAATGTTTGAAAGCTTGAGTAAGCTTGGAATGCCTTTGACAACTTAGTAACGCCAAAAATGTAAGAAATCCTGTTATCTACTTAAAGGTTTGGCCTAATGTGTTTGTGATTTCAAAAATGCTAAATACATTACAAATTGTGTTCATTTCATTTTCTAAGTCACTAAATTATCAAACGGTAATTGCTGGTTGCTTTTTACTGCAGAAGCTTTTAATCTCTAGTAAACTATGATAAAAGTTGACCAATGAAAATGACAATGCAAAAATGTGTAATGAAAACTATGATCAACACTGTTTTTGACAGAGAGGTTTTGGTGTTTATGTTGTGGCTTCCATGTGGAGAACCTTCATGGACTCTGAAATCATTGCACTTGTGTCAATTTGTCCGTAGATGCCCACTAAAAACGCTTTGTGGAGCAGGATGTCCGCATGTTCTGGGAAGAGAGAAAACAAGGTCTGTGTTACAGGTTTTATCATTTAAGTTGTAGTTACCAGAACATGTTTATCCAGGATTGTTTTGAGAGATCCTGTACAATTTTGAGATACAGAAAGAAGAAAATACATTTACTCACAAATAGAAAAAAATGTAAGTAGATTATTAAGCACTGAGAGTTTTGTGACTTAATGGAAAGAGCATTTAAGAGTTTGGATTCAGGTCTGAGCACTATACCACTTTACCATTGTGAGATTAGTCTTGACAAAAGTCTACCCTCTCCAAGTGCTTCTAGTTTTAATTTGTTTCTTTTTTGTAGCTTTTTGTACATTTATACACCTTTCTTTGTTCATAGCCCTTGTTAAAATCCTGTCTAAGACTTTTGCACAGCATTGTTTATTGTCATAAAAATAGAAACACAGAATAAAGTACACAACAAGTATATTGACTAACCCTGACAAAGAAGCACATATTCTGGAAGATTTCGGAGAGCTGTCTGGATCACGTCAAAGTTACCGCTGCCCATGCAGTACATAAAAGTTGGCAGAAAGTCAGTCGCCAAGCTACAGCAGAGAAAACAAACTGTTAGACCGTGAAAAGTATATGCACAGGTGTAAAGCCTTTAGCCTTAACTATGACAAAACTGCCCATCTACTAAAAAGTGTATTAAGTTACCTGGGATTGTTCTGGATACAGCGCAAAGCCAGACTGAAAGCCATGTTTCGACAAAGCTCCTCAGACGAAGCCATGAGTCTCTGCAGATCGTTCTATAAACAATAACAATGATAGTGTTATACAGAAGTTCAACACTTGATCTTTTCTACGTGTGATGTTGGTGACGCACAATAAAGTACTGTATGATCTCCGGGCTCCTTCTCGACTTCTCATCCACTTCTGTCAACACTTCCAACACATCTAAAGCAGATCAGACAAGGAGAGAAAATGATCATGTTAGTCATTTAAATGGGAACTATCAGATTTTTATTTCCTTGGATCAGAGGAAACCTGTGTAATCATATGATAGTAGATTTTAAACTGTCATATAGGCTTTATTATTAAGGATTTTAATCTGCTGGCACAAGCCAATAAGGGACACTGTGATTAGCTGTTGAATAATGGGTGCCAAAGGAACTTAGAGAACATCTCTAAGGGGCTAAGTTGTTACCTTCGACTGCTTCTCCTCGAGACATTTTCTTCATGTACATAGTCAGATCGGCTTGACTTATAGACACCGAGGCAGATATGTTCACTAAGGGCAAGGAACTGGCTGCAACATCATCTGTGGAAAAAGGTATCCATTTTGTCCAATGTGAATATCTTAAACTATTAACTGTGTCTAAGATGACTGCACTCACCCTCTCGCTCCTCTGCAGAGACCTCAGATGAAGAGCTCTTCACTGGTAATGTCAGTCCGGCTAAAAGAGATTTGAGCTGGACAAGGTCTGGGTTTTCTGCACTTAGGCATCTGCAAAAAAAGAACAAAAAATGTATTATGTTTTTGTATAGAATTGCTGTGTAAATTTGCTGTCTATGCAAAAAAAAAGTCTTAAAACATTTACTGCAAAATGTCAGAGTGCCTCTGAAGATAAGGAATGGCTGCAGCTGCATCATGGGTAATGTATTTCTGAGTGAACTGTAGAAACTTGTTTATAAAGACCAAAGGACAACGAGACCTCTGGAAGTTCTGCAAAAAAGTCAAAACATAAAGTGCTTATAGTTAACTAATACATTTTTGTAAGTATATTAAGAAAATTAAATTAAATGTGTTTGTGCTCCAAGTAGCCTAATATTCAGAATGAGTGAGGAACCCACCTGAAGGACCTTCATAAAAGACAGCAGACAGTCTTGAAGCGCCCTCTGGTGGTTACTGTGGAAAACCAGTGGCTGCAACAGCTCCAAGATGGCCAGCACATTGCTGAAGAATGTCATGTGATTTTGCTGTCGAAACTCGTGTATATTTAAGTGAACGCGACCATGCAACAGACCAGCAATCATGGGCAAATGTCTAAATATACAAAAAAAAAACAACTGGTCAAATTTCAAGGTTCAGGGATTCACTAAATGCCAAATGTTTTAGTTTCAAGTATTTTACCTGAGTAAAAGGACAGGGTGTGAGACTGCCAGTTTTCTACAGGCAAGGTTAGCATCAGAAACACGACCTTCAGCAGACTTTGACTCTCCTATGTCAGCAAGCAGGGTGACCAAGCGATGTACTAAGACATCAAGCTGAGAAATACAAACATAACCTTATCCCTCACAGACAATTTCTAACAAAAATGTTGTTGGGTAAACCTTTTGAGAATCAAGGACTATAATGATACGAACATATTACCACATACAGTATGTAAAGGCTACAGTTGTGTTTACCTTGCAGCTGCTGCCGTCTGCAGCCCCTCCGCTGCTGAAGGTGCCCTCGGGCAGGCTGACGTGCTGGATGACCTCAGGGAAGTGCAGGTAGATCTGCAGCAACAAGTTCTGACATCGCTTGTTCATATCACTGTCAGATAAAATAAACAAATGCACGCAAACAATATATGTAAACAAAAATAAATCAAGAGCCATTATGTAATTAACCAATATTATTTATCATGCTAGTACTACTATTGTAGATTAAGTACAATATATTACTGTGCACACTACTAATATATGCATCTGTATTATAAGGTGCCTTCAACTCATCATTTAATGAAATCCTCTTACTGGCTAAGGCTCTTGTCGGCCTAATATTCTGTGCTAACTGAAGGAGTTTATTACAGCTATGCATTAAGTAAATCAGAGTGACCTTGATCGAGAGCAAAGAGGCTGCCATTAAATAAATGGTGTGTAATTGCAGTAAACACCAGCTTATCTGACAAGCTTTAGACATGAAGAAAGCCGCACAAGTATGTTTATTCACCACAAGGCCAAAAGACTTTACTTTCAACATGTTTTTATCCTGCTATATTTTCACTAGCAACCATTCTACCAGAAAGCTTAGCTGTACTTAAAATACAGTAATTCGGAAGCTAATTTTGCTTGACCTTGGCCAAAGTTTCCTCATTAAAGTGGTTTAATAACGAGAGACATATTCATGAAAGGAGGGTTTGCCTCCACAAAGAGTTGCACCCTGATCTCTGACAGCTAAGTCAGAGCAGGAATTCACAACACAGGCAAGTTTAGAGCCTCAGCCTTAATCCTCTCAGCTTCATTATAATACACTGAGCTTTTAAAGAGATCACAGTACAGACCACTTCTGCTGGTTTTAATTTCACACCAATAGACCTAATTATCGAGTTTTCCCTGGTCCACAGCATTGTGGCTGACAGAGGAAGTCTGAAAAGTTCATCTGCACTGAGAAGGAAAATCTAGTGCGATACACTCCACATTTATCAGCGCACCATATACAGGGGCTCAATATTTGTGCTAATTAGAAAGAACAATACAGTGTACTAAATACATGAGCTGGGAACTTAAACAACCCTTTGACAAAAAATAATGGGCCTGTAATATATGTTTTTAACTATATTGGAAGAAGATAAAGGGTTTAGATCAAATGGAAATTAAACAGAAGTAAAATAATACATAAAACCAATTTCAATAAATAAACAGTTAATGAATATGAGCTCACCAGTCATCCCTTTTCTTTGTGCAGCTGATGAGGTACTCAGAGACTTTTTTGATATTTTCTAAATCTCCGTTACAGTAGGAGTGCAGCAGAGGCAGTCTGGACTGGATCAGAGAGTTCGAAGCCTGCTCCACTGAACTTCTGTTGTCGAGGACTGAGTTGTGACTGTTCAGCTCTGACTCAGACAGGATCAGTTCCACCAGACTGATGAGCTCCTCTGAACTGAGCCTCAGCACAAACTTTTCTGTTTTCTTCTGCAAAAAGGAGTTTATAACATTATAGTTTATTCAAAAAGTAGTCTAACATTTGACTTTTGGATATGACCCTACTTCAGGGATCTTCTGGTCGCGCCCTTGCCAAATACGTGGGATGTGGCTGCAAGCCCAGAGAAAATCCAGGGCTGAAGCTGGGTCCAGTCTGAAAATAATCAAATATTAATATAATCCGGTTTAAAGGCATTATCTTAATCTGAAATCTCATTAAGAATGGAAAAAAATTATAACTGAATTATGTATTAGGAATTATGTTAATCTAATTTTTACGTAAGACAATAGCTGAGAAAGGGTTTTTAAAGACATTACTTGTGGTCTCGCTGTTTGCTGAGGAGAGCACTGATGCACTGTAGGAGAGTTGACCAGTTGGACTGATGTGTGAGCAGAGCTAACAGATAAGGTCTGTAGGCTGGGGTGCCTCGGGCCTGCGAAAATAATAAAAATACAAAATAGCAAGAGTATAAAAAATTATTTACAAAAAACAAGCATAGATTCTATAGATGAGGTTACCTTGTTGAGAGAAAACAGCAGTTTCTGTTGAAGATCTGGGCACACGGAAGTGACCTCAGGGTCAAGATGCTCGAGCCAGTCCACCAGCATCCCAGAGTTCAGTCCAGACTTTATTATCCCAGCGCTTTTGAAAAACATTAAACACATAAAAAAATATGATTAGTTTGATGTTTACAGGTAGTAATGAAATATAATATGACACTTGGAAAGTTTTTAAATAATGCAAACTTTGTTCTGTTTCTGTTCAAGCCAGCATGTTAAATTTGTAAACACTGATCCACACCATAGTTGGATGGTATAACTTTTACAAGACGAATGCCAAGGCAGCAAAGTTGCAGTAAATTCAAAATAGGGAGAAACCATTGATTTTCACAGCAAACCAATCTGAGAAGCCAAGGTAAAACTCCAAAACCAATTAAACCTTTCTGAAGCAAATCCAATCGTAGTACAAGGCTGCAGACATGAAGCACCGTTTTGTTATTTTTGTCACAGGCAGCCATGTTTGTCATTTAGTTGTGTCAAATAAAAATGCTCCTTGCATGACTTGAGAAGGAAATAGAATTGCGGCGCTTACTTGTTAGAATCGGGTTCCTTTTTCACGGACTCGCTCTTCACTTTCTTGAAGCAACAAGGAAATCACCATGGCAACAGGACCTGCTGTACCACTTTGTGTACTAACAGTCATCAGTAGAGACAACAACTCCTCCAAGTACGGTGACTTCACCTCCATCAGGCCTTTTAACACTGAAAATATGCAGGAAAATATGTTCATTAGTGAAATACCTGTGACTCTTTAGGCTGAGTGTGAGGAGCAAGGAAAGAACTTATACCTTTGCTGACAAGCTCAGCCTCTGCATTACACCTCTCTCCAGCCTTTAGCATTGCAATGATAGCTCGGACTGGTACCTCAGTTTCCCTTTGATAAGCCAAAGCCTCAGTTAGGTGCAGGAAGCCGGTGCGCACTACAAGAGAAGAGAAAATAGTAATTATTAAAATAAAGGCTACCAAATACATAAATTTTAAAGAAATGTTTTTTCAAACATAACTCACCATCACTGTGCATGTGTTTGTGAGAATTCTGGCCAGCAAAAGATTTGAGCAGAGTCTTCAGTGGTCCTGGCTCTACAGTGGGATTGTCCAGCCAGATTAACATCTCAACAATGACTTTGAGAAAAAGAGAGGAAAAGGCAACGTCCTGGGACACAAGGCGCTGAAAAAAACAGCACATTTTTCAGTACTATGCCTTTATTAACCAAGCCAATTTTCAAATTAAACATTTTTCAAATAAAACATTTAGTTGTACCTGGTAGAGGTGAAGCTGACGCATTAGTGGGCAGGAAAGAGCGTGGCTACGATGCATTGACAGGACTATAGGGCCAGCATGTGCAGAGGTGAGCACGGCTGCAATGGCCTGTAAGAGGCAGAAGGCCAGTCCACCCTGTTGGACCTGGCCATTCTTAGCCCTCATAAGCTCTTTGGCCAGAGACTGCTGTAAAGCCAGAGAGAGCTGACTGGGAGGAGGACCGTGCCAGCGAGGGTCTACTTTTAATGGGAAGATCTGCATTAGATAAAACAGAAATAGGTTGTAGTTTGGTTAAAAGTATTTATTACTTTAGGTCTTACTTCTAGTATTATCATGTTAACACAGTACTAATAGCATTTCTAAATAGGAACATTTCTGACACTAAATAAATGTATTTTGCCTTTGTCCCTTTGTCTTTACCTGAAGCAATATACCAGTGAGATCATCCTCAGGGCCAATGGAGAGCTGAGTGGCAGCTCTCATCTTCACCGAGCTGGGGGCCGGTTCCACAGTTACTTTGGCCTTACTTGCTTCAGAGGAATCTAACAGAAAATAGTTTAAGACTTAGCTTTGATTCATTTATATTCATTTAACTGTCATTGTCACAAAAGCAAAAAAAACAACAACAAAAAAAAAAAACACCAACCTCTGTGTGGAGGAAGAGAGGAACTCAGTAATGAATGGAAAGTGTGCCCCCCAGTGGCACCTCGCTCGTGTTGCACTTCTACCAGGTGGGCCATGTAGTCTAAAATAATGTAACAAAATAAATTCACTCAGTCATTTACCTATGTTGTAAAAATATACACTAAGAGCATATGCTTACGCTTATCCATGATGTTTTGTTCCAGTGTCTGTGGATCATGAGAGACCGCTTGATCAAGGTACTGCAGCAGTTTACTCATACTTGACACAGGAATGCCAAAGGACTGAACAAACAGCAGCAGCTGCTGAGGCTCCAAGTCTTGTAAAGCTAAATGACACAGATGAAATATTATTATTTTATTATTATTATTATTTTTTATTTATATGGGACAGCGTGTATTAATGAACAGCAGCTAGTGCCGTAAATACACCGGATTATAGCTCAGAGCTAATTTCCATCCGTAGTCCCCACTCACTCACTCACATTCACACCGGCTTCCTGGTGTTCCCCAGCGGTCTCCCATCCAGGTACTGACCAGGCCCTACCCTGCTTAGCTTCCGAGGTCTGATGGGATCGGGCATCCACAAGGCGGTATGACCATTACGCTTAAGTAATATCTAACTTAGTTCTTAAAAAGTGGTAATACCTGCATCAACTAATCGAGAGACTTCTGAGCGAATCATTCTCAGTTTTAACCAATCAGGGAGCAGGAGAGCTTCCTCTGAGGTGTCCACCAGAAATGCTGTAGGCAGAGGTTTTTTATCAGGAAACCAGATGTCCAAAAGATTGTAGAAGTCACTCTCTCCTTGAGAAACAACAGAGGTAAAAGATTAATACGTTTTAAGTGTAAAATCAGTGACAATCTTTGACTTGACAAATACCTTTGGGAGGTCCTAAAGTCAGCAGGATTACCATGGCATGAACCACAAGAATGTGCATTGTAGCAGTCTCTCCTGTGGTCCAACGCAGAAACACCTGATCCTGGGATTCTGACTGAAAGAGATAACAAGCAAATTATTTTCAAAATGGAAAAGACATGTTGCAGTATATGAACAAAGAGTGAAAATATAGCCAAAGGACAACCCAGAGGCAACATTTACCCAGCTATATAGATCTTCCCCCTCTTTTGTCTTCCTCATCCTCTTGATGTAGGTAGAGAAAATAGTGAGAAATGCACCAAGCACAGCATCAGACTCAGGTCTGCAGGAATGTCTGGAGAAGAGGTTGTTCATGATAGTTGAGCGCTCAACAATAAGCCTGGCAACATCCTGGAGAAGGGCAATAAAACAACATTATTGTCAAAATAAAATTACATTTGTTATAAAGAATCAAATAATAAAAGTAAGTTATGTCATTACCAGGGCCAAATCATTATGGGCAGCTTGCTCTTCCACCGGTGCATGCTGGGATAGATAGATGAGATAGGCACTGATCGTCAGTGGGTCTGTCTCCATGTGAATGGCCTTTGGAACAAGGTAGACAAGAAGCAGTTCCAAATTGTACTGTTTACATCTATTATCAATTCAAGGGCTGCATGAGAAGTAGTACTAGGGCCTGACCTGCTGCAGAGCAGTGGACGTCATGCCTCTAACACTGTCAAACAGTGGTAGTTTAGGGAGATCCTGCAACAACCACTGATAGGCGGGCAGGAGCTCTGCATCTGTAGAGTCTTCTTCCATGGGCTGATCCCGCTCCTCTCCGTCCTTTAAACCTCCCTCACTCAGCACTAATGACAACCCCTGAAAAAAATATACATAATCAGAATAAAACACTACAATGGGGTGTTTGTAAAGAGAGTTGGTTTTCATTACAGTACCTTCATTGCCAAGACCCTGGATGCCACCTGAGAGGAGCTGAGGCGGCGCAGGAAGTAATCCAACACTTCACATGTTGTCTGTTCATCAGCTTTTGGGCCCAACAACAGATCCTGCAGCCGTCCCAGTAGCTGCCTCTGCTTTTGTTGCCTCTAGCAGGAAATTAAAAATTTGGGATTAGTAATGACTCACTTGATTCTATTTTACACTCAATTGCAAGTAGAGGTAAACACGATTAACACATTAGCATACAAAGAAAGCCTATAAATAGGAATTAAATTTGAAATAGTTCGTTGACTGTTGTGTGCAGTTGATTTACTTGTCTTTTCTTGGCCTTCTGCTCCTTGCTCTCTCCCTCATCGTCATCATCTGCCATCAAAGTGTCATCTGCAGCATCATGTAGAAGGAATTCACACAGACACTGTACTGGAAGAACATCCAAGGAACCTTCACTGGACTGAACCAAGTCTGCCAGCCACGGCATGGACTGGGACGACGCCTGTTAAGAGATTGTGCATGCCACGAGTGTTAGAGAGTTAGATATACTATTGATGCTCAAGTACATAAATACACAGCTTTACAAAATGACAGTAACACAAAAACAAGTTGTAAACCAATATGTTTTATGAAGAACCCAGGTTGTAAAGATGTAGCCTCTAACCTGTCTTTGAATGATGTTGAGGAGGAAGTCTGGGCTGCGACTACGACACAGAAGATGACCAAGACGAAGAGACTGGTTCAGGCTTTTTACTTGCTCCTGGACCTGAGGCGGAGGTCTACGAGGAGGACCCCTAAACACATCAGATATAAGGTTATTTAGTAAACAGGTTCTTGTAATTGCTTTCATGTAACATCACAAAAGATATTAAAAGGATTGAAGAGTTTGTGAATGGTCATACTGTGGGTCTAAGCTGGTCAGCTGAGAGAGCAGCAGGCTGTTATTCTCTGTGATGGTCTGTTTAGTAGACGCTGCTGCCAAATGACTCTCGAAGGCCAAGATCTCCTGTTTCTCCCTCTGAGAGATCTGCAGCTCTCTGTTAATCATCTCAGTCTTGGTGTCCTCATCGGCAATGGTGCAAGGTGGATAGGTGTAGTTACTGAAAAGGCAGAATAATGAGTGTTATGCACTCGACTTTTAATACTTGATAAATGTGATCTAAAGTGTACCTACTTCGTCATAACCATCTCCATGAGCATTTTCAGGGTAGGATAACCATCCCAGGCAGCCAAACCTACAGGAGAAAATATTTATTTAAAAAAGTACTTGTCTAAAATGTATATTGTCTGCCTAGTGTGTCTTCTCTTTGTAAGACTGGCATAAATCTTACTCTGGTTTGTGACCCTTTGTAGCTGGATGTGTATAGATTGTTTTACCTATTTTCTGTGGATTAAAAGCTGCCACAACAAGCAGCAGGAGCCATGCCTTCCAGTACAGCGTCGAAATGGCCAAATTTGGTGGTTGGTACCTTTAAACATGGGCCATTTCATCACTATTTATTTAAAAATGCATAATACATGAGTTGTAAACATTTAAAAGGCAGTAAATCCAGGTGACGTACCCTGCAGGCAGCTGTATGTTCTCTGGGTGGTGGTATGTACACAGATTTAGCACTGCATCAATGAGTTGAATTCTCTCCACTTTGAGAACCTCCAGATCTGTTTAACAACAAAGGCAGTCAACTCTCACAAATTAAAATAAATATACAACCTATTCTTATACATCCTTTGTTATATTGAACTTTATTTTGCTGATATGTAAACAGTAAGATGCCACTTAAAGGAATTTATACAACCGTTAATTTAACTAAAGAACATGTGTTTACAAGATGTCCAAATATCCTGCCAGTGACTAATATATACAACCTCAACAGTGATTTTAAACAGCTTTAGTAGATCTTCACACACCGTCAGACTGAACTCCAGCCGCTCTCTTAACAAGGTGATCTGCCAGCTCCATGGCATCTGCTGGGCCCAGGGGCAAGTCACGGGACAGGCCAATCACCAGAATGCGCATTAGGGTATCCTCCAACAGAGGCACCTCAGAGCAGAGACGAAGGAAGAAACTAAAGAACGAGGAAAAAAAATCCTCTTAGTGAACTCACAATTTATAACACAGTAGGAAATGTGTAATCTTTAAGTACAAGGGCAAACGCTCACTTTCTGTCGCTCTCTGGAGGCCAGTTGTCCCACTTGTAATACGTTTCAGGCTGTTCAGTGAAAAGCACTTTGTGAAGGCTAGATGTGACCAAAGAAAAAATAATTGTAAAATGCATGTGTAGTTTAGTGTTTAATATGCTTTTTTTTTAACATATTGAGTATTTACTGACCAGTGAACATAATCTTTTGCACCAACTTTGCTGATCGTAGGGACTACAGTGTGAAGCCACCATACAGCATCTCTTTGAATGGCAGCTATTTGATTCTGAAACGACCTCAAGACCTCCAGATCTATAAAATAACAGTCAAATTCAAGTAAATGTAAAAAACATACATAAAGCCAAAGTAGCATTTAAACAAATTATCTTACTCTTCTTCTCTCCTTTGTCCCATGCAATGCCAGCTTCTTTAACTTGAGCAGTAATTCCAAGCATCATGGAAACGGTCAATAAATCTGTCACTTGGATTACAAAACGCTCCTAGTAATAAGCACAGACCAACAAGTTAGTGTGAATTCATATCAAGATGAGTTAAATGCATTTTGATTAAAGCTTACTTTGAATTCCATATCCACATAGCTGGGCTCCTTTCTCTCCTGCATTAAACCGAAGCAGAAAGACTGGAAGTTGATCTCATGCTTGGTTTGTTTGATTATTTCTCTCAGCAACGCTCTGGAGGCTCGTAAGTAGTCATCTTTATTTGTTAGCAGGTCCTGGAACACCATCGCCAAAAACTATGGAACAATAACAAAACGTTAATAAGAGAAAGTAAATTACACAGTAGAAAGTAACTGTGAATAAAATACCTTGGGTGCCTGTTCTGGGCTGTGCTGTAGCACTGTGTGAAGCACTTGCATGTTGTTGGGATTTCTGGCATTGGACAGTTCATTAAAGATCACCAGCTTGACCATAGTGCCCAGATTGTCTTTGTGTGCATTCAGCAGCTCCCTATAGAGGTTAAAGAAAAGGTTTAGATTCTGAGAGTATAAAATATAGATGGTGTTAAAGTAGTGAAAACACAAACCTGACACAGAGCATGTAGTGGTTTAGAAGAACTTTGGGCTTGAGACGGATCTTGATCAGATTGGAAATCACCTCCATGTCATCGGCTCCATGGGTGTTGCAGTTCATACATAAGGACATGAGAAGGTCCTGGGCTGGTCGCGTTAACTATATACACAAGATTTTCAATTAATATAAATGTACAAGGTTTTACACGTTTAATCAGTGTAGGATATTTTAAATACCTTTGGGTTTTGGAGCCACATTTCAAGCCTCTGTACAGCCATGAGACGGGCCTCTTTGTAGCCGCATGTGGCAGTGAGCAGGCGTAGCAGGTTGCGGGACACATTGTCCATTGGCTGCCTCCGGTTTAACTGATCTCTGAGTACGTCGAGCACATAGTCCTCCACACTCTCTGCCAGGTCGTCATACCTAAAACAACCCAAATGTTAGTGAAAATTTCCTGAATAAAGAAGACAAATTTTGTTATCCAACATTTAAGAGAATATTTATGGATTTGCTTTCTTACCTAGCCATGACTTGCCCTTCATCCTCAGGGCTAAGTTTCTCTTCTGCAATTAGCAGTTCAGTCTGACTGTCATCCTCATCAGGTGTTGAGGGATGGGGGCTGCTTCCTAAAAGAAAAGAAAAGAAAGCTTAACCTATGAACTTTTCTAGCAGATAACTTCAGTAATTTTATTTTAAGTTTGCGTGTAGCCCTTTACCTGCACTGAGATCACCGGGAGTCCGGCCAGTCTCTGCCTGCAGCAGCATGCTTTTTGGCGGCATCTTGGTGCCAAAAGCAGTTTGTATGTTGTCAACAAATGTTTTACAGTGAGAGCTGTCCACCCAAATTCTTTCCCCCAGAGAGTCCTCGATGTACACCTACAAAATATAAATACAGATCCTGATTGAATACATGTAAAAAACACTTATTTGATTGTCATTTCAAATTCTTACTTTGACAAAGATTTCAGGCCAGTTCTCATCCTCCTCATAGGCCGCCATAAGCAAATTACAAGCAAGAACAGACACAAGACTGTTTCCCTTTGCTTTAAAGTTGATAGAAGCATCACGACGCAGAAGACTGCACAGAGCCTTGAGATAAGACAAGTATAATGTTCACAGCTAGTTTACATAACATGTCATTTAAGCAGAAATTGAAGACATAAAAATATTGTCAATTTTTGAGAAAGAATCTTACCTCTATAATTCCTTCAGTTGCAAAAACATTGGGTTTGATTTTGGCGAGGAACATTAGACTGAGATAGAGCGTAATGTCAGGTTTGGCTCTGTTCATTTTAAGTTGTTTGACGGCTCCACACAGCAGTCCCTCAATGCGGTCATCATTTCCTTCTGATTCTGCAGCGTCAATCTCATCCAAGAGGACAGAAGGTGAGACTATTGCAGATGAATAAAAAACATATAAGCTGCTAATACAACAAAAACTTTACATTTAGATACAGAACATTGTTACCAAAGCATCCTGTTTATGCTCTGAAAAAAGATAATCCTACCTTCAATAGGGACCACTGATGGTTCCTTTATTGAGGGTGATATAGCTCTCTTGTCCACAGCAGCCACATCTGCGAGGCGTCCCAGGGCACTCACTGGAGGGGTGGTGGAGAGTTTGGGACGTTTGGCAAGACTGGAGAGACCTGATGAGGAGGGCAGAGCAGAAGCAGGCTCTCTCTTGCGGTCAGCAGGTAAACCAGCGGCCGCCGGCTTGAGGACAGCTGGGGCTTTGGGCTCACCTCCCTGACTCTTTGAACCAAGAGCTATGAAATCACCAGGTGGAGGATGCCCTGGGAAACAGCAAATAGGATTATGCCTATCACACAGCATATTTAGTCAATGCTTGATGGGACTAAATCCAAAAACAAGAACAGTTAACTTAATATGTAAATATATGTAAAATTTAAGATCCTTTTAAAACTTTTTAATGCTACTTAGAGTGAGTTTAATGCCAGCATCATCAACAACAGAACACTAATCTGTATGAATTTTAAAGTAAGAAATTATCCGTACTACTCTTTAAAAACTCAAGGGTTTTAATTTAAAAGTCTAATACATAATGAAACTCCAGTGTTGCATAAAAAAATCATGAATAAATGAATCATGCAATTCATTGATAACAATACTTCAATAAATATATTTTGATATTGGAGTGATTTTTTTATAATATTAACAAAATGTTTTGACAAAAATTAATACCTACTCATAAAATGTAATATTTTAAAGGCCTTGATTTTGACAAGATCAAATTTAATTCCTATATAATGCTTTTAAGACCTTGGGGCTGCCCTGTATAAGGACAGTTCACTACATTATAGAAAGACAACAAATAAGAGAGTATTTTCTACTCTTTAATGTGAATGTACCTGATGGTTTGGCAGCACTCGGGCGTCTGATGTTTGTAGGTTTTGGGCGATTCATTTTTATTTAGTAGCAGATGATATCATTGGCACTATGACAAAGAAAAATATCATGTTTAGCCAAGTAAACAACAACACGTACACAGTTAATTATAAAAAATAACACTGCAAACTCACGATAAACTATGTATGTGTGGTCCTTTATAATCTGTTAACGTACATTAACTCTAAAGAGCGAATAAGGGTCTGCTTGCTAACAACATTGGCTAACCAAAAAGCTATGAACATTAGCATCTTGAGGCTAAAGGTAACCGGTAGTTTCTCTAAAAGCACCCTAAGCAGTAGCAAATAAACAGAATAATTAGCTTAACTCACGCGTCTCATTGGTTGCGTGGGACTTATTTGGATTATGCAAAATAATGTGTCAAAAGTACAGTTATCATTTTAGTGTGAAGTATTATTCATGAATCGGACAGAGCACGGAGGACTTCTTCTTTGAACAAATGTGACTCGGTTAGGCATGGCGCCACCTGCGGCATAGGTGTGTAATTGCGGCAACTTCTTGGTCAGTGTTAGTGAATTATTGGTTGCAAACTGCTAAAAAAATAAATAATAATAATTACAGGTTAATAAAATCTTTGTGCAAAACTAACACTATTTGTGGAACATAAATATAGCGGTTATCATCACTTTATTAAGACCACATAAGAATTTAGTTCATGTGGATATTTGGCCACCAGATAGCACTCAAACTAAATAAAAGAATCCTGTAATGTGGTCACTAGAAAGTTTAAAATTTTCCAATTCATTACTGACAGTATTACATATTTAGAAAAAAAAAGTCTTTCTATTATTCAAATCTATGGACAGTATAGAAGAAAAAAATAAAATTATAAAATAAATTATAATGTGTTTTTTTTTTTTTAAGTTCAATCAAAATGGCAATACAACTTACGGCACAGAATAGTCCAAGCAGCACCAAAAATTGTTTATACAAATAATAATAATAATAATAATAATAATAATAATAATAATAATAATAATAATAATAATAATAAATAACAAACAAACAGAACATAAATAAACAGATGGAGGCATTAATCCATATAAAGAGACAACTGATCCAGTAGTTTTAAGGCACCTTTACACTCAAGGTTTTTAAGAGATTTACAAAAAGACATGTTCCAGACAAGTTGGAGTTTGCTCTCTACATTTGTGAATATAAAATATACTTATAATAGGTAATAATAAAATTATACTGACAGTACTGAAGACCAGACCAGAAATTATCTACATTATATACAGTACACTCATGTGCTTTTTTTTTGAGAATGAACCAACAGATGTCACTGTTTAGCGATATAAAATGCTTGTTTCTCTCTGGTGGTTAAGTAGATGGAAATGTTCAGCGTTTGTTATGGTTAAAACAACATGCATTTATTATACTTTCAAATAATCAAAGTTCATAATCAGAGCCATGTGGAGCATAATGTAGGCCAATGAAAGTCTAATGAAGTATTATCAATCTTGATTAGGTACATCATAATTATTATGTATTTATTAGTGAAGTTAATTTGACTTTGTTTTGGATATCTACATCATGATTTAAACTTTGTCTTTGGCGTCTCAAACCATATTATGTCATGGTGAACATAGCACTTCTGTCTATATAACAGTATCCCCACGGCGCCACACCCATCATCAGTGATTTGGTGTTGAAATTTTATAATCTTAACAACTATAATGCCAGTATCACCTTTTTTGATCTAGAGTACATTGCTTCTGAAATACTATTCCTTTAATTTTGGCAGCATGCACAGCACATTTGTTATTAGGCTATATCTGCGACTCCACTTAAACTTAAACAGCTGCTGCCTGCCACTACCACTACTACAGTAACTGTGCTGATCCAAGCCGCCAGACCGTTACGTAAAGTGTTTTCACTCGAAACACATTTTGATGAAGTCAGTGGAATGTTCAGTAATGGTCTAAATTAAATCTTGTGTCATATGGGAAGTCTAGAAAGAAAAAAAAAAATCCTTTTACATTTCAAATTACGTCCCACCACAGTGAGCCAGAGGGGAAAACGAGTGTGTCTCCATCTTCTATTCCTGAACAATGTTAAAACATCTGCAGGGCGAACATGAAACTTCACTTTTTACCTTATTAGTTTATGAAATCAGCCTTTTATTCACTAAGACACAAAATCTGTACTCAAGTAAAGTACAAGTACTTCAAAAATATATTAGTAGCAGGAAGTAGCCTACTTACACTACTAACACTACTACTTCTACCACTACTACTATTGCTACAACTGCTACTAATACTACATCTATTATGGCTATTCTTACTACTACTGCAACCACCACTATTACCAATGTAGTTCATACTTCCTTTTGGCTTTTCTCATTTCCGTCTCTTAGTGTGCAGTGATTTTCATATTGATTTGGCCTAGTTTTATCCCAGATGCCCTTCCCAGATGCATCCCTCTCCATTTATGCGGGCTTGGGATTGACACGAATGGTACACCGGCCTGTGTCCCCCATACGGCTGGATGGAGTAAAAGCAAAAACTATTCAGCATTAAGTTTACTGTTACTCTTACTACTACTACTTACCACTAATACTACCAATGTTAGTAATACTGCTACTACTATTACTTCTACTTCTACCCACATTGCAACCAGAAATACTTTTGATCATTTAGAGATTCTAAAGAATACATTTTTTTTCTTCAGAAAGTAAAAATATGTTTTAGAAAATAGTTTAGCACATAGTACGCACATTTAGTTATGTCTTTGAGAAAATTACTTGAGTAAAAGTATCTAGTTACTTTACATCTCTGCTAACAGCGGAGAGTTTGGTAGAAAAATGGAAGTGCTGCTTACAACAAGGGGCCTCTCTGGAGCAGATCACATTTCTGAGTTCAGTAGTCTGAGTCAGAAAACAAGACAGATTAGTGAGTCAATGCTACTTCCTGTAACCTAAAACTACCTTTAGGCTGCACAGACCCCACAGTAAGATGATCTAACGCTGGTCCGACAGGTTCGCCACACATGCCTGGCTGTTTTTGTTTAGCTCGACTCAATAGCTGTGTGCTTTATATCATTATGCAGCATTATGCTGTGTGTTGCCAGATGGACACTAACTGGATGTTTGTCTAATTTAAAACATTAATCATTCTTCAAGTAAACCCAGTATCAATCTAAATTTATCTGCTAATGTCATACTTCATAGTTTTATGTGTGTGTTGCTATTTGAGTGGTATTTTTGACTGCTTTCAATTAGTTTCTTATCTGATCCACTGTCTCTCTCTTGTCAGCAGGTAAGCTGGCGGCTGCTGGTTTGAGAAGGACAGCTGGGGCTTTGGGCTTACGTCCCTGATTCTTTGAACCAAGAGCTATGAAGTGGATGCACTGGGAAACAAACAAACATCAGTGTGAGTTGTCATTTCAAGCAATGAGAAAAAAGGATTTGCCTATCACACAGCATATTTAGTTAATGCTTAACAGGGCTAAATCCAAACACCATTACTAGGAGTGTAACGATTCTGTTACTATATCGATGTGTAGACTTTTTAGTCCTACAATACAACCATACTGATACTCTTTACCTTGTATCGAATTGTATCATTTTCTAGGTAGTGTATATCAATATTCATATAAAAAATCAATAATATTGGAAATATCAATATTAGAAATTTGCAAGTTAAAATAAAACCATAAAAGTACATTAGACACTTCCCAAACATATGCCAGAGCAAATAATTATTTTTTTACTTTGTTTCACAGGGGTCTGGAGCAGTGCTCATGGCTGGACAAATAAAGTATTCAAGGGAATGGTCAATTATGGGGCTAACACTGGCAAGGTATAACATGAAGTGGATCTGAAACACTGTCTGCATCCAGGAATGTTTTAAAGGACTAGGTACTAATGCAAGATAGGGCGGAGTTTGTCTGTTAGCAATATAACTCAAAATATTAGACCAGTTTTGACCAGTATGGCCCAGTCACAGGGAGTCGGCCAGCAAACAAATTTTTACTGTGTGGTGATTTGGGATGTCTGTGGTCTGCAGGTGCGTCTAGTTCACATTTACATTAATCTGACAATATATAGAGTCAGCAGTTTACCTAAATGTTTTCATGTTGGGAGAAAGCCAGACCAGGAGAAAAGTCATGTTAATCCTATAGAGGACAAGCAGACTGGCTTGGGGTTCAATACCACAACCTTCTTCATGTGAGAACAATATTCAAAATGACATTAAGTGTATCTATTAGAGGTGTGTACACAATAACCCCTGACTCAGTATTTGCATCACACGCCTGTATTTCTCTCACTGCAGGGTGGCTACACAAAGGAAATGATGTGCTGTTTGTGGTAAACACGATAAAAGGCTAAACTAAAGAATGACAGAGACCTGCCATTTGACGAGCAGACACACTGGTGCACATGAAATAAAGGAACACACCTTCTCCTTTCGAACAATGACTTCCACATGCAGCAGAGAGGAAGAGCTGATCCACTGAGTCACCAACCTCAACCATGACAGTAAGCTTACAAGAGCGTCAACCGGGATTTTTGGCTTCACTCCAGAAAAAAAGAAAGGAATTAGTCAGTTTAGCTTCAAACAGGTTGTGCATTATCTTCACTGTGACTCAGAATGGTCAAAGGGGAATGTTTTCTGGTTAGGTTTTACCAAAAAAATTCTATACTTTAAAAAAAAAAATAAAACATGAATGTGCGTCATTAGTGTGAGGCGATAGTATGTGCACCCATGTTTCCTCTTTTGGCACAGGAGTGACTAAGCAGCACAAGTTCAGAGACAGCATCATGGAACAAATATGGTTGAGTAAGCTGCAATCATTAAATTGTAATTAAATGCATTCTTCACTTCGGGCTCAACCTTTTTGTAAATAAAACTCATCTACGTCATGTCAAACTAATAATATAGTTAGTTTTAGAAAGTGTATTTGTTTTTGAAAATAGTGCATAGTGCAAAGAAAGGATGATCATCATCAGCAGTACTGACCAGGGGTGGAGGAAGTACTCAAAATATGCATGTGAGTATGTATGCTACTTAAAACCATCACTCAAGCAGAAGTAAAAGTACTCAATAAAATTATTGAGTAAAAGTAAAAAACATTTCATGTAAACTAATACTATTATAACTACTACTTTTGCTACTGCTACTACTACTACAAGTGTCCCAACCTGGTTCAAACCAGGGCTATTCTGCAATAGTTTTTTACTAATTTTGAGACTTTAAAAATACATGTGTAAAAGTAATTTAATATTAAAAAAAAATATGAAAGTGTACTCAGAAAGTACTTTTTAATGTAGGCTACTTAATTAAATAGCATAAGTAAAGGTTCCGAGTTACTTTCCATTAATGGTTCTGACTATATTGGCTATATTTCCAATTTCCAATTATGGATTATGATGGAGCAAGATAACTTTAAATATTATCAGAAGTGTAAAATACACAGATACACAATAGAGACAATACAGTATACAAGAAACCAAAACCAAAAGTCTACTCCAGTCCAGTCAGCATAAAGAATGGGAAAGTGCATTCACTTCTTTCTTTAGCCTTGTTTGCACTGCAGTGTTTATAGTGTAAATGCACTGCATCTGTTTTTAACAGGCACCACAGCCTTAACGCTGAGCTCTGCTGATAAATGAACAGCCACTGCTCTGAATATTACTGACTTAACATATTCATCTAGAGGCTTTAATTACCCTGAATAACCCGTGACGTTACTGCAGCAGCAGTTAAAATAAGAGAAATCCTGTGACTGCTGGACTACTACCACATACTTTCCTCAGGAATGGAATGCCACTCCGCTCCCAGGTCTGGAGGAGGGAGGGGGGTCCTGTTTTCTCTCACTTTATGCACATTTTTATACCTTGTGTTGAAGACTTGACCATAAAAGAGAGTGTGGGAGGGGGGGGGGGGGGGGGGGGGGGGGGGGGGGTGTCAGTGGACTAGGGAGTCTGGGAGTTCACTTTATGACTTCACTTTGAGAATTTGTCTTCTGACTTTTCCTTTCAGTGGCCAACTTTTGTCTTATTTTGGCAACAGGCATCGACTTTATACAGATTAGTTTTGTAAAGTAAGCAGAAGCAGTGGCCAGCAGTATCTATCTTCTATTTCTGGCCTGCTCCCCAGCCCCCCTCCCCAGACTGACGTCAGCACAAAGTTATTTTCATGAATGGAGGGGGCGGTCACGAGGAGTCGGTGACGTGAGTGCTTGCGGAAGCAGAGCGTGGAATGCAGTACATTGTTGTTGTTTTGTAGTTAATTTAGTCCGAGGATACACCGCTGCCTGTTGCTGGACGCTTTATACAAACTGTGTCAAGTTTCGTCGCTCGAAGAGGAAAAGTAACTCCGCTACTTTTTTCGCATTCCTCTTCATAGAAAGGTCCCCCGTCCATAGAGGTAAGGTTGTTTTTTTCGGAAGATGTTTTGACATTCCATACTAAAAGGCTCAAGTTCTCACGGTGACATATCGGCGCATGGACGTACTTTTACCGCTGGCCATGCGCTTTCTTCATATAACTGAACTGTTTTAATTAAAGTTATTAACCAAAACGTTGACTTTATAAATAGTTTGAGAAGTGAGGACACGTGTTGAACTGGAGTAACATAACACAAGCCAAAAGCGGCTCAGCTCGGGGATAGACTGTACTATGTCTGACCAAATAGGGAACCAATAATAACCCATTAATAACTAAATATTTTAATACAATAATTTAATTCTCTATTCGACACAAAACGTCTAGTGGCTTAGCGAGTTGACAACTAATTTTACATTTTTATTTTTAAATTCTATGTAATTTTCGGATGCTACACATGAAAACCACGCCTAATACAATGACAATGCCTTTTTCTTGATATATTTTGATATTAATAATTAAATTAATTATTTTGCAGCGTTTAGTGTCACGTTAACAACTTTTATACATAGTTAATGTAATATTTTATTGATGTTATTACCTTTTTATGACTTGCCCCCCGCAACTTACATGTGATTGTTGCTAGCTTAAAATTGCGAATTTCTGACTCATTAGCATTGGCGTTGGCTGGAATATATTATTATAAGTACATTGCTAAATTAACATGTTTCCACCTCATCTTAAAAACAACAACAAAAAAACTTTCCCTTCATTTTAATACTCGCTTTGCAGTGAGTTGTAATAAAAGCGACATACCAGCCTACTTTTGACACTGGAAACAACACGTGGTGCGCATTTGAGAGAGACATGTGGGACAAAGGGCACCAATTGAAGTGGGACCACCGGGGCTGACCGGGTCTCTGCTGAGGAGAAACTACCACTCGGTCAGCTGCAAGAGGGGGGGTATAATTTCCACAAACTATAAATCACTCGGCCAGGAAGAAAAGCTTTATCTTATCTCACTTGTTTAGCCATTATTCCAGTTCACATTCATCTTTATGTCTTCGCTATAGATAAGGAAATGTGTCCTCAGAGGGCTATTAACTGCCTTTCATACTAAGCCATTTAAATGTTTTATTTACTAGCTTAATATTGAATGTCAAGGCTTTGTCTTTTATTCAATAGCCTGGGTTAAGTGTGACCTTTTAAGGCCATTGAGATACATGGAAAATACTGTAGGCTATTAGACATTGGTTCTTCTGGTGGTACTCAGCAGACTTTTGAAGTTCAGATTTAGTTTAATTTAGAAGCAGTTTCATTCCCATTTTAGTCCTACTGTGGTTGAAGATGAATTTGTATCAGGCCTGGTTTAGTCCTGGTTGCTTAGTTCTCGGTTAATCTATTTTTAGTCCTTTTGTAATCCTGGCTTTGTCCAATTTAGTCCCTGTTTTGTGCTTATCAGGTAATGCCATTTTATCTCAGTGAATACAGTACTTGAGGTGTTTCTTGGTTTGAAAAGTTGTGTGGAAATCACAGGTCTATTTGAATCACTGTTGTTGCTGGTGGGTTGCTCTATTTTGCAGAAGCAGTGGGAGCAGCAGGAGCACTCCCCTGTCATGAGGTTACCATGTGGTTCGATCATAAAAAACTGATGATGTCTTCTTTTGGATGGAGAAGTTACAGGGACTGTGAATCATCCTGCCAAAACCCTCCTTAGCCTGACAGTGACAAGGCAACAAAACACAGAGAAAATTCCCCAGAAGTTGCAGTTGCTGAAGTTAGATATCTATTGCTAATGTTGCTGGTCAGTGGTGACAGATGAAAGTGCAGTGTTTTTGTGGCGGCGTGTTGTGAAAGTGAAATAGCTGCGGTTTGTGATGTGATGACTCACAAGGAACATAGTGTGTGTTTTGCCCGTTTTTATTGGGCAAAAACATGGTGGATTTGGCATTGGCAGTGATTTTATGCACAGCTGACAGTATGATGGAGACTGTACATGAAATAATAGGATTTTGGAACAATTGAATCAAGTGATTTGCAGTGTTGGAAAGTAATTAGATACTCCCTTAGCAATAAAAGTGGTGTCAGAAGTAGTAGTACCAGTAGTAGTATTAGTAGAAATGGTAGTATTAATAGAAGTTGTGGTAATAGTAGTAGCACTAGTAGTGGTTGTAGTAATATGTACTTTCCACTTTCCTACACTCTGTTTTACTTTAACTCAAGTAACAATTTTGCTGGATACTTGCACTTCTTCTTGAGAAATGTTATTTGAAAGTATCAGTACAGTTTTGGAGTACTTCCTTCTCCTCTGGAGATTTATGACGTCATGTTTTTCCCTATGTTAGCACATATTTGAAAAGTGTAGGTGTGGTCATTTATGTTAGTAGCTTATATTGACACTGACTAATTCAGATATCTTGTTTATGTTTTTTTTTCTTCTACTCAAAATGTCACTACAAATTGACTAAAAACAAAATGTATTTTTAATTGTGTAATTCCAAGGGGGGTCACAAGCCACAGTATTTTGTGTACCAGTCCCAAGCTGGCAAGCCTGGATAAATGGATTGGTTTGTGTCAGGAAGGGCATCCAGTGTAAAACCTATGTCAAATCAGTTCACCCTTGGAAACATATAATTTGCTCTGACAAACGCATAGGGGGAAAGTAAAGATTTTTAATTCTGCATAATTGTCATAGCAGTAATAATGAGACTTTGTAGTAGCAGTTGTGCATCTAATATTATTAGCTTGGAATTATAGCGTCACAGGTATGCCCTTGTCTTTCTTGACATTCCTAGCATTTCTCTAAAGCCCAACATTGGCGGTTTGGTGAAAACATTTATTCCCAGATATTTGCTGAGTCCTCCTCCCTTTCCTGCTCTTTTAGTTCTGATGGTCATGCCAGCCATTTCCAAGGTTCTCTGTACTTTTCCTTCCTCCCAGTGAAACAACGGGATTTTCCAGGAAACGTCAGATCAGGAGGGTGTGATTCCCTGCCGCTGGTCGCCGCTTTCTACCAGTAAACAGCATGACTCACCACTCAGCTATGCTCTCCATTTCCTTCGGCAGAATATCCCACCAAATGTGCTGCGCTGGGGGAAAGGAGCAAGGGGAAAAATCTCTCTCCCACTTCCCTGAGAAAAATGCAAGAAAAGCATTGGGAGAATGTGAGGGCAGCTAAGTCTTTTAGGCTTAAGCTACAACAGGAAAAGAGGCAAAACAAGGGGCCTAATCAAGCCAGCACAGCATTTATCACTGGAGCTTGAGGCTTTGATATGTTGTTTATTTTAGGAGAAGGTTGGGCCCCACTGTTACCTGCTGGAACTAAACTATAGCCTTGAACTTGGCCAGATCCCTGAACTAGAAAACACCAGCATTTGGCCCAAAGTTAAAGCTCACAAACTCATTGAGATTTAAGCTTTGGCAGATCTAAAACAGTAAGATGTCCTTGTACAAACTCAAATTTCTTTAATGAAAATGTATATAATTGGATGTTTTTCTTATTCCATTTGTTAGAAGCAGAATACGACAGAATGACCTCAGTCTGCTCTAAAATATGAATCTTTGTATAATGACCTATTTACTAAGTACTTTACTGCACAAAAAAATGTTTTCCAAATAGCCAGACTGCCCTTAACAATGATAATGGAGTATTTAATATAATGGAGTAATTTTAGACGTCAACAGAAAGAGCATTTAATGAAAATTCAGTACTGTACAAAAGTTTTTTAAGAAAAACTTTTTTTCAGTTTGCAAACATACAGAAAAACTAGAAGCAGTCAGAGAGTGTGGACCTCTGCCTATCCTGCAATGGTGCAATGGTAAAAATATAGTTCTCAGACCTGGATCTTCTAGTTCAGGGGTAAATGCTCTTTCCATTATGGCACAAACCCTTGTTCTTTTAGTGGGTGAAGTTAGTATCTGTATTTCAAAATGGTACAGAATTTTCACTCCTGGATCCACACTAATATTTATTATTTTGTCTTTGGACCATTACTGACCTTTCCTAAACATTTCATAACAGAATAAATACACCTCACTAAAACTTCTACACAGTACTATATATCATCATAAAATTTCCTCATAATAATAGGTAAGTAAGTAGTTGTGTTTTTCCTTTAGGTTACCTATAGCCTCAAGAATGATTCTGTTGACATTATACCACAAAGTAATCCAATAGGTTTTTGTGCACACACCAGACTGCTGTTTTGATTTGTTTGGGCAAGTGAACGACATACTGAGACACTTTCAAATTCCAGACATTTTGTGAAATTTGCAGCCGTTGTTTTACAAGCGAGATCGTCTGAGCTCCGCCTCCCCTGAGATGGGTGCATCGCAGGACATCTCCACACGGCCTGCCTTTTCCCTATGCTGAATATTTGCATGTGTGTGGCTCCTCACATGTGTGTGCTCCCTTAGGAATGTGGCTTTTTTGTTCTTTTTACCCGCCATCTGTGGCTTTTCCTCGAGGTATTTTCCCAGACTCCTTCTCTTACTGTTTTGAAAAACTTTTAAGAACTGTTTTTCCCAGTGGAGCAAGCAGCTATGACTGTTATGAAATCTATATGTATGTGCGACAAGGCCTACATTCACTGCTAATGCAAAGGCTTGTTTTTCCACTCAAAAGATTGAGGGAAAAAAAAACATCCCTGCTCTATTTGCAAAAACATAAGCACATGCCTGAAGAATTTGAAGGAAACAACCTGGCCCCTTAGTTTAAGTAGAGGCCTCTTGTATGTGGAGAGAGAGGCCCCACACCACTTCCCCGTGATCTTTGCAAGGAATATATCCCGGGACCCCCAATGATGCAAGACTTGTTTAGACCAAACTGCTACCGAGGAATGCTGTTTTTACTTCATACAACCCCAACTCCCAGAAGTTGGCACACTGTTTAAAATGTAAATAAAAACAAAATGGATCTGCAAATCTAAAAAACAAAACAAAAAACAAAAACAAAACATAATATATTCACAACAAAACCTAAACAACATATCAGGGGTTTGAACTGAGATATTTTAATGTGTCATGACAAATAAGAGCTCATTTTGAATATAATAGCAGCAACACATCTCCAAAAAGTTTTAACTATAAAAAAACAAACAATTAAGTTAATTTGCAACACTTTCGGAAGATGCCTGGGTATAAAAAGAGTATTTTAGAAAGGCAGAGTGTATTATTAGTATCGGATGTATTGGATGCTCCTGATCTTCTGATTCCTGATTAAAAACAGTCACATTAAAACTTCTATTATTCTGCACTGGAAATCACTGCATGGATCAGGAACACTTGCAGATTTAAGTTATAGTTGCATCATGCAAAGAAGATAGAAAAAACATGATCCAGAAACACTGCTTTCAGTTTCAACACCTGAAATGTTGTCTGTTTCATTGTGACTAGCACTTAGGAGTATGAGATCTACACTCTCTTGGATTGGGGTTGTAGTTCGAGCTGCTACTGAAGAATGTCATGTTTTTGTTTCTTCTGTTATATTTGAAGTCTTCAGAAATCATAATTATGCTGTTCTTTGCATAATATTTGGTGTTTTGGAAAGTGTGTGAAGGACATCTTTCAAAAGCAGATGTTTACGTGGTTTCAGGTTCAGTGGCTCAGTCAAATATGGCAGCTGTTTCTTCATCTGTTTTGTTTTCACAGGTTTTCAAACTTGTTGCAAAAACAATCCAATTACATGACGGTCAGATCCAAATGTGTGCTATAACCAGGAGAGAAGGATAAGAGATAGTGTGGCTGTTTTGAAGTGGGGTCATTTGAGGTACTTGTGGAGGCCCCATACTGAAACCTTGTTGACTGCTATTGACTACTGGCCCTTCACAACATGAGTATAAATATGCAAGGCATAACAGCGATATTATAAAGAACTGCTCACAATAAGAACACAATATTCTGACACTTTGCTTGTTGAAACTGACAAATCACAGACTTGATTGAAATTGTGGTGCAACCAAATGGAGAAGTATGTGGGACTGGTGGTATTTAGTCAAGAGCCCTTTGTATATTTGAATTTAATGCAAGTTTCACACAAAGTAGATTTCTAAAAAGGGAATTTGGATATTATAAATTCCTTTGCAATTCATTCCACTCCCTTTTATCTTCAGTAAGGGGTAAAGACATGATAGAGTTAGTAACGGCTTTTCACTTTGGCTTTCAATCTTTTGGCAATAAAAGTCAGTTTTTGCTGCTTCTTTCAGGGGTTGCCACCACAAATCATTGGCATGGGTTTTTACGCCACATACCCCTCCAAAACACAACCATTTATCCAGGCATGGTACCGGCATATATTGTGGCAGGTGTTTGCAGCTGCAGGAATCAAACCCCTGACTTCAAGCACCAAATGCAAAGAAACAAACTAACTTCACCTATGCTTTTTACTTTATATTTCCTTTCTGCATGTTATGCTTTCTACATACTCTATTAAGCTCATGTAAAGAGGCAGTTAGGCTACAAAGAGTCAGACTGCCCGCGTTTACCATAACCCGGGTGAATGAGAACAGTCACAGCTTTCAGCAGTAACTTCTGCAATGAAAATGTTTTCTTTGTGGAAGGACCTACTGTTAAAAACAATATGCCAACTGTGTAAAACATTATTAGTCATATTAGGAAAACATGATAAATGCCCCAAAAGAGTTACCACACCCAGGACTGACTCCTTAAACGCTGCAGCTAAAAATGACTGTACATAGAGAGCTTTGACTGGGGCTATCACTTATCGCACACTCACTTAAATTGTTTAGTTGGCAGAATATCGAGTCAGCACCAAGGGGCTAAATATAACCACCAGCCGAGTTAAATAAGGGCATGTAGCGGCTCAGGAAAGCCCAGTGTGTAAGGGGATCCAAGCGGCCAGACTTCACTCAGCCCTAAATCGACGCGGAGCATTGTCTAGAATTAAAAATACATCAGTGACTATAAAGGAAAGTATGCCTCTGTGACACTCTATCGACAGGAATTTTCCACATGCGGCCGCGTGAAGTTCATCGTAACTGTAAATGTTATGCTGATGGCGATTGGCCGCGTTTTAATGGCGAGTTATTTTAATAAACTTGGTCAGGCGGGAGAATGAAACATCAGATAAGGCTCACAAACAGTGCACTCATGTCTTGATTGACTTTGGCGTGAGGAATGTTGGATAAATTGCGGACTTTTTTGGGGGGGGCTGAACTGCACAACACTGCGCCGCTTGTCCCGACGGCTGCGCACAGTGCTGCCCATATTTGTAGCTATGTATAGGCCGTGTTGCGGTTATGAATGGGGCTTGTTTACCCTTTTCGCAGGACCACGTGACTCTGACTCCCACGCCCCATTGGCAGGCCGTTTCCATGGCAGCAGTCGGAGCACGGAACACTGAGCTCGTGGTGGTGGTCGTGCTCGCGCCGGTCCTCACGTCCCTGAAATGGAGCCTTTTATAATAGGACATCACTTTTTTTTTTTTTTTTTTTTTTGCAGTGCCTTTAAAGACAACAAAGCGGGGTTTTAAATGTACTTCCTGAGACAGACAGCTCACATGTGAAGTTTTTCACACAAACAATTTGGAGGAGTCTAATAATCCTGTGTGGTCTAGTGAACTACACAGTAAAGACCCTCCTCCCTGGAAGTATAGACTATATAAGGTCCCTTCAGTCAGAGCTGGTCTTTTCATGGTCTACTGCTGCCCTCTGCTGGATAACACAGCAACAACACTCAAGCTCAATATTTACACATAATATAACATACTGCATTAAAACATATGGACTTTATTTCTGTTTTTTTTATTTTTATCTTTCAGTGGCTTCTGTGAGTTCCTGGACAGTTTTCTGCATGCAGGGAATGACGACTAATTTTAAGCCGAACAAAGCTCTAAAGGTAAGTGATACTATTCTCTGCTGTATGTTGTCACTGTGACATTGTATCTGACTTAACCATAGGCAGGATACTGAAAAATGGGCAACAAATGAGTAATGCGATTATGTATAAACTGGGAGTAGTCATATGATCAGTAAACAAATAACTCATACATACTGTTAATCACATTCATCACAAGGCATTATTGTTGAATTATGCAATTATTAATTTACTTTCTGTACAGTGTAGGGCCATATGAGGCTTTAGTAAATGCACTGAGACAACACAATTTCAGCAATACCAAAATGTTTCCTTAAAAATGTTATGCTAAACTATTATTATTTTTTGTTTAAAAAATATGCTAACCTATTAAAGTTTAGCATATTTTTTAAACAAAAAATGGCAGTAGCTTGGTCTTATATTCACTACTTTTTTTAATACTGCAAATTGCAAATAAACTGAACTGAACTTTGAGCGTAAAGGCACTGGAAGCAGCATGCGCTCTACTGGTTTGAAAATGGTACTGCAGTCTAAATCAAACAGTGGTATGTGGGTTGCCAGTCTTTCCGCTTTTCTGACTGATTGCAATGCAGGATGTAGAACCAAAACAAAACATGAAAACATAAACAACTAATATGGAAAATATATTTTTTTTATTGTGGATAAATCAGCTGTACCGTTGTCATCTGTAAAACTAATATTTGATTTAAACATGTGTACCTCATATCTTGGCACACATGTGATAGTCATTTTTATGAAATATAAAAAAAATATACTGCTCATAGCACCTTTAAAAATATTCTCCTATTAGCTACAGACGGCATCGCAAAGCCCCTCTGTGCATGTACTTTAATATTCTTCATTTGCTTCAGCAGGTTAAGAAGGAGGCCGGCGAGAATGCCCCGGTCCTCAGCGACGATGAGTTGGTGGCCATGTCGGTGCGGGAGCTCAACCAGCACCTCCGCGGGCTGACCAAGGAGGACGTGGTGAGGCTAAAGCAGCGCAGGCGGACGCTGAAGAACCGGGGCTACGCTGCCAGCTGCCGAATCAAGCGCGTGACGCAAAAGGAGGAGCTGGAGAGACAAAAGATAGAGCTACAGATGGAGGTGGACAAGCTGGCCCGGGAGAATGCCAGTATGAGGTTGGAGCTGGACGCCCTGCGAGCCAAGTATGAGGCGCTGCAGTGTTTCGCCCGGACTGTGACCCGCGGGCCCCTGTCGCCTGGTAAAGTGGCCACCACCAGCGTCATCACCATTGTCAAGTCGGCCAATCACAACAACTCCAGCCCGGCCCCCTTCTCGACCCCGTCCTAGTGCTAGCAGGGCTGGGCTCATGTTCTCCGCCTGGTCCTTGTGGTTTAGACCCAGCCCGGACTCACTCGTCTTGAACTGAGAGGAGCTCAGCAGAGAGACTGAGGGCGCAGTGGGCCTAAGTCCTTTGTGAGGTTATGCTGCATTCACAAGTCTGTCTTTACATTTGTCTGTCTCACACGTCTGTGCACTGTGCAACCCCCTGGCCCCGCCCCCTCCAGCACCGGCACCGCATTGACCCTCTGTGACCTCGCCTCATGACTGATAGCATAGAGTTACATGCCTTACAGGGCTAGCACAAGCTTGATACTATTATAGAGGATTAGACAGTCAGGCCTATGTCAACAAAGTTACGTTTGTAGAGAAAGCACATATTAAGTATTTAGTGTAAGTGGGTAAGAGGTGTTGCCTTAAAACATTTGACTGTGTTGTTTTATATGAGATATTCTCAGACTCTGAGGTCCGTTGGACACTTCTTCACAGTCTGTTTACAGAATGACTTCACAGTCATTTTTACAAATGTATTTCAACCCTCAGCGTTTAAAATTCAGCCAAACACATGACCAGATGTTTTCACTGCTTACTCTTTCTGAAAAGAGTTCAGAAAAGCTGTAAAATTGGCTGCTAAGTGTGTGGTTGGATTGAAAACCAGCCTACAGATTGCTCTCTATGGGGAAGTTGGCTAGCACTGCACTTTGATGTTAAAAATTACTGAGTAGTGTTTAGCTTCAGGGCCAGGGTTAGGCCAGTGTTTCTGATGGTTAAAGAGAGTTTAGATGATGTTTGGTTTGATTGGGAAGTTGTTCATGAGTTGTAAAAGGAGAGGTTTGTGCCTTTTCTCTCTTCTTGGCATGTGCAAAGTGCAGAATGAGGTTGTTTACAGTCAGTGGTTTCCTGTGTCAATGACATCGACTTTTGTTAGACCTTCAGCTGAAAATGTTCAGCCTGGCGTATGTTTCTGAAGGAAAAGAAAGCATTAGCTGTGGTTAAAGACACTTTCAACAAAGTGACACATGACTCTATTGTATCTAATGCATTAGGGCAACAGATGCCAACAACATGTAAAACTTAGCAAAATAAAGTTTTAGCAAAAGAGCACTTAAAACTGTTACTGTACAGTATAATCAAAAGAAAGTGAAATGATTAGATTAGAGAAAGGTGGTGCTGTTTCTAGATGTGCCTAGACTGATGTGATATTTAAATGTTGTGTGAGCTCAGGTCTAACCTGATGTGACTGAGGACGGCATGCTCTGACCAGTTAAAATACCACAGCACTATGATGCCTCTTTCTTTAATGCCACTCTGATGGTTGTCCATATTGGATATTCAGTGATCATGAGCGGCTCAAACAGGTGAAGCTTCCTGTATATTACAGACATGAACCTGAGGCTCTTTTTTTTTTTTCATAAAAGTCAAACTGCTCCTACTGCCGCTATTGTCACTTTACATTAAAAAGTCCGTCCAAATATCATTCCTACTGTTGGGTCACAGACATGCTGCTGCCGGTGTTGGTTCTCTCACACAGAGCTCTTCACTTTGCTTTTGACACACTCTTCTGCAAGAGAGCTCCTGACTCCATCTCTAAAAAAGTGTGGTGTCAGACAGATGCATTCAACACTTCACTCCTGAGTCCTGAGATTTTAAAAGTTCACTCTGAAATTCACTTGAAATCCTGCCATTTATTTTGGGGATCCATTCCTAAGAAGGAGTGAAGTCAATAGAGATACTGATGTCAGGATCTTCTCTTGGCGAAGAGGACATGACTGTTGGCCCCTGTCCGCAGGGGAACTGCTGCTGTTTAACCTGCTGTGATTGTGAAGCAGGCCATTGCTGTGTCTTTACTCTCATTTTGTATTTTCACCTGATTTCAATGTTTATACATCCTATGTTTTCTCCCTTATATCTAGTTTTATATTCATATACAATATACATTACATATTTTTCTATATTTATGTCTTGTACTATCCTGGGAGTGGTGTGATTATGTAATCAAGTCTAATTATGTCAATGCTGGCCTTTTTCTGAAAAAGCTGTATTTACATTTTTGTGGAAACATTTTAATTACTTCAATTTGTGAGTCTCTAAAACCACAAACTGTTCCACTAAGTAGTGGCAATATTTGTTTGACAGAGGTTATGTGCACAATGTTCAAAAACATCTACAGACTAGCTGGGTATATAAATGTGTATTATTTCACTACAATGCAATTGAGAAAGTACAATATAAAGGCAAATAAGTGCATCATATTTTCTTTTGATTATGAAAATCAAAAGAAAATATGATATTTTTAGTAATATTGGACATACGCCAGATACTATACTACGCTCTATAAGTGTTTAGTGACTAGTACAATGTACAGTAATTGGTACTGTATGTGTACTATACATTTATTAAACAACAAATTAAAGTTTGTAAGCGCCTTTAGAGGTAAACATTGCTAAAAAGTCTAGTAGGTCTTGTAAAGATAGACTTGATAAAATTTAAAAAAGCTATTTGATTTTTATTGACAAATTAAAATGAAATTTCTATTGCTTTTGTTACTAAAATGTTGCCTAAAAAGCTGCTAAAAGACTGTCTAAATCTTTTTTATGAAAAGAGCACACAGAAAATATAGAAGACAGCATGTTTACATTGTTCATTTTGCAATATTTTTCAATATACGCAGTTTTAATTTTTCAGCATGTACGCTCATTTTTGACAAGCCTTTTAGGACATAACAGTGACATCTAGTGGTATTTTTTCAAAACTAAATGCTTGAAATGACATCTATAAATTTATTCAGCACTTATTACTGTATACAACTTTTTAGCAGCAGCTTAAAGCATAAAAATGTAGTTTTATATTTGTGTACCGTGCCTTAACAAGACAAACCTCTCTCAAGGTGATCACATGCATAATATATTTTCAAAAAGCCAGAGAGTTATAGGGAAGTACAAAGATAAAACATTGTTACACTTCTCTTACAGGGGAGTGAAGCATATGACTAAAGTTCAAGGCGTGAACTTGCAATGCAATTTTTGTTCAAGCTGTTGACAAAGCACATTTTGGAGGTTGCTGGTATGTCCTGAGAAGGCATCCATAGTTTTTAAATTAGACTAAATAAGCTGTTAAACTCAAGCTCTATCTGTCCTACAAGCTACATTGTAAAGTTAGCTTATTTTTAGGGTAGATGTAGAAATAGCCCTGTAGCAGAAGTATTGGGGCGTTTAAATGGATTATGTGGTTGTGGCCGACTAAATACTAACCAACAGTGCTCTGTTAAGTATGTACTTCAAAGATATGGGATTCCCTTGTTGTAGTCTTGTGGCTTATCGAGTGACTGTAAACAAGGGCAGATATAAGGCAGCATAAAATGTACCCTTCACAACTTGTCATTACTCATGTTTTATATTTATTTCATTGATCTATGTAATTTTATTAAAACCTAAATTATTTTTATTTTACATACATTTATTTACATGTTTTTTTTTCAATGAGTTACCCTTATGTACAAATAAAATCTGTGTCTCTGATTTAAGATATGTTCAATTATTCTCCTTGTGTCTTTCACATAAAGCCTTTTCTTCACTAAAATAAACACAAAGTCAGTTCAACAAACAATTGTTTATTGAGTGCCAAAGAAGATGAAGACAGGTTAAAACTACCTTACTACATAATGTACATTCATTTCTGCTTTTTTCAGAAAGGCAGCTATCATTGGCACATAAGTATGTTCATTAAAAAAATGCATTCAAAATCTACAGATACTAGCTGCATGAACATGTGCAGTGTGGCTTCAAATACAATTAGAATAGGATAAAACCATCTAACCCGGAACAGGCCAGAATCCAAGGTGTGTCCAGAAAGTAAACAAAAAAGAACACTGTCTCTTTCAAAGTATGCACCTAAATATACATACATAATTTCCATTATTATTAGCTTCCTTGGAGGTCTTGAAGTTCTCCCCACAACCAAATCATTTCATCCATCATCATCTTAGCAAATACTGTATGAAAAATTTGCAAGGATAAAAGTCGGGGTAGTAGGTGGTGAGGAGGCATGACGTTGTTGTAGATCCCAGGATGAACATGGAAAAACGTCCAGGTTCAAGTTCCATTTGATATTTCCATTTGATAGTGTGTAAGGTTCACATTATTCCCCTTGTAGGAGAATCTGTCCCATGACCCATCCTCCAATGCTGCTGGGGAAACTTTTCAGGATGAAACCCCCTGAGGATCCTTCCCCCGGCGCTTGTTTTGGTCAGAAGGGCCTAGCTGGAGGATTAGCCTATAGAGTGCTTGTTTTGATGTTGACATGAGGAACCAAGCACACTGAGAAAACCCACTCAAGCATGAGAAGAGTATGCAAACTCCAGACAAAAGCCTGCCCGCCTTTTTTTCCAGGATCTTCTTTCTTTGAGGCAACAGTGCTAACCTTTTAGCCACCGTGCCACTATGAATTACATCCAAAGAGGCACTACGCAGACTCTGAAAGCCAAGACCTTCAGGAATACTATGAAGAGTGGAAAATCACTAGGAGTGTTGAGTACACTCACAAGGTGCATACTTTAAAGGAGAAAATGTTCAATAGCTTTTTTTCCCCCCTCAATAAAATAATGATTAATATATCAGTCTTATTACTTTCTTGGCACACCCTGAATGGGCGTAGTCTTTTACCTGAGCTGAACACAAGAGCTTGCTTCATAATTTAAAAAGAAAAAAAATATATATAATAAAAATGACAATTAAACAATTTATGTACAGATTTTTTAAAGACAAACTCTCAAACTGTGAATTATAACATCAATAGTTAATGCAAAGAGACTGCCAAATGCATTTACACAACAGAAGCTGCAAAGTACTAACAGTTACTTGCTCAAAAGCTGTCTAGTATAACTGAATTACACTTTTTTTTTTTTTTTATCAAGCCAAGAACATTAATGAGAGAATAATACCTCTCACTCTTTGAAGAAGACAGCTTTATCCAATTTGTCCCTGCTGCAGAGAAACAAAGGACTTTGTGTTGCTTTAGTTTGCAGTTTGAAGTGCCGGCTTCCGAAAGCATGTGTCTTTGAACAGGTTCTTTTGTCAGGAAATCACACGGAGGGAAGCTCAGCAAGTACTTCAAAATGAAACCAGTCCATGAAATGTTATTCCCATGCCACCGCTGGCTCCTCTGCCTTACACCTGGAGACATGTATTAATCATCTGGTATTTCACAAAAAGGGAACACTTTTTCAGACCGCTGATCTGAGCACCAACATCCATCACGACAACAGAAGACTTCGTAATCAGGGAAATTATGCTAATTTTGAAGCTATTACTAATGTTCGATTGACAAGGAGTCAGTGTACCCTTTATGAGGGTGTCCAGATAAATATAGAGGTCAGGAAGGGCATCTGGCAAAAAAAAAAAAAAACGCTAAAAGGCTGATGATTTGTTGTGGTAATCCTAGAAGGGAAAAGCTGAAACAAAGTGTGTTGTAGTCTTGGATTCACTTTTTTTCCGGACACTTTATACAGATAATACAACAAGCTGTATTTTTTATTTTTTATATAGGAGCATAAAAATCACCCACAATTCATCTTGGTGCGATATATAGCGGTTTCCCTGGGGTCCAAAAAACACTTGCATCGTGTTGGAGAGATGCCTAGAACTCGTCGTCGGAGGTGATCAGCATGATTTTGTCAGACTTGCGGGGGATCTTGTTGCCCGTGGCTGCCTTCCCATTGGCGCTGGGTTGGACCACTTCCTGCATGGACTGCTGGGTGTACTGCTGGTAAGCCGGGGAGAAGTTATGGATGGCGTCCTGCACCATGTCTCCGGGGTTTATGGTCTCTTTCAGGCCGCTGGAGATGCTCTGCATAGGAGGGGCGTTTGCTGCAGGGAAAGAAACACAGGCAGGAGGATGAGGAATGGTTAGATAATGGGCAAATATATTACATGAACAGAGAGATATCAGCAGAGGATTGTTGTGATGTCTAACGCGGACGTGTCAAAAGTGAGACCCGGGGGTGAGTCATGGCATGGGGTGAGAATTCATACACTTGCTTCTTTCATAAAATGTATTCTTTATGGCCCTCCAGTACCATCAAACAATATTTAGTAGCATTTGTGCATCTTCTCAAAGCCAGATCTGACCATTTTGGAAAAACTCACCACTATTAAGCATTAATACAGCATTGCAACAAACATACCACAAGCTCATTATTCAAGATTAATAAGAAGGATAACCACCTTTTTAAACTAAAATGTGTGTTTATTCATGTTGAAGTAATGCTTTCTACATGATAAATGAACTAATGCTTAATAGTGTGAGTTGCTCTTAAGTTAACATTGTCACTACAGCAAATAAAAAAAAATACTACTACTTAGGCATTTATTAAAACTGTACTGAGACTGTTGGTGAACCTGAGCTGACAGTGTTCACATCTTGCCATTAACACTCATTTTAACAACTACTTTTCATTATTACGCAAAACACTGATAATAATCATAACCCCCATGTTTTCCCTTGTATTTACCGCGAGACTTATTAGCAGCCTTATTAAATATAGCTCAGTAAAGTGATTAAAAAAGCTAATCTAGTTAAGTACAGGAGATCGCTTTAATTAGTGTCAATAAATCACAACCACCTTGTTAGAAAATATTAGTGTCTTCTCATTTACATTACGTGAGGACATAAACAATCTTTGTGCTAGCTTTGAGGAAAAATAAATGATGATGCCTGGCTATGAGTGCAGTAATGGCAGACCTACTGATGCACATTTTGAGTCATTAGTCTTAAAGCTTTCACGTTGAGGTACAATTGTAACTTTTCAGTGCCTTGTCAAGTTAAGTTTTTGTAAGCCTATACTTGCTAAAGCGGAGGATTACATGTGATGTGTAACAGGAGGACACCTGAAAGTGTGCAGCCTGTTGGTTGTTGTGACATTTACATTAAACGCTTTACATTTGTACAGCACTGAAAGGAAAAGAAGAAGGTGGACTAATAGTTGTAGCTTATTGAAAACTAGGTATATTAGTTGTACTTGCTGGTTGTTATTTGCATTTAACATAGAAGTGCTACAGACAAGTAAGAGAGAGTAGTGTTAGCCTGAACCTGTTGTACCTGCACAAGCTGTATCAGACAAGATGACATGGGGAAGTATTTTATTCTTGATAAAAAAAAAAAACACGTTTATGCATTATCTCTGGGGCATGAGGTCAAAAGGAGTGTTGTAAAATACAATGAAAAATTTTAATTATTTCAGTATCTCAACTCAAAATATTAAATGCATTTAGGTTATTATATTATATAGTTCCAGTACACAGTGTGAAATTTTTAGGATTATGATGATGAAATATTACGTAATACTGCAAAATCATTGCACCTTTGGCACAACTGCAATTGTCGTTCATCGTCAACACGCTACTGTGAACCTGATGTACAGACATAGTTTATGTAATTAATCGTCATTGTTACTCATTACTTTTATATCATATTTTTATATTCTTTGTATCTTCCAAATAGTGCAGCTGAGTGCCTTTGTATTTTGTTACATTATGATGCTGCTGGATCCCAAATTTCCTTCGGGATCAATAAAGTACAGTATCTATCTAATCTAATCTTACCTAATCTAAATTTTGTTTTATATTCACTGTAAGCCATAATCATGACAATTACTGTTTATTTATTTGATGACTTAACATATGTATACAGCACTTTGAACGACTGTATGGTTTTTAAAGTAATTTATAAATAAGGTCGGTATGGTATGGTATGCGCTTGTGTCTTTTATATTGTTTTGTTTTCATTTATTTTATTGTTTTTATACTTATATATTGTTATTTTATTGTATTGCTCTTATTTGGTTTTACTGGTTCTTATTATTTTTAATGGGGACTAGTGGAGCTAAACAGAGTAATTTATTGTTATTTATTGTCTATGTGCAGCGCTTTGGAAACTGTCTTGTTTGTAAAATGTGCCATACAAATAAAGTGGATTTGGTAAAAACAACTGAATTTATTGAAATGTGCCTGTACACGCTGTATCAGGAGAGATGCCCTTATGATTTCTACCATCATTTTAATTTGAACGGTTGTATTAGTGTCTATTATACATGGCAACAATGTCTTTCAGCCTTGATAAAAAAACAACTTTATCTTGAAGCGTCCTCTGTGGGCCATGAGGTCAAGCTAAAGTGTGATAAATCTGTACAAATTATTTAATTTATATCATAAGCATTACTTTTCCCTCATTTAATAATACGCCAAAACAAGGTAACAAGCGTAAAATGTGTCTTTCAACATTGCTTTTCAGAGGTTGCTGCGTCTAAATGAGCTAAGCTGCTCTCAGTCACAGCCACACTGATAGTCCCTCAGCTCCCCACTGTGAGCCAGCTTCAATTTGCTCCAGAGCTAAAATGACTTCTAAAGAAAAAGAAAAAAAAAAAAAAAGAAAAACGGCAGTGTGTAGACAGCCTTCTTTTTCAGGGTCAGTGGCGGCAGTGTGTGGATGTAGCTTATGGATGTTGCAAAGAGAAGGGCACAGGGGCTTGGGGTAAAGGGGGAAGTTAGACACGGTCTGCTGGGTTTCTTCTTGGCCGGCCCCAAAGGGATGGAGCAGAAGAATGGTAAATCAGAGGTGTAACTTGTGAATGGCGATGAGCACAAACACATCACTAACACCTGTGTGGGGCTCCGGCGCTGCTCATCCTGAACGCGAAGGCTACTGGCTACACATTATAGGTACCTTCACACCAAAATCTGTTCCTCAAAAGTGACACAGGTCGGATATTTTTTAGACCAACAACAAACACACAAAAGTAGCCACACATTTTGTACAAAAGCAAAGCTAGAAATGGATCTAAAACCAGAGTCTGGATTAGTTCATAGTGGTAATCATGCCACATAGAAAAGTCAGTATGCAGTTTGTTTTCTTATATGTAAGGAAAACTGTTCATCTAATGCGTAGTATACCTAAAAGTACTGCATAATGTAAATATATGTGGAAAAAAAAGAAAAAAAAAGTGTGACTTATTAAAATATTTCACGTGTTGGTTATTTTCACACTGACAAGTGCGAGAGGGCGCTCTAGGCTTGTGTACCAGCATCTGCTGCACCCGTACCACTGACAATTTAAAATGTAAACATTACCTGTAACAACTTAGGCTATAAAGACAACTGAGAAAGACCGGAATAATTGGAAATGGAACTGATGCGGAGTCTGACGACAGCCACGCAGAGGAGGAAGCGGTGCTTCGTCTACCTCCGGAGTTGTTCAGAAGCGACACCAAGGATGAAGAATTTAAAGGATTTAGCGATTAGGAGTGAGATTGTGAGTTTGGTGAACTTGTTATATTATGTTCTTTATGCTATAGTTATGTGAATAACTGTTAATATATTACGTTAACATACGAGACACCTATTCAGTTTGTTGTTTATGCTTCATGTAGCTGAATAACCATCAATGTGTTACGTTAGCAAACCACACACCTATTCAGCCTATTGTTCTCTATTCTATTATTACTATAACTTGCCTTTCAAGATGAAATGTCTGTTCTTGGTGTCGGAGTTTGTAAAATAAATTTCCCCCCAAAAATGCGACTTATAGTCCAGAGTGACTTATATAAGTTTTTTTCTTCTTCATTAGGCATTTTTTGGCCTGTGCGACTTATAGTCCGGAAAATACGGTAATCTTGGCGTTGTTATCAAGCTCTCATTGACTGCCAACTTGTCAACACTGAATTAATAACTATCACTATTACTATCAAATTTGTGGCTTATCTAGTACCATAGAACAGTGTTTCCTAACAAGGGGTATGGGGACCCCCAGGGTTACATGAGCACTTTAAGGGCAGTACTTAGAATTTTTTTTTTATAATAAGAGAAAATATTTAGTATAGTTTTAAAAGTATAGCAAAAAAAGTAAATGTAATAGAAGTTTATATTATTATATTTTTAGATTTTTAATTTTGTTATATTTTTTCTTATTGTATTATATTTCTGTGTGTATTGTTATTTTAAAGGGATTTTATTTGCATCCTGAATTTAATTTTCAAAGCAAAAAATGCTGGAATATTTGCTTTTACAATTAAGTAAGTATAAAATGTCTTATAATAAACACAGTCAACCACTCTATGACAACTTTTTGAAAAATTAACACGTAAAGGAGTGAGGAGGGTACTCATGGTAGGACAAAAAGCCCAGGGGGTACGCAACACAAAAAAGGTTGGGAACCACTGGCATAGAAAACAATTATTTTGATTAATCTGACAACTCTTTTGTGATTCACGAGTTAAGTGAAGCGCAAATACTGTAAATGCTGGATGAGCTGGTGGACATTTTGTAGATCTACTTCAAAACCTGGATATAACACTACAAAAAAATAAATAAAAATAATCATTTTTTTTTTATTCCACAAAATTTTAAGACAAGCGTCCCAGTTTGCCAGTGAAGGACTGTATAGGAAACCATTTCTCATTGGCTATTACACGCTGACTGCACAGTGGCTGTTTGGACAAATGGGATGTCAATCAAAAGTTCTACAGAGGCTAATAATAAAAAGTTAACCAAGGTTGCAAGCAGTCTGCAGCAGCGAACACACAGTATTCAGGGATAAACCACTCTGATAGTTAATACTAATAATATTCTTAATTCTTAATATATGTAAACTCCAGATACACTTGATTATTAAATTAGTTGATTATTTTAATGATCTATTATAATTGATTATTTTGATTAGTTGTTGCAGCCCTAAACTAATTCATTTCTTTTTAACGAGGTAGAGACGCAGGACGACACATGAAGGTTAATGTCAGCCCAAAACTTAATTCTGCTGCTGCCCTGTATTTATATTTTACAGTGGCAAATTGGTCGAGTCTGACTTTTGTAACAAAATAATATCAGGAAACTTAGCTATTCTGTTGGTGATAATGCATCTTTAAATGCTAAAGTTAGAAGTTTGAACACCCCAAGATATAATCATTCATAACAACAGCCAACTTTGTTCATCTGAGTGCGACTAAACAGCTCTATTAGCAGCAGCAAACTGTCTAATAATAAGATGCTGAAATCTCGGAGCTACACTATTATTATGCCTGGAGTAGAGACATTTTTTACACAAGCGTGAACAAAGGGTGGGAATGAGCTCCAATAATTAAGGTCACCTCAGTTCATGCGTTTGATTTTGATATTGTTAAAAAATAAATTGTATGGGAATGTTTTAATCATCAGTCGTCCTGCATATTAAGTAGCCCGAGAGGATAAAGTTTTTATATCAAGGGAGACAATCGTTTATATTGATGCTGAGGATTTTCCTTTGACTTCTATTTAACTTTTAGACAACTACAGCAGACACAACGGCATTACACTTAAAGGTGCTATGAGCTGAGCAATAAATGTTTTTTATATTTCATAAAAATTAATCACATGTGGCCCATGATATGAGGTAAACATGTTTAAATCAAATATTAGTTTTACTGATAACACTGATACAGCTGATTTATTCATGATAAAAAAAAATATATTTTGTTTGTGTTTACATTTTTTTGTTTTGGATGTGCACCCTACATCGCTGATCGTCCAATCAGAAAAGCTGTAGACTGCAGTACTGTCATGCTGCTGACATTACCTTTAACACAACAACCAAATTATAAATAATATAACTTTATAGCTCTGTCATTGTATGTTAAATGGTCAAAGTGCATTGCAAAGTGGTCATTACACATAACATTATGACCATTATTCTAGTAAGGATCTTGTAAGGATGGAATAAATGTGTGGCAAAGGAAGTCAGTCACATTTGTTTCTTATAACAAGGAAGAGGTAAAGAGAAGTACATTGCCTTGAACCTGCGCTCACCTGGGATGTCGTTTTTCTTCTGCTGGTAGACGGTGCATGTGAAGGCATAGCGCAGAGCAATTGCAGCAAAGAACATTTCGATGCAGATGATAAAGTTCTGCCAGCCCGCGGCCACTGTCCCGGCGCCAACCTCGTTTCCGTCGATGAAGAGGGCATTGGGGATAACACCGCAGCGCTCCAGGATGGCCAGTACCATTCCTAAGAAATATGATAATATACATATTTTAATTATTTATTTATTTTAATTGTGATGATTGTGATTATGTCAAATTGTATACAGAATATTTAATAAGGACTTTTTATTCACTCATTTATCCAGGCTTGGGACCGGAACAAGCAGTACACTTGTTTGTGACCCACTGTGGCTGGATTTACAGTCATTCATATCAGAAAATAAAAATAAACAAAATAAACAAATGCTTACAATAATTCACTCTGTGTGTAATTAATCTATGTATATAATATATATGTTTCAACTCTTAACTTTGAACTGCTTAAATACATTAACTTTTTTTTTTTTTTTTACAATATTCACATTTTATGAGCTGAACCTGCATATAATAATAAAATAAACAAAAAAGGGACCACTTTACCTTGCCAGAAGGAGAGGAAAATGACAGATTTGATTGTGAGAAATTTCAGCACTGGTTCGTATGGCCGCAGCAGGTCACTCGTGGCGAAGAAGAAAAGAAACAGAGCATAAAGTGCCAAGCTGACGGAGAAGTTGTAGATAATTGTAATGTACAAGTATCCTCCATTGACACTGCAGGAAAAAAAACCAACACAAACACCAATCAGTCATAACCTCACAACCACAGAAGAATGATTAACAGATTCTCTCTTCATCAAGGCACCTGTTAGTGAGTTTGTGGACATTAGGCAGCAAAGTAACATTTTGTCCTCAAAGCGGATGTGTTAAGAGCAGGAAAAATGGGCAAGTGTGAGGATTTTAGAGAGTTTGACAAGAGCCAATTTGTGACGACTGGCTAGAAGGCTGTGTCAGAGCAGCTCCAAAACTGCAGCTCCTGTGGTGTGTTCCTGGTCCGCAGTGGTCATTATCTATCAAAAGTGGTCCAAGGAAGGGTGGCCAATGTGCTTTTAAGCCCCTGTCCCACTGCGCCATTTAATGATTCCATCTGCCTCTGTCTAAATATTTACGTCGTGTCATACGGTGGCAAATACACATTTTTAGGTCATGGATGGTAGAAAAAACAGCATGAGTAAAATCTACATGCATCTGAGAAACGTCTGCTTAAGTATGAGCAGTGTCTTCATTGAGTCCAGCTTGTGGAACATCAAATCCCTGACTAACGTCCTGGTTATGTCTGAGTAACAAACTGGCTGTAAAGACCAAACTGCTGCCACCTCTTAGGGCCAAGCCATGGCAAAAACCAGAACCTGTGCCTCCAACCCTACTGTCTTCTGCACCTTGCCCTTTTTCTTTGGACCACATTTTCATTGAGTCTCAGGCAGCATCAAGTTGTGCCTGCAGAAGGGCCACCTCATCAGGAACATCATCAGGAACATCATCAGAAATGTCATCCATTGTACTTGAAAGCAGAGGAGCAAATGAGGCGGGGGTGAATGCAGGGCCCAAGCTTTTAATACCAGCTGGATATGTCAGTTTCTGGCCATCTGGCTGTTGCCAAGGCGTTTCTCGCATTTATCTCCTGCTTTTACATGTGTTTTGACCGTTATTCAGACGTGATTAGACGTTAATAGATATTCCTCGATCTGTATCCATCCGTTTCTACTGTTATGAGGACTGTCTTTGGCCTGAGATCAGGTGCTCATGTATTTGTTAAGTGAATGTTTCTTGAATGTTATTCAGCTGTTTTCTTGCTAGTTTCACTGTTCCATAGATGTATGGTGCATTCCGTGGCTGGAGATGGACAAGGTTTCCGTCTGCCCAACAGCCATAAAAGTCTAAAAACCAGAAAGATTCTACCTGAGTAGTGGTGAAAACATAAAAAAAAAACAAAAAACCCCAGAGTAACATATGAGAACCATAAATTGCTAAAATTTTTAACATGTTCAAAGTTTACAATGGATACCACTGTCGGTCAACGTCTAAATACGTCTGGAAACCAATAAGCCCATTTTTCAGATGGACAGAGGCACAGAGCTTTTAATCCAACAGATGAGCTACTGTTGCTTAAATTGCTGAAGAAGTTAATGCTGGTTCTGACAGAAAGTGCGCTGCACGTGGGGCTGCGTATTAGGCAGGTGATCGTAACGTTATGCCTGATCTGTGTATAATGGAGACAAAAATATATATCTTCTTTAATGAGAAAGAATAAGCGTTAATTAGATATTGTTCTTTGCTATATATACACTTGTACTTATTAAAAACAGGTGGGTAATAAAGTTTTGCTCTCATTCCAAGATGGCTCTCAATAAACCTGCACTTTTGTCTTTATTTCTTTGTCAAGTCTTTTTTTTCTAAAGCTCGTCTCTAAGGACTCGGCTGTGAGTGCACTAATTACTCCCATGAAGCATCAGGAGCATGGCGGGCTGAGAGAAGAGATGTAAACAATTGTGAATCACTGGTGTAGGGTTTAAAAAAAGAATAATTTCTTGTTGCTAATATTGTTATTTTGAGAGGCTGAAATTGTTAAAGTGATTGGAAACGTTTGTCACACAAGCCCTTCTTAAACTTTCCCATAAGTTCAGGCATGTATTCCCATAGCGTCTCTATATAAAAAGAGACGCAAAGAGTTTCCGAAAATAAACAAGCACGCAGATTTTATAGCTTTTGAGTGCACACTAAAGACAATGACTCAATTATCCTCTCTGTCGGCTGCAAACCCTTATGGGCCCGTGTTGGATGAAGTAAAAATCACATTTGTCTGTCTGCTGGTCTTAATATAACTTGATATCCAAAACTAATAAACTCGAATGAAACAACGCTTCACAGACTGCGAACTAAAGGTCTTCATTTCAAATTACAACGTGTGGGTTTTTGCTGGTAATTCAAGGTCTAATTATGAAGTTTTTGAAATATAAAGTAAAGAAATTCAATTGCAAGGTTTTTTTTTCCCCACAAGGCTAGTATGAAATATGATTAGAGAGTATGCAAGCGAAGCACCTGCACACATCCAAATTTCAGTCATCATTTCGAACCATTTCACCGCACCTACGTACTGTGTACAAGTGATATCATTATCTCAGTTTGCACATTGTTTCCCTGTGCACATAAATAACAAACAACGCTGCTGGCAATGGCACGGATGCACAAGGTACACCAAGAGGAAAGAAGATAATGAAGAAGAAGAAGAGCGGCGCAACTCACTTAAAATCTCCGTCGTGGTATTTGCCAAAGGCCTGCAGGACGATGGTGATGACGGCCATGATGGGTTTGACGACGCAGAACTGGAGAGTCGCCTGCAGAACACATTATAATACAGATTGAGACACACAAACAAGCAACAGAGCAACAGATTGACAGAAATCTGCTCCGGTGTCTAATTAATTATAATGCAGACCGTCAGTGTGGGAAAGAAAACATAATTTATATACAATCTCAAAAATGTATTAAATTTAATCAAAACTATCTTGCACAAAGTTGTGGCATTTTTGAGAAAATATATAAAATTACTGAACAGGAAATGACAGATTTGTGTAAAATTGTTGATCAAAACTGAAATATATTCCGTTTTCAATTCTGCCTGAAAGTACACATGAAACATTAGTTACTGCAGCTAAAGGTGGCTTTAGTTGAAATCAAATTAGGATATACAATTTTCCACTTTTTTTCTTTTTCTTCTGTTATGCTAAATAAATAATTACACAGTTAAATGTATTAATATATGACTAAATTAGCCTAAAGGAATACATTTAAAAGTGTGAGTATTAACTTAAAGGTCCCCAATTCTGCTAAATTAACTTTTTGAGCCTTTAAACATGTTATAATGTTGTTTCCACCACAAAAACATATCTGGAGCAGTATTTTGTTTCATCCATGCTTGTTTAAGTAATCCATGCTGAACCCGTCCCTTCTAAAGATCTAAAAATGCTCGGGCTCACTGCTCTATGCTGACACCTGAAACCAGGAAGTGCTCCGGTGCATTTCCAAAGCCCATACACCGCCCCTAGACTCATTCTGATCATTTCAGAGCTTTAATTTTCGTAACTAAAAAGCAGTAGGCTCATTATCTATCTGTTATTATCTGCTTTTTCAGACGTAAATATGATTTAAAGTTATAAAACATCAAATACTAATGCAAAGGTGTCCAAATCTATTTCTTATAAAGCAATTTCTAAAAAGCATAATATAAGACATTTAATATTGCATTACTTTGATGTTGATAGATAAACATTGGGTATTGATGCAGGCCTACAACTCTGCTACTCCATAAAAGACCAAGCTGTTCTAATCTCAATTATCCAGAGGTGGAAAAAGAAGTCAAAATTGTTACTAATGCCACTGAGGTCAAATGTACTCAAGTAAAAAGTGCTTTGATTTCTCTACTGATCATTTAATACTGTTATTACTACAAACTACTCTATTTGCACAACTGGTATTACTACAGATTTATCTTGCACAGCTGCACTTGTTAAATTTATACTCAATTAGATTTTCATTTAGTCTGCTGCTGTATATTTTAATACTTTGCTGAGCCAATGGCAAAAAAAAAAACATTTAGTATACACTTGCTGTATATCATAAAGAGAATAAAATCTAAGTGTTTTCTTTCAAAAAAGGATGTAGTTAGTTTCCACCACTGCAATTATCCACATTTCTCCTTCATCACATTTTATACAAAGTATTATTCGATAACAGACATCAGAGCAATGACTGAAACGATACAAAATTACATACTGTAACTGTTCAGTCACCCCCGCACAGTAAGGGATGTGATAATAACATTTTAATGCTGATGACAGATGAACAGAGCCATAGACAGACCTGTTTGTCTTACACAGGACGTCCTCTAAGTCCACCGAGGCATAAAACCACCCATAACTTTAATCACTTTTGAACTGACGCACTTGAAACGCAGCAGACCAAAAGTGTTTAACTTCATTACCCGTGAGCGAGATTTAGGGATGGTCCGAGTCAATGCAGATCTGACAAAGTGACATCAATAATCGTTTTATTATTAAGGACTTGCTTTGAAGCGTTTAGCGGTGACAGCCATTGCTCACACGGTGAATGTTCTAATGCCAGCCTGCCACTCGCAAAACCTCTCAAAGTGAAATAATCTTTTGTGAAATTCCGTGACGTGCTTAGTATTCAACACATAATTAACAGAGAGAGATCTTGCATGCAAACCAAGGTGAAACTTTATGTGGGAACAATACTACATTTAGCATTTAGTAGCATCTAAACTTAACATAACAGAGTATACAGTAATCAGTGGGTAGACAGTAACTAAATACTTTTACTTAAAAGGGGCTACATTATGCTTTTTTTCAGGCTTTTTGAAATAATTCTGGACACCTTTGCATTAGTATTTCACATTTTATTACTTATATGCGGAAAACATCTTTTGGGGAGCTGTATGGGCTTTAAAAACGAGCAGGAGCACTCCCTAATTTGATGTGTCTACATCAAAGCTGTGAGACAGAGAATTTTCAGAACTTGCAAAGAAGACAGCATATTATTTTAAAAAAAGTTTCATTTGTTCGTCTTCCACACTGTAAAAAAAAAAAAATGTTGTGAAAAATCAAAAACTCATGACAACAGGATCCAACAAGATTTTTGAGTTTTGTGGCCAACTCAAAATTTCAAGTTTTCAATAACAAATATTTTTGTTCACCTAATTTGATGTTCATATGTCTGAAAACTTTCAATTGTAAATTTTACTCTCCAGCAATAGTTTTACAGCCAACTTACTACCTATTGTTCAGAGAAAGTATTGATTGATAATAATAAAAACTAAATATGCTAAATTTAACAAAAGAATAATACTTTTTTTCTGAACAATGTTCGCTGTAAGATGAGTTAAAAAATACAACAAAATAAGAAAATAAGAAAATTTAGACATATGGACATCAAATTAGGTGAACAAACAATATTAGTTGCTGAAAACTTGAGATTTTGAGTTGGCCCCAAAACACAAAAATCTTGAGGGATCCTATTTCCTTGAGTTTTTGCAATTTTTTTTTTAACGGTGCACAGGAGTTCATAATATAAATTTTCTTTTACACAGACCAGTTCTGTGTTTTTGTACCTTTACATGTTTCGGATGTTTCCTGCATCCTTCCTCAGAAGAGTCACGTTATGTTACTGTGACATGGCCTGCCCGCTGGTTTATACAGGTTTCAGTGCAGTTCTCCTACCTGGAGTGGTAGGGGAACAGTGCCATCACCGACACTGGATTAAGGAGACAACTGAGATCCTGAAACGTGCTGGACAATAAACTAAGACAAGGAGGTCAATCAGCTTTCACAGACCTGGGATACTGACCGGGAGTATAACTGCAGATGGCGCTGTTCCCATACCGCTCCAGGTAGGAGAACTGTGCCAAAATCTGTAACCAGCCAGAAGGACATGTCACCGTAACATCACATGACTCTTCTGAGGAAGGATGCGAGAAGCATCCGAAACATGTAGTGGTACAAAAACCAGAACTGGTCTGCTTGAAAGAAAAGCTATATTATGTCTAAAGCATATCTTTTACTTGAGTAGATTTTTAGGGAAAATATTACTTTTATTCATATCAATTTTCATAATCTAAAGATCCGTAATGAGTTTTGAGTGTTTTTGACCTAAGTGACAAAGTGGGTAGTAATAGTAACACTAGTAGTAGCAGTAATTTGAATTGTGATAGTAGTAGTAATAGTAGCTGTAGTGGTCCTAGTAGTAGTAGTAGTAATAATAGTGGTAGTTGTAGCAGGAGTAGTAGTAGTAGTAGTAGCACTGCAGTACATAAACAAACTTTATATTTAGTGCTTTGTTATTTGTACTCAAGAAACTATTTAGTTCAGTACTTTTACTTCTCCTTACATAATAAAAAAACTGACAGTATATGGCTTTTTATGTTTGCAGTGCCTTAATCTTTATTATATCCTTACGTTACACTGTGGTGACATGTACTTTACTGAGCCACAGTTTCATTCATTCTCTCTATTTGCCCTCACAACAGCAGCCAGCCTTGAGGTGAACCCACATGACCAGACTCATAATGTATAACAAAAAATATCCCAAAGTGCTCTGTGATATGATAAAAGAGCAAAGTATCAAAAAAATAAAAATAAAAAGTTTAGGATGCTGTAAATGCTTATCCACTAACCTTATCTCTGCAAGCCACAGTTACTCAAGGCTGCTTCTCATATCAGTGCTTCATTTAACCTCCTCTAATCACACACTCAGGCTGTTGTAATGTTAACACTTTTCAGTATCAAGGTCTTTAGATATTGTACTGTCTCAGGCACAAAGGTTCAGGCAACTGTTTTGCATTGTAGACTTCTAAGTAAGCACTGATTATTTTAATGATTTCCACATTTCATACTTAAAAATCACCTAGTGTTGCTATAAGTGGCTATGTGGCATTTATGCACTTGGTAACATCTGTGTATCACCCAGTGCAGCCAGGTTTTGCCTTACAAAAGTGGGCTATTGAGAATTCCTGGCACGGACGGCGTTTATCAGCTGCTGCTCATGAAAAAGCTCATTCACTCAACATTGCATTTTGTTTTGAAGACATAACTCTCACTTCCAATTTCCATCAGCGTTAGGCCTGGCGCTTGTGGAGCATCCCCAGACAATGAACAGGAGCATTGCAGTGACAGCTCATATCATCGCTCGCCATTTATTATCAAGCCTCTTTCACCTGGCTTCTTTTTTTTTTTTTTTGCTTTTGTTTTTGCCTTTTTTTAAATGGCTGCATTTGTCCGCTGAAAAACACACAACCAATTATAACAGCAGTCATTCAGGCGCAGTATGGAGATCAGCACAGAATGGCAATTCACACTTGAGGTTTTTTCCTTTTAACAATTTGCTCCATTTTGTATTATGGGGTGTGGAGAAATTCTTTTTAATGGTCAAAGGAGCTATAACATAGCCTGAAAGATCTTTTCCTGTTCTATTCAAAGAAGTTAGTCTGGTACCTCTTCAGTAACATTTTGTTTCGGTGGCAGAACAATGACAGTCGGAGTAACCAATCAGAGAAATGAAGGGTGGGACATAAGCTGTATGGATTTTTTTTTTTTTTTTTTATATATATATAACGCCAGAATTATGAGCAGCATTGCATCGCATGTCAACTGGACTTAACTGTTATTAAAATGGCAACAAGACGAAGAAAAAAAATCTCACAGAGGACTGAACAATAATGCGGACTACAGCAAAACCAACAAGTGACGAAGAAAAGATATAAACCCCGATAATCAGGTTAGAGAAGTTATTAAATTAGCTCGGTAGTTAGTGCTACCTTGGTTAGCTATTCTGTTTTCATAAGACGCGCTGCAGATAAACGACTGCAATTGGCCATTTCCAAATCGAAACCTAGAGAAATGCGCCGCCCAGACTGTCCTGCTTGTGAAAAGCAAGTAGGAGAGTCTGGCTTGCAAGGCTGCTTTAACAGAGATTGCTTTAGTAAATTTTTAAATAAAAAATAAAGTATCTGTTGACCTCTGTGGCAAAGTGTTATAGTAGTAATCTGAATTGTGATAGCAGGAGTAATAACAGTAGCAGTGGTAGTAGTAGTAATAGTAATAATAGTGGTGATAGCTGTAGAAGGAACAGTAGTGGTAGTACTTTCTTCTTTATATTTTACATTTACTTTACTTTAGTAATATTAGTATAGTGCTAGTATTAGTAATAGAAACAGCAGTATTAATGGTAGTAGTGGTAGTAGCAGTAATAAGTTTAACTTAAAGGCGCTATGAGCAGTATATATTTTTTATATTTCATATTATATACATGTACCAACATATGATGTAAACATGTTTAAATCAATTATTTGTTTTATTGCCAACAATGACACAGCTGATTTATTCACTTTATTCAAGTAAAACAAACATTGAACGTAATGCCCAAGGTGTTATGTTTACGTTTTTTTTTGTTTTGGTTCTAAAACCCTGCATTGCTAATTGTCCAATCAGAAAAGAGACCATTGTTTTGATTTACACTTAGACTGCAGTACTGTTTTCACACCAGTATGAGTGCAGACTGCTTACAGAACCTTTAAATAAACACTCAATACTTTCACTCAAATAGCAATTTTTTGAGTACTTTCTACTTAGGTCCTCCACACTTTTTGTATTTTGGTGTCTTATTTTATTCAACAAAGGTTTAATATTCCCCAAATCCCCCATAATGTCCATGGTAACATATACTTCTACCCTGTGATACTTTCATTAAATTTCATTATTGATGCAGTGTGGGGAAATTCATTTTAGCAGTCAAAGAAGCCACAAGAGGCTAGAGCAGAGATAAGGGCGTGACTGAAGCTTCTTACTTGTTTACAGAATCTTAAAAAGCCGATGGAATAACTCATCCCACTGAGACAGCAGGTACCGTACAGACAACTGGACCTGTGAAGACAAAATATGTGTAATTGAAAAGAAATGTAATAATGCATTGTGAATTGGTTAAACATTGATTCAAAAGAATAAAGATTTGAATCGTGGTGCACACACAATGTAGAATGGTACAGAATATGGCTCACATCTTTGGCTTTTGACATTGATTTTCCACAAAAAAGAATGTCGATTTCATCAAGTTTGAGTGAACTTTTTGTTTATTTATTTATTTATTTTTAATCTGAGTAAATCGTTACATGTCCTATACTAGTAAACAAAGAAAAACAGTAGCCCAAAATCACTAGGAAATTGGTGCTCTATATTGATGAACAAGTAGTCAATGAACAAATCTACCAACAAAACTATTATTGATTAAGGCATTTAAGCAATAGGTCAGGCTTTTGCCAAAATGCTCTGTTGGGAAACTTGAACACAAAAAGTGATCTTAGCCTTCAAAATAAGGGGGAGAGGTTTAAAGCCCAAGCCCAAGCCTTAACACAAACAAACAGGTCAATACAAGGAGGATCACAGTCCTCAAGGAAAATTCAGGTTATCCACAATATAGACCTTTCCACTCATGACACATTCAGGTAAGTCAGAGAGAAAAGTAGTGAGAAAAGTAAAAAAATCAATAAGACATTTTTGGATGGTAAAAAAAATTAATGGTTCCAGATGCTGAAGTTAATTAAATAAAGTAGGGGTTATGGTAACTGATGGATTAAACAAACTATTGTGGTCTGTTACATTTCTGTAAGTACTTGTCCAGTGTGACATACAAACTCAGAAACCTGTAACCTATTTAGCTTATATGACAATTGCGACATTAGCTAAAACAGCTGATCACAAGTGTGAACGTCAAGAGGCGATTTTAGCTCACAGCTTCATTTATTGTCATAAACTGTAATTTTGGTCTGGAGTATTTGATGTTTTATCAAAGATGTTTAATTGCCCATTTGACCCAGATCCCGAAACAATTATTCTAGATACATGAGAAAAAGTTACTAAATTAACCTCCTCCCAACAACAATTAATTTCATATTGCCTCGTAGTAGCAAAAAAATGAATACTGAGATTATGGAAAAAAGAAGAAACTCCATCTCTAAAATTATAGATACAAGAATTATCTGAGATGCTCCACTTGGAGCGCATACAATTTATCTTAAGTAACAATCTTTTGGCTTTTGAAAAGATACGGGTCCTGTTTGTTGCCTACCTCAAAGGCAAACCTGTTTGAATCACTGCGTGGTGTCTGAGTGAGAGGAAAATGGATGGGAAGAGGATACAACGGGTGGGGAACCTATGTTTTGTTTTTTGTTTTTTTTTGTGCTTGTATTAATTATTGTCCTGCTCATGTATTTACTATTGTTGGTTTATGTTTGAGGTTTTAACTTTTGGAAAGTTAAACTCTGTCTTTATATGGAGCACAAGATATTTATGCAAAAAAGTAACTAAAAAAACAAAATACAGCTCCTAATAAAACATGTTTATATAATACTATTATTATAATATTATTATTATATTATTATTATTATACTTTATTATTATTATTATTCATAATTTGCAGTACTTGGTAGCTAATGCATTGCATTCTGCTTAGCTCATGGCACTTTTTTTTTTTTTTAATGAAGCCAAATTGTAAACAAACAGAAGAAAAATGTCGTGTGTTGACATTTTTGGCACACTGTATGCAAACTTCCAACCTCAGCTGCTGTAAAAGCCCTCGCACATGCTCTCATCAGTCATATCGCACACACAGGAGCTGAGGAGGCAGGGGAAGACTGAGCTTGCAACACCTGCAAAGATGAAGATAAGCACTGAACCAATCCCCAACCTCCCTCGGTACAACCCCACCCTCTCAGACTGGTTTACATGCCAATGCACCTTACAGTCTCCAGTTTCTGTCATTTGTTATTGTCTGTGTCTCTACTCTCCACGTTGCAGTGAAGGTATTATCTTCCTTAACTTTGTATTTAGTTTCTCTTTGTCCACAACAGAATACTTTAGCACACTAACTTGGAAATAAAAACACTGTCTTACAGTGTATTGAAATTAATTTGATAAACAAAACAGGATTGTTGTTATAAGTTTCAAAAATAAATTATTCCATTTGAAACTAGTATTATTTATAAACAGAAACACTTCTTAGTTATACTGTCCCATGCAAATGTAAATAAGGGCATTACGCAGATACTAAAGCCAAGGTCCATGCCAACATATAGGCGTTTTTTGTCTGTAGTAAAATTAGTACTTTATACAGTTCATAACTAACTAACTACTACACCTTCATTTACCTAGTGGTCAAAAGTCAATAACTGAAAACCTGTTTATCTGATTTAATCTAGATACAGGTATGAAAGCGATATTTCCTGCAGTGGCTTCCTGTCACTCAGAGAGTAGACCTAAAACAACACTGCTTGTGTACAAGTCTACAGCTGACATGCTGGTCCCATATTAACCATCTCAGACTCTGGGAACATCAGGGACAGCTCTTCTGCTTGTATCTAACATCATTTTTGTCTATGTACTTTTAACTTTGTCCTTCATTTCTGTAAAGCACTTTGAATTACTGTGTGTATGAATTGTGTATACAAATAAACTTGACTTGCCTCGCCGTCCTCACTCCAGATTTAGTGTCATGCTATTGCAATTGCTTATTGATCATGTGGGTTTCTGAGACAACCCTCTCCATTTACCCAGGCTTGAACCAACACAAAGAGTACTAGCTTGTAGCCCTGTGTGGCTGGATTACTCCACTGACCACATAAGTGAATGTACTAGTTGTAACAAGCAGAATTGTGCAACTTTGACCATTTAAAATGTGGCAAGGATGACATGATTTACAGCTATCATGTACAGCCCTAAGTACGACGTCTGACTTCACATATGCCAGCAATCTGTACTCTCAAATAATTTTTGCTAGTTTGAACTCTGAGATACTTTTCTGACATCGTGAAGTGAGTAAAAGCAGGCTGCTAAAACCACATTACAGTCGTACCATGGTACTTAACGTCAAAGTGAAAAGATTGATCACTTGAAATACATTTACCAGAGAAAGAAAACCGCTGTAAAAGCCGTAACATTTAGAGTAATGGCATGTACGTGACCGCATGGAGGATTAAAAAATGCGAGCACTCACTGTATGGGCTTCCCTCGTATCTCCGACATGATTGCACTCTCTCCTCCCAGATACTCAAAGGACAGGCTCAGGAAATTGTAAATGACGAATGCTGCAAGATAAAAATGACATCTTTTACATTCACATAGCATTGTACATAAACCACAGTATGATTATTCTCAATCCTCTGCAAGTACATCACTGTGTAAAACCTTTAGTTAAAGGTTAAAGTGCTTTAATAAAAACAGATGCTTATTTATATTTTTGCAATGAAAATTTCAGGAAAGGTCAGTAATGAGCTAAGGACAAAATTATTAATGTTGTGGACCCAGAGTACTGTTTAGATCCAGGGGTGTTTTAAGGTATTCTTCACTCACTAAAAAATGAATTAGTAGATCTTTAACACTGTGAGATTTAAGGCTTTTGTGGCTCAATGGAAAGAGCATTTACAACTGAACTAAAACATATTTGGGTTTGAGTCCAGATTTGGGCACTACATCTTTACCGGTGCTTCTTTTTTTTTTTTTTTTTTGCCATTTTGTGTACATTGATACATCTTTCTTTGCTTATAGCCGTCTCAAAAACCTGCCTAAAACTTTTGTATTGTATGTCTGTATTTATGAAGGTCAAATTATAATTACATCTTAAAAGGGAAGATATACAATGCTGTTTAAGACACACAAAAAGCCCAGTTTTTAATGAATAATGATAAATGCTGCAAGATAAAACTACACCTTCCACATAGAACTGTACTTGAAGCTATGATCCTAACTTCAGGATTATTCATGTTCCCTTTCAAGTATATCTTCATTTTAAAAGGTCAAAAGATTTCTTCAGAGAAAACTCCAACTGATAAAAACAATTAGTTCTACATTTTGAGACAATTACTAATTTGGTCTTTACATTAGGATACTTCTGAGGGCTCTGTGACTTGGAAATCCCTTCCTAATCCGTTGTTGCTATTTAAGGAGGGATTAAAGGCAGCTAATGCAGATGGTGTCCAGCCGGGAGAAGGTTCATTATGTTTTAGACCAACACACTGGTGCTTCTCTCAAGCGCCGCACTATCAATCAACAGCAAAATTGGCCTGCAAACTGGACCCTAATCTACTGAATAATGCATTTTCTGCTTCTTCTCAAGTTACATGTAAACCTTTTGGCCTATGATTCACCTTTGCCACTTATGGAGTGCTGTTGTTAAAAACATCTATGTTCAGTAATGTCCAAAAGACAAGTTTTAAAGAATATGAACAAAGAAAGGTGTGTTTCAATGTACAAAAATACACAAAGTTAAGTAAACTCAGAGAGACGAAATCTGCCAAGGCAATGTAAAAGAAACATAACACTCATAATCACAATTGGCAGCGATGTTCTTAATTACATGATGAAATGTAAAACCATAAATATTGAGGTCATGAGAACAGTGGTAGGTGTGAAAAACTAGTCTGACCAGGTATTTTAACTAAATGATGGCTGTCATAAATATATAGGCTATCTATGGAACTGTTACACCACAGTCTGCAACAAAGGCAGGCAAGTAAGAATGCCTCCAGGGCCAAAAAAGGATCTAATAAAATTGTGTGTTTCTCCGTAGGGCTGTTCTTTGTTTTTTCCTTAAGTTGACCTGAGGCTGCATTCAAACTACCGGCAAAAAATGGCCCAGATCTGACATTTTTGCAGTGTGAACATCACTTTCATATGTCATCCTAAATCAGATACGTATGTGATCTTTTACAATGTGACTTCACTCTGAATGGCCAAGCCGCATTTCATCTGACTTTTACATCATTGAAATGCAACAGATGACCCAATTCTGCCCTGGAAGAGGCGGATACTGGCCAGATCAAATTATACCAAGCCTGGCAGACAACGCTGGGAAAGAGTGAGGTTTTGAACTTTGAATTAGTATTTAAGGTGACATATCATAACTGTATTGAGGGTGAAATGAGAAAAAAGTAAGATGAGAAATATTAAGGGATAAGAATTGAGATGTATTAAAGATCATCCACTTTATGGATAAAGTCTGTGTCAGTGAAGCCCCTCAGGTCACACTCCCACCACTCCTTGCTCTGTCATGTCTTTTTCTTAACATGCGGGTCACTTCAGGGCCATAGAATATGTGAATGTAGTCTTATATTTACCTTTATCTTACTTCTATTTTGTTATTTCTAGTATTTTTTTTCCTTTCAAGAGTGTTTTCTGTGTACCTGAGCTACTGTGACCAAGCAATTTTCCTTGTGGATTCATTAAGGTTAAGACCCACTTTTGGATCCCGACCAACCAGTTAGGAATTAGTGACCCTGCCTATCCATTATTATGTAAAGCCTTTACTGTAGAAATGTCACTTTAAAACACAAAATACATACCTTCATAGCAGTCCCGAACTGAGTCAAAGTAGACGTAGTACTGGTCGTTACTAATGAAGAGGAGGCTGAGCCATGAGTCAAAGGCATAAACTGGCACGATAAAAAGGATGCGGATGATGTAGCGCTGCTCATTAGGGACAGTGTAGGATCGAAGATGTGTGTAGATCTGCAACGGAGAAACAAACAAAACACAAAGATATAAATTATAATTATGACACGAGTAAGCTTTTCTTTATAGATCAATATTGTCAAAACACACTTCTAAATAGATCCACCTATGTTGATATATTGTAGCAGGGGAAAAAAAAAAAGCTGTTATTTTTCTATTGATATTCATAGAAAAGAGTGGGATGTCAAGCTACTGAGATGTCCAATCAGCGACATATTTATAGCCACCATTTATCTAACACTGTCTGCACTGTCAGTATAAAGTTGTGGCACAATAAAAAGAAGCAGAAGCAATAATCACCTGACGCAAATTTCACTAACCCTTGTTTCAGAGCCACTCGCAGGCCTCACCTAATTTTACAATGTGTACTCTGCCGGGAAGGGACACCATTAGCAATGCAGTTACTAGATAAATCAATAAACTAATATTAGCCACACTGAGTTCTGAATTGTTCTGAAACATGGGGATGTGTAATGCATACGTCCGCTATTTAAGAGCAAACTAAACGAGTTGTATGAGCAAAAGAAAATCCCCTTATCAGAAAATGAGGGCAGAGACAACAAAATGCATTTCTATATTTCAAATCATTTATTAATTCTTTGGCTTATTCCTGTTAGGATTTGCAGACGACTGGAGCCTATCCCAGCAGCTACAGGTCTTAGCCAGAGTGCACCTTGAGCAATGGCCAGTTAAGTCACAGGCCCTGACACAGAGGCATACACTCACAGACAGCCATTCACTCTCACATTCATTCACTATGGGAAATTTCAGTCACCAGTTCATCTAAAAGCCCTATTTGCACGGGATTATTATTGCCTATAGACTTCCAGTAATTTGTAAAAATTGTCGAGTTCTTAAAGATTGTAAAAGTGATCCAAAATCTCTTAACGGTCAAGACATGACCTGGAAGTACAACCCTGTCATCGTGGCAACATTAAACTTTTAAGCATTTGGAGCAACATGGAGGCTCTTTTTGGAAAGTTTGTATGACTTTTGGGCTAACGTTAGATCCAGAGGGTTGCATCGTAGCAGGCAGTAAAAATGTTTTTTTCTGTTAGTTCAGTAAAGCAATATAATATATAGTTGCTTTAGATTAAGTAGAACAAGCAACATAAATGAAACAGGAGATTTTTATGTTAGGTCAGCATGTCAGTGTCAAACGTCATATCCGCAATAAAGTCTGTACAATCGAGTAAATTACAGACATCTCTTATCCCGTGTGAATGCCCTCCTAAAAACATTGATGTTGGGGGATAATTCCCAAATTACAGCAGTTCAGGGGTAATGCTTACACCATGCCAATAGGGCTTAACACATGCATGTCTGGAAGGAAGTCAACAGTGCACACCCATAGTTTAAATGATTGTGTGCTATTGTATTAAATTATTATCCTAGATTTTTATCCTCTGGCTTTAGCCAACCAACCTATAAACCTCTATTAGCTGGACTGAACATTTTATTTTCTGTTCCCTCTTGAAAGTACAAGGTACATTTTGCTCATTTTGCTCTTCAGTTTGGCCAGTGAGCCTCTTTGCCACACGCGGCTTGATTAAATGCCCATTAGACAGTCACATTAAAGCCTGATTACTGTGAGGTGGGGGTGTGTGTGATGCATTTGGCCATTCTCTCAACATGTGAACTGAAGTGGACTGTGGACAGATGTCCCTTGTTTGCATGAAGTACTATAAAACAGTAGGTTTATTTCTGGCTTCTCCACACAGACCTCGAAGTGAATCCAGTTACATGAGAGAGGATTTATGGTTTTAAGCTTTACACCAATCATCAGGCATAACTTTATGACCACTGTCAGGAAGTGAAAAAACATAGATTCTCTCTTTGTTAGTGCTTGGGGTCTAATATAAGGCAGCAAGTGAACATTTTCTCCTAAAAGTTGACATGTTGGGTAAGCGAGTTTGACACGGGCCAAATTGTGACGGGCCAGGCCATCTCCTGTGGGGTGTCCCCACCCTGCAGTGGTCAGTATCTATTAAAAGTGGTCCAAAGAAGGATCAGTGGTGAACTGGTGACAGGTGATCAGGGTAGCTCCAGATTTTGTCAAAATAAATTCAAGACCCTTTTAAGACTTTTTAATGCCATTTAGGTTGAAATCTAAACCCAGCATCTTCAATAACAGAACAAAAATCTGTACAAAATGTTCCACCTCCTATTCTCTGAAACTCAAGGGTTTTATTTTAAAGCCAAATACAGATGAAGTAACTCCAGTGCTGCAATAACAAAACTTAAAATAAAAGTGAATCATACATTTCAATAATAAGTAAATTGTAGATATGGCTATTGTGGCGTCAGTACTTAAAATTAATAAATTTAATGGCCTAGATCAGTGGGTGTCCCCTGGACTTTTTGTCATACTGTGAATACCTCCTCATTTGTTTACGTGTTAATTAAAAAAAAAAAAAAAAGTCATAGAGTAGTCATCCGTGTTTAAGACATTTTATGCTTAATTTATTGTAAAAAGCTAATTCTTCTGCATTTTTTTGCTTTGAAAAATAATTTCAAGATACACATTTAAAATAACAATACATATTAAAAAATATAAAAATATAACAATATAAACTTGTACATATTCTACATTTACTTATTTTACTAAATTCTTTAACTAAAAAAGTAAAACTCATAATAAATTGACAAGAAAAATTAATAAAAAAGAATCATTTAGATAACACTCCTTTGAAACAAGCTTTATAATAGGCCTATTCAAATAATGTTTCTAGCAGTTTTACCTCATTTGAATCAATCATTTTCAATCAATCAATCAATCAATCAGTCAGTCAAAGCTCGTCTTTCACAAGTCTTAATAAAAGATCGCACATACTCTGTACCCCTGGTTGGGAAACACTGGCCTAGATAAACAAAATTCAATACCTACTCATGAGATTTAATGTTGGTTCAGACAGAAAGGTGTCAGAATGCACAGAGCAATGCAGTTTGTGGTGTATGGGGCTGCATATTAGGCAGGGGGTCATAATGTTGTCCTTGATTAGTCCACATGACAAATAATTTATGGATTAAAGCGTTAAGTAAATCTCATATTCTTTCTGCAGAGCTATAAGATGCTTAAATCTTTATCATGGCTTAGGAACAACAAAAAATAATCTAATCCTAGATCCCAAAACAAAAGTGATTCTGAACAACTTTTAAACAAGGTGTGAGGAGGTTACAAAACATGACAGTAAAATATTGCAAAAGGCAAGTTTTATGGTTTTATCGAGCTGCATAGGGACTTACACCAAGGGGGAAAAAAATGAGACACACTTCACTGATTACCAGCCTGAAAAATATTGGCAAAAGCAGCAAAGAGGATCTAAGGTCATTGTCTATCTGTGCTTAGTATTCAGAAAGTGAGTTTAAGAGTCTATAGCAATCCTCAGGAGCCAGCTCAGATGAAACAGCAGCGGCATTGCAACACTCGTCCAGCCGACCATTTTATTCTCCCAGTGTGACAAGAGTCTTCTCCCTCCGGGCCCACTCTCTATTTATTTGTTCAATTAAAATGTCTTGGGTTCGACAAAACAAGGGCTATATTAAAAAGCTAGAAACCAATTTAGTGGAGTCACATCTCTAAACGGGGATTGCTTTTTTGGATAACGGCATCGAGCACTGTGAGTATTTTTTTAAATGTTGCAATAAAAAACAGATATACCGTAAATATTGTGGGCTATGACCACATGCAGAGGAACACATCGAGGCTATTGACAACAGAAAGTTAAAAACTTGATACAAAATCAGTGTAATACCACTTCTCCTAAAAACACTGTGATCACAACAATGACTGTGTATAAAGCTGTAAATGTTATCTTAATATCAATTGATTTCCCTGCTGATAATACATTGCACCCCACTGCATTCCCGGCAAATGATAAAGCCATAATGATAAGCCATTATCCCTGCACAGTGGGTAACTCAGCCACACAAGAGAAAACAGTCATTTACAGCAGCCCAGGAAAGGTTTCTGAATAAGTTGGCTTGGTGTTTAGCTGTTTATTTATCTGGGCTCAGGCTTTTCTGTTCCACAATTAAATCCTTTTTGAAACACCTTTCTGTTTTAATTATGTAGGCTACTATGGAACTACTATGCATGTAATGCAATGAGACTGGACAGACACAGTAGGCAAAAACCCTAGACCACAATTCATTTTCAATGGAGGAATTAACATTAGCCACCAAATTGTGAATAATCAAGATGGTTTAGGCATCTGACAAGCAATAAACTACATGTGTTTATGTCACTGCGTGGTTAGAAATCTTCAGCAAGATTATCAGTTAGCATTAGCTTATAAGATAAAGGCAAAATGAGATGGTAATGTGAGTTTTTGTTATGAAGGACAAGTAGTGATAAAAATGTACACCGACATAAGGTTGACAGCTCACATTCAAGCAATCAACCACCACAAATCCTACTGTAATAACTTTAGCAAATGTGAACGACCACCAGACCTGGGCACCTTCAATTAAACATTTTTTAACAAGTAAATTGACAACAACTATTAATTTTTTGGAATTGAAAAACATCTTATTGAATATTTTTAGTTTTCTTCCCTTGTAAAAATATATTAGGTCAATGTTGGATGCTGGGTGTTATGAGTAATAAACCTGCTCTGAAAGAGAGAAATACCTGTGTGGTCATGGAGTCAGAGAAATGCAAAGAGGCCTGTAATACTAACACTGGGCACATCCCTGTCTGTAATAATCCTTTGTGGATAAAAGAATTTGTTTTTGTCCTCTGGCAAGGGAGGTGCAATCTGTCTGTCTCCAACTGTCTCTGATTACACATTTCCATTATGAGTGAGTAATGCTGGACAGCCTTAATACAGACTGTAGCCATATGCACTGATTTTATTTTCTGAAAATGTTATTGTTAAAAGGAGCTGTTAGACTACTTGTGGGGATCCAGGCGACAAAATGCCAAACAACTTCTTGTTCTTTTTAGTAACATTTTGTTCTGTTTATACACGGCGACTTGTTTTTTAATGTACTGCATTTAACATAAACATTGGACTTTAGACATTAGACCTACAAATGTTACATGCAGAAGTGAAATAGCACTAAAATCTATACTCAGGCAAATATACTGTTACTTTAAAATAATATTACTCATGGACAAAAAAGTCACTTAGTAAAAAATGTACTACTAAGCTATTGTTATTACTACTAGTACTTCTACCACTATTGCTGCTACGACTAATACTTCTATCTATTACTACTACTCTTGCTTATTAATCTAAAAGCAAATTTTACAAAACACAATTAGTTTTGGATTGAGGACGAGTGGCAACCCAAGAAGTGTCTGCAGTGTCTTATGCAGTGTGATTTTCCTGTATTGCGTCTCACCTGGTGGCATGTTATGAGCAGGGCAGTCCAGACAAATAGCCCTGAGAGAACCTGAGCAGCCACTGTGTTCAAGAACATCTGGTCCACAATAGACCCGTTCCCTGTTTGGATAATGGTCAGGTTGGACATGCTGGACTTGTCTGGGATAATCGGTGCATCCAGGTGAACAATTGAATTATTTTCGTCTGATGGGTCCACGTCTTTAAAAGAAATGTTCATCTAGAAGAAGAGAGACATAAAACACAACAAAGTCAGTGTATGGGGCCACAGGGGGCAAAGGGTATAACATGTCTTCTGGGATGCATTACTGGGCACCATGAAAAGCTAGAGGTATAATCAGAAATAATGTTCAAAGCTAGCTGGATGGCCTACAAAAGCTGATACTGCCATTAAAGTGAAGAGCCAGCTCACCTTGTCCGCAGAAGAAGGAGGAGGAGGAGGAGAAGGAGGACAGGGGGGGGAATCGGCTTTATCCAGTTAATGAGGAAGTGTTCACAAACAACCCAGCGTATAAGCCAACTTCAGAGGATCAACAACCAGTACAAAAACACAAGCATTTAAAGCCATTTCCAAATGCCCAAACGCGGCTCCATGGTCACACGGCGGCAAAAAAAAATACTTCCTCGTTTGATAATAGGTATAGGCTATCTTTGCCGAGAGCGAAGTCCAAGAGTCGCAATAAAAAGTCTCCAAAACCACGCACAAGGTAAAATAAAAACGCGTAAATATGTCAAGAGGGACTGAAATATCTAACCGGGCAAATCTGAAGAGGGCGAAAACTTGCGTAAAGAAGGAAGAATTGTCTATATCCTTGAGCGATGAGTTTGAAGAGACGCACACATAAACAGGTTGTACACAGGTGGATGGGTCACGTGACCGGGACGCGTCTGGCGTCATGCGCATTTACGTTTCATCAAAGCCTCGGTACAGGAAATGCTTGACCAACATGTTGTAAGTTATATAATGTAATATAACCCAAAAAAAGTTATTAGAATAATGATTATGTACAATTATTTAGTTACAGTCGATTTATTTTCTGTAACTAATATTTAAAGCGAAAGAATTGCGTTTAAGTTGTTTATACAGTACCTTTTTCAAAATAAAACACAAATTAAATACAACATGCAATACATTTATCCATAATGTTATGAACAGCCTTTTTCACAGGTATGGGCAGAGCTGACTTGGGAAAAAAAACAAACAAAGCTAAAATAGACTCTTAAACGCTATAACCTTTTGATGCAGCATTTTTGTGAAGTAGTCTCAAGAGCTGCAGTCTGTCAAAGGCACTGAATGTTAATGCCATGATTATAAACCTCTAACTCAATTTTTCAGTTTGATGGAACAATTTAAGGTGTTTAAACACTTACTCCAATAATTTACTCAGTCTATTGAGAGCTGAGCTCCATTTATCGTTGTTGCATTTATTTAAGAACAAAACAAGTTGCAAAGGTGACCTAAAACCTTTATTAAGGATGTCTGCATGGACAAGTTTGTCATTACAGAAAAAAACAAATAGATAATAGAAAACTTGAATATACACTCAAGGAAAAAAGAAACGCACCACTTTCATTTTCTCAATTTGTCAAAAAATATTACAGCCAGTGAAAAATTACAGACTACAATGAGTTTAGTACTATTCTGAGTCAAAATGAAATGACTGTTTTCCTGGTTCCGGTTGATTGATTTTGATGAGCAATAACAACTGTATTTTTGTATTAATCACCTATGTCTAGGTCATGAGTAAAACTCAGAGATGAATTGGACCTGTCCTCAATTGTGCACAACCATTCCCTATAAAAAGACACTAAAATGGAAAAATAAGCACATTTGTTCACAATGCCACGACTACTGCAACCAGAGAGAGATTGGCATGCCATGCTTCAAGCTGGAAGGAGCACACGGCTGTAGCCAGGGTGCTTGGAGTCCATCACTCTACTGTTGTACGCCTTGCTGAGCGTTTCCACACCACTGGATCCTCCAATGACCATCCCAGATCTGGTCAACCACATGTCACAACTGCTGCATTATTATTGTTTGGTCATGTTATTATGTCATAAGCATTGATTAATTGGGTCTGATTATCAGGGACAGGTATATAGTTGATGTGCACATGTAATATTTCCATCAAAAATAAGTAACCAAACAAAAATGTGGTAAAAAAGCAGTGGTTCATTTCTTTTTTCCTTGAGTGTACTAATATTTGTGTACCTGTGTATGGAGGGGTACATGCTTATATACAAACATAATTACATTAATGATTTAAATTGCCCCTCTGGGACAAATAAAATTTTCTGAATGTGAATTAATGTTAATGTAGAAATGGCTACGCACAGTGTGACATGTAAATATAAATGACTGAATGTCAGCAGTTGTTTGTGTAATTCAAAGTAAGTGTTCTTACTTCTTCCTACTCCTTTTTGGCCATTGCATTACAATAATCCAATACAAATCAATTGTTCACACTAAACTGCTAAAATAAATGAATGAAAGACAATTAACATGGCTGATTTATAACAAACATTTACAACATGAAACAGACTAATATAGCCAGGTATTAGGTCTTCTTTATTACAGAAAAATATTTATATATACAAAAAAACTCTTTGCAAAATACAAAACAATGAAGCTAAACAAGTTACAGAAAGACCAAAGCTGTATTTATCATTTTTACCAGACTTGACAAGATTTTATCATCTCTTTAATGTGTTGTATTGAGTCTATTGAGGAATCCTTGAGGGCCAGTCCCAGTAATACAGGTCTATTAGCAGCTTCTTGTGAGACGAATGTTGTCAGGTTTTTGGCACAGACGTGCGTCAATGGCTGAGAATAGAAACACAAACAAAGACAGGTCACTCTTCAGCATTTCTTTAATACTAAGAAAAGGGATAACCTCCACGCCTCTTCCATGAGCTCTTGTTTTGATTTCTAGTAAGCAGCAGTGTCTATGGCTCTCCAGAAAATGTAATAGATATTCTGTATGTATGTTGGGCTTATTTATATTTCATTCAGTCACTACCACTATGCAGTAGAGTATTGTATTTTAAAATAATACTATATTCCAGGCATAGGGGGTCACAAGCCAGTGTACTCTTTCTGCTGGTTCTAAGCCTAGATAAATAGAGAGGGTTGTGTTAGTAAGGCCATCCGGCAAAAAGCCAAAGCCAAATTAGGCTAGGAGGAAGATGATCTGCTGTGGTGATTCCCAGAAAAGCAAAGCCAAAAGGAAAGATAGTAAAATAATTCTTTATTGTACAAAGATACAGCTCTCCTCAATACTTGCAGAAGTTGTGTGATAATTGTTCAGCTAGTCTTAGCATATGCCTGTAATTATTGACTGCACTATTAATTCAGCCACAAATCAATACACAAAACACTGCACAGTAAGAGGCAGATACAAAAAAGAGCCTTGGAGTTACACTAAACATTATGGTATTCCACGTGCAATAAACTTTAAAGAAAATATTTGTCCCTGGCACTTTACACAGATAGTGTCAAATATCTTATAAACGTATCAGAATATGCATGAATGACGTTGCATATTACCAGGGATTGACGTTAACACCAGCCAATCTGCCAAATGCAGGTAGATTTTCATTTTGGCTAGTGACACAAATACTCCCACAAGCCACTTTGGAGGGTTGGATTTTATTTATACCTGTATCTTAACTTTAAAGGATAGGCCCGAATTTAAGTTGCTCTGTCTGAGGGTAAACCATTTTTGCCTGGAAAATCCAGACTGATATGTCTCTGTGTTATTCTACAGAGAAATATCAGTCTGGTCACCACATCGTCCCCAGTGGTTTACTCAAATCCCAAGCGTACCGTGCATTTTGATTGGTTTATTTAAGTCACGTGTTCTTCGCGAGCAGCGTTACTCGTACGCGTCTCCTCGCCGACAACAATAAAGATGGTGCACCGAGGAGCCGAGAGTTTGTTTCAATCAGCGGTATGGTACGGTAATGTTGAAATAACTCCTTCGTTCCTCCCTCGTGGCTTCACTACTCCGTTTGTTTACTTTCTTACTTTGTTGTCGCTTTGTTAACGTCACGTCTGCCATTTTCTGATTGGCTAACGCCGCTGTTCGTTAATTCGGGTTTGCTCCGCCCTAGAAATCGAATTGATTGTAAGGCGACCAGACTCATCCGCTGGTACAGCGGTGAGTCTGGAATTTCCAGGCAAAAAACATTTAGTATATATTTCATCAGGATTAACGAAAGAAAAATATTAAGGTAAACAAAATAACATGTTCTGTTAGATGAGACACCACATGCACAAATTTTATTCTACCAATAGTTAAACCTGGTTTTTAATATTTGATAAATCCCTGTTCATGAGGGTTGGGTGCCGTTAAACAACACTTTGGTGGTATCAAAAGAAAAGTTACAATACTACTGGTATCGAAAAAAATATTTTTATTCAATACTTAGTGAGACATTTAATGTTCCTTTGCATGTATGGACCAAATAAATAACACAGAATAAATCACACAAATTACTGGTTTTAACTTAGATCTGATAATTTAGCTCCAAACATTGATCTTTTATTCAAGATCATAGTGTTTTATGTTTGTACAAGATGAATTATCAAACCATAAGTATCAGAAAAGGTATTGTTCAGGAACCAGTATCGACAACCAGGTATTGTTTAAGTACTGGTATCAAAAAAATGGTACCCAACCCTACTGTTCATACATAAAACCACGTTTCACATTTCTTTTCTTATACTGTCAAACAGAGACAAAAACTTAGCTATTTAAACTGTGGCTAGTTTAAAACATGAATTGACTAAAAACATTTGACAAAGACTAGCCACTGTGGCCAGTGAGCAAAAATGCAAATGTCAGGCCCTGCATATCACACAATGTGAGTCTGTTTACAATGTTTTTTTGTTTTTTTTTTTCTGCCAGCTTGTTTGATGAACTATATAAAATGAATACATACCTCGTCTTTTCCCAGCAGTACTTTGGTGGAGAAGGTTGGGGTGCTGAGATCATTACACCTGGAGTCTGGTGTAACAGATATTAAAGTGCCCAGTTTGCCATACTGAGTGACAACTACAAAGATGTAATTACTAAACTCTGTACAGACGACTTGGGTAGAAATGCCATTGATTTCTTTCTGTGTCTGCTTTGTTTTAATGATTTGCTCTGCCGTTGACATCCTTCCTGTCCACCTGTAAAGATAAATAAACGCAATTAATCAATACATTATAACGCAGTGGCTTATTAGTTACAATGTTATCCATCAGCGTTGGTTTTGACTCTGTATGATTGATATTATAATGCTTTTTTGTATCATTTTATTTAAGTCAACAGTTAAATCTTACAGGCTCACAAAGCATATTGTAATATGCCAACACGTTTCTGGTGAGTTTTTAGTTTCGTTTTAGTTTCTCTCTCTACTGAAACAGATGCTAACATTAGCCACGCTCTCGCTATCATACAGTAGCAGTAGTAGAGCTTGCAGTCTAAATGAATGAATAGCTGCGTCAGTGTCTGAATAAGATGCTTGCCTCTTCTTCACGCTTGTGCACAGAGTAAAATATCAAATCCACAGTTAATAGCCCCACTTTTAGCAGCTTCAACAGCGACTCACAGTCATTCAGCTCACACCACGGAAACAAAACATGCGTCGGCCAGGGGCAGGTTCTGAGCATGCGCGAAAACGTAAGAAGGACGTCGCCAGTGACCTCACACGCCTCAGAAAATACCGTAAGAAAAATGCCCCACACATTTTTATCTGTGACAACAAATATATCATTTTTGGTTTCTTAGCACATGAAAGGGAGAGCGAAGACATTTTTGTCAAGTTTTACATTCACAAAGGTAAAGGTACAAATCAAAAGCCATTCTTCCCTGTTTTCTAAAAAATATTCGAAATATATCTCATGTCCATTGCCCAGTGGTGGAAGAAGTACTGAATTTATTTACTTAAGTAAAGGTACAGATAAAGGGGCAAAAATTTACTCAAGTAAAAGTATCACCTTAAAATTTCTACTTAGGTAAAAGTATTTCGCACAGACTCGACAACTCATCAAGGTTTTAAATGTGAGAGATTTCAGATAAAATTGACAAACTGGTGCAGTAGAAGAGACTGAATCTGTCAGTGAGGTCTTCTGTCTTTTATACTTTGATTTTTCTGAAGGAGTACTACTTTACTGCATATTTTATATTTAAGTACTATGTGCCTTCAATGAGGGTATGACAAAAATATATGATTTTAAACTAAAACTCCAAATACTTTGTACTTCAAACCAACTCATAAATGTAGTGGAGTAAAAAGTACTGATACTTGCTCTAAAATGTAGTGAAGTAAAAGTAAAAGTTGCCCTTGTAATATTTACTCAAGTAAAGTACAGATACATGAAAATTGTAGTGAAGTAACTAAGTACTTTTACTTTGTTATATTTGACCACTGCCAGTGCTTCTAAAAATAGGAAAGCAATAAAAACATTAAGTGTGTGAAATGAACTGTGATATTTAATTTACTAGGATTATTTATGTATTAGTGCTCAGCTGCTTTATCATTTTAGTTTTTTGATAGTTTATTTGCTATTAATATTATTTACTTGTATATATATATATATATATATATATATATATATATATATATATATATATATATATTATATATATATATATATATATATATATATATATATATATATATATATATATATATATATATATATATATAAGTTGCATGTCTGTATTATGCCTATGCCTATTTTCCTCATATAACTTTTTTTTTAAGTAATCCTGTTTGCTCAGCCTGTTCCTTCTGAAGAGCTGGATACACTCGGTCATACCTCTCTACGTAAGACACGAGGAAGTGCTCCTGTGTGTTTCTAAAGCCCATACAACATCCCTGGAAAATGTCAAAGATTAATGAAGAGGTGTCCAAAACTATTTCAAAAAGCTTGACAAAAGCAAAATATACAGTAGGACTTTTAAACTTAATGTGCATAAGGATATTTGTAGTGATAAATTAACCTCAGATTGAATGTCTAAGACGACATTTTTGTCCTTTTTATTTTCCAATTTATTTTAATATGAGCAATTTTTGCAGTACTTCGACAAGTAGGGTCAGTCTTTCAGATAAAAAGCAGTAAACTTTTTTTCCTTTCACTTTATTATTTCAAAGGGAATAAGAAATAGCTCTAAATCTCAGCTTAACGCAAAAGTTGGCCGAGACTTAAAGATTAAAAAACTTCATAAACAAACTGCTCCTAATATGTGCCGCTCTCACACAAAAAGACAATTCAAGGTTTGTTTGTGATGCATGATTACACTTAATCTGCTTAGTCAGTTTCCTTAAATGAGGATTACTCGGCTGCTCTGTTCATATGGAAGTGCACAGTAGGCTGAGGGTATGTGTTGATAAAGCAAAAAAATGGCCTTTAAGCACAAAAACAAAGCAATCCTGTGCCCCAGTACATTTCAATCAATATTGGAGGCAAACCGCAACTCTTCCAAAGCAAGAGGATAAATAAGCAGGTCGTTTTCTAATTAACTGTCAGTGGAGCTGTAATTTTTGGACCAGATACTTATTTTATTTTTAGGAACATCTTTTTTCAATATAGTAGCAGAGGTGGGAAGTAATGAGATACTATTACTCAAGTAATTTCCTTAAGTATATCTTTTGAAGAAAATTTACCTTGTGAATATAAGTAGACTTTTACTTCTTCTTGAGTAAACTTTTGAAGGAAAAATGTACTTTTACTTAAAGAAATTTGTAAACTATAAAATAAGCAAATATATTTTGACCTCATGCAAAGTGTGTAATAATAGTAGCAGTGGTAGTAATAATAATAGTAGAAGTAACAGTAGTAGTAGTAGTGGTAGTCATAATAGAGATTTTACTGTGCAGTTTCAAAAAGTAAAGTTTACATTCACGATATTTATACTTTTTTACTTCATATCACATCATTAATATAATTTTGACATGCATTACTTGAGTACAGTTTTGAGTACTTCTTCCACTTTTTAATTGTACCACTTTACAGCCACCTTCAGGTGCTATAGAATATCATGTAAAAGTGCATTTTTCTCTCAGAGGTTCAATTCAAAAAGTGAAACACGTGTATTTATAGTTTGACTACATCCAGAGTGAAGAGTTTCAAGCATTGTTTTTATATAATGTTGATAATTATGGCTCACAGTTACAGAAAACCCCCAAATTCAGTTATTCATGAAATTAGAATATTGTGTTAAAGTTAAGTATTGAAAACTGTTGTTGTCACACTTAAACTCTAAATGAACTGGAAACATTTGTAAAGGTTTTCTGAGCCTTTAAATGGTCTTAGTCTGGTTCAGTCGGCTACACAGTCATGGGGAGGGCTACAGACAGTTGTCCAGTCACTGACCCCTCCACAGAGAGGACAAACAACAAAAAGGTTATTAATAAAGTAGCTGCTACTCACAGAGTGTTGCATTCAAGCAGATTACTAGAAATTTGAGTTAAAAGAAAAGAAGTGTGAAAAAGATGCAGAAGCAGCAGGACATCTGCATCCTGAAGACAAATGTGCAGAAAAACCCAGAGCAGAACTTTGGGGAAGTTCACAGGGAGAGGACTGAGGCTGGAGTCAGTGCATCAGGAGCCTCCACACACAGATGCATCACAACATTTATTTACAGCTGTGTCAGGGCTTTCCTAAACCAGAGACAAGGTCAGCAGCATCTTTTCTAATGGAAGTTAATAGGCCACTGTGTTTCCTGAAGTATAAAGTCAACACAGCCTTTTACTGTGAAGTTTTAGAGGACTGCATGCTTCCTTCTGCTCACAAGCTTTGTGGAGCGGCTGATTTGATCATCCAGCAGGACTTGGGATCTGGCCCACTCTGCCTAAAGTACCACACACTGGGCAGAGGACCATGATATTACTGGGACAGAGTGACCAGCAAACTCTCCAGACCCAAGCCCCAGAGAAAATCTGTGGAGTACTGTCCAGAGGAAGATGAAAAACAGCTGACCCATTAACAGATGAGCTGAAGGCCTCTATCAGAGCGACCTGGCCTTCATAACACCTCAGTAGTGCCTCAGGCTGACCCACCACACTGAGGCAAAAATTGATAAAAAAGGAGTACAAAACGAGTACTGAGTTCTTCTACATATTGTTCATACTTCTCAGAAGGCCAATATTACTATTTTAATCATTGTATTTATTGGTCTCATGAAATATTCTAATTTTGTGAATAACTGAATTTGTAGTTTTCTGTAACTGTGAGCCATAATTATCAAAATTATAATAAAACAATGCTTGAAATGTTCTGAATGTCCTAACACTAAAAATATGTGTTTGACTTTTTTGAATTGAAAAATGCACTTTTATATGATATTCTAATAGATTGGATAGCACCTGTACATCTATATGCGTTTCCTGCTTTGTGCAAAACCTAAGCATACATTTAGCAGTCCTTTTTGGCCTATTCCAGTTACATGTTAAACCTACAGGCAAGTGGAGCGGTTTAGGATTTTTCACAGTTTGCAGAAATGCTTGCACAACACTTTTTTTAGGCAGATGTGAGGCCCCACAGAAGTCAGTGAGTGCTGCATCAGGCTGATCCAAAAGCAGCCTTCCCTATGAACATGACACACTGCCAATGTCAAGCAGAAGCGCAGGTGAATTGTTATGCACCCTGAGTAGGCAGTGGCAGGTATGAAATTGGCTCAAGTGTGCCCTATATACTCCCTGGCTGCCCATGTGTGTCCTTGACTGATTATTCCTATCTCAAGATATAATGCAAATATCGATATACTGTATTCCCTCTCTAGTGTATGGATTTATCTGTCTCTTTAGGTGAATTTCTATGTGGAAGATACAGCCGAAGGGTCAAGGCAGAATTTCGTAAAAGATCTGAAACGGGAAATTCATGGCACTGTTACTACTCTGACTGAACTATGTGTATGTTAGGGCTGAACGATTTAGGAAAAATATCTAATTACGATTTTTCTGACAGATATTGTGGTTCCGATGAGATGTGCGAAATATGTTGTAAAATCAATGTTCAGTTGAAAGTTTACATTTTAGGCATTTGATGGAGCATTGACACAATTTATACATATTAGGACCCTGTGGAGATGGGATCATTTGTTCTCTGTAAAGGACATTATATCACCTCAATAATTTATTTCAATTTTATTTGATAAATTGTGCAGCCCTAGTGTGTATATTTGTCTGTAAAGTTTTATACTATAACTATTTCCTTACTGTTTCAACCTCCTGATGAGTTTTGTTTACACAACACAAAATTTATATACAGTGGCGGACAAAAGTATTGACCCCCACACCCCCATCCCCTCCCCCTTTGCATTTTTCCTTTATTGTTGACTTACAACCATGAATTTAAATGGGTCATTGAGAGTTTTATGTCACTTTACATGACATATGACAGAAAAACAGAAAACTTGAGTGTGCTAAAGTATGTACACTCTTTTTAAAGAGCCCCCTAAATGAGACCCAGTCACAAACCGGGCAAGGAGTGCATTCATCAGAGAGGCAACAATAAGACCAAAGGTGAAGCTGAAAGAGCTGCAGAGCTCCACAGCAGAGACTGTTGTATCTGTCCACAGGACCACTTTGAACCATACTCTCCACTGGGTTGTGTGGAGAAGTGGCCAGAAGATAGCACAAACCTAGCCCCCTCTCTAAAGTGAAGCCTGGTGATGGCAGTGTCCTGCTGTGGGGATATTTGTTGTTGGTAGGAACTGGGAAACTGCTCAGAACTGAAGAAATGAAGGATTGGATTAAATACAGGAAAATTCTTGAAGAAAGCGACTCAAACCATGCTGTACAATGCATCCAACCTGAAGGAGCTGTTTTTAGATGAAGAATGAGCACAAATCCCAGTGATTTTATGAACCAAGCTCATAAACACTTACCCTAGAAAAGTTGGAGCTGAAAGTCCTTCAGAAGGTGTTCTACAGAGGACTAACTTGAGGGGATACATACTTTTGCATGCTCACGTTTTCTGCCATAATTCTAATTTGCTTCATAATGAAAAATATTTTGCATTTTCATAGTTGTTGTCATGTGATGTAAAGTGACTGACAGAAACCTCCCAATAATCCATTTAAATTCTAGGTTGTAAAGCAACAATAAAGGAAAAATGCTAAGGGGGTGAATACTTTCGCACGCCACCGTATATGTGTATTTGCATATAAATTTCTTTATACTGTATGCTCTTTCACATGCTCTCTTTGTAAAAAAAAAGGAAAAAAAGCCCTTTTTCCTTTCAGCTTTTTCCATCCAGAGCCACCACAGCGAATAATCTGCCTTCTAGTTGGCAGTAATTTGCATTGATTTTAACATAGTTTTATGCCGGATGTCCTTCCTCTCATAATATATCCAGGCTTGGGGACTAGCACAAGTAGTAGACTGGCTTCTGACCCCTTGTGGCTGGATTAAACATTTATATTAATATTATTATTTATCAGTTTCATACCTTTATTTTTGTGATGTCACTTACTGTGGACAGCAAAGAGAAAAATAATTGTACAGGGAAACTGTGCAAATGAAAACAAACAGTTTGAAATTTGACCAGCAACTTTGTTTTGTGAACTTTAATTCACAACTAAGATTTTATAATTTAGACCAAGAGCCTTCAGAAGAATATTTTTGCTTTGCTTTTATTTGATCTTTAATTAATTTCCATTTTGATTTACATGCAAAAGGTTTAAAAAGAAAGGCACTTGGCCAAAGTTTGTTAATTCAAACTTGTCATTACAATTTTACATTGCAGTATCGTTTCACAACTATTAAATATTTATTTTTTTCTTTTTGGCTTTTCCCTTCCAGAGTCACCAGAGCGAATCATCTGCCTCCTAGAGTGATATGTTTTTCAAATTATTTTGATGCCCTTCCTGATACAACTCTCTCCATTTTTCCGGGCTTGGGACAGGTACAAAGAGTACACTGGCTTGTGGCTCTATGGCTGCACTAATGCTTAGCTATTTTTGATACGTGTAAATAAATTCAACAAATAAACACAATCAAAATATCTATATCATGCATAAAATGAGAGAAAGTCTGGGCCTTCACTTCAGTGCAAAGTTGGACGTTTTGATTGTTGTTCCTTTGTTTTTGTTTATGGCTACCCTTTTTACACGGCCAGATGACACTTCTGCAGGAACACACTGAAAACTTGTCATGTTTTTCTCTTTAATTAAAGGTCATGCTTTGGCTGCTTGTGTTTTTAAAAGGTGAAGTTTTCCACGTTAAATGACACCAACAACGCCCTCTAAAATGTCCAAGAACAGTACGTTCTTTCTGCACTTTCTGAGATGTGAGATATAAAACAATAAGACAACGGGACTCAGCCACCGAGTCGTATCTGATCAAGTACCTCCTCAGAATATTTAGCTTTAAAATGAGCATTTTTAGTGGACTAAAATGAGACTAAATCTGAACTAACCCAAGTCTAAACCCTCAAAATGGGTTATTAAAAGGAACAATGCTTCACTAAACCAGGTCAAAAGTAGAACTAATCCAGGCTAACCCGCAACTAAATCAGGCTAAACCAGGACTTAACCAGGTCTAAACCAGGACTAAACCATGTCTTAACCAGGAATAATCAATGCTCTAAACCAGGACTAAATCAGAACTAAACAAGAACTGAACCAAGACTAAACCACAACTAAAATAAACCAGACTTAACCAACTTCAACCAGAATTATACCAGAACTAAACCAGGAATTAACTTGGTCTAAACCAGGACTAAACCAGGTCTAAACCAGGATCTAAATTAAACTATATCAGAACTTCTAAAGTTTCCTGAGCACCACCAGTAAAGTCCTGCGTACCACGAGTCGTACCTGTTCCACAGTTTGAGAACTGCTGGACTAAGCCATTGTGCCGTGTGCAGCTTACTTTGGAGATTTCATTCGTGAATCTCTTTACTTTCAAATGACACACAGTAAATGTCGCAGCTTGAAAGGTGTTTAATTAATCATAACTTAATACCATGTCTTGCTTTAAATATGCAATACTTATACTATATACATAAGCTGTGTCATTCAGCAAACTGCAGAGTGAACATTTTCCCATATCCATTGGGTTTTGTGCAAAGGTTAATGCCACTGTAGCTTTGTAATGAGTCCCACTTCCATATCACAAATTTCATGTAATATCTCTGAAGGAATAAAGCTTTTGATTGCATAATGAGTGGACACAGTAATGGTTACAGTGGCTTCAACAGGGATTCAGAGGCTTAGCGCTGTTCTGTGTAACGGTAAAAATCCACTGCAATGAGATTTAGTTAGGACTGAAAGTGTAGGATTCATCATTTCTTTGTTTGAAACCTCCGGTGATGTTTGGCCTCGTACATGGACAAGGCCAGGATTTCAGTAGCTCCAGGAAAAGTCACGAAACGCAAGCCTTTAGTTTGATAAGTAAACAATTGTGTAACCATTTCAACAACTTTTTCATGATATGTTCCATACTGTTATTTAGTCCAGCCACAGAGGATCACAAGCCAATGTAGTCTTTGTGCCGATCCCAAGCCTGGGGAAATAGAGAGGGGAAGGGCATCTGGCTTAAACCTATGCCTAATTAATGAGCAGCAGAGGATTTGCTGTGACGACCTCCAAAGGGAAAAGCCAAAAGAAAAGAAGACTGTTATTTATGTATTTATTACACTGTTATCTACTCTACACCACTTAGAAAGAGGTTGCTTTTATCAAGTAGTAGCAGCAATAGTAGTAGCTTAAGGAGTCATGAAAGTGTTTTTTTGATTTTTTTTTTTTTTTTTAATAAATGAGTGTGCTTTCAACCAACAACTTTTTCATAATACATTACTGTCACATTTAGAAAATCTTTTGTTGTTTGTTGTTTGAGTTTTCTTTAGGCAATAAACACATGGCCGTGTCCCCAAAGTAGATTTTTCTGAGAAATGAAAACCTGTTTGACTTTGACACATTGAAAAGAGCTGATGGTGCTTAGGGCTTACTGCATCTTACAAACACTTTCTATTTCCGTGTGACTAGTCAACCATTTTTTTTTCTTCTGTCTGTCTTAAACAGGCACTGTGTGCCAAAATGCCATCTCAGATGAAACATTCCATGAAGCAACAACTCTATAACCTTTGCATTTAAATTTGCAGCACAGCTTTTCCTTTTCTTTGATACAGACTTTCAGAATTTATTTACGGTACTGTGCAAACATTTAAATAGGGTGTGAAAAAAATTTTGTTAACTAAGAGTGCTTTAATAAATAGAGACATTTATGTTTTATTTATTTTATGAAAAGTTAGGAAAGGTCAGTTATGGGTCAAGTGTAATTAATTTTGGTGTGGATCCAGATCACTTTTTAGATCCAGGAGTGTTTTAAGGGATTCTGTACCATTTTGAGACACAGACCAAAGATATGAATTTAACTCATTAAAACAACAAACAAACAAATTATTACACATTCTTTAGCATTGTGAAATATAAAGATTGTGGCTAAATGGAAAGACCATTTACCCCTGAACTAGAAGATTCTTGAGTTTGAGTGCAGGTCTGGGCACTCTAACTAACATTATGAGACAGAAGCAGTGCCTTGTCTCTCCGAGTGCTTCTAGTTTGTGCTTCTGAAGGCGAATATTGTCCTCTTTTATACCATCATCTTTGTCACTTTTGCCTCTTATCCACTGCATAAGTAGGCCTCAAGGGGTAGATAATAGCAATAGGAGAAATATCTTTTTATGTGAGAGGTAAATCTAAAGGCACTCAGCTATATTTTCACATCTACTTGAGATATTTCTAGTGTAAAGTAACAGTACTTTTCCTCAAGTATAAATTGTGGCCACTGCCTTTCTGGCACTGTTGGCATGGATCCCTGTTCTCTCTCAAACTCGCTCTGAGCCAATAATTACTCTTGTGGCCACTAGAGTGCTGTGCTGTATTACTGATAGAGCTTAACAGTGACTCTAGCCTGACATTTGACACTTGCAGTCCGGCCACAGGAGAATAAGCAGCATAGGTTTGAAAATACTGGCTCAGACCAGACAGAGTGAGAAAACACATCGATAAGTCTTTATAACACACAAAAAGGCTCCGCCAAAATTGCCACCTAAATAGAACTAGATACACTCTTAAGATATGAATGAGAATGAGATTAATTAAGGCCTAGCTTTAACAAAACCTAAGAGGTAACCATCGAAATAGTGAAATGTTTGTCCCATACTAAAACTAAAAGTTATTGTATGGTCTTTTAAGCTTATCTTTAAGCATAAACATAAATAAGCCGTAATGATTAATCCAGCAATAAATGTGAGGAAAAATGTCCAGGTCGTCCAAAAAGTAAAAGGCTGGAGACACTCTGAATGACTTAATGCAGGAGAGGTTTATTTCACCATCAATACAGGCCCAGAGACAGTTGCACAATTAACACAGTATTCAAGTCTGGCTATGCTTCCAAAGTGAAGAGGCTAAATAAGCTCTGTTAAGAATGACAAGAAGTGCATCATATGTCAAAACAAAAGCTTCAGTGAGACAAAGTTTTAGCTTAGGTCAGCCAAGAAGAAATAACAAGTAGTAACAGAGTGTACTACTGTGACCAAACAGTGTGACCCAAGATGACAAAGTTGTCAAATTCTCTGACACCAAGCCTGAATAAATACAATAGGTTGCTTCAGAAAGAGCATAAACCCTATGCCAAATCTTTCTTTGGTGTGGCAAGACAGGTGTTGGGAAAGGGGAAATGGAGTAAATGTGTCAGGAAGGGCATCTGGTGTAAAAACCTGCCATAGTACCCATGTGAATCATTCACTGTAGGAACCCCTAAAAGAAAGGGAGCTGCCAAAACGAACATACACATCCGTAATCCTTTTAGTTTATGATTAGACAAACCATAACCAAGCAGATAATGGTAAAAGTTAAACTGTGTTTGACTAAGCACAGAACTACCAAATTCATTTTAGTACCTGAGAATACAACAACATAACAACAACATAACATATTTTATTTTACAAAGTAACAGTGAACCAATTCATCATTGCAAATTACTAATACAGTATATCACATCAAACTGGAGTTAACGCTAAAGTTTTAGCTCTGAGTTCTGCATTAATCCATTGCTTATTTTGTCTTGTCCTAATTGTTTCACCAAAGTATTGCCAAGATTATGTCCATTTTACTTTCCTCCTCTTTCTCTTTTGCTTTATTACACTATTGCAAAGGGTCACAAGTCAGAAGTATACTCTTTGTGCCGGACCCAAGCCCTGATAAATGGAGAGGGTTTATTAGGATTATCCTATTGTCTTTGATTCAGTGGTGACAAGCTGTGTAGACCAGGAACATTATCTAAAATTGCTTAATAATGACATAGTTGTTGAGGTGCTCGAGTTTTGCCTTTTAACAAATTCACTCTACAAAATTAGCTTCAGTTTTCCCTCAATTAAAACAAGCTGCACAGTCATTTCATTTTTTTATTATTCCATGAGTGTCTCAAAACCAGGACAAACTACGCACATCTCCTCAGAGCGGTGTGAAGGTGGGAACGCTGCATGCTATTAATATTTCCATCATGTTGACAACAAAACGCCGTCCTTTGGTTGTGGTTGTTACATAAGCACTCACCCCTGAGCACCTCCACATCCCTCTTTATTCAGATGTGGGCCCGATGCCGAAGCTCGTCCTTGTTTTGTTGAGACATCCTTGTTTGTCTGTCTTGCATCACACTTAGTTATTTATTGTCAAATTTGTTACGTTCTTCTGCGGATTGTAAATTAGGAAGAGGTTGTTTTTGTCAAGAATATTTTCATTACATTAGCAAAAATTACCCATAATTTTAGGGGCAGCCACAAGGGGTCACACGCTGGAATGATTTTTGGGCCAGACCCAAGCCTGGATAACTGGAGAGGGTTGTGTCAGGAAGGGCATCTGGTGTAAAAAACAATGCCAAATCAGCAGTGGTGGAAGAAGTACTCTAAATCTGTACTTGAATTAAAGAACTGGCTGTTTAAATAAATATTACTCAAAATATTACTTGAGTAAAACTCTAAAAGTATTGGGCCTCATTCATGAACCCTTCTTACGAGCAAATTTATACTTAAGCCCTTTTTGGGAGGATTTTTGTCTTTCACCATTTTTTTCTTAAGGAAGAACAAATCCAAGAACAGGTCTGAGGACTCTTATGCACAGAAATTCAGCAGTTTTATAATTTTATCAGACCCCCAATGAGACAAAAAATATTGATTTCAGTCTGAGGTGTTCGTGCAGTCGCTGCAGTTCTGTGCTCCACTGAGAAGAACCTGGGAGCTTGAGAACGTGTCCGACGTAGATTTCTCTTAAGCAGTTCTTAGACGGGGTACTTAGAAAACTTTTGGAAGAGAACATTCAAGAATGAGGGCCAATACTTGAATAGAAAGTACCACTACTAAATCTGCTACTACCATCACCCTGCTATTACCAAGACTACTGCTCGTTACTCTATGGAGAACCTGCTAAAACTACTGCTGCTACAACTAAAGAAGAAAATGTTCACAGAAAATGTGGTCCTGGTGAAGTACAAAGGCAAATGACCAACTAATGGGAGGAAGTAGACCAAAGCACTGTTTATTAAGGGCATAAAAACATAATACAAACACACATCTAGCGTGAAAAATGCATATAAAATGTATTTGAAAATGTATTTGTACCTGACAAATGTAAAAACACTTCCAAAACAACACATATTTCATATTAATCATTGGAGAGTGTCTACAGTTGTATTCAGAAGATATAAACTTAGAATACTTCATTAAATATTTATGTATGACAATATAGAGATATATAGAGCTGAAGACTTGTGGCGAATAGATGAGCAGGATTTCTTAACTTTTTCTTAACTTTTTTCAATAAATATTGACATTCTTTTAGTTCCGTTTATTTAAAGCCTGGGACAGACCAACCCAACACCCAACCACACTGAGTCCTCCCCCTAGCATCCTTTTCCTCTGCATTTGTTAACATTAACCATTGCTTCCAACCCTCATTTGGCCTAATGTAGTTTAGTTTAAGTCCTTGCATGTTTGTACTTCTGAGCCAGACCAGACCTACAGTGACAGTATAATACAAAGCAGGATTAATGTAGAGAAAAAAGTCTGTGGATATTGATGGCTTCGTGTAACTCTGTCTAAACAGTTGCAGCACTGTGCTTGATGAGTTCATTAAGAATAATCAGTCTGAGCAGCACAGCGACATGCTCATATAAATGTAACATAAGAGGCCAGCCCTTTAATGCTGTTTGAAACTGCACACAAATGTATCACCTGATTAATTTAAATAACTTTGTTAATTTTTCCCACTGATTATCTGCCGGGTCACTGATGTAGCACCTCATTAGATCAGAACAGCCACAAGGCATTTATCGCCGTCTGGATGAGAAATTAAATATTCCCGACAATTAATATTGACATTCAGCAGCTTGATGTGGAGCAAATAGAATTTTTAAGGCAATTATTACATGTTTTTTTTCCTGTCACTATGACATGTGTTGGTGTGCAGTCTTTACAACAACTCTTATACAACTCTTATAGACCCTATAGAGCTTGTAAACAAGATAAATATAAGTATATACAGTAAACTTTTAGCCATTTTATTTAGGCAATTAGTGTCTGTAATTAGCATCTTGGCAAAGGGTTATGTAATATATGTTTTTTTTAATCATTTTTGTTATGCTGAAGAAGTAGCTTCAGAAATGTGGCAGACGACAATAGTTGTCAGCATTAAATTATTTAATGTAAGTACTAATTGATCGTAAATTTTAAGAAATATATAAACAAAAACCTTTCGCTCCTGTCAAAAAGTCAAAATTCATATTTTTTATTTGCTCCCTTGTAAAAATTAAAGTGGGAAAGAATTATGAATAAGATAGTTTGGCAACTGATAACTGACTAGTAGTAATATTAGTAGTAGTAGTAGTGATAGTAGTAGAATTAGAATTAGTAGAAGCAAAAGTAGTAGTTGTGGTAGTAGCAGTCGCCTAGGTGCTTTCTACTTAAACATTACATTTAATACTGATTTTACTTTAACTCAACAAGACAACTTTGTTGAATACTTTTACTTTTACTAGTAATTTTTCTTGTGCTTTCACTTAAGTATAAATATTGAGTACATCTTCCAGCTCTGCCATTAGAAAATTTATTCATTTACTCTTTAATAGTTGAATTATGCTAATGCTGTGACTGCTCTGCATTGATCTACCGCAGCCTTTTCCAAAGTCAAAAGCATTGTGGCCCCCTTAAAAATCTGACAAATCCAAGCGGACCCCCAACAATAAAACTTTACTTTATTCAAATGTCTGTGTCATGTTTTCCCCATAGATTTCTAGAAAAACATTAAGGATATGAAGACTCCACTGCTTCAAATGCAACCACAAAAATGCTTAAAAATACTTTAAACTTACTACAAAAAAATAAAATAAAATAAAATAAAAAAATATGAATGCAACTACAAATAATACTACCAAAATACCACAAACAATACTACAAAAATAATTCAGAAAATTATACAAAAATACTACAAACACTACTACAACTACTAGAAATAAAAGTACAGAAATACTATGAATACAACTACAAATACAAATGCTTCAAATTCAACATTAAAAATATTACAAAGATACTTTAAAAATACTACAAATAATACTACAAAAATCACAGACTAATGGCAAAAAATTGCTTAAAATTTATATTTTTAAATAAGTACTCAATTTTAATTAATTTCAAACTCAATTTTTTTCATGTACTTAATGTAGACAACCTTCGCAGCCCACCAGGGGGCCCAGGCCCCACTTTGGGAACCACTGATCTATTGCATTGGTACTGTTAATTGAATCTAGTTCATAGAGATATTTTAGCCAGAAGTGGACTGAGACCGGGTATTTTGAAGTTAAGGGGTAAATGCTCTATCAACTGAGCTCCAAAACCCACAAAAAGTGTTTCTTTACTGACCCCTTGTGGCTGGAGTTAGTATCTTCTGTCACATCCTTGCAATCCAAATAACTCCTGGATCCAGACTGTGTTCCAGATCCAGCCCTAAAACTATTTTTGGCCCATTTCTTACCTTTCCTAAAAATATACAAACACAACCATTGCTTTTATTTACAGATTTATATTAGTTGAAAGAATAATCTCTTATTCAGAAACAATATTTTGGTTTATTTTGCAAGAGGTCAGATTCAAGCTGTAGTATTGCACATGCAGTAATAACAACACACACACTTCATGCATTATAGAAGACTGTGGTGAAAGTATGAAAAGTACATCCAGTGTGTATTTTCAGAAATGGTAATCTGGAAGTTATTTTTTCCTTGATGCCTCCGGAGCTGGACTCAGATGGCATCCATTAGTTTTCTATTCTGTTTCTGAGTAGTCCCACAGAGGTTCACCCCACACCTTTAAATTCCTCTGGCACTGGGACACTCAAGGCTGTCTGAGGAGTAAAAATGGACACTACGTCATGTCTGTATGTCTGAAGGGAATATATACAGATCCTACGTCACCTCTGAAGAGTGCGTACTTTTGCACTCAACATAAAGGAGTGTGCACTGCTTTACTTTGAAGTATCTGAGAAGCCACCAGAGTGGTTATTTAGAGATTGAGAAAATGTTTTACACTGATTGGAGAGCAAAAAGATTGATGTTATGGAGAAGGTCTAATATAGTTGTGATGTTACTGAGCATGCATTGTAGCAAGTGTACTACTGTCGATATTTCTGACATGGTATGTAAAAAACCTAATTAAAAATGCTAAATATTTTTTGAGTTTTCCCCCATGTTATAATGTTTGCACTTCAAAAACATACCTGGAGTAGTACTTTGTTTCATTCATGCATGTTTGAGTAATCCTCAAACATGGAACTCATTTTGATCATTTCAGTTCTTAAATTGCTGACACTAAAGCAGTCAGCTCTGTTAGCGTCATGTTGCTAATAGCCGTGTTAAACAGCCACATTATGCTGTGTCCAGTCCCCACCATTGCCAGCAGGGGGCGACACCTAATCAAAAAAGTAACAGCTCCCCAACACAAGACGTTTTCCATACATACAGTTAGCGCCATAAGTATTTGGACACTGACACAAGTTTTGTTATTTTACCAAAATATATTCAAAATACAGTTATGTATGTGTGCTTAAACCGCAGACTCTCAGCTGTAATTTGAGATTATTCACGTCCAAATCAGAGAAAGGGTTTAGGAATTACAGCTCTTTCATGTGTAGCTGCCTTTTTTTCAGGGGCTCAAAAGCATTTGGACAGTTGCTTCAAAAGCTATTTCTTGAGCTGCATGGGCTTTTCCCTCATTAATCCATCATGAACTGAGCAGGTAAAAGGTCTGCACTTGATTCTAGGTTTTATGTTTGCATTTGAAAGCTGTTACTGACGCACAACATGCAGTCTCTCAATAGAAGTTAACCAGAACATCCTTAGGCTGGATAAAAAAAAATGGTGAAAACCCCCTTAACAACATCCACCTTAGAGTAGAACACTCTCCAGGAAGTAGGTTTATCAATGTCTAGGTCCACTATAACAAGGAGACTTTATGAGAGAAAATACAGAGGGTTCACCACATTAGACTTAAGCAAAAACACCTAAAGAAGCCACCCCAGGTCTGGGACAGAATTCTTTGGACAGATGAGACGCAGACCAACCTGTACCAGAATGATGGACCACGAAAAGTCTGGAGAAGGCTTGGAACGGCTCATGATCCAGAGCACACCACATTTTCTGTAAAACATGGAGGAGCAGTGTGATACGTGAGCTACATAACTTCCATTGGCACTGGGTCACTGGTGTTTACTGATGATGTGACAGAGACAGAAGCAGCCAGATGGATTCTGAAGTGTACAGGGATAAACTTTCTGCTTAGATTCATCCCAAAGCCACAAACTTAATTGGACAGCTCTCCACAGTACAGATGGACAAAGACCCAAAACACACTGCAAAAAGGAAAGGTCAGTAATAAGACGGAAATAACCAGTTTTTGGTGTGAAGCCAGAACACCATCTCATTTAGGATTGTTTTTAAAGGAATCTGTGCCATTGCAAAATAAGATACTACCACAGGTCTAGCCACAAGATAAAAGATTTGTTTCAATCAATTCTTGACCATTGTGAAATATAAAGGCTGTGTGACTCAATGGACAGAGCATTTACCCCTAAACTGAAAGATCACCAATTTGAGTTCATGTTGTATTTTTACCATTGCAAGATATGGTCAATGCTTTGCCTTGCGTTCTCCAAATGCTTCTAGTTGGACAAAATCTTTCTATGAGGCTAATTTTAACCTGTTGCTCTTCTAAAATGCTATAATAAAATTACATAGGAAGCTTCATAAACACATTATTTTTAGATAAATAAGGGAGCATTAAATCAAAATACTGTAATACATATAGGCCTTAATTGTCAGTTTTCATGTTTCACACATTTGCTGCTTTCTGTACACAGTTAGATACTGTGCTAAACCAATCTGTCACGGCTTGTTCCTTCCAAGAGTTATTTACGTTCTTCCTTCAGCCACTTCTGCTCCGGCTCCTCCGACAAAAGTGGCTGCGTCTCCTCACTTCCCATCCAACAGCCCTCCAGGGAGAAGTCACAAAACGATGCCTTTGAATCCGAGGTGGGCGTACGGTCATGTAAATACAGCTACTATATAATGTTCTTCTACGTGACAGTTTGTTCAAAGTTTTGCAGTCACATCCTGCCGCACTGCTGTTTCGTCTGATCTTTTAGAGAGGAGCGGTCACCATATGCCTGCACTGGGGAATATCTGAGCGCACACATTTGTTAGGACAAGTCTGATACACAGATTCACTGCATAAAACATCATCCATTTTCTTGGATACTTTATGGTAATTTTCAGATGTTTCATGCTAGAAATGCTGTTGAAATTGGACAAACTCAAATCGCAACGACCTTTGCTAAGGCCCTTTTGGAGATGTTAATTATATAGTAGTGTTGTAGTGAAGAGCATACTAAATGAGAACAAGACCAGGCCGAGACCAGAGTAAACCGAGACCAAGACCAGGCCGAGACATTTGGGGTTTGAGACAGAGTCAAGGTTGAGACTTTCAAAAACATTATTGATCATTTTAATGATTTGATGCCAACAAACATTCTCCTGGTTCTTATGCTGAAAACAAATTACTTACAAAATTATACATAGTCAAAAGTATAGTATTTTCTTATAAGGTTTGGTTTAAAAACATTTCTGAACCAAGACAAAACTGAGTAAAATTGGATTCGAGTCCAAGAGGAAAACTGAACCCAAGACCGAGACAAGACTAAGATTGTAAAAAAAGATCTCTGAGATGCAATAACACTATTATATTCCTCACATGGTAAGGAATCCACTAAAACAAATCACTGGCCTTATCTCGCAATTATGCAGAACCCTTAAAGAAAATGCCTGGATGCAGATGGTCTTCTGAATCTACGGCAAAAAGGTATTATATTTATTACCAACCTTTCTTCATATTTTAATCAAAAACTCCATCTTTTTAACAAACTAACAAATCAATGTTGTTATCAAGAATCCTCTCAAAAAAAGCTGGGTCCATGTGGGATGTTTTGTTTTGATTTCACAGCATGGCTAACAATGCTTGAGACTCCAATAGTTTCTTCAAGCTTACACCATGGCCTCTTAATGTATCCCATATACTGCAGACTATTAGTGCAGTTTTGCCTCATACATCAGGTGAATGCAGCAGCAACATCGGTCTGTGGTGACTCTATTTTAATGAGCTGCTCCCTGATTGAACTACCAAGAATAATTTGCAGTGATTATTTTTTACCCGGTGCATAAAGCTCCCCCCAAAATCTGTTAAATTTTACACAGGAATCTCTAGGCTCCATAATCCACTTTGGTGACTGAGTGGTTGGTATTCATGTTTCATAATGACATACATAATATGCATATTGCACAAGTGAGTTGTTAATAATGCATTAATGTTAGCAGGAGGTTTACATTTGGCTGATTGGATGAGCAGCTGAAATGATGAAGACGAAACGAAGGCTGTACAGTGTGAGAACAGACCGCTATGAAGGGTGAAGGATAATGGATTGTTGTTTTTGGCTGAGCACTTGAAAATAATGTTTTGTCTCCAAGTCTTTACCATGTGTAAGAAGGTTATGTTTTCCGATGATTTGTGGTATTTTTCAAGAAAGGTTTCTGATGGGTCTATGATGGGTTTGAAACCATAAAACAACTTTCTGAACTGTGTGCCACTGAAACATTGCTGCCACAATAATACTAACCCAAGGAAGAAATTATTACTTTTAGAGTCTTACAGTCAAGATCTAGTTTTTTGTTTGTTTATTTATTTATTTATTTTACCATTGTGAGATAGAAGGGCTTTGTGGCTCAGTGAATAGAGTATTTACCCCTGAACTAAAGGATTACCAGGTCTAGTCACTGTATCATTACCACTGTGAGATAGATGCCATCTTGGAGGTTTATAACACACTGATAATAATTTGTCTCTTGGTTAATGTATTCCAATTTTTTGTGAGTTCTTTTCTTTTCAGTGCAATGATGTTAGTGGTGGAATATAACAAAATAAAAGTATTTAGTTACTTAAGTACAAATTTCATGTACCTGTACTATTTGTAGTAAATTTTACAAGGGGTACATTTACTTTTACTTCATTACATTTTAGAGCAAGCTGTACTTTTTACTCCACTAGATTTAGATTAGATTAGATTGGATTAGATTAGACTAGACTGAACTTTATTCATTTATTCATTTCACAGTTCACTTGTTCAGGCAGAATAAAGTGCAGAAAGCAAGATAATAAAGTGAGCATGTGTCACAAACAAAAAGGTGCACTATAAATTATTTACAAGGGAAAGCCAAAGCTCAAATATGTAACATTAAAAATATAAAATATAAAATTATAGTGCAAAATAGTGCAAAACAACCACAAAGCAACACATATTTACATGGTGATGGCGGAAGATGAAGAATATGATGATATTGACAGTAATGGGGGACATTGCACTAAACAGAGAAATATAAATAACTATTGCACAGTATTATGACTATAGAGACGAGCTGTACAGTCTGACAGCGGTGGGAATGAAGGACCTTTTATTTATGAGTTGGTTTAAAGTACAATATATTTTGAGTTTTGGTTTAAAATCGTGTGTTTTTGCTTTGCCCTCATTGTAGGCACAGAGTACTTAAATATAAAAGCTGCATTAAAGTAGTACTCATCAGAAATATTAGAATAATACAGACAGAAGACTTCACCAACAAATTCAACCTCTTCTGTTGCATTGGTTTCTTAATTTCATTAGTAATCAGTACAATTTTTCATCTAAATCCCTCACATTTAACACATGAATGAAAAACGTTTACTTTTTTACTTGCAAGTACATTTAAAAGTAAGTTCTTTTATAATTTTACTTAAGAGGAATTTGTAAGGTCATACTTTTACTTTTACTTGAGTACATTTTTGCTCCTTTATCTGTACTTTAACCTAAGTAAAGAAATTGAGTACTTCCTCCACCACTGCTTTATGTCATTTTTTCTGCATTTTACCTTTTGTAGCCCTGTCTTATACTGTCTATATCATGCACTGTCCATTAGTTTTATGATTCTTGGCTATTTTTAGGTTTTGATCCAATAGAGACAGAGTAATTTCATCACAGCCCACTGCTGTACTATGTCAAGCATTCAGTCCATTTCTCTACAGCACTCAGATGTGACATGTATGATCTTGAGTTACCTGTACATCCAACTCATTGCTCAATTTCATGACCATATATGTACAAAACTGCTGCGTTTCTCTCTCTTATAAGAATAGCTGTCTTTAATTTTTTTTCCTCCCACATTCTCCCGCTGCAGCTCTCCATTTTGCAGTCCATCAGTGTTGCGTCCAGAGCTTGTGTGAGAGTGGCCTGTCGCTGTGTTCGACTAGAGAAGCACTCAGAGTGGTTCTGTCAGCAGACAAAGAAACCTTTTAATCACACATGTGGTCTCCGGAGAGAGCCGCAGGAGCAGGTTCATAATGTCTGGGTCGCTGCAGGTCCTCATCTCTTATTCTTAAAGGTGAGGAACATTGTGAACATTTTTTTTCTTTTTTTGGGGGGGGGGGGCTGCGCTGGGGAAATTAAATGTGTAATAATGTACACACAGGCTCTCAATGCATCTTTCATTTTTGTCTTTGCACAGAAACAGAGAGAGCTGCTTGTGCCATTTTTCACTGTCATTTTGCATGATTTATCACCAATGAGACGGCTTCACACGGAGGACGTGTCAGGCCTGGAGAATGAGGAAAATAAATAGAAATTCTTTCATACACTGTAAAACCCAAATGTGCATCTTACTAAAATAAGTATGTTATTCTAGTTTATTAATGCTAAATTGTGAGAATTACTTCTTACAATTGACTTAAAGGCCCAATACTGAAGTTCTTTGAGAATGTGAACTAAAGTTTTGAGTCTTTTCTCCTTTCCTCTTGTATTTTATGTTGTTAAATCATCTGCTTTTCTTTTTTTCTGTCTCGGCTTTTCTTCTTTTCTGCTGTTTTGAGGTGTAAGAAGTAGTAGCCAGCGTTAGAACTGCTGTCTTTCAAAATGGGACTTGCTGCCGCCACGACTTCAATGCATAAAGAAGAGCTCGAGCTTGGACTCAAAACCAGCGGAAGTGTCCCTGATCTGGCATCGTGCCCTTTTGTTCTGAGTGTGTGATTCAGCCTCTAGATCCGCCTTTGTCAAAAAAAAAAGCTTTATAGTGAAACCCACATGAGGTCTCAGAGTCTCTTTTCAGATATGAGTTCTATAATGCTATTGAATAATTAGTTATCCTTAAAAAAACAAGGGAATAGACTTAAAAAAAAGACTTAAATATGACATTTTTTATTAGTTTGTTGTACTCACTGATTTATTTTTTACTTTCAGTAGTTTCTGCAGAAAAATGAGAATAAAAAATGAATAAATAATAACATATGCATAATTACAACCCTAGTTCTGCAAATTGTTTTTAAAATTTGAATAAAACAAAAACTAAAAGGCTAAGAAAAGGAACTATGAATGCTGAAATATAAAAGGTTTAGAGCAACATGCTAAACCCTAGCTGCTCTTCAGCTTGAAACCTATATCAGGTAAGAATGGGACCAAATTCCAACATAAAAACTCCAGAAACTCATAACCTCGATGCCCAGACTTCTTCATACTGTTGTGAAAAGAAGAGGAGATGCACATGCCCTGTCCCAACTATTGTGAGACCTGTAGCAGGCATCAAATTTGAAATGAGCTCATTTTGTGCATAAAAGTGTAAAATTTCTCAGTGTAAACATTTGTTATGTTATCTATGTTCTATTGTGAATAAAATATTGGCTTATGGGATTTGAAAGTTTTGATAGTTTTAAATGGTAAATAAATGGTCACATTTATACAGCACTTTTCTATCTCCCTGGGCACTCTAAGCACTTTACATCAAGGAACCCTTCACCCATTCACACTCACAAGCACTAACACATTCATACGCCAGTGTACTCAGACACTGGAGGCAAGGTGGGTTAAGTGTCTTGCCCAAGGACACAATACAAGGGCTCTACTAACTGAGCTGCTGCCACTAACTTTCATTTTATTCAAATTTTGTAGTAGAAAAGAATATTAACAATGTAGCTAATGTCAAATAGTAATGTTATTAATTATATTATCAGTATAATGTCATCAACCTGAATTATATGTAATAAATAAAAGTCACTTAATAAATATACAGTAAATAATAAAAAAAAAAATCAAGTAACCATTTAATAATAAGTAGTTAAGTAAAAAATATACATAAATGTAATTACAGTAAGAAATTAACTGCATTCAAGTTACCAAATGAAAATGTGTCTAAGTTTTATTAAAACAAGTTTGTGAACTTTAATAATCAGAGTAAAAACTGATTTGGGGCAAGCAGTTTCTTTGTTTGATTTGAGTTTAAAGGAATATATCAGGCTTTTATTCATATTTTTAAACCAATCTTGCTCACCTCTGGAGCAGCACAGTTTCTCTGTTTGATCTGAGCTAAGTTAAAAATGCACTGCTGATTTTTTTCCTCATTTTTGAGGAAAACTAATTATTCAGTCAATTGCACAGCATAATAGAAGTCATGTCTGAAAAAAAATGAGACTCTGAGACATCAACTGAGTTTTACTATAAAGCATTGACAGAGGGGGAACTAGAGAAGGGACTGATTTTTATTTTTTTATTTTTATTTTTTTGACCAATCACATGCTCAGAACAAAGGGGGATGGTCCCATTTGGATCAGGGACACCTTTAATTTGGTTGAGTCCAAGCTCGTGCTGGTCTTACACTGGAGTAATGGCAGCAAGGCAAACTGAAAAGATAAACAAAAAAATCAAATATATAAAAAGGAGGAGAGCTATGTTTAAACTTTTTAGTTTTTTCCCTCAGGTACTGGGCCTTTAACTTGTCACATTTTTACAGTGTATATAACATTTATGGTAATGCACAAACGCCTGCATTTATTAGGGCCCGTTACATTTGGCCCCGCGTCATTGTTGTCTGCAGCCTTATTGAAGACATGCAGCTGCTTTTCATGATGAGGCCATTTGGGTATTGTTTTTCACCACACATAATAGGCGCCATTTTTTACACTGACACGCCAATGTCTTTGTAGGCGGACCATCCTAAATTCATTCATCACCGCGGGCCGCTCCATTTGACGACCGGCTGGCATTTGGTGAGGACTGAGCGCAGGTAACTCTGGCTCCTCTTGGATTTGTCTTGGCATTATTTAGAGCAGCGGCGACATTGCACACACCTACAGAAAAGGTCAGAGAGAAAGATTGGGAACAATGGTAAATGGCTTCTTCTGTCCCATTACTTTTTACAACAATATGTTACCCATTCTGCCACACTGTTATGTATGGAGTCCAACTTAACTAAGAGGTTCTGACTTTAGTGCATCCATCACAGTGGAGGGTTTTCTAAAAGATCTGGGTTTTCTCATAGCGGCAAACTAAGAATAATGGATTACTGTGTGTGGTGGTTATTTTTTTGTAAGGTCTTTCTGGTTAGCTAAAATATAAGTCTTAGCTTGTGTTAAGAACAATTAACTTATTTTTTCACTATTAACATTGCTAACAGATAGCATTTGTAGTTTTAGGACATCCATTCCCAAAGTCTAGACTGTCGTGGCCCCCTTAAATTTCCGAAAATCCCACGGTGACCCCTAACTTTGCAACTTCCCTCTATTCAAAAGACACTCTCATGTTTTTCTCCATATATTTTTTATAAAAACATTACAAAAACACTGACTGTTAGTTAAAAAATGTTTTAAAGTAATATTTTAAAACAAGAATATAACTATAATTCATTTTAAACTAGATTTTTTCTGTGTATTTAATGGTCCTTGCAGTACCTTCATGGACCCCCAGACCCCACTTTGGGAACCACTGTTTTAAAGTTGAAAGAGGAGTTGAAAAATGCACATAAAGTAAAAATAAAATGCGTTGCCCAACTTGACGTCATGTGCCACAATTGAAAAGTAGCCGAAAAGTACATCAGTTCCTTTGCTTTGTCATTCACAGATGAGTAACAAGATTGTAAATGACATTACTTCATTATAGACCTATCATTATATTGTATTTTACAGCCAGGTTCATTAGCTAAAGCAATATTTGTACTTTTATTAACATTCACCTCAATAATTGCGTTAGCCTAAGCAGTAGTAACATCAGCACATGAGCCTAATAATGGTAAGGGTAATAACTTCTGGATCCATGGACGCCCCACATTAGAAGTTTATTAGAAGTTCATTTGGTATCAGTTTGTACAAGTTCACTTTTAATTCTCTGAAGTCCAAGGCAAATTAAACTTTAACACAGATGAGACAAACATAGGCCTTATTTAGGTCTATGTTGCCACAGGGGCCATTCCATATACTTTTATACAATTCAGTATTCACCAATTAACAGACCAAATGTAGAAATGCCAATAGTGTTTTGTGCTTTAGGTGAAAATAAGGACTCAACTTCTTTAAGCACAGCTAAGTTACATTTAAAGCTTCCATTGAAATTGACCTTGAGGATCTTTTGTTTTTGTGCTGACAGGCCTGATATTTAGTTGTGACACCATTGTGTGATTTGGTGTGGGAGTAGGTAAAGCATTAATACAGAGCTATTACTACTACCATTACTACTACTACTACTACTACTACTACTACTACTACTACTACTACTACTACAGCTATACTTGAAACCAGGAACTTGTGGTTGTGAAGGTCCTACCCTACCCACTTTGCCATCAATCATTCAAAAAGCTTTAAGAAAGTAACTTGTTCTAAGTATCTAGTTAATCTCTGTATATTTGTAGTTGGATATAATTAGGCTACACAATTTCTCTTTCCTGAACTTTTGTTTTTTTTTAAATATGGTAACTTCTTGACCCATGAACTTGCCTGACCAACATTCAAACAAGTTCATTGGCAGTTCATTTGCTATCAGCCACTTTTTAATTGTCCAAGGCAAATTAAACTTTAATAGAAAACAAGACAAAGTAAGTACTTTATTTAGGTCTATGTTGCCACAAAGACCATTCCATATACTCACAATATACCACTGTCCACAGCAGGTGAAGTGTTTTCTGTTTTAACATAAAATATGATCCCAACAACTTCATTAAGCACAGCTATAAGTTACATTTAAAGCTTCCTGCTGAAATTGACCTTGAGGATCTTTTGATTTTGTGCTACCGGTCCTGATATTTAATTTGTTAAATTAACACCAGTGTAATTTGGTGTGGGAGTGTAGTGCCTGCCATCCGTCACTGATGCATCAATACAGAGAGCTCTGAGTGAGGCGGTGGCTGATGAGGTTAGGGAGGTGTGCCCCGGTGCAGGTCTCTGTGGCGTTTGCTTTGATTTACAATCAGTTTTCAAAGACTTCAAAGCAAAAAGCCCCCCAAAAATGTTGCGGGACTGTTTCTTTGAGTGTGGCCCGTGTCCGGAGCTTGTCGGGCAAACAGAGCAAAATCAGCCGTTTTAAATGTGCTCAGTGAACAGGAACATTGTGTTTGACTTGCACTGTTCTTATCTGCCCCTTGGTACTATCCATCTCACAAACTCATTTACTCTCCACTGAAAGGCATTTTTTGTTATTAAATTATTCAAATGAAGACCGTTGCGCTGTGTGAAATAAACTTAAAGAGAATGGGTTAAGACTCCACTTTGGGCAATAATTGTAGCCGGCTATTTTCCAAAGAGAAAGCAATTTTAACCAATAGCCCTCAAACCATTAGACAGATAAAATGGAAAGAGGGCTGGTTTTGTGTGAGGGGACCTCCCCACACAGCAGGAAGATAAAACCTGAAATCATGCATGTCAAACACGGGCCTTAATAGAGCACTCCGAGGCACACTGCTCCCATTCGCTCTCTGTGTTTGGAGACATCTTGATTCTGTGATTCGACCATTTTGTTTGAGCGAGCTGGGATAGAGGGTGGGAGCTCGGACTGCAGCTGTCTGTGGACTGCCCTGCGTTTGTTTGTAGTTGTTTTAGGACAATGTTTGTAAAAAAAGAGTTTGGGATAGTTCTGTGTTGGCCTATTAATAATGGCTACAAAATATGCTATAAGCCAGTTACTTATAATGGGCTTTTGGCTTTTACTACAGGCTTTATGCTTAGCGGTATTTGTTGGGGGCTTGGTTTTGTGTTATTAAAATGTATGATTTTATTCAATTTTATTTTCGGGTCTTTTTGTGCATTTACTGAAGAGACAGACAGTAAAAAACAAAGATAAAGATTCATCAAGGCTCAAATTAAATTCAGATCACTTGTGTTATGTGGTGTGTTCTCTGCCACCAAGGCACTTCTAAAGTACATTGTGTATTTTCAGGGCGAATATTAAACAATCATATTAATCATTCACTCATTTAGATGCAGTGATTTTGTTGACATTTCATTATTACAATTGGAAGAAATTACAAATTAATGCAGCCTTCTGTTCACAAAATGGCAAGGAGTGCTAAAGCTCTTTGCATCTTTATATACACTATATCAGTGTTTCTCAACCAGGGGTACAGGGACCCCTAAGGGTATGCAAGCACTTTGCAGGGAGTACTTGGAATTGTTCCATCATTTAATAAGAAAATATTTGCAATCTTTTAATATGAAACTATTGTGAAAAACAAACAGACTCAAGTGTTGAATGACAAAAAGGAGGTTACACTGCTAAAATTATTAGTTACTTTTTATCTTAATAGCTTGATTTAAAGGGGAGTAATTCAAATTCAAATATTGATAATTATTTTTTATACATTTTTCATAGTAAATTTATTTCTTAGTAATGTAAATTTCTTTGTAATAAATTTATTAAGATTATTGTTTTTCATTTTGAGCATGAAGTATGAAATAAAATAAGTTAATTTGTATTATTGTTATTGAAAGTACATTTTCTTAGCTTGAATTTCATCTTCAAAGCAGAAAATGTAGGAGAATTAACATTTACAATAAAGTAAGTATAAAATGTTTTCTATGCTTTTTTTTTTTTTTTCAAATTACCATGTGTGAGTGAGGAGGTACTCATGATATGACAAAAAACCCAGGGCAAGACAAAAATGGTTGAGAACCACAGCACTCGACTTAAAGGAGCTAAATTATGCTTTGAAATTTTATTTTTCAAGCATGATTAAAACTTATGTACCTTATTTTCCTTGCTAGTTAACTTTTAATGATAGGTATTATAAAAATGCATGAAAATATTTTGTATCAACTTTATTGGCAGTATTTTTCTTGTCAGGAGAGTTGACAAGTCCCATTCCAATAAACAAAGTCTTTAACAGTTCAGTTAAAGTGCATTAGCTGGAAATATTGCTCATTAAATGCCTTATTTGAGTACTCAACTAAAAACACCAGCAGCTAAATCAAACTATTTCTCCAACTTCAGAGTGTGTTACCTCAGGTCTTATGTGAAGCCAAGCTAGGACCCCAAAGCTATTCAACTATTAATTAGTGATTTATAATGATGGCACTATGAATAATCCATGTTTGGGACCACAGGGGTTAGCGTAGCCGCGAGGGAGATCAACAAGCAGCCATATTGTGATTATTACCATTTTTATTTTATCACTTTATTTAGCTGGGGATTCATAACCATTGCTATGTGGCCGCTGATAACATCTGTTAGCACTGGGTTTATCAAGGATGAAGTCGGGCATAGCCAAACAGTTTAGAGAACAGTTTGTTTTTATTCTTTATCAGTCATCTTAACCTTCAACCTGCCACAGGACTGAATGACATTTCATCTGCATAGTAATGCTTGTACTCATCTTATTTATGTATGATAGCATTGTTAACATTGGAGTGTAGGAAAATATACTCTGTGTAAGTTCTGTATCAACATGATCTATAGTTTTGCAAAGTTATTGTTTAAAGTTATACTGGGTTTGCCAAAAGTGAGGCCAAAGCTCTTTGGCACAATTTCCTCTACTAAGGAAGTTTGTTTTTTTCACAGGTGTTGTTCAATTTGTATATTCTGCACAACCGCGAGACACTAACTCTGGCCACAAGGAGTCAGTAAAGACATTAAAGTAACGTTACTATTGTGTATAAAGGCTTTGTGACTCATGGATACAGAATTTACTCCTGAACTAGAAGATCACCAGTTTGAGCCCAGGCAGAGGTCTGCATATTTTGAGTGCTTCTGTTAAGCTTCATCTGGCTTTTTTCATTAAGAGCCAAATGCTGAAAACTATATACTGAGCAGGGACACTCGCTACGATCAGGGTCTGGCTGCAGCCCAAGGGGAAAGCTCCACTACCTTCACTACCGGCAGGGACAATACTCAAGTTTCTAACCTAACCATAACTAACTCTATTCTATGAATATATACAGTTTGTAGTGTTTTTAAAACATTTTTGTATTTGGCACATAAAATAACATTTTAAAAGCAACCAACAGTATCACGAGTTGAGTGGAGCTGAGTGGAGCTCCACTTTCCTCATCGGCTGTGTCAGGCTCGCAACAGGTGACAGATTTTGTCTCACCATAAAAGTCCCATTTAATTGCTCCCTTTTCACTGAGTGGTCTCCACAATCACTCACTCTCACAGATACTTTGGCTTAGGTTTTACTCTGGATGCCCTGCAATCCACATATTTAATGAATCCAGGCTTTAACCATAGTATGGATGAAGTTCTTTTTTATTTTTGGGACCACTAACCACAAATTCCCTCTTTACCTGCAGTAAAAAGTACTTAGTAGTTTGATGTGACGGATGCTGGCACGACAGTGAAATGTCCTATCACTCAGAGTGAGAATCTGTCAAAACTGGCACCTCAAGAAACCACAAAAATACATTTCACACATTTCTTTTAATATTTTTTGGCCTCTATATTTTGAGGTCAGCAGTTGCATAGTGATGCTCTAAATAAATGGTGTCTATCTACTTTTGTACGTGTCTTGCTCCAAAGGATTTGATAAATCATAAACACAATACACCTTTAGTAACCCCCTCACTGTGTCTAATCCTTTAGTCGGTACAAAATAGCAACACCCATTCTGTCTGCACCCTCAACAACATTAAGAGGTTTTATAGGGTGTTTCACATTACCATCAGAGCCAGGATTACTGCTGTGGATTAGAGGACTGACTCATGAGTGGGTAGAACAGGTAAGAAGACGGAGCCGAAGTGTTGCTATGGTTTTGGACTTGAAAGTAGTCTTTATATTTCCAGATATCAGACATGCGTGGGCCAAGTCTGCACGGTTGTCATCCACCCGACCTCTAAGCTTTATACTCACAATTCTCCGTGCGGCATTTCATCTCAAATCTCCACAATGTCTCCGGGGAAATCACAGAAGTGTTCTCTGCAAAACAGCTGTGAAAAGGATCTAAATCTGTGCTTTCTATCTGCAAATGACCGCTTTTATTATTTTAGCAAGGTCTTAATTTAAAAAGCAGCGTTGTGCCGCGAATAGTAACATTTAAGTGCAATGAATATGGAAGTGCCTAATTACTTTTTTCATCTTGTTCAAGTGTTGTTTCGTCTCACGGCAGAGAGTGGGAGCGAGTCTCTCATACCAATATGGCTGCTGCAGTGATGGTGTGAAGGTTTCTGGGACATACACATCTGGTATAACATTATGATCATTGACAGGTAAGAGAATAACGCAGAATATCTCTTCATTGTGGTTGGGAAATAGACAGCAAGTGAACATAACATACACAAAATCAAAGTTCCTGTGTAAAACGGGCAAGCCAGAAGCAAGAAGATTCAATTCAATTTAGATTTATTTGTATAGCCCAGTATCACAACAAAAGTCGCCTCAAAGGGCTTCACAACAGTTGATCAAACATAAACACACAAGCAGACAACACAAACAATAACTACACTAAACAGACCCAGGACACTCCTGTCCTTAGACCCTCCTTCTTGGTAAGGAAAAACTCCTTAAAAAAAAAAAAAACAGCTGCAGGAAAAAAGAAGAAACCTTATGGAGCCCAACTGAAGGAGAGATCCTCTCCCAGGACGGACAGGCAATGAAGAAGGTGCCAAATTGTGATGGCTACACATCTTTGTCAGAGCATCTCCAAAAACTGCAGCTCTTGTGGGGAGTTCCCTGTCTGCAGTGGACAAAAAAGTGTCCAGCTGGCGATATTCCAGCTTCCTTCCACCGTCTAATGACCTGAATGCGTTGGAAGAATTTGTGAATGTAAAGTGCCTATAGTGAATAAATGTAAGAGTGAATAGTTGTCTGTTAATGTATGTCCTGAAACTACCTTGCCATTGTCCAGGGAGTGCCCTCCTTTGGCCCAACACTGGGATAGGCTCCATCCACCTGCAACGTGCCATACAGTTTGTTACAGAACAGCAACAGGTCTCAGAAAATATACATTTTATAAGTAAAAATAAGTGACATTTGTAACTTAGTCATGCATTCAAAAACACAACTGCATCCACATACGTCACCATCTTCTCTCCAAATCTGCTGAAGGAGTTGTTGAGCCTTTAATTAAAACCAAAGCCATTCAAATCAAATCTGATTCATTTCAGTTCACGAACTTCGAAAGTGCTGCGCAGCTCAAAGTGCTGTGTGCTTGAAATTCATAAATCAGTCAATACCCAACGATCTTTGAACAAAATCTCCACTCATCCAGCTCCTCTGATAGGATCAAGTTTGGATGTGGTCCGGCGTGAACTGTGTGTGAATTTAATGAGGACTAAGAAACTTTTGAACTATTAAAAATGATAAATGCAAGAAAATGTTTCTTTATCTGTAAGTGTTCGCAATACAGTTGTTTAGACACACAGCATGTTGCAGAATTACTTTACACACCTCCTTAGTACTGTATGATCTTTGTACTGCCCACCTCTGCATTAGGTACATTCTTGACGTAGTGTAAATGAAAAGGATTTTCACCTGTCTTCACTCTCCTGAGTCATCACTTTAAGCTCTCACCTTTGCAGTACAAAATGTCACTGATATTCAATCATTTTCTTCTTTGTAGAACATTTACTGCAATAGAAATGATCATATTTTGTTGATTGTCGATTTTTGTTGGTAGGTTTTTTGGTTAGTCTAAATTAAAAAAGTGATGGCCAAATTTGAAAGAAGTTAAGGAAAGGTCAGTAATGATACACAAAGGAAATTATTGTTATATTTGGGATCTGGAACACAGTCTGGTGCCTGGATTTTTTGGTCTGTACCATTGTGAGAAAAGTCCAAGATATAAGATATAAAAACAAGGGGTCAATCTAGAAATAAGTAATTAGTTTGGGATTATTTACCATTGTAAGAAACAATCCCATCAGGGGTCACAAGCCATGTACCCTTTGTGCTGGCCCTAAGCCCGGAAAAATGGAGAGAGTTGTGTGAGGAAGGGCATAAAACTTAGGACAAAACATCAATCAAATCAATAGAGGCAAACAGGATCACAGGAGGCAAATGATTTGCTGAGGTGACCCCAGGAAGAAAAAGCTGAGAGGAAATAAAATTTACTATTGTGACACATCAATAGATAGAGCATTTACTCTTCAATTACAAGACCCCTGATTCAAGATTGGGGCTGAGCACTCCTCCGGAGCTCTTCTAATTCTTCCTTTGTATTCTTTTTGTAATGAATGTGTTATATTAAATGTGTGATGCGCAGCAGCCAACAGTGGTGTTAACCTAGATCCACGTCATAGTCTTGCACCGCATGTCAATGTCATCAGGTTATTTTAGGTCTAGAAGCAGCTCAATAAGTCTTAAGCACTCAGAATGATTAGTTATAGCAGAAGCTGAAATGGTGCCCAAGGGTTAAAGCCCAGTTTTAATGTAGTTCAGACATTAGTGAGTTTCTCTGTTGGGCCTTATTCCAAAAAGACAATTTAAGAGAATTACTGGAGGCGCATTAAATTGTCAACATATCCACTCTATCAATGAGGACTATGGAAAAGACAGGAAAAACCAGTCCACACAACAGAGCTGTTTTAATTGGCTGCTTGTGAATATCCTAAATTAACTCTATCTGACTCGAAAAGGGGCAACTAAAGTGACTGTGAAAATAGTCTTTAAAGGTGGGCTTTTGTGCAGGGCTACATACCTTGCATTTCTATTTTGTTTATGCACAGTCAAGTGTATACTGCGTGGGCTCTGGATTCACGGCATAATAGCAGCGCTCTCTCTTGATTCCATTTGAGTACTTTAACAAAAAGCACAATAATTGTTTTTGCTTTGAAAAGGTGAGAAGAAGAGGGAAAAGTGGGTTTATTTGGTTCGGCAAATTCACGTCACTGCACATCTGCTTCTAAGCAACGCTGTCATTATTTCCTAATCACCGATGACATCCACTTAGAGGCATATGGGGCGTTTAGTTGAGTAATCGCTTAAAGTGTTGTTCACTTTAGCTGAAAAAACTTCTGTGTACTTGCAAATACACACATTGGCTCATTAACATTTAGTTTTTTTTTGTTTTTTTTTACTTCAAGAGACTACACTGAATGGGTTTTCATGTTAAGTGAGATACATCAATGAATAAGAATCATTATGACCACCTGCCTAATATGCACTCCAATACGGAGCAAACTTGTCTATGAAATGTTGTTGTAGATCTACAGCTCAACTATTGAAGTAACCAAAATTGCTCAATATTTTGGTCAGCGAAAGTTTTAACCCTGTGTAATTGAATATTCTTTGTATATTTGATGTTTCGGAGTTGGGTTACAGATTTTGGCAGTGTGTCTTGGCAGAGGTCACATCTGATATTCAATTCATCCAGTGAGTTGGCAGCTGATGTACAGTGAGTCATTTAAAAAGTTAGACTGGGATCAGACCTTTGCAGAGGAACTGCAGACTCCAGGTCCCACAGGCGCATTATGGCAACTCTGAGAATATTCCTCTTTTGTTGTAGCCAGTTTATTAAATAGAAATAGAAATAGAAATTGGATAATAGTGTACAACAGCAAATGGTATCGTTATGCTTGCTTTTATGTTGACACACGAATTACTGCAAGTCAAAGACTAAGAGGAGAGGAAAGATTTAGTAATGTTTTGGTCACAGCATTACACAAGTATGACTTTATCACTCCACAATAATGCTAACTTTTAAATACAGCTAAAAAGTTTTTTTTTTCTCTTGCCCTCACTGCAATGCCATATATAGTGTGAAGAATGAATGAACACAGGTCAATAGTATAATTCATGATGCAGTGTGAGCAGTGAAAAGGATCACTGCAGCCATATTGGCCTGGCTGATAAACTACAATGCTTTCGACAGCTGAGTTTGTTTTTGCTAGCATTGTTTGTTTGAAAAAAAAAAATAAAAATGAGCCAAGAAACAAATGTTGTTGGTGTGGATCTACATCACCATTTTGATCCTAGATTTTTTCTTTGTTATTACGAGAAATTATATGAAATTTTGTCTGTTAACAACATAACCCTAATATTCAGCCAGTTTAGTAAGTGACCACAGTATTGCTCAGTCAGTGGAGCACAAGGTCAGGGGTTCAAATCCCAGCTGGCAAAAAGATACCAAATACAGCTACAAAGTGTAATAAATTATTACTTAAAAAAATGATTATGTTGCTTGGCAGAGGTCTGTGCTCTCATAGTGTTTCTAGTTTTCATCAGGCTACAGGCCAATATTTCTTGTTCTGGCATGAAAATAACAAAGTACGCATAAATCGCACCGCTATTATTTTTCTACAAAATAAATTAGCCTTAAGATTTTGACCATACAAAAAAATATTTAGACTTGCCATCGGAAGCACACATCCTATTCTGATCTATTGCCTAATGTTTCAGTGTAGAGTTAATAATGACGCCATCTTGGTAGCTGGAAGCTGCAGGCTATTATCATCTCTTCAAAACACTTGTACCACTTGTACTTGAGGCAGAATTATTCTCTGACATTTTAAAGATGCAAGTGTGGACATTTACATGACAAGACTGGACTGTGTCCTCCGACTTGTGTTTCTTTCATTTCCGCTCTTTTGAATCGTCGAATACAGAGCCTTCATTTATGTGTGAATTATTGAGTATTTCTGAGAGTCTGGTTATGTATGCAGCTCTTTTGATGGCCACTATTCGTCAACAGAGAAAGGGCACATAAGTGTTTTTAATTAAAGCCCTGGGCCTCCTCTAATCTCAAAGCCACATGTTGCTGAAAAATTATATATAAAATTTTCAGCTCCTAATGAAATTCAATGTAAAGGTGTCTATCAAAGACATGCAAACGCGTGGCCTTTTTTCCATATTATGTGGGTGTGAGGGGAACGGGCTGCAGTTAAAAGTTGATGAAAGTCTGTGATGTGGGGAAACTGGGCTCTTTTTGATGAAATTTTCATAAAATGTCAGTAATGGGCTAAGGAACAAATGAGTCATTTTTTAGCGTGGCTCTGGGACATCATCTGGATCCTGGAAGTTTTTAAAGAATCCTGTTCTATACTATTGCAAGATAGGACCTAACTCTAGCTACAAAGGGTCAGTCAATTATTACAAATGATTACTTTTGGTATGGATTACTGTGAGACTGGTTTAAGTACTTACCCCCGAATTAGAAGATAGCTGTGTCAAGTCTTATTCTGGGTAAATTCATACCATATAATGAAAAATAGCTGTGAGCCATCAATTGAAACAGAGAGTTTTATGGATAAATGAATAAGAGCAGAGTGGTTGTAGAGGACTTATGGACAGGCCAGTGTTTCCTTGAGTGGGCTGGGTTTGTGGGTGAGGCGGAGGTTCCTGCAACCATGCATTCTGAAGCCTCAGAAAGGCAGCGCCAGAAAATAGAGGATGCGGAAATAAAGCAAAACACAGCTCCAGAAAGCTCTAGAAAGCTTAAAAAAGTTGATTTTGCATAATATTGCTCTTTTAAAAAGTTCATATGCCTTAAATAAAGTGTGGTTTTCTTCATAAAATCATCATACAATTCATAAAACATACATCAAAGTTTCAAAATATAAGTTTTATATGCAGGTATTTGAAGTGCAGAAGGTAAGATGGTGATTTTGTTGGACTAACCTCACACAATCTGAGTTTATCAGCACATTCAGACAAGACGAAATATGCAATAAGTGAAGTGAGGAGGTCAGTGAGACAAGGAGGTGCAAGACCAAGCCCAGACTGCTCCAAGTGTTAGAACTGCTTACGACCACACTACTGTATAGATGAGCACTCATGATTCGAGTCAACTTACTTAACTGTAATGATCTTCTAATACTAAAGATGCTTTATCCCTTTAATCTGAAAAGGCTTGTTGTCTTGCCAGCTGCAAAATTAGATGACATTTTTCTCTTGTAATTGCATGTGCTGACAACATAAACGCCATTACTTCTCATTTAGATGGACAAATATTTGGGCAACTGTGTGTGCGCAGAGACCCGGGGACCAATAAAGCAATCCAAATTAAATATAGTTTCCACAAATGCAGTGGCAGGGGACGGCTGAAATCCGATTAACATCCAAGGCAAAATGAGGAGCCCTGAAACACATGACAGCCTTTACTGGAAGCTAAATGTGTTTATTATTTTCTATGTTTCTTTATTAGACACACAAGAACTACAAGAGGATCTCCATTTTGTAACCACGAGGGGCAGATGAAACACTGACAACATGAAAACGCTTGGAGCTTTTCAAAAAGTGAGAGTCATCTTCTGGTAATTTTCACCCACTCATTGGAGGCATAACTTAATAAAAGCATGCGTGCATAGTTACACCAAATATGCTGGAAAATATATGGCACATTTTGGCTCATAACAAACTCGAATCACTCGATTATGATGAGCCTTATTGCCCCAGCATACAGCTACACAGCCCAAGGGTTAAAATAATTACACTGCTTTATGGGACAAGTTATCTGTCTTCGGCTGAGCACATGACACAAATACGAATCTCAAGTTTATTTCTTCATGGTTCATATAGATGAAAAATGGATAAATGCCCTCGTTTCAAAAACTAGAACAAAACAACACAGGCTGAGATGACAAACATCGCAAAAGACTAATATCCTAGAACTGTCCTAATGTCCTTCATGGTTTTAGATGAGGCCCATCAGCAGCTCACTGAGAGCTTTTACTAACCACTGTAAATGTAGGCTATTGAGTTGCAAACTGGAGATGCAGAAGATGATGGCCAATCGTTAGATTTTAGCACGGTGTGGGCCTTATGCAATGCTTTGTTGCCTGATAATATTATTTTTTTTATTTTGTTAATTTGTTTGGTGCAGGAAAACATATAACAAAATACTTTTTTTTTCAATTGTAATCAAAGGGGGTTCCAAAATAGTGTTTTGAATGGAAGTATATGGTACACAAATTTCAACTAACAGTATGAATGTAACTTTTTATTCAACCAGACATAAAAGCAAATCAAATAATGCACAAAAGTAAATCTTCTTACAAATTATTGAGATTGGTCAGCCAGTCAGATTGAATACAATCCAAGTCAAATCTGTTTTTATATTACTGAGTTTTAGTGTATTTTAAAAACTTAAAAAAAACAACAACAACAACTTGGATTTAGAAAGAAATTTAGAGGTAATTAAAATATGGTAGTTTTGTGAATTTTTCAAATTCTCTTTAATTTTGCAAATTAGTTTGCTGCAGGAAAATGGGAAATAAAGAGACAAAATACTTTTTTGCATTTGTTTTTTTTGGGGGGGGGTCAAAAAAGTGTTTTGAATGGAAGCCTATGGAACACAAATTTCCACTAACAGTACAAACATAACTTTTTTTAATTCAATCTGACATTACACAAAAACTAATAATGCACCAAAGTCAGTCCTCTCACTGATTATTGAGATATTTAGGCCAGTCCTACTGATAACAGTAAAAGCCAAATTTCTTTTTATAATATGGAGTCATAGTGTATTTCTTATAAAAATGGCCAGTTGTATATGTCAAAACTAGCTCAAGGGTTAATTTTTGATGATGATTAATAAAATTATTATATAAATCTATTAGGAACCCCCTCATAAAAAAAAAAAAAAAAAAAAAAAAAAAATTTGGTGAAAATATTTATTTTTGATCATTTTATTTCAGTTTAAATAACATATCTTACAAGTCTTGTAGCAACAGTACAAAGGTAACTTTTTTGAATCAGGGCATAAGGGTTAACTATTATCATATAAGATGTATTTATCAAACTAATGCTTGAGCTCTTTTCATATTTTCACAATATCTCAAATCTCTGCGTCTGTTGTAGATGGCTGTTGACTATAAACTGAACTCCTGAAAGTTGCTTGGCTAATAACGACACGCTTGTCAGTGAGAAAGGTTAAATTAAAATGGTACTTTCTGACCTTTTCACCACAAGAATCTTTCCATGTTTCCATGTGCCCATTTGATATTCACAGGACATTTTCACTCACAGGAGGTCACAGAGGTGACAGGGCTGCTGAATGGGAAAGCATTTCACATGACAATTTTATCACCTCCAAACAGTTTTTTTTTTTTTTTTTTTGTCATTTAAATTCATCTTTGTGATAAACTTTGCTCAATTACTATTCACAGTGTGTGACAAAGTGATAAGCATATTCTTTGACTGCGTTTCATGAGTCAAAATAGGCTTTCATCATCCCAGATTTAGTCACCTCAAATACATACTCGATGGAACACTTTGGTTACTCATCACCGCCGTCGTCCTTGGGAAGTATGTGACCTTCTCGTCAACGCAACAAGAGCTCCACATCTGAACAACCAGTGTCCCACTGACTCACAATCCAGCAGCGGACACACACAGATCAAACTGTGCTTGCTGAAGTTGATGTCAGAACAAAGACACTTGACTCTGCTGTGTTTCAGTTTTATAATTAAATATGTAATAAACCCTAAAATAAACTTAGCCTGCTTGCATAAATTAAATGTTAAAATACACTAATTCACAAGGACGTTCTTTGGCTTAAGTGGTATATTATGGATTATAATTAGTAGGTTTTATTTATCATGAAAGGTTTAATGGATTGTTGCCATGGTAACACAACACCCAGTTCTGTATGTGCTGCATTCATTGGAAAACCTCGGAGTGACATTATAATAATATATATTATACAGTATATTGTAGCGTGCTGTTACTGCGGCCCGCATGTGTTGCGGAGTTGATCATGTGACGCTAGGATACATGGGTAATGTTCATGTTCAGCTAAATAAGCTCTAAGTGTTGTAGCTGCCGGTTTAAATGTTTGTAATGGCATACAACTACATTAGTTAATGTTCTTGTGCTATTCCTGCCTGATGTTATTGTTGTCATACAGTTATTAGCCTAGGGTGAATAGTGGCAAGTGGTGTCACCATGACTGAGATGTCAGTGTTGATTAATGACCTGCTGAACTCTTCATGCTTCTGGGGTGATTGTAAGCTTACCAATAAAACAGCCTTCTTGTTGTCGCGCCGTGAATGGGGTGTGAGAAGAGCAACTGAATATTTCCCATGTGACTTTATTGACCATTAAACGTCACAGTATTATATTGGGGCCCACCTGACTTTCCAGCCTTGAGGGTTGACATTTATAACTCAGAGCATGAAAATTCCAACTTCCTAGGACAACTTGAATGCAGCATTATACTTCATTAAAGCAGAACATTTCACTCATTTCTTCGATGTTCTGGTCGCTTTTTTCTCTAGGAGCTCCGCCTATTGTACTCTAGTCTTTATTGACTTATTTTACTTATATGATGTTTTATTTCTGTTACATTTTAGTGCATGTATTGTTTTTTTTACACTGCTCTATTTTGCTTTTTTTATTGGGATCAAAGCCTGTGAAGTTGTTTGGACACACTGTTAAAAAAAAAAAAAAAAAGGCTGCAAAAACTCAAAAACTCAACACAACGAGATCCCTCAAAATTTTTGAGTTTTGGGGCCGACTAAAAATCTCAAGTTTTCAAGTATTTTTTGTTTCTTTCACAGTGGACACATTTACTATTATTTTAAATTTGTGAGAATATTCATAGACATGTTATTAAAGCTCAGCCCTAGTGTCTGGGGAAATCTCTGCTTTCCTGACCATCTGAACCCATTCACTTTGCAATGTGAAGTGGGACTGAAATCCTCTCTTGACTCAAGATGACCCTCGATCCTTCTGGCTAATCATAACAATTTAGTTACAGCTTTCTAGGCTTTAATGCTTTGCTTATTTAGTTGTTGTTTTTTAACTGCATTAATATATACTGTATATCATTGCTTTGCCACCTGTTTTCTGATGGAACAGGTTTCAGATAGACTATTTTAGAAAAGTTAAAGACTGTAGTTTAATTCAAAGTTTTTTTTTAGCTTTTCCCTTGGCTACAGCAACTCATCTGCCTCCTACTGCTCTGTGAATCAGCATAGGTTTTACGCCAGATGCCCTTCCTGAATCTATATAATTTCACTTTTTGAAAAGAACGAGTGAAATAATTAACTTTTCTACAATATTTGAATGTATTGATGTGCGCCTGTATTTTGAATGAAAAAGCCATCTGTGCCACCAACTTTAATGATTTATTGATCTAAAAACTGGATATAACGCAGACCTGTGCCTTTGAAAATGCAATCACATCCATATTTCCCACTCCATCTGCTGTGTTCATGTGCCAGCTCTCGTACTCATACTGTAGACTCTGGCTTTCTGCATACACAATGTTTCATGGCTGAGAACTTTTCTCTTTAGTTTGAATGGACACAGAGCCAGTTTTCTGTCAGAGCTCTTCTCTCCTCACACGCAGCTCTGAAAGAAACATCAGAGCCAGCAGCACATTTCACTAATAATGTAAATTCTGTGGCTAATTGGCAGCACACCAGCTGTTTCTCATCAAAATAATGAGTCTGTATTTCTTTATGGGAGCATTATCTGTCTCATGTACACACGGAAAAGCCTCACTGACTCTGACTCTGTGTGTTCTCACTCAAGAGCCAGTGGCCAGGGCTGGAAAGTAACCAGATACTACATTTACTCAACTCATTTACTTAAAGCTAAACTACCTGATCTTGCATTCAAGTGGCGAGAATAAAGTACTGCAACTTTCCAGTTTGCCCCCTCCCTCTTCCCTTACTCCTCTTACACTTCTCATGCATGCTCTGTGCATATAAAGTACATAAACCAATTACTAGCTACTATATTCTAACAAGATTTTACCATTTCTTACCTGTCAAGAAGTAAAAAAGATAGCTCTGCATCCAGTTTTAGACTAATGCGATCTCAAAGCTCTCTATACTCTCATTTTATTTCTTCTCACGTTTGATAAACACTTTCCTTCTGTCTCCTCTGTCTCCGGTTTTCTTTTTTTGGGCTGTTTTGCTGTGTAAGCTGTAGTAGCTAGGGCTGGAATAGGTGCCTTGCCATTCAGGTTAGCAGCTGCCATTGCTTCCGTATAGACCGTTCTCAGTCACGTGACTTGGTTTGTTGGCACTGCCATTTTGGATGGCAAAAAGCCGAGGTAGCTGGCTAGCGATTAGCAATCATGCATAGAAATTGAGTTCATATTTACCACTTTCTACACCGTTTCAATACTTAACATTAAGTGTTCAGGTCAGACAGCGATATTTAGAGAAATGTTCACTTGTCGATGTTTAAGACCCATATGATGTCAAAATCACAGTTTTCCAGCCTTCAACACACAATCTGCTTTGGAATACCACAACGTTTACAATTATTTAGTCAATCAATCAACAATCTCACTTCATAGGGGCACATTTGAAAGCTTACAAGAGGCAGAGAGCTCTTTAGAGGCATAACAATATTTTGTTGCAGGATGGGTGCTCTAAAACAACTGTTGTCCATGTGTGTAGGCAGATGACGCAGATTAGTGAAAAGGCAATAAAAATACTTAAATAAAGTAGGCTTTCCGCGGAGGTTTACAAGTCTAAAATTCTAAATAAAAATTTAAGGCCTTAAAAACTCACAGATTTGGTGAGATATGGAGTATTAAGATTCACATATATGTTTAACCTCATTCAATCTAGCGGCGACCAGATTCAGAAAGAAACTGCGCGAAAACATAATTTGCATTGTTATTATTTTGTCAATAGAGGCATGATATACAACATTAGAAAGCTTATGTTCTGTACAAAATGGGAATTAAGTTAACTTTATGCTTAAAATAGGACATATTTGTAATTAATGACAATTCCTCAGTATGCCCAAATCGAAAAAACAGACTTTTTACCTTTGAACACTGGTTATGTCCAAAACCAGTCAAATCCAGGATAAATAACACTCAATCAGTTCGTATAAATCCACAAGTAAATATCAAGATATATTTCCATAAAAGTATTCCATGTTGTGAAAATAATCCTGTAATCGCCATATCCTCAGGCAGAAAAGAACAAATACCAAGCTGTCCTGAACATTGTATTTTCTTTTTCTCCCCAGTTTGCTAAATGTCCATGAAAACATATTTACCCTGCTAATAAACCTGAGCACACAGTAAGATCAACGCTAACTGACTTCAGATCGGTTTTTACTTTATTTGATGATTACAGCAGGAACGATCTTTTATGTGACTTTTTAAAGAATAAACTATGTCAAACAGTGCAACATTAACTTTTTTACTTCAAAAGACAGCTGGTAGATGCTATCACAGATATAGGACACATTAAACTATTTTTGATGAGTAAAACAAATTTAATTTGTTAGGCTAACAGACAGCAGGACGGATCCAAATCGGGCCGTGACAACCGGCTTTTGCCATCCAACATGGCGGCTCCGTGGAAATCACGTGATCAGATGATGCTGGCTGAGAAGGGTCTATACAACTGTGCACGTGCTTGGGCTCTACCTATAAATGTGTCTCTGATCTGAGTGGGAGGAACTTCACTTTTTCCAAGCCAGTGTTTGGCTACACATTTTTTTATTTTTATTTTTTTACAAATGGGTTCATATAGGCTGTACTGATGACTGAAAAAATGCATCTATGGAATTCATTGCAAAATGGCTCATGTACTTAAGGTTTAAGTGCAATTATAGGGGAAAAAAATTATTTCTGAGAAGGGCCATACACAGGATTTTAGAAATACTGAAGTTTGTCAGGGCAATAGAACATGTGACAAAATAATTTTACCTAAATGTCTTTGTATTGCAATCTGCATTTTCATTTGGGGCCACTGCAAGGCTGAAGAACATATGGGGTGCACCCTGTCTCAAGTCTATAGTTGCCCTGAGTCAAGTGTCCCTAAAAGTGGGTAGCGGTTGTAGCAGTAGTAGTGGTAGCAAGTACAGTACTAGTAGCAGTAGTAGTACTAATAGTAGTAACAGTGGCATTAATACGAGTAGTAATAGTAGATGTGAGGTATACTTTTTGTTCCCTCAATGCCACTGGGACAAGGAGCAGTGGGCAACCGCAGGGCAGCATCCAAGGACCCATCTCCAGATCCTGGTCAGGAGCACCTAACTGGAGGATTTAGCCTATTGTACGTATTTTAGGTGGACCAGAGGACCCAGAAGAAAACCCACCCAGACATGAGGAGAACATGCAAACTCCACACAGAAAGGCCCCACACAGTACTGGAATATTATTAGTTTGGAGTAACAGTACTTTTACATGAGTGCCTGTAGCCTCATATGTGATCTGGTCTGAACCTGCCTGCTGTCTTTGGCACTGTTATCACCAACAGTCAGCTGTAGATGGACTTGCACTATATTCATTTCCTCTCTTTGTTGGTCAAGACAATATGGACTCCTCGTACCTCCTCCACTGTCTCTGCACATCTTTATGCCCCGCTGCACAGTTTGATTGTCTGTAGATGAGGGGAGACTGATGGAGTCCTTTTCTGTGCACGTGCATATCAGTGTAAGGTTTAAGAGCCGCCACTCGAGCACAGTTTATTAATGATTTCTGGGACTTCATACCTCCTGTATGCACTGTGCAATATTTAAGGTTAATAGGCATTGTATTATTCAGGCTGGAAGCAGGCAGCAGCTACTGGTCAGTCACTAAAGACTGAATAAGGAAGCTGCAGGTTTGGGCTTGAATGGCAGCTTGTTCAATTAAATGCATTTAAAGAGATTTACATTAGTTTTATTGAAAAAAACAAGTTTTAAATTAAGCTTTTACACTCTTTCTACTTTCTACTGTCACATACTAAATCACATCAGTGGTCATAAATACTGAGTGATATTTAAGACAATATCTATATTAGTTTGTAGGGTAGGCCTTCACATAAATTCACCAATGAATAATAGGGTATTCAACATCAACAGTAAATGTATGCAATGTTTTTTATTTTTTTTTGTTTTATTTAATAGTATACTGTGATAATAATCTGTGAAAAAAACAAAGCTTTGTAATCTATGGGTTGTATTATCAAGTTCCCTTTGATTGGTCTACATTAGGGGGTTCTCAAGGGTTTCTAGTGGTACTCGGGAGTCTTTTGTAAAATATATCTTGATTTTGTTTCATTTAGAGCCAATTTCATTCCTGTTTTAGCTTTATCTGTGTCGTCCATTTTGACCTGGTTTTGACCTGGTTTTGTCCTTGTTTAGTCCTGCTTTAGACCGAGTTTAGCCCTGATATAGTGCTGTGTTACAGAATACTCAAGATTTAGGCTCATTTTAGTCCATCACATTTGGTACTTGGAAAGCCAAATATTTTTTGAGGTGGTACTTGGTGTTAAAACTTCAGAGAATCATTGGTCTACATCAGGAGGATCCAAACTTTTTCCAAAGAGGGCCATATTTGAAGATGTGCAGTCCAAGGGCTGACAGCATGGGCATAGGTTTGCGTATGGACCATAGGGACATGTCCCTACCAAAATTTCAGGCCGACCAAATTGTCCCTACCAATCACAAGTTGAAATAGCTAAATATTACTGCATTTCTGAACAGGCGTGACTAAGACGCGAGGGGTCCTTGTCTCTTACTACAGTTACAGAGTACACTGATCTGACTGAGACAGCGGCAGATTTAAATGCGCTAGAAAGAACTGAAAACTGCTCAAAAAAAGCGAACTCCAGCTCAGATTTACACCTGCGAGATTACAGAGAGGCAGCTGCTTTTATCTGAACAGCTCTTTCAGTGTCCCGACTTTAGAGCCTCTTTAAACTGGGCTGAAGTTTTCTCCAAGCCAGGACTATGGACTATAACAGTTATCAAATATGGATTGTTCCTGTTTTATATCAAGATGAAAAGAATCTGCGTGAAGACGTCTGTGTGGCGAGTTTTGGAAACGTTTGTCCTGGCGCTACTTCTCTAGCTTTGGCTTTTAGCATCTGTCAGCTTCATCAAACCACAGCCCACAAACACTGTTCTCTGAATTAATATGGACTTTACACAGCAGAAGTCTCTTATGTCACAATTTCTGACCTCACTTTACTCGAGAACAAGGCGTGAATTGACAGAGTTTTTGTGCATATTAATTAGCCGCTAATATGCACATTTATCCAGTATTATTGATGCACTCCATTGCATCGTTCGCTTAACGTTAACGTTAATATTAATTCTGTGGACCCCGAGCAATTTTAGTTGCTGACCCCTAAATACTCCAAGATACAGGCAACAACATCTGTTAAGTTAAACATTTTCTGGGGGAGACCCCCAGACCCCCCTGTTTCAATATGTAAAAATACATTGTAAAATCTTTATTGTCAGTTGTATTTTTTCCAGCGAGCCTACAATTACCATGAGCATGCCTGTGTGCTATGGTGAAAAACTCAGATCAGCAAAGAAATATTACTTCCCCCAACCTATAGTTGTAGGCTTGACTGACAGCAGCGTGTTGAAACAACTATCAAAACTGACACCAAACCTATGCCCTTGGCCGACAGTCCCACCTTATGTTTTGAGGATCTGAAATCACATCAAGGATAAATTGAATACACACTGTTTTATAAGTTATTTGTTTTCAAAAGCCATTAGCAAGTTATTTATTTTCTTTGACAACAAAATCTAAAACAACTCCAAACAAAATATAATCTTTGAACATAAAAAACATCCTCTGGGTAGTATATGTTTAGCTCAGGCTGATTTTAATGCTTACTAATGACTAATGAATTTGTGATACTACAAAACGTAGTGAACTGAGAAAACACAAGGCAGAGAGTTGTAGATGAGATACACAAATGTACAGATAAAGCCACTGACACATTGTACGGAAGTCCTGGTGGGCCATAAGTCATACATTTTGTCATGGAGGTTGAGGGCCATCTGAAACCTCAAACTGTGCCACAAATGGCCCCCAGGCCGAACTTTGGACATCCCTGGTCTACATCATTTGTCAACACAGAATTGATAGCTGCTGCTTAAAGAGAAAGTTGATAATTCAGGGCTGTCTTGGTCTGGAAACAGCACACAAAGAAAAACATGCACAGAAAAATGGGACCAAAGAGAAATGAAGATACATATCATCCACGTATTCATACAAGGTGAAAGTAACTGTGGGATGGCAGAGGTTTAAGGTAAGCTCAACTTGTTATTTTGATGCCATGTATTAGTACTGCAATAGTTTATTAATCCAGTTTTATATTTTTAATTTGTTTTTATTCCATAATAGCTAAAACAATAGCTACACTGTTGTTTTATTGGACAGATAAAAACATAATAATAATAATAATAATAATAATAATAATAATAATAATAATAATAATAATAATAATAATAAGTTTATTTATAGAGCACTTTTCAAAACAAAGTGCTTTACACAGTTAAAGAAAAAAAAATACAATAAAATAAAAATAAAACCAAACACAATAAAACAAGCTAAAAACAAACTAATTAAAAAATGCAAGTCCTTAAAAGTATGTTTTCAGTTTAGATATAAAAGGAGACACTGAGTTGGCCTCAGCTCTTCAGGCAAAGAGCTCCACAGTTTTAGGGACACTGACAGCAAAGACTCGATCTCCTCTGGTGAGGAGTCAGGAGGGGAAACAGTGAGGAGGGTTTTACCAGAGGAGCATAGGCAGCCACCAGGAACATATGAGGAAAGTAAATCACAGATGTAAGAGGGATCAAGACCATTCAGGGCTTTAAAAATGATTAGTAAAATTTTACAATCAATTCTAAAATGAACTGGTAACCAGTGAAGGGAAGCTAAAATGGGAGTTATATTCTCTTGTCTCTTGGAGCCAGTTAAAAGCCTTGCAGCTGAGTTCTGAACTGGCTGTAAACGCCTAATAGTTTTCTGGCTTCGACCTGAATAAACGCATTACAGTAGTCAAGTCGACTGGAGACAAGTGCATGAATGACTTTCACAAGGTCAGCACAGGAGAGGAAATGTTTAATTTTAGCGATGTTTCTAATATGTAGAAACATGACTGCATAACCTTTGTAATTTAAAAGTCAAAGTTCTTGGCTGTTGGACTTGATCACTAATAAAAAGGTCAGGTCTGGTTCAAGAATAGTAGAGGAGATGGAAAAATGAACAGACAAACTTATCGTTTGAAGGACATTTTTGATCAGATCTGTGTCTGCACTCTCTGTAATCTCAGCCCATGCCACAACTGGCCCCTGCACTTGGAACATGATTTACAAGTGCATGTGTTTGAGCAGTGAAACATTATACTGCATAGATTCAGGGCACACAGAATGAAATATTTAAATGTACCTTCAAGTTAGGCTTCACCAAACATCTTGTTTCTGTAGCACATCATTTAAATATAAACTGAACATGTATTAGCAAAGGACTTAGAAATGTGATTAAGATTTCCACATTCATGTTGGAAAATGCTTTTACATACAGCACATAAACCCACTTTGACAGTTTCCATAAGCTCAGTAGATCGTAAACGGTCTCGTCATCCCCTCGAGTTTTCATGTGAGATTAGATGAATTTCAAGACTCCATTAAAAGCACTCAGGGATAATTTTCTGTTACAGCTCACTGCAGTGGCTTTCGGCTCTGATGTAGGTTAAGAGACACAACGGCGAGATTTCACAGCTCCTAATAAGATTATTGTCACAACATATGTGGCTACATGCTTCCAAATGTGTCTCTGCCTGGTCCTGAAATAGAAATCATTTGCATCTACAGTACATTTGCTTATGAGACACTGTTATTGTTGCCTTCTGTAATGGCACAAACCTAATCACAAAAAAGTTGTGACACTGTGTAAAATGCATAGCTAAAATTGAATACAATCATTTACAAATCCAACAAAAGCATATTTTCTTCACAATAAAACAAAAACAACATATCATGCATTCCTACAAAATCATTACTGTTTTTACTGCAGTCATGACATAAAGACCACAAGCATTTAACACCTCGAGTACAAATACAGACTCTGTTTTTGATAAAATCCTGCTTTTATACCCAGACATCTTACTGAAATGTTGATAATTAACCATAATTAGATGCAAAGTACACAGGAGGTCATGAGGGTGGACTAACCTGAGGGTTGGTTCGATTTCCGCTCTGGCTCAGTGCATACTGTCGTTGTGCGGGCAAGACACTTCTTGCCGACAGTAAGGGCACCCTGCTTAAAAACTGGACAAGTCAGCGTGCAATTGATTTGCTGTGGTGACCCTGTAAAAGAGAAGTGGAAAAAAAAAAAATATATATTTTTTTTCAAAATAACACTTTTAACTGATGTCCTTGTGTTGCTTTTGTTCTACTGTGAATAAAATACAATTTTATTAAATTTGTCAACCATTGCTTTTTTGGATGTATTGTTTGACAAACTATTTCCCTCTTACCTATAACATTACCTGCCCCAAAAGAGCCATTTTTGTCTTTAGCTCAAATCCATCTGTGGCTCAGCGTGTGATCTCAGTCGCACAAAGTAAACTGTCAAACATGTCCCAGTCATGATGTTCCTGCGACAGCGGTCCCCACTGTGCCCACAGCAAACAGAAATAGTTTTGGCATTTCCACAAAAATGCTGTTCATTTGGGTTACCCTTTTATCTTTGCAGTTGTTTAAGGTTATTTAACAGTTTCATAACCTCGCAGGTTTACACAGAGCTGCATGAAATAAAAATAAGCAATATGCGAGAACTGTTTTAAATATTCAGATATGACCAGCAATATTTGGATATCTTATTTAAATAGCAAAAGTTCACCAAACCAGATCTAAACCAGGACTAAACTAAGACTGAAGTAGAACTAAACCATGTCTAAACCAGGATTAAACTAAGACTAAACTAGAACTAAACCTAAACCAGGACTAAACTAAGACTAAAGTAGAACTAAACCAGGTCTAAACCAGGACTAAACTAAAACTAAACTTTGGCTAAACTAAGACTAAAGTAGAACTAAACCAGGACTAAACTAAGACTAAACCAGGTCTAACCCAGGTCTGAACCAGGACTGAACAAGAAGCAAACTAACTATACAGTATGTATGATTATGGTACTGCAAAAATTCACTTGTCTTTATTGACATGAAATAGAAATAAGCGGCGCATGTTGATTATATCTCATGCTTTTATACATGCTTTGAATTTACAACAATGCATGCTGGTAGAGTCTTTAGACCTTGAGTACACATGCATAATGTCTCCAAGCTGGGTCACTTATATTGTCCTGGGCCATACTGTGGAAGTCATAAATCACTATAAAGCATATTGAAGTGAAGGTGAACCCTAGCCCAGTTCAGACAGTGCATTTTAGATGGAAATAGCTTCAAACCCTGTGTGTATAACACTATATGACACTATTTTACAATGGAAGCATGGAGATTTTTTTTCCACTCTGCCCCAGTCCAATAATTTCTGGAAAAAATATGCTGGAGTGAGTAAAAATGTTTGCGTCAGGACAAGCCAACAATCTGTTTGGGATAATTGTCTTGGCACTTGCGCACGTATACAGCTAATAGTGGTGATTTGAAACAGACATCATTCACTAATAAAGCCAGTTTTTCATGTTTGACAACAACATGAAACAACAGCACAAAAGTGCAAACTCTCAATGTTTTCACACAATGTGCCTTTCACTTGACTTGCTAGGTTTTATTCAGGAAGTTTACCCAGGTGGAAGAAGTACAGTTAATACAAAATAATAATGCTGTGTGCCAGATAACTGTGAGGTTTCCCACTAGGAGCTAACGTGTTCTGACCTGACAGCAGTCCACTGAAATTATCTCAAATATAAACAAAACATGGCTGGTGTCCATGAAAATATGAAGGAAAACTGATTACAAACATGTTTTTACTCCATACTCCAGTTTATAATGCCATATTGTGTGAGGGAATTTAGTGTTGTCCTGTAGAAGCTGGACACTCTGGACGTCTGAGGCAGGAGAAATTTATTTACAGTGAACAGTGAACACTCAACACATTGTGGTAGTATTGATCATTCCAGTCTATCTATGCTTCTATTGTAGGGTTTTATAAGATGATGCTTAAGATAGGTTTATCCACAAAGAGATGTAAACAAGGACTGACTGAACTGGAGGTGTCCTTGGTTCAGCTGAACAGGGGACATTTTGTTCTCTAACAACATAGTTATAAGTAAAAAAAATTAAAAATAAAATAACAAATGCATTACTTGAGTACAAATTGCTAGTGAATGTGAGGTTGTATTTTGAGGGTGGTTGTTTCCAGTTGCACTAGAAATTAATACTAATACTACTACTTCTAGTACTATGGTCAAAATAATTTTATTCATTCATAGACTTTATTATGAATATTGCTGTTTGCAGTTACACAGTATAAATTATATGTATTACTTCTATCATTACTATTACAATTACTACTCTTACCACTGCTTTTTTACTAGTACTATTGTCAAAAGACTTTTACTTATTTATAGGCTTAAAAAAATCTTTTTAAATAACAAAAAAATGAATACAATTAAAGAAAAAGTTATGAGTCAAAGGTATGAGTTTAGAAAAAAGTTTAACCTCAGCAAATTTATACCTGTGATTAAAAATACTGAGCTGAAATTTTAAAGTGTGCAACAAATACCATGCACTTTTGACTTTGTAATCTATTAATTTGATTTTTTTTCTTTTTTCATTGCCAAACCAAACACTTTAAACCCATCCAGTGAAACCTTAATTTTCCCCTTTGATATGTATTTTATTGCAGGGCTGTTACAGATTAAAAAAAAAAAAAAAAAAACAATGAAAAGGAATAATGAAATTGAAATCATGGCGCCCCTAAAGAGATGGATCTCATTTGCATAATAATGAATATTCTTGTGTTATTGTGGCGGCCAGTACACGCTGTTTAAATATCCCCCGCTCATTCTCAGGCACTGAACCCTGCGCTGTAACCATGATGACTTACACTGAGCAAAATGACAGAAAAATAATGAAAAACAGTCTCACATCGGCGTTTTCATTTGAACACATCTCCTCCTCTCAAACCACGTCACAGATGCCACTGTGAAATATTCAGGAGTGGTAACTTCAGGAATATGAGCCATCTTTTTAAAGGAATGAGCATAGTTTATTTACAATGGAAGGAAGATGTTTCATTTGAAGCATCCGGGGGGAAATGACAGCCGTAGCTGTGTGTTAGTTTTGTCTATTGCTATTCCCAATGTTTCCACCTCATTCATCTTAATACAAAACATATCTGCTGCTCAAATGACAGCAACACAAGATTGTATGATAGTTTCAGTGATAGCTGTGCTGCTGAATGTGTTTTGTGTCCATCCCCATCTTCTGTTTATCCAGCCAGCACTTAGGGCAGAAATACCCAGACTTCCCCCTCCCCAGACACCCCCTTCATCTCTTCCATGGAAATACAAAGGTGTTACTAAGTCAGCTAAGATCAGTTGCATTGATTCCCACTTACTCTGGTGATTCATGTTCATTGGGTCAAGTCAAATATCCTATAGACTAAAGTGGCTTTGGTACATGTACGTGTGACCAACTAGCTGCCAGACTGCAGGAGGTCTTACCCATTTTGTCTTGACCAGATCCACAATCATTTTAATGAATTTGTTGTATTAGACTCTTTCCCTGTCAAAGAACAGATTACTGTGATTGTTACCTGTCCCACTCTGGTGATGTCTACTGTATCTGTGCAGCCAGATCATAGGCTCAGAGGCTGGAGGAAGGCAGTGTGGAGCATAACAAAACCAAAAACTGAAATTTGGAGCTTACCATAAACGTGTACCTGAGTTTAGCATTAGCCAAATGCAAACAAGCAGCTACCTCTGTCTCATAATTTTTTCTTGTGTTCATTAGCTCCCCTTTTGCAATATATGTTTTTCCTTTTATTACTGTTTGTCTGTGTAACAAGATAGATATACACTATATTTCCACATAGATGCAAAAAGTGGGCCAATGTCATATTAAAGCCTATGGATTAAAAATGGGATGTTACTTGAGTGTCTGACATTGGACTGGCTCACAGTCTCACAGCTCTATTTCATCCCAAAGGTGTTCTGTCAGATTGAGGTCAGGACTCTGTGCAGGTTCAGTCAACTTCTTCCACACCAAACTCACTCCTCCATGTCTTTATGGGCCATGCTTTGTGCACTGGTGCAGTCATGTTGGAACAGGAAGTGGCCATCCCCAAACTGTTCCCACAAAGTTGGGAGCATGGAATTGTCCAAAGCCTCTTGATGCTGAAGCATTCAGAGTTCCTTTCACTGGAACTAAGCGGCTAAGCCCAGCTCCAAACAACCCCACACCATAATCTGAATTGATTTATTAGGGTGGGTGAGTGAATATGTGTGGAAAAATAGTGTAGCATATTCAACAGCCAATCAGAGTGTCCTTTATTGGAGTGTGCCAGGAGATTAGTCCTACAGCCTATATGAAATTCTAAAGCCAAATTTTTCACAGCTGATTCCTGTTACAATATACTATTAGGTAATTACACAGGTTTCCTCCAGTCCAAGAGAAAAACAAGGGTAGTTCATATTTAAAAACAGAAACAACAAAACTAACCAATTTTCCAATGTTTCGCTTCAAAATCTTTAAGTTTTAAGTAATAAAAAGACAAATTTGACTTTAACAAAGCAACAAAGCAAACGTCGGGGTCACAACAGTCTTTTGTGACGTCCAAAAAAATTTTCAACATGCTTTGAATGACATCTCCACACGGGTCAGAGAACAAAACTGAGGATTTCCAAATGCCAGGGGTGATATAATGCAGAAAAATCAGGTCATGTTCCAGTGAAATTACTCAAAGATGCTCGATAATGTCAAGTCTGAACAAGATGAAGGAACAGGCTTTGGTTGTGTATACGCTGCCTTTATGTTGTCTCAGGGAGCCAGTGGGGTTTTCAGCTGACTGCGTCCATATGCTGCATGCCCCACACATGAGAGCTGCAGGCCGGAAACACAGGCAGGAACCATTCTCAGTGGTCCAAACTGCATGCTGCTTCTGTTTGCAAGGGCTCCGGGCTTATTGCATGTACGAGGGATCGGCGAGCAGAAAAAATACAAATGCCTTCAATGCAACAGTGGCTCTGAAATGTCATGTATAGCCTGTGTGACAGTAATGTATCAATATTTTAAAAGAACAAATGTGTTGTCAGCAGCTGCCAAAAGTGGTAGCTCAGTTTACACACAAGAGAGTTGGCTGAGAGTTTGTAACACTATTATCCCATAGAGAAGCAAGACAAAAGACTCCACATATACGTATGATGCCTATGACTTTGAGGCTATTGGTATATTTTAAGTAAAAGTAAAAATTATGTTCTAATAAGCAGGCTAACTAAACTAAATTAACTTTCATAGTAAATCTTAAGCAGTAAACTCTGATTTCCAAACTGCCATATGACCAGTTCAAAATAAGTAATAAATATTAGATATACACATTGAATGTTGTGGTAACACTACAGATTCACTATGCAGCACCACGGAAATATAGTTAAAGTAAAAATATTACTAGAAGCAGTCAGATAGCACAGCTTTCCATCAAGGCACACCCTATCTTGCAATGATAAAAATGGCGCCAGTCCTGGACTAAACCCAGGAATCTTTTGGTTTCAGGGGTAAATGCTGATCAGATAAGCCAAAATGGTAATGAATCCACCAAAACTAATGATTTGTTCTCGGCCCGTTACTGACCTTTCCTGACGATTTCATCAAAACACATTCATACTTTTTTACTTTTGCAGTTATCTTGCGTGAGGATAAACAAACAAACAACCAACACTGCCAACAGCATAACATCCTTTCAAACAAAGACTATTTTATACCACTATTTTTTTATTTAAAAATTGTTGATGGCAAGTTTCATATGAAACAAATTTATGCAGAAAATTGTGTTTATTCTTTAATTGTGAAATAATCTTCTCATTTGCATACTGACAACATTCATGACACTTCCTGGGTCTGTGAATGGAGCCATAAGACTGAGAGCTTTGTTTTAAATGTACAGTAATTATTGGGAAATACTGCATTTCTAATGCTTGCTTTTGAGTCCTAGACATTTGCCTTTGAGAAGAGACTTGTATCTTCTTCCTTTGGCTTCTGAGCAGTCTCCTTTGAGGGACCCCCCAGGTGCAGTCACTAGATTCAAAGAGTTTCCCCCTCTCTTGACAAGAATATCTCTATTAATCACTATTACTACTTCTACTTCTGCTACTACTACCATCAAGGGCCATTACACACAGAATGTGGTGGGCACTGCTCCAAGCCCCATTCAGGTGTGTGGCTCTGCGCAGGAGCGCTGCAGTGTGCCGCTATGTTGGCCACTCTTGCAGTGCTTTGGCGGTGTGTCCCTGTTCAAAATATTTCTACTTGGGCGCAGGTCCATTCAGACAAAGTGGAAGAAAGGTAATGTTTTCTATTGTCATATTTGAAAGAAATTAGCCTAGCATTCAGAAATCTAGACCTCTTGATCTGCTTATGAGAAGACTGTGGTGGCCCTGAACAGTAGTTTTATTTAATAATAATAATAATAATAATAATAATAATAATAATAATAATAATAATAGATTTTATTTATAATGTGCTTTACATTTGTACAACAAATCTCAAAGTGCTACAGTAAAATAAAATTGGTAAAAAACAGCACAGTAAAACAAGTAAAAGCATAACCATAAAAATTATTTGAATAAAAATGTCTTTAGTTGCTTTTTAAAAGAGTCAACAGTCTGAGGTTCCCTTAGATGAATTGGAAGGGCATTCCAGAGGCGGGGGGCAGCTGCCTGAAAAGCTCTGTCACCCATGGTGCGGAGTTTGGTCTTGGGAGGACGAAGGCGATGGCTGTCTGTGCTGCGGAGTTGTCTGGTTGTGGTGTGGAGGGTCAAGAGCTCTGTGAGGTACGGTGGGGCAGTTCCATGAAGGCACTGGTAGGTGAGAAGACAGATTTTATAATGGATTCGTTGTTGGATGGGGAGCCAGTGAAGAGTACGGAGGATGGGAGTTATGCTGTCAAATTTACGCACCCTCATCAGGACCCTGGCAGCGCTGTTTTGGATATACAATTTGGAATACATTTAGATGTAAAAGATGCATGGCTTAAATTGCATCTATAGGGATACTTACTAACAACACTGTGAGGTTGCTCTACCCATGAACTGAATGAACTGAGTGTCTCCACTCCCACTCCACAGACCCTCCCTCATCTGGCTAATGGGGCTCAAACTGTGTCCTGTGTGCCAGGGGTTTTTACTGAATTCATATATTATATATATATATATATATATATATATATATATATATATATATATATATATATATATATATATATATATACATAGTGGGGCAAAAAAGTATTTAGTCAGCCACCAATTGTGCAAGGTCTCCCACTTAAAAAGTTGAGAGGCCTGTAATTTTCATCATAGGTATACCTCAACTATGAGAGACAAAATGAGAAAAAGAAATCCAGAAAATCACATTGTCTGATTTTTAAAGAATTTATTTGCAAATTATGATGGAAAATAAGTATTTGGTCGCCTACAAACAAGCAAGATTTGTGTCTCTCACAGAGCTGTAACTTCTTCTGTAAGAGGCTCCTCTGTCCTCCACTCGTTACCTGTATTAATGGCACCTGTTTGAACTGGTTATCTCTATAAAAGACACCTGTCCACAACCTCAAACAGTCCCACTCCAAACTCCACTACGGCCAAGACCAAAGAGCTGTCAAAGGACACCAGAAACAAAATTGTAGACCTGCACCAGGCTGGGAAGACTGAATCTGCAATAGGTAAGCAGCTTGGTGTGAAGAAATCAACTGTGGGAGCAATTATTAGGAAATGGAAGACATACAAGACCACTGATAATCTCCCTCGACCTCATGTGCTCCTCCTCCTCCAGTGCTCCTCCATGCCGCACTGTTTATGTGTGCGCCCAACTTCGGCACCGCACCTCCGTCCTCCGCGCCGCTTTGTCTGTGGCTCAGCCCGACCTCCGGCACGCATTACTGGAGTGCTGCTCTACTCGGAACAGGGGACGGCCCACAAGTTTTAAAGGAAAATCTCGGCGATAACTGACCAAAGTTGCAGTAAAAGTTGCGGAGTTTGGACACAGTTGCAGGGTCGCGCTGAATTCGCGGGGTTTGCTTGATTTTGTATTAATAGTTGCGATCACAACATCACGAAATCCTGTAGGGACTGACCTTGCAGCGGGGCGCTGTTTGTGCTCCGTCTGACGCCGCAAACCCGAACCAATTCCACACAACTGACAACACTGTGCCCTCACTGCCATGTTGTTTGTGTACCTCTAGCGTGCGGAGGGAGGGCGGGCCCTGAGCGCTGGTGGTGGACGTTTTTTTGGTCGATTTTTATTAAAACAAGTCGACCTTCCTTACAAATTTGAATTAATCGAAAAAATCTATTTATCGCCCAGCCCTAGCTCAAACGGTCAAAAACAGACTCCATGAGGGTGGTATGAGGGCCCGACGTCCACAGGTGGGGGTTGTGCTTACAGCCCAACACCGTGCAGGACGTTTGGCATTTGCCAGAGAACACCAAAGGCCATATTTACTAAGACAAGTGCAAAATTGCGAGTGCAGCTTAAAAAAATAGCGTCTGGTATTTGTGGGAGTGTTGCGTGTGATATACAAAGAGAAACTGCGCAAGTAACTGCTGCCGCAAATCTGATATGTAAATGAGAATTTTGTGTGAGCATAAAACACACTGACAGCGAGAGCAACGCTGTTTGCCAGCTCTGACTGCATCTTTCCTACAGAGTAAAGTCTGTTTCTTTGTTTCCTTCATCTTCAAATCAACACATTACTGTTGTATCTTTGTAAATGAGCCCTGTTAAAGCATTAGAACTTATTTTCAACGCCTCATCTGTGCACTAAAAGCTGCACTCTTACCTCCGCAAAACTTTTGTACCTGCTTCTCCAACGTACTAAATTTTCACGCAGATTTAGCTCCCATACTCGTGATAAATCAAACAGTGACTGCAAAGCGACTTCATTTGCATTTTCCACGCCTTGAATTTTGCGCGTTTTGGCAAGAACGCCTTTTTTTACATATTCATTGAATCACAGGAGCAAAATCTGCGCCACGCTGAATTTGCTCCTGTGAGAGACGCAAATCTCAGCTGCGCCTGGGTTTGCTCCATTTTTGGCACGTCTTTTTCATTTAGCGTGCACGCAAACCTTTGATAAATCTGGCCCCAAGATTGGCAAATTTGCCACTGGTGCCCTGTGCTCTTCACAGATGAAAGCAGGTTCACACTGAGCACATGTGACAGACGTGACAGAGTCTGGAGACGCCGTGGAGAACGTTCTGCTGCTTGCAACATCCTCCAGCATGACCGGTTTGGCAGTGGGTCAGTAATGGTGTGGGGTGGCATTTCTTTGGGAGGGGGCACAGTCCTCCATGTGCTCATCAGAGGTAACCTGACTGCCATTAGGTACCGAGATGAGATCCTCAGACCCTTGTGAGACCATATGCTGGTGTGGTTGGCCCTGGGTTCCTCCTAATGCAAGACAATGCTAGACCTCATGTGGCTGGAGTGTGTCAGCAGTTCCTGCAAGACCAAGGCATTATGGACTGGCCCGCCCATTCCCCAGACCAGAATCCAACTGAGCACATCTGGGACATCATGTCTCGCTCCATCCACCAACGCCACGTTGATATATATATATATATATATATATATATATATATATATATATATATATATATATATATATATATATATATATATATACTCATTTAGAGATTTAGAGATTATAGCAAATTTCTTAAGTAGAAGTTACATTTTTTTATCCAATTAGTAGTTGCTAGTCATAATCCTAATAAAAAAAAAACTAAGTTTAGAAGCAGTGGTATTACAAGCACAGATGTTTCAGTGTTCAGGTGTGGCTCTTGTTGGAACAAAACAATGTGATGTACAAGACGGGAAAGCATTTAAAATTTTATATGAGGCCGGAGAGTGCTTCACTGGGATTTTAATAAAAGTTTAATGGCAACAACAGGAGCGAGTGTGGATCTAGTGTTCGGTCCTCAGAGCAGATGTGTTTGGAGAGCCTTATACACTATTAGTGTTAGGTGCAGCAGCTCTTCTCACTAAAATATCTCATAAAATAAACTGGGCTTTTCAAACAGGTGGGACCTCAGGCGTGATCAGTATTTCATGATAGTGTTAACAAAATATTAAACACAGTAAATTTATAAGAGGTGGAAGGAGTAATATCATTTTTAAAAAGAGATTGGAGTAAAAGTAGTCATCAAAAGTATTCAGCGAGTAGAAGTAAAACAAGTAAGTGTAAAGTTTACTTAAGTATAAAGTACTTTGAGAAAGTTTTTTTTGCATGTACACAGTAAAAAAAAACACTACTACTATTATATAATAGTATTATATAAAATTATTACTGCAATATGACTACAATTATTTCTTCTTTTATTACTACTACTACTGCTTAGTCTGCTGTAGCTACTATTACTGCTATTACTGCTGTCTCCAACTGCTACAACTCTACTACTTTATCATTATTAGTAGTACTACTGATACTACTGCTATTGCTAGAGCCAAATAAATAAATAAATAAATAAATAAATAAAATTATATGTTTTAGAGAAAGTATATATATATATATTTTATAAGTATTGAATGTAAAATTTTCTTAAGGAGAAAGTACTTACATTGTTTTGTTTTTTGTTTTTTTTACACTGCTGCTACTACTACTATTACTGCTATTACACTCTACAACTCCTATTACCAATCAGTCAACATTTACTTACTTAGCCCTTTACAACACACAAAGTGACCAAAGTGCTTTCCAGTAAAATCAAAGTAAAATCAATACAATTATTTAAATACAACACAATAATATAGAATAAAATAAAATGCTATTGCATTAGGTGTTAAACGCCTGAATAAATAAGTTTTAAGCCTAGATTTAAAAAGACCAAAATCTGTGATTGTGCACGTATCTGGAGGCAGTTTGTGTAGAGTCTGGGCCCAGTCACCCCAGTGTTTATACCTGGGACATCCAAAAGAAGTTGATCTGAAGATAGCAAAACCACTGATACTACTGCAATTACTAAGGTAAAAAAACAACAAAAAAACAACAACAACACATACACTTCTTTAGAGATTCTAGAAGTACCACTTCAATACAAAATGTATTCAAGTAGAAATATGTTTGAAAACATTCTACTTGAACTACCACTTGAGAAAAAGTATTAGTTACTTTCCACTTCACTTTGTGCAGACGACATACTTGAGCATGAATGGACTTAATTTTAATTCCTGTTCACCGGACCTCAGTCACATTGGCCGTATAATGTGGCTGAAGCTCAAAACTATTTTCCATCACCTCTTCACTCTTTACAGCTGACTCATGCTAATGTCACAGATCACTAGCTGGAACCGTTCAAAGCCCTGCACAGCTTTCTTGGCAGTTCACAGTCGGAGTGACTCAGGCCAAAATGGACAGACGACAATTAGTAAGTTGGTGGCTGCAAAAGGCTTATGCATATAACTTCACTTTCATAACTGTGTGTTGGTCAGAAGTAATTATTACAACCCCCACACACTCTCTCTGAGTGGAGTCAGCCTGTCCTCCCTGTGTTACTGTGGGTTCTCTGCAGCTTCCTCCCACCATCTAGAGAGGTGACAAATTGCCTCATGTGAATGGATACGAGAGTGAATGGTTGTCTGCAGGGCTTGACATTAACTTTTTTTGTCACTGTCCACTGTGGGAAATCCTTTTCTAATGTTACTAGCCAATTAGTGTTTTCACTAGCCAGAACTTTATTAGTTTTTAATCTTTTTGTATTTCTTTTATAGCAAACAATAAGCTTAAAGAAAAGTAGAATTTTGTTTTATATATGGACAGGGATTTATCAAATATTTATAAAATACATGTTTTGTTTTGTATTTCTTCGGATGACTCAAACATGGCAACAAGAGTTGAGGACCTCTAAAGTTAAAAATGCATGAATAAAATCCAACCAGACAAAGTGGCTAACAGAAGGAAATGTGTTACCAGCCAAAATGGAAATCTACCATCATTTGGCCATTTAGCTAGTGTTAATGTCAAGCCCTGTTGTCTGTCTGTGTGTGTCTCAGTGGGAGACGGCCCTGGGACTAACTGGCCATGGTTCAGCGTGCACCCCACTTAAGGCTTATATTTGCATGGATAACAACACTTAGCACAATTGATCACCACAACATGGACATTCAGAAAAGAAGTCAGCAAAGACTGTCATTTATCTGTACACTCAAAGGACTATATGATGCTCCTCGTCTGTTACCACTGCTCTATCAAAGCATTATTCAGCCAGTTATGTTGTATTGTTCTACCTGCTTTTTCAATATGCTATCTGTCAAAAACCAGAACAAACTCATAAATGTGACTAATACTCCTGCCAAAATAATAGGGTTCACCACACCTAATCTTACTAAATTTAACAATAAGGCCATTACACACATTGCAACTTCAATAGAACAGGGCTCTGCTCATCCACTTAATGAACATCTCTACCCCCTGCCCTCAGGACGGAGATACAGACCACTGAGGTGCAGGAGCCCACTTTGGAAGAAGCTTCATTCCCTCAGCCATTGCTGTCCTTAACAACAGACCCCACTGAGTGAGACTGCTGTTTCTTTGTATATGTCTATTGTTGATGTGTTTGTCTTTTGTTAGTTGTATTTTGTCAAGCAAGTGCAGTGTTTGTGGAAAACAATTTTCCCTTTGGGGACAATAAAGTCTAAGTCTAAGTCTAAGTCTTAACATGAATAAGATTAATTAATCCTACATAAAACTTTGTCAACAGATGGTGGCACAGACTTTCTTGGCTTCTACATAGTCTTTTCCCAAAACCAATTTGTTTTTTTCTTTTTTTCCTTTTGTTAAATTGGAACTCAGTAACTTTGCTTGTTTCTTTGCTGTTTCTGCCTCATTTTCCTCTTTGGAGCTCCACCTATATTTTAAAATAAAGCACTAGCATAAATATTTATGAGTCCATGACTCCTGTGTGATCCCTCGCTTGGCTTTACTTTAATCTTCCGCATGCACATAACTGTACATAGTTTTTTCAGCCATTGCATTGCTCTGACATAACAAATATTGGGTAATAAAGCCATTACTAGCTTGTTTGGTGCCACTTTCTTGTGAGACTCAAGACTTTTGTGACACAGGGTCAGCGGTGCTCATACTTGGCCCAGAGACATCAGGGGGAGATGCAGAACATTTCATTCACCCCACAACAATGCAATTAACAATGCAATGACACAGGCTCTGAAACTGTGAAGACTAAAAAAGCTAACTTGTACATATGGTCATTTCAAATTATCAAGACTGCTAAAAGGAGCAGTGAACAACCATTTGAAATGATCTGTATAGCCACAGTAAATCTAATAGTGGTTTCTTTAAAAGCGTCAACAGTAGGGAAGCACTGATACCGATACCAGTGTTGGGTATTGGTACCAATAACATGTCCAAATACTCGTACTCGTATTCATAAAAGTGGGCCGATACCAGCAACCACCCTGCCAGGTGACATTCACGTCTCAGCTGAGCAGTGAAAAATGTGTGGAAGGATTTCAAAATGAACTGTACAGAGATAAAATCAAAGATGACTCTACACTATGTGCAATCAGACATCCTCAATCATATGTGAGTCCTTAAACCTAAGCAGTTGTCCTTTTGTTGTCCTTCTGTTGTCCTAATTGTCCCAAAAATGATACCAGCATGGAGTCTGAAGCAGTTGTTGTCTGATAAACATAAGGAGTACTGTTGCTAATTGTGTTAGCTACTGTGGGTCCTGGCGATTCTCTGCTGGTTATGCTCAGATGCTCAATCTGTCTTTAAAAAATTAGCGACTGAATAGAGGATAATCTAAGCTTTAAAATGAGGTATAACATGTCCATATTGAGCCAAGTTTAGTCGTGGTTAGCTGTGGTCAAATCACTCTAATGTAAATATAACTTAGCAATGCAGAGCGGGGGTAGACAGAAAAAAGACAAAGGTTTGGGATGAATGAGATTAGTGTAACTGCATAAACTATGAAGTAACCCATATATAAGTACTTGTATCAGTACTCGGTATTGGCAAGTACTCAAATGGAAGTAGTCATACTCATTAGTTTGAAAAAAAGTGGTATCGGTGCATCCCTAATCGACAGTGTACATTATTTCCTATTGACTGGTTTTATTCACTGTAGAAAGATCAAAGTTTGGGTGAGGCAAATTGGTTTTAACAGAAGACACTAGTTTCTGAAATAACTTTTTGAATGCTATTTAAATTTCAGGGATCAGCTGACGTGAAATCATTAAATTTCTTCAAATTATAGCAAATGAGTTTCAAAATGGCTCAGTGGAGACCGCTCAAAACCATTTCTCCCCATATAAAAAACTGCATTTGAAAATCACTTTTTGTTGGTCCAAGATGAATGGCGCTGCAAGTGGTTTGTTTTTGATTTTAGGGATGACTTGTCCATTTAAACAGCTATGAATTCACAAAGCACTAAAATGGGCCATGGCTGTGTTATTTCCTACTTCCTGCACATTCAATCAAAACCACTGTGCACAGTCTGAGGATCCTGGGGCCGATGGTTTACTTTTAAATCAAAGATGTCACTGGAGTTTAGCTTTGCTCAAATAAAGTTAAATTATTCCTTAACCGTTCCCATTGTGTATACTATTGATTGAAAAATATACAAAGTTATGACAAAAAGACGACAGGATAATATGTGTTAATGCATAAAGTCCCTTGTTAATGAGCAGTAATTAACATGTCAGGCTAATAAGCTTAGGGGAGATTTTGTGGCGCATCAAAACCCAGATGAGAAGTGTCAAGTGTTAAGTGCTAGGCCTATGCTGGAGAGATACTATGCAGTAAAAATGTGTGTGCTGATTGGGCTTATTTTCCAACGTGACTTGGGTATAAGTATGGTGGCTGAGAAAGTTCAAAGCATGTAAACAGACACTAGCGCAAACAACATATTCGCAACACATGCGCTGCAAATCAATAGATCAGCACAGCACCTCCAAAAGTAAAAAAAACACTGCATAGTGTTCACAACACATGTTTGACAAATCAACAACACGATACACGAACACACTGCAAATAACAACTGCTAGTCTCTGTTGGCTTTGAACTTTCTCTAAAATAGATACATTTAAATGCAAAACTAAAACTTCTAATCAATATATCAGAGTTGCATCACCTTACGTAGACTAGTTTTGGTGGACTTTATTTGTTCTGGACTTGACTTGATATGTACAGGACTAGCTCTCGACTTTCTAAGTGAGTCAGACTCTGGTCATTTTTTTTTCTGAGTCAACAGCGCCTCTTACTGGTGTGTATTAAAATCATTAATAATAAAGCTTGTACGCCATGAAGGTCTTGTTTTTTCACTGATGATTTCCATTATAAGATGCCATTAGATGCTTAAACAGCTTTAGTCTAGTTGTAAGTATGCAGGAGTTTAAACTTGTGTGTTGATGTGTGAGTGTCCTGTGCTTTACAGCCTCTATAACACAACCCGCAATAAAAGCTGAACATGTGCTGTCTGTGGAAGAGTGCACTCCTCTTGCCCTGAGTTCACCTTCAAAGACACAGTGGCGTCCAATAAAACTACGCACTTTGAGCCTCTACTTCATCAAAACAGTCCCTTTTTTTGCACTATATGTCAGAAACCACTGGAACCCTTGACCCTCTTCTCTTTGCATTTGAACAACTCCACTGAGCTGTGATGGGAAGTTTTACAGCAAGAAGCTTTTCAGCCTCTACCGATCGCATACTCTCCACAATCTACTGGGCCTTTTTCCATTGTTATGTGAGCGAGGGGAATCGTTTAGACAAAGCTGTGTAGGCGGATGTCCTTTTGTCAGTATGCATGTGTGGGTTGTCTCTCTCTCTCTCTCTCTCTCTCTCTCTCTCTCTCTCTCTCTCTCTCTCTGTTTCGTGGATGGACCAGTGCAAGGGCCCCGGCTCAGACAGATGCAGACTGGTGGGCGCCTCGCTGCTAAACATGCCCGCAGACACAAATGCATGTAATAATAATAACAACAACGCTGCTGAAATACTGCAACATGTGTGCCCCCAGATCCACCAGCTTCTCTTGACCCTTTATATTCCATATCATGACTCAGATGTTGTGAATAAAAACATTTTTTTTTTAAAGTGCAGAAGAATGGTATTGCTTCACAGCGCGCTCCCTCATAACCTTTATGGGTTGGCCTGTTGCGTGGAATAATTCAGTTTTATAAAATCATGTACGATTGAAAGAAAGGTCAGTACGGCTAAATAAACACATTAGGATGCATTAACATTTTATAATGAATGTATGTCCGTAGGTTGTTCCAGGAAAGTTAAAAAAATAAAATTACGATTCAAAAATACTACAATCCTCAAGGTTAGATGTATTTTTACTTTTGTCACTGAGGTCATGTTTTTGGTAATGTTTGGTTTGGTCAGCTGCAAAATAACTCAGAAAGTAACTACTACTAATACTACAACTACTACTACCTCTGCTACCACTACTATTTTGTACTACTACTATTACTACTACTATACTGCAATTCCTGCTGCTACTGCTGTTACTAATATAAGTTTTACTCTTACAATCACAGCTACCACTATTACAACTTCTATACCATGGCTGTCACTACTACTTGTATTACTACTCCTATGACAACTACTATTACTGCTACTATTTTATCATTACGTTACTACTATTACCCACTATGCTACGAAAAATACTTAAATACCTAAAATAGACATTTAAAGAATTTACTTAACACTCAAACCCAAAAACTAATGGTAGGATGTGGATAAAATTTTCAGTAATGGATCCAGAATTTTTTTTTTTTTTTTAAGATTCTGTGCCATTTATGAATTTTCAGTCACAAAGGGGTAAGCAATGAAACAAATAGTTAGTGGATAGCTTTGCCATTGTGAGACATTAGGGCTTTGTATGCACTTGGCTAGAGCATTTACCCCTAAACTAGAAGATCTCCGGTTTGAGTTCAGCTCTGGGCACCACATGTCTTTACCATTAAGAGGTAGGGCCAATGCCTTAGCAGAAGGCTGGACTTTCTGGATGCTTTCTGGTTGATATTTTAAACAATATATATACACTACAGCAGTGTTTTCCAACCAGGGGCACGGGGACCCCTAGGGGTACGCAAGCGCATTGCAGGGGATACATGGAATTATATGATCATTTGTAGTGCATTTATTTGGCTTTGAAAGGCTAAATTTAACATAAATCAAGGAACTGCAAGACTAAAGAAGGACTAAACCAGGACTAAACCAGGACTAAAAAACAGGTCTAAAACCAGGACCAAACAAGCAAAAAACAAGTTCTAAACCCAGTCTAAACCAGGACTAAACCAGGACTAAACATGGTCTAAACCAGGACTGACCCTGGAGTACACCAAAGGAATGTAACACTAAAGAAATACTAAACCAGGACTAAACCAGGACTAAAACCAGGTCTAAAACCAGGACCAAACAAGCAAAAAACAAGTTCTAAACCCAGTCTAAACCAGGACTAAACCAGGACTAAACATGGTCTAAACCAGGACTGACCCCGGACTACACCAAAGGAATGTAGCACTAAAGAAATACTAAACCAGGTCTAAAACCAGGTCTAAAATCAGAACTCAGCCAGGAAAAAAACTGGTCTAAAATTAAAATTAAAGATGGAATAAACCAGGACAAAACTAGGAACAAACCAGGTCTTTTAAACCAGGTCTAAACCCAGTCTAAACCAGGACTAAGCCACGTCCAAACCAGGACTAAATCAGGACTAAGCTGCATCCAGACCAGGAATAAACCAGAATTAAGCCAGATCCAAACCAGGGTACACAAAACCAAAAAGTGTGGGAACCACTGCACTACAATATATGGCACTTTTGCATGGGAAAACTCAAAACTTTGACATTTTGAGATGATTTTTTAATAGGTTGACAAGGCAAAAGGCGTTGCCATAACACATACCTCAACCTATAGGGGTACAGAAATAACAAGCTTCCCTGAATGACACTTCCACACATGTCCAAATTGTTACTAAACATCAGTAAAAGTATTTTAGTAATATTTTGAGCATTTCAGGTACACAAAATGGTCCCCTGTATTCATTGCAAGGATTGAAAAGATCTGTATTATAAAAGGATGATTCATGGTGCTCTTCTTACATTTACTAAACCAAATGTTGATTGCTGACTCACTCCAGACGCTGTATCACTGAATATGTGCTGAATATATTCAAAACTATAAGTGCTAATGTGAGGGAGTCAGCAGTACTTTTATGCCTATTCAGTATCGCCTTGTATTAGCCGCATTTGTCTCTATATTATCCACATAATTACACCTGCAACACAATGTAAGCAGGCGGTACACATTTTTCTCCGCCGCCACAGTTACCCAGGTATACTGTATATATCTCTACTGTCGGGTGGAGATGTTTTTCAAGACGTTTCCGATGATGAAAGATGGCATCAGTTCCGCCAGATGAATAATTAAGCAGTTATTTTTACCCCTCTGGGCCATGAAGCGGCTGCCAGTGTGAGCGCAGACAGGTGAGAGGATTGCTGACTGTATAAAGGATGGCACTGAGACAGAGAAGCTCATCGGTTCACAGCCAATGCAAGTGAGCTTGTTAATAAAAAAGACCCTAGTCAGGTATTGCTCTGCATTCTGAGCACTCTCCAAATTTGAATTATTCAAAGAAGGGGTATTGTTAAGTTTATCCTACATCCTGAGCCGCTGTTCTTGTTTATAATATCATTATGCCAGTGCATAGCAATATCCAAGAATGTGTTCCCCATTGTTAGATTGGTAATGAGGCCACTGTAAGCAAACTTTGTCATCAACCTGATGGGGGGAGCATATGCAAAGCAAGCACTTTCCTTTGACTGCAGTGTCAAATTGTCATGATATTCAAATTCTGCCAATTTGTCACACAACTTTATATCAGTCCGCTCATATTCCTGGTGAAAATGAATAAATTGAGCCCGCAAGGCCTGGCAAGCCCCTGACTCATGCATGTAGTGCAATTCTCCTTGGTGCTATGTGTAAAATATAGGCATATAGCTGTTTCCCCTTTTTGCCCGTGAGGTAATGGATGAAGACGTGACTGGTAGAAAAATGACCAGAGCCGGCACACAGGCACTTAGCCAATTTTAATTATATATGTCTTGCATCCACTGTCAAAATAACCCCAGTGTGCATTCGCCATAAGTGTATCAATACGAGCGGTGCTGGCTCAGAGCTCAGACTCCATTCCCCTGCTGGCTGGGAGCAAAGGGGTGGGACGTCCTGCACAGAGGGGGGAAGCTGAGAGTGCCCACATTGGGTATTTTCATCCCTTTCTTTCATCTGGACCATAAATAAACCCTGTTGGTTGTGGAGTGCCAGTATGCAGCGGCTCCTTGTCACCGCTGCTGTTGGAATAGCCGTGTCTCTTTTGTAAGGCTTTTAGTGTAGGTGGTGTGTTTATCCCAACGGTCACACTGCTGCAGCACCGGGGGGCCCTGACCCTCCTCGCTGAGAGTTAGCCCACGCTCCGCTCTGCACTGTGAGCTGTCGGTCTCCCCGCAGCTATTACACAAGTACTCCAGAGCTGTATTTAAGTAAGAGTAGTAGTGACTTGTATTTTTCAACTAGAAGTATACTAATCAGTAGTGTAATGTATGTATAAGTATATAAATAAAAAATAATAAAAGTATAAATATAAAATAATAAATAATAAAAAAAATCCAGTTTGCTTGCTGACACTACCACTATGATTACTACAATTCCTACTACTACTGCAGACACTACTACCTTTTACTACTACTGTTGCTGCTACTACTATCACTGCTACTACAGCTACCACTATAATTGTACTGTTACTACAACTACTAATACTATATTGCTATTACTGCTGCTAATACCTTATTTTTTGCACTGTTACAACCCCTACAACCACAGCTACCACTATTAATTTGTACTATTACAACTACTACACATTACTATGATTGCTACTACTGATATTACTACTACTACTACAACCACCTCTATTATTTTGTACTATTGCTACTAATACTGCTGTAATGTTATTACTTCTGCAACTACTGTTACTAACACATTAACTTTTACTACTATGACTCCTACAACCTCTGCTACTACTATTGTTTTTATATAATTTTTCACTACTACTACAGCTACCTCTGTTCATTTGTACTATTACAACTACTATACTACGGATGCTACTACTATGACATCTACTACCACGACTATTACTATGATTACTGCTACTTCTACCACAATTAATTTGTACTGTTACTACAACTACTACTACTATACTGCTATTACTGCTACCACTACTATTACTAATACTTTAAGTTTTACCACGACTCCTGCAACCACTGCTACTATTATTATTTGTATATAATTTGTACTATTACAACTACTATAATATGATTGCTACTACTGCTATGACTATTACTACTATAGCTACCTCTGTTATTTTTTTGTAATATTACAATTTTTATACTACAACTGCTGCTTCTAGTATGACATTTACTACCACTGCTACTCTTACCTTACTACTACTGCTACCACTATGAATTTGTACTATTCCTACACACACTATGCTACCAAGGTAATTTTTTTTAGAATTAGACATTTAAAGAATTTACTTGAGTAAAACAATAAACAATAAATATTAAAAAAGTAAAAGTATGTGTGAAAAAATACTATAAAGACTATCTAGTTACCTCCATCTTTGCCGTTATACATCTGTACATCTGACTGAATGAAAACTGTGAAGACACATCATCTGCAGTAAAGCACACAGCAAGCAAGACCCCAGCACTAATTTCTTGCTGCTCTCTGTGAAACGATGAGGTATGTTTGACACCTCGACGGCCGCATGATGAGCTCCGACGCAGGGAAAGCTGAAAGACAATAAACTTCACCCAGGGTAATATGTCGGCTTAAGCGGCATCTCACTGCCCCTGTAGAGCCACTGATAAGAGGATAACATCACAAATTGGACTCCTCGTCTTAGTAAACGGGTGACTGATATTTCAGCTGGATCCAACCTTCCCCCGGTGTATATGTGTAATAGTAAAAAGCATTAAAAGGTATTTCTATGTGTAAATTTAAACTTTAAGGGTAAGTAAACCTGTTCAGAATGGTAACTTTGAATACAAAAGGTCACACTAAAAGGTGGCCAGAGTATAGCTGTGTTTGAAACTGGACAGCCCCTGCATACTGAACACTGCACAAAGCCTATAGACTACTTTCTTTTATATTCATTCACCTTCCTTTGCTCATTAGAAAGTTATGGGTGTCTGGAGCCTACCCCAGCTACTATGGGCCTTAGGCGGGGCACACCCAGGAGAACAATGACTAGTTACTTGCAGGGTCAACATATTATAGACACAGACTGACAAAACATACATGTCTTTGGTTGATGGGAGGAAGCCGGTGAGAACTTGCTGTAACATCGAGAAAAACATGCAGACTCCACTCAGAGAGATTGTACCACCAACCACTCTGCCTCTGTGCACCCCTGCTTTCCCCTATATGTATATGAGTAACGGTCCTGTACATTTGGGGGCCCAAGCAGGATAGTTTTGGTCAGTCATTTAAAACACTGACTATTTTTCTAAGGGAATGAATGCTTTGAGACATTTTTGACTTGCAAACTCAGAAAGGGGGGCCCAGGTGAACACGGAGTAGGACACATCAATATACAGACTGCACTGGACCCCACTTTCAGATAGACACTTTACAAAAATCAATAGCAGAATATTAATCAAACAGAGTTGGCAAATTGATCAAATAAGCAAATAATGAACAAGAAGCCCTATGCAGCTGCTTAGTTTGTCCATAGGAAGGACCGGTACTGTCACTATTATCACAACTAAAATCAAAAGATCATAATAATCTTTACATATCATTAAAACACCATATGTCATATTGACCTACAGATACTGAATACATTAGAGCATAAGACATTGCCACCCAACTCGTTTTTGATTTTGCACTCCTTTATAAAAGTTTTAATGTATTGTGTTTTATTGCAATGCATACTTCATGCAAGTAGCTGCTGCTAATTTTGTTTAAAAAAGTCTGGTTATGGCTCTACCTTAAAGGCTTCTCGTCATGCTGTGGCCCATTCCCCGCTCTCTCCTCCTCCAGTCATTTATGCAAATTCACATTACACACGTGATCAGTGTAATCTTATGTTTGAGCAGCACAGGTTGCACCGATAGCGCTCGCTTCACATTATGCCTTTTATTAAAGTCGCTTACATTTGCCGCTTGCAATTTCTCTCTGCAACATTTAAATGAAGCCATTAGCTCAAAGGCAGAGGCATTGCGGTGCGTTCATATTGTGATTTGTGAATGCAGCCGAGCGCCCGCTGCATCGACACTATATCATCACACCTTTTACTTTGCCTACATGTCAGTCGAGCCATTTTAGAGATAGTTATAGTTATTAGTGCTGTTACAGGAATGTGGTTCAGTTTTTAAAGTATAGGAGAGTGAAAAAACGGCAGTACAAAGCAGTGTTTTGATTAGTCGCTTCATGCCTTTTCAAAGTGCAAACCTCCATCTCTATAGTAAATTTGCATGTTGCCAGAATAGTACATGTACAGCCAGAGCTGATAAATGTCAACAGCCTTTTAAAAGTGGATCTTGCTGTTTCTTCTACATAACATTATCACTGGTGAAGACACTGTAGATGTCCATCCCCCTGCATAGCCACTGAGATGGATCTGCTGCCCTTCACTGACAGCCTATATTCCATTATATCAAGCCGCAGCCACCGCCTCCTCTCTGAATTATAGCCAGCCCTGTTACTTGCCTCAGCACCAAATTGGCTTAGCCAGTAAATGAAGGATTTGAATAATACATTTCACCTAGTGTCTCCCTGCTGTTCTTTTGCAGGACTGCCCCAGACTTCATTTAGGGAGGTTCTAATCTTCTCATATGGAAGATTTTCCACATTAATTACAGTGGGAATTATCAGAGATTTGCAAAATTACATTTAATTCATGGTAATCTAATATCTAAACAAGCTTAAATATTTACAGTACTGGGTAAATGACATTTTTAACAAAAAGGTGTGTCAGTGTACATAAACACAAAATTGCAACACATTCGCAGCTAGAACCAGAGCATACACTTCTGCCTCTGATACTGGTCCCAGGTCACAATGAAAAAGATAGTTAGATAGATATGTATGGCCTGACATACACCTCCCAAAAAATGTAAAATATGTTGAGGCGACATTGCTTGGTCTGCGGGTAAATTAAATAAAACAGCGCAGAGGAGCATCGCAGAAGTACAAAAGGTGTGCATAAATGCAGAAGTATAAGTATTTATTTGTCACTATTGTATATGCATATGTCAAACTAATTATTTATTCTTTTAGTCAGTGAAGTAAATATTTTGATCCATATATCAAAATGTTACAAAATCCTTTAAAAAATGCTGGATCTAAAAAATGGTCTGTAGCGACAACAAATTAATAATTTTGCAATTTGCTTACTGACATTTTCTGAAAATTTCATAACAAAAATACAAAATAAAATTCTGTTATTAAAGCATTTTTCACATCCCACTAAACCTTTTGCACAGTACAGCAAAATTTGAATTTGTATGCAAACAATTGTTGATCAATCATTACCAGTGTTCATCTAATTGTGATATTGATTTGAGGTTATGCCATTCAGCCCTAAGAGAAATATTTCTACAAAGCCAGCCCCAGGCTCTTCACTCTGCCTGTGAGCAATACAATATCTGATAATTACAATCTTTGGCACATCCTCGTGGCTTATGGCTTGATGTATTATAAATCATTACTTGTGAACAGAAACATCTTGCCCCATGGGGAGTTGGAGCTCATAAGAGGGTGACATAAAAGCAATCACATCCCTAAGATAAGTTAATTTGGAGATGTATTTTATTAGACGCTCCACCACATTGTTTGGCTCTATGTCCACTTGATGCATATGACGATAAAAATATAAAATTAAATGTTGTTGATGTAATGACAGTGACATTTGTGGTATCGCTGTAATTTCATGTTGCCTTACTTTGACCAAAACAACAATATAACCTTTGGCTGTGACCTATTCCTTTATTACTCCGACCTCCTCGGGTCTTGACACCTTTAAACTTTTATTTCCTTTTCAGCAGTGATAGGACAAGACTCAGGGGCTGCATTTTGGTATGGGGTCATCTCTCAGTCTCACTCAGGGGTCAAAACCATATTCTGGGGAGCATGTGTCTCTCTCTGCTGCAGTGCTGTAGCTTCTTGGACCACGCCGACGTCTACATTTCACAGCTAAGAGACTGCAGCAATGAGACAAGACATAGCAGCATTGGTGCCAAGTCTTTGCAGGGTTCTTTGGTTTTCCTCTCTCCCCTCTCCAAGAGCAGCATCTGCGGGCTGGCTTTCCAGGGTCGTCCCCCCAGACTACGTCATTACAGAGGACATCAGGCTGCACTCTCCATAAATTAAATCTGGGACTGCATTTACACAGGGACAGACATTCAGGCTTTAACCCTTGAGGCACTATAGCAGACTTGTGCACAATGTTGTGTACACTAGAAATGTCATATAGCCTCTGTTTTTCCCAAGGCCGATCCTTTTAGTCATCCCGATTTATTTCCCAAGTAAATCCTTTCGAAGGAATTCACAAACTGAAGCAGACGTCGGGCCATTTAGCGTGCCACATGGCATGAGTGCACATCAATCAGCTGGAATTTGCATTCTGCATGTTCTTGTAGTCGATAACTTATCATTGATACGTATTGATTAGCCATCACAGGAACCCAGGCCTGACCTCTTATATCAGTGAAGTATGGTCCCTTCAAGAGGCTCCAGAGGCTCCTCCCTTTTCAGTCTGAACTGGACTCATTTAACTGCAGGCTACAACAATAACAACATGAGAGGCTGGTGTGTTTACTGTCATAGATTTTAAAACAGAGAGTGGCCTTTACAACAATGTGTGCTGTGCTGTCTGTATATGTTCAGTTATTTGATCCAGCGTAGATCTGGATTAAACAAGACTAAACAAAACCTTAAACATTATTAAATGCAAAAGCCTAATAATAATAATAATAATAATAATAATAATAATAATAATAATAATAATAATAATAATAACAATAATAATAATCATAATAAATAACAAAAATAATAATAAATAAACAAATAAACTAAACCAATAAAAAGAGGCAAACCTTCTAAAAAAATAAGAAGAAAAAGACAAGGGCGACAGTAGCTCAGTTTGTAGAAACACTAACCTAAAGGTTGGTGGTTCTAACTCCAATACCAGCATTGCATACTGTGTCCTTGGGCAAGACACTTCACTGTATGAATGAGTCAGTGTGATTGTGTGTTTGTTGGTGGTCAGAGAGGCTGTTGGCACAGATTGGCAGCCACACTTCCGCCGTGCCGCAGCTGTGGCACATTACTATAACACACTTATAAATATGAATAGAGTATTAAACTACACCAGTGGTTCCCAAAGTGGGGTCCAGCCCCCCCTGTGAATCTGCGAAAGCACTGCAGGGCCCCCCCCCCAGAAATTTTCTACATTAAGTACATTAAAATAAATATAGTTTGAAAAGAACTACAGTTAGATATTTCTTTAAAAATATTACTTTTAGCCAACAGTCAGTGTTTTTGTAATGCTTTTATAGAAATCTATAGAGAAAAACATGGCAGTTTGTTTAATATGATGAAGGTTTATTGTTGTGGGTCTGTGTGGGATTTTTGGAAATTTAAGGGGGCTGCAACATTGTTGACTTTGGGAATGGCTGAACTACACCAACTACACAAATCCAACCAAGCCACCAAGGGGCCACAAGCCAGTGTACGCTTTGTGCCAGTCCCCAGCCTGGATATATAGATATAAGAAGGCTGTCCTGTGTAAAACCAATGATTAGCCGTGGAAACCTCAGAAAGGAAAAGCTAAATGAAAAAAAAAGCACTAAAACAATGACTAAACCAGGACTAATCTGCATTAAACACGAGGTTAAGGCAAAAATAAAATTTAAGAATAACTATAACTAGGAATAAACCAAGAAATAAATCAAAATCATGACATAATTCAACCCAGACTAAAGCATGAAATATAAAGGCATAGGTCCACATATGGCGCCACAGATATACACAAAACCTGCTGAACTGAACTTATCAAGGCGGCCCCCTGCTGGCACGACCAACAGACTTTTGCTAAATAACACCATCGCCTCCCATGCAACGCTAAATGAAACACCCCCCCCCCCAGCTCCACTGTGAAATTGAGCCGCTCAAACGCAACAGCCCTTGGCCACTAAAGTTTGTCTTAAGCTCCGTGACGTTACAGACAATTTCAAAACTTCCACACTGACTTTTTTTTCCTTAACGCGCGTTTCCTCACGTGAGACGAGGAAGTTAGCCCGTACGGTCGCCATTTATAGCCTCGCGGTGACAAACAATCTTATTATGAGATGTAATCCTTTCCCTGGGAGAGTCTGGGGGGGCAATCAACAAGGCGCTACAGTATAGTTTCTTTTTACGCAGCGATGGCTATCTCGTGTGCCTCTACCCGCCTCCTTTTTTTTTTTTTTTTTTTTTTTTTGAGCGTGCTTAAACGCCGGTGTCAGCTCTTGCTATAATAGAGAAACCCAAGCAGGGCTCCGTACATAAAGGCGTGCAGTGTGTGAGCAGCGCAGTTAAATCACTCAGCGCTAAATGGATCCGCGAGACCGCCTCTTGACGCAGTTATAGCTGCCGTTTCCCCCCCTCCTCCTCTTCAAACTAATAACTGGATGCTTTCTAACAACATTTTGCTTCTGAAGACTGAACTCTTGCGTATTTGAACATGTAACACAGCCGTGGTGACATACAGCGAGCGAGCAGCAGCTTGTATCTGGAGGAAGAGAGAGGATCTGGCTCTGGCTGCGCGATCGGCAAGCAGGTAAGCTCCTATACGCTGTTACTGGCTTTTAGACTTTAACAATGACGAGTTTATACACGCAACACAGTACTTTACTTGCTTATTTTAACGCGGACGATTGAAATAACCCGAATCATACAGCTGGCAATGTTGACGTTGTCATCGTCACTGTGTAAAGTGGCATTCATGAGCAAAACTCAGCAAATGCAGCGCTTTAAAATCTACTTAGCCTCGACAACATGTGCGTGCTGTTGTTTTCCAGGAATCTTGTTTGTTTGGAAAGCTTTTCTTGGTGCAAAAGGATCAAAGAGTTAACAGCATTTTTTCCTAAAAGATCAGCTATGCACATTACGCACCACTCTACTTGCAAACTGACCTATCACAAGTGAAAGTAGGGGCTTCTTATTTTCTTCTTTGTAACAGTAATCCTTTACCACAAACAGAGCGCCTGAGGAAACTGGAGATATGGCTTCAGCACCGCGGACAGCTCCGTAGGCTCAACTTCATTCCCATACACGCAGCCGCTCAGGAATACTCATGTAACTAGTCACTGTCTGCATTAAACTTAAAATACTTATAATTTATACATACACTGCTTTAAAATGCACACTTTGAATGTCTTACACACAAGCTTGAGCCCTTTAATTATGCCTGATAGTATCTCCTAGCGTTTTGCACAATGTAAAGCTTATTCAGTGAATTGCTGTGAGTTTTGCATGACCCGGGCCAGTGTTGTACTTACAGTAGTCTTGTGCACTTGTCTCTGTCAGATTAGCTGAGGATTTCGTTGCGTCTGTGCCATCTGTCTGGGAAACCAGGAAACCGTGCTACAAGCCTCCCAGACATGTTCATTTATTTACATAGCAAAGATGATATAGAAGAGTTTTGCTTTAATTTTTTGTCTTGGGCAGTGCCAAGCCTGTAAATGTTAATCCATGTCTTTGAAGTTTTCTCACAGATAAAGACTTTTTTTAAATTGAGTGTGGCAGAAAGAAATGGTGCAGCTTGTTGCAAATGCTCTAAATGTTAAAGTAGGAGATCTGGAGGACTTGTAGACCAGTTTTTAGAGTTTTTAAGGCTCAACATTTTCAACAGCCACATCTGGAGTTGCATAGAAACAATAACAATGCAAAACAACAATTGGCTTAATTGCCATGCATTCAGCTGCAGTATACTAGAGGTGTATAGAGCTACAGCTACTGTGCTGTGTTGTTCTGTCACTGACCGTTGAGGGATAATGACAGTTCTTTCTACTATTTTTTATGTTATACCATTTGCTGCAAAAACAAGAATTGCAAAGCTCCTAAAATGGCAAATGATTTTTGCCTGCAACTATCTGACGCACTGATTATATGTAAAACCTTGAAGAGATTGAAAAACAGTACTGTGCAAAAAGTCTTAGACAGGTTTTTAAGAATTGCTATGAACAAAGAAATGTGTATCAATGTACAAAGACACACAAAATTGCAAAAGAAAGAAGAAAAATCAACTCTTGAAACATTCAGAGAGCTAATGCCTCTGCTAAGGCACTGGTCTTGGTCTCGCAATGGTAATGATATAGTGCCCAGACCTGGACTCAAATTCAAAAATCGTCTAGTGCAGGGGTAAATACTTAGCCACAAAACCCTGTTATCTTACAATGGTTAAGAATCTACTACTCTTCTGTATCTCAAAAGGGATACGGAATCCTTTAAAACACAGCAAAAGTAAACATTTGTTCCTTGGCCCATTACTGACTTTACTTGAAAATGTCATAGCAATAATTAAAAAAAAAATAAAATCTGTAGCTATTAGAGCACTTAATTAATAGCATTTTTCCCTACTTTACTTAGTTTTTATAGTTATATATTATTCTCTATAGTTATATAATATTCTAAGTATAGTTATAGTTAGAATAAAATGAGGAGGTGGGGCTTACATCACAGTGCAGTTGAGGCCAATAAGGACAGGAATGTTTAATACTATAGCCCTGATGCAGTATCTATCACTCTTTAGTGCCTAGCCATATTGTGTTATGTAATGCACGAATGCCATGGGGGCTTTTAAATCAGGGCCATGTCTTAACAAGCGTGTCATGAAAGTGCTCTCTATTCACTGTGCTGCCTTTTCCTTGTTAAACCACACTAGCCCAGCCTTTTACTCTGTTACCATGATGAGTCAACGTGTGTCTTCCAACTTGTGACCGTTTGAAAAAAAAAACAAAAAAAAAACCTGTCACTTTTGCTGCTGTTGCTAAATCTGTCGTTCACTTTTTAGCCCTCACCCCCCCCCACCCCCACCCCCCTCCGCCGTCGTCTTGCCTTATCTTGATTATGCAGCCGGATGATTGAGTCAGCTGTTTTGTATGCGAGTTAGCTTGGTTCTTCTTTGTGGGAGAGATGGGGAGAGAGATCCGGGATACTGAGGCAGAATTACAGCCCCTCACGACGGTGACGAGTGGTTACAACGAGCTTGTCCCGTTCCATAAATTGCAGTTTGAGGGAAAGAGAGAAAAAGACGGGTAGATGGATTCCTCAAGGGGACAAGTTTTTTTTTTTTTTTTTTTTTGGTGGGGTGGACCTTTCTAAATGGAAATGGCAGCATGCATTATACAGTATTCCAACAGCTCTATGGCACGGCATAGGCTCCAGTTGTAGCACCACCTCAAGGCTTTGTTACTGAATTAGGATGATACAGCTATTTTCTGATCCGGCGTAAGACCACAGAGAGAGTAGCAATTGAATCAACAGGGAGGAGGAACGGGGAGGACAGAGAACAGGCACGGACCAGCTGATTTCAGAGCGTTAACATGCAGAGGCAATCTTTTTGTCCGATTTGTAATGTACTTCTGGTTTATCTCAGGTCCTTTAGGTGTTTAGGACAGGTTTCCATCATTGTTAAAACACTGGTTGAGTTGCTAAGTGCTTTTTATGTTGGGAAACTTATATTTTAGCACAAAAACAGATGTGTCTTTATATAAACATATCTTCTTTCCATTTGGTTTTGCCCTACTGGGGTTGCCACAGCATATTACCTTCATCCTACTGTGCAACCATTTGTATACATACATATATACATACATACATATATTGTATTCATTTGCCACAGCTTTAATGCCGGATACCCTTCCTGATGCAACACTCTCCATTTATCTGGGTTTGGGACCCGCTTGTGACCTACTGTGGCTGGATTATCTCCACATAATTATAATAAACAAAATAGTACCTTAGGGCAAATGCTCATTTAACTTTTCCCTATATGTTTTTATCATTCAGTATATTCTTATTCTAGTAGCAGCAACACATAGGCTACATATATAACTAGCAATTGATGAATAAATAAATACTATATAGATGCTTATCAAAAACACTTTACTGCTCATGAGTTCAGAGTATATGGAGAGAATATGATATTTTTTTCTTGGGATGATGAAAACTGTCATATTGTCATGTAACGTATTGTATTAAGGATCATCTGTTGGCTATTGGTCAACACTGGATAAATGGCTACATATAATACAGAAAGTGTCTATTACATCTATACGTGCCATTGACTTTATTGGAGAGACAAAGACAGATTGACAGAAAATCAGAAAGAGAGGCATGGAACAAATTGGCCTGAGGCAGGAATTGAACCTTGGCTGCTCCCGTAAATGGTATATGCTCTACCAGGAGAGCTACGAGGCAAACCCAGGTAATAATGGTTTAATGAGGGATAGATCACAGCGGTCTAATGCTCAGAGCTTGATGTTTAAGGCAGGCTCTAAACTTTCATTTGATGTTTAATTGCGTCAGAATGGTCCAGTTTTACTTTTGTGTTGAGGTTATGACAGAAAAAATAAAATTGTGTTGCAGTAGTACTTAAATATAGCAGCTAATGCTTAACCAGTGCTCAACTATTGCTAATCTTTCTATGAGAAATATTGCTGCAAATGATGGTTACTGGTATAATAAATTGCATTTGAAAGCAACCATATATGGCCATGAAAAAGACAAATTCATGCCAGCAAAATGTGTTTTTCCCCTCATCTAACACCAGTTTTGTTGCTCGTTCAGACTTCCACAGTTAACAATGTGTAAAGTGTAATCAAAGGGACCATTCAGGGGCTTGTAGAGGAGGGCTGTGGAACATATGGCACGACAGCACGGCACGTTTCACTTATGGCTTTCACGGCTCCTTTACAAGCATCAAAATCGCACGGCAGCCACTTCCTTCCTGTGCAGGGCGAGTGTCTAAGTATATGTGTTTGTGTGTGTGTGTTTGTGTGTGTGACAACTCGGTCTAAAGTGCCCTGTGTGACATGCTCAGCTGCTTTATAAAAGGAGCAATGACTTCTTTAGTGAAGAATTGTGAGGTTGTGAAAGTCATCACATGGGCGTAGTGAAAATTGTGAAAAAGGACTGGGTATTAGTGAAGAGGCTGATATGGAAGCGAGAAAAAAATGTGCTGTAGCCAAGGGAATTTGTGTTTCTTCGTTGTGCATAGATTGTTATATAATTGTTTATAAGATATTTTGGTAACACTTTAGAATAACTCATAACAAGTAAGCAGTAATAAGGCATTTATAAATATGTAATAATGATGATTTACTGTTTATAGACAATGATGTTTATAATTTTGTATTGATTTACATGAGCTTATTACTCAGGAATTAAACATAACAATGTTTATAACCCAATAGTGATAATTAATGTTGCAGTAGTCTAATTCTTTGTAAAAATCAATAACTAATCCTTAACTAATGCTTTATAGGATGAACTACTCTAAAGTGTTACAGACTTGTTATTAAGTATTTAATAACAAGCCATATAGTAAGTAAGGTTGTAAGATTTAAAGGTCTAACCCTACTTTAGACTCTAGTGTCCCCAGCAGTTATTTTAAATTCCTCTGGTTTATGTCAAAATGCTAAATTGGAAAAAATAAATTATCTTTGACCCAATATCTAAGCCCTGGACCAGCTGATTCTCATAACTAGGCTAATTTGATATTTCTGGGTACAAGCTTGAAGATGATATTTTAAAACCATGAGATGAAAAAAATATGTTTTAATTAATATTGAATAGATGTGTAAACACGGCTTGACAAAATGTAATAGTGGGCTGTAACAAAATGTATTTTTCATATTTATTGTGCACTATCTTTTAGTAGATGTAATGATCTGATGCTGTTTTGTAAACACACAGTTTTTCACATTACAAATGAGGATGCTTTTTTAAATCAGCATTTTTTTTTTTTTTTTTGTGTTCTTTGGTGAATATTCTTTATGTGGTTCTGTTAAGCAGAGCAGGGCTGTCCAAAGTGTGGCTCAGGGGCCAGTCAGAGCACCTGGCATATGGCCCTTGGCTTTAATGATAAAATGTATTATTTGTGGCCCTCCAGCATCAGCAAGCAGAATTACAATAGCTTTATTTGTATATTTGCACATAGGTAATGTTTACTGCTTTCAAACCAGCCCTAGCCTCCTAGTGTCAGTTTCCTTTTTGGTTATTTCAAAGACTCAAGCCTGAATTATGGCTATTATACTACTGTACAAAAAGAAACACACTTGCACTTGGACTTGCATTTATATTTAAAGAAATGTGTAGCTTTTGAAAATAAAAACGCATGTAGCATACCAGCGGTGCACTGACATGTTTATTACAGATGTCAGGAAAACATCAGGATAGCTGCTGGCACATCAATCTTAATGAACCCAGAGAGCATTGAGCCTCTAGGATCCCTCTACAGTGCAGTATCCTGATTGAGCTTACTTTAAATAATCCCCTGACCCGTGAACAAAGGTAGATCTGTGTATGTACAGTGTCCTCTCGGGGGAGTCACTTCCAGGTTTGAGTGGCAGCGTGTAGCGGACATTTGTATGTTTAGCTGCCTGCCGTGTTTTAATAAAAGCTTCTGTGTCGGATATCTCGGGTCCCCAGAGAGAGTTTCCAGTGCTGGGTTAACCTGCACCAGAGATTCCCTTCAAAATTAATGAAGAAACCTCTCTGACATGTAATTAACATGTCAGAGAGGTTTCAGCGGCTGCTGTGTGAGCTCCACATTCCCCTCTCTCAGCATTTCACATTCAGTGAAGGCGAGGACTACAGTGCTGTGATTTTAGATTCCTACAATGTGTTTTCTGATATCACAATAAATTTGCTATACATTTGAACACATTGCACAGCCCTAGTGTGGACAGCGGTCAAAATGTGTGCAGCTCTTTGAGAGGAAGGACCATCAGGGCCACTGTAGGAACTGTGCCTTCGGACAGACAACATGAAAAGCAGATGTTATTGACAGTAGCTTTGCATTCAGGAAGCAAGGCAATTTGTAGAGGATTTCCAATAGCTAATAAAGGCTGGGAGTGGGAGATAAGACCAGGATTTCAGCAAAGTCCATGCCCTTTTTAAAATGCATCTGTCCCTAGGTGCATTTTATTTAGGTACTGCACCTTTGGACACGGTGATATCTCTCCCTAAAATACACTATTAGCGAGCTTCACCTTGAATCAGCAGCTCATGAGTCATTAAGTGTAAGTTGTGCTCTTGAGCGGTGTCCTAGACTCATCTTGGGGAAAGAATGCATTTGGATCTCACTCTGGGGGCTTTATTGAAAGTGGCAGTGATGGCCCTTTTTGGATTCATCTTGCGTTCTGAGGAAGAAACAGCATCAGTGCCATAAAAGAATAGGCATAGTACAGAAGCACTGTATGTGCCAGCAATTCAAACGTCTGTATGTCAATATAAAGAGTAACTCCAAGGAGAGAAAACTAGAGGCAATGTAAGAAATCTGAGGTTGCTGCAGCAAATCATCTGCTTCCCACCATCCAGTGATTTGCCTGAAGATTTGGTATAGTTTTAATGCCAGATGCCCTTCCTGATGCAAACCTCTCACTTTATCTGGGCTTGGGACTGCCACAGAGAGTACTTGTGACCCCCTGTAGCTGGATTATACTGTGAGTTTTACTGCCAATGCATTTTGAGTTGAGGTAATCTTTTCATTTGCACCAGTTGTTTTTCTTGTTTTTTCCCTTGTCTCAGTGGCAAGATAATGTAAATAATGGCCTGATTAAATCTTCAGGAAAGGTCACTAAAGGGTCAAGAACAAAAAATATTCTGTAAAACATGTTGATCTATCATGGCGGTCAGTAAAGGTACAAATGATTTATTTTAGTGGATTAATATTATTACCACTGGAAGATATAAGGCCTTTGTGGTAGGGCGTTTACCCCTGAACTACAAGAGTCCTGGTTTGAGCCACCAGACAGTCTGGCCACCAGACAGTCTTTTCTTATTCTACACAAAGAAGTTAGTCTGGTACCTTGTGGCTTGAATTTAATTTCAATGGGCAAAACAATCACAGGTGGAGTAACCAATCAGAGAAACAAAGGATGACCTGTATCCAACACAAACAGCGCTTATGAAGAATTATTGCTGTTTTTTTTCCAGAAAACACCATTATACTCTGTATTATCAGCAGCTCTGAACTTGAGAAAAGCAAAAGCCAGTTGTACAAAGTTGGTTTGTTTAAATGTTGTCATTATGTCGGACGTCAACAAGAATTTACTGTTGTTAAAATGGCAACAAGATGAAGTAAAAAAATCTGAGATTATCTTCCGCTTTTAGTAAGATGCGCTGCAGATAAACTGTGACGAATCGAGTGGACACTGCTCGCTGTGGCTGAGGAACCAGACTCTCCTGCTTTCAAAAACAACATAGGTGGGGCTGGCTGCCCAGGCTAGCTCTGAGTAGTGTATCTTTTCCATTGCAAGTAAGGGCCAGTGCCTTGCCTGGGTTTGAGCTCTCTGAATTCATCTAGTCTGGTAACTACTATCACTTTGTATTCTCATCCCTTCTTTTCACTAACATCTCATGGGCTTATGTTTAAAATGTAGCAAGTGTCTTTTCATAAGGATTCAATCATATTTTCTCAATAAGTGCCCACAGAGAAAAGACAGCTGCAATGAGTTACTGTAGCGTGGACAGATTGCAGGATCAACTCGGAGTTGTAGCAATCCACTCAAGGGTGTGAATCAGTTATAATTAATTTAGGAAGTCCGCGAGAAGAAAACCAATCCACATGAGACTTGCCAGAAACGTTTCTGCATAGTTTCCCCTAGCCACCTGCTGGTTGCCTTATGATTAACGAAAGCCTTTAGTAAACAGGCATCACAAAATGGCAGGAGAGAGGCAGACTGGAGGCAGCGCTCGCTCGCTCTCTCTGCATCTCATCCGTGCCATCCTCACTGCAGAGTAATTATATGCTGGGTACATGACAGTGTGTCTTCAGGCACCTGCTCCTCTTGATGGATATCCTGAACATGAGAGCCCATTAAGGACCGCCATACAAAACAGTTCACAAAATGCATTATTGTTCTCATATGGACAGGCTCTGAGATGAAGCAAACAGACCTCCAAATACTGCCTAATATGACTTAATTGCAGGCAAATAGACTGAGTTAGTATTTTACAGTGAGCTGTCCTTGAAAAATACAATGGCACTCAGTTAATAATGTTGAGGAACCAAATTATTGCTGCATGATAATTAATTAAAGCCTTGTATCATAAAAGCAATGTACAATTTCAAAGCTTGTAGTAGACACAAAGGCCTCCTGTTATTGACTTATTAATTAATAGACCTATAATCAACTTTTTGAGCTTTTCACCATGTTGAATTGTTGTTTGTGCTTCAAAAACATACCTGGAGTTGTATTTTGTTTCAGTCACACTCATTTGAGTAATCCTGTTTGCTGAGCAGCTGCCCTTCTCAGGAGCTGAGAAACACTCGGGACATGTGGAACCATGAAGTGTCCTGCTTGTTTCTAAAACCCATACACTGTCACCGGACTCATTCTGATCATTTATCTGTCTGTTAGCGTCATGTTGCTAATAGCCATGTTCAGTAGCTGTTTTATGCTCTGACCCGTCCCCATCTTTACTTGCAGAGGGCGTCAGACAAAGTCAGAGTTACAGCTCTCCAAAATATATTTTCCATACTTATACAAAATGTAAAATGCTAATGCAAAGTTGTCCAAAATTATTTTAAAAAAGCATTAAAAAAGCATACGTTCCCTTTAAGTAAAATTATGTAGTATGCGTTAACGCTCCAGCTATTTCCAAAGTCGAGACTGTCGTGGCCCCCGTAAAATTCCGAAAAGTAAATTGAATTGAAATATTGACAACCTCTAGGGGCTAATGCTAAATGCAGTAATTAGCATTTTTCATGTGGCCTAGGCTTTTATGTCAGACTCCATTCCGTTTATACGGGCTTGGGACCAGCACAAAGAGTACACTGACTTGAGACCCATTGTAGCTGGATTGTTATTGTCATGTAGCTCATAGACAAGAATGTTTATGTAAGTCTTTGGCCACTTCCTCTTGTACACAAATGCTATAATATACTGTATTTGAGCAAACTGTATACACCCAAATTGCCTTGTCTAGCTTTATCTTCTGCCTTCTTCCCTTCATTATGTCCTGTATTGCACAAAACATTCATTTCTTTTTGAACAAAACGACCACTTTGTAGCACTCCATTTTTCAGGCCATGTCATGAAATAACAGCAATTAGCACAAACTGTATTTAGCTTTAAATACAGTATTACAGTAATGTGGGCTAAGATATTTGCAATTATAACTGGCTCATTTTCTTTAATATGAAACTGCAACCTCGAAGGCTTTACTGTTCATTAGAGGTAATAAATATTTAGTGTGTCCATTGTTGCATTCATAAATATAGGGAAGATGTGGCCTGTTATGGCGTGGATATGAATGGAAGCTGATAATTGAGCAGGAAGTAAAGGGTGAGGTGCTAAAAGCTTTTAATGAATAGCACAGCAGGGTGTGAACACTGTCGCCTGTCAAAGAGCTTTATGGTTTAGTTCACCACATTTTTATATGGGGTGAGGTGGAGGTAATGCAGTCTGGAACATGTGGGTAATGTTAAAACTTGCAGGACATTGAGTGACCGTGATTAATAGTCCATTTTATGACTGACAAGTTGGACATCAATACATTAGGATATCATGGGAAAGCGAATTTGTCTCAGTAGCTCAATTCATAGAACATAGATGAAGTACATACTGAGTGAAATGCTGTATCTGAAACATTTATTCATCTTAAATGGGATTATTATGGTTTACAGTTTAAAGGGGCTTTTCTTTTTTTAGCTTTCTACCATGTTATAATGTTGTTCCTCTCATCAAAAACACACCTGGAGTTGTGTTTTGCTTCAAGTAATCCTCTGTTCTCTGGCATGACCACTCTGAGCCCTCAAAACGCTCAGATTGCACAAACCTCCGCCCACTCCTGGAAGTGCTGACCAATCAACGAGCCCTCCACATCAGTCTGCTCTCATTCATTTATCCAAAAACAGTGTAAAGATCTATTTCCACTGATTCCTCACAGCTGTTGGCATCATACAAAAGTGTAAGGAAGTGAAGTTTGTTTTATTCTTTAAATTATGTTCCAAAGATTTCACTCTCCTGCACTCTGCTGCCCCCTGCTGGTCTTTTCACCTGTTTGTATCACATCAGTAGAGTACTTAATGTTCTCTTTTAGTCAGATATCAGTATGAATAAAAGCATAATGTATCCCCTTCAGTGAAAACCAGAATTCAGTATTTCATAACATTTTAATCTTTTTCGTCTTTTTGGGTCACCACAGCCAATTATCTGCCTCCATAGTTTTTATACCAGATGGCACAACACTCTTTATTTATCCATGCCTGGGACTGACAGAAAGAGTACACTGGTTTATGGCTCCCTGTGGCTGGATTATGGCTTACAGTTAATGAAAAGTAAATTTAGTATTTAAATTAATGACATTACATTAAATTGCATAGCATTGCATAATCATCAGCTTGAAATATTTCACTCGGTGTGTACTCAATTCATATTCTACTGAAACATTAACTCTAACTTTCCCTCTGTATTCAAATTTATCGACGTGCTATATAAAGGAAGCTATTGTAAGCTCTCACACAAATAATCTTTAGTCACTTATACAAGCGCTCTGACCAGACAGGCCACCAATCACATTAATTGGATCCACTGGGAAATATAATGCGAAGGGTCAGCAAAGTTCATGGATATACAAGTTTTACAAAAAGGAAGATGTGCCTAAGATCTTGAGAGTTGTCGTATCGAGAATATTTTAGTGGCTGTATATCCTATGCCACTTTTATTAGTATAATTATATTAGTTTTCAGATAGTGTCAAAAGATTAGGCTGATTACATCTCTGATTGGTTATACACTGTGAGACATGTGGCTTCCTACCAATTATGAGTTTAAATTTGACAGATGCTCAGTGAATGTAGCACTTTTAAAAGCAAATTAGCTCCCTTTTCAGCATGTGTTGACACTTTCAATGGTCAGTATGCTGCAAAGGTTATATCAGCAAATACTTTAGAACCACTATTAAGCAGTAATAAAGCCTTGATAAATATGCTTTTAACAATAATTTGATAATTATACTAACAAAATAACATTGGTGTTTATTATTGATTTACATTAGCTTATTGCTCAAGACTTAGCCCTCAGGTCCTCCTTTAAAAAAAAACATGGTATTCCTCCTCAAGCCCTTTTAGGTCAAGGAGTCACGTTTAAAAATATAAAACATGAAGAAAAAACTTTATTTTCATTTTTTTTTAAATCATTAAGCCCTGTCCTCATCATACATAACAAAGGACAATTCATTTTTAGATTTTTAACCCTCTAAAAGCCAGTATGTTCACGTCATTCCAACAGATTTGTAAATAAAACATGCATTACTTACTATTAAAAGATACAAAGTGATTTTTGTTTGTGCAGGAATTACTGGCCCCAGATAGATCACTGATTAGTCCTAAAACTGATTTTGATACATTTTTACATTTTGTGCCAATAGAAAAAAAGGGCTAAAAGGGCTGAGCTACAGTCACTGTTATCTAATGGGAAATATAAGGAAATTATTTACCAGAATGTGAAAAGGGTGGATTTAGTGTTGGTTTTGTTGTTTGTGTATTTTTTAGCCTCTGACTGACAGGGTTACAGAGGAGTCAATGTCAAGTCAATGGGACCAAAAAAGGCTTTGAGGGCTTTTTTTTCTTTTTCAGTTGTGACACTGATATTCTAAAATTCATTTAATAATGAACATTTTTGTCAAATACCATCACCTTAGCTTAAGAAATGTCAAAATGAAAGCAAAAAATACATTTGAAAAGCCCTAAAAGGGGCCAGGAGGGCCTGATGGTTAAATATCAATAACAATGTTTATAGCTCAGTGTAACGCTTATGATAACTTAACTGGTTACTACTAATATTCAACTAATGCCTTATAATGTGTAGCTAGGAAGGGCATCTGGCATAAAAGCCAACATATCTATGGGACAGAAAGGCAGTAGCCAAAAGTCATGCTTGTTTTTCAATAAAAGCAGGAAAAAATGCCTAAAATTGTGTCAAAATAATAAAAATTGGGATTACGTATGTCGTGCTACAATCCAGCCACAAGGTTGTGCCAGGAAGGGCATCTGGTGTATAACCTAAGCCAAATCAATATGTCAGTTACTGCATACTAGATGATGCATTAGGTGCTTACTAATCCCAGTATTTTAAAGTGTAGTCATTATTTCCCCAATTTTTTTCTCCACTTTGTGTTCATTGTGTGTTAAAAATAGCAACTTCCTCATTTGTATCCTTACACAACTTTGCCAATGTCCAACAATGTGCGTTACATATTCCATTCTCGTTCAGAGAGATTTGCTCTGCCATCAGCTACACTTCCACATCTGCATAGTTTTAACGCTCTCTGTCTCCAAGCGCTCCTAAATATTACCCTCACATTCACGAGAAGATACTTTTCATAATGATTTTTGGCTAAGCTGTCAGAGTTAGTAATTCACTTCCCAGAGAAAGAGGGGGACGGATATTTTTTTAGTAAAATTAGTGCTGGCAGAGTAATTCACAAAATAGGAATGCAGTTATGATACTTACAATTTGTGAAAATATCTTGTCTGTGTTAAAGGGGACATATCCTTCGCAGCAAGCCAACAACGAAAAACAATTTTGGCTCATCAAAATGTAAATCCAAATTTGCAAGGTTGGGCTAAAACGTCCAGGGAAAGCTTAATTTGACAAATAGCTGAACAAAACAACAAGAGGAAAATGCACCAATGCAAAAACAGGAGCAAAGCCAAGACAATTAATAAAAGTTGAACGTAGCTTTTTCCTGTCACTCAGTTCAATAATATCTCCACTTAATCCCTGATGAGTGGGAGGAGAGACCCGGGACTGATTGTAAAGCTGTTTTTGTTGTGTGCACCCAATTGCCCTCTCCTCTGGCCTGAGCAAACATCTCCTTAAGAGTAACAATCATCTTAGAGAAAGACAAGAAGCAATCAGATGATCAGGCCCGGGCCTCCACATCACTCAGTGGGGCTGTGTGAAGGTCGTCCCTTAAGCCCCGGGCCCATTGTCCAACACTACACCTTGGAGGTGATTTGAGAAAACACATTGCTCCCTGTAGGGTCAAATCTATAGTGGACCGAGGAAAAACATGCTGTGCATAGACTGTGAGAGCTACACGGCTGATGATCACCAGCAACACACAAAATCAGGCTGGAGAATGGTATATGGAGGTCACAGAGGTCAACAAAAACACCCCAAATCATATCGAACTTGTGTATTTTGTAATAGAAAAACATAAAACTGAATAACATCCTGATTTGTTCTTTTTTTATGTTTTATTTTATGTCTATAGCTATTGATCTTTCTATACCAATATATGTTTTAGAGTAGGATTATTTATCACAAGTAAAATATTGCTATAGTATGTTTAGGTCTTCCTATTAATGAAGTGGTTTGTGCCCTGTCTTTATTGCTAGAGGACCGGGGTTCAGTGCCCTAACATTGAGACAAACAAACTCCATCCTCAAATTATTCCAGTCCCAAGTCTGAATAAATGTCTGGGGTTGCATTTGGAATGGTATCTGGCGTAAAAAATCCTCCGTCAGTATACATATGAATGTTTGACTGTAGCCTGAAAGAAAGGGAGAGGCTTAAGAGACTTAAAATAATGCTATGTTTATTTTATCAAAAGCATAAAAAATAATCTATTACCCAACTTATTTCATTTATCCAGGCTTAGGGCCAGCACAAAAAGTAGTCTAGCTTGCAACCCTCTGCACTGTGATTAAAAAAAAAAAAGAAAAAAAAAGAAAAACAAAACAAAACACTAAGATCTCACCTCACTATGACAGTCTTTTTGATCATAGACCAAACAGATAAACTTCTAACAATTTGGAGTTGGCTGTGCAGAGGAACAGGCTTAAAGATAAGAAAGACTGTGATATCTCTTGAGCTGTTCAAAAGTTGATGATAAATAGAAGTTTATCTTTTGGGACTTAATATTTGTTCAAGCCCACACGCCAAATAATTTATTATGAAACTTTCTACAATACGTATATTCATAACAAAACAAAACAAAAAAAAGCAACATTTTCAATATCCCATACTGCAGCTTCTTCTCACAAAGCCTCTGTAACCCGCCAGTATTAGAAATGCATTGTGGCACATAGGCTGATTTCTCATTCATAATGCAGACTTAGGCATAGGCTCGAATGATTACCGGTGATCATTTCCTCTTCCCGAAGTAACAGCCTCTTGACTTGCCTTGCGACGGTCTTAACAGAAGCCTTTTTATCTCACTACAATCCCGGCATCTGTTTTCTTATTGAACTCCTTGTATATCTGCAGTTTTCTGAAAGATGCACAGCCAAACAACGCTCCTGACCATCCCTTTATTTCAGAGGTCTTTTATTATCCCTGCTGGATTTGATCAGGACGTTCCAAAAAACTGAAATAATGAGGAACAGAAGAGGTGGGCTGTAACAGAGGTGGGGGAAGTGTTTCAAAAACAAGAGTACTGAGTAAAACTGTAACTTGTAATTTAGTAAAACATTTTCAGTATCTTTAGGTCTCTAGATAAATATTTTTTGACCTCAGTGTTGAAATAGGTATACTTGCAGTACTGATAGTTATAGAAATAGTAACTGTAGAATTAGTATCAATAGTAGTTTTAGTAGTTGTAGCGTTACTACTATTATTTGTCGTGGTAGTAGCAGCCAGTATATTTAAGGAAACATTACACTCAGTACTTTTTTACTCAGTACTTCCAGTTAGAGGTTCGAGAAGTACTCTAAAAATAAGAGTACTGACTAAAATTGTAACTTGTAAAAAACACTCAGTGTAATGATTCCTTAAATGCACTGGGTGCTACTATCACAACTGCTACTATTACTGTTATGACAAATCATAGTAGTAATGCTACAACTACTTATACTACTATTGCTACTAATTCTACAATTACTATTTCTATATCAATACTATAAGTACCAGTTTCAACACTGAAAAAAAAAACTCATCTAGAGACTTGAAGATACTAAAAATGTTTAATAATGGACTGGATATGTAAAGTGTCTTGCAGAAGGACACTTCAGCAGCGAGCTTTGAACCAGCAACCTTCTAGTTAGCGTTCAGCCTACTCTACCCCCTGAGCTACCGCTATTTAGTAAAAGTACCTAAATTAATTTTCCACTTCTGGGTTGTAGTACAAAGGGCCAGACTCTTATCAATAATTTCACAAGCCATATGTGGGGCTTTTGCAACCTGCTCTGGACTTTGTTTGTTGCACTGCGGAGATCATAGGTCAACTTTGCAACAGTATAATTAACTAAAATGTCTTTGTAGAGACATCGACTCGGAGCGAACCGCCAGAAAAAAAAAAAAAGAAAAAAAAAATCCCTAATGCATGCTTACATCTTTAACAGCTCCTCCATCAAGATGCTGTATAGGTTTTGGCTCACGACTTAGCCACCTAAGCACATGCGATATATAAGGCAAAAATCACTTAAAGAAATCTAAAGACTGACAACGAGCTGCAAAAATAGGCCATTGTCACCATAGAAACTCCCATCTTGAAATGGATATACCAGCATCTATCTACTTATGAAAACGTGGCGATGTTCACACCATTGGCAGAGCACGGTGTACCATAGCACCCGGAGAGGAGAGTGTGGCAGGCTTCGTATGTGACTTACTGCTCATTGACACTACCAGGAGTCATTAATGTAATGCTAATTATTCAAAGTGCTCTGTTTGTACACACAGCCATTTAAATCAAGATGGCCATGGATTTAGCGTAAGTGCTTTATCGAATGGCATGAGAGAGGAAAAAATTATTGTGAACTGTTTTGTGAGTGGGTGGTTAAGGCCATATAATTCATCAACAGCAGGGGGAGTAGTGCACAGGTTGTGTTCCCAAAACTGTAAAAAGTAGAAGAATACATTGTAAAATTCATCTCCTCATTAAAACAAGTTTGGCCAGTCTCTCTTGTAGTCCCACACAGTCACCGATGTTTACCTGCCATTAGGCCTGCTGTGGCTCTAATGGCAGGGGAACGGTGAGTGCGGCGGGTCGAGTGGAGGGTCACCACAAAATGGCTGCCAGTGCTGTTCTAATTGGAGTCAGCAGCACCTATATTTGCATAGCTCATGTACACCAGCAATCAATACATATTTACTTTTTGTTTGTGTGGTAATGGTATTGAAGCCTTTTGTGAATCATAGCAAACATACTGTTTATCGTTTATTGTTGATCCCCATTAGACCTTACTACAGTAAATTCTTTCTGGGGTCCACACACACAACCATTACATGCATACAGTATATACATAAATTATTACAAAGTTATTATAGAACACATTTTAGTTTGGTATCCTTACATAGAGGTCTCTACAACATCCTATACATTAAGAGGAAATAGTTCATAGACTTTTTCAGTTTCTTTTTAAAACAAAACATATTGAGTAGGGCAGTTAAGGAAGAGGGGAGCCTATTCCACAACATTATTGCTCTGTACATGACAGTTCTCTTTAGAGCGTTAGTCCTGGGCAGAGGTGATGTAAAATGGCACTGTGAAGCCTGTCTTTTATTAAAACCATGTCAATCACTAGTTAACAGTAGCTGCGAGAACAGACCTGAGGGTTTTTTTGAAGTATAGACATTTTTACAAAACAGAAAAAGGCTATATGCAAATCTATCCTCCACTCTTAACCATGATAGCCTCTCATGCAGCACCCTTACACTGGTCCTAAATTTACAGCCCAGTGCAAGGCGAGCTGCTCTATTCTGGACTAGTTGCAATCTTATAAGATCCTTTTTAGAGCATTTGACCAAATAATAGAGCAATAGTCCAGAAGGACTAGAGACTGTAAAACCAATTTAATTGTTGAGGTAGTAAAGAAATGTGAATATATCCTTATATTTGAGGTGGCTCTACTCATTTTCATGACTACATTTTTAATGTGAGAAGACCAGGATACTGTGGAATCAATAGTAAATCCCTACAGTTTGGCTTCATTCACCTGTTCAATAGGGGCACCATGCAATGTGAGTTCTAGCTTGTGGACAGATTTCAAAGTAAATCTAGAGCCCAAGACCATACATTTAGTTTTTAAGGCATTGATTTTTAACTTATTTTCTGTGGCCCAATTAGAAATCTCATCAGCTCTTGTTGAAGCATACAATTCAATAGATCACTGTTTTCTTCTGAGACATAAAGAGTTGCATCATCAACATAAGTAATTATCTATGCATTATTAAGAACATATGAAACCCCATTCACAAATATACTGTAAAGAAGAGACCCAAGGCAACTACCAAAATACCACATGAGCGCATGTTTATATTAGAAAATGATCAATTGAAGAGGACACATTGCTGTCTATTGCTTAAATAACTCTTCATTAAATTTACTGCAGAATTTTTGAAGCCATAAGCAGACAATTTGCTTAGCAACAACTCATGGTCAATAACATCAAACGCAGCATTAAATCAAGATACACCACCCCCACCATACGTTTTTTGTTGATCTGTTTTAGCCACTCATCAGAGAGAGTTGCCAGTGCAGTGGCTCTGGAATAGCCTGACTTATAAGCATGCTGACAATCTGAGTTAAGATGGTTACCTGTAAAATAATTTTGTATTTGCTTAAACATGACCTTTTCTAGTAATTTTCTTAAAATAGATGAAATACTAATAGGTTTGCTACTTTGGCCAGACAGTTGCTCCCTGGCATGTTTTACTAATGGTACAACTTTAGCGACCTTCCAGAAATGTAATGTAAACTGTAAAGGAATATGTTTAGCTGTTTTTGATACCAGAGTGTAGGTTTGATTTACTTGGGACGTGGAGCCAGAGGTTTGCGTCAGGAAGGGCATCTTATATAAAACCCTGCCAAAGTATGCACAAGAGTAGGGGCTTTATGCTACATAGCTCTTTAAGTCTCCTGATAGCAAGGTAACTGGCAAATCAAAACACTGTACTGAGGAAAAAAATATGTACAGTATATCCAAAACCTGTAAATAAACTAATTTTGTATTGTTAGTACTTTAACATAAGATAGTATTGGCTTCTGTGTTGTTCATTTCAGATTCAGTTAATACTATTGACTTGTTTAATATATTTTACAAATGGAAAAATAAAATAATCGTTGTTTTGCAATTTCTCAGAACATTAAACAAATATTTTGCACAGTTCCATAAACATGAATCTTTATAGAGATTCTGAATACTCTTTTCTGATTAGATGACAAGACAGCAATATTGTAAAACAGTAAACATGATTTATAGACCTTAAACCATTGATTGCAATAAAAAAAGCTAATTGAAAACAGGCCAGCCAAAAATACATAACCCATAAATCCATTTGTAAATTAATTTCAGGTTTTGGGAAATAGTCTAATCGGGTTAAAATGCACTTGGTCTCTTTTACTAACCCTTCTGGATTTGGCATACTGCAAAGTCTGGTGTAATACTGTTATTTTATTCAAATGTTTTAACAAAATAAAAGACATTTTGGATTACAAGCATGATTTTGACACCTGCTCTTTGCAAAGCAGAATAGCCACTGGATTTCTGAAGCATTAGCAGATCCCACTGACATCAACAGGAAAAATATGACTAAAGTTGTTCAGCCCGGAGCGATGAAGTCAGTGTTACACACAGAGCCAAGTTCAAAAAGAGCTTTTTACCAAATACTACAGTACTCCAGATCATGAGTCAGATTTAGAGGCAGGACCTTTCTTGGCAGCTCACTTCCTGCTTGCAGCAACAAATCATAAACATATCAATATTTACCTGGAAAAGAGCCACACTAAATATCTCTGAGCACTGGCCAGGATAGTCAAATCTTGTGAACACGCCTCAACAAAAAATAAGAAGACATTTTTTTCCTTTTATTTGATCATTATTATCCAGGAAGACAGTGGAAGTTGTAGTAGTAATATATGTAATAAACAACTACTGTTTTAACAAGGTACTACTGTCTAATCTTAAAACACGGAAGCATGTTACCGCCCATCCAGTCTCAGTAGTGTCCCGGGTTGCCAGGTACAGCAAGCACCCTCTCTTGTATGGCCTGATTTAGCACTTGTTGACAATGGCAAGCGATGAGTCCTACACTGTACATTAGTGAATATTGTTGTAAATAGGTGGGCATGTCCCACCGGGAGGAGGCCCCGGGGAAGACCTAGGACACGCTGGAGGGACTATGTCTCTCGGCTGGCCTGGGAACGCCTTGGGGTTCCTCCTGAGGAGCTGGAGGAAGTGTCCGGGGAGAGGGATGGCTGGGTGTCCCTGCTTAGACTGCTGCCTCCGCGACCCGGCCCCGGATAAAGCGGAAGAAGATGGATGGATGGATGTTGTAAATAGCAATGTTTTATTGTTAGCAACAGCTGCAATAATCCAGTCCCTTTTATTCATTACTGTAATCAGACAAATTTAATTTAGTGCTTATGATTAATATTAACTGATAAATACTTGAGTTAAACATGTGAATGTTGCAGAGTTTTGTTTACTAGAGTCTTATGTAACTGCAGAGTTTAGTGACTAGCGCCGCCTGCTGTTGTAAATTAGTTATTACGTCTTGCACATGTGCACTGCTCAGTTGCAGGTCTGAATCACTTCACTGTGTCTGTAACTACTTTTAGTGGCGACAAGGGGAGACATGAGGAGACAAAGCAGTCGCCCCGTCTCTGTTGAGGATGGTCTGGCATTGGGTTGGTGTATCCCAGGTTTTGGGCTAGTTGTCTACCCTTAGCTTGCACATACGTATCTGGCAACCTGGATGTGGAGCTCTCTCTGTCTTTGTTAAGTGACAGAAAATTAATTTTAACTTGTGAATAAATCAGAAGTTATTATTGTTATCATCCAAATTCATTTTTGATTTAAACATGTTTGCAACCTTAATACACATACATGGGATATTTTTATGATTTATTCCAAAGAAAATTACATATATTACCTTTAGTGATCATCATCCTGGAAGACAGCAGGCTTGGGAGAGAGCGGCCCTCCCCCAGCTGCAGAGTGTCCACCTGTAGCCTCTCCTCACTCTCCATCGCTCATTAAACAGAACTGCCTTTCAGGGCGAATCAGCTCAGCCTGGTGATCACCCAGTGGGAGAGCAGAGCACCAAGAGAGGAGCGGAGCTGTGGTGCCAGATTGCAGAAGGCCTGTGAGGTGTTATTCCTCAAATAAATATGAAGATTATGTGTAAAGCCCGTCTGCCAATTATCCACCTTCTCTCGTAAGAGCAGTGAATGTGAAGATATGCATAACCAATAAAGGCAGGGGTCTCTTAATGAGTGGATGTGAGATTTTATCCTGTTGTGGGTTATTGTCAGAACAAAACAGACATCAGACTGTTCCTCTGAAAATGTATTTGTATGCTGACTTCATATTTTTACCCAGTAGGGGAAAGTAAATACATATTTATTAAAAATGTCTCAAGAAATGTCAAAATATTTATCTCTATGTATGAATAAAGCTCTGTGGAAAAGTGGGTAGTAATAGAAGTAGTAATATTATTAGTATTAGTAGTAGTAACAGCCATAGTAGTAGTTGTGATAGTTGTAGTTCTAGTAGTGGTAAAAAGTAGTAGTAGTCGTGTTAGTAGTCATAATAGTAGGAGTGGTAGCAGTAAGTACTTTCTAGTTAAACCTTACATTCAAAACTACAGTTACTTTTGAGTTGATGAGTAAAGGTATTTTTGTTACTTCTGTGGTACTTTTTCTTCTGTGGTACTGGTAGCAGAAGTAGTAGCAGTAGTAGTAGGAGTAGTAGTAGCAAACACTTTATACATAAACTTTACTTTGTACTTTAACTTCAGCAGGAGACATTATATTTTAAAGCAAACAGTACTTTTACTTATGTCCAGAATGAGTAAAAGTATTTTTTCCTTACCTCTGTGGTAAAGTGGGTGTTATCAGTGGTAACAGTAGTAGTGGTTGCAGTAGTAATAATAATTGCCATAGTAGTAGTAGTAGTAGTTGTAGTAGTAGTGAGTGAAGCAGTACGTACTTTCTACTTCTCACTCTTTCCTCTCTACTTTTTTGCTTTTGCTTTGTACTTCTTCCACCTCTGTTAACACTGCACTTTCTTGTTGTATGTGAAAGGCTGGGGCTTGTGATATATTTGGGTGTTTCATTGTCAGGACATTGCTCAGATGAGGTTTATATAAGGTGATGGTATATGTCCCAAAAAGGCACAGGCTGGAGGCTGGCTCATAAAACCTCTTTATTGCATTCTGCAGTACTAATATTCACTGGGACTTTACCGCACTGGGATTTTGCGTATTCAGTATTTGGTCATATATTTTCTGAGCTGTACTTCATATTGTAATGCCTGTGGAAGTGTAGCAGAGATTTACAGGAAACTTTGGCCTGTCAGCTGAGCTATGTCAAACATGAAAAACAATATCTGCGCTCTCTCAATAACCTGCCTGGATTTAGCGTTTTTCTGAGGCACTTAGAAAACAAGTGCCAGCATTTTCCACCTACTGCCAAAATCAATCCCTAGATTTCTGAGTAGACAAAGTAAAAACCAGCATTATATTTTTAAAATGTCTCATTTTGTTAATAGCAAAGGATTTTATTAGCAGAGGTAGAAGAAATCTGTACTCAAGTAAAAGTACTGTCACTAAATATCTTTACTCAAATTAAAATAAAAGTACGCAAAAAATATTACTTCTACGTTTTGAAGTAGAAAATACTACCACTATTTACTACAGCTGCTAATATTATTGATACTACTACAAGTTTTACTACTTCTACAACTACTACTTCTGGTACAACTGCTAATACTACAGCTGATACTATTACTGTTGCTACTTTTATTGTTACTACGAGCACTAGTACCACACCTAGGATGATTTTGTGAATGTGGATGCAACTTTTTAATACATTTAGCATCAAGCTTAACCCTAACCCAAGCTTTTCCTTATTTGTTGTCATGAGAATGTAGAAAAGAGCAGTGTCCCTTTGGTTCTCTAATGAGACTTGGAGACACAGTTTGTGTAAATCTTCTATATGGTCCAACAAACTGGGGCTGTATCAAGTGTCTTCAGTAATCACACAACTCTCTCTGTATCCTTTGATTTCAGGCAGATTCACAGCTTACAATGTACTGTAGGTACTATGTAAGTATGTTTTGTTTTTGTTTTTTTTTGTTGTTTTTTTTATAGTCTGCAGGGACAAGACTTTAATCCGTTAACAAAAAGTAGAAGTAGAAGTCTTTTTGGTCTCACAGCCAGATGGGTATAGGTTTAGGTAAAGTGTTAGTTGTATAGGTATTAGAACACAAGTAGTAGCAATAGTTTTAGTAATGGTAAAAGTAGTAGATGTTGAATGTCCAGTTACAACAACAAATAATAAAAGTAATGTGTACTTATTTACACTCAGTACTTTTACTCAAGTCATAATTTTGTCAAGTACTTTCACTTCTTGAGTAATATTATTTGAAAATAACTATTTTCAGCGCTGATTACTCTAGCAGCTGATCAGACAGTGCCAAAGACAGGATATACAGTAAGCTGAGGAGAGTACTCACTTCATAAAATAATGCGCCCTCTTGGACTGAATAGCATTTCCATCAATAAACCTCAATAAAGCCCAGCGTCCTTCAGATCCAGCACAAACACTCACAGAAGAGCACGCGACTGCCTCTTTCTTTCTTCCTTTTACTCTGAAGTTGATGCTTCAGTCGCTGATTTGATGCTGAACACGGCGACCCCTGGTGACCTGGAAGTGATAAATATCAGAGCGAGCTGTCCTTCCTGTCGGCAGAGGACGAGTCTGTGAGCAACAAGGAGATGATGTCACACAGAGAGGGAGGAGGTTTCTGCCAAGTAAAAGTACTCAATAAAAATACTAAGAAACAAGACATATTTCTGTTATCACTTGAGTAAAAGTAAAGTATGTGAAGTATACTTGAGAAGAAAGTACTACCACCTACTGCTGCTGAGGCTACAAATATTACTCCAAGTTACATAAGGTCATCATATAAAACTTTTACTTGCACAAATTTACTACTACTACTACTACTGCTGCTACCACCATTACGAGCTTCTTCATCTGTTACTATTACTTATACTGTAATTGTTACTTTTACTTCTACTGCTATTTTCCACTGCTACTATTACTACTACTGTTATTGTTACTATTATTGTTACTACTACTACTACTACTACTACTCTTATTGTTACTTTTACTTCTACTGCTATTGTTATTACTACTGCTACTACTACTACTGTTGTTATTATTACTTCTATTGAGGTTTTCACTCTTACTACTACTACTATCACTGTTGTTTCTACTACAACTACTGTTATTGTTACTTTTACTTCTACTGCTATTGTTACTACTACTACTGCTACTACTACAATTGTTATTATTACTTCTATTGCAGTTTTCACTCCTACTACTACTATTGTAACTACTACAACTACTGTTATTGTTGCTTTTACTTCTACTGCTATTGTAACTACTACTACTACTACTACTACTACTACTACTACTACTACTACCACACAGCCTCCAGGGTAATATACTTCTACTCATTTAAGAGATTTTAAAAATGGACTTGATCAAAAGTACCATCCAGTCACAAGCCAGTGTATTCTGTGTGCCAGTATCAAGCCTCTGAAAATTAAAAGGGTTGCGTCGGGAAGGGCATCTGGCGTAAAAACGATGCCAAATCAATATGCTAATCGCTGCACAGTAAGAGGCAGCTGGTTTGCTGGGGTGACCGTGAAAGGGAAAAGACAAAAAGAAAGAAGAAGATGTGAGTAAAGTAATTTTTTTTCAAAAAATTTGCCTAAGTAAAAGCGTTACTCAGTGACCCCATGTGACCTGGAAGTGATAAATATCAGGCTGTCCTTCCTGTTGCCAGAGGACGGGTCTGTGTGAGCAACAAGGAGATGATGTCAGATAGAGAGGGGATGAGATTTCTGCCAAGTACAGTGCAGTACAGTATCTGCTGCCCTCCGGGGAAAATGAAAAGTGTTTAAGGGGATATCAGTGGGAATAGTCCCGGGGCTTCAGCTAATAGTTTTAACGCTGTGATCTCTAAATATAACTGGCTGCACCATTAAAACAGATAAAACCTGTTCTAAAGTCCTGCGAGTGCTCAGTGGAGAAGTGTACAGAAGTGTGTGTTGTATTTGAGGACAGGCCTCCCTCGTGGACCAGAGTGCCTATTAGCCCTGCGGGTGTCCCTCCTCAGACTTCAGTCCTCGGTGCCACAGGCTGCTCCCTCTGCCGACTGCACCGCGCCGGGCCCCCTCTCTCTCCTCTCTACATCTGTTATCTTACTTTAATGCCAGCTAATGACAGAAAACTGAACTTTTTCCTTTGGTAAGATATGAAGGGTTTGCTAATTTGGATGACAGGCTGTTATGCATGAAATAGTTTCTTTGGTTAAAGTTAACTGATAACCTCAGCAGGGCTTCTCTGTTGAAAAAATATGTCATCTCCTTATGGCAAGGGATTGATAGCAGCAAAGGAAGAAGGAAAAGCACTAAAATTTGCACTCCAGTACTTCAAAATTCTTTTACAAAGTAGATGTAAAAGTACTAAATAAAAGTATGACTGAAATACAACCTCCCAGGCCCGCTGACAGGCTCGCTGGGGCCCAGGGCCAGAAGGCTTTACATGGGCCATTTATAATAGAAAATATAAAGAGAGGGACCATTTCTGGGCCCCTTTGACCCTGGCCCAGGACAATAGACCCCTTTGCACCCCCTGTCGACAGGCCTGCGATCATTACTACTGCTGGTACTACTGCTACAACTACTAACAAAACAACTGCTATTTCTATTGCAACACCATCACTATTACTACTACTATTACTACTACTTCTACTACCACTACTACAGCATAAGCATGACAACTACTGCTTCAACTACAGCAACAACAACAACAACTACTACTACTACTACTACTACTACTACTACTGTTACAACCACTTTGCCACCAAGATTTAAACAATGCTTGCACTAATTCTGAGATTATAGACATGTGATGCACAATCATAATCACATTAATCACAGCTAAAAAGAGGTTGAATTTCCAATTAATTTCTCTTGATGGTCTTCTCAGATATGAATAATGATCATAAAATATAAATCATTGTAATCAACGTCCATAAGGAGGAGGGCAAAATGCAGTCTTCCCATGGTGCTATTAGTGGTCCAGGCTTGACTAACTGTATCTCTTTCTGTCCAATCAGATTTGCACAGCTAAATACTGCCTGCTAAGTGCCAGTGTCACTGTACTTTTAATTAAAAATGGTAGCTCTTTTCACTTTTTATTATTCTTGCTGTTTAAGGCTGGCGCTGTAGCTGATTTTATCTGATTAAAAAGAAATTCAGTGTATATGGCGTCATAGAGGTTGCAGTGAATACTGCCAGGAAATGGAGAAGACCAGGTTTGGGGCTGCAGGATATATCATTTTGTTCATTTATTCAGCACTACACTAGAATGTTTATCACTGCTTTTTTTTTTTTTTTTAAAAAAGTCAAAAAAGTTGTTTGTTATAAAAATAATATAAATAAATCTTTCTTTTTTGCTTTTGGAGCCACCACACAGAATCATCTGCCTCCTAGCCTGAAGTGATTCACAAGAAATAGTTTATTTTTTGTATTTTTTTAAGCAAAATGCCATTTCTGATTTATCCAGGTTTGGGACTGACACAAAAGGTATACTGGTATGCAAATTTCTGGCTAGGATTATAATATCCATATTTTGTTTAAATCTATTTTATAGTTTCAGAAATTATTGCTTTATGTTTTTGCAACAAACTCTGATGTAAAACAACAAAATCAAAGAAAAAACAATTAGTTGACTTGTAAATTAAAAACTTCCCTTTGCATTTTATACATTTCAAACATAATGAATGAACATGGGATTTTTTAGCACTTAATTTCTTTGTAAAAACATGTACTAGGGCCCCTCATTTTCAGTGATGGTGACAATAACAGGGATACAATCACATATGAAATGGGAAATCAAATAAAGCTAATATTAAGAAGCATTAATATCGGTGCATATACTTTTTACATTGATATTACCATAAGAGATAATAACATGCATAATTCAAAGTGTGCTTATCTTTCCACATTAATTGGCACTCAATGTAAAACCTACTTGATCAAAAAAGAGAAAAAAATCATGGCATGAAGAATGAATATTTTATATGGCCAGTGTTCAAAGCAGTGACACACTGACGCTTTCATCTCACAATGATGAAAAATGAAATGCAGTCTAAAGTATGTCATTCACAGTCTCTATGTCCAGTATCCCAAATGTATCTTTCTAAAAATTTTCAGCATTTAAGCATTGACAATTTATTCCTCCATTTTTGTCAGTGTTTTTTGATCAGATTTTATTTTTCGTGGAATGGCAGTAGCCAAGAATGGAAGAAAAAATAAAAAAAATAAAAAAATAGAGACTCTTGTGAAATTACATAACGAATCCTTTCACTAAAGAGATGCAGCTTTGATGAAGGCAGCCTGCGCCTCTATCTCTTGTCTTTTTAATGTGCTCTGGATACATAGCCATGAGCCATTACACTTAGCCTACATACAACAGCCCTCTGCTCGCTCCTCAGGCTTAGAAGAACGGGATGTCTCAGTGGTCCAAAACGCCAACAATACTTTTAAAATGGCCAAGTGGGATGACCAATCACCTTTCTATATTGTTTTTATTGACTTGGACGTTTGAAGAGGCCTGCAGTGAGAGTGCTGGAGAGAAACAAAGACAGACTTGTCAGATCCCATACTGACAGTGGCTTGTGTTGAAGATTGTGGATCGATACTGTGGCTATGTATTTGTTTGTTGGCTGCGGAAAAGAAAAATTTGACTTACAAATAAGTGTTCCATAAAGTAAATGTTTTTCTAATAGTAATTAATAAGGCTTGCTGATCCTTCTTTTTTTTTGTTGTTGTTTTTTTTTTTTTTTTGTTTTGTTAGTAAGCAAGATAACATGAAAAAAAAAAAAAAAAAAAAAAAAAAAAAAAAAAAAAAAAAAAAAACATGAATAGAGGGAGGTTCTACTTGGGATTATTGGAAATTTAAGGAGGCCATGACAGTCTTGACTTTGAGAATGGCTTGGTTTTAAAGTATTCTCTACCATTGCGAGATAGAGATAAATGTACTCCAGCCACCAGGGGTCAGTAAAGAACTGAATGATTAGTTTTGATCAGTTCTTTACCATTGTGAGATATAAGGCCTTGCAGTTCAATGGATATAGCATTTACCCCTGAACTAGACGATGTACGTACCAGTCTGGGCACTGTATTTTCTTCACTGTGGGAAGATGAGGCTAATATCTTGTTGGAGGTCTGCTTTCTCCCGCTTTACTTCTAGTTATTGTTACAAAAGCACTGTGATAAAACATTAATGCACTCATTTGAGGCTCCTCTCAGTTAAAGCACGACTCCTGCACTGTCTGTCAAAAAAAGTACAAAGTGAAAGTCAATATGAAAAAGAGGATTTCTAAAGTCTGACTCAGCGTTAGCTCCTGTCAGCCTCCACCTGCCCACATGTTAGACACAAGAAACCTTTATTAGTCACTAACTCTGTCTGTGATGGAAGTTATATGAAGTATGAGGAACAATCAAATAAATTAAAATAAAATTAAAAACTGCTCTTTAATGCGTGTTTGAGTGTTCGGCTCAGAAAAGTTTCACAGATAGCACTGAGGTAGTGTTGGCTAGAGCAGTGGTTCCCAACCAGGGGTATGGGGACCCCTAGGGGTACGCGAGCACTTTGCAGGGGGTACTAAACGATTTTTTTTAAATTTTATTATTTGAAGAAAATATTTGTAATCTTTCCATATTAAACTATTCAAAACAAGCTGGCTCAAGGGTCTCTGATGGAAAGGAGATGCCCAAAATATTATTTCAACAGACCTATTACATTTTGTTACTTTTTGTTTAGGTTTAATAGCTTGTTTCAAAAGGGAGTTGTTCAAATGGATATGATTTTTTTTTTTAATTATTTTGATAAATTTATTATCAAGTGTAAGATTTTTAAGCATAACATTTATAGGTTAATTAATTAATAATTTTTTTTATTTATTATATTTTTTTAAATATATATATATATATATATATTTTTTTTTTTTATCTTGAATTTGATTTTCAAAGTAAATATGCCCTAGAATTAGCATTTACAATAAAGTATAAAATGTCTTTGTACTCAGATGTTTTGATGTTTTCTATGACCGCTTCTTGGAAAAAGTAACATGTATACAAGTGAGGGGGTACTCATGGTATAATACAAATCCCACGGGATAGTTCAATAAAGTGCATTTACTTCTAAAACATACTTTTAGTTGGGTATTTATGAAGAAAACATTATTTATACCTGAGAAACATTTTAAATTAATAGGCTAGAAGTATTTTTTACATCATGGCAAAATCTTGAGTACATTTGCCTCATAAACAGAAGGACCAGATTTTAAGTATGTAGTAATAGTAGTAGTAGTAGTAGTAGCATTATCTGTATTAGTAGTAGCAGAAATACTTGTAGTACTAATTGTTGTTGCGGTATTTATACCAAAAAAAAAAAAAAAAAAAACAAAACATATTTCCTGTCTTAGTAATTCTTTAGTAAACTCAACAATATCACTAATACTTTAGTATTAGTGATATTGTTGTGATATTGTGAGTACTTCACTTAAGATTTTGAGCGTACTATTTCCAATAATGTTCCAAGAACCAGCCTGGAGAAGCCACAGTGTGCTAAAAACAAAGTGATTTTGTACAAATAGCACGAGAGACAGAAACATATGTTGAACTAAAAATAATACATTTTCACATTGTCTGTTTATCAAGACAAGACTGTAGTAACGTGCTATGTGGAAACAAAGAGGAGCAGCTGGCAAACTGCTACAAATGATTTTGTTCACGAGACGCTGGCTGACGATGGTTTTGACAGAGAGAACATTTGGTCTCTTATGAGTACTTCCTACGGTGGGTCCTGCAACAGCAACTGCATTTGGGAAAGTTGCACACTCCACTATTAAAGACATTCACCGTAGTCAAGTTTTTGTTTAGCACCAGTTTAGTGCTGGTTTCGTTCTGGTTAAGTGTTAAATTTTATTCCTAGTTTAGTCCTAGTTTCAGGGTGTTGGCCTGAGGCGTTAAAGGGTACCGTTTACCCAGGGTCCACTGTAGGGAGGGGCCCTCAAAACCCCTGGGACATGAATGAGAGATACTGATTAAGTGAGCATAGGGGCCCACTAAGGCCAAAAAATTGTGCTACACTCCTGCCTAGTTTTAGACCTTGTTTAGTCCTGACTCAGTGTAAGTTTAGTCCTATTTTAGTCCTATTTAGTCCCAGTTTATTCCTAGTTCATTTCTAATTTAGTTCTAGTTTAGTCTTAGTTTTAGACCTGATTTTGTTCTGTTTTATACCTGATTTACTCCTGGCTTAGACTGTGTGTAGTCCTGATTTATTGTTAGTTTATTCCTGGTTTAGCCCTGGTTTAGACCAAATTTAGTCCTAGTTAAGTTCTAGTTTAGTCCTGATTTAGTGCTGGTTATAGACCTGGTTTAGTTCTGGTTTAGACCTTATTTAGTCCTAGTTTAGCCCTGATTTAGAAAAAAATATAGTCCTAGTTTTAGACCTTGTTTAGTCCAGATTTAGTGCCAATTTAGTCCTAGTTAAGTACAAGTTTAGACCAAATTTAGTCTTAGTTAAGTCCTAGTTTAGTCCCGATTTAGTGCTGGTTTTAGACCTGGTTCAGTCCTGCTTTAGAACTGGTTTAGTTCTGGTTTAGACCTGGTTTACTTCTGGTTTACAACTGATTTATTCCTGGTTTACTCCTAGTTTTAGACCTGGTTTAGTAAACCAGGACATATTATCAGATATGACTTTATTATAATATTGTGCAGCCATACTTGAAATTAACTTATCAGATTTTTGGTTTTTCTTTACCTCATCTGTCTGCATTAGTTCTTCATTCATGTTGTTTTATCTGGCATGTTTATCAGGAGATGTATTAGAGCCGCTTTGATTGCCCTGGCGCGAAGGAACCGGGGCCACACAAGCTTGCCCCACAGCAGTAAGCTCTCCTCTGAATTACCTGTCAGCATCGATTACTCAGACTCACTGTGGATGGGATCTTGGATTTTCTCTCCCTCAGAATTAAGATAAGCCGCTGCCTGCCTGTTTGAGATGCCCCTTCTCACTGACCCACCTGTAGAGGAGGGCTGGACCGTAATACAAAGAAAACGGGTGATATGCGATAACTGTCGAATATCGGGACAACAATATGGTGGTGATATGGTGATATTTTGATTGTCCCATATTAAGGTGGAGGCTTTACTAACTGTAAAGCAGTTCAGTTTTAATCTATAGAGGTGAATTAAAAGAGTTATTAGTTATGAAAAACTAAATCTGGAAACATCTAAGGTTAAGCCAGGACTAAACCAGGTCTAAACCAGGACTAAACCAGGTCTAGTATCATATTATCATAACATAATTTGCGTACCATAACATGATTGATATTTCCTTTGCTTTGATTTCTGAATCTAGCCCTGATTTAGTCTTGGTTTAGTCCTGGTTCAGTTTTTGTTAAGCTTAGATTTTGACAGTAAATACAAAGACGTGCATTTCTTCTTGATTTTAGTCATGATGTCAAAATGTATTTTCCAGATGTTGTTTTCTCTATAGCTGCATATTGTATGTTTTTCTAATATTTATTTTTTATTTAACATGGACATCACAATCACACTGGATAAACACTTTTGAGGCTTTCAGAGAAAGATTTGTACAAACAGTAAATATTGTCTAAACATAAAAATGGAAACACATAGGGACATTAGGGACAGTGAGGAAGCAAGGCACATTTTCATAGACGAACAGCTCTGTCCTGACTTTAGCCACTGTCTATTAAAGATGTTAATGCTAGTCTGCAGTTTTAGGCCAGCGGGAGGAGAGTTTCACAGTCTGGGCCCTGTGGAGGACAAAGGAATTTGGTGCAGCCCTGTCCCACACATCTGATCCAATCTGAGCCACTAGCGCTGTGTTCATTTGTGCCAGTCAGCCCAGTACCTCATCTCACCTCTGCACCTTTGTTTTCACCTCCTCTCCTCTTCGTCTTGCTAAGCTCCCTGTCTGTTTTATTCAGCGCCGTTTCTCGACACACCTGGTTGACTGCAAATTCCACAGAGGAATGTCTTTTTCTGAATTTAGCCAAGCAGAAAAAAAATCATTTTCCTTATTTATGTACTTAGTCTACCACTGTTCAGATGCTATATCCAGCAATACTTCTAATGCAAACACAAAACAGAGTTAAAATGTCAATAAAAATCAATTTAAGGTTAGTTAGTGTGCATGTAAATAGCCACAGGGATTTTTCTTAAACTACATTAGTCCAGAATATTTTTAATACTTGACTGTGTGTTGACACCTATTGACTTTAAGTTTGCTAATTATAACTGAGCCTGATAAATAATGCAGAAATTCAAAACCTTGGAAATAAACATGAGTCAGTTAAAAAGGATTTCGTGGGAAAGTGAAATGATTTCAGTAGTTCAATTTAAAGTTAAAAACATTCAGAGCACACTGAGTTAAATATTCCAAGCATGAATTTATTCGAATTATGATGATTACAATAATTATGTAATATTATGAGATATTATAAGAGATAATGACGTTTGATTAACAAACAATAATAATAATAATAATAATAAAATCTTTATACATTATGAAAAAATACTGGTAGCTGTATTGCCACATTTTCATGATTAAAATATGGGGTACAGAATACAACAGTACACAGATATTGATTCCATGACTTTTACAGAGAAAGACCTTACCTTTTTCAGTGCAATACCATAAAAACAACCATTTTAAAAAAGTTTTTTTTTTTTTTTTTTTTTCTTATGGTAATATACCTCAAAATAAATAGTATATTGTAAACCAAATTACTGTAACTTCCTTTGAAAACAACATGCATACTGTTCACTGGATTACGGTCTATTCTTGTAACAATACTATACAATACAGGTAAATTTAACAGCTTCATGCCAGAATTTTACAATGAAAAATACAGTAATAATCATCCCAAATAAAACAAATGCTTGGAATATTTCACTGTGTACTGAATCTAAAAGTCTATATGAGTTTCACTTTGAAATGAACTACTGAAATAAAACTACAATATTGTAATTTATTGACATGCATCTTTACTATTAAACATAATTGGCCACATGCACAACAAAGAGTATATTATAACTTTAATAATTTTCTGCAGCATACATAGCCCTGATGCTTAGAAATCTCATGCACTTTTGAAACAGCACAGAATACATCTTAATGACATGAATCCTGTGTGACCTTCTAACAGTTTCAAATATTAACGTTAGCCGAGAGAAATGGATTTTCCTGACCTCTAATCTAATTCTCAGTATGTTTCTCTAATATAAAGCGGTATAGAGGGAGAAACTGATTAAAAGATGGGGGGAAAAAAAGTGGCAGAGGTACAGAGCCTATTCTGTTACGGGCATATGAATCAATTTTCTAATTTCTTCCTGGACGAATAATGCAAAGCTCCTTCAGACAAACTATTACTCTGAGTCATCTGAGAAGGTTTCCTATTCATTATCAATGGAAACGCTGTAGGCCATATATCACTGTGATGCAGCGGTTAAGTGTTGGTAGTCCGGATATCTTTATTCTGATTGGACGTGTAATGCCCCTGTGAAAATAATACAAGACTTTATGGTCTTCTCAATTTCCCTCCAAAATGTTTCATCAGACGAGTGCCTTAAAAAGTGACTGGATTCACAGCTTTAAGCCTAAAAGTTAGGCTGAAGGGACTTTAATATAGTTTCTGCAGTGGGCTGATTGCACTCTAAGTGGACTTTTCGGTATGTTAGGTTAAATGGGCAATGCTACAATTTAGTTTTTTGTAAGTTTCTTCACTGAGATTACAAATACCAAAAGTGGAACGTAACATGATACTTATACTGAAGTATTTTAGTACATTTTCTAAATCATACTTCTGCTCTTTACTTAAATTGTTAATGTCTGTAAATGAGCAAAGTACTTTATGAGGAAAAGATGGTTAAAAGTGTTATAGAAGCAGCAGCAGTAGTAGTAGCAGTATTTGCAGTAGTAGTCATTGTAGAAGTAATAGTAGTAATACTAACAGTAGCAGTAGTTGCAGTGGTAGCAGCAGTAGTCATTGTAGAAGTAGTAGTAGTTGTCCTTTGTAGTAGTAGTAGCCCGAAGTAATAGTGGTGGCAGCAGTAGTCATTGTGGTATTTGCAGTACTTTGTAGTAATTCTGGCAGTAGCAATAGTTTGTATCTGTACTAGCAGTAGTCATTGTAGTAGTAGCAGCAGTGGTATTTGTAGTAGTATCACTAAAGTTGTTACAGTTGTAGTAGTTGTTGTAATTGTTGCTAAAAAAATGTTTAACAACAAAAAGTAAGTCAACGTTACACTATCTACTTATTATTTTGTTGAGTACTTTTACTTCTACTTGAGGACTATTATTTGAAGTAATAGTTTTCTTCCTACGCGCCAACAAATACCAATCGTTCATCTTCATAACTCTGAGATATTTGACTAACCATTGAAAAAGATGTTGTATAGTGTATTTTTAATGCCAGGTTAAATCTAGGCATTAGGTTGTAGCCCATTTCTCAATGTAACTGTGACTCGGGGCTTTACACTCTCATTGGCAGCCTTTATCTCAAACACAGCAGGCTAATTGTGTCCTCGTCAAGCCATTTTGTTATTGTACTTACAGTTCCTAATCCCGAGATAATCCCAACGCCTTCACCAGAGCACCAGCTCCAGCTCCAGCCCTCCTGCTCCTCCTGCTCCAGCTCCGAGGGACAGATGTCATACTATGTCTGTTTAACCACCTACTGTCGGGACCAATACCAGCTTATTAGCTCGCTGCCTGTGGAAAACAATTTTATATATATATATATATATATATATATATATATATATATATATATATATATATATATATATATATATATATATATATTGCCGAATACTCATATTTAGAAACTTGCAAGGTGCTTGAATAACATGGGCCTAATTGGATTTGGAGATGATCATTGTCCCCATTAGTGCCATTCATGTACACAGATATAGCCTCCATCTTTCATTGACTTTCATTGTCTCACGGGAAAATCAACAATTATCTTCTGTAAATTGATTTTGAGCATTTTTTTTGTTGCTGCTAGAAACACATACAAACACTTATCTGTGTTTTCTTTGCACCAACAACACAGTGACAAAGTCTTGTTTTTTTAGTTTTTAAGAAAGGCTATGAACAATGAAAAGTGGATCAATGTACATCAATGCACAAAGTTACAAAAGAAGGAAAAATCTAGAAGCACAGGGCACTGGTCCTATCTCACAATGGTAAAAAGACCTGGACTAAGCGCTTCTAGTTCAGGGGTAAATGCTCATTTCCATTTCTCATTTCATTTTAAGCCACAAAACAATCACACAATGGTAAAGAAACTAATTACATATCAAAATACAAAACTACTATTCTTTATTTATTAAAACACTCAGCCACATTTTTCCAGATCTCTCAGTACAGTAGACCAGTGGTTCCCAGTCTTTTTTGTCTCTTGTACCCCTCTGGTCTGGGCCGTTTGTCATGTCTTGAGTACCCCTCACTTATTCGTGTGGATGATTCTTCAAAAAGTGGTCATATAAATCCACTGCAAAAAATCAATATCGGCAATAGTTAAAATGGCTTGAACTCAGATTATTAATCTTGATTTGAGTATTTGGATTTATTTACTATTAGGTTAGATTATTTGAATTGTTTTAAGTTTTTTTCTGTTTTGTTTCAAGCCGTTTTTACTTATTTCAAGCAAAATATCTACCAGTGGGGTAAGTGGAATTTTCTTAACCCATTGGAAGGTAGTTTTGCTGTAAAAATCTGTTTTTATTAGTACAAAGACATATTAATTTATTGTAAATACTAATTGCATTTTTGTTCTTTTCAAGTCAAATTCAAGATAAAAAAAATGTAAATAATAATCTGCCTTCCTTTAAAATTAAAACATTAAGCAAAAATAATAAATAATAAACTCCTTTACATTAAACATACATTTAAAAAATAAAACAGAATAATTTTAAACTCATAATATATATAACAAAGAAAAATATTATAATCACTCCCATATGAAACAAGCTATTAAAGAATTAAAAATGAAATAACCATGAAAGTGGTCGCGTACCCGTGGTTGGGTAACACTGCAGTAGGCCATGACGCAACCCAATACATTCAATTTCTTCCATGTTTCCTTGCCTCTAATCCCATATAATCCATCTTTTGTCATGGTTAAACTATGCTTTTTCCTCGTTTTGAACTTGAGTAGCACCAAGGGACCGCGGTGAAGAGAAGAGCTGCAGGTTGTGGTACTTTTGTTATCAGCTGATTGTCAACGCTTCGCTTTGGGCACTACACACACTTAACACAGTATGTGGATAGCTCTTTCATGTCACCATATGTCATGTAATTTTTCTTATGGTCAGTGTGAGGCATGTCCCCTAAGGTTCTTAAAGGTTTCTGTTGTGCAATTTGTCACATGGATAACCACTACAGCCACTGACAAAGACGATCCCATCAGTAGGGTGGAATAATGACATTTCTAACTACAGTCGTATCAAGGGACGTGTTATGACGGTAAATCGGACGTCAAACGTCACATCAAGACCAGCTTAGACCTACATTAATACAGTACATTTCTTCTTGACTGACAGGTTCACAGTGCTGTTTCTAGCTAACTATCAATTTACCTAAACCTCATAAAAGCATAAAAATGAACTAAAAGCTTTTAAAGACATCCGTGAAGGCAGGGTAAATGCTCTGTCCATTCAACCACAACACAGAGCTTACAATCCATTAAACCTGATAATGTGTCCCTTTACTGACCCCTTGTGGCTGGACTTATCTTTGGCTTTATCTGGCAATGGTACAGAATCCTTTAAAATAAATCCTGGATCCTGACAATGACAGATCCACACCGAGAACTATTCACTACTTTCTGCTGAATACTGACCTTTCCTGACAATATCATACAATTTAACCACCTACCTATGCCAACAAAAATATAACCTAAACATAATCAAAGAAAATAAGAACATGTATCTTAAATTGATCCAACAGTGACTTCAAGATATGCTGCATTACATCTGAATGTTGTTTTAATATTATCTGCACGTTTGATAAGCCAGGTGCCTTTTTTACAGTATAATAATGTATTCCTTATCTGGACATCAAAGGGTTAAAAACTCATTGTATTTGATAGTACTTTGTAGTGTTTTTCATCTTTATACAATCTGATCCACAATTTTCTTGTATGCTCCAACAAATTGACTGGTCTTTGTTAAACTTTTCCAATCTGTAAGGCATAAGTACTTTTATTTCTCATTTTTTTCCCTCTCTGAATGAAAACTAATGAACCTTTGCGAGTTGCTTTTGCGGCCGCTTTTATTTCCTGTACCGAGGATTAGAGAGTAATTCTACAACAAAGCAGAGCCGGCTCAGTCTGTGTCTCTATGTCTTTATTATCTTTAAACGCCCCGAGACTTCCACCAAACAAAATGACATGAGCATTTTAATAAAGCCAAAGTCTAAACACTGGTAGAAGTCGCTAAATTCCCACTTGGGCTTTTCTGTACAACGGTGAGGTGTGGAGCCCGAGCCCCAGCGGCGCTGGGAGGAAATTTAGGGCAGCGCTAAAAGTCGATATAGCTTGTACAACAGAGGTGGTGACAGAGGTCAGGCTGGCCCCGGCTGAGCTGTTTGGGCGAGAGGTGCCAGAGGACAGACAAGTCATGTAAACTTTATGCTGAGTGGACTGTGCACGGCTTCAAGCAAGTTTAAGTGTCCTCTATTTGTGGATGAGTAACTTGACTTTTAAGTCCTGCTAAAACAAGTTTATCTTCTTTTTTATTCTCTTTTCAGCTTTTTCCTTCTGGTCGCCACAGCAAATCATCTGCCTCCAAGCATGCAGAGGTTTGCATACTGATTTGGCATGGGTTTTATGCCTGATCTAACCGAGATATTGGCATTTTAGGCTCTATTATGATGTTCCAGCTCTATTGTGTTACTTATCTACATCACTAAACTCCTTAATTTGATTTGTATAGAAACTGCAAGCCCTTTCGGGAGGTGATGGAAACTTAATAAACATTGAAGGTGTTAAGGCACAAGATTCACCCATTTGCAACAAATAAGGTACTTTAATGGGAACTATGCAGCTTTTTACCTTTATTAAACAGCTTTGGAGTCAGTGTGATTGCTAAATGAGTTGTTGCAGGGTGGATAAAGCCCCCTGCACCTCCCCCTGGCATATCCTTGCAAGAATGAGATTACCAACCCGGTGTCCCTGAAGTCTTGTGTTTCGCCAGAAAATACCACGTTAGCAACTTGGCTTTATTGGTTTTATTTGTTAGTGAGCAGCACTCTGAAATGTGACCAAAACAGCAATGAAATGAGCAAAATTGCATGTTGCAAAATGCCATCTTTCATTTGACCTCCAATACTTCCTATTCTGTCACCTAATACACTTACTATCATCATAATTGTTTATGTGTCTGGTTATGTTTGAAGTCGGCTTGAAAAGTCTCACAGGCTCACATTCTGTATTGTCTCAAAAGAAAGCATAATCTGCATTGGCTCAAATGTTAAAGGCTGTTATTTATTCAAATGCTTCAGACTGATGGGGTCTTGACCGCACTCTTAATTGTTGTATTACCTTATATTATAATAAATATCTCCTGAAAAATCTGTCTTGTCTGTCTCCGTAAGGATGTCTGCATGGCCCACGGTTCTCTAAAATGCTGTTTAGACCGAATTCTTCTTTCTTCTGTGGCCCCCCGGCACCTGCATCACCCCGACAGAAGCCAGCGTTTCTTTTGGTTTGTTTACCCTTCCTACCTTTCCCCAATTCCCACTGCTCAAAGTACTGTGCCTACTTTGAGAATAGTTAATAGTCTCTTACATTGCATTGTTGGTGAGGCTCTTAAGAAAGCAGCCTTCTTCTTCTAAGACTTTTCTATTTTCTCCTCCTCTTCACTCGGCGTGTTTACACAGACGGTTGGCAGGCCATCCTTGTCCTAGTAAGTGAAGTGTGTGTCCATCCACATTTTGAAATTTGTGCAAAGGGTGAGAAAGTATGTCCAGCCCAAAAGTGGTACCAGGGTTTTTTGGACACCGAAACCACTAGAAATACCGAGTAAGGTTAAAAGCAGCATTGCACCATGATGTGCCTCCAGCAAGTCCTCTCACTGAAATGACAAATGTATCATCTCATCAACAAATAATGTGGGCATTTATTATCTGCTGGCATATTTCACCTTTCTGCAGACATTTACAACTTCAATTCAAAACAATTTGGGACGCTGTGTAAAATGTAAATAAAAACAGAATGTGATGATCTGCGCATCTCTTATTTTATTCACAATGGAACATAAACAACATTTCAGGTGCTGAAACTGAAATATTTTACCATTTCATGACAAATAAAAGCACGTTTTCAATTTGAGGGTGGCGACGCAGCACAAAAAAAAGATAGGACGGAGATACAACAGACATCATTCTCTACTGAAAACCACAGAACTGGCTTTGAGTTGTATGTGAGGTTTTTCACTGATAGTTGAGTCTGCAATGAGTGAGTAATGATGTACATTTCTAATCACCTAAGTGGATTTACTTTCCTTGACGGTAACAGGAGCAGGAGAGGTGAACTAAATCTTTTGGCTTCAGTGACCCAGTCATATAAAATTGCACCTCAGTCTGACTTTAAACACTGACCCTCCATTATGTCACAAGAAGATCTGATTACTTAACATTTGTTTACCTATTATTTCACAGGAATCTCAACTTGCCGAGCTACTTGCAGGATAGAGTGGTTAATAGTGAGTTCATGAGAATAATACACATTTTCTGGTGCTACGGCCCATCATTGTTGGTGTTGGCTGTTGATTTAAGGTCCAATCCTGTCTTTTGCTATATTTTTTGTCTTTTGTGAGCTATGGTTGGCTGCGCTCAAATAGCTCCATCCAAAGTAAACAAAAGAGAAAAATGGTGAAATCCGGGATGATGGCAGTTACAAATACAGTGCTTTCATCTCCACATTGTTCTTGAGGGCCACGGATGTGGAACAAGGGAGCTTTCCTTTGTGCAAGGAAGAGCTGAATTTTTCTAAAATAGAGCTTCTGACACCAACTTGTAGTTTTTAAACTACTACCACAACATTCAATCAACTACTTGACTTTGTCCAAAATTTCATTTTTTTTTTTTTTTCATGCTAAGGGAGATTTTAAACTTGACCTGTCATGTGACTCAATTTGACCATTCACATCAGTGCAACATTAGCAAAGGACAAAATATTGATGCCTGTGTTTTAAGAGGGGTTTATGAATCTACAGAGTACAGTCATGCACTCTTGTACAAAAAGTAATGCAATTTGCATTTGGTAGATTATTTCTTTGTTGTAACAATGCTTTGTGTAATTAAAAATTATACTCCTTTTGCAAGACACATGCATTTGTGAGATAACCCCATTAAAAATTCACCAAATCTTCCAATTGCTAGTGTCTCTTGTTTGGTGGAATACATGATTAGGGTGACCAGACGCCCCTATTTAACCAGGACAGTCCCAGTTTTAGGCTGCTTGTCCCATGTCCCTGTTAACATATGTCTGTTAAAACAAAACATGCCCATGTCCCAGTTGTCTCCATTTTAACCAATAGAGAAGCATAGGACACTTAAAAATTATTCCTCTAAAGAGTTTTGTCAGTAAATTTATTTACAATGTGTTAATTTTTATTAGAATTGAAAAAAAGAACTTAAGCCCCAGAGTGATGTACTTTAAATACATGACAGAAAATTGTATGGATTTCAGAAGCTTTTTTGTCACTTGACACTGTGATTAGTGGAAAAAAAATGTGTACCAGTTTTTGGGTCAAGAAATCTGTTCACCTTATACATGATTAAAGTCTGAAGAAACAATACAAAATGGCAATTTATGAATTTAACAAGTAGAAATCTGTTAACTTTCACCTAATTTGTGTGTGTGTTTTTTTTTTTTTTAAGTAATGACTGTAATCTATACAAAAAGCATGTATAGTAATAAGATGCAACTCTAGCAGTTCACTGATTTGAGTAAAGATTTTGTTTACTTTTTCCACTTCAGTATGGGATGCTAAGCCCAAGTCTGCATGCAGAGATTACAAGACAACACTGTGATAGCTCTTTGAAAGTTGTAGATGAAATAGTGGTAACAAAATACAGCAAAATGCCATCCTGAAGTGTTTTTTATTTTATTTTTTTATTTATTTATTTTTTTTGACTGACAGTGGTACCTTACTGAGCATTGAAGCATGAGTCAATCACCAGTCTGTGCACGGGACATCACTGCGTGTCCCTATCTCCCTTGGGCTCGTCCAATGCATTCCAGTGATGGACGTGTGTCAGGTGCAAGCCACTTACACCAATCATCAACTGCCTTACATCTTGGCAGGCGGCTTAGCAGGTCCATGTAAAAGGAAGCAGAGAGAGCGAGAGAGAGTATAAAGTAAAGTGTGCGTGTTGCTCAGTTCTTTTGGAGGAGACAGGCCTCTTCCTACAGATCAGCTGTTCAGCCCGTCCAACTGACAGACACTTCTTTTCTTCCTCAAAGATGCCGTTGTCTAAGTCGGCATGGTGTGAAAACGTTCCATTTTTGAAACACTGCTTCTTGTAATACATATATTCCCCTGGGTACAGAGGTCTGTTTGGTCTGTAGGGAATGCTTTGTCTTTGTTGGTTTGTGTAGAAGCAAGACAATGCCGTGTTGGGCCCTATTGTCATGTTCGAGCATTTATTTATGTTACTTTGATAATCCAGCCACATGAGGTCACAAGCCAGTGTTTTCTCTTTGTGCCAGTCCCAAGCCTGGATAAATGGAGAGTGTTGCGTCAAGAAGGGCATCCAGCTTAAAACCTAAACCCCAATCACTGCACACTGAGAGGCAGAGATCTGCATCACTTGGAAGGAACCCAGAGTGAACTCCTACAGTAGGCAGCTATGTCAGAAGTTTAGAAAACCACATATTTTGTAAAAAGCTACTTAATTTGATTGGCAAGATTTATATTTCCAGCCTTTAGTATTATGCAAAATTGACTTTTTTGAGCTTTCTACCATGTTATAATGTTGTACCCTCATTAAAAATGTAGCTGGAGTTATGTTTTCCTTCATTCACCAGAACACCTCAGAAAGCTCGGGTCCACAAACCTCTGCCTCTTCCACAAAACTCTGCCCACTCCAGGAAGCACTGACCAATCAACAAGCCCTCCACATCCTGTCTGCTCTCATTCATTTAGCCGATCTACAGCCTGGTTTCCACTGATTTCTCACATCTATTTTTTTTATTTTGTGGCAAAATGGCATCATACAAAAACTTTCAGGAAATAAAAAGCTCTTTTTCTAGGGTTATGTTCAAAAGACCGCAACAGCTCTGCAATCTGCTGCACTCTTCACCTGTTTCTTTATGGCAGTAAATGCTTTCTTTTAGTCACATAATGTTTTTAAAGGCATCCTATGTCCTCTATGTCACTTTTAATATTTACTGGCAGCATAATTCTTTATACTACATTTCTGAAACACTGCTCCTTTTGCTATATTCCACTGAGTCTGTTTGGTCTATAGGGAATGCTTAGTCTGTGTTGGTTTGTGGATGGGGGAGGCTCTGAAACACTTGTTCTGACAAGCTGTACAGCAAATCCAACACTGTGGCGTAAGGTGGAGCTGCGCAGGGGTAAGCACCATCAAGCATACGTTTTAGCGGCTTTGTGAAATGTTTGTTTGGGTGATAAATATGCAGGGAAATGCATGCAGCGGATTACAGCCAGACAGGTTTTGCTTTATCATTGTTGTCTGGAAGGGAGCGTTCACATAATGCAGGGTATAGAGAAGTGCTACCTAATCAGTTATGGTTTACAGGGCTATTGAATAATTTTTTTTATCAATGTGTTATTTTCTGTTTGTTACATAATAGCCCATCTTGTCTGATAATGATACTGAATGTGTAGTAGCCACATTTGCTATAGATTCTATTGTTAAGGCTTCTTCGTGGTTATTTTTAATGTATAGTGTAAGTAACCAGAACTGTAGAATTAGATTGACAATGGACCAAGGATTATTCATTCATCTTTTTCTGCTTAGTCCTCTTAAGGGGCATGGGAGGCTGGAGCCTATCCCAGCAACTATGGGCCTTAGGTGGGACATTGGTCACAGGGCTGACACATAGACAAACGCAGACAGTCATTCACGGCAAGTTAGATACACAAATTCACCTAACACATGAGTTTGAACGGTAAAGGAAGAAAGAAAGCCGGAGAAAACACAGAAAATATGCAGACTCCACTGAGAGAGATTGTGTATTGGCCTGGCAGGAGCTACTGAAAAGAATATTCACATAACAATATATAGCATGACAATAGACAAATTTAATACAATCTACACTTGTTTGGAAAGCTATTTTTCATTGAATCCCCGCAGCACAATGTGAGTCAAATTCAAACACCGCTAGCATTTTTCAGGAGACATTTCCAAAACTGTGGTGAGTGAAGTTAGTGAAATGAAGGACACCAAATGGGCCATCATTAGACAAGTGAGTAATTTGTGCATCCCGCTGGCTTCAACAGCACTTGTGGATCCAGCCGCTCCAAAGCATCCATTAAGTACAACTCCACACAGATCGAACAAGTTGATTAAACGTTACCATGGCGACGGCGGTTATGTTTGACCGCTGCATGCCACTTATGGCGCTCTCGTCGATGCTATCTCAAGGATCGTTTTCTTTGTATAGGTTTTTATATTTGCATATTCATAGTGGTTCCTGTGGGAGTTGTGCTGCACTTCTTGTGTTAGTTTGTGTTGTAAAGTGTCATTGTTGCACCTTCTGCCCTGACACAGGAGTGTAATTATCCCTGAAGTTGGCCCAAGCAGCTCTTGTTGTCTGGCTCTCGTGTAGCAGCATGTAAAACGCTTTAGGTCCTGATATGGGCATCATTTACTTGCTGTTTATGAAGCGTTCATTTCACTTTACATGCTTCCTCTATGTTGCTTTAATTGAGGCTAAAAAGGGTAGTAGCCTTTTACAGAATATTTTATCTAATTATAGATGTGGCTAACGAGCGGCTTTTTTCTTGAGAAGACTATGCTAAGTCCTAACCAGGTCTAAACCAGTACTAAACCAGGCGTAGACCAGGTCTGACAAGTTGAGGAATAAACCAGATCTTAACCAGGACTAAACAAGGACTAAACTCGAGCTAAAACAGGGTAATCCAAGACTAAAACAAGTCTAAACCAGGACTAAACCAGGGACCCAGAACTAATCCGGGTCTAAACTAGATCTAAACTAGGACTAAACCAGGTCTAAACCAGATCTAAACCCGATCTAAACCAAATCTAAACCAGATCTTAAGCAGGAATAAACAAGGACTAAACTAGAACTAAAACAGGGTAAGTCAAGACCAAATCAAGTCTAACCCAGAACTAACCCAGGTCTAAACCAGATCTAAACCCAATCTAAACCAAATCTAAACCAGATCTTAAGCAGGACTAAACAAGGACTAAACTAGAACTAAAACAGGGTAAGTCAAGAACAAATCAAGTCTAACCCAGAACTAATCCAGGTCTAAACCAGATCTAAACTAGGACTGAACCAGGTCTAAACCAGATCCAAACCCAGTTTAAACCAGGTCTAAACCAGATCTTAAGCAGGACTAAACAAGGACTAGAATAGAACTAAAATAGGGTAAACCAAGTCTAAACCAGGACTTAACTAGAACTAAACCAGGTCTAAACCAAAATTTCTGACAGAACAGAGAGAAAAGCAGCACTTTTTAAACTCTGGTCTTGGCACAGTCTGATGTGAGCCTCTACTGGAACAATTATGCTGAGAGGCACTGTGTAAAGCCCATAACAAAACTGCAATACATTTATTTTATAGCAATATGAATTTTATATTTGCCAATATTGCAATAATAATAAATTTGAGAGATACTGTGGAGCCTCACTTAGATGCAAGGTGGATCCTGTAACTCTAATTCTCTCAACAATGGCCGCCTGGTTTAAAGTGTTATAGTAACACGGCTAACGTTTCCAGTCCAGGCAGAGAAAGACCTCTGGAGCAGACAGTTCAACACATTTTGCCAAACATCTCTATCGCTGCAGAACACTGATGTAAGCAGCAGGGCTTTAAAGTGGCTGGTGTGCACCCAGGTAGAATGACATATGGCAAGGAGGCAGGAGCAATGCACTGCAAATCACACTCGGGCGTACAAAATCTCTGCCTTGACTTTCAGCTTTCATAAATAATGCAACAGCGGCGAAGGCAAACATTTGGATTTCCCCGGAGCAAAGACAAATGCCTTTTAAAATCCTCTTTTAAGTGCACTTGTTTTTTGTTTTTTTTAAGGCGACTGTGCTTCTATTCCCATTGACAAAACCTATTTGTCAATAGAATATACAGTATGTAGTAACTGTGCAGAGGTTTTAGTGAAGTGTTTTTAAGGAATTCTGTATTTGAGATAGGAGTGAAGATATTAACAAATAGATTCTTTACCATTGTGAGGTTTAAAGAACTGGAAACAGATCTTGGAATCTGCGTCCAGGTCTAAGCACTAAGCCTTTATCATTGCAAGATAGAACCAGTGCCTTGGCAGAGGTTTATGCTTTCTGAGTGCTTCTATTTAGATTTTTTGTCTTTTCTTGTGATTTTGTGTATTTTTGTATGTTGATCCATCTTTCTTTGAGACTTTTGCACATTCCCGTACATCAAGTGTAAGAATCAGTAGTCTGGACATTTTTAGTTCCCCAACTCTGACCTTCTATTTAAAAACATGACATAAATCCCATTAAATAAGGTCTGGGACTTTTGAGCCGGGTAGAGGCAGGAACCTCTTGGCTCTTCAAGTATTCACTGTTCAAAGAGATTTGAGGCAAAGTTAAGCAAACCCACACATTGCTGTTTGAACAATTTTTTAATCTCTATCCCACTGAGCATTTTGTGCCAGTTGTAAATATTCACACATCTTATCCAGATAATGTGATATAAAGCATTGTTTCCGACACAATAGTGAGAAATATAGTGTGAAAAATTATCAGTAAATACACATTATAATCAGCCATATGCCACAACCATATTAACAGTCTTTATGAACATGTTATTGTCCAAGATCTAACACTAAAACGTACTGTACTGCCTGTGCTCATAAGAAGGCTATGAACAAAGAAAGTAAATGGTAGATGGTCACATTTTTAGTGCTCTCTACCTCCATGGACACTCAAAGCACTTTACATCAAGGACCCATTCACCCATTCACACTTACAAGCACTCACGCATTCATACACCAGTGTACACAGACACTACAAGCTGGGGTTAAGTGTCTTGCCCAAAAACACAACAGTATGCGGTAGGGGTGAACTGCCAACCTTCTGGTTAGTGGACGGACAAAATGAATAAACAGAAGCACTCTGAGAATGTAGACCTCTGCCAAGGCCCTAGTCCTATCTCACAATGGTAAAGATATAGCGACCAGACCTGGAATTAAACTTTCAGATCTTCTAGTTAAGGGGTAAATTCTCTTTCCATTGGGTCACAAAATCCTTAAATCTCACAGTGGTAAATAATCTACTGAAACTAATTATTCATCTGTTTAGTGAGTGAAGTTAGTATCTTCAGTCCATATCTCAAAATGTACTCTTGGATCTAAACAGTGACCAGGATCCACACTAAAATGAATACACTATATTTCCACAAGTATTTGCTCACTGCCTTTACACGCATATGAACTTAAGTGACATCCCATTCTTAATCCATTGGGTTTAATATAACATCCACCCACTCTTTGCATCTGTCTACATCAGACATCTATGTGTCAGACACTGATGTTGTAGAGAAGGCCTGGCTTGCAGTCTTTGCTCTAATTCATCCCAAAGGTGTTCTGTCAGGTTGAGGTCAGGACTCTGTGCAGGCTCAGTCAACTTCTTCCACACCAAACTCACTCATCCATGTCTTTATGGACCATGCTTTGTGCACTATTGCTCAGTGATGTTGGAACAGGAAGTGGCCATCCCCAAACTGTTCCCACAAAGTTGGGAGCATGTAATTGTCCAAAATCCTTTCACTGGAACCAAGCGGCCAAGCCCAGCTCCTGAAAAACAACTCCACACCTTAATCTGAATTACTTTATTTGGATGGGTGAGTGAATACTTTTGGAAATGTAGTGTACATTTGTCCTTATCCCATTACTGACCTTTCTTCACATTTCCACAACAAAAATAAATCAAAAATCTGTGTTTATTAAAGCACTATGTTTTCACACCTGCCTAAAACTTTTGCACAGCACTGTATTCCTTAAAGTTGAAGCTATGCCATAAATCCAAGGCCAAAATCCAATACTTCCCAATTTCCTCTGGCCTATGCCCAGGGCGCAATGCGGGCCCCAGAGGGTTGTAACACTGACAAGGGCCCAATGACACATGGGCAGGTCGCTACAGCAAAAAGCCAACCTCTGCACCGAGTAACAATTATTTCCATTATAAATTATTACGACTGAGAAAGCAAGGCCTTGTAATTTCTGCAAGGTGACAACTTCATAATGATTTAAAGAAGACGAGACTACAAAGCTATTTCGAGCATTAATGCGAGACAACTGAGGAGAAAATACATTAAGGAGGAAGTGAAATGTGACTTTTTTAGGCTGGGATTGTCAAATTGTTTATTTTGGGTTGATGTCTTTAAGTGTGCAAAAATATATCAAAAACAATATGTTAAAAGACGTGTATATTAGATAGTAAGCCAGAAAGATGTTTTATTTATACATAAAAGTATGAAATAAAAGGGAAATAGATGATGACAGGGACATTAAGTTGTAGCTGTTTTTGTCCTGCTATACACAAATCAAATGGACTCAATGTTTTAGTGATTTTTAAAAGTTTGGGGCACCATAAAAGCAAGTCAATAAATAAAAGAGGGATGAAGTAGAAATGAGCACGTTTCTTTTTGTCTCAGACAACTTGTGGGCTTTTGTGTGATTGCCGCTGGCTGTGAAAAGATAAGGTTTACTAATGGCCTGTTCAGGGAAATGTTTCATTTATTCTCATGCTTTAATAATGCGTGAGTGGGGCATTAGCACCCTCCCACCTGCTCCAAGAGGTTTATATTGTCTGAACTGACTGAGTCCTTAGAAGACTTTTACCCCTAATAGTGAAGAACAGCGTTATTTTGAGCCCCTATGACAAAATGTTACTATTAGTAAAAAAAAAAAAAAGAGTCTTTTTTTAATGTTTTTTGTGTTTATCTCTGTCGTTCTTAAGAATAATCATGTTTTCTCTAGCACTGGTTTGTTTTTTTGTTAGCAAGTTAACTACAAAAGCAATGGCACATGTATTCTTAAAATGGCCGTGTACCGTTCTGTGCCAATAGAAAATATTCACACATTGGTTGAACATCTTACATTCAGATAATGTAAGTGTGATATAAAGTATTGTTCCAGCTAATGCGAAATAGTTATCAACACTAAAAGAAATAGACTTAATAATTTAAACGCCATATGCCAAAACCATATTATGAAAAAGTGTGGCATTTAGAAGTTTTTGTTTAAGATCTAAGACTAAAACATATTCCTTAAAGTTGAAGCTTTGCCATTGTAAATCCCAGCCCAAATTGAGATGTAATTGTACAAACTGGCTACAGTTTAGGGCTACAGATACTAACAGACAGACAGATTATCAGTTTTTATTGATCCTTTACCATTTTTAGGGCTTTGTGGCTAAATTGAGGGAGCATTTGACCCTAAAAAAAAAACAAAAACAAAAAAAAAAACAAATACAGCACTGTTTTCTCATGACATACATCATAAATATTTTAATGCTGCTATAATGAGCTAATGACCAGTTCTCCAATTTAATTCCTATTATTATGATGAGAAAATTACAATCAAGTGTTTATCGGCCAAAAAAAAAAATCTTTCTACATTCAAATTGCAGGCTTTGCGATAATTCTGTTGCCCATTTTGTTTTCTATTATTCCCATCACAATAATACAGTAATGTCACCCACACTCTGCTGCATAACAAATCACAACCTTTTATTAAAACTGCAACATTTTCAATTTTCATACGACCTCTTTGCTAATTGCTTTTCCTCCAATAAGCCAACATCCAAACAGCCGTTAAGTAGGAACAGCCGTGATGCTTGGCTTTAGCACTGCCATTTACCACATGCATCATTACATTACATTACATTATACTACCAGCACATTAAACTCAAATGATTTGTGATGCTTAAACGCCGGCTTTTGTCGAGCATTTGAGGTTAAAACTCATGCTGATGACGCAGACTGCAGACATGCAATCAACAGGAGGAGGGCTGTACGTGCCAGTAGCAGGATATGGTCCATCTCTGACCGGTCCAGAGGAGTTTGAGGAGGCAGTGGAGAAGTGAGAAGAGGGAAAAAAAAAACAAAACAGGAACATAGCCCAGGAACGAGGAACTCAGCCAGAACAAACAGATGTTGGATCGTGTACCGAAATCCAGCACAAATCTCAGTGACTCATTCCAGTGCAAAATGCAAACACAAGGACCATTTAGAGAGAGCTCTTCAGCACTCATGGGTCAAGAAATACATGTAGGGACTCAAGAGGAACAAATTAGGAGTCAGAGAGGACAGTGTGTAGTGAATCTGGCTGCTTTAGGGAAGGGAAATGTTCCAGTTAAAATTAGGCTACATTTTGAATCAATTCAACAAAGTGAAGGATCTTTTCTAACCCCAAGCAGGTATTTGTTTAGTAAAAATTTACATTATTTTCTTTGTATTTTTCATCTTGCCATATGTATTTTAATGCCAGATAAAATGTTCAAATAAAAAACAAGTATAAAAGCAAAGTAGGATGATGAACTAGAAACACTGGGAGAGAGCAGATGTCTATCAAGACTTTGACCCTATCTTGCAATGTTAAGGATAAAAAGAGCCCAGACCAGGACTGGAACCATGGATCTTTTAGTTCAAGGGTAAAAGCTCAATCCATTGAGCCACAAAGCCTTCAAATCTCACAATGGTAACATGCCATGTGTTTTTTTTTACTTTTACCCCTTGTGGCTGGAGTTAGTATATTTGGCTCTATCTTGCAATGGTAAAGATATAAAGTGCCCAGACCTGGACTCGAACTGAGGATCTTCTAGTTCAGGGGTAAATGCGCTATAAAGTATATTGAGCCATTAAACCATTATGACTTACAATGTTAAATAAACCCTTTGTAGCTGGAGTTAGTATCTTTGACCCTATCTTGCAATGGCACAGAAAATTCAACTATTACTTTTTTGTGTTTGCTTGCTAACAGACTAACATACTAACAAACCAATCAATGGCAGCAAACAAAACAGTAAAATGCTAAAATGTTATCTTCCACTGACACATTAGTCATAACTGGAAGTCAGTTATCTCTCATGCTTTTGATACAGTATTTAGTGAACTTTTTTTTTATCAAATCCCACTGCATTAGAGGATCCTGGAGTCTAACCCTGCTCGCTGACACGGCATGATGCATATGTATATTGTCGCTGCTGGGATGTGAACCCGACTGCGATAAGGAAGTCGTAAAAGGTTAATGCAAAACAGGATAACTCTAAATGCTGTAAACAAATAACTGATCGTGTGCTCCGGAAAGATAGACTGATAACAATATATTATACATGCCAGCAGATAAAAATATTCAGGGAGTTTCTTCGCCTCAGCTGGCCCAAACTCATGACTTACCGGGCCTATCAGCATTTAATAAGCCATGCCAGCAATGCATTGTAATGGCTCAATTGTGTTTCCTTGTCTCTCTGGTGGAAGATGCAAAAGAGAAAAAGGCAAAGGGGCAGCCATTTTGGTTCGGCCTGTGTGCTGAAGCATTAGCGATGAGAAATTAACCTCTGTGTGCATCTACGGCATTGAGATAACGACTCAGATGACACTGATCAAGAATTATAGATGTCTCACTTACTTTCATTGGTAGCATCCCCCTGCGTCAAAACCTTTACATGCTGGCTATAAATTCTGCTAATAGATAAGGAAAGCAATTATGTACAGCACCAGCTTTGAGATAGAGACAAAAAAAGTATTTTAAAATAGTGAGCTGTTTAATTAGAAGCATGAAATCACATAAAAGTACTATACTTGCAAAGTAAAATACATACCAGCATGACAGTGCGAGACTGTGACTTTTTCTTAAAGTTCATCTCCACTAAGTAAAATTAGGATATCATCAGTATAACCAAAAGATGTACATTCAGCGTATTTTGAGATGTACTAAATGCAGCACTACTGAGGAAATTAAATTCAAATGAGGAAAAATGTGCAGCATGCTGTATGCCTAATTAAATAATACAATCCTGCGTTTAAAAATGGATGATTTAGTCATTTGGCCTAAGACAGTGCTGGCTGGATATAAAATCATTCTCTGCTATGACCTCAGTGTAGTAGTATTATCAAGTAGTGTTGTTAGTTGTAGTAGCAGTAGAAGAAGAAGCAGCTGTAGTAGTGGTAGCAGCAGGAGCAAACTGCAGTAGAATTAGTAAGTAAATATACTGATATTACTTAATAATATTAGTGGGAGTATTAGCAGTGTAACAGTAGTAGTGGTATCAGAAGTATTAGCACCAGTAGTAGCAGTAGGTAGTAGTAAAAGTTTTAGCTGTAGTAAAAGTTTTAGCTGTAGTAGAAGTTTTAGCTGGAGTAGTAGCAGCAGCAACAGTCAAAGTGAAGTCATTGTAGTAGTAGCAGTGTAGCAGAGGATTTTAGTATACATAATTGCACCTGTATGCTTGTTGTATGTTTTATCACATAAAAACGCATTACTTTTTGAACATAGAGCACAATAGTTGCTGCTATTTGATGCTGTATTTTGTGACCAGTTCAAAACTGCAAATACTGTGTACTGCTTGGCATTGGCGCAGACACTAGCTTCATCAGAGCCCAGAGTACATTAGCAGCCCCACTCAAGCCCCTTAATGAATCAACTCAGGCTAGATCCATCAGTATGGGACACTGAAGGATGTCCTGCATACACTTAGCTTGTTATCCAGCCCAGTCTTTATGTGCTGATTGAAGAACAGGACAAATAGCACCAAGCAAACTCTTCATTTATTATTTTAACTTACTATACTTACAATAAATCAGTAGTTTTTAAATTTGTCACACCAAGTACTACCTCAGAATATATTTGACTTGACAAGTACCAATTTTAAGAACTAAATCTACCCCAAATTCTGACTAAACAAGGGATAAACCAAGGGATAAAACACAGAAAAATGCATTATCAAGTAAGAACAACACAAGGACTAAAGCAGGACTAAACCATGTCTAACCCACTAAAAGAAAAAGACTCTGCAGTACCACCAGAAGAAGCCTGCGTACCACCAGCAGGACCTGCACCACAGTTTAAAAAATGCTGCAATAGATCATTAGTTGCGTTGTTGATGCACTTCTGTCACAACTGATTTGTGTGCCCTCTGGTATCACACACTGTAATCTGATCTATGTAAGACAATGCCGGTCTGTGGACAGGTCTTTTAGAGACAACAATACCATTACAAGCACGTCTCTCGAGTTACTTTCAACTCTTTGTATTATGGATGATCACTCATTTTCCCTTTTTAATTATTCAATTAATCCCAAAGAGCCAATTACTTCACTGTGATATCAGTCATAGCGCTCTAATTGGGAGTTCAAAATAACATGATTAAAGCAGTTTAGTGTTGGGAAGATGTTTGTTTAATTTTAATGAGATACAGTTTTGTGTTTTGTGTTAGTGAGTGGATTTTTAAAGAAAAGTAATAACGTCAAAGCAACTATAACTGAAGGAAATAAAGGAAACTAACAAAGACATACTCGACTTATGTTTAGAGGTATTCTACATATGCCTGTATATTATTTCCTATAGGTACTGTTAGTATCTTTTTTCTAGAGTACTTGGTCTGGGCTAGGTGCTGATACACTGCATTTGTCACTTACTAAAGGTAAAGCAGTAAATCAAAAGGAGGTGTGCTTACTGTGTAGTAGTCTTAAGTCCTTTTGCATTCACATATCCTTGGAAAAAGGGAAAAAAAGGTGAGAAATGCATCTACACTGGGGTACAAAGGTTGATTGCTCGACCTCCTGATCTGATGTCATGCATCATATCGGAAATAAGTGGTTCTATTACTGTCTGTATTGTGTGTATTGCACATTGAATTGTCTAAAGCTACATAAGATTAGTATTATTCTCATCTACAGAGGAGTGAGCTAGTTGTTAAAGTCAGTACAAAAATAAGGACAGTATCTGAAACTTAACATTTGCATTAATAATTTATTATTCACATGTAGTTAAATAATGACGAGAAGCAAAGTGGCAGAGTGAATACTGCTCCTGAGTCTTGCCTCTTGGTGAGGAGGTTGTGGGTTCAATCCTTGAGCCAGCGAATGGTCAGTCCTTGTGTGGCTCTATGTCAGTCCTGTGTCAAAACTGGCCGTTGTCCAGGGAGGAGGTTTGGAATCAGTGGAAGAAGATAACAATTCAATTAAAATCCCATGTAAAATGTTAACAGGTAATAGTACAACCCTCTCAGCTCATGAATATTTATGTTTAGCAAGACAAACGTCTTCCCAAATCAAACACTCTGACCATCTGACGACAGCCTAAATGCAGCTGTACACATGGTTTTGCTGCATACTTGACCTGACCATGCTATTCACAACAGACATATCCTTAGAACTGCTTTCTTTAATAAAATATAACACAAAAGCCCACATCTTTAGCCAGAAATCTGCTGAGTCATGACAAAAAATAATGCTCTCTGCTCTCTCCAACATGAGCGTCTGGGAGAATAAAGGTGGAGAGCTGCACTGTGATTTATTGAGTGGGCCAGCTGCAGTGGAGAGAGGGGGGAATAAAAGGCTCTCACCTGGAAATTGAGGCGTCTCGGCCAGCACTGATTTCCCTTCACTACTCGCATCAGTGTAAAGAGCCAATGAGGTCTGCACGGTTCCATATTCATGAGCGAATTAATGGACAGTCTGCAGTCAGCGCCAAATTGATTTCTAACATTTAGCAGTGGTGAATATATGAAAGGACGCGGACAAATGTGCAGGAGGCGGGAGGAGGTCTGGCTTGCTGGGTTTAAATAATGAACAAAGTGGAATGAGTCTGAGAGGTGCTGTGCTGAACTGAGTGGTTTGGACATGCCCCCGGTAAAAAAAAAAAAAAAAAAAGCAGTTTGTAACTTTGCAGGTTTTCATGTTAACAAGTGTTGCATTCCCATTGGTCGCACCTCCTTTATCCCAAGCTGCGCAGAGGTGAAAGAAGTACTCACAAAACCTCAAGTAAAAGTGCTGTTACTTTAAAATAAAATTACTCAATAATATTATTACTTAAAGGCACTGGAAGCAGCATGCACTCCTACGGGTTTGGAAACGGTACTGCAGTCTAAATCAAAATAATGGTCTGTGGGTTGCCAGCCTTTCCACTTTTCTGATTGGACGATCAGCTAGGTTTTCGAGCCAAAACAAAAAATGTAAAAAATAAATAAATAAACAATTTGGGCAATACGTTCAATATGGTATTTATTGTGAATAAATGGGCCATACCATTGTTATCAGTAAAACTAATATTTGATCTAAACATGTTCACTGCATATTTTCAGAAACATGTTTAAAGTTAAAATACTGCTACTACTATTACTCATCATGTTCCCAATTTTGTTACTTCTGTTTCAACAGGTAACAATACTGTTACAACTATTACTATTCCTATGATTACAATAGCAACTGTAGCTATTTTAGGCTTTGGGCTGGCACAAAGACTGCCTTGGTTTGTGAACCCCCTGTCGCTGGTTATATACAATCTGAGTTAAATATGGGAGAGAAAACCTAAAGCATTTTTCAAGTCAGGTCAGGTACCAGATATGCACTGCCTACCACTAAATGCAGGGATTTTAGCCCATCTTACGCCTGAGTTTTTCTTTGACATATTGCACCGATCCAAATTTCAATCTGTACTAGTTGAGGCATAGTAATAAACTCAAATGGTGGGATTTTAGAGCACTCTGTCTTCTTGACAACTTGTGCAAACAAATGCTAAGAGCGGTGTGCTGTGCCGTGAGGATGCAGCAGAGTCAGGAGCTGAACTCGCAGTCGTCTAATTCTCCTCTGATCCCATCAATTAAACGGCAAGATCCTTTTTTTATGGAGGGCTTATGTCTTTTGTCCTTCAAGTGTTTTATTTTTTTATTTTTAGAAAGACCCCTATAGCCTCCAAGTGATGTATCAGTTCAAATGTATTCATGTAAAATTGCATAAATGAAGAATCAGTTCAGTTTATTGCCTACTCAGTTTATTTGCTCACTGGCGACTGTGGCAAATGTTGTTCAAAGGTTAATAGCCATTCAGGATTTTCATTTAGATGTTAAAATAGTGTTTAGTGGTGAAGGTTCATAAATCAGGAAGACATTTCCAAGCATAACACCAGAAAATCAACACTAAGATGTGTGTACAAAATTCAACGGGACTAACTGGTTTGTAAGAAAATGTTTCTAGTCAAATTAGAAATCTACCAGCACTGGGCAGATTGACTAATGTTAATGTCAAGCCCTGTGTAGCATTTGTTTAAATGACCATTTCCATCTAGACTGGTGGTCATGATTGTTATGGTCTCCAAAAAATAAAACAAGTATCTTTATTTAGTGTCCTTTTTGACCTTTTTTGTCTTGAACCCACTATTATCCTATTAATGTCACTAAAAGATAAGGATCCCTACTCTACTCCTATTTTAGCCATGTATACAGGTGCACACTTTGACATATTATAAGCCATAAACTGTTAAAAAAAAAAAAAAAACAAGCAAAAAATGTTTTCTATTGTTGCTTAATTGACTCAGCTTTTTTATATCTCATGTCCTGATGTGGTTGCTGTTGTTCTTTGAGTATTACACGTACTTGCGAAACTGCTTTTCCCCATTCAAACAGCTTTCCCCTTTGGTCTTCTTCCTGCCATCAAAAGTGAACCTTGGCATACGGCACGCTCTGAATCACAGTATGAGCCGAAGACTAATGATGGGACTCCAGATAGGGATCATTTCTAATTAAAGGTGGAGCGCTCGGTGAGATTTTTGCTTTGCTGTAGGTCTTAATTAAGTCTGTTCTGCTGCTGCTTCTTTATTTGGAATTAAATGGAGAGAGTACAGGACGAGTGGGGAGGTTTGCTACGGCTGTGTTTTATTGCACTGCGCCTCCCCGTACGGCACGCTGTCAGCGCTCGGTCATGGGAATATTACACAAAGCACAGAGTAGTTACAGTACATTCATTAGCATACAAAAGGTTTATACTTGGTGCAAATTTAAAAGCAAAGCATTTTGTAACACCCCTGCACAACATTATGACCACTGACAGGTGAAGTGAATAACAGATTATCTCTTTATTGTGGCAACTGTTAGTGGGTGGGTGACAGCAAATGAACATTTTGTCCTCAAAGTTGATGTGTTAGAAGCAGGAAAAATGGGGATTTTAGAGAGTTTGATAAATTGTGATGGCTAGATATTATGACCACCAAAAACAGGCAGGTGGTCATAATGTTATGCTTTAATTGTTGCATATGACTTACATGCTGCGATGCGTTTCCATCCTGAAAGTGCATAATGTAGCATGAAGCCTTTTCTTCTCCTGAAAAGAGCTCTTGTGCAATAGTGTCTTCAGCTAATGCAAAAGACCCAAAATAGCAGCACATGCTAACACTGGCTTCTATGGCGGTGGCTGTCCTGCCCTCAAGAAAGTCCCCCCCTTTAAAAGCTCTGAAAACCGTAAAGTCACGCACGGCTCCTGTCAGCTCCCTCATTCTACCCCACTTATTCCGCATAATAACAAATTACGGGCCGTGTCACTCAGGAGACCGGACTTTGACCTGGAATAAAAGCCATCGTGGTGTTGAGCAAGCCGATGCATGATCCTAGATAGCAAAGACAAAACATGGGAAAGATAGTGACGCTTTTGACACTTATGTATGCATGTTTGTGTGGTCGCCCCCTGTACTCATCGCTATTCACAAGCAGCCTGGAAGCAAAGTAGGAGCAAGCAAAGCAGAAAACATCACATCTTTAGCATTTGCAGCACTTAATATCTTCTCCTGGCTTCTTTTACCCAAGGGTCTAGTCTGTTAGGAAGGCCACTAACAATAGATTATGAAAGCACCTCTAAAATGGAGTGTCAACAGTGGGGTTTTGCATTCAATGTGACAAAGGTTAAGTGGTTACACAGGAGGAGCGACACTTAATCTTGAAGGCTCAATTAATACAGAAAGACGGCAATTTACATGTGAAAGTCTGAAAAGCTAAAATTGTCCTAAATTCAGAATAAGAAAAGGCTTTGCCATTGCCTACAGCAGGTTCTGTCGTCTTAAGTGTGAATGCTCGACTCGCTCAAGGCAGTGCAATAGAATATGAACACAGTTAGTCTGCTACATATGAGATACTAAGACCATGGTAAAATATTGATTGCGGGTATATTTAAGAATGACACTGTTAATTCACACATGTAAAGTGGTTATATAGACTGACATACATTATTTACAGTGAAGCTAGATAGAGCATATAAGAAAGCATAGGAAGGCACTGGCAGGAAATGAAATCAGTGACAGGGAACAATTTGAAGCATGGATCCAGAAAGAATAAACTCCAAATGACCATAATTTAATAGAAAATCAAGAAATATTATATTATAAGCTCCTTATTGTGTAAAACCTATTGTTGAGCGCTTAGACTTTTTGGGATATTAATCAGTAAAATAATGAAAATAGTTAGATGGTTAAGCCAAGGGCGTGATCATTGGACAGGGACCGAGACCTTGTACTTGACCTCCTTTTACTGCTAAGATAACTCTTTTATTTTACACTTTTTGAAGAAAATGTACTTTCTGAGTAGATTATTGAAAAATGTTTTACTTTTACTACATTAATAAGCACACCTCACAACCAGAAGGTCCTAGATTCAATTCAGTTCTTCAGTACAGTGTAGTAATTGTAGTAGTAATAGTAGTATAGCAGTAGCAGTATCAGTAGTAGTACCAGCAGATGTAGTACCAGTACCAGTATTAGTTGTATCAGTAAGACAACCCTGTGTAGATGGAGAGGGTTTTGTAAACAGGGTTTGACATTTACTTTTTTTTTTTTTCTGGTCACTGTGGCTAGTCTATATCAAAAGTTACCAGCCAAGAAGTGCTTTTTATAGGCATATTTTAATTAGTTTAAAAGTTTGTGTTTATTTTAATAGCATGCTACAGCCTTTAAGAAATGTAAAATGTTGAATTATGT